>CM072812.1:65767339-67054339 GCA_037013495.1 Hippophae tibetana
GCATCGTAAACATTTACACCATCATTCAACAACATCTTTAAATCATCTATCAGAGGCTGCAAATATACATCAATATCAAAACCAGGTTGTTTCGGTCCTAAGATCAATAATGTTAACATCATGAATTTTCTTTTCATACACAACCAAGGAGGAAGGTTGTAAGTTACCATAATTACTAGCCAACAACTATATCTACTACTAAGGGAACTATGTGGATTAATTCCATCAGCAGCAATGGCAAGACGAAGATTGCGCGGATCAGATGCAAATTGAGGAGATAAATTATCTACTACTTTCTAATTTGGAGAATCACAAGGATAACGTAGCACCCTATCATCAGATCGATTATCTGAATGACAAGTCAACATCTTTGATGTATCTTTACTATTGAACAACCTTTGAAAGCGAGGAATCGAAGAAAAGTACCAAAGAACCTTTACAGGCATGCCTTTCTTATGTGTTGTCTCATTTGTACCATGCTTCCATCTCAATTCTTTACACATAGGACAATAATCTAATGTCTCATATTATTTTCTATAAATAATGCAATCATTTGGACAAGCGTGAATCTTATGATATTCCATGCCAAATCAACTAAGAGATTTCTTCACTTCATACATTGAAGATGGCAATTCAATACCCTCAAGAAACATATCGACTAGTAGATTTAGTAATTCTATGAATCCCTTGTAAAAAAAACCATGTTTTTCCTTCACATTGTACAAATGAACCAATCCCAACATTTTAGTGTATTTCTTGCATTTTGGATACAACGGTTTTTTGGCATCTTCTAGAAGTTTTTTAAAGGTATCGGGATCATCCTCATGTAGTTCATCTTCAACACCATGAAACATATTTTCTATCTATACATTATCATAAGATGTATGTAATCCAATCACATTCTTATTTATCTCTTCCTCATGAGTATTATCAATATTTTCTCCATGACAATACCGAAATTTATAGCTCAAAAGAATACCACTACGGATAAGGTGATACTTAACCTCATCAAATTCATGAAATCATTCATTTTTACATTTAACACATGGACATCGAATCATACTAATTCCATTATTACTATTTCTACAAGCACATTCCATGAAACTTTCAACTCCAGAAATGTAGTCTTGCTCAATTCTACACTTTGACATCCAAGAGTTTTCCATTTTCTATTAATGACATTAATTAAGTATATTAATTATATATCCAATCAATATATTTGAAGTATTCTTATATATAAATTCCTTAATTATTAGAATATATACCAAAACATACATAACACAAACATTTATCATTTTAATCATTTTACAATTGTATTACTTTTACTTAATAAAATATTATTATTTATATGTAAATAAATTTATCCACATATGGTAAATATTATAGTCCCTCAAACCCACAACATCCAGATATTATTTCCACAGAAAATAAGCTAAACATATAATAACAAGCATAATACAAAACATACATAAATAAAAAAAATTTACACAAAAAATAAAACAAACTGAATAATAAATGCGTAGGATTAATAGAAATATTTACGAGAGCAAATGAAGTGACTAAATGAAGTGACTAAATGAAGTAAATAAAGAAGAAATGGGTGTTTTGTAAGTGAGAATAAGTGAGAAAATGGATATAAAAAATTTGAGTATTTCGCTTAAAATAATAGAGGATCTGAAAGATAATGAAAAAAGGAATATAACCTATAAAACGACGTTGGAAATGGTGGTCGAAGGTGGTCGGAAAATGAGAAAGAGTAGAAGGTGAGCTCAGTTTTGAAGTGTTACTGCACAAGTTGAAAAAGGAATTCTGGTGAAGAAGAGAGAAGAGAAATGGATTAATACGCGTCAATAGTGTCGGTTGATGTGGCGAACCAACGCTACACATGTGGATAGCGTCGGTTTTCCATGTCAACCGACGCTATCCATGCAGGTAGCGTCAATTTGCCACATCAATCGATGCTATGTACACGTGGATAGCATCGGTTGATGTGGTGAACCGACACTACACACATGGATAGTGTCAGTTTGTCACGTCAACCGACGCTATCCATGTAGTTTAAAATTGAAAACTTTTTTATGTCAATTATTATTTTATTTGAGCTCTTTAAATTTAATTTGAATATATATATATAAATATAGTATAAAAAAGAAAAAAAAATTTAAAATAATATCCAAACAAATACAAAAAATTATATAATTTTAAAAAACAATTGTACATATCCAACTTAAATTTTAAAGAGTCAAATAAAATAATAATTGTCCTAAAAAAACATTGTACCTAGAAAAAAATTTCAATTTTAAACTGCATTTTTTAATAAACAAAATACAAGTAGGACGTAGCGTAGGTTGATGTGGTGAACCGATGCTACGTCCTACGTGGATAACATCAGTTCTACACCGAACCGACTTTAAATTCATTATAAGTCAATTTTTTCCAAAAATGACTTTATATATCGACTTAAATACCCCGTTTATAGTAGTGAATATTAATAAATTTAGAGTTGTGTATTCTAAATTTTACTCAACAATTGGTATCAGAACAGGATGGTCAATGATCGTTCTTAATGGAGCTATCTTGAGTTATGAGGAGTTTGGTACACTACAAGTTTCTTAGTTAAGCTTGTTTGGTATAGTCGAAGTCTTGCCAACACGATGGGTGACCTTCAAGTAGTTGGAGGAATCAAGAAGCTCAACAACGAAAACTATAACACATGGGCAACATGTATGGAGACTTACCTACAAGGTCAAGACTTGTGAGAGGTTGTTGGTAGTGAAAAAGTTACACAACCAGTAGAGGAAAATACAAACAACATTTTTACAGAAGTGAAAAATTAAAGCATGCAAAGTGATGTTTGCTTTAAAGACCACAGTTGAAGAAGAAATTTTGGAGCACATTTGGGATGCCAAAACACCGTAGGAAGTATGGGACACTCTTGTTACACTCTTTTCAAAGAAGAATGATACAAGACTACAAATTCTGGAGAACAATTTGCTATCAATGGCGCAACGAGACATGACAATTTCCCAATACTTTCACAAGGTAAAGTCGTTATGCCTCAAAATTTCAGAGTTAAATCTGAAAGCTCCTATTGGGGAAACTAGGATAAAGAGAATAATTGCCCATGGTTTAAGACTTGAATATTGAAGGTTTTTTACCACTATACAAGGATGGCAACACAATCATCTCTTGTTGAGTTTGAGAATTTGCTGCTCAGTCAAGAAGCTATGGCTAAGTAAATGGGAGGAGTCTCTCTGAAAGGTGAAGAAGAAGCACTCTACACTAGCAAAATTAGAGGCACTTTCAAGTGATACAATGGAAATGAATATAAAAATGATGGCGACAAAGGTAAAATTCCTCCAGGAAAAGGAGGCTTTCATCTAGGGGAGCTTGGAAGAACCACAATAACAATAGAAAATTTGATGGTGAATGTTACAAATTTGGGAAGATGGGTCACATAACAAAATATTGTTGCAGTAAGAAAAAGCCTATTGAAATAAATACCATTACTTCCAGTTCTAAGATGCATAGCAAAGATGGTTGGGATGCCGAAGCATTATTCACTAAAGAGGAAGAAGAATTAGCTCTTACAGTGACAACATCAAAACATATTGACTACAAGAATGATTGGATCGTAGATTCAGACTGATCAAATCATATGACGGGTGATAAACAAATGTTGGAAAGCATTTTTGAGTACAAGGGAGGTCGTGTAGTGGTTACATCATAGCCTTAACATTATTCGCAGGCGAGTTTCATCTGAAAACACATTTTTTATGTTGTTTTATTCCAAAATTGCCCCCAAAACCCTAGATCTATATATACAATATGATGGAGAAAGAGGAGGACGGCAGAGAGAGGAGGTCTAAGACATTTTTGGGGGAGAAAATGCAATTTTGGAGAGAAAGTTTGGAGAAGCTTGAAGGATCATCACCATTGTTGCTACCAAGTCTTCATCTTCAAGAGTTTTTCATCTCTTTTTCTTAGCTTTTATTTTCTGAATTTTATTCAGATTTGTTATTCATGGATTCAATTGAGGAAGTACCCACATCATGGTATACCAATTTGGCTGCAAGTCTCTACATTTTATAATGGGTTGGTTTCAAGCTATTGTGCAATGATTGATGCTACAACTGGAGGGTCTTTAATGGGAAAAACACCGGAGGATGCTCATGAGTTGTTAGAGATTATGGAAGAAAACAAAAATCAGTGGCATTCAGAGCGGGTAATTGCAAAAAGACCAGCAGTAGTGCATGAAATTGATTCAGTGAATGCTTTGTCGGCTCAAGTTGGTGTTCTTTCAAGAAAGATGGATTGTTTGTCATCCAAGTTAGAATCCAAACCAACTGCACAATGTGATTTATGTGGTGGAAATCATGCTAGTATCGAGTGCCAAGTTGGAAATCCATTTGCTTCACCAAATGCTGAGCAAGCAAATTGTGTTTCAAATTTCCAAAAACCTCAACATAACCCATATTCGAACACCTACAATCCAAGTTGGAGAAATCATCCAAATTTGTCATGAGGAAATAACCAAGGGGGATTCAAACCGTCATCATCTTCCTACCAACCCTAAGAGAAGAAACAAACAGATTTGGAAGGAATTTTGGGAAAGTTCATTGAGGAGTCAAGAACTAATTTTAGAAATCAAGAGGCAATCAACAGGGACATCCAAAACCAACTAGGGCAGCTTTCAAAGCAGATTGCAGAAAGGTGTCAAGGATCACTGCCTAGTGACACAATAAATCCCAAAGAGCATGCAAAGGCTATCACATTGAGAAGCGGTAGAGAAATTGAGAATCAGAGGAAATCGTAGAAAAAGATGGAAGAGTCTAAAGAAAATCCATCAACATCCCAAGATGTTCAACCTTCACCAAATGCGAAATATGAGCCTCCTATCCCGTATCCTCAAAGATTGAATAAGAAAAAGCTTGATAATCAATTTGATAATTTTCTAGAAATTTTTAAGAAATTGCATATTAACATTCCTTTTGCAGAGATGTTGGAACAAATGCCCAAGTATGCAAAATTAATGAAGGAAATTCTATCAAAGAAGAGGAGGCTGGGAGATTATCAAATTGTCATGATAAATGAGGAGTGCAGTGCAGTTCTTCAAAGAAAACTACCACAAAAATTGAAAGACCCAGGGAGTTTTACTATACCTTGTACTATAGGAAGTTGCAATTTTGATAAAGTCCTATGTGATTTAGGAGCAAGCATTAATTTGATGCCACTTTCTGTTTTCAGGAAACTAGGCCTGGGAGAAGTGAAGCCCACTTCAATATCTCTACAATTAGCGGATCGATCGGTGAAATATCCTCGAGGGGTAATTGAGGATGTTTTAATTAAAGTTGACAAATTTATTTTCCCTGTAGATTTCGTGGTGCTTGACATGCAAGAAGATAGAGAGGTACCGTTGATATTGAGGAGACCGTTCCTTGCAACTGGAAGAACATTGATTGATGTTCAGCAAGGAAAGCTCATTCTATGGGTGCAAGATGAACAAGTGACCTTTGATGTTTTTGAAGCAATGAAATTTCCAAGTGAGGTACATTCTTGTTTTCAAATTAACACTCTTGATAGGTTAATCTCGGAAACGTTTGAGGAGAGAACTCCATTGCTACCACTAGAAGCTTGCCTTGTGAAATCTGCAACAATTGAGGAGGAAGATGAGGGAGTGAGACCATGTTCCGAATTACTGATAGTACTTGATGAATATTTTTCCAGTGATGGAACATTCAAGGAGTTGGGAACAAATGAAACTCCAACCTCAGTGGTAAAGAAGGAAGCCAACAAGATTGTGCTAAAGCCACTGCCATCCCATCTAAGGTATGCCTATCTTGAAGACTTTGAATCTTTTCCTATTATTATTAACAATTCCTTGAATGATGAAGCGGGAAAAAAGCTATTAGGAGTTCTTCGGACTCACAAAACGGCAATTGGATGGACTCACAAAAGCTATTAGGTGTGTAGTAGGCAATAAATTAGCACAAATGAAAGCATACCAGGGTCGTACCACGTCCAATAAAGCACTTCGGGGGGAATGTTTATACACATCCCCTGACATCTTCCATATTGTGCCTGGCTTGTAAACCGAAGCACTAATTGTCGCCAAATCAATATCTGAAAGTAATCTGAGAAAATCCTCATCATCCCCCATTGTTGGCAAACTGTAATAACTTTTAATCACTTCTTTGGTGAAAAGTACCCACTGTCTACGCACAAAAAATTTATAATCTACCTGCTCTTGAGCATTAGCAAAGAATTCCCTTACCAAAGATAGGCAGCCCCCCTCAATAGGATGTCAAAAAATCTCCTACTTCCTAGCCTAAAGATGTGGGACATAATTACTCCAACAAGGAGTCTGATCAATCAACAACCATCTTTGAGGTATGATTGCCTTCTTAACAACATTTTCCTCAAAATTCTTCGCAGTGTCCTCGGATATAAACAAACTCGTATCAAATGAAGAAGAATTAGTCTTTTGGGCTTTGGTTCTCTTAGGAATTTTCACAATATACTTCAATCTAGACAATCCAGGCAATTCTCAATATCACAATGCTGCTATATATCAGAAATCCAAGCAAGAAATTCAGTAATTTAATCAAAATATCCTCAATTTCAAAAAACCCCAAATTGCCAAGTCATATTCAAATTGAAAACCCTAGCTTGCAACTCCTCATCCACAATCCAATTTATCCTCCAACAATCGCTTGCAATCTAAAAGAAATGCAAATAAAAAAAACTTTGTACCAAAATTACTCACTTGTTAGATGAAAAATCAAGCTCCAAAACGCCCAAAACAAATCTGCTCCAAAACAGCTTCAAAATCTGCTCCAAAACAGCTCCAAAATCTACTCCAAAACAGCTCCAAAATCGCACCTAAGATGGATGAAATTGCAGCAAATCTCGATAGAAACAAGTGTATGGTGATGGATTTGGTGTTTTGATGATGAATGGTGATGAATATTTGGAGTTGGGATGAGAGAAAATGGAGAGACTAGAGAGAAAAGAAAAGAAAATCGCGTGAAAACTAACCTGGCCGCGGCTAAAATCTATTTAAATGGATTCTCGCCGGCGGTGAACATAATTAAATTTTTTTTTACCTGATGGGTTGCCTCCCATTAAGCGTTTTAAGTTATAGTCATTAGCTAGACTTTCTATCATACTTTACTGTTGTTGATGTAACTCTAGAGAGTATTTCTGCTTGTTGAATTCTCCGTCAAAATATGGCTTCAATCATTGTTCATTCACCTTGAAAGTTCCCTTTGTTTCATGATTGATCTCAACTCCTCCATAAGGAAACAACTTGGTTACTAGAAAAGGTCCTGACCAACCAGATTTTAGCTTTCCTGGTAAAAGTCTGAGACGGGAATTATAAAGCAACACTTTCTGTCCCACCTCAAAGTTTCGCCTCAAAATGTGCTTATCATGCCAAACCTTTGTCTTGTCCTTGTATATTCGGGCATTCTCATAAGAATCATTCCTCATTTCATCCATCTCATTCAATTGCAACACCCATTTTTCACCTGCTACCTTAAGATCAAAATTCAGAATTTTAATTGCCCAATATGCCTGATGTTCCAATTCAACTGGAAGGTGACAAGCTTTTCCATACACCAATCGGTATGGAGACATACCGATAGGTATCTTGAAAGTTGTCCTATAGGCCCAAAGTGCATCATCTAGTTTCCTTGACCAATCCTTCGTGAGTTATTTACGATCTTTTCAAGGATCCTCTTCAACTCTCGGTTTGACACTTCAACTTGTCCACTAGTTTGAGGATGGTAAGGTGTTGCTATTCGGTCTGTTACTCCATATTTTTGCAACAAAGCCTTAAATTGGTTATTGCAAAAATGCTTACCTCCATCACTTATAATTGCTCTATCTGTGCCAAATCTGGAAAATATGTTCTTCTTGAGAAAATTGATCACAACCCTAGCATCATTGGTAGGCAAGGCAACTGCTTCCACCCATTTAGAGACATAATCTACACCAACAAGAATGTATTTATTAGAATGAGATGAAGGAAAAGGCCCCATAAAATCAATACCCCAAACATCAAATAAATCAATTATCAAAATATTATTTAAGGGCATTTCATGTCTCCGTGAAATATTTCCGCTCCTTTGGAAATCATCACACATTGAAACAAACTTGAAAGCATCTTTAAACAATGAAGGCCAATAGAATCCAGATTGCAAAATTTTTGCTGCAGTTTTTGTTCCGCCAAAATGTCCTCCAACTTCCTTCGAATGGCAATGACGAAGAATGCTTTCCATTCTTCCTCCGGCACACATCTTTCAATAATTTGATCTACACAATGTTTATACAAGTAAGGTTCATCCCAAAAATAATGTTTCAGATCAGAAAATAATTTCTTTTTTTGTTGATAAGACATGTCAGGAGGTAAAATTGTCTTGACCAAATAATTTGCATAATCAGCAAACCATGGGGCCGTTCGAATAGCAAGCAATTTCTCATAAGGAAATGTTTCATTAATTTGGTCTTCAATCTAAAGGTAATCTTCTTCCAACCTAGACAAATGGTCAGCAACCAAATTTTCAGTCCCCTTTTTGTTCCGGATTTCTAAGTCAAATTCTTACAAGAGAAGAATCCATCTTAGTAATCGCAGTTTGGCATCTTTCTTGGCTAGCAAATACTTAAGAGTAGAATGATCAGTATAAAAAATGATTTTAGACCCAATTAAATAAGATCTAAATTTATCAAATGCAAACACTACTGCCAAAAGCTCTTTCTCAGTTGTCGCATAATTAAGTTGTGCATCTGTCAATGTCTTGCTTGCATAATAAATCACATGCAGCAACTTATTCTTCCTTTGGCCCAGAACATCACCTATAGCATAGTCACTTGCATGACACATTACCTCAAATGGAAGACTCCAATCTGGTGCACAAATTATAGGGGCCGAAGTGAGCTTCTCCTTCAAAAGGTTAAAAGCTTGCAAACAATCAGGAGAAAAATCAAATTGTGCATTTTAACTAACAAACTACAAAGAGGTTTTGTTATTTTTGAAAAATCTTTAATAAATCTTCTATAAAACCTAGCATGTCCCAAGAAACTTCTAACACCCTTTACAGTTGTTGGAGGTGGTAATTTTTCGATCACTTCCACCTTTGCACGATCCACTTCTATTCCCTTTGTTGAAATCCGATGGCCAAGAACAATACCTTCTTGAACCATGAAGTGACATTTCTCCCAATTTAGCACTAAATTTGTGTCTTTACAACGCTGCAAGACTAAAGAGAGATTATGCAAGCAATTATCAAAAGAATGGCCAAAAACAGAAAAATCATCCATAAAAACTTCAATAAACTTTTCGATCATATCAGAGAAAATCGCTATCATGCATCTTTGGAAAGTTGCAGGTGCATTACATAAACCGAATGACATCCTTCTATATGCAAAAGTACCATAAGGGCATGTAAATGTTGTCTTCTCTTGATCCTCTGGTGCAATTGCAATTTGTTGTACCCCGAATATCCATCAAGAAAACAATAATAAGCATGTCCAGCCAATCTTTCCAACATCTCATCAATAAATGGCAAGGGAAAATGATCTTTTTGGGTGGCATCGTTCACCTTTCGATAATCAATACACACTCTCCACCCAGTCACTATCCTTGTTGGAATAAGCTCATTGTTTTCATTTTATACAACTGTGATTCCTCCTTTCTTTGGTACATAATGAATTGGGCTTACCCAAGAACTATCTGAAAGCAGATAAATTAGCCCGGCATCCAAAAGCTTAATCCCCTCAGCCTTGACCACTTCTTGCATTGTTGGGTTTAAGCACCTTTGTGGCTGAATTGTGGGCTTGTAATCCTCATTCATCAAGATTTTTTGCAAGCACACAGAGTTGCTAATCCCTTTGATGTCCGCCATTGTCCATCCAATTGCCGTTTTGTGAGTCCGAAGAACTCCTAATAGCTTTTTTCCCGCTTCATCATTCAAGGAATTGTTAATAATAACAGGAAAAGATTCAAAGTCTTCAAGATAGGCATACCTTAGATGGGATGGCAGTGGCTTTAGCTCAATCTTGTTGGCTTCCTTCTTTACCACTGAGGTTGGAGTTTCATTTGTTCCCAACTCCTTGAATGTTCCATCACTGGAAAAATATTCATCAAGTACTGTCAGTAATTCGGAACATGGTCTCACTCCCTCATCTTCCTCCTCAATTGTTGCAGATTTCACAAGGCAAGCTTCTAGTGGTAGCAATGGAGTTCTCTCCTCAAACGTTTCCGAGATTAACCTATCAAGAGTGTTAATTTGAAAACAAGAATGTAACTCACTTGGAAATTTCATTGCTTCAAAAACATCAAAGGTCACTTGTTCATCTTGCACCCATAGAATGAGCTTTCCTTGCTGAACATCAATCAATGTTCTTCCAGTTGCAAGGAACGGTCTCCTCAATATCAACGGTACCTCTCTATCTTCTTGCATGTCAAGCACCACGAAATCTACAGGGAAAATAAATTTGTCAACTTTAATTAAAACATCCTCAATTACCCCTTGAGGATATTTCACCGATCGATCCGCTAATTGTAGAGATATTGAAGTGGGCTTCACTTCTCCCAGGCCTAGTTTCCTGAAAACAGAAAGTGGCATCAAATTAATGCTTGCTCCTAAATCATATAGGACTTTATCAAAATTGCAACTTCCTATAGTACAAGGTATAGTAAAACTCCCTGGGTCTTTCAATTTTTGTGGTAGTTTTCTTTGAAGAACTGCACTGCACTCCTCATTTATCATGACAGTTTCATAATCTCCCAGCCTTCTCTTCTTTGATAGAATTTCCTTCATGAATTTTGCATACTTGGGCATTTGTTCTAACATCTCTGCAAAAGGAATGTTAATATGCAATTTCTTAAAAATTTCTAGAAAATTATCAAATTGATTATCAAGCTTTTTCTTATTCAATCTTTGAGGATACGGGATAGGAGGCTCATATTTCGCATTTGGGAAAGGTTGAACATCTTGGGGTGTTGATGGCTTTTCTTTAGACTCTTCCATCTTTTTCTCCGATTTCCTCTGATTCTCAATTTCTCTACCGCTTCTCAATGTGATAGCCTTTGCATGCTCTTTGGGATTTATTGTGTCACTAGGCAATGATCCTTGACACCTTTCTGCAATCTGCTTTGAAATCTGCCCTAGTTGGTTTTGGATGTCCCTGTTGATTGCCTCTTGATTTCTAAAATTAGTTCTTGACTCCTCAATGAACTTTCCCAATATTCCTTCCAAATCTGTTTGTTTCTTCTCTTGGGGTTGGTAGGAAGATGATGACGGTTTGAATCCCCCTTGGTTATTTCCCCATGACAAATTTGGATGATTTCTCCAACTTGGATTGTAGGTGTTCGAATATGGGTTATGTTGAGGTTTTTGGAAATTTGAAACACAATTTGCTTGCTCAGCATTTGGTGAAGGAAATGGATTTCCAACTTGGCACTCGATACTAGCATGATTTCCACCATATAAATCACATTGTGCAGTTGGTTTGGATTCTAACTTGGATGAAAAATAATCCATCTTTCTTGAAAGAACACCAACTTGAGCCGACAAAGCATTCACTGAATCAATTTCATGCACTACTGTTGGTCTTTTTGCAGTTACTCGCTCTGAATGCCACTGATTGTTGTTTTTGCCATAATCTCTAACAACTTATGAGCATCCTCCGATGTTTTTCCCATTAAAGACCCTCCAGATGCAGCATCAATCATTGCACGATAGTTTGAAACCAACCCATTATAAAATGTAGAGACTTGCAGCCAAATTGGTATACCATGATATGGGCACTTCCTCAACATTTCTTTGAATCTTTCCCAAGCTTCATACAATGATTCTTGGTCATACTATGTAAAAGATGTGATTTGATTCCTCAATTTTGCTGTCTTAGCAGGAGGAAAGAACTTGGATAAGAATTTCTGAACCAATTCATTCCATGTTGTAATTGATCCCGGTGGTAATGAGTTTAGCCACTCCTTGGCTTTATCCGGAAGTGAAAAAGGAAAAACCCTCAATCTTACAGCATCTTCGAACACACCATTTATCTTGTAAAGATCACACACCTCCAGAAAATAAGCAATATGCGCATTTGGATCATCCGTTGACATTCCTCCAAACTGATTTGATTGAATCATTTGGATAAAGGATGGTTTTATCTCAAAGTTATTGGCTTGAACAGTTGGCCTCCTTATACCCGAAGTATTTCCAGCAACATTAGGCACAACATAATCCCTCAAAGCTCTACGATTTCCACCTCCCTCAACAAATGGTGGATCCATGGCTGATTGTCTATTAGGAGCTAAGATTGAACGCCTTCTCTCTCAATTTAGATGCCTATATGTTCTATCAATCTCCGGATCAAATGGAAGAAGGTTGAGGCTTCTTGTACGTCTCATACAAAAATCCTACAACCAGAAAGTCAACTAGCACAAAAACAACACAAAGTTACCTTCTTTTTTATGATAAATAAACTAAAAGAGCAAAATTAACAAAATTAACAAAGAAACAATGATAAAGAAAATTAAAACTAAGATTAGGTAGTATCGATATTAATAAAATCAAACCATTCCCCAGCAACGGTGCTAAAAACTTGATGCGTATTTTTGCAAGTGTACGAATGGTTCAAGTAATAAAGTGTACAAAAGTACGGATATCGAACCCACAAGGAATGGCATTACTAAGTACCAAAATTGACTAATCCTAATTTTATTTGAAAACCGAATTATTGAAATTTTTAAAGAAGCAAATTAACTTAAAACTAAACGCAAATAACATAATTGAATGTTGTTCACAAATGATTAAAAATGCTAAGGCATTTGATTTCGCTAAATCAATTCAATCCGATTTCAAGCCATGTTATATGAGAATCAAAGCTAAAAGTGATGGTTGAAAAACCCAAATTTACCTAATACTCCCTCTCGAGTTATATTAGAATTACTTATCTATGAAAACCAACTATATATCTATGAAGATTTAATCACAAACAAGCACATTACGATTTATGGAATTTCTAGAATAACCACATACATCATGCATTAGTTCTCACACTCGCATTCAACATACGATATTTATCGCAAGAAGCATTCATTACACATCTCCTCTCGGTCTCAATATAATGCAACAAATTATCTAAATCTTGGCCATAAATTTAAAAGCATTAAGCATGGAAATAAATACTCAACTTGAAAACAATGAACTCATATAACAATGACAAAAGAAATCAGATTTTCTTGATTCAACTACATCATAGCCTTAGCAAAAAAGAATTAGTTCATAATATAAATAAGAACAACCATTATCTCAATTGAATCCATGAAGAACAAATCTGAATAACTGCAGAATATAAAAGCTAAGGAGAAGAGATGAAAAACTCTTGAAGATAAAGACTTGGTAGCAACAAAGGTGATGATCCTTCAAGCTTCTCCAAACTTTCTCTCCAAAATTGTCGTTTCTCCTCCAAAAATGACTTAGATATGCTCTCTCTGCCATCCCCCTCTTTCTCCATCATATTGTATATATAGATCTAGGGTTTTTGGGGCAATTTTGGAACAAAACAATATAAAAAAATTTGTTTTCGAACGAAACTTGCCGCGGCGAGATTTCTGGAAAAGTTACGATTTTGGTTCCACTAATTCTCGCCGACGGGGAGATTAATTTGGCCGGCGGTGAGATGCACTTGGCCGGCGGCGAGACTAATTTGGCCAGCGGCGAGTTTACTTTGGCCGGCGGCGAGATGAATATGCCAAAACTCGTGCTTCCTGTGTGATTTTTGCCGTATTCTCTGTAAGATTTTAGTCGGCGGCGAGAATCTTCTCGCACGGCGACGGGATTCCAAATTTTGAAACTTTGTTTTCTTTTTATTTGCACTCAATTCCGATCATTGAAATTTGTCCCAAACTTCTCCAAAATCATGATTTTACCTGAAATTGCACTTTAAACACAAAAATACCCGTGAAATGACATTTGTGGATTAAATAATCAAATAAACACAATTTTCACACAAATATCCACATTTAAATCATAACAAAAATGCAATAATTTGACTCTTATCAGCTAACAACTCAAGTTTACTGATTGCCCACATCAGTAAGACGATAGTTATGCCTCCATATAATACTAACTAGGTACCACTGCAAGATGTTTATCGTGTCTTAGGAATGAAGAAAAACTTGCTATCTGTGGCTCAATTGACATCATCAAGCCACTATGTCTTATTCAGTCCCCAAAACGTGAATGTGTATCGTGATATCAAAATATTAGAAACATCAACATTGGAGGGGCAATGAATAGAATCAATCTATGTGATGTCAATAGAATGTACATATGTAGACAGGACAAGAAAAAATGAGACAGCAGATCTATGTGATGTTGAAAAAGTCGATGCTTAAAGGGCTTCCTCAACTAGATGGACGAACAGACACGGTTTGTGCATGATGCCAATATGGTAAAGCTTACTTATTTCCATATGAGGAATCGAAGTTTAAAGTAGAAGAACCATTAGAGTTAGTTCACTCTGATGTATTCGGTCATATTAAGAAACCATCAATTGGCGGTATGTGATACATGGTGACATTCATTGACAAATTCTCAAGATATGTTTGGGTTTTCTTTATGAAAGAAAAATATGATGTATTCTCAAAGTTTAAAGAGTTTGGAGAATCAACTCAAGAAGAAGTAGGAAAGAAGATCTGTTGCTTGCACATAAACAATAGCATATAATATAGCTCAAGTGAGTTCTCTCAATGCTTAAAGGAATGTGGAATACATAATCAGTACACTTATGCCAACATGGCACAACAAAATGGTGTAGTAAAGAGAAAGAACCGACATCTTGCAGAAATTTGTCGGAGTATGCTACATGAAAAGAATGTACCTGGGAGGTTTTGGGCTGAAGCGATGAGGACTGCAACCTTTGTGATCAATAGACTTCCTCAACCAAGGTTAGAATTTGTTTCACCCTTTAAGAAACTATGAAACATGAAACCTACAGTTAGCTACTTTCGAGTATTTGGTTGTGTATGTTATGTATTTTTTCATGATCATTTACGGAGCAAATTTGACAAGAAAGTTGTTAGATGTATCTTTGTGGGATATGACAACTAGAGAAAAAGGGTGAAAATATTGTGATCCAACGAGTGGAAGATGCTACACTTCATAAGATGTGGTGTTCGATGAAGAATCTTCTTGGTGGTCCTCAGAGAATGAGGCATTGCCAAACTTGAGAGAATTTGGAGACAAGTTGTAACAAAAGATGGGGGAGAATATTATTCAATTTCAACCAAGTTTAGATGAAACCAGAGATCCAAATGATATTGGTGCCGAACAAAGTGTAACTTAGAATCCTTGGAAAACTGGCATATATCAATAACTAAATGAAGAAGGTGGGCCTAGTGAAATGGAAGAATCAACTCCACAATCTCAACTTTGTAGGTCAACAAGAACACTAAGGTAAATCCCAAATATTCCAATGTAACCATAGTTGAAGAATCAATAGAACATGAGACATTCGAAGAAGCATCACAAAGATCTAAATGAATGATAGTTGTAGGTCAACCAGGAGATGTGAAACCTATATCTTGTAAATGGGTTTACAAGATAAAACATCATCTAGATGGGTCAATTGAGAGATACAAGGCATGATTGGTAGCTTGTGGTTTCTCTCAATAGTACAGACTAGATTATGATGAAACGTTTAGTCTGGTGGAAAAACTTACAACTGTACGAGTCCTACTTGCACTTGTAGCCAACAAAGACTAGAATTTATGGCAAATGGATGTGAAGAATGCTTTTCTTCATGGAGAGCTGGATCGAGAGATCTACATGATTAAACCGATGGGTTTTTAGAGCCAAGATCATCCTGAATATGCGTGTAAGTTGCGAAAAGCACTTTATAGATTGAAACAGGCACCCAAGGCATGGTATGGTAGGATTGCTGAATTTTTCACACAAAGTGGTTATTCAGTAACACCTGCAGATTCCAACTTGTTTTTCAAATCCAATTAAGGAAAGCTAACTATCGTACTAGTATACCCCTCCATATGAATTTGGATTGGGCTTTGAAGTTGTTCTTGATAATGGTAATTGTTTAATAGCTTGTGTTAAATTAATATTGTATCTAGCTTTTTTTTCTCAAAAATTATTTGTTTTTAAGTTTTCTAACTTTACACCTATGAATTTGGATCCCGATAAGATCCTTTCCAAATTTACCAAGTCCAAAGCTTCAAGTTAATCAAAACCTCTTATCTCCTCTAAACTTAAGAGGAAAGATACCAGTTTGTGCAATGAGAAAATAATTGAATTTTTTGCCTCTAAGTGGAAGAAAGGCATTGTAATTTAGGAAGCAATTGTTCCTAGTATAGTCGTTATACCCTCTATTGCTTCTGTCTAGCCCTCAGCTCTCAAACTATCCCCATTCATAGAGCCATGAGGATAAGTGTGGTAATGCCTTTATTTTTCCTCACAAGTTTGAGGCTCTAACTTACTCTTTCTTGGGCTATGTTGTTCATCACCTTCCAACTCACTAAAATCAATGAGAATTTAAGGATTTGTATAGATAATAGGATCCTCTAAACATAGCCAACTAATACATGACCAAGGTACAGCCCAATTCTAAAAAGGTTTTAGGGCTATCTCTTAAGTTTTCTTACAGGTGAATTTTCATTATGTAGGATCCACTACTAACTTAATTCCATGAGGTTAGGGAGATCGAGCATTTGAGGATAAAGATTCAAAATGATAGGGAGAGCTATTAGTCCACGAGGTCAAAACTGATGGCATAAGTGGCTCAAGCAATGCACTAGAAGAATGAGGTTGTAGATGAAGGAGAGCAACTTAATCATACTATGAAGGATCTGAATGAATGCTCATCAAGGATCGACCAAACTAATGACTCTAAGAAGTAAATAATAGCCAAGTTGGAATGAGCCAAGTACTACCTCGAGCAACGAAATTTTGAGATCAACCATATTAAGCATGAAACGAAAAGGTCCAGGAAGGAACTTGAAAGTGCCAATGAGATTGGCTATAATATGAAAATGGATTAGTAAAATGGCATAGCCAAACATTAGTACAAGATACTGAACATCCTTAAGACTTTCACTGGCTCTCATCGTTGAGATCCTAGGGACGAGCGACATGAGAGAGGTGAGGATGAAGAACATGAACCTTACATCATAAATGATGTTGATGATGCTCCCAACCCTCCATAGCATAGTGTCTAATAAGGGTGTCCAAAAACCGGACCAAACTGGTTAAAACTGAAAAATCGGACCGAATTGAACCGTACCATCCAATTTTATAAATAAAACGGTCCAATCCGGTTTGTATTAAACAAAATGGATTTTCAAATAGTCCGATCCAGTCATACAAAATTTTAAACCATTTAGACTGAACCAGACCGGTTTTAATAAATAATTAAAAAGTTTATAATTAAGCGTATATAAAATCATTGCTCTCCTTCTCCTCTATGAAGTGCTAACCCTAAGCTAAAATGATAAAAATATCCTCGCCACCTTCTCCGCCTTTAGTAGCAGCTAGACATCCTCACGTCGCCTCCACCACTAGCTAAGCACCAACCGACCTCGCCTCACGTGCAATCATCCATGAAAAAATAGGCATGTGTGAGGCTTAAAACTCTTAAAGGGTTTTGGAGATTCTTGTTCCATTGTAGTGTGTTCAATTCTTAGGTGCTATTGTTATGGTTAAGATTCAGCTTAGTCTGTTAGGAAAAGTTTGTAATAGGATTTTGATAACTTTGAAATAAGGATAATCATGTAGAAAAATAGTAGAAAAATAAAATAATGGATTTTGAATCTGATAGCAAACGTGATCCGTTTACATTTAGATATTTCATATATTTTGCTAGACTTAAGATGAACATCAATTCATCATTTTTAATATTCGTTATAATATTGTTTTTAAATGTTAAGTTCTGTTTGCCTTCAATCAAAATGTTGAATTCTGAGATATCGATTTTGCTGAAAGTGAAGACCTCTTTTTTAGACCCAAGTGGAATTCTATCTAGCTGGAGCTCCCCAACTTCAAATTGTTATTGTCTGTCGTTTGGTGTGTCCTATAATGCTGAATCCATGGTTGTTTTGCTCACTATCTGCGGTGAAAATGAAAAAAGAGGTAATTTTTTGGATTTTTCTTTCTCAGAGTTTTCGAGATTTTATTTTGCTATTAATGGGTCTGATGTTGTAGAAATACTAATACATGCAACAATGGTAAATTAAGAGGGAAACTTAGTCCATTGTTTGGGAGATTAACTTAGAGTTTTGTCACTTCCTTAAAATGAACTAAGTGATGGAATTCCTTTTGAACTTTTGAATTTGGAGAAGTTAGAAGTGCTTGATCTTGAAGGGAATTGGATATTTGGGACATTTTTTTTACTGAGTTAAGAAAGTTGAAGATTTTGAACCTTGGGTTTAATAGAATTTATAGGAAGTTTCTTATTTCATTATCAAAATGTTGAGCTGTGTAGGTTTTGAATTTTTTTGGTAATGCAATGAATGAAGTTTCTTAGTTCATATTTATGTATTATTAATCGTTCAAAATCGTTAACCAAACCGGACCAAACTAGATCAAACCGTTTGGTTACAATATTTTGGATAGCCAAACGGTCCTATCCGGATTGGTTTGGGCATTATGAATGGTCCGTTTTGGTTAAAAACAATTTACTCAAAACCAGACTAGACCAGACCGGACCAAACCGAACCATGCACACCCCTAGTGTTTAACGCTTATGCTCGGGTCTCCTTTGTTACATTTACCCTCTTATGTTTTTTTCCTACTTTTTCTACTTTTCCTTTTTTTTGTTACTGTCTTTGAAAGCTATACCAAAAAATTAGTTAATCATATAAAATAGTATAAAATTTTATCACGTGGTCCTCGAGCTCCCTTTTTTTGTTATATGTATTATCATTACGTTGACCTTTTATGGTCATATATCAATTTCTTATCTCCTGATACACTATGAAAAATTCCCTTCAAAAGTAGGAGTTTAAAGGCATTGGAATCACAACAAATATTTCCCTTTATGTGATATAGAGAATTAGTACCAACCTTTTATTACCTACTTGATGCATGTCCATTGGAATGGCTTTTGATCAAGCAAAAAGGAATTTAACCCTTACCCTTAAGAAAGATAATGCCAAGCTAACCACAAAAATTGAGAAATTAAAAACTGAGCTAGCTTTAAAGAAAAATTAGGCTGGTCTTTGGGACTTTTACAAGTGTGAGACTTCCCTTCATAAGAACCAAGTTTGTAATACTTGAGATCGTGGAAAGAAAACTATGCTCAACATGGCATCCTTAGTTGGCAATAACGTACATGGGTGAGTTTTTACTTCAAGAGAGGCAAAGAATGTATTTCTTAAGGTCATGCTTTTTGCTGAAGAGCTAGAGAGAGCATGTACTAGTTCGGGTGCTACATCATCAATCTTAGTTGAGGATGTTCCATGCTATACGGGCAAGATTCATTCCAATATTTTCCCTTTAGTGAGAGATGAGAAAGAGCACTCTTGATGGCAAAGTTTCTGACGGGATTTTAAGAAAATCCCTTTATTATTATATTATAATATATATATATATTTATATATATTGTTTTCAATGAATACATAAGTGAGGCAATTAGGCTTTAAATACCTTGACTCTTCCACTTCTTGTTATTTGTTCTTTTTATATTGGCCAAGCATTAGGCTTAGAGCTCAATGCTTAAGCTTTCCAGGGTCAAAGACTTTGCCCAATTTACCTAGAAGAGGTGATTAGTTCATATTTTTATTTTATTCACAACAAAGCTTTGGGCTTTGAGTTATACGTATCAACTTTCTAAGCCCAAAGGCTTTGCCCAAGCAATCAACTTGGTTCTTTATCTAGGTGATTAACTTGTGTTTTTATTTTATTCGAGGCCAAGCTTTGGGCTTGGAGTTGGATGCACCTACTCCCTAAGGCCAAAGGGTTTCCCCAAGTGTTCTACCTATTTCCTTTGCAAGGTGATCAATTCTTGTTTTTCTTTTTTTTGTGACCAAGCTTTGGGCTTAGAGCTAGAAAAACTAGCTTCTCGAGGCCAATTATTTTGCCTGAGCATTTCACCTATCTTTTGACTGGGATGATTAGCTCTTGGTTTTCTTTTAATCATTCTATACATTTCTTGGCATTTTCTTACTTCAAAAGTCAAATTTTATATGAATATATAAAAGTTGGGTGCTCCACTAAAAGTAGTATTTATTTAGATGACAAGAATTCCAGCTCATCCTTTCTATTATTCCTTCCACATTTTAAAAAATATAAGCTCCCTAAGTGTTAATTCTACAACTTAATAGGGGCCTTCCCAATTTGCTCCCAGTTTTTCGTTCACCCATTCCCTTTTGTTGGGAAAACCTTTCTCAAAACCCAAATTCCAATGATGAATAATTTGAAACATACTACTTTGTTTTAGTATATTGCCACACTTATCTTTTGTTTTCCTATTTTTTGACAGCTTAATTTTTCCTTTCCTTAGCTACGACTAGGTTAACCTCTCTTTCTAATGTGTTTAATTCTTCATCTATATTTGATTTCATGGGTTGGACTTTCACCTTCGTAGGGACTACGACTTACATTCCATAGAACTAAGAGAAAGATGTTTCATTTATTGCTCCCACAAATTGGTTTGAATATCTCATGGGATTCTACACAACTCCTCCACCCACTTTCCTTTCAAGGATTTGAGCTTTTTTTATGAGATTTATATGAAGATTTGACTTGGCCATTATTTTTTAGGTAATATGGAAAGGAGTGGCAAAGCTTGATGTTACATTTGGAGAGTAAATCTATAAGTCTCATTGTACTCGTGTTTATGTGCTAGCTCATGTACAAAACAAGGTGTTTGTTTTATTTAACTTAGTTTGTCTGTCTTCATTTGTATAAGGTTGATTGTTGCAGATCAGTAATGCACACACAATAGTTAAAAAGATTTTGTATGCAAGCATGTTCACACAAATATGCTATAATCTTATCAAATACACAAAGAAGAAGGTACAAGAAGAAAAATAACTAAACATAGTGTTCTTCAGGCTCGTACTAATATGAAGAACATAGAAGGTTATCTTTTAGAGTGAGATACACACACTAATAGCCTTTCTTAAGGATTAAAACCTTTCAAAAGTCTAAAGATTTAGTAAAAATATCAACGAGCTGATGATCAATGTTGATATGTTGTAAGGACAAGGTGTTCGATTCTATAATATCTCTTATAAAATGATGTCAGATATTAATGTGTTTTTGTCCTTGAATGTTGGATGAGATTTTTAAATATATAGATAACATTTATGTTGTCATAGTGTAAAATAAGAGTTTTAACCATGATATCATAATCTGATAACATTTGATTCATCCAAAGTAATTATGAACAAGATAACCCATCAACATTATACGCAGCCTCAATAGTGGAAAAGGATACTGAACTTTGCTTTTTACTATGCCAAGAAATCAAGGAATTACCCAAATAGATGCAACCTCTAGATTTACTTTTTCTATCTTTATTACATCCAACCCAGTCGGCGTTGGAAGAACTCAATAACCTTGCAGTAGTATCCCAAGGATACCATATACCGAATTTTGAAGTGCCCCTAACATATTTGATTATTCATTTGACTATAGTAAGATGTGATTATATGGGGCTATTCTGCTATCTAGCATAAACTCCTACATTAAAGGAGATCTTAGGACATCTTATTGTCAAATACAGTAGACTCCCAATCATACTTCTATACAAAGTCTACTCTACTTTCTTTCTAAAATGATCTAAATTAAGTTTTAGGGTGGTACTCATTGGAGTCCAAACAGGAGTGGAATTATCCAAACTAAACTTTTTAACCAATTACTTGGTGTACTTAGCTTGAGATAAGAAGATCCCATCTTTTATTAGTTTGATTTGAAGTAATAAAGATAAATATATAATACTTTATCAGATGTAAAAATCCTAACATTCGATACAAAAAGCTATAGAGATCATATAATAATTTGAAATTGATAAGAAAATGTTTAAATGAGCAAAAAAAAAAGATAATGGCTCAAATATTGTCACAAATTAGTCTCCACTATTTGATTCCTAAACATCATTTTTAGGTTTATTGCAACTTCAATTTTATCCTGAAATACAAATTATGACCAAAAATAACTAATTATCATATTACTTCATAATATATTCTAAAAACTAATCTAATAGTGCAAAGATTTAATTTTTCTTAAAATTAACTAAAAACATGATAATTTTGCAAGAAAATTTTAAAATTAAACATAGCTATTGCTAGACCAATAAAAACAACAAATACAAATAAAAATAGATGAAAATGTAAAGATATGTTAAATAAAAAATTAAAGTTGTTGAAATTTATGTAATTGTAACTTTTTCTACTCCTAACCTAGAACTTACTTTCCCTCAATGTAAGAATTATAAATTAAAGATAAAGAAGAAATTTATCCATTTTCTAATTATGCTCAGGTATTGATGTGAAAATGTAGTTGGATCGATCATTTTGGATTTTTAATTACATAGATATATTGTAGTATACTTCTTACATAACTCAACAAACAATTATAAATTTAACAGTTCTAAATAACATTATTTACATAAACAAGAAATAAAATAAAATAAATTATAATAACATAAAATAAAATTAAAGTACATAAAAATTAAAGCCAGAACAAAGGTCATAACTTAGTTCTCCATGTCATTCGATTCTTTTTCAAATCAAACAGTAAAGAGAAAATTGGGTTGAGGAGGAAGAAGAAAAACTTTATGTGTGTTTGATTTGAAATGCATTTTCTATAAATTTTAGAGTAAAAATTCATCGTTGGTCGTGGTCCATTTAGTTTCATGCAATGGTACGAAAAAAAATATAACCCGACATATTCAAGGAGAGAGTCGTTTGCCACAGTACACAAAAAATTCATGCCATGGTGCGAAACTTTTTCTTCAACAAAATTTTATTATAAGTGCCCCAAGCTACCACTAGTAGAAAAACCATATTCTAGCTTAGATTTTTTTTAAGAAATTAAACAATAAAAAAAGGAAATAAAAAATAAAATAATCAACAAAAATAAAATAAAATAAGAAAATAAAAACAAACAACAAAAGAAAAGAAAATAAAATAAAAAAATACTAAACAAAAAGAAATAACAAATAAAAGAAAATAATGAAAATAAAAGGAAAGAAAAAACAATAAACAAGAGAAAAGAAATAAAAAGAGAAAAATAAAAAAGATAATTAGAGTTAGTAGATAACTAAATAAAAATTAAACAAAGAAAATAATATATAAAAATGAAACTTATTAAATAAAACTAAATAGAAAAAAGTTGGTAAATAAAAATACTAATAAAAAATAATTTAATAAATTAATAAATAAAAATAATTAAATGAAAGAAAAGAAACTTAAATTAAATTTGAAATTTAAATTGGTATAAGAAATTACAAAAAAGAAAATTAAAAAATTAAGTTAATAACTAATATTTAAGTCAAATAAATTCAAATTTAAGATATATGTTTAATATCTAGAGTTGAATAATAACTAGGTATTTTTTATTTGATTTTTAAAAAAAATATCTAAAGTCAATTAATAAACAAGATATTATTTTTTTCAAATTTCAATTATTTTTTTTAAAATCTCATTAGAAATCTCACCAACATTTTGACTTTATATTTTATTTTTTTAATGTCAACTAATAAATGTGATATTAATTCTTAGATTCTTTTATTTTCAAAAACGATTTAATTTTTTTTTATTTCTAGGTAAACTAATAAAAGAAATTTTTAAGATTTCTTTCCATTTTTACAAATTTCATATTTTTATAAAAAATTTAAAAAACTCATTAATCTTTTGATTTCTTTTTTTGAGATTTATTTTTATAAATTTTTTATATTTAATTTTAAAAAATAATTGATTATTTTAATACATACGTCTAAAGTCATCTAATAAATAAGACATTAATTGCTTTTTGATTTGTTATCTTTTTAATATCTAATAGTCAACAAATAAATGAGATATAATTATTTTTAAGAGAAAATAAAATTACAATATAAAAAGTTTTTAAAATTTTTGGTTAATAAAAAAATTTAAAAATGCTTAATCATTACAGGAGAACTACAAGCTTGATGCTCGAGTTTTGCTTATTCTAAGGTCGGTCTAAAGAGGAATCATATGATTTTTAAATAATTTAATAAATTCTTAAAAATGAAAAATTAAGTCTAAACATTCTATCACAAAGTTTGGATTTTTGAAAGATATAAATTAATAACATAAAATTAAAGATAGATTAACCAAACATCAAGAATATAAATATTTAAACTAATTAGAGAATTTATAGGATAGATTAGTTAATTAATCATGATTGCTCATTATTAATTATATGATTAAATACATGAATTAAGATTATTGATTTTTCTCTTATATATACACATATCAAATATATGTTTATTTTAAATTCTCTTAGAAAGTAGAGGGTAGGATAATTTGATTCTCTTAGTTAGTTAATCATGATTGCTCACATTTTAAATCAATATGTTGTCAATACATTAATCAACAATAACTTTTGTAATAGATCTTGAATAAAGAAATAACCTCAATTTATTTTATAAAAATGTTCACCTAAATTAATTGACAGAAAAAAGGCAACAAAACTAAATATCCATAGTTAAAATTAGCTAGACATGCTCAAATTAAATTCTATGATCAATGGATTAAAAATAACATTCATATTTAAAATTAGAAAATGCAAAAGATAAATCTGTATATGAAATTAAATACAAATTTGATAGATAGATAGAGTGTCTTGCTCTGTAATTATGATCTTGAAAATCCTCAATGCATTCTTGGATAAACATATATATTTTGTATTTTTCTTGGTTTGGAAAACCTCTTTAAGATCTTCCTTTGATCTCTTATGAATCTAACCTATCATGTTTACCAAACTAAAAACTAGAAAAATATAAAACAAAGCTCTGATGACTCTATTCAAAGAAAATAACTACTAACTAATATTATACACATGAAACCTAGAAGTTTAACTATTTATTTATAAGAAAATATATCGGTAGAGAGGACTTTAGGTGATATAGAGGCACTTCACAATATAATTTATTTCTCGTTGCAACATAGGGTATATATAGCTTTGCCAATTCTAGCCCGAGAGGGTCACACTACAACACCATTTATTTCACACATTGTTACATGATAATCAATGTATCACGTTAATTTCTACCTAGTAATATGCTTCGTGGCACATATACTTTTTCATTGCAGCACATTTCATTTTTCTTCAAATTTACTTGTACACCTTACAAACTTGTTGGTTATTTATTTAAGGCTTACATGTTTTAGTCTTCTAACCTCCTAAAGATCAAATTGAGTTTTTCAAGTGTTTTTCTTCATGTATTGACAAGTTTATACATTTTGAGGCTAAAACCACATAAATACAACAAAATATACTCATGATTTCAAACATATAGATTTGCATAAATTATCACATAAACATGCTATAACAAACCTATTTATTACATTTAAGAAAAATAAAATCACAAAAAATTAGTGTTTTTCAAGCACTTATCAGATCTTAGCCTAGTTATACGAGCACTAGAATAGCCAATAAAAGAAATAAGGTTTTAGATAAAACTTTTAACGTTAGAATTATCCCAAAATTGAGCTCCATATTTGCACATTCTTCATAATACCATAACAGTATTAATTTGAAAAGTAAGGGAAAGAGGGGGTGAGATCACAACTTATATATACATGTACTTCTTTACTTCCTGAACCAAAATGAGCGTACATTCTAGGTATCCAATATATGATCATAGAACAAACAAATATGCTCTATCAAGTTATAAATCTATATGCATGCTACACAGTATCCATATATATTAGTAAACTCTTTGATATATGGATGGTCAACTCTAAGTTACAAGGCGATCAACTTTCGAGACCCTTGTTTATTCAAACTTTGAGACCTATGTAGGTTCATACTTTGAGATATATATGGCACATGTATTGGTCAACTTTGAGATACATGGGCAATCAACTTCGAGGCATATGGGCAGTCAATCTTTAAGACCCATATGTGATCATACTCTAAGAACCATGTATGGAAAAAATCTAAATTACATGTGTAGGACTCCAAACTCTACAAGACTATAATATAGGCAATATTTCCCACAAAAATATCATAATGCACTCATAAAATCACAGATGCCATGCACTTTATTTAAATGCCACATCCTATGTCATAAAGTCATGTGTACTAGTATAAATATCAATATTAGATAACATGTGATAAAATTTATAAATGTTTCCATAAAATTTATTTAAACATGGCATCATGTTTTAATAGTTTGAACATATAAATATGCATGCTATTTTTGAATACAATGCATGACGAAAAGTGAAGTCTTTCTCCACCTAAAAATATATACATCTTGTAGTCTTAGTCCTTTTTAGGTGTACATTTTCTTTTTGGTTATAATCTATAAATATTCATATTCATAATCCGTAGTAATCCATAACTTAAATGAATTTTAATTTTAAACCAATTGGAAGGATAATCTTATTGACTATTTAGGTGTAGGCTCAAACTATTCCTTTTGTACCCTTCTATTTACCATTTGAAATTATAAACATTTCTTTGATCATATAGCTCACTAATACTTATTCAAAAATCCTATAGTATTTGTTTTACTCAACGTAGCTATTTAGAAAATACATGAAAGTAATAAAAATTTTAGAGAGAGAGATATGTAAGAGAGATAAAGAAATGCTAAAATTGAGTGTGAGAAATGGGTTGACATGCTTGCTACTTATAGATAGAATTAGACCCTCGTCGGCCACCCTCATTAATAACCCATCCAGCACTCAAATAAGTCATTTTTGAGGCCCTAACAATCATTCTATTTCATTTACAACCATCTTACTAGGCATTATTGACTCTCGTTAGCACTTTTTGATCCCTCATTGGCCAACCTTGTTGGTGGTTCAGCAAGGTGGTACAACAAGATTCCAATGAGCTGCCTATAATAGTTCCAAAATTGAGGAAAAAATCCAAATTTTACCTGAAAATTTTCAATAAATTTTACATCTCAAAATAGCCTTTAAAATATACTTCATAAAATTCTTAAAATTAATTACAAAGACTCAAGGTCTCACAATCCTACCCCTTAAAGGAGTTTCATCCATAAATTTGTAGGTTTCTAAAATTTATAGGTTACTAAAAAAAGTAAGGATACTAAGAGGAAGCTTCAGCTTCTATTTTTAGGTAGCATTTTCTACGATGTGCTTTTACTAAAGATTTTATATTTTCTCATATTCCTGACTTTGCAATCAATTATTGACATTGGTTCTTCCTCAAATGATGTATCTTCTTTTAAAAAAACTATTGTCAAGTTAGGAACATTGCCTTGATCTCTTTTACATTTTCTTAAAAACGATACATGAAACACATTTTGAACTTGTAACAATTCTGAAAGTAACTATAATTGGTACGCTACATCACCAATTATTTTGGTTATTTTAAATGGATCAATATCATAGGTTGAACATTAAGAAAAACTTAATCATCTACTTCAAAGTTCAAAGGTCATGAACTACATTAGTATAAATCTTATGTTGACTCTCAACTACACGAATGACTTATAGTAAACGTAATATACTTTCAAGGTTAGTTTTCAAGGAGTCATACTGGCTTTAGATAATTTTTCACTTTTATGAAAAACTTAAACAAACAATTAAATGGAAAATTAAGCCTAAACACTCTATCACAATGATTGGGATGAAATTCCTAAAATAATAACAAATAATTAAATATTGACTCAACTCAAAATGAAATGAAGTTAGTTGTAAAATCAATGGAGGATTAATGGGAATTTTAGCTAGTTAACCACGCTTGCTTCGAAAGATTTAGGTGAATTAAAATGAATGAACATATAAACTTGCATTATTCATGTTCACTTGAAATATTAAAAATCCTAGATTAAGGATTATTTTCTTTGTTAATCAACCAATTAATGTCCATGATCAGGACAATCAACTAATGATTAAATTATACTCAAGAAAATTGCAACCATTTAATCAATGCAATGATCAAGCCACCAATTTAAGCTCTTGTTCAAGTTGTCTAAAATAGACTTAGATGATATGTCTAAAACCAAATTATCATATTTTCAAATCATCTATGAAGAATAAATTGTTCATAAATAAATCTTGTAACAAACCTTAAATCAAGGAAAACTCTTTATTGAATTATTTATAAAAATATTCACATAAATAATCTAAGCAATTATGGAAACAATGCTAAATTCAAATAGTAAAATTAGAAAGAAATGATTAAATTACGATCCATAATGAGACTAAAATAAGCACTCAACCAAGAAAATAAGATGAAGATAAATATAGAAATAAAAGATTCCTAATTAGAACTAAATACCAACAAAGGATGTGTAAAACACAGTAAAATTCATTATAAATCATTAAAGTGTCCAAAAAAGAATTTTAAACAAAGTTTTAAAATATAGGGACATATTAAGAAGTTTTTACATGAAAAATAGGATTAAGCAGGAAAAAATGGAAATTTTCTAGCGCCATGCCAAGTCAATCGCTGGATCCTCGAAAAAGGTGGTTGTTTAGAAGCAATTTTGCATCTATAAATGGCCAAAAATCCCCATATATCTCATACAAATCTTCTTTCTCTCTACAAGTGTTTGAGTCAAGTTTCAAGGTATGGGTTTCTACTCTAACTTTTTAAATCCACGCATTGTTTTTATAAAATTATCATGCATCATATCATATGAATAAAACAGAAAATTGAAAGCCATTATTTTTCTAATAAATGTTATAAATGTTTTTAAAATGAATTAGTCATTATAATCATTTTGAAGTAGAACAAGTATTATATTTTCACATGAAACATTACACATATGGTATCTAAGATTTTTATTCATGCATCACAAAAATGGTATTATTCGTGGGGAATATGCTTGTATGTTGCGTTAGGTAGTATGGTACCCATGGGCTACTGGTTACAAAATACTATTTTCTACAAACTATAGGCACGCATCACATACACATGTATTCTTAATTTTTTTTCCATCTATGGCGCCTTAAATTGTTCACTGCCCACGGACCTCAGAGTTGGACACCCTGTTGTGATTTTACTATCTTATGGATTTAAGAGATTGGCTACAGATGAGCCTTATATTTGGACCCCTCATTATGTCAAACGTATAGAGGAGGGCCATATGAAATTGAATTAACCAATACATGGAGTTGGAGCTAAACCCATATATGTCTTGGAGGTGGATCATGTATATACCCATGTATTTTGGTGAAAAATACATATGGGGTTGCATATTATGCATTGGATTTGTATTGCATAGAATATATTGTATGAGTTTGTATTGGGATACTTGAAATGTACACCACCTTGGTTTCTCAAAAGCAAATAAGGACAAGTATACCTGTGTCTTGTGACTGAAATCTCCCCAAAGTATATACTGATGATGATGATTATTTCATTCATGAAATTTATTAAGAAATACCATTCACCATCAATACTTTCTTATTATAATAATATTTTTCAATAGACTTCTACTAATGTAAGCTCATCCCCTACTCTTATCTCACTTTCCAACTATAATATTCAAGTTAATTGTGAAAAAGACATGAAGACCTATCACAAAGGATTCAAACATTACAAGGTTTGACCTAAATATTTATTTAACTTATTGGTTGTTATAATTTACATTTAGGCAAGGCTAAGACCATTCTAATTTAATGAATTTTATTTGGCTTTATAAATGTTTTGCTTTTAAGTTTATGAAATTATATTGAACTTTGCCTTTTGATTAGAATGTCTTTAAAGGGTACCTGAATTACTTTTAAGAATTTATTTTCAAATTATTTTTGATTGATTTGTCATAATTATTTAAGAAATTTTATTTTAATATAACTCCCTTCACAAAAATCACATACCTCTATTTTCAAGGCGTGACAGTTTGGTATTAAAGCATGGTTTTGATCTCCCAGGAATAAAATTATTTTCTAACAATTTTTTTTATCTTAGTTTACCTACTTATAGATATCCAATAAATGTGTGAAAATTAATTGCACTAAGTAATGATTACACTAGGTTAAAACTCGGTGAGAAAGATAGAATTTACTTCTACTAAAAGTTATAAGGACTCATCTTCTTTAGTTCAAAGGAACAAAAAATTTCAAGATGGTTTAGAAAAATAAGACTATCATCTATCTTCGAAACATGTTCACATTAGTGACTTTTGATTTTCTAGAGAATATGGATTTTTATCAATAACTCGTTAGATTGAACCGATTCTAGGAGTAATTGGCGAAATTCACTTTTTTCCAAGGCATAAAAGGTTTCTCAACAAATTGTAACAATCACTTATTGAAATGAACAAGCTGAATCTATGCTAGCAGTATCATCATAAAATTATTCATGGAAAACATTTCCCAAATTAGATCACAACAAATAGATGAGGATAGCGTTTTACTCTAGGGCATTAAATACTTGAAGGAATTTTCAAAGACGAAGTCAACAGTCCATTTAGTAGTCACGTAAATATTCAAGATGTCCTTTTTTAAAAATAGTCCTCCCAACCTTATCATTAGATTTGATAGCCTTTTTAAGCAACAAGAAAATCCTTTATATACCTGTGATCGACTATAATCTAGACAAGGATCACAAAAGCAAGTATTTGCGATATCTAATAAGAACCAGAGATCAATGATAATTATGGTTTTAATAAACAATCCTTGAATACAAGTTCTTGATGATCCTTGAATACAAAGTGTTAACATACTAGCCCCCTTACTTCAAATATTTCTCTCAGAATCTCTTCTAGTATCCTTTATGTCCCTAAAATTTCAATTTTTAAGAAAAATAAAAGGAGTGCACCTTTCAAATATTTTCTATAAATATTGACTTGAAGGAAGCAGATTTATATAAGTATAATCCCTTTACGAAGGTGGTCAGTGAGTAGTATTTTTAGGTCTATAAATAGCCAAAAATCCCCTAGTTTCTCAAACAAATTTTCCCACTATTTTCCCTCTCTCTAAAACTTTCGCTTGAAGTTTTTGGTATATTTTGGAGCACATTTTGGGGATAAATATCCGAGTGATTGGATCAAGTTTCTACTCTAAATTTTAAAATACATGCATTATTTTTATAAAATTTTCATACATCATATGATATGAATAAAAAGGAAAATCATATGCCAATATTCTTTTAATAAATATTATAATTGTTGTTTAAAAGAAATACTCGTTATGATAATTTTTGAATATGTAAACATCAAAAAATTAAATACATACATGGAATTTGATACTTTTATTCATGCATCATGAAAATGGTTTTATTCATAGAGAATATACATGTATGTTGTCCAGGGGAGTATGGTACCCATGGTTTACTAGTTATAGTAGACAATTTTCTACAAAGTGCAAGCAGGCACCATATACACATGTATTCTCAAAGTTTCTACATCCCTGATGCCTCGAATTGTTAACCACACATAGGGCTCGGAGTTGGACCCCTTATTATGTTTCAGACCAATAAAGGAGGTTCTGGAAAATAGGACTATCATCTATCTTCAAAATATGTTCGCACTAGCAACTTTTTATTTTTTGGAAAATATGGATATTTGATAAGAAACTAAAATGATTGAATAAATTATAGGAATGACTAGAAACATTCTCTTATAGTCGAGGCATATAGGTTTTCTCAACAAATTGTAAGAGTCACTTATAGAAATTAACAAGTTGAACTAGAATCTTCAATATCTTGACCTAATGATTAGATTTTATGCTACTAGTATTGTCATAAAATTGTTCATGATAAAAAATTTCAAAATTGCATTCCAACAAATAAATGAGGAACAAATTCTACACTAGGACATTAAATACTTGAAATAATTTTTGAAAACAAAGTCAACAGTCTATTTAGTAATCGAACAAATCTTCAAGATGACCTTTTCAAAAACATTCCTTCCAACCTTATTAGTCGATTTGATAGCCTTTCTAAACGACTATAAAATCCTTCATAAACCTATGATTAACAAAAATCTACACAAGGAAAGAATAAGGACTTAAGTGTTGCAAATTTTAGACATGGTTCACAAAAGTAGGTCTTTGTAATATTTGATACGAACCAGAGATCAATGATAACTATGATTTTACTAAACAATCGTTGAATACAACTTATTTTTTATTCTTGTGCAACCCATTTCTTCACTTCTCTATACCTTTGCCCAAGTGTTAAGACATATTAGCCCTCTTACTTCAAATATTCCTCTTGGAATTTCTTCTAGTATCCTTTAAGTCTATAAAAGTTCACTTTTATGGCAAATAAAAGGAGTGAACCTTTCAAATATTTTCTTTAAATTATTACTAGAAGGAAGATAGAATCAGATAAGTGTAATCCCTTTGAAATTCTTTAAAAGAGGATGATGATGACAAAAAGGGCTACCAGTGGTGAATAAATATTTGAATGTATTTTTGAAAGGGCTACCTGGACTTCTTCAAGGTTGAGAAACTCATTTGATGATCGAATTATAACCTAGAACTATGTCTTCTTGATAAAAATTAGTAAAGAAAGGAGTAAGGAAAAAATTTGGATGAAATATTGACAAAAAGAATCATTACCTTGTGGAACGTCTATTCATCGAAAGAAGGAATTAAATTTCAAGATTCATATTGATTAAAATGTCAAAGAAAAAAATATTATTAAGGCTTATTTCATCAATTTAAGAATGTAACCTTCCAAAGTTAAGACATCAACACATACAAGTTAAAAGAATTGAACTTATCAAAACTACTTTTCAAACAAAGAAGGAAGAACTCATAAGTGGACTACTTTGAAATGATCAAAGATCGATGATATTTTTACATAAAGGTTGAGAAAGGTAAATTTGGAGACCACAATATTCCCTTAAGTAATTGATTCAAAAATCATGAACTTATAAGACAAATGCAATTGATTTAACTTATTGGCTATTATAATTTATGTTTAGGTAAGGCTAAGACCACATTGTTGAATGAATTTTATTTGGCCCTATAAATGTTTTATTTTTAAGATTATGAAATTAGATCAAACTTTTATTTTTGAATAGAAAACCATTAAAAGGCCTAAATTATTTATAAGAATTGATTTTCAAATAAGTTTTGATTTATTTTTCATAATTTTACATATATCATGTACCTCTATTTTCGAAACGTGATAGGATGGATTATATTTTATGCTCCAAAAGTGTGTAATCTTGATCTTTAAAGGGCTCTTAAGTCTCTAGGAATTTTATCTTCTCTTCTTGGATATGGAAAAATTCACATAGCTGCTATCGATTCATATTTTGAGTTTAATCTATGTGTATATGATCTAATGAACTATTATAAACTATTTATAAGTTTAATACTATTTAGAATTTTGATTCAAAATTTTAGTACGCATGCCACGATATGACTTTTCTTCCCTAGTGGCACACTACTTAGACTCACTTGTATAATGCAACACATGGCTCATTTTTCATGGCATAATTTTTCTTCTATTGTAGTGTGAAATGTTTGATGGCCCTATTAAAAAATCATTAGAGGTGGTTGTTACGACACTGAAAACTTGATCACCACATATGGAGTGTATACAATGAATACTCTAGTAGATTATTCTATTAGAAACTAATTTTTAAAACTAAAAAAATAAAAATCAATTTTTTTGTGTTTTTTATATTTTAAAAAAGCAAAATTAAAATAACTAAAAGTAAATAGCAACAATTAATTTAATTAGATTTGGTAACTAAGAAGATATATGAGAAAATATCTAGGAATACTTAATCCCCCGATTTTCTAAACATGTGAATTGCTAAAATCCCCCAATATAATTATCAATTAATTACATGATCAATTGAATCTAACGTGACCTGTATTCCTTTCTCAAGTAAAATACACACCATATAGTAATTAATTTAATCACACTCTTATACCAATTAAATTACATACTACTAATTAAGTTCATCAATTATGGATCACATACATAAGAATTATACATCTATGCCTAGAAACTATGCATGTTATTTAATTAAGATAAACAATCAATTAATTCTCTCAAATTTATTTAATTGCCTCTATAGATAAATTGTTGACCAAATAATTAATAGTATAAAAATAAGATTAACTAATAAAATAAAATTAAAATTATAATCGGGGTAAAATATTAGATTATCACATGGTGAAAATTGGGCTCATAAGATCCCCAGATTAATAAATTAAATACGTATAACTGTGTTCATAAAGCTCATATTTTGCATAAAGAAAGACATAAAAATTGATAAAGAAAAGAGTAGAACAGCACTAGAGGGGCTTAAATATATCCCAGGTGCAATTTGGACTATTAGATTAGCTTCAAATCAAGGGTTGAGATCAAACACAAGGAAAAGGAACAACGCCAACCAATCATAGAACGACATGTGGCACACAAAGTTTACTGGGCGAATGAGAGTGCATTGCATGGTAGGAGAGACTAGTCATATTTAATGTTCACTAAGTTAGTGTCACGTGGCATAATGTGATTTGCAGTAACGGATGGTGCTATGCACGAGTGGAACGTATAGAGCAATCGTGTGGTGACATGTAGCAGTGTTGGTTGATTGCGCTCCAAAGTTGGATTGAACGTTATGCTGACATATGGTATGTGGTTCGTCATCCTTAAATGCAGAGATCTACGATTCATTGTCCGTGCTTGAATGGTGTCCACATGGCTTGCTCAATCAGCTCATCTATTTGCGTGGTAGGCCACGTGGTAGCTCATTTTTGGCCATACGTTAAAAATTCATAAACAGCCCATAAAAATTTCAAAAAAATCCCAAAAGATACTATTTATTGAATAAAACAAGTAAATATTAAGTAAAAAGTGCGCTAATGACTCTACTTTCATAAAGCCATCACACACTACTTAAACTCAATTATATAATGCAACACAAGACTCATTTTTCATGGAATAAATTTTCTTCTTTTGTAGTGTACAAAGTTTAATGGCCCTAGTAAAAAATCCCTAGAAGTGGTGTTATGGCACACTCTTTCTTTTACTACGACGCACAGTATTTGTATTGACCTTTTTTGTACCCCTTACACAGTTGTTGATTCTTGATGTAAGGCTTACATGCCTTAGTCTCTATCACTTCTAGATTGTTATTTCAGTGCTTTATGTGTTGTATCATCATCTGTTGGCATTTTTTTTTATCTCTTTTGAAGCTAAAAATACTTGTAATGCATCAAATTATGCATGTGATTTCAAAAAGATGGATTTATATAAATAATAAAATAAAAAATTATAATCAAACCTATTCATTTCAAATAAGCACATTAAAATCACAGAATATGAATACTTATCATGCACTCTGAATGCTAAAGAATTTCCTACAAGTACCACTTTTTATGTGTTTTATTCATTAGAAAAAAGGAAAAACTCTTGCGGTTTGAAAACTTAGGTTTTGAAAATTGTTTTTCTAATTCAGTGTATCAATCATACACTTAAAAACTAGTTTTGTAAAAATGTGCTTTTGGAAGGTTTTAATTAAAATGAATTATATACCAAGAGATACTTTTTTATCTAGGTTGAATTAATACCAAGCATGAGAGCTACCACAACCTATGTTGTTATCACATATTAAGTCCTTGGCAAATATTACATATTACGTAGTGGTGGAGCTTTAAAGAAGAGTTATTTCTACTTAGACTAGGTTGTTATGCAAACAACATTGGAAGCACCTTATGTGCAATTAGGACATATCTCCCAACTAATAGTGATATTTGTACTTATATTTTTTTGAGTTGTATAATTGATTTACTTTATCAGTGAATAGCTTACTACCTACAAGTATCATTGCAACCCTTGAATTTTTCAACATAAGTACTCGTTCCTATATGATTTTTCATATTTTATGCTATGTTGTGAATGATCACATTATATTCTAGGAGGTACTGATTATGATTGGAAAACTTTTCTTTCTTTACTTCTTTCTGGTACTTGTATGCTTTTTCTATAATTAGTTGTTTATTTCTTTCATATATTATTTGCTAGATTATTGCTTTTCCATTTTTGAAATGAGTCAGAGTGCTAAGTACTTTAGATGTCCATATCTACTTAAGGTGTCTATATCATTTCCCTTTTGGATGGGTACTGAGTAAGGCCTTTAAATCCCAATAATTCAATATTGTAATTTATATATTCATGCATAAAATAAATCACAACATAGATATAATAAACAAAAAATATATAAATCATAGAATAAACTTGAATTGAATCATCATCTACGACTGAGAAATTTCCCTTAATCTCATAAAGTAAATCAACTATACATAAAGATGGTAGAAACTAATAAACAATTTGTAAAAATAAAATAGAAATAAAAAAGAAGCATAAGATGGTAAATATTTCTATGAAATTGTATCTATTTATTATATTTGTTTGTTGTCAAGTGGTTTCCATAAGTAACTTGAGGGTTTACCATATAAACAGGGGTTTTATGTGGGTTTTCCTCGTTTATATATGCTTTTGTCCATGCTTTACTATTTGGCTACTACAATCTAATTTTAAATTGTGTACGTTTCAACATACTGAGATTTAAACTCTAATTAAAAGCTTTTAATATTTATTGCTTGCTTTATGAATACTGATTAAGTTATCTACTAATTAAAGTGTTGGATGTCTATGATTATTGTTTACTATTGTTGTAGTTATCTACTAGTGTTTATCTTTCTATTGTTACGAGTTGGGGTCGAGCCCTTAAGGTGTTTGTATCTTCAATCCTACTTGTGACAACAATCACCAGGTACAACTTCGAATAAGACTATTAGAGATTTCATACTAACATCTTAGACCAAATTTAAACATATTCATCAAACATAGTTATACACCAAATTTACAACATGCATAGCCATGGTATTCAAACATAGAATTAAAAAAAATCAAGAATTAAGAATTAAAATTAAAATTGTTCATAAAATTAAACTAATTAAACCATAGTCTAGATGTTGGAATTTCTCACAATCACAATGAATATTTAGTTAGATATAAAATTTATCACATCCATAATAATAACCTAAAAATTTGATAAAAAAAAAAAGAAAGGGGTAGAAAAAGAATCTGAATTGGAGCCAAAAGAACTAAAACTGTCAATCTTCAACTTCTTTTTCGATTTTTCCCCTAAATTGCAACAAATCTGAAGTTCTCCTAATTTTTCTCTTCATTTTCTATGTAGTTCTTATATTGTTTGTATTTTTGGGGGCGTTATTGTATTTATAAGAGAGAGAAAAATGATAATGTAAATAAGATTGTTGGAATCATAATAGGGAGATAATTAGTTCGTCAAAATTAGATAAGAACGCATCAGATTATCTTCAGAGAGCATAACAGATGTGCGCAGGTAGAGAGTGCACAACAAGTCTCTGACGTGGCCGAAAATGATAATGTGTAATAATAAAGACGCATCAGGCACGAGTCAGGAGAAAGGCACTACGAATTGGGTTTTACGACTGATGTGGAAACATGTGGCATATCTTACGGGTGAAGGGTTGCACAGGAATCTACATAGAGCTAGACTCTTTCTTTTAAGTTCATCTACGAGCCCTTCTGAGTACATCCACCTATCAAATAAAAATCATAAAAAAAATCCATAAAAATTCTCAAAAATTCTAATAATATCAAGACATATTTTTCAAATTATTGTAAAATATATAATTTTAAATTACTATAATAAAAAAATACGTATAAATAATGTGTATAAAATAACACTTATCACACACTCATATATTTACTATCTCTGTTAGTGCTCAAGAAAAGCCAACCACTATAATAGAGAAAATATATTTTTTGACAATATATCTTAGGGGCTTAACAATATTATGGTTTCAAATTTTAATAACTTTTAGATATTGCCTTTAGTCATTCCTTTTCTACAATTATTGTACAATAACAATGCTCTAATTGTGTGTGTGATTCAGTATCAATTAACAACAATCAAATCATGTAACTTAAACAAGTTGAAACATTACTTATCCCTATAAAATATAACTATTCTTTTTACTGTTGAAATGTGTACTATAAACTTTTTTAAAAATTGTATCTCAACTCATCAAAAATATACGTTAAAATCAAAAGGTCTTTCATTTTTTATAATGTAGCTAGGCTTGTTAGTTGGATAAAATGATAGGAAAAGTGAGAAACAAAATTTCATGAATCCATAGAGTAAGAGAAATAGTCCAACAAATAGTACTATCATATGACTGATCATGTTAGCATAATAGGGTAAGATTTCATTACTATAGAGCCAACACTGACTTCTTTTGTTTTATTTTTAACAATGTTTTCAATACATATCCCCATTTTATTTTTCGTTTTAGCTTTACCCCTTAATATTATTTATTTTTTGATAGATTATTTCTCTTTTTTATGTGGGGTACATATTGAAGCATGGGTTATTTTCTATATGTTGGATTTTTAATCAATGATAGCATAATTGACACTCTTATATCTTATAATAGCATTTTCATAGAATCCTTTTTTTTTTTGGGAAACTCCACTTTTTCTTCAACTATAAAGCATGGCCAATGTGTTTGGTTTCAAGCATAAGGAGTAGGTACAAATTACTGGCTCATGTAGGTCTCTAAAAGGGTTTCCTTTAAAAGGACAATAATATAAAGGGTAGGATAATTTAACCAAAGTGGTTAATCCTATAGCCGTAATTATTTTTGAAGAAATACATTTAGCATTCACCTTAATAAACTTAAATAAAAGTTATAACAATCTATTCCTATTCATTAAAATCATAGCAACTTTATTTGGAATTCATAATATTTTCCAAAAGTTTGTGCATATAAATTCTTCTAACACCAATTTACTATTGTGCATTCAAGTTTTCGAAAAAATTATCATGAAGTTACCTTCACTTGAGAACAACGTCAAGACTCTATCAAAAATCATTATCCTTTTTGACATGACATTGTTTAGCTGATTTCATCATAGATGATTGAAAAAGAGTGAACATGTGATTGTTTCCAAGCCTATATATTAATCCTCACTATCCTAAGGAATGCAATAAATATATCTTAAAAATGAAAAACAATTATGCTACCTTGTGCTTACTAATCCTAAAATGTATATCCCAAAACATACTAAACCTAATAAAGCGTAGAAAAAATAATGACAATGAAATGTTAACACCCCTACACGTAATTCATACATTGTACTTAATATAAGCACGTGCATAAATGTAATGTAAAAACAAGTAAAAGGGGAATAGGAAAACAATTTGGTAGGTTGCTTGATGAGAATCAAGGAGCATCATAAAAGCACTAGTATTACATGATTTATTTGCATGTTAATGTCAAAAATAGATTTATATTTGCATAATTCTATACTTATTTTAGAAAATCTATGTTTTCGAAATCATAGGTATGTTTTGTTATTTTTCTGGTATTTCTAGTTTCAAATTGATTAAAATGATAAACAATTAAAGAATTGTATCTGAAAGTACTCAATTGCAAATTAGGAGAATAAAAAAATATACATGTAAATCCAACCAAATATAAGAGGGTGAAAAACTAAATTGGAGAAATGCAATTTAATGGAGGCCATGATGATGGAAAATGTGTTCCATGTTGACATTCCCAAATCGTGATTTCACACATAAAAGAACAAATATGGGTCGTAGTGTAGATATAAGTGTACAGTGACATGAGATTAAATTTCCCTTATGATCCATAATTTTCTCTCTTTCTCTCATCCTTTTTTTCACACCTATAAATAGTTTCATTTTCCTTTCTTTGAAATCATCCCAGCTGAGTAGCATTCTTCATCTTAAACATTTGTTTAGTAGTAGTTTTCTTTCAAGTTTTTCTCTCAATTTTTTAGATCAAAATTAATTTTATTTTTATGTTTAGTTTATAAATCATTTAGATTAGTAAATCACAAACAAGAGGCTGTAGTAGGTAGTTATTTAAAATCAAGCGATACAAAATCGTTACTGAAATCTAGAGAATATTGTGAAGTTAAATACCTCTTTTGTGGAGCAAGACACATCCTTCCATCTATCTTTTGCCTATAAATCTAATCTGCATTCTTATTTCTTTTTAGTAAAAAAATGCAGTATTTCTTGAATTTGTTGTTAATAATATATTATTTTAACTTGTCTAGTTGATTATGATAATGGGATTTACGTAATTTGATATGCTTATATAGATTATTTAGGCAATTATTTTAATAATAATTAAACACATATTATTTTCTTTTTCAAGATTTATGCAAAATTTATCATCGAAAAATATATTGACGACATATTGTTTATTATAGATTTAAAATATGAAAATAAGATTTTATAAACATGAATCTAGATCCAATTCCAAATTATATTCTATTTCAAAAAATTTACAAGATTTATTATTAAAAATGTATTAAGAACATATTTTTCATAATAGATTTAAAATATGAAATTTAGATTTCACATACATCAATATAAAAACTAATTTAGACAACTTTAATATGAGTTTAAATTGTCGGCTCGATTGAAGGTGGCATGTTAAATGATTCGATAATTTCTTAGAAAATAAGTATAATTTAATTAAATTAACTAACAACCAAATCGAAGATGTTAAGTGATTAAATTAATAATGAATAATGGCATAACCGGAGGTGTTGTTAATAATTCTACCAAAAATAATCAGCTATCTATATAAAAAATTGTTGAATTATTTAAAACCATATTTTCCTCTTTAGATCAACCTTGGAAGTATATTTATTCCTTTTTTTCAATAAGTAATTCATTCACTTGAAAGCTATTATAAACATAACAAATTGGTGCATCAGAACAGAAGTTGGATTGGATTGGATATGTTATCCAAGAAATTGAGTACGCTGAATAAAAGAGCTTGGGAATGAAATAAAATGAATGACTAAATAAATTATGACATAGGAAAGTTTTATTGAACGACTATTAGTATATTATCTATATCATTTCCATCCAACATCCAATTGAGGTGGGAAAAATTGAGATACAAAGCTCACTCAATGGGGTACAATATTGATAGCGATAACATTTTAAAAATTTAAAAGTTTACTAGGTCAAAAATGGATTTCAATCAATGCCCATGAATCTACCAAACACTTATCTTACTTAGTTTCATAGTTTATTTGGTAGGTCTAATATTTACTTTATTTCATAGGATTTGATATTCAATTTCTAGTAATAATTTTTAGAGTTTTTTTATTTATGTTTTATTAGCTAGGGTTTTAGATTCTATAAATATCTATGTAAAGTTTTAATTAAAAACAATCTTTGAATACAATTTTAATGTAAGCGTTTATCTTTAGTTCCTTTGAGAACTTTTACCAAACTAATTAAGAACAATTCTTGTGGCATTAATCCCAAATTTATCACTCAGAACTCCCTCCACATCTTGAGTGTGGTGTCTAAAAGCACCACTATTTGATACTAAGGTTCCTATCTCATTATACGTAGTGGGTCACGATCCTTATTTTTTTAACTTTAAAAAAATAATTTAGAATGCTCCTAGTGAACAGATCAACATTAATCTTCACGTCTTACTTCTTTAGGTGAGGTTCATATCATTGTCTTGTACAAAGTGCTTGGTTCCACATCTTCAGCTTGACTTATCAACTTTTATCATCCACCATCATCAATGATCTTGACTTGTGTGAGGTCAAACTTCCAGGCTTGTAGTCCATTTTTTGCATCCTTCCATCTTAGAGGTAACCTCATTTAAATCATACTAGACACATTCTCCCAAACACCTATCTCTTTGTTATCCTTTACCTTGTCCTTGGTTAGAAAATTTTCCTTATGGTTTTCATACCAAAGTTCTTCCTTAATATCTTCCATAAGAGATATGTGGATTTTAACCATGGAGAGTGTCTCCAAAATTTTCTTTTCATGATTACGCTTCATTGAATCTTCAAACTTGTTGGAAAAAGATAAAGTAGGGTCATCATTGAAAGAAGAAGATACAAACACTACCTTTGGTGTCACATTGAATTCTTAGGGGGTGATGGTATTTTCTTCCTCACTAGTCCCTTCTTCGAATATATCATTCATATGGATTATTTGAGGCTTCTCTAGTTGCTTAACACTATCCATAATAATGGAATTGATGGTCTCTCAATGTTTAGAATATATTTGGGAGGGGAGTTTAACAACTACTTGTGCTTCTAGTCTTTCTAGTACTGTGATCATTACCTAATTTAAGTCTCAAGTTTTTTCATAGCATAATTGGTTTCTTGCTAAAATATAACTCATCAGTAACCATAGTAGTTATCAAGTCCTCTACAGACTTGCCTTGATTAAGTGGAGTGGGTTTTGGTATTAGGAATGGGAAGCTAAGTGTGATGTTGAATTCTTTTACAAGATTCCTTATTGAAATTTGGTAAACCTATATCTCAACATTTCTTATTAGACTTTCCTATTCCTTGAGAAAAGCTTTGTTTGCCTACTTAAATTCTAAAGTGTTTGGGACGAGGGTATTTACTAAATATTTGAAAGAATTGCCTTTGGAAGTTTAAATAGGTTGTTGTATTGGTAACAGAAAGTGATGTGTGATGTTGAAATTAGTTGCTAGATTTCTGTATGAATAGTTTGGATATTTATGATCTCACCATTATACATTGTGCATGTTAGAATATGGATCCAATGTAGGCCTTTGGCTTTTGCATCCACTTATACCATTAGTGTAGTCCTAATTGTCTTATTGATGCTTAAAGTATAGTGCTAGAAATCCATTGTATGTAGGGTAAGCTACATCTATTGGTGTACCTTTGCTCCTAACATTCAACACTTCTAGAGAATTTGCTCATATAAAAATAAAAAATAATAAAAAATTACAAATAAGCTCATATAAAAAGAAAATTAAAACCTATGTCATATAAAAATAAAAATAAAATGAAGCAAATCCTAAACCTAAAAATAAGCACAATAAGCAAATGATGAATTTTACAAGAATATTGGGAGATATATGATTATGATACTATCCTCACCACTAGCATACAATTTTATTAACCATATCATTAATGTAAATTAATTTCTTAAGTTCTAAATTACTTTCACAATTAAAACCATTATTGTATTTATTTTCTTTTAGTATAACCAATTATGGCTCTTTCTTTTTATGCATGCAAAATATTTTGTATTTTTCTTTTTCCTTTAATATTATTATTATTATTATTATTATTATTATTTTAAGGAAAGATGCACAAGCAAGTAAACCTAGTATGATGACTTTACACTAGTTGTGAGGTAGCCTTCTATACTCATTGTAGTAGCTTTCACACATCAGTAGGTAGCTCTCTCAAAGATAGGTGTCTCTCTATATTTATCAACCATAATTTTCATAGTTAATGTTATCAAATCTTACATAATTAATTATAAACTTCTAATATGACATACTTATGTGTCCAATGAGTGTGTGATTAGGTTCATATCAACATCAATCACCATATGTGAAAAATATGTAACACAAGTCAAAATATCTATTTGTATAATGTGTAGTCAATCAAAATAAGTATGAATGGAGTTTGTGATGATGATATCAATGTTAAAGCATGTCTACTTTCGTCTTTATATTTTTTTTTATCATTTTTTTAAATTAAAGAAACATTAATAAAAATAAAAACAAACAAACAAACTAAGGATGTTTATCTAGGTTCAATTAAGCACTGAAACAAAAGTATCTAGGTGAAACAAGAGAGATTGATGGTTAAGTGATTGAAAAGAGAATCTTTCCTAAACCAAGCTTTCTTTCCCTCATTTTTTATTTTTTTTTTATCTTTTTTTGTTATATTAAAGAAACATGAATAAAAATAAAAACAAACTAAGGATTTTCATCTAGGTTCAATTAAGCACTCAAACAAAAGTATCTAAGTGAAATAATAAAGAATGTTGGATAGGTGGTCGAAAAGAGACAATCTTTGTTAAAGCAAGCTTTCCTGAATTTTGGTTTATTTATATCTTCGAGTTGAAAATCAACTACCTTAGTTGCCATTGGCATATTCTTGGAATTACCTTTATCTAATATTTTGAATCACATTAGGTTGAAACATAAATACTATATTGTCCATAAAATTAGTTAAAATACTTTTAAAAAAAACTAAGACTAATATAGTAAAAACCTATTCAAAATCATAATAAAAATATGTTTTAAAATCAAATAACTGGTTGCTCAATTGATATAACCAAATGCTCGATCGATTGAGTACATTGGTCGATCAATCGAAAGTAGTTTGGATTGATCCAGTCAACATTTAATTAATTATTCAAGTAGTGGATCAATCTAGTGACTTAACTAGATCAATCTAGTCCTTCATTCATCGAATAAATCCCTTAAACGATCTAGTAATGTATTAAAATCAATTTTTTCAGGTAATATTACTCAACCAATCGAGTAGCCTATTTTCACATTGTTCCTATTATGTTTACATGAACATAAATATACCTTATATGTGATCGTTGAGGCTCGATAGTTTCTTCAATTTAAAATTATTTTTCTAAGATACATCTTGAAACTAAGATTACAATTATACATTTTTCTCTCAAATATTGACAAAAACCTAACAAAATGAATTGTATAAACTAAATACTATGACTTAGAAATATCCTACATAGTTTTGAGAAATGGTTAAATACAAAAGAAAGATAGAAATAAATTCCCAAGAAGTAATTGCATTATCTTAATCTCTTATAGGCATATAGCTTGAAATGTTTTTTGATGAATTTGATTGAGGCATGAGGATAATAATTGATTTATTTATAAACCTTTTCATTCGATTCCTATCATGAGATCAATATTATGCATCACTTTGAGCGATACATATTTTAAATATATACAAACTTATTAGTTCATTTATATACATAACTTTATTCACATATACCTTTGATTGAGTGCTTGAACTTATAGGATCATTATTATTGAGAGTATTCCTTATGGGTTAAGAGTCAAAGTGGATTTGAATTTCATACGCTAAAATTAGGCAAATTTGATATTGATACATTTTTTATTTGAAAATGAAAATGATTTTCAACCAATTACTATAGTAAACTATGAATGTTTAGAATATGAAAATGACTTGTGCTTTGGATTTTAATTGTAAACTTAGAAAAAATTAAAAAACATGAGAATTTTTCTTATTTTTATTTTGTTATCTTTTTACTTTTCTTTTTATTTTGTTTTGTTTATGTGTTACTTTTTTTTGTTATTAATTTTTAATTTTTCCATTTTAAATTTGATATTTATTGGTATCATCTCTTAAATCCCTTACTAGACTTAAACTTATCCACTATGTTAACCTAGGGGTTTAAAGGCTTGTTACATATGATAAATGCAGTCATGTCAATCTATAGAAATAATTTAGAATACTCTAATTTTATTCTTGTTTTTGTTTTTAGTTTTTTTCCTTTCTTGTTAAGAGACTAGGAAAAAGTTGGCTGGCACTTGTGATATGTGCTTAAAAGTATTTATTAAATAATGATTTATCATACTTTAAATGATAAAATGAATTTTTATTTGCATGGTTTTATTATCTTTTAATGAAAATCTATCTTTACAAAATCATAGGTATATTTGTTGTTATTTAGGTATTTTAGCTTCAAAATTATTTAAATAAACTAACACTTGAAGAATAGTACCTAAAAGCACTCCAGTACAATATTAAAAGCTTAAACAATTTACGTATGTAAAGCTCACATATGTTTCAAACCATTGAAAAGGGAGGAAATAATGTTTGCCATGGCATGGGTAGAGTGGATCGTGGCCAGATCATGTATAGCCTAATAATGTGTGTCGTGTTGCCTAACCATCTAATCTTCTTTTCTTCCTTTCCTTTGTAGGATTTTCTAAAGCCATATAAAGGACCCTTCCTTCATTGTAAATCAACCATTTCAACTCACAACTTCTCTTTAAGATGATTTCTTAGTTTCTTTCAAGTGTTTCTTTTCTTTTTAGTTGTTTCAAAATTCTTCTCTCAATTGAGGGTTGAAAAAATACAGTTTATGTAGTCACTTTAGTTTTAATTCAATAAACAGTGTTGACAATTCTATTTGGAGTTTTTCGAGAACAATAACAATGCTAAGATTCAGTAAGGATATAATTAAGGTATAATATACATGTATTATTTTTAGATTATCTTTTGTGTTTTTTTAAATGCTTTGTTTAATTTTTTTATCATTCATTAAAATATACATGTCTAGCTATAAATAATATGGGATATTAGTAATTTTGAATCATTTTGAAGCCAAAAATATCTGAAAATAATATAATATATCCATGATTTTGAAAATATAGATTTACCAAAATAATGATAAATTATGTAAATATAAATCTATTTTTGACAATAAAGTGCAAAAACAATGTAATATTTAGTGTTTTTTAATAACTCATCATTCATTAAATATGGTCAGATCACGACAAGCACAAAATAAGAACCGAGGCCTAAGTGAGTTACCTATGGCCTCGGTTTTCTAATAACTAAGGCCATAGGGGTAACTATTGCCTCGGTTTTGATAAAAACCGAGGCGATAAGTTGTTACCTATGACCTTGGTTTTTCTAATAACTGAGGCCATAGGGGTAACTATGGCCACGGTGGTTTAATAACCGAGGCCATAGGCTTGAAATCAAAATTATATATATATTATTTCGATTACAATATTTAAATCGTGATTATATAAATATCAATTAAGCAAAATTTCAAATATAAATTAAAAAAACTAAGATTAATTATATTACATTTAAAAAAGATATTACAGTAAGAGTTTAATAGTTCGATATAATAAAACACATATATTAAAAACTAGTTAATTAAAGTGTTCAAAAAATATAAAAATATACATTAAAAAACTTTAATCCTACTAACTAATCAAATTGTCTACGATGTAAATCAATCTAAAAATATTTTGTCCCATTGTAATGTTGTTCTTCAAAATCTTCGTCCTTGACATAATGCATTAATTTCCTCATAAAAAAACATCCTCTAGTATGATCGAGCATACCAACATCTAGATTCCATTAATATAATCCTACATATAGAACATAAGAGTTCTCTCTAGTTATTTATTCTTAATATATAGGTTACAACATGATTATAGTGTCATAAAAATATCTATAATAAATGACATTGTGTGATAATATCTATGAATATAAACATCTAATATATACGAACATACGAATTAACATCCAGATTACATGAATATAAGTAATACCTCATATTTTCACAATAAGTTCTTCAATCTGCATATATCTGTTACTGCATAAACAACAAATGATCCATAATTCAATGAAATCAATACTACCCATATCAATAATAATAACAACATTATTATTTAGTACTACCCATATCAATAACAACAACATTATTATTTAGTACTATCCATATCAATGACAACAACAACATTATTATTTAGTGCTATCCATATCAATTACAATAGTAGTATTATTAATTCGTAATACCCATATCAATTACGCACAACAGAGTGACAGAGAAAAAGTCCTTGCAATGTTGGACAATACCTGTGAATATAAGAATCTACTATATATGAGCATACCAACATCCAGATTATATGAATATAATCATGCATATACAACGTCCAGAACACACAAGAGTCTTCTTTATGTATTCTAAAAATGAAAAATAAATTCCAAATTTTCGTTTAAAAAACCAATCATGAACATCCCACATCATTCATCTTAGCGTTTTATTTGACTATATGGTGAGTTATAACTGTAAGAATCGATTTGTGAATTCTGCCCACTCATTCCGCATCTTATCAACATCAGTATCAGTGTAAGTTCCTTCATGATTAAGCTGTAATGTACACACATTTTAACATATTGTTAGCTAATTCACCACCTATTTTGATTAATTAATTGAAATCATGAATAAAATAAGAAATGAAAATGCACAAAATTACTTAAATTATTACCAAGTCAATAATAGAAACAAGTGGATTGGCAATAATTATCCTCATAAACATAAGGACATAATACCCACATGTTACCAAATCATCTTGCTTAGGACACTGTACATTAGAACGAAAATTGAGTTGTAAGCTTAATATGTATTATCTAATTAAAAAGATATTAATTTATTAAACCATGCATTTATAACTTACTCTCATTCTATACCATATTGGTAAACCTTGAGACCTTCGATTTTGATGACCATTGAACATAATATGAACTCTATATAAAGAAGGAAAAATAAGTAAGAGTTACTTGTGAAGATACATAAGAAAAATAAATGAGAGTTACTTGTGAAGATACATTGAACTTAATGTTTACATGAACATCAAATTTTATTTTTAAAATAGAACTTACTCATTCATGATGTTTTCAATATCAGAGAACATTTCACCCCACATTGAATCCAAATAATAAATGGTATTTATGAATGGTTCGTACACAACTAAGACCCAATGGTACCTACATCAATTTATAGTAAGATATATATTGGTAAATGCATTTGATTACATAACATAATTTTTCGTAAATGTTATACAACTAATATCCAATTACCCTCCATTATATGGAATAATCCACTTATCTCCCTCTTGAGTATTTTGCATCCTTTCAAAAACTTGTCTTGCAATTTGAGTACGTGTTATCTTTTTCTTAATGACATACAACCAACTTGAATCAATAAATTTAATCACATCATTCAACTATTTCTTTTTCAACTCATCATAGCATTGCCTAGAGAATAAGTTTTAAAAGGTTAATGACAAAATAACAATCAAAATAAATATCAAGTGAGTAACTTTTAACTTATCATAAAATAAAAAATAAATTAAAATAAAATTAACTAACCGTATCCATAATTTGACAACTGAATAACCAATCTCCACCTTTATGTAAAATTGTTCTACACACCCAACTGATAGAAAAATAGGCAGTTCATTGCCTAAGATTTGAACTTCCATTGGAACTTTAACAGTAAGATCATTAACCAAAGATGCAGATGAGCATGCAACTATAAGAAATCTAGCATGCTTAGGAAAACCACTAGTTTGGTCATATGTATATGAAATTGGTTTTTTTTTTGGTACCAAAGCATGCATCTTAGAAGATATTTTTTCAATCGGTTTTTCCTTTGAGCTTCCTTTTTTGTTGCCAATGGTAATACGTAACTTTGATTTCTCCTTGGTCAAATCCTATTTATTCACAATATGAAGAAATCTAATAAAATTATATTTGTATTTTTAAATTAATTAACAATAAAAACAATATATAAAAGGTAAGGAAAATATCCTTACTACATCCTTTCCTAATATGACGAGATGTGGAGGCCAAGCAACAAATGAATTGACTGCTTCCATAACTGTATTATGTTCCCTTGTTGGTATAGGTAAGAGACAATTATTTTCAATATCATCCACAATGGAAACCTTCCAACTACCATTCAAAGGTTGTCCATGACAAACACCACTAGAGGAACCACCTACCCTCCCACGTGCCACAATACGAGATGGTGTCTCATATGCAAGCAAAAACTTTCTTCCCTATATAGTATTAGAACAAACATATATAATATAACTTAAACACCACACAAAACAAAATTAAAATTACGATTGTGAAGGAATATTGAAGATTACTTACAACTAATACCATATGAAAGGTAGGCACATCAGGAGGAGTGGAAATTTGTTGGATGTGTGGTGTAGATGTAGGTGTAATAGTTTTTGTACAAGGAGTCACATTGGAACTATCAATTGGATTATTATGTTCTGGATAATGACTTGAATGTCCTACACTCCTATCTCCCTGTAACTCGGCTCGTAGTGCATCTATCTCTATCTTCATGGTATCAAAGCTTGCAAGGTTTTCTTTCATTGCCATCATCTCATTTAAGATATTTACCATATCATTGGATGGATAATTAGTGCACTTTCTAGGCATGCCAAAATATTCGGTAGATGTTGTATATTGGGAGCATCCTTTAAGACGACCTGGATGATCCTTCCTCAATGTCATTGCTATTGCATCGACACCCATCTCTTCTTCAATCTCACCACTATCAATCTTATCTTGCATTTTACTCTACATCAATTCACACATAAAATAATAAGCATAAATATAATCGATTAATCATAACATATTATCTAACATTTTGAATAATTACCACTTTTTCCAATTTATCTTGAACTTGTTTACTTTTGAACTCTCCTTCTTTAGGAGTGTTAGCTGCGATAAATACATGAGATCGTCAAATTTGTATGCCACCACTTTTTGACTCCTATAGATATGTATAATGAGTTACATAAACATTGTATACCCAAATATCTAATTAATTATCATTCAAATGGAATTGAAGATAACTCACCAATTGAATTCTTAGGTTGGAAAAACCCATTCTTCCTGTATGATGATTATACTCATTATGCTTCCTCAATTCAGCATGTTCGCAACTTGATTTCTAATAAGAGCATATATGTGTGTGTGTATATATATATACATATATATATATATATATATATATATATATATATATATATATATATATATATATATATATATATATATATATAATTTTTAAAATCAATTATGTAGATGAGATTACTTTAAAAAATCTAATGGTTGATAAGTGTTAGATGTATATTATAGGAGGTGTATGATGGAATCTATTAAACTAATTCTCATATTAGTCTTTTGGTGCCCTGTTTCATAACTTTTTTCTTTTTCCATTTTTTTGGTTTCGTTTCTTCTCTCCAAGAAACACGAAAACAGAGAAAGCATATATCAAGTAGCTCAAACCTAAACAAAGATTTTTCATTTAAAAAAAAAAGAAAAAAACCTAAAAAAAGTTTTAAAAAGCTAAACATAAAATTGGAAAAGAAACGGAAAATGTAGATTATGATAGCATAATGCAGTAGAGAAATAGTTAGGTAATCAGAGACTGAGTATATTATCACAAATCTCTAAGTTTTATCTTTCATCAAATATATTCCCAAATTTATAACTTAACAAGAAAACTCATAACCTTTTATACATTGTAACTCATATCCTTAAATTATCAGAAATACTTTTTAGTTTTAATTTTGTTACATATATCCTCACCATTTATAACTTTATCACATATATATATAACAAACAAATTATTTCAACAAGTCTGCTTATTAGGACCAAATTAAAGCAAAAAATTATATTTGACAACACAATTGAAGAGACCAAACGAAGGAGGCATTGGATTGAAAGTGATTAACAAATTAAAAATAAAGAAAATATAAAAATGTGAATTTAGCGGATGGTGAATATTGTTTGTTTGGTTTAGCTAATTTTAATCGTTGTAATCCATAACAATCTAGCTATCACTTTCTTTTGAATGCATAGAGACGCTTGTGACTTAATTTCTTATGGTTTCTTTATAATGCACTTGTAAGTTAGGAGTTAGGATCACAATTTAATTCATATTAATTGGTGAAAAGGTTCTTTTCAAGCTTCATTAATATATATATATATATATATATATATGATTTTATATAGTAAAAAAACAGGGTATTATACTTACCCGAAGCTGAGTCGCCAACAACGACAGTAGAAACGATCCGGCGTTGAGTTGCAAAGAGGGGAATATGAATAGAAACAAATCAGAGAGAAAAGAAGAAGAGAGGTTAGGGAAAAGAATTCCTTTAATGTCGAGCGAGGTGTTGGAAAGGAAGAGCTGTTAGAGGAGTTCGTCGACAATATCTTGAGATGCGGCGCAACGTGGTGCTGTCGGAGAGAAATCGAGTTACGCGAGCTCTAGATCTGGGATGCCTGATTTAGGAAAACAATTTTGTAAGATTGGGGCTGGGGTAATTGGATGGGTAACTAATATTAATATATATATATATATATATATTACTTAAATGGGTTGGGGAATGTTATTAATATTATATATATATAATATATATATATATATTACTTGGTTGGTAATTAATATTATATATATATATATTACTTAAGTCGGTAATTAATATTATATATATATATATATATTACTTAATTAAGGCAATATTAGAGTCATACGAAATTAATTAGAAAATTAGAAAAAAAATGTAAAAAAAAAAGAAAGAGTGTAAAAAAATTGATATATATATATATATATATATATATATATATATATTATAAAAGAAAAAAAAGATTAATAATAGAGAAAAATAAAAAAATTATAAAATAATTTTTGTATTTTTTTTAAATGAATTACATATAGTATTTTAATATTAAAAACTCTATTATTTTAATTATATTCATAGTTATTTAATAATTGTTGCTATATAAATGTTTTATATATATTTAAATAGTTTTTGTAATTTAACTTATAGCCATGGTTATTGATAAAACCGAGGCTATATGTATACTCTATAGCCTCGGTTTTTATCAAACCGTGGCCAAAACCTTATGGCCTCGGTTTTTAAAATAACTGAGGCTAAAATCCCAAGACCAAAAGCATATATTGTAGTAGTGACTACTTCCAAGAAGAGAGAAAATGTTCAAGAGAAGATTAAAGAAGATACAATTTTTTGAAGATTCAAGAGAATATTAGTGCTACAAATCAAGAGATTGAGTCTATGTCTTCTACTTCTCCTTTCTTTATTAGTTTTTATGTCTTTCTTTATTAAAAATATGAGTTTTATGAATTTAATTATGTCTAGCTAATTTATTAATCTAGGGATCTTACGAACCTAATTTTCTGCATGTGTTGATCTAATATTTTAATCCAATTGTGATTGTAATTCAATTATATTATTTAATTTGACTTTAATGTTATTAGTTATGTGTACAATAATTGATCTATAGAGACAATTTAATAGATTTGAGAGAATTATTTAATTCTTTGTCTTGGTTAAATAAAATGCATATTTTCTAGGATGAGATGTATGATTCTTATACGTGTGGACTATAATTGAAAAACTTAATGACTAGTATGCAATTTAATGGCATGAGAATGCGATTAGGTTAATTAATGTATGGTGTATATTTTACTTGAGTGATTAATGCATGCTAGGTTAGATTTAATATATCTTGTAATTGGTTAGTAATTGTTTTGGGGGGATTTTAGTGATTCAATGCATAGGAAATTGGAGGATTAAATATTTCTAGGTCATTTTCTCATATACTTTCATAGTTGTTGAGTTTTGATTTGAGTAATCAGTTTTCATTTATCTTTGTGTTTTTATAATTTTCCGTTGTCCAAATAGTATTCGTAATATTTATATTGGTATTCGGTTATAAGTTACACAACTATCTATAGGATTGTATACGTACTTAGGTACATTATATTGCTTGCACAATCTATACACTTGTGGTTAGTGTGCTGATTCTTCATGTATTTTGTGCAAATATAATGCAATCAAGTCCTCCAATTTGTCATTTGTATGTTTTAATGACCAAAATACCTTAAGTACATCAAAATATATCTCGTGATTTTGAAAACACATTTTGTAATGTAATTAAGTAAAAATGGAATATTAAAATTTAATTCTCCTAATTAATTCTGATAAAACATTAGGTAAGTGTACTTTTGATACATCCACTACTGGCATACTTTCTAAACCTATTGTAATAACTACAAAATTGGATTTGTATATTGGTGATCAAAATAGAAGGTACCCTCTTCGAGTTCATAAACATCTTATAAATTGGGCATCTCTAAGCCTTCATCAAATGTTGTTTATCTTATCTTTGACTTCATATCTTATAACTGATTGTGCAAGACTCACCTAACTTTTTCCCTTTAAATTTCTGTTTTCCTCTTTTTAGTCATTTTCAATAAGTCCTTAAAGACCCCCAATGGAAGGCTACCATACTAGAAGTAATGAAGGTCCTCTAGAAGAACAATGCTTGGGATTTGGTTAAGTAACCTATGGGAAAGAAGACTATTGGTTGAAATTAAGTGTTTACTGTGAAATTCTATTTGGATGGAGCAATAGAGAGAAACAAGGCTAGAGTAGTGGCTAAAGGAAATGCTCAAACCTATGGGATTGATTATCAAAAAACATTCGCTCCCATGGTCGAGCTATACTTTCTATAGGTTTGAATTTGGATTAGCCTTTACTACAATTTGATGTGAATAATTTCTTTCTCCATGGAGAGCTAACAAAGAAAGTGTATATGGATCCTCCTTCTAGGTTCCCACTAAAATAAGGAAAGGTTTGTAGGTTAAAAAGGTATTGTATAGGCTAAAACAATCACCAAGGGTATGGTTTGGTAGATTGATTTTCTGAATAAAGGAGTAGACAAATCACACTCTTTTTTAATAAAAGAGATGGCATTGACATTACTCTACTTCTAATTTATATGGATGACACAACTGTTATAGGTAGCAATATCAATGAGATAGAAAGGTTATATAGTTATTTGGTTAAAGAATTTGAAATGAAGAACCTAGGAAATCTGAAATATTTCTTGGGTATTGAAGTTTGATGGTCTAAGCAAAGACTCTTTCTCTCTTAATGGAAGTATGTTTTAAATCTCTTGGCTAAAATTGAAATTTTTGCTTGTGCTTCTATAGGCATTCCCAAAGAGGTTAATCATGGCTTCATTATCTATCCTAATTAGATTCCAACTAATAAGAAGAAATATCAAATTTTAGTAGGAAAATCAATTTGTTTGACCTATACTCGACCTAACTTATCATATTCATTTAGTGTAAACTAGATCTTAGCCTATCTAAAGTCCTCTACAGGAAAATGTATTTTGTTATTTAAACATGCATATCTAAACATCAAGGGTTACATTAACTCTAATTTTGTAGGTTCTAAGGTGGATAGGAAGTCTACTTCAGGATATCTTACATTTGTTGGAAGTAACCAAGTTGCATGGGGAAGTAAGAAATAGAATGTGGTATCATTATCTTGTGCATAAGTTGAATAATGCACTCTTCAACATGCTATGAAAAAGCTTTCTTGGTTAAATATTTTGTTATGTGTGCTGAATTTTTGTCCAAAAGAACCTATGACTCTATTTTGTGATAACACTACAACTATTGAAATTTCCAAGTACTCAATAGAACATGAAGTACAAAGCATATTAAGCTTGACAGAAATTACATCAAGGGCAATCTAAATTTCAAATTCATTAAGGGTTTACACATCAAGAGTATAGAACAACTAGTTGATATTATGACTTATGGTGTAATTGAATGTTCTTTCCATACAACACTATCCAAGCTAGGATGTGTGATATAATACTCCAACTAAGGGGAGAGTCAACATGTTGTTAGTGTGTGAGTAGACATGTATTGTATTATAGGATATCTACTAGTTTGTGTATAATTAGGATTACTCATCTAGTAGGTTTGCATGTGTATATGTCTTTTAACATGTTCTATTTAGGTTAATTTGCGACAAATAAGATATCCTATTATGTACTATTACATTATCATCCCAACCCACCAAAAAATAAGTTAAAAAAATACGATGGGTTCATAAAATTCATAGCTTGTATAATGAATTAATAAAACATCTCATCCTAATTCACACCTCTACAGAGTGATAAATATATCCTTAGTGATGCATGAAATTTAGAAGAAACTGAAACTATCTAAGGTAGAGGTCTAGCGAAGAGGGCATCAAAATGCAAAGAATTGATTGTAAATGGTCGTTTTGACTATAGCATAAGAGCAAGATATTGCATTAAAAGTTGAACTATGTAGAAATTAAATGGTTGTATATAATCGAATTAGTTCTAAAATAGCATGTTAATATACACAACGGCATGCATATATGTTAGGTATACATAATACATATTCATTTAAATAAAGAGTATACATTAGAAAGATATATAAATATATAACACACTATGTATAATATAACATATTACTTTTGTGATTATCTATAATATATATTTGCCTTTTCTTTTCTTTTTTTTTTGGCTTAAACTCATATGATTTTATTGCAAGTGCTTTTTTTACTTTATGGAGGCCAATAAGGATAGTAAAACTTATTTTCAAAGCAGTGCAAATAATGACGTCACTTGAACAGAGATAACATTTTATTGTCACAATGAATTTGGGCACATTGTTTAGGAACTGAAAAGATAAATATTTAAACTCATAATAAAAATATGAAGTAGGACATGTACTACTAGTAGGAGATCTGACTTGAATGAGTAAAGCATCTGTAACCAAAGTATAAACCAGCCACCAAGAGTGGGACAAAGAACTCAAGAAAAGCAGAATATTTGGGTACTGAATCATTTTTAATCACAAAAGCACTCAGTTCTTTGGCTCTTGTTGTTTCCTTAAGTGCAATCGTAGAATTAGCATCCTTTTCTGCATCTTGGATTTTGTAACCTTGAAGAACTCCAACTTGGTATTTGAGAAGCAACTCTTTAGCTGCCTTACTATGTCCAATATCATCAAAGTCTTTGGTTGCATCTCTTCCTGCTGACTCCAACAATACTTCGTCTCCTCCTGGATGTTCCTCCAAAAACTTTGTTACATTTAGCACCTGAAAAAAATTAAGGAAATAATGTCGAGTTTGGTAGATAAAATGAAAACGTAACATGAATATGAATTTGAATAGAAATTGAATTGAATAGAAATATTATTATTATTATTATTATTATTATTTGAACAATGTAATCCAAATAATAAAAAAATATAAATTATATAAAATTATAAATAAATTATTTTGATTTTAAATGACATAATATGATAAAAATAACGAGTAATTATTAAATATATGATGAAAATAAAACATTAATTCTATGTATTCTTGAAGCGTGTAGGAGGAGTGAGGTAAATATTATTATTATTATTATTATTATTATTTTTTGAACAATGTAATCCAAATAATAAAATAATAATAAAATAAAATTATAAATTATATAAAATTAGAAATAAATTATTTTGATTTTAAATGAGATAATATGATAAAAATAACGAGTAATTATCAAATATATGATGAAAATAGAACATTAATTTTATGTATTCTTGAAGCGTGTAAGAAGAGTACACAAAATCATTGTAATTATCATTCTCATTATTGTCAACAAACATGATCTAAAGATTTAATAATGTTATTTCTTGTAACTTGATTAAATTAAGGGACTCTAAAAAAATGTATATTTAGTCAAGTAGAGGCGCAATTATGGATTGTTTGGAGAATAAATTTTACATCCTTGTTTAGACAATTTAGGAACACTTTAACGACTCTACATGTCTAACATATTTTATAACATGTTCTTAAAGGTGAAATTTCGTGTTTGGTTTTAAATAATGAAAAGTTTGAAAAAAATAATTTTTCGTGAATTATACGAAGAATTCAAATTAGATTGTGAAGTGAATAATATTAGTATAATTCAACCTCATTTTCGTGAATTTGTCATAAAAATTAATAGCCATTTAAATCCATTCAAAGATTAGACCATAAGAAGGGTACACCATATAAGATAAGAGGCAGAGAATATAAATTTACTCTTCCATTGATGACAAACCAACAGTCATTTTTGGATTTGTGTTGAGCAATCTGGGAGAGAGTAAAAACTCGCTGGTCAGCCATAGCTAGGTCTTGTGCTTGGTTCCGAAAGGAATAATGAGTGAAGGTATGGTATTTGGAACATGTAGTTGTCGAAATTTGTAGGGGAAGGAAAGAAAGAGGATGGTGTAGGCAAAACGTGCTGATGATCTACGTACCTACAACTCTTGTTAAGGAGGGAGAATCACGCTTTATACCAGATCACTGTCTCCTTTTGTTGAATGTACGGTAGTGGACTGAAGATACCAGATCACACCTCTTTTGCTTATATTTCAATGTACATCTTTTCTTGTAATATCCAAAGTATTATTTTTAGTGATTTAAAATAAATAAAAAATCTTAAAAAATTACAAAATGTAACACTCTTAAGACACATATATAACAACAAATATAACACTCTAATAATATTAAATAGTGACTAATTAAACGGTATTTAACATTGAACAAATCTAAATGCCCATAATTCAATTTGTATGACATCTAAGTAGATTGCACTTAAAACAAAATTATGTGCTATATTTTTTAATGATAAAAATATATGAAGTGGAATAAAAGGTACTATTTTTGTGATTATAAGTTTCAAGAGTGTTATTTATATTGATTTCCAAAATATCTTTTGAGATATATTAAAATTTCTACGTAGAATGAATTATGATATTTTTACTTTTTAATTATTTTAAATAAATAAAAAATATATTGAAAAAATACAAAAAAAAAGTAATTTTGAAACTTATACCTATAAAAATAACACAATTTATATAAATCTCATACATTTTCACTATTAAAAATATCATCCACATCATTTTATTTTAAACTTCTTCTAATTAGATATTGCTCAATTTAAACTGCAACTATTTAGAACCATTTAATATTGAACATAATCTAATTGGATTCCGTTAGGTATTATTATGGTGTTATTTTTGTTGGTATAAGTTTTAAGAGTATTGTTTATTTATTTTATTTCATTGTAATTTTTAAATATCTTTTAAGTTATTTGAAAATAAAAAACATATTCTTATTTAAATTTTAAATGATAATATTGAAAAAACAATATTATTGTAAGCACTTAAAGCACTTAGGAATCCTACCAAGGGTTTTTCTTGAAATTAAAGTCTAATATTAAAATGACAAAAAAGAAGAGAAAAAAAAAGATATTGAGAAAGAAATGAACGGAAATAATTGGCATTAGAAATAATTAAATAAAGTTAGGAAAAAAAAATAGTACTTCCTACGATAAAGAGGATACTTAAGCTAGAATTAATTAGGTGGATTAAAAAATAATAAAATCGCTCATTCCATCCCCTCTATAAAAAGAAATAAAGAAAAATTAAGAACTTATTTGAAGAGAATTACGAAGTACTATAGGGTTTAGAGAAAGATTAGATAAAGAGTCACATCCCCTCAATATATCACACAAGTTCATATATATATGCACCACTACTATGAGGTGTCAGTATTCTACTAGAACGATCATATCTGGCTTGTAATTAGATCAACTGCCACAGAATGAGATCATGTCTATATATATCTATAATACATGTATTTTTATCCCCTTATCACATCTTGTACCTGGGGTACCTCATTGGGGCCATACACCTCATGTACCACATACATCTCGTGTACAACATACACCTTTGTACTTAAAGCACCTTGTGTCCATTCAATGTCTTACACAAGCACCTTGTGATACTATCTCAACATGGGATACCTCGATCCACAATATCCAAACATTAAGTCCTTCATTATCCTATCATAAAGCAAGGTGAACAATCACTATTATTAAGGCACCACTTTAATAGGCACTCATTTCTTAGAGGTGTTGAAGCAATTAAGTGTAAAGAGGACGAAGCAAGAAAAGCGGTGGAATAATCTTTTCAACTTCTTGATATAAACCTTCTAAAATATTTTTGGGGTAAACCTTTCAAATTCTTTAGTTACAAACCTTTGAGCTTCCTCAAGGAGATCTAACTCCCTCATCCATTATATTAGGAACCCTAGTCCTTCAATGACTTTCATTTTTCATTTTCCTTTAACAAATTTAAAAACTTCCTTAAGAGAATTTTGGGCCATGTGAAGATTTTCAAGCCGTATTTGAAGAATTTCATACCGCACTATCTTGTTTGAGGATTTTGCTTGACCATTTGCTTGAGGTCTATATGGGGTGGAATGTGAGAGTTTGATTTTAAGTTCATGACAAAAGAAACCATATTTTGGGAGGAAAATTGTCACCTATTACCAGTTACTAATTCACGTAGCAAAACAAACCTACATATTATGTTTTGATAGATGAACTTATTTACGTCACTTTCTTGTATTCGTGCATGTGGGTGGCTCCTATCCATTTGGAGAAGTAATCAGTTGCTACAATAAGGAAAATTTCCAAGGTTAGAGTAATAAGTAGAGGGCCTACTATGTTCAAACTCCATTTTTAAAGGCCATAGTCGGTTAATGCTTTCATCTCACTTTCGTGTAAATGAGATACATTGGCATGCCTCTGACACCTATCACATCTTTGAGTATGATCAATGCAATCTTTTTGCAAGTTAGGATAATAATAGCCTTGTCACATGATATTTTGTGAGAGTGTCCTCCCACCCAAGTGTGCACCACAATGACCTTCATGTAATTCTCTCATCATAACTTGAGCTTCTTGAGTAGGAAGCCATTTAAGCCTTGGTCCATCAATATTTTTCAATGAAGGGTTCCTTGAAGAATGGCATAATTCTTAGACTTGATTCTTTCATGTTTATTATTTATTTAGAGGGAGGGCTCTTTGAATGAGATACTCTAGATATAGGGTCATCCATGAAGAAGTGTTAGTGACACCAGTAAGCTTAAGTGGAGAGGAAGTGATTAGGTCTATAAGGATGCTATACTTGGCAAGCATGATACAAGAATTACCCTTTTAATTTATGTGCTTATTGTCCTCACGAAACTAGTGAGTGAATGGCATATGTGTTTCCTCCTTTGGGTACTTTTTTGATCTGAATGATTTGGGAGTTGATTTTCTTTTTTTTCTTCCTTCCAAGTATTTCTTCACTCTTTCCTCCTTAACTTCAAAGGCATTATTCACTTGATTAACTATTAAATGTGAGTCACTATATATCAACACTTTTTTGTTTCCAATAAATGTAGTTGATGAAGTGCTAGCAAAAGGTTTAGGGAAGGTGCTCCCACTAATACAACTTGCTTAGATGCATTGTTTGGTTCGGCCAGTGCTTGTCCGTTAATGGTTGATAGTGGTTTGTACTATATATCAAATTCACTCAACTCAATGTCTATTTGAGAGAGACAATTTGATTGTTCTAGCTTTCCCATAATATTCTTGATAGGGTAAGATGTCATGATAATTATTTTGTGAGCACCAAATTAATGTTTGAGCTTTCTAGAAGCCATTCTTTTGGTGAATGTTGCTTTTCCTATAAGTGGTATTTTTGTTGTGCTTCATTCAAAGAATGGCTAATGTAGTATACAGATCATTTTCTTCCCTCTCTATCCCCCACAAGAATGGCATTGGCTGCCATTTCACTTAAGGCTAGATACAAGTATACATTTCAACTACTTTGGGATTCATCAAGAGGGGTGCCTTCCCTAAGTACTCTTGATCAATTGAAAAGCATTTTTTCTTTCTTTGCTCCATAATTAATTTTTATTCTTCTTTAAGAGTTGAAAGAGAAGTAAACATTTTTCCATACATTTGAATACAAAATGGCTTAATGAAGCTATATGTCCATTCATTTGTTGCACTTCTTTGAGGCAATGCGGAGACCTCATGTTGACAAGGGTAGTAATTTTATTAGGATATGCCTCGATTTCTTGGGAATATACTTGGTACCCCAAGAATTTTTCTGATATTACTCCAAAGACGAATTTCATAGGATTGAGGGGCATCTTATAATGTGTAATGATAGTAAAAACCTCTTCTAGATTAGAAACATGATCTCTTGTGGACTTGGTTTTCACCATCACATTGTTTATATACACTTACATATTCCTCCCTTTCTGGTTTTCAAACATTCTATTGACCAACCTCTAATAGGTTACCTCTGAATTTATTAACCCAAAAGGCATCCTTCTATAGTAAAAGTTCCTTTTCCTCTGTGATAAATTCTATTCTCTCCTCATCTATTTGATGCTTATAAATTTAATGGTAACCTAAGTATGTATCCATAACACTCATTACATTGAATCCAACCATGACATCTTATATTTGATCAATATTTGGTAAAGGAAAACAATCTTTAGGGGTAGCAAAGTTAACATCAATGAAATCTATTAGTTATTACAACATTTGAGACCTACGTGGAGTAGTCTACATTTCTAAACCATTCCACTTTTTTGAGGGAGTTAACTTTGTTCTTAATAATGTCACTTTGTTCTCTTATAAACCTTATTTTCTGTTGTTAGATTGGTTTCTTCGTATGATCCACATCCAGCTCGTGTACGATTATGTCAATGTTAATATCAGGCATGTCTTCTAGTTTTCAAGCAAAAAGGTCCATTATATTTCATTTAAGAATTCAACTAACTTATTTTTAGCTTCTATGAGGAGTATGGAACTTATCTTCAAAAAACATTCCACATCCATTATCCCCACAATAATGGTCTTATAGTCCTCATGGCCCATAGTCAATATCCAGCTACGTGGTTGGTATGCATTTTCTAGTCTTCTATATTAAGCACCTCTTAATTACTATTTTGAGTTCGAGACATGTTTTGTATTTTTCATGGTGACATCATAACCATTCATCGCCCTTCCCTAATCCGCCTTCAAATACTTGATCAATTGATGGTTAGTTGATGGAATAACCCTCACTTTATGAATGTAGGGTCATTCCAATATTGTATCATAAGAGGTGGAGGTATATAGAAGAACAAAATTTATGAGTATAATAGCCCTTTCCAAGAAAATAGAGTGTCATATTGTACCCACAGATATGGTGAAGTTGTATAACATTTGTTGTTAGGTGAACTCCTTAGGGTCTATCCCATGTCAAGAAGTGTTGACAAGTATAATAGATCCTAGGAACTACCATTATCTACCAATAATTCGTGCACCTCCCAATGTGTAATTTTAACTGTGATCACCAAAGGATTATTATGAGGTGGTAGAGTTTCCCTCCTTTGAAAAGTTATTGGAAAGATTGATCCATTATACATCAAGATATAGGCTGGATAATGTATGTCTCTTGCCTCCGTAGTATACCTTTTGCAAGAATTGTGTGTAGTTCCCAAAATGGTTGGGCTACCATGGATGGTGTGAATAGTGTGGATGTCCTCTTAGGGTTGTTATACCTACATGTCCTTCTATATGCAGAATTAAGAGGAACCATATCCCTTCTTGATTTACCTCACCGATCCTCATAACTAGAAGCTATGTTCCAATTCTTGTCCCTTATATCTATAATTGTCCTTCTGAAAAGAGCTTTTTGATGTCCCATTTTTGATGCCTACAGTCTTTGGTCCAGTTACCCATGTCTTTATGGAATGCATAATACTTGTTAGGATCTCTCTATAGGGATCTTATAATTTATGGATCCATGAAGGATATTTGCAATGGTAGTCTGCTAAAAGGAGATAAAGACCTTCACCAAGCCTCCGATCTTCACCAGGGTGTTATTGTTGGCTTAAAATGGGGTGAGTTTGAGCATCTATCTATAAATGGTTTTATTTCTCTACCTTCCTTGCTTGTCTTAGGTTTGTGTAATGGCTTGGACCTAGAAGCTTTGGTGGGTTTCATCTCTCTTTTGACATTGACAAAATATTTTGTCTCCCTATATAGCACATCAAGAAAGGGAATGGTCTTGGTAAGTTCCAAAAATACACTAGTGTCCCTTTTTATTCCTTTCCTAAAATCTTCAATAGATATAGAGTCAGGATACTATGAAATCTTCATTTTCTCTATCTTGAACCTCTTTATGCAATTCTTTATTTTCTCTTCCCTTTCTTGGACAATGGAGAACAAATGGCATGATTATTTTTGAATGGATTTTTTGCAAACATAATTCATAATGAAAGCACTCACAAATTGGTTGAAGTTAGTGACTCTCTTATAAGGAAGCTCTACAAACCATTTATGTGTCATTTCTTGAAAAATAGAGGCAAAAATCTTACTGAACATGGAATCCTTTTTTTCCTTCCTGGATGAACATTGGAATGATAGCCATCTTAAAATGTATCACATGAGCTACCAAATCATCCATTCCATTATACAATGAACACTTTGGAGGGAAGAATTTGGGTGGATGAACCATCAGTTCTATATCATCTAAAAATAGGGATCTAGATAACTGATCACCCATAGCTTCAATATTTTCCATAGGGTATCCACTATCCTATTTTTTGAGTTGATAGGCCATTTTTTCTTCCTTCTTTTTTTCCTTGTTCTTCCATTTATCATCCCACTTGTTATCAAGGTAGTATGAGTGGTTATAGATAGATGCTTATGCATCACGTGGTTCAGGTTGATGAGAAATCATTTGACTTGGATAGTAGGGCTCATAAGGTAGTTCTTATGGTAGATTTATGAGTATAGGTTCTTTGTATGTATGTATTAGTTCTTGATAGTGTTTTTCCTTGGTCCAAGAGAAACTTGTAGGTTCTTGGTGGACATAATGGTTTTAGGGTGGCATACATTCTCAAAAGTCACACTCATTGAGTTAGTGCCATATGGGACCATTTTCATGAGTATTTGTAACCTATATGGCTAAGGGTTGACTGAAGTGATACCCCAGTCCATGATAGGGTGTGATGTGGGCTTTATGGTGAGGTACATGTTTGACATCATAAATTCTAGGGACTTGAGGCACAAGGTGCTTGGGGTTGTTTTGACTTTTTATTCTCCTTGAATCAAAGGTAGTATAGTGGTTGGACATGTTGCAAGGGATGAATTTCCATATTGAATGAGGTGATTATCTTGATTTTCTAAATGAAAGATCTCAAATTCTCAATATGTACTAAAAACTTTAAGACCTTTTAGTGGGCGGCAATTGTATAGAGAGAATTACAAAGTGTTAGAGAATTTAGAGAGTTAGATCCCTTTAATGGGTCACTCAATATATATAGGCACCACTACCCCCCCCCCCCCCCCCCCCCCCAGTGTTGGCACTCTATTAGAACAACCATATCTAACTTGTTATTAGATCCACTACAACAGGGTGAGGTCATGTCCATATATCTCAGTAATATATGTCTTCTTATTCCCTTATCAGATCTTGTACCTTGAGTACTCTGTTAGGGTCATATAACTCGTGTACCATATAGCACCTCGAGATACCTGATAGACATAGGGTATATCGGTCCATAAAACCCAAACATAACTCATTATAGATGCTACAAGTAGCTTAATAGAATTCATCAATAAATAAATTGTACTATTATATTTCTTCCTATCTATCAATGTGTTTTTATTTTTTTTAATTTATCACAAAAAATGGAGAGTTAAATATTTAAATTTTTTTTAATTATATTTTGCACAAAAATCATATATTTTTCGTGTCTTTTCGAAGCACTATTTTCACTGTGAAATTAGAATTTGAAAGAGAACATCTTATTTTGAACTCTTTCGACTCATTTTACATGCATAGAACAATTTCAATTTGAAAATTAATTTTGGTGTGTATCATAAATTTTATGTAAATATTTCATGTCAAATAGGTATATAGATGATCTAGGTAAAATAAAAAAACTGTCAATGATTCTTTTCCCACTGTCAATTTTTTAAAAAGAACATGTTTTAAACTTTTTCTCCTTATTTTTAGAACGGTTTCAAGGAAAACTTTAATGAAACTATTTTCAATATGTCTGCATTGGTTTTGTAATGTTCTGCAATTTTTATAACGTATAATGACATTAAAGTAATGAGTATTTGCTTCTTGATTATGAAGAAGAAACGTAATCAATATTATTATATTGACAATCTAAATAAGAAGTATTTAAATTAAAAGTAAGAGTTTAATTAAAAATATCGTGTAATAAGTTGCAATAGTGCAACATATAATGTAACCTAGCTACATTCTTAATTGTATTGGTGAATAGGATAGAAACATGAGAGGGTGCTAACGTTGTTTTTATATGAGCTTCCCACTTGCCAAGTAAGTGGACTGACATTACCTAAAATATTAACTATTATGTTTCGATATATATTATGTATGTTTGCTTTTTGAAATATGACTATTTTGGGTGATATCATGATGTTATTTATCTATGAATGTGTTTTTTGTAATAGCATAATTGTTTGTTTGGCATGTGCATTTTCCCAAGTATGGCATTCCAATATTTTGATGATGAAAACTCAAGTTTGATAGTAAGTTTATAATGAACTATGATTTTGATTTTCAAGAAAATAGGCGATTGAAAAAGTTTATTTTGATAGTAAGCTTTACCTCAAGTTTAACCTATGTTATGATTTGACTTTGATTGGGAGAATATTATATTTGTTTTGGGCCGAAGGTGTCCCTAATTTACATAGTTATCCCAAGTCGTCTGAGTCTTGCCATTTGGTTTGGACGTATTTTTGTATGTGAGAATTTGTTGTGAAATTTCAGTTTTGACTCTACATTTGTTTTGGCTCATTTGCAATTATCCTCCATGCATGCTAGTCACCGATGAGTGATTTATTATTATTTGGCTCAATAACAAGTGATTTATTATTTTTTTAGTTGTCGATGAGTAGTATTTTGTAATTGTTCCACCATTCATTGATAGAATTTGTGGTATTTTATGAAATAAAGTTTTTGAAAGTTTTTCCATGAATTATGGCATATTGAGAAAATATGATTTTTGATTCCTATTCACATTGGGAGACTAAAAAATTAATTTTTATCATATAAATACCCAAATGACACCCAATTAAATATAGATAGCAATCAAGTAACTTGAAAATTGAGAGAAAAATTAAGAAAAAAATCACCTTTGTACCATTCTTGATGATTCTTGAAGGAATACCGAATAATAAGTTGAAGATTAGTATTTTTGAATCATTTAACTATAATAATGCATCCAAAACATATTCTTTTCTCAACTTTTTCTTTATTTATGATGGAACATTTAGAATTTTTATTAGATTTATTGATTTTCATGGTTGGTATGAAACATTTAATGTGATTATGGCAATTTTCAAGTCCTAGAATATGAATTAATTAATTTAATGTCATAAATTCTTTTAGCTTTAATCTTGAATTCTTGATATGTTTAATTCTACATTTAAATATCAAAACTCTATATATATGAATTAGAGTGATCGAATAGTTTATTGTTAGTTAAAGATATTAGTTTGTAATATCTAATATTCTTATTTGAAGTAGCACCTTGTGGCTTCTATTATAGAATAATTGCAGAGGAATGAAGCATAGAGAAGATAAAAATGGCACTAAAAAATTATATATTTTGTGTGTTCTTAATGTGAGACAAGGTTTGAATATATAGAATTCTAATTCATTAAACCTAGATTTTAATGGAAAGAATTAAAACACCGTCGTTGGGTTTTAAAGCACTTAATTAAAACAAGGTTATTAAGTAATTTCAAATAGGGGTAAATTTATAAAAGATTATTAAAACACATTAACTAGTCACTATATCAATCGATATCCTTGATCGATCGATCGAGTTGTGTTAAGAATTTTAGACCTGGAGTACTCGATCAAGTGAACGCAAAAACAACCCAAGAAAGACATGATAAGATTTTAACAAAGTCCAATCAATCAACAACCTCGATTGATTGACATGCTTAGTCGATTGGTCAAATAATGCACAAAAAGTAATTTTAAGTGTTGTGAAAGTGTGCTAGTGAATGTATGTGTGTAATACAAAGTATGATACTTATGAAGGGTATACTTGAAATACAACTATCTAGAACTCTAATGTCTCTTCGGCTTAGCTTGAAAGACTTATTTAACGAGCATAATATCTAGTTTACTAGTAAACATGTGTCCATGAATATCTCCAATACTTACAATTACTTACAAACTCCCTCTTTGCCATTTTTCATGCGGCAGAATAACTCTTTCACTACAAGACACTCTTAGGAATAAAAATGTTACATTGAAGTCTTAGATTCCATAGTAGAACTATCATGTAAACTAGTGAATCCATCTTTTCTTTCTTTCTTGTATTTTTGTATGTAATTGAAAAATCACAAATAAGATTGTTAATACAATCCTCAACAATCACCCCAAAAGATTGACACTAATAAGAACAAACAAGTATAGGTGATCTTATAATAATTTAAGAATAAGGGTTATCGTTCCCACAAGATTGGTAAAAATATATACTCCTAATTACTAATTTGTTTGTAAGTTAATTAAAATTAGTATATAGGATCTTTTGTTATTTTTGAAAAAAAATAACGTAAAATAATAAAAGTGAATTGCATAAGAACATTGAGAGATGTGTCATCATGAGACTTTCTTTCTTCACCACTAGCTTAAATTTTTATTAACCATATCATGAATATAAATTAATTTCTTAAATTCTAAATTACTTTTTGTATGTTCGTAAGTCTATTTATTTTACACAGTGTTGAGTCTATTTATTTTACTCAATGTTTTGTCTTCCTCTATGTAAGGTTGATTACTGTTTATCTGTAATGCACGCATGCACATAGTTAGGTGTACTATGCTTGAAAGCATATTATACACACACCATGGGAATGGTTTCTTGATGAGTGTTGAAAAACATTAAATATTATGTGATTTATTTGAACTTTAATATCAAAATTAGATTTATATTTGCATAATTTTATCATTATTTTAGCAAATTTATGTTTTTGAAATCATAGATATTTTTTATTCTTCTTTAGGTATTTATAACTTAAAATTGATTAAAAAGATCAATACATGAATAATAATACCTAAAAACACTCAATTGCAACTTAGGAGAATTAAAGAACAAACATATGTAAGCCTTACATATATACCAATCAAGATGTAAAGGGTTAAAAATATAAAGAAAATTGGAAACAAACAAAACATTACGGGCCTTGGCAATGATTATATGTGTTCCATGATGTGGGTGTCTCAGATCATAATTTTCATGCATACCAAAAATTATTGCCCGTCGTAGTGGTGGAAAAATGCATCGGGGCACATAACACTATGATCCACATTTTTCTTCTCATTTCATCATTTTTCCTAGCTATAAATATAGCCCATATGCCCCTTTACCAATCATTTAATAACAACTTTCATTTGGTGACTAGTTCTTTAGTTTAGTTTAAGTTTTTTTTCAAAGTTATTCCCTGAATTGAGAGTTTAACAAGTTTTATTTTATGTTTAGTTTATAAATAGTTTATATTGAGTTATCACAAATAAGTGGTAGTAATAAGGAGATTTTTCAAATAGCATAGCACTATAGAAATTATCTGTAAGAATACAGTTGATGTATTAATTTTAATTTTATTATATTATATCTATAGATTTAATTTATGTATTGTTCTAGCAATTATATTTAATATATCGACCATTTATTAAATTAAGCATGTTTGACTGATTTGATAATAAGATTTTAGATATATTGATATGCTTATGTAAATTATTTATGTGTATATTTTTAACAATTATTGAACACATTATTTTCTATATAAGAATTTTACAAAGTTTATTATCGAAACATATATTGACAATATATTTTTCGTAATAGATTTAAAATATAAAAATTGGGTTTTAAAAACATGAATTTAAATCTAATTTAAAATTATGTTTTATTTCAAAGTTTTGATAAGATTAATGAGTGGAAAATATCTTGAGAACATATTTTCGTAATGAATTTAAAATATAAAAGTTATATTTTTTGGATACATCGATCTAAAAACTAATTTAGTCGACTTAAATAGAAGTTTAAATTATCGGTCCATCAAAGATGACAAGTTAAATGATTTGTTAGTTAATTAGAAAAGAAACATAATTTAAATAAATTTAAATTATCAACGCAAATGAAGATGGGAAGTTAAAATTAATTTATAAAGAATAATGGTCGGATCGAAGGTGTTATTTTTACATATAAGAAAGAATCAATACATCTAGATTTATATTTCATTAACCTATTTAATTTTAGCAAACATAATTACCTGCCTAAATATCCTATTAATTATCCAAGGTCAATCTAAAGAGAAATTCTTGGTTTTTAAATACTTCAAGACAATTCTTAAGATTAAAAATATTTAGGTTTATTTTTCATTCTTAAGAATTGTCTTGAAGTATTTAAAAACCAAGAATTTTCTCTTTAGATCGACCTTGGATGTATACATATCATTTCCTACGAAATGATTCGTGCACTTGAAAGTTATTTTATAAATATGAAACTTGAGCATCATTTCTAAGTATGCATGCTAGGTTTATAATGGTGATTTTTGTTTCGTTTCAAGTGTTCGTATTTATGAAAATTACTCGATGATTTTGAAAACAAAAATTTGAAACTTTTTGTACCTTTATGTGGCCCTCAATGAGGCACTCACCAAACCCATCATTAGACTCCCGACGAGGTGGTTGGTGAGGACCCTCAATATGGCCTCAACGAGGGTGGCCGTTGTTACTTGGTTCTTCTTATAAATACCCCTTGTTCTCTTCTACCAAAATTAAATCTAAAAATTAATTTTGTATCACAAATTACTTTGAGTGTATTACATTATCTGTGTTACATTGTTGGGGTAAAGTAGTGTGCTTAAGTGTTAAGAGCTCTTAACTATTTTACAAATATTCTGAGAACAATACTGTGAGATTGGGTTAGGTATTATTGGTTGAGTTCCCAATTTAATGGTTAATCGTGGTATATGGTTGAGTGTATTTTCCACAATTGGTTGTTGGTGGTTCATGGTTGAGTGTATTTTCCATGATCAATAGTTCACTTTATTGACCTTTAGTTATTCATCACACTACTTTTTGTGATGTTAGCTTTGTAAGAAATTCAAGTTTGTGTGACAGACCAAGTTATTGCAAAGGTAGCAAGCAAGATGGCAATAAACAATTAGGGGAGAGGCCCCGAGTGATAGAAGTATTTGTATTTATATTTCCATTAAATTGTATCTATTTATTGTTAGTAGATATGTTTGCTATCGAGTGGTTTCCATAAGCAACCTGAGGTTTAGCATATAAAGAGTGGTTCTATGTGGGTTTTCCTCGTTTATATCTGATTTTGTGCATACTTTACTATTTGGCTAGTACAATCTGATTTTAAACTATGATTAGAAAACTTTTAATATTTATTGCTTGGTTTCTGAATAGTTATTAACTTATCTACTATTTAAAGTGTTTTATGTCTATGATTATTGTTTACTACTATTGTAGTTATCTGCTAGTGTTTATCTTTTTGTGGTAACAAGTTTGGGTCAAGTCCTTAACGTGTTTGTATCTTCTTACCCTAGTTGTGTATCAGGTCTTAAACTCCTTCACTTTTATAATTTAAAACCATTGCTAAGTTCTTAACTTTAGCTTTTGAAGTTTAAATCCACTTAAGCCTTTTTTTTTTACTTTGTAATTAATTTAGAATATCAATATAAATCTAGAGCAACCTACAAGCACCCTTACTAAATTAAATTCATTCATTATATTAGGATCTAAAAAAGTGATAACTAAATGAGTCAAGATTAATTAGAAGTAGTCACAAGGTACAACTCTAAATAAGAATATTAGCGATTTCATACTAACATCTTAGACCAAATATACACATATTCATGAAACATAGTTGTATACCTAATTTACAACATCCATAACCATGACATTCAAACATAGAATTAAAAAACAAGAATCAAGAATTGAAATTGAAATTATTCATAATATTAAACTAATTAAATCATAATTTAGAGATTGAAATTTCCCACAAACATTGAATATTTAGCTACATATAAAATTTATCAAATCCATAATAACAACCTAAAAATCTGATAAAGAAGAAGAAGTAGAAACATAATCTAAATTAGAGTCAAAAGAATTAAAAATATCAATCTTCAATTTATTCTTCGATCTTTTCTCAAAGGCTTACATTATTGCAACAAATATGAAGTTCTCCTAATTTTTCTCTTCATTTCCTATGTAGTTATTATATTATTTGTATTTTTTGGAGTATTATTTTATATTTATAAGATATTTAAAACCAATTAAAATGTAAATAAGAATGTTGGAATTAGGGAGATAATTAGTGGGTCAAAAATTGATAAGAACGTGTCAGATCATCTTCAGAGAGCATAACAGATGTACACAGGGAGAGAGTGCACAACAAGTGCCTGAAGTGGCCGAACATGATAGTGTGTAATAATACACACACATCTGGCGCGAGTTAGAAGAAAGGAACCATATACTGGGCTTTATGACCGATAAGGAACCACGTGGTATATCTTATGGCGACATGTTGCACTTGAATCTACATGGACGCTGGCTAGACTCTTTCTCCTAAGTTCATCCATGAGCCCTTCTAAGTACATCCTCCTTTCAAAGAAAAGTCAAAAAAATTCATAAAATATCAAGAAAATTAATTTTTTTTATAATCATTGTAAAATATATAATTTTAACTTACTATAATAAGAATATATATATAAGTATATAATAATTAATATTTCAAAATGTGTATAAAACAACATTTATCACACTCACATATCTACTCCCTTTAGTCCTCGAGCAAAGTCAAATTTTTCTAACAATATATCTCAAGGGCTTAATAATATTATGCTTTCAAATTTTTATAAATTTTATATATTGCATTTAGTCATTCCTTTTCTATAGTTACCGTACAATAACAATGCTCAAAGTGTGTATGTGATGTAATATCAATTAACAATAATAAAATCATGTAACTTAAACAAGTTGAAATATTATTTATCCTTATAAAACATCACTACTCTTTATAGAGTTGAATTAGGTACCATAAGCTTTTGTTTTTAAATTGTAGCTCAACTTACCAAAAGTATACCTTAAAATCAAAAGGTCTTTCATTCTGTTATAATATGGTTAGGTTTGTTGCTTGAATCAAATGATAGAAAAAAAATGAGAAACAAAATTTCATAAATCCATAAAGTAAAAGAAATAATCCTATAAATAATACTATCATAAGACTGATCTTGTCAACAAAATAGAGTAAGATTTCATTGTTATGGAACCAAACACCATTATTGACTTATTTTGTTTCATTTTTAATAATGTTTTCAATACACATCCCATTTTATTTTTCTTTTCAGCTTTTCCCCTAAATATTATTTATTTTTTAATTGATTGTTTCTCTTTTTAATGTGGGGAAAATATTGAAGCATGGCTTATTTTTTATATATTGGATCTTTAATCAATAATAGCATAATTGATACTCTTATATCTTATAATAGCATTTTCATATAATCTATTTTCTTTTTAAGAAACTCCACTTTTTGTTGAACTATAATGCATGGCCAATGTGTTTGGTTTCAAGTAGAAGGAGTGGGTACAAATTACTGGCTCATATAGGTTTGAATTACTTCTCTAAAAGGGTTTCCTTTAAAAGGACAATAATATAAAGGGCATGAGAATTTAACAAAAGAGGTTAATCTTATTACCTTAATTATTTTTGAAGAAATACATTTATCATTCACCTTAATAAACTTAAATAAAAGTTATAACAACCTATTCTTATTTATTAAAATCGTAGCAAAGTTCCATGGAATTCATAATATTTTTCACAAGTTCATTCATATAAATTCTTCTATCACCAATTTAGCTATTGTGCATGCAAGTTTTCAACAAATTTATCATGAAGTTAACTTCACTTAGGAACAAAGTCAAGACTTTATCAAAAATTCATTATCCTTTTTGACATGACATTGTTTAGCTAATTTCATCACAGATGATTGAAAAAAAAAGTGAACATGTTATTGTTTCCAAGCCTATATATTAATCCTAACTATTCTAAGGAATACAATAAATATGTTATAAAAATGAAAAACAAATTATGCTACCTAGAGCGTACTAATCCTAAAATATATATATCCTAAAACATGCTAAATCTAATAAAGCATAGAAAAAATAATGACAGTGAAATGTTAACACCCATAAATGTAATAAACAAATAAGTAAAAGTTGATGATGATTGGGACAAGTAAACTAAGGCCTAGAAGGGGATCTTGAAGTGGTACACAAGAGATCTTGAAGTGGAAAATGATGAGTGTTTGAAAAGTACTATATTCCATGATTTATTTGCATGTTAATGTCAAAATTAGACTTGCATTTGCATAAATCTATTCTTATTTTAGAAAATCTATGTTTTCAAAATCATGGTTATGTTTTGTTATTTTTATGGTATTTCTAGTTTCAAATCAATTAAAATGATAAAAAAATTGAATAATTGTATCTAAAAGAAATCAATTGCAAATTAGGAGAATACAAAAATATACGTGCAAATTCAATGAAATATAAATGGGTGAAAAAAAGAAATTGGAGATGTCATTTGATGCGAGCTACGACGATGAAAAATGTGTGCCATGATGAAAATCACAGATCTAAATTTCAAACATACCATAACAAATACGGGTTGTGGCATTGATAGAAGTGTGCCATGACGTGAGATTAAATTTCCCTCATAATCTATAATTTTCTCCCTTTTTCTCATCGTTTCCACACCTATAAATAGATCCCTTTTTCACTCTTAGAAATCATCCCAAGTGAGTAGCATTCTTCATCTTAAACATATGTTTAGTAGTAGTTTTATTTCAAGTTCTTCTCTCAATTTTTATAGCGGAATAAATTTTATTTTAATGTTTAGTTTATAACTCATTTAGATTAGTATATAACAAACAAGAGGCAATAATATATAGTTATTTCAAATCAGGTGATACAAAATCGTTACTAAATTCTAGGGAATATTGTGGAGTTAAATACATCTTTTGTGGAGTAGGACACATCCTTCCATCTATCTTTTGGGTATAAATCTAATATGTATTCTTATTTCTTTTCAGAAAAAATGATTTATTTCTTGAATTTATAAGTAATAATTTAATGATTATTTATTATTCTCACATGTCTGACTGATTATGATAATGTGATTTAGTTATGTTAATATGCTTGTATAGAATATTTAGGCGATTAATTTTAATAATAATTAAATACATATTATTTTATATTTCACGATCTATACAAAATTTATTATCAAAAAATATATTGATGTCATATTTTTATTATATATTTAAAATATGAAAATAAAATTTTAGAAACATGAATCTAGATCTCATTTTAAATTATATTATATTTCAAAAAATTTACAAGATTTATTATTGAAAAAAGTATTGAAAACATATTTTTATAATAGATTTAAAATATGAAATTTAGATTTTATATACATAAATCTAAAAACTAATTTAGACAACTTGAATAGGAGTTTAAATTGTCAGCTCAATCGAAGTTGGCATGTTAAATGGTTCGATAATTTCATAAAAAATAAGCATAATTTAATTAAATTAACCAACAACCCAATCGAAGATGTTGTTGATACATATAAGATAGAATTAATAATCTAAGTTTATACTATATTAACCTAATTAATTCTACCAAAAACAATCAACTATCTAGATATCCATTAATTCTCCATCGATTTTTTATTTACATATCTGCTTGTAATTTGTATGAGCTACTCTATGTTTCATTATTTTATTCTTTTATGTTATTAGTTTAGACCTTTCAAACCCTAACAATTGTGACATAAATTTGGCTTATTTTCTAAGAGTTTTGTTAAATTATTTAAAACCATAAAAAATTGGTGCATTAGAACACAAGTTGGCTTGGAGTGGATATTTCATCCAATCAATTGAGTGGGCTGAATAAAAGAGCTTGGTGTTGAGCAGAACCAGGATAGCCGATCCTGCCAATACTTTGGTTTTATATTTATAAAACTCTTGCAAGTGCACGAATCATTTCATAGAAAATGATAAGTATACTCCCAAGGTCGATCTAAGGAAGGAATGCATGTGGTTCTTAATTTATTATTTCAACTTTTAAAAATGAAATTAAATCCTAAATATCCTGTCATGATATTTTGGGTTTTGTGTTTTTAATCTACTGACATAAAAATAAACATAGATTCAATAAACATTTATAAAATTGTTATGATTTATAATAGTGGAGTATTTATGGATATAATAACTAAGTTAATTATGCTTACTCATATTATTTAGGTTATTAAAGATATGAATTGATATTTATTGATTCTCCCTTTTTTATATGAATACCACCTTTGGTGGGGTTAGATATTTTTTGTTAACTAAACAAATCAATTAACACCTATGGGTGGGGTTGATTACTAATTTGGTTAATTAAATTAATTCCCTTTTCTAGGAGATTGAAAATGAATCATTTAAATGCCACCTTTGGTAGGGTTAGATAGTTTAAACTTTATTCAAGGTGTCCAAATTAAACCTAATAATTTAATTATCCGAGTACTAACTTTCAAGTTTTAAAACCACTACTGAAAACATGTTGTCAATACATTTTCACATAATAATTCTTATAAATTTTTTTGAAAAAGAGCTTCACTCTAACTACCGGGCGATTGTACCAACAAATAAAATAGCACTACTCTAAATCAGTCTGGATAACTAAACCTTAAAATCTAATTTTCAGATTTAAGTTTGTAATGAAAAATAATATATTTCTCTCTAACATTCTTAATATAAAATCTTGAATAAAAATAAAATCAATTCATTTTAGAGATTTTTACCTATTTAATATTTCGCAAGCATAACAACATTATTATTATATCATGTTTACAAATAGCCAACAAAGTTAAATTTAATCATACACAAATTAAATATAACATGTAAGAATAAAGCATAAAAAATAACTGTAAAGAAAATAAAATCCTTTAGAGTACTTTGTTGCTATTTCCGTTGGTGGAAAACCTCCAAACGGAATTTGCACTCCCATTTATTGAATTGAAAAGAAAATAAATTACAAAAACATAACTAGTTCTTCTCAAAAAAGAGAAGAACTCTAAAACTAAGAAAAACTAACTAAGAAAAGCTAAAAACTAAGAGAAAAACTAAAAAAACTAAGAAATGAGAGAAAGAAAGAGAAGAGAATATGTGTTTTGAGGTGTGTTTAGTTATGAAGAGAATGAGGGTATTTATAGGTGAGGAATGGAATAAAAAGTTGGTGAAAAAATGATTAAAAATGAAGGAAACGCGTAGTAGGTGAAGATGACATCAGCTAATGTTTGCAGATAGGTGGCGCGCTCGGATTGGGGCGCAGATGGGCAGCGGTGTGCTGATGGGCGCGGCTGAGTGGCTACGTGCGCGATTTCCTCCTTTTTGACACATTTTGTCCAATTTTCCATATTTGTTGACTTTTACTCATTTATTTTTGAATATATTTGTGATGTATTGCCTCCAGTATTCATTTTTGAGTTTTTAAGTTACATTTTTAAGCGAAAATTCCTGAAAAACAATAAAAATACCAGTAATTCCGAAAAAGATAAATTTATATAAATATATGATAAAATCATATAAATATATATATTTTTAATCAATTAATATGCATAAAATCATGGTAATTTTAGTGTTTTTTGAGCACTAATCACTTGGACATGAAGTAAACTGAATGACCAAATAAATTTTGACATAAGAAAGTTTTATTGGACAAAAATTATTAGTATATTCTCCATATCATTTCCATCCAACATCCAACTAAGGCTAAACAAATTGAGTTACAAAGCTCACTCAATTGGGTACAATATTGATAGGGATAGAATTTTAGAATTTTGAAAGTTTATTAGTTCAAAAATGAATTTCAAACAATGCCTAGAAATCTACCAAATAATTGCCTTACTCAGTTTGGTAGGTGTAATATTTACTTTATTTCATAGGATTTGATATTCAATTTCTAGTAATAATTTTTAGAGTTTTTTATTTATGTTTTATTAGATAGGTTTTTGGATTCTATAAATATCTATGTAAGGTTTTAATTAAAAACCTTCTTTGAATATAATTTTAATGAAAGCCTTGCTCTTTAGTTCTTTTAAGAACTTTTGCCGAACTTATGAAGAACAATTCTTATGGCATTCATCTTAGATTTATCATTCACATCTCTCTCATGTTCTTGAGTATGGCATCTAAAAACACCATTCTTTGATACCAAGGTTCCTATCTTATTATACATAGTGGTTCACAATCATTATTTTGTTATCTTTAAAAAATTAAATTAGAACGTTCCTAGTGAATAGATCAACATTGATCTTTGGGTCTTACTTATTAGGTAAGGTTCTTATCATTATCTCCTACAAAGTTCTGGGTTCTACATCTTCATCTTTACTTATCCACTTTATCATCCACCATCATTAATGATCTAGAAGTGTGTGATGTCGAACTTCCAAGCTCGTAGTCCATTTTTTGCATCCTTCCAACTTGGGGATATTCTCCTTTGAATCATACTAGGCACATTCTCCCCAACACCTATTTCTTTGTTATCTTTTACCTTGTCCTTGGTAAGAAAAATTTCCTTAGGGTTTTCACCTTGGAGAGTGTCTCCAAAATTTCCTTTTGATGATTTTGCTTCATTGAATCGTCAAACTTGTTGGAGAAAGGTAAAGTAAGGTCACCAGTGAAATGAGAAGGTCCAAACACTACCTTTGGTGTCACATTGAATTCTTAGGGGGTGATTGTCTTTTCTTCCTCACTAGTCCCTTCTTTGAATATATCATTCATATGGATTCTTTGAGGCTCTTCTAATTACTTACTACTATCCATAATAATATAACTCATTAGTAACCATAGTAGTTATCAAGTCCTCGAAAGACTTACCTTGAGTGAGTAGAGTGGGTTGTGGCATTAGGAACGAGAAGCTAGGTTTGATTTTGAATTCCTCTACAAAATTCCTTATGGAAATTTGGTAAACCTGCATCTCAACATTTCTCATTACACTTTCCTATTCATGAGGAAAGCTTGGTTTACCTACTTAAATTCTAAAGTGTTTTGGGATGATGGTATTTATTTAATATTTAAGAGACTTACCTTTTGAAGTTTAAATAGGTTGTTGTATTGGCAACGGAAAGCAAGTGTGATGTTAAAATTAGTTGATAGATTTTTATATGAATAGTTTAGGTATTGATGATCTCACCATAAAGCATTTTTAATGTTAGAATATGGATCAAATGTAGGCCTTTGGCTTTTGCATCCACCCATACCATTAGTATAGTACTAATTGTCTTTTTGATGCTTAGAGAATGGTGCTAGAAATCCATTGTATGTAGGGTAAGCTGCATCTATTGGTGTACCTTTTCTCCTAGCATTCCACACTTCAAGAGAATTAGCTCATATAAAAAATAAAAAATTACAAATTAGCTCATATAAAAATAAAAGTAAAATAAAGCAAATCCTAAACCTAAAAATAAGGACAATATGAAAAAGATGAAAAATTACAAAATTAATGTTAGAAAAACAAGCAATTATTAGTAAAATTGTTAAACCAACTATATGTGATCATATGCAAGAGATAATTAATTTAAGAACAAGGCCTTTCGTAACCATGAGAATTGGTAACAATGTCTACTCCTAATTACTAGTTTGTTAGTAAGTTAATTAAAATTAGTAAAAATGATTTTTTGATGATTTGAAAAAATAATATAAAATAATATAAGTGAATTTCACAAGAATATTAGGAGATTTATGATTATTATACTATCCTCACCACTAACATACAATTTTATTAACTATATCATTAATATAAATTAATTTCTTAAGTTCTAAATTACTTTCACAATTAAAATCTTTCTTGTAATTATTTTCTTTTAGTATAATCATTTGTGGCTCTCTCTTTTTTCTACATGCAAAAGCTTTTGTACTTTCCTTTTTTCCTTTAATATTATTATTATTATTATTTTATGGAAATATGCACAAGCCAATATACCAAGTATGATGACTTTACACTAGTTGTGAGATAGCCTTCTACACTCACTATAATAGTTTTCACACATTAGTAGGTAGCCCTCTCAATACTAGATGTCTTTCTATAGTAGCATTTTATCAACCATAATTTTCACAATTAATGTTATCTTATGCACTAAAATCTCACATAATTAATTATAAACTTCTAGTATAACCTACTTATGTGTCCAATGAGTATGTGAGTAGGTTCATGTCAACATCAATTACCATATGTGAAAAATATATAACACAAGTAAAAATATTCATTTATATAATGTATAGTCAATCAAAATAAGTATTAATGGAGTTTGTAATGATCATATCAATATTAAAGTATGTCTACTTCTCTCCTTTTTTTTTTATCTTTTTTTTGAAATTAAGGAAACATCAATTAAAAAACGAACAGACTAAGGATGTTCATCTAGGTTCAATTAAGCACTGAAAAATTATCTAGGTAAAAGAATAAATAAAGACGGTCAGGTGGTCAAAGGAGACAATCTTTCCTAAACCAATATTTCTTAAATTTTGGTTTCTTTATATCTTTGAGTTGAAAATCAACTACCTTATTTCACTATGCCAAAAATGACTTTTAAAGTCGGTTATTAACCAACTTTAAGTAAATTTAAAGTTGGTTCGATGAACCAACTTTAAATGGCATGACTTAAAAATGTAAAGTTGGTTCACGCGTTTAATCGACTTTAAATTTTTAATTTTTTTTTTTACAAAATTTATCTATTTTCTATTATACTCAAATTAAAGCCTATATTCGATCACTACATAATAGTAGAAAAAATACAAAATATGTTTAACAAATAGTTTAAATAATACAGATCATTGAAAAATTAAAAATTAATTAATTACTTGAGAATTAAATTTATTGTAAGGACTATGAGTGTTGGCTATTTTCGTGGACAAAATATTTACTTGTAAATTTTTTTAGGCCTACTATCAAGTTTATCAAGAAAAGCCAAAACAATGCTCGAGTATCACATATTCGTACTTCAGGTATGTCTTTTATAACTACGGCACATAGGATTATATTTATACATTTAATAGTACATGTTCATAAATCTAAAATTATTTTTGGTGTTTAAATATTTTTATGTGTCTTAATATTTTTAAGACATGATTTAAAAAATATTTTTTAAAGCTTTGAAAGGGATTTGAAAAAAGATTAAGCCCAAAATGCATTTAACCCTAATACTATTAGGTATTATAATTATCTATAAATATAAATACATTAGGGTTGATCTAGTTATGCAGAACAAAAATATATGTGCCGAAAAAAAGGGGTCCCCGAACTGTTGAAGAAGAAAATAAAAATTTCATCATCCTAATAGCCGAAGTTAATATATATATATATTCGGCTATATTCGATAAAGGAATCATAAAAGTTAATATATATATATATATTCGGCTATAGTGAATAAAATAATCAGAAAGTTAATATATATATATTCTGCAGCTAAACTAATGTAATCATAAATTTATATAATATATATTGATTTAAAAGAAGAGATATTAATTAATACAATGATCTTTCTTTTTATAATATTTTAGTAGCTAAATTTTTATATGTTTTAATCTATTCATTTTTTATATTCAGCTTATTTTATTATTAGAATCTTGGGTATTTAAATCTAATAATTATATGAGTAATCATGATTATTTGATTTAATTATTAAATATTAAAGAAGTTATTTTTAATGAATTTGGGCTTCATCTTTTTTATTTAGAATTTTCTAGTTGATTTGATTTAAATGACATATATTTTGAATCATCTACTTAGGATTATTCATTGTTAAATCCATTCTAGAACACACACGGGCACTTGTGTTTTTTGTGCTAACTATTTTGCAGTTGATTTGTGAACGATCTGATTTGCGGGGAGCTTATTGGAACGTTGGTCTAGAAACCGCTCACGCTAATATTGGAAACTGTGAAAACAGAGTAGGGGCTCGTAAGTAAAGTACATTGGGGCAGTATCATAGGGAGGGTAGCATAAGACCGAGTTTGTTCTTGAACATTTGATTTTCATAGTGGAAAGTTAGGTGGTCCGATGGACTGGTGGTTTTCTTCTTAGGTCATTGTTGTGGCCTAGGTTGTTTCCACCTAAAAACATCGTGTGTTATAATTTCTGCACTTTACTCTTACACACTATTACATGTCTGGCCGTTTTGTTTAGGTTAGTAAGTTATAAACTTGATAAAAATTAAAAATAACCTATTCACCTCTAGGTTAATCAGATCCATAATTTATAAAATTTCAATTGGTATCAGAGCCGACACTAAACACACTTAGTGAGATTGATCCTTAGGGACACACACACTTACTTATGGACCAAATGAAAGAAGGTGGGTCATCTGTTAGACCACCACTCTTTGATGGGTTTAATTACCCTTACTGGAAGGCTCGTATGCAAGCCTTTCTCAGGCAATATGAAAAAGTCTGGGATGCTATTCTTGATGGTTGGGAACCACCTTCCGTAACGAAAAATGGTGTAACAATCATAAAGCCAAGAAGAGACTGGACCACTGAAGAAGGCACCCTTAGTGGGGCAAACCAGAAAGGTCTAAGCTCAATATTTGATGCAGTGTCGATGGATGAGTTCCGTCGTATCTCCCATTATGAGACTACTAAAGATGCATGGAATGCACTTGCTCTTGCTCATGAAGGAACTTCCCAAGTAAAACAAACAAAATTGAGATTACTAACATCTGAGTTTGATTCTATTAAAATGAGCAACATCGAAACTTTTGGTCAATTCTATGCTCGCTTTTGTGATATCACTAATGCTTATTCTAACCTTGGTGAGAAAATTCCATAACCTATATAAGTGCACAAACTCCTAAGCTCTTTAATAGCTGACTATAAGATGAAAGTTACAACGATAGAGGAAAGCAAGAATGTAGACACACTAAAAATTGATGAACTTGTCAGGTCAATCCAAACCTATGAGCTTTCTCTTGATCCACCCAAGAAAAATAAGGATGTGGCATTCAAAAGCTCCAAAAAGGACATCTTTGATAGTGATGATGATATGAATGATGAGTCACTAGTCTTGTTAGCACGAAAATTTAAGAAGTTCATGAAGAAGAAGGGTCAATAGAATAATCATTCCAACAAGGGACAATCGAGTCGTTCGAATGACTGAAAGTAAAGGGAAATCAAGTCTCCTAGCCTTGATGGTAAAAAAGGTAAGCCTACTAGTCCTCAATGCTTTACTTATGGGGGATTTGGTCATATTTCTACAGATTGTGCTAACAATAAAAAGAAATTTGGAAAAGCCTTTAATGCTACACTCAGTGACATAGAAAGTGAGCAGGACAATGCTAGTAACTCAGAGGATGATGACACTAATTATTGTGCCTTCACCGCAACTGCCAATCCACATCACAATGACTCCGACCTTAGCTCGGATGAAGAAAATGAGGAAGTAAACTCTTCTCTCTTACTGTCTAAATTTAATGTATCGAATTATGAGGAACTATTCATGGATTGTCTTGGTGCCAGGGAAGAGAGAGATAAATTGCTTGTGGAAGTAACTAAACTTAATGATATCATCAATGTTCACAAAACAAATTCCTCTAACCTAGAGAAAGATAAAAAGGAATTGTCTGATCATATTAATGCTTTGAATTTGAGACTTGTAGAAACCATTGATGAAAACAAAAATCTTAGGAAAGAACTTAGTATTGCTAAAGAAATGATGAAGAATTTGACCATTGGTGCTGAAAAATTAACCAAAGTCGTAGACTATGGAAAGCCACATGGAGATAAGAGAGGTCTTAGATACATAGATGAACAATCAACACCTTCATCATCCAAAACTCAATTTGTAAAACCCATTATTGCTCAGGCAGGGAAGGTAGTTTTTGCACCTTATCATTCTAAGAAAATTCAGTTTGTTCCCATTTGTCATCATTGTGGTAGGAAAGGACATATTAGACCTAAGTGTAGATTTCTTTATGCTTATGATTCTATCACGAATATAAATGTTTCTAAAGTACCTCAAAAAATTTCAAAACGTAAAGTTTTTACTACAAGAACTACACAAAAAGAGGAATATAAGAAACCGGTAACTCAAATGTCCAAAATTAAAAAAAAGATGGGTTAAGAAATCTGAGTTGCACTGCTTTGTGGCCCATATAGCATTTAAAGTTAAATCAAATACCGCTTGGTATTTTGATAGTGGATGCTCTAGACACATGATGGGGAATCGTTCTTTAAAACCTTTAAGGAATACAATGAAGGGACAGTTACCTTTGGTGATGGTAAAACATCTAAAATTATTGGAAAAGGCTCTGTTCAAATAGAGGGTATCCCTAAACTTGATGAAGTTTTATATGTGGAAGGACTTCAGGCAAACTTGATTAGCATAATTCAAATATGTGATAGTGATTTTAATGTGCAATTTACAAACAATCAATGTATTGTAACAGATCAAAAAGGTGAATGTATGATTAAGGGAATCAGATCGGATCACATGACAATTGTTATTTTATCGATACATCACCCACAGTAACATGTAACCTAGCTAGCAATGACTCAACTACCTTATGGCACGAAAAGCTAGGTCATATGAATTTTAAAGATCTGGTTAGATTAAGTAAAATTGAGACTGTGTGTGGTTTACCTATTCTTTCAAAAATTGAAACACATGTATGTGGAGCATGTCAATTGGGTAAACAAAATAGGATTGCTCATAAGAAGATCAAGAGTATAAATACAAACAGAGTATTGGAATTGATACATATTGACCTTATGGGTCCTATGAGAACAGAAAGTATTAGAGGTAAGAAATATATCACAGTTGTAGTAGATGACTTTTCTCGCTACACGTGGGTAGACTTTCTTAGAGACAAGTTAGATGCTTTTGAGTTCTTCATCTCATATTGTACAAGGGTGTAGGTTGACACAAGTGACAAAATAGTAACCATCAAGAGACCGAGAACAGACCATGGAAAAGAGTTTGAAAATACCAAGTATGATGACTTCTGCAAAGAACATGGTATCTTTCATGAATTCTTTGCTCCTTTCACACCTCAACAAAATGGAGTAGTTGAAAGGAAAAATAGGATACTTCAAGAGATGTCAAGAGTAATTATGCATGCCAAGGGAGTCTCCAAAAGGTTTTGGGCTGAAGATATAAACACTGTATGTCACATTATAAATCGTGTATATCTTCACCCAGGTACAAACCAAACTCCCTATCAGATATGGAGAGGTAAAAAACCCAATTTGAAATTTATGCATGTTTTTGGAAGTAAATTCTACATACTTAGAGATCGAGAACAGTTGGATAAATTTGATTCAAGAAGTGATGAAGGTATATTTCTTGGTTATTGATGAGCAAAAACCAGCATCGTCGATTCTGCCAATACTTTGGTTTTATATTTATAAAACTATCGCAAGTGCACGAATCATTTCGTAGAAAATGATAAGTATACTTCCAAGGTCGATCTAAGGAAGGAATATATGTGGTTTTTAATTTATTATTCAAACTTTTAAAAATGAAATTAAATCCTAAACATTCTGTCACGATATTTGCGTTTTTGTGTTTCTAATCTAATAACATAAAAATAAACATAGATAAAAATTCAATAAACATTTATGCAAATTTTATCATTTATAATAGTGGAGTATTTATGGATATAATAACTAAGTCAATTATGCTTGCTCATATTATTTAGGTTATTAAAGACATAAATTGATATTTACTGATTCTCTCTTTTTTATATGAATACCACATTTGGTGGGGTTAGATATTCTTTATTAACTAAAAAAATCAATTAACACCTACGTGTGGGGTTGATAACTAATTTGGTTAATTAAATTAATTCCTTTTTCTAAGAGATTGAAAATGAATCATTTAAATGCCACCTTTGGTAGGGTTAGACAGTTTAAACTTTATTCAAGGTGTCCAATTTAAACCTAAGAATTTAATTATTCAAGTACTAACTTTCAAGTTTTAAAACCACTACTTAAAACATGTTGTCAATATATTTTCACATAATAATTGTTATATATTTTTTTTGAAATAGAGCTTTACTCTAACTACCGGGCGATCAGACCGGATAACTAAACCTTAAAATCTAATTTTCAGGTTTAAGTTTGTAATGAAAAATAATATATTTCTCTCTAACATTCTTAATATAAAATCTTGAATAAAAATAAAATCAATTCATTTTAGAGATTTTCACCTATATAATATTTCGCAAGCATAATAACGTTATTATTACATCATGTTTACTAACAGCCAGCAGAGTTAAATTTAATCACAGACAAATTAAATATAACATGTAAGAATAAAGCATAAAAAATAACTGTAAAGAAAATAAAATCCTTACAGTACTTTGTTGCTATTCCCGTTGCTGGAAAACCTCTAAATGGAATTTGCACTCCCATTTATTGAATCAAAAAGCAAATAAATTACAAAAACATAACTAGTTCTTCTCAAAAAGAAAAGAACTCTAAAACTAAGAAAAAATAACTAAAAAAAGCTATGAACTAAAAAAAGCTTAAAAACTAAGAAATGAGAGAAAGAAAGAGAAGAGAAGATGTTTTTTAGGTGTGTTTAGTTATGAAGAGAATGAGGGTATTTATAGGTGAGGATGGGAAGAAAAACTGGGTGAAAAAATGATAAAAAAATGGTGGAAACACGGAGTAGTGAATGATAATGTCATTTGATGATGTCAGCATGATGTGGGGGTGACAACGCACGGATTGGGACACAGATGGGCAGCTGCGCGCGTGGACAGGAGCAAGGGCGCACACAGGCATGCGCGGAAAATAGCAAGGGTGCGCACGGGACTGGGTGCTGCGGCGGCTGCTCGGCGCGGCTGCGTGCGCGATTTCCTCCTTTTTGACCCATGTTTTCCAATTTTACCATATTTGTTGACCATTCCTCATTTATTTATGAATATATTTGTGATGTATTACCTCCAGTATTCCTCTTTGAGTCTTCCAGTTACGTTTTTAAGTGAAAATACCTGAGAAACAATAAAAATACCTGAGAAACAATAAAAATACCCATGATTCCGAAAAAAGAATAATTTATATAAATATATGATAAAATCATATAAATATATATATTTTTAATCAATTAATGTGCATAAAATCATTGTAATTTAAGTGCTTTTTGAGCACTCATAAGTTATTCCCTAAATAGTAAAGCTTATAGAGTCTTCAACTGTAGAAATTATGTAGTTATGGAATCCATAAATGTCATTATATATGATGGAGGTAAGAAGATTACAAGTGAAGAAGTTGGAAATGAAGAAAATTTCACAACACCTCAATTAACAATTATCAGTGACACAGTTGGAATAAAAGAAAAAGAGTTAGAGGAAAGAGAAGAAAAGAAGGAAGAAGCATCAACCTCATCAATGATAAATCCAACTCGAACTTCAAAAAATCATCCTATTAAGAATATAAAAGAAATCATCCTCATTAATGATACCCACAAACATTGAACTAAATGTAAAAATTAATAGAAATAATACAAACAAACAACTTAAAAACTAAAATTACTACAAAATCAGAAATTAACTTTTAAGAATAAAAGAAAACAACATATCATAAAAATGTCTTATACTTTTTAATCTCCTTTAAGATCATAATTAAAATCTCAAGCATAAGTTATTTTAATCTCATTAAACAATCATGATTTATTATAATAATTAGTCGAAAATCATTTTCATATTTCATATAAAAATGTATCAATTTAATTTCACCAAATTTCAGTGTCTAGAATCCGAATTCGCTTCGACTCTATTCCTTACTAGTAAATACTCTCAAAACACTGAATCCTATGGGTTCAAACACTCATACTATTTTATATGCAAAAGAGTTGATGTATAGAAATGAACTAATATGTTCGCATATGTATAAAGAATAAAGGCTCAAAGTGTTATTTTGATGTTGATCTCATGAAAGGAATCAAATGTATAAATTATAAAGATATCATATATAAAAATTATTTTTATGCATAAATCAAACTTATTAAGAAAGAATTTCAAGATATATGCCTTTTACAAATGAAGGAAGTGCAATGACTTTTTAGGGAATTACTTCCTATATCTTCCTTTTGTAATTAACATTTACTCACAACTTTGTAGGCAATGTAGGTCATAGTATGTAGATTATACTATATATTCTTTATCTCTCTATTTTTTTTGAAGATATTTCTCAATATATATATTTTAGAGAGTCAACCCATGTACAGATTGTACATTTTTTTGGATTTTGGTGAGTGGTTAATTTTGTGGATTTTCTGTTTGATCTTGGTTTAGGTAACCCCAAATATGTCTCTTTTTTGTAGCAGTCATGCATGAATGAGATATAAGCATATACTATCAATTTCTACTCAAATAGTTTAATCTAAGCAAAAGTAATAATAAAAAATATAGGATACTCTATTATGATGAGAAAAAAAATTCATACATTCAATGCTAATACCTATAGAGATCATCTAAAACAATTGAAGAAATAAGAAATGTGTTTGGAGTAGAAAAAATATATATTTCACTCTTAATAAAGGAAATTAGGCTCAAATTATATCTCACAAAGGTAGTCTCCATTAAAAAAATATGCATAGACACCGATTTTGGGTTTAATATAATTTCCACATTTTATCATGAAATACTAGTTATGACAAAAAACTAACTAATTATAAAAAATAATTACAAAATATTTCATGATATTTTTTCAAAAATTAATCTAATAGTACAAAAGACTTAACTATTTACTTAAATTTGATTTAAAGAAATGATAAATTTTTGTGAGAAATTTTTTATTATTATTTTTTAAATTCCAAAATTTACTAAATCACACAAAACAAAAATAAAACCAAACACAAAAAATGAAAATGTGAACATAAAAAGGAAAAAATTATTATTTTTTAATTTTTAATTTTATTTTTTATTTTTAAATTGTTAAATCTTTTTTTTAATTAAGCATGGTAACTTTTCACCATCCCCAACTTAGAACTTACATTGTCTTCAATGTAACAATTGTAAATTAATGATAAAGAGAAAAGAGAAGTAATATTACCTATTTACTGAGAATATTGCAAGTAGTGATGGAGAAATACAGGTGCATCCCTCATGTTCATTAAAGTGCACACACACAGATTGCTGTTAACTTCTAACATCTCAACAAATATTTTTAGTTTTAACAATTTTAAAATTATTCACATGTAATTAAACCAAAATAAATAATAAAATTAAGTAAATAAAACAAATAATAGGAAATTACCTAAAATGATGGGTTGCCTCCCATTCAACGCTTAGTTTAACGTCTTAGTAAGACATAAATTTATGGTGCTAAGGGTTACTCAGCCAAATGCAATCCATTTTAGCAATGTTGTTTGGTTCTTCTAAATAAGGCTTCACACGATGCCCATTGACTTTGAATGTTTTTTATGTCTTGGAATCCAATAGTTCTACTACTCTATGTGCAAATACCTAAACTATTTTGAATGGTCCATCCCACCTTGATCTCAGCTTTCCTAGAAACAATCTCAAATGAGAGGTAAATAAAAGAACTTTCATTCTATGGTAAAAAGTCTTAGGAACTAGCCTCTTGTCATGATAGCGCTTGGTACCACATGCACTGGACTAACCCACTTACGATCCGCAATAGGATAGATAATTCCTTCTTCTAACAATTTCAGAATTTCTTTTTTAACTATCTCTTGCATATTTGGGTTTAGTCTTCTTTGGGCCTCTCGTACAGGTTTAGCACCATCCTCTAAGTTGATCTTATGCATACACATCATAGGATTAATGCCTCTTATATCCCCGATACTCCAACCTATAGCTTTCTTAAACTGTTTAAGCACTTTGATAAGTTCCTTTTCTTCAGTTTTGGTCAAGGTTGAAGAAATTATCACTGGATAAGTTTCTCCTTCTCCCAAAAACACATATTTTAAGTGCTTAGCTAAGTCTTTGAGTTCAAGTTCAGGTGGATTGGCCTCTTTACTAGATGAAGAACTGGATAGATTTAAAAGTGTACTAGATTTTTTCCTTACTTCATCATTGTCTAGTCGTTCAAGGTACCCCTTAATTTCCTCATCTAAATCTTCTTCGACCTCTTCAAGTGTAAGAACAGTTTCAAGCTTGTTTTCTATTCTGGTTCAGAAAAAAGGTGTTTTGGACAAGATTATCCAAAGGGTCAACATCAAATATTTCATCGATGGTAGAAATAGAAGGAAAAGGTGAAGAATCAAAAACTTTAAAATGAACAGTCTCTCCTAAGACTATCATTGTCAAATTTCCATCTTGGACATCAATAATAGTTTTAATAGTTGCCATAAACGGTCTACCAAGCAATATTGTGTGCTCTTTGTCCAATGCTAGATTTTCTTGCATATCCAGAACCATAAAGTCAACAGGTATTATCAGTTTGTCTACTTATACCAACACATCCTCAACTATTCCATTTGGATACTTAAGAGATCTATCTGCAAGTTGAAGGGACATAGTTGTGGGTTATAAATCTCCTAAATTGAGCTTCCTATCCCCCATAGTTATGTTTATAATAAAACTTCCAGGGTCTTTCAACTTAGGGGTAGTTTGTGCTGAAGTACAGCGCTAGAAATTTTTGATACTACTACTCGTTCATTCAGTTCATACCTCTTTTTCTTAGTGTTCAACTGTTTAAAAAACTTAGCATATGAGGACACATTCATAATCACTTCTAATAATGGTAAATTGATATTTACTTTAGAGAGCATATTAAAAAGATCATAGAATTGCTTATCTTGTTTGGATTCTTTTAACGGGTGTGGAAAAGGTACTTGCAGCCGGTGTGGTTCTGTTGTCTTTTGAATTTTGGGGATGTCAGATGACCCCCCAATGAATTTTTCAGAAGGCTTGTTAAGTTTAACACTTGTTTCTCATTTTGCGAGACTAGAATATCACTTTTTATTTTACCTAAAATACAAGGTAGATCGTTACAGATTTCAGGTAAACTGGTATTGACTACCTTACCACTTCGAAGGGTTCTTATATCCTTTGCTTGTTCTGGTTGACTGGGCAACTTTCTTGGTTCTTTCTTTTGCATTTTTTCAGCCAGTTGCCCAACTTTAGATTCAATCCTTTTAACCGAAGCCTCCATGGTGTTCAACCTTTGATTATTCATCAATTGGTTATCACGACTAACTTGAATAAAAGCATTCAAGCTATCCTCTAAGGTTGGCTTAAAAGATTGGCTTGGTGGGTAAGGGTGGTTGTTATTCAACCTTAGTGTTGGACATTGGGTGTAGGCTGGGTAATTGTTTTGTTTCCAATGATGGTTATGGTGATTATAGGTGTTTGGATGATACCTTTGAAAGGATTTGACTTCATCCATGGCATCGAAACTAGAATCACAAGTATTTGAACAATTCTGAGTACCATGCCCAATTGAAAAACACACTTCACACACCTCTTGATTTGGCATTTGGTGGGTAGTGAGAAGTTGCACTTGTTTAGTCAATTCAGCAAGTTGCAAGGTTATCTTATTATCTGAGCCAACTTCATTGACTCTTGCTCTCCTTCTAGAACTTCTTTGTTAGGAATTGGAACCCAATAGCTCATAAAGATTATAGGTTTCCTCTGTGGTTTTTTCTCCCACAGCACCTCCAGCAGCATTATCAAGCATGTATTGACTCTGCAGTGTCAATCCATCATAAAAGAATTGGTTCTGTAGTTGTAATGGAAAGCTATGATTATGACATTGAATGAAAAGGAGTTTGAATCGTTCCCAAGCTTCAAGAAAGGGCTTTTCATACATTTGAGAAAATGTTGCTATCTTCGTCCTTAGATCAACAGTCTTTTGATGGGAATAGAACCTACCCATAAACATTTCATATACTGCCTCCCAAGTTTTTAGAGAACCTATCTGTAGAGTAATGATCCATGACCAAGCTTTATCCTTGAGGGTGTAAGGAAAACACCTCATCCTAAGTTGATCTTCATTGATTGCATGTAGTGGAAAGGTTTGGACAATAGCATAGAATTCTCGAATGAAATGCAAAGGGTCTTCATTAGGGACACCGTAAAAGGAAGGCAACAAAGAATAATGAATCTTTTTCAATTAATAATTCCTTGCAGCCTTTTGTAATCGTATGCCGGAAGTTACATTGCCCATGATTGGCATTGTATAGTCTTTCATTATTTTCCGCCTATCTTCAGCATCTCCCATGGTTATTTGTAGTTGAAATTGATCCTCCTCCTATTGTGTATCAACATTTAGTAGATATCTAAGAACGATTTATCACTTGACAAAATGTATAGGCTTAAAGCAAAAAGGTGCAGGGAACCTAATTTTTTTTAATGCTAAATTTAAAGAATGGACACAATTGTTTTGAAACAAACGAATTTATTTCATTTGAATTTTATTACACACAAAATAAAACTAAAACAAAGGGAAAATACAATAATTGGTGACCTCCCACGTAGGGCTAAAATTTATCGTCTTCTAGTAAGACGTTGCTTGGTGATTGCAGAATGACAAACTCAATGTCTCCTCTTCATTGAATTTATTTTACCCCATTTGACCATCAAATTAGTCTTTACTTTGTTTTTGCAAATGTTCAACTAATTATTCTACTTGAACTTCCACCTTTTTGATAGAAGCTTCCACAGAGTCCAACCGTTGATTGGTTTTAGATTGGTTATCTCTACAAACTTGAATAAAAGAATTCAAGTTGTCCTCTAGGGTTAATTTGTTTGGAATGCTTCTTGGAATAGGTGGGTGAAATTGTTGGCCTGACTGATTTGAGCTTTGAACGAAATGAGGGTTGTTTTGCCTCCAGGAGAAGTTCAGATGATTTCTCCACCCAAGATTGTAGGTATTTGAATTGGGGTCGAACCTTGGTCTCTATTGATATGCTCCCAATACATTAACCTGTTCAGGTCTAGCTGTTATTTCTCCTTGATATGGACAGGCTTCAGTACCATGTCTCATGTTGCTATATAAACCATAATGTTCATTAATGGTGTTGGTTTGTGTAGTGAGAAGGGCAACTTTATTGCTCAATTGAACAAGTTGTTGTTGAACTTCATTGCTGGAATCGATTTCATGAACTCTAGCTTTTCTCACTCGTGAGCTTTTCTGTTGGGAATTAGCACCCAACATCTCAAAGAGGGTGTACATCTCTCAGGTAGTGTTTTCTCCCATTGCTCCTCCTGCAGCGTTGTCGACAATGAACTGACATTGTTGTGTAAGTCCATCATAAAATAATTGGTTCTGCAACTACAGAGGAAAGCTGTGATAGGGACATTGAGTGAGAAACATTTTGAATCTATCCCAAGCTTCATGGAATGGTTCTCCTTCCATATGAGAGAAAGTAGAAATCTTTCCTCTCAACTCTGATGTTTTTTTGTGGGAATAGAATTTTCCCATGAATTTATTATAAATGTTCTCCCATGTCATCAGAGAACCTGGGGGATGTGACATTAACCAAGCTTTGGCCTTATCCTTTAAGGTGTAGGGGAAACATCTCATTCGAAGTTGATCCTCGTTTAGAATACCGATGGGGAAGGTTTGGACCGTAGCATAGAAGTCTCTAATGAAGGAAAAAGAATCTTCATTAGGCAGCCCATAAAAGGAAGGAAGCATAGAAAAATAAATATTTTTTAGTTCATAATTCCGAGCAGCCTCACCCAGTTGGATAACGGCAGTTTCCGTGCCAATTACCGGTCTTGCAAACTCCTTCATGGTGGTTTCCCTAACATGTTGGTTTTCTTCCATTTCTTTCGGTGCCAATAAAGGATTAAGGCTTGGTTCTATGTTTGGCTCAAAAACAGGTTGATGGTTGGAATCCAGTCTTGTTGACACTTGTTTAATTTTATGAATATTATTTACATATAGTGTAAGGGGGTTTCCTAAGGATCTCCTACCACGCATAGACTATTAGAAACATAAATTTAAAACTCCTATAAAAAAACAGAATAACCAGACAAAAATTTAGAAAAAATTTACATGGTATTTAATACAAAATACTAAACAAAACTAGTTAAACCCTAAGTTATTTTATTTTATTATTATTGTTTTTTTTATTTCATGTTTTTTAAAATAAAATAACATAATCAGTTTTAACCAAGAGTGCTCCCAGGAAAGAATGGTGGTACAAATGCTCCTTAAAAATCATCCTCCTAGACAGAACAATGTTCCCAGGAAAGACTTGTAGTACAAAGGCTTCCAAGAACTAGTCTCCTAGACAGAACTCCCTTAGATCTTTACTTTTCATGCTGATGAGTGCTCCAAAAGCACTAAAATTACCATGATTTTATGCACATTAATTGATTAAAAATATATATATTTATATATTTTATCATATATTTATATAAATTTGTCTTTTTCGGAATCACAGGTATTTTTATTATTTTTCAGGTATTTTGGCTTAAAAATGCAACTTAAAGACTCAAAGAGGAATACTGCAAGCAATACATCACAAATATATTAATAAATAAATGGGGAAAGGTCAACAAATATGGAAAATTTGGACAAAATGGGTCAAAAAGGTCAAAAATGTCAAAAAAGAGAAAATCGTGCCACCGCGCCCCAGCGCCTAGCCGCGCACAGCACGCCCAGGCCCGCGCGCGCCAGCGCCCATCCGCGCGCGCAGCAACCCCAGTCCCACGCCAAGCCGCGCGCGCCTTGCCCCAGATCCACGCGCGCCATGACTGTTCACGCACGCGCCCCTACACACAGTGCCTGCCCTTCCACGCGTGCCTATGCGCACCCAGCTACCCTCCGCACGCGCCGACGCCCGTTTCGCCCCATTTTTGCGCGCAGCCGCCCCATGACGTCATGCTGACATCATCAATGACCTCAGCAATTGCACTCCGCGTTTTTGCCATTTTTTATCATTTTTTCACCCACGTTTTCTCTCCGTCCTCACCTATAAATACCCCTTCCCTTCACTTCTAAACACACCTCAAAACACATTCTTTTCTCTCTTTCTTTCTCTCTTTTCTTAGATTTTTCGTTTTTTTAGTTTTTAGCTTTTCTTAATTAATTTCTCTTAGTTTTAGAGTTTTTCCCTTTTTGGGAACAACTAGTTATGTTTTTGTAATTTATTAGCTTTTTGATTCAATAAATGGGAGTGCAAATTCCGTTTGGAAGTTTTCCAGCAACGGGAATAGCGTCGAAGTTCTGTAAAGATTTTATTTTCCTTACAGTTATTTTTTATGTTTTATTCTTATATGTTATATTTAATTTATCCGTGATTAAATTTAACATTGCTGCCTGTTTGTAAACATAATATAATAATAACGTAGTTATGCTTGCGAAATATTAAATTGGTAAAAATCTCTAAAATAAATTGATTTTGTTTTTATTCAAGATTTTATATTAAGAATACTAGAGAGAAATATATTATTTTTCATTACAAACTTAAATTTGAAAATTAGATTTTAAGGTTTAGTTATCCGGTCTAATTTAGAGTAGTGCTCTTTTATTTGTTGGTACAATTTCTCGGTAGTTAGAGTGAAACTCTATTTCAAAATATTTTATAGGAATTATTATCTGAAAATATATTGACAACATGTTTTCAGTAGTGGTTTTAAAACTTGAAAGTTAGTACTCGGATAACTAAATTCTAATGTTTAATTTGGACACCTTGAATAAAGTTTAAACTGTCTAACCCCACCAAAGGTGGCATTTAAATGGTTCATTTTCAATCTCTTAGAAAAAGGAATTAATTTAATTAAGAAAATTGGTTATCAACCCCACCCATAGGTGTTAATTGATTTGTTTAGTTAACAAAGAATATCTAACCCTACCAAAGGTGGTGTTCATACAAAAAAGGGAGAATCAATAAATATCAATTCATATCTTTAATAACCTAGATAATATGAGCAAGCATAATTAACTTAGTTATTATATCCATAAATACTCCGCCATTATAAATGATAAAATTTGCATAAATGTTTATTGAATCTATGTTTATTTTTATGTCAATAGATTAAAAACACAAAACCCCAAAATATCGTGACAGGATGTTTAGGATTTAATTTCGTTTTTAAAAGTTTGAATAATAAATTAAAAACCACATACATTCCTTCCTTAGATCGACTTTGGGAGTATACTTATCATTTTTTACAAAATGATTCGTGCACTTGCGAGAGTTTTATAAATATTAAAACCAAAGTATTGGCAAGAATCGGCGATGCCGGTTTTCGCTCATCACATGCTATTAAGTTAATTAAATTATGTTAAGTAAAAAAAATCTAAGTTAATTAAGTTAAAAAGACTAAGTTAATTAAGTAAAACGAAAATTAAATTGGTAAAAATCTAAGTTAATTAAGTTAAACAAAAATTAAGATAAAACATAGTTAAAGGAGAAAAAAAAATTAAAAATTAAACAAAATAAAATAAAATAAATAAAAATAAAATAAAATTGAAAAAGGAAAAAGAAAAGAAAATAAAATAAAATAAAAATAAACAAAGATAAAGATTTAATAAACATTTATGCAAATTTTATCATTTATAATAGTGGAGTATTTATGAATATAATAACTAAGTTAATTATACTTGCTCAGATTATTTAAGTTATTAAAGATATAAATTGATATTTATTGATTCTCTCTTTTTTATATGAATACCACCTTTGGTGGGGTTAGATATTTTTTATTAACTAAACAAATCAATTAACACCTATGGGTGGGGTTGTTAACTAATTTGGTTAATTAAATTAATTCATTTTTCTAAGAGATTGAAAATGAATCATTTAAATGCCACCTTTGGTGGGGTTAGATAGTTTAAACTTTATTCAAGGTGTCCAAATTAAACCTAAGAATTTAATTATCCGAGTAATAACTTTCAAGTTTTAAAAGCACTACTAAAAACATGTTGTCAATATATTTTCACAAAATAATTCTTATAAAAACTTTTGAAATAGAGCTTCCCTCTAACTACCGGGGGATTGTACCAACAAATAAAAGAGCACTACTCTAAATCAGACTGGATAACTAAACCTTAAAATCTAATTTTTAGATTTAAGTTTTTAATGAAAAATAATATATTTCTCTCTAACATTCTTAATATAAAATCTTGAATAAAAATAAAATTAATTCATTTTAGAGATTTTTACCTATTTAATATTTTGCAAGCATAACAACGTTATTATTTTATCATGTTTACAAACAGCCAGCAAAGTTAAATTTAATCATAGAAAAATTAAATATAACATGTAAGAATAAAGCATAAAAAATAACTGTAAAGAAAATAAAATCCTTACAGTACTTTGTTGCTATTCCCGTTGTTGGAAAACCTCCAAATGGAATTTTCACTCCCATTTATTGAACCAAAAAGCAAATAAATTACAAAAACATAACTGGTTCTTCTCAAAAGGAGAAGAACTCTAAAACTAAGAGAAACTAACTAAGAAAAACTAAAAACTAAGAAAAGCTTAAAAACTAAGAAATGAGAGAAAGAAAGAGAAGAGAAGATGTGTTTTGAGGTGTGTTTAGTTATGAAGAGAATGAGGATATTTATAGGTGAGGATAGGAAGAAAAAGTGTGTGAAAAAATGATAAAAAATGGTGGAAACGTGGAGTAGTGAATGATGATGTCATTTGATGACGTTAGCATGAATTGGGGGGTAACAACGCGTGGATTAGGGCACAGATGGGCAGCGGCACGTGCGGACAAGAGCAGGGGCGCACATAGGCGCGTGCGGAAGCAACAGCTACACGCACAGGCGCGCGTGGAAAACAACAAGGGCACGCGTAGATAGGGAGTGCAGCACGCGCGGGATTGGGCGTGCTGCGGCGGCTACTCGGCACAGTTGGGCAGCTGCATGCGCGATTTCCTCCTTTTTGACCCATTTTGTCCTATTTTTCCATATTTTTTTACCTTTCCTCGTTTATTTATGAATATATTTGTGATGTATTGCCTCCAGTATTCCTCTTTGAGTCTTTAAGTCTTTAAGTTACATTTTTAAGGGAAAATACTTGAAAAACAATAAAAATATCTATGATTCCGAAAAAAGACAAATTTATATAAATATATGATAAAATCATATAAATATATATATTTTTAATCAATTAATGTGCATAAAATTATGGTAATTTTAGTGCTTTTTGAGCACTCATCAGTTATTCCCTAAATAGTAGAGCTTATAGAGTCTTCAACTGTAGAACTAATGTAGTTATGGAATCCATAAATGTCATTATAGATTATAGAGGTAAGAAGATTACAAGTGAAGAAGTTGGAAATGAAGAATATTTCACAACACCTCAATTAACAATGATCAGTGACACAGTTGGAATAAAAGAAGAAGAGTTAGAGGAAAGAGAAGAAAAGAAGGAAGAAGCATCAACCTCATCAATGATAAATCCAACTCGAACTTCAAAAAATCATCCTATTAAGAATATAATTGGAGATCCTAATGCAAGCATGGTAACAAGAAGAAGAAAAATAAGTGAGGTAACCCATTTATGCTATATTTCTCAATTTGAACCAAAAAATGTGAATGAAGCCCTTAAGGATGAATTTTGGATAAATGTCAGTTAGCTCAATTTGAAAGAAATCATGTGTGAGTATTAGTACCTAAGCCTAAAAAAATGTTATTGGAACAAAATGGGTGTTCAAAAAAAATCTGATGATCATGACATTGTTGTTAGAAATAAGGCTAGGTTAGTAGCTCAAGGCTACACGCAAGTAGAAGGAGTTGACTTTGATGAAACATTTTCACCTGTAGCTAGACTAGAGTTAATTAGGAGTTTACTGGCAATTTCCTGTCATATGAAAATCAAATTATATAAAATGGATGTTAAGTTTGCCTTTTTGAATGGTTTTTTGAATGAGGAGGTGTACATGGAACAACCAAAAGGATTTGTTGATCCGAAATTTCCAAATCATGTTTACAAACTCAAAAATACTCTTTATGGTTTGAAACAAGCTCCATGAGCATGGTATGAGAGACTTACCAACTATCTTTTGAACAAGGGATTTATTCGAGGGGGAGTTGATAAGACTTTATTCATGAAAAGGAGTAGTGACAAGATATTTATTGCTCAAATTTATGTGGATGACATAGTTTTTGGATCCATATCTAGTACACTAGTGGATGATTTTGTGCATGTTATGACAAATGAGTTTGAAATGTCCATAGTAGGTGAAATGACTTTCTTCCTGGGTTTTCAAATTAAACAATCTCGTGATAATATATTTATTTCTCAAACCAAGTATGCCTATAACCTTGTTAAAAGGTTTGGTCTTGAAACTAGCAAGCCATTACGAACTCCTTTAGGTACCAGCACAAAAATTACAAAGGACACTCAAGGTAAAAATGTTGATCAAACCCTTTATAGGAGTATGATAGGTAGTTTACTTTACCTCACTGCAAGTAGACCTTACATATGTTTTAGTGTTGGTGTGTGTGCTCGTTATCAAGCTGACCCTAAGGAATCGCACTTAGAGAATGTAAAGAGAATCATCAGGTATATCTCAGGAACAAGTAATTATGGTTTATATTTTACTACTGACACTACTTGTGAAGTAAGTGATTTTACAGATGCCAACGGGGCAGACAACTAGAATGATAGGAAGAGCACATCAGGTGGTTGTTTCTACATTGGAAACAACTTAGTATTATGGCATAGTAAAAAGCAAAACTCTATCTCACTCTTTACAGCTGAAGCGGAATACATTGCTGCAGGAAGCTTTTGCACACAAATGCTTTGGATGAAAAACATGCTCAAGGACTACGGTCAACCACAAGGTATGATGCCCTTATATTGTGATAACTCTAGTGCTATATTTATTTCTAAGAACCCGGTTCAACATTCTAGAACTAAGCACATTGACATTAGGCATCACTTTATTTGAGAATTAGTTGAAGATAAAATAGTGACACTTGAGTTTGTACCTACTAAGAGACAATTAATTGATATATTCACTAAAGCCATGGAAACTCAAAGATTTGAGTATCTCAGAAGTGCCTTGGGAATTTCTCCCTCAAATTGAATTTCAAATTTTATTACCAAAAAAAAAAATATCATCCTTGTTTGGCCAACACAATATTCGACTTATTTAATACTTACATACACATAATCTCTTTTTAGTGACTTAACTCATTTTGATATTTATTGTATAAATTATTTTACAATTTTGGCTGACGCACACATATATTCTTGTATATGTGATGATCGATGTTGTGATGAACTTATTCACACACTCATGAACACACATATATGTTATGCTTGAAGTTTATGGATTTTTTTTTGAAAGATTCTAGGAATTCAACTAATCTTGACTGTACAATTGTGTTGAGTTATATTTCTTGCTTTCAAAAACTTTATCTCATGGAGGACCCTAGTATTAAGAGGGCTACCTACTGTGATGTGTGAAGCTACCGCAGTGAGCGGAGAGGGCTACTTCACAACTAGTGTGAAAGTCACCATGCTAGGTTTATGGCTCGTACAAAAAAATAGATTATGCAAAAAGTGACTACTTATAAATCTTGTACATTGTGTGCACAAAAAGAAAGAGCCAATAGAGGTTATAAAAAAATATATCATTTACCTCATATATATATATATATATATAATTAAGTCCTCCTTTCGTAGATATATTTTATTTTGTGAGATTGAAGACTCAATTATGGTTTTACATGATAGGTGATATTGTTTTTCATTTGAGTCTTTCTTGATAGGTCATAAATGAATTAATTGACATATTTTTGGAGTTTAAACATATATACTACTTTAAGTAAATGTCAATATGTCATTATATGTGCGAAGTGTGCATGTGCACCTCTTCTATTCTACTTATTTATTTATATGATAAATAATCAAAATTGGAGTTAAAAAATTGATGAGTTGTCAATTGGTTGTGTGTTTGTTTGTAATTAAATGAGTTTAATACCTAATATGGCTAGTTATGAAAATTACAAAAAAAATCAGATTTTTATTCATTTTTAAGTTATTACATTTTTAATTCGTTTCTAAGTTAGAAAGTCATAGAACTTAGGGGGAGTTTAAAGCATATTACATTTATGTATTACTCTACTTTAACATTGCTATATCTTTAGGAGGATTTTAGCTTCATTGCTTTGTCTAATACTTTGTCCTTCTCGTATGTCAAAAAGGGAAGAGAAATAATGTGTTTTACTTCCATGTGTTTATTTTGTTATGCATATAGGGGGAGAACATATTTAATTAAGCATGATTGATATGAATGCACACTACATGATTATTCTTCACACTTCGCTTATTTTTATGTAAACTGAACTAATGTACAATGAGGCTTTCATGCCAAGTTTTCCTATGCTTTGTCAATGTCATTTCAGTTACTTACAGGGTTGTCAAGTTGCAGCGAAGATGGATTCACCAGAGCATAGGATAGTTCCACTATGGAGTCTGGAACCTCATTGTATTTTTATCTTATTTTTATAAGTGTCATGTAGTAAGTGAGAGGTTTTGCCACATGAAAATGTCAAAGGGGGAGTTTGTAAGGACTATGAGTGTTGGCTATTTTCATGGACAAAATATTTACTTGTAAATGTTTTTTAGGCCTACTATCAAGTTTATCACGAAAAGCCAAACAAATGCTCGAGTATCATATATTCGTACTTCAGGTATGTCTTTTATAACTACGACACATAGTATTACATTTATACATTTAATAGTACATGTTCATAAATCTAAAATTATTTTTGGTGTTTAAATATTTTTATGTGCCTTAATGTTTTTAAGATATGATTTAAAAAACATTTTTTAAGGCTTTGAATGGGCTTTGAAAAAACATTAAGCCCAAAATGCATTTAACCCTAATACTATTAGGTATTATAATTATCTATAAATATAGATACATTAGGATTGATGTAGTTATGCAGAACAAAAATATATATGTTGAAAAAAAAGGGGTCGCCGAACTGCTGAAGAAGAAAATAAAAATTTCATCATCCTCCCAACCGAAGAATGCAAGGCAAGTTATAAAGTTAATATATATATATATATTCGGCTATATTCAATAAAATAATCATAAAGTTAATATATATATATTCTGCAGCTAAACTAATATAATCATAAATTTATATAATGTATATATATATATATGTATATTGATATTGATTTAAAAGAAGAGATATTAATTAATACAATTATCTTTCTTTTTATAATATTTTAGTAGCTAAATTTTTATATGTTTTAATCTATTCATTTTTTATATTCATATAGCCTATTTTATTATTAGAATCTTGGGTATTTAAATCTAATAATTATATGAGTAATCATGATTATTTGATTTAATTATTAAATATTAAAGAAGCTATTTTTAGTGAATTTGGGCTTCATCTTTTTTATTTAGAATTTTCTAGTTGATTTGATTTAAATGACATATATTTTGAATCATCTACTTAGGGTTATTCATTGTTAAATCCTCTCTAGAACACACACGAGCACTTGTTTTTTTTTTGTGCTAACTATTTTGGAGTTGATTTGTGAATGATTTGATTTGCAGGGAGCTTATTGGAACGTTGGTCTGGAAACCGCTCACGCTAAAATTGGAAACTGTGAAAATAGAGCAGGGGCTCATAAGTAAAGTACATTGGGGCAGTATCCTAGGGAGGGTAGCATAAGACCGAGTTTGTACTTGAACATTTGATTTGCATAGTGGAAAGTTAGGTGGTCCGGTGGACCGGTGGTTTTCCTCTTTGGTCATTGTTGTGATCTAGGTTGTTTCCACCTAAAAATATCGTGTGTTATAATTTCTGCACTTTACTCTTACACACGATTACATGTCTGGCTGCTTTGTTTAGGGTATTAAGTTATAAACTTGATAAAAATTAAAAATAACCTATTCACCCCCTCTAGGTTAATCAGGTCCATAATTTATAAACTTTTATTTATTACAACAATTAATATATATACAATACATATATATTTAACTTAAATTACAAATAAAATGATGTCGTCTCTTTTGTCATGGATTTTGTGATATTTTCCCTTTATTTTAAGGAGAGGAAGCTTGGTTGGCTTAGGGGTAAAATAATAACTCATCCATATAGCATTTCATTCCCCTAAATACATGAGCACATAAACATCCATCAAACAAACAATCCAAACTAAGAGACATAGGAATGGAGAAATTAAAGCATTATAAAAATTACCATGCAACGTTGTTCTATGTTATTCCAGATCATCATATTTTTCTCCTAATGTTATAATTTGAACAAAGTGTTCTTTCCATTCTTCTCGTAAATCTTTAAAAATTTACATATCATAACCCTACTTGTTCCAACCAAAGAACTATATGTAATTAAATTCAAAATAAGAATGTAATATCATGAATTCATAAAAAAATAACTTATATATGTTAAAATATTAGTAAAAGAGATTACCCCATCGACACTGGAGTGATATAAAAAAACCTTATCCCTTCAAAATCATATTAGCACTGTATTAATCTTTTGTCTATAAATATGAAGCTATCTAAAATCAAGTTGTTATTTTTAATGCTATAATGAGCTCTAAATATGAAGTCAAGTGTAACTCTGATTTGTGACTTGGAACAGTTGTTTGGTGCCCAACCAACCCATGTAACAAATCAGAGTTACACTTGACTTCATATTTAGAGTTCATTGTAGCATTAAAAATACTAGCTTGATTCCAGATGACTTCATATTTATAGATAAAAGATTAATACAATGCTACTATGATTTCATAGGGATATGAGAAATTAAAGCATGATGTTTTCATACAAGGGAACTAGGCAAGAGAGATGAGATGAAGTTTGGGCAAAAAACAGGTCCATATAACAACTCATTCCCCTAATACATGAGCACATAAAGATCTATAAAAAAACATCGATCAAACAAGCTGCACACACTTCACACACAGAAATAGAGAAATTGAAGCATTATAAAAATTACCATGAAGTTGTCATATGCTATTCAAAAATCATCAAAATCTTGTCCCGATTCTTCTTGTGATGATATAATTTGAACTATGTGTTCTGACCATTCCTTTTGTAAATCATCAAATATTTGCAAGCCATAGCCTAACTTGTTCCAACAAATAACTACATGTATTTAAATTCAAAATAAGAATGTAATTTCATGAATTCACAAAAAATAACTCATATATGTTAAAAAGGTATATTGGTAAAATAGATTACCACATCTTTAATTGGAATTTTGATATTTGTAATGATTTCGCTCATAAACTTCATGACATAGTAACCACACATAACTCCATCATTTTGTTATGGATCCTAGAAAAAACAAGTGTACATTATTTTACATATTCGAAAATCTTTATTATTCAATAGTAAAATTAATTAAATTATTAATATTCACTTGTACATACCATAACTTTGTCCCATATAAGTTTATGATATTTTTTAAGGGCCATGTGCCTACTCTTGTTCCATAACTTCCATGTCGTATCAAAGTTTATAATAGTTAGTTTTTTTTATTAAATATTACAAAGAACAATAGAAGAAAATTAGCTAGCTATAACTCTTACATTTCAACAACTACTTTTGTATCTTTACTCAATCTATGGAAGTTGAGTCACAGCACCAAACATGATTGCCACATAGATCAAGGATTACCAACATCTAATGATCTTGGCCTTGTTCAAACCTTAGTGGCCAAGGGATTATCAACTTTTGATTTGTGTGAAGTGTTAATGCTCTATCACATAATTGTTTTGCTCTAATGCTAACATCCTTCTCTTAATATTGATTGACAAATGAAGAATCATAGAACATTGCTAAATGTGATTAGTGATTAGCTTAAAATTAATAATAAAATGCCCTATATAATATATATATATATATATATAATTAGCTAATATAAATATAATTATATATGTTCTACATAAATGAAATTTATTTAACGATTGAGGACTAACCTTGCCACCACTTGAATTATACTTAAATCGATCATTTGATATTCAAATAGCTACAATATTCACTCGATCGATCTATAGGTTTGTCCAATGTCTACACCAAAATTTCTATAGGGACTAGCATAGTCCATCTATCATTTATGCTAGATGCCCTCACAATAATAGTCATCAAAACGCCAAGATTTCTGCTGAAATTTATAGCATAATCATAACTATACTTTTTCCATGGCTTCTTCTTGAATGACTTAGTGCGCAATGATTGGCCACTAGACATAGATTTACCATGAGATACTTGCTTTGTATCTCTTAAATATGCCGCAGTTAGTAATTCTAGTATAATAGACTAAAGAAGAAGTATTATATATGTTAGTAACAATAAAAGAATAATAATATAATAGTAGTAAAAAAAGTATTGTTTTAAGTAAAACAATAGTACCATGTCAAAATTAATCACAAATTGATTCCATGGCCAAGCCAGATATTGTCCAACCGCTTCTTGGATTGTGGTTGCATTAGAAGGCACAAGTAGTGGACAATCATGGAGCAATGATTGGTCAATTACTATTTGCCAATAATTTGTCAAATATTTATTATGAATTATTCAATCATCGCTCAATTTTTGTACCATTCCAATAGCAGAAAAGTTCATTGATGAAGGATGTTTCAACAAACATTTCATTTTCTATAATAAAAATAAGTGTTACATATAATAAATAAAATATACAATAAAAAATAAAAATAATAGACTATCTATATAAACTTTAAATCTTACTACATATGATTTATCAAATAGAGGAGGAATCTCATGTGGGGTAGCTATTGGAAGTACATTCTTATCAAAACGTTCATCATGATGTGATGGATGGTAAGAATGCACAGATTACATTGGAGAAAATGAACCACTACCGAATTGCATTTACATTCCTAGCATAAAGGGAGGACCAATAGGATGACTATATCCCATATAGGATATAGGTTGGGTGCTATGAGATTGCATGGGTGGCATGCCTGGCATGGATGGTGGCTTGCCTAGCATGGATGATTGCATGCCTCACATGGATGGTTACATGCTTGACATGGATAGTTGCATGCCTGGCCAATATGGCATACCCTGATTGTAGTATGCTTCCATACCTGACATGTGTTGTGATTGATATTCTTTTAAAGTGGCAATCTCACTTAGTATTGAGGTCTTAAAAGAGTTGAGTTCTTAATCAATTTTATAGTACTTCTCCTCACAGATCATCTGAGGCTTTTGTTTTGCAATGTTAAAATATTCCATATAACCATCGTATTGGCTTCCTCCCCTAACACGACCAAAATGCTCGCGTTCGAATGCATGGTATATAGTATCTCTCCCTGGTTGTTCGATTATTTCACCCCTGGCTACTTATTCTTCAATAGATCTATACAAATAATAAAGAAAACAAACATATCATACATTATTATATCAATTAGCAAAAATCATATGGACTTTGTATCAAGTTAAATTACTAACCAACTTATTTATTATTCTTCTCCTCGCTTAGTCATTGGTCTTGACTTCTTCGTTTTGGGAGTCTTTTGTTTCTATGTACAATTCAGATCAGGTAACCGTTCTACCCAATTCAGCTTCCTACATAAATTAAATAAATTTATTAAATAGGAAATCAACTTAAATTTGAGGAAAATAAATACAAAAATATTTATAAATTAACACAAATTAATAATACCATTCTATATGTAACTTCAGGATTTAAAGACCTCCCAATACGATTAGGAAGAACATTATGTATTTTGTGTATTCTAATGTTCTTCCCTAATAATTTTAAATTCATTCGTACGTCTATAATCCAAAAACTCTTTCCACACTTGAGGTGTAATCCAGGGGTGTTCTTCAGGGATTTTGTATAGTTGTGCCTCATCAAGTGGTTCCAAATATGGAAACATATAATTTCTGGCCAATCTGGAAGTTTTGTATACCTTTCATGCCTTATTTGGAATTTTATAACACTTTCTCATCCAAGTGTCAAGGACTTTATAACGATTTTGTAAAAACACACTACAAAAGATGAGATATAATACAAAAAATATATAATATATGTAATTAGTTATAAAATAAAAGAGACTTACACAAATGGTTTTCCATATTTTTACTTTTTAGCTTCGCAACATTAGTCTAATCATTTATATTGATTGGTATACTTAACTTCACTAGTCTACCAATAGAGAATTTCAATTGTTTGGCCATTCTCCCATAATGGATTACCAATAGGATAAAATAAAATGGGTACTCTATCATCTGGGTTTAGTGGAGCATCAGGTATATTCCCCCAACCCCTTCTTTTAAAATGTCCCAATGGATCATTTAGATCTACAATCTCTAGTACCCTAGGATCCATGATATATCTGCAAATAATGATGAAATAAAAATTAATTGACCATTTTAATTCCAAACATATAAAAATGCAAGAGTTAATAGTGACAATATAGAACATACATTATGTTTAATTAGGTTTTTTATCATATATATATATATATATATATTCCTTCACAATCACTTTGAGTCCATGACGAAGAATCATCGTCATCAACTAGATCATCACATACATTAAGAAATTTGTTTGAGAAATTACTAATATTGGATAATGTATCAAGCATGTCATCATCTTCTAAAACGTCATAATGGAAGAACTACTTTTATGGAGGCATTAACACAATAGACCATCTTGTGTCAATTTTATAAATATATATATTCCTTCACAATCACACAAGAATATTGTTTCATGGAAGACCTCATAATCGACTTCCCAAATTTCTTGAATTATATACCATAATATGTTCTATTAGAAAGTATAGGATTACCATCTTTTGAACTAGAAAATTGCATAGTTTGTGCAACCATCTTCACACCACTATTTTGATTCGCTCAGACTTTGTCTCTTGCTTGATTCGTAAACCTCGATCCATTAATTGTGAAACTAGAATATGATTTGACATCAAATTTTGGACCTTGTACAAGTCATTCTAAACTTTATGTTATTTTATGATAGAGTTTGTTGAGTTCAACTCGAATCTATACATACAAAAACCTGAAATATGTTTAAAACATTGCATAGAAGTACTAATCAATTCTTGTATGTGACACTTACATGGTTATAAAACCAATTAATAAGCTCTCGTTTATGTTCATCATACAACCATTTTTTGCCTCCTTTTTTTATAACGAGGATCGAGCTTCAGTAAGTTTATATGCATTATGTAATGTTGTTAAAGATATATCAATTAGATATCATTAATATTTAAATATAAAATAATTTTATTTTAAATGAAAAGGTTGAACATGTCATCACTTACTCTATGTACGGTTATGCCTCCTTATTATTTACCAAAATGGTTTGGTGTGCTTTTTCCCATCAACTATGATCAATAAAAAATTTCTTACTTCCACCAAGCATAGGGTTACCTACTTGGATCATGTAACATTCTAAGAACAACTTGTGCGTAGGATTCCCAATTTTAGTGCAACCACTAAAGTATTTAGAAAAAAACTCAATGGCCTCTTCAGCAATGTAACATTCCACTATGCATCCATCTGGTCGATTTCTATTATTTACATATCCTTTAAGGACTTGCATGTATCTATCAAAAGGATACATCCATCTTAAGTAAATAGGACCACACAATTGAACCTCTCGAACTAAGTGAACACACAAGTGAATCATTATATCGAAGAAAGAAGGAGGAAAATATTTTCAATTAGACACAAAGTCTCTACAACATCTTTCTATAAAGAGTTTAACTCGCCAATTGATATAGATTTCTTGCATATTGTATTGAAGAATGAACAAAGATGAATTATTGATAATCAAACATGTTTTGGAAGAATTGATATAATAACAACTGGTAATAACTATTGCATTAAGATATGACAGTCATGTGATTTCAATCCATAAAGTTTCTTATCAGTGATAGACACAAAATTTCTTAAGTTGGATGAGTAACCATCAGGAACTTTCACACCTGCCAAACATTTACAAAACACATCCTTCTCTTTTGTTGACAATGTATATGATGCTAGTGGAAAGTATGTTTGATCCTTATCATTTTCCACCCTTGGTGTCAATTCAAATCGTATGCTTAGTTTCTTTAAATCCAATCTTGCTTTAATTCCATCTTTCCTTTTTCCATGTATATTAAGTAATGTACCATTCAAGCTCTCACATACATTTTTATCAATGTGCATGACATCTAAAAGATGAGATGAATGTGTAGGTCTTTCCAATAAGGTAATTCCCAAAATATTGATTTTTTATTCCAACCACCATGATCTACTTATTTAGTAACATTTTCATTTTCACTCCTTTTATTAGTTGACCACTTTTGTTTCCCTCCTTTAGTGAGTATTCTTTTTTTTCATCTTTCCATATCATTTAAATGTCATACCATTCCATTGCCTTAATATCTCAACACCTTGCAAAGGTCAGGGTGTAGGATCATGATCTTCTTCACCATCGAACAGTTTCTTTTGGTATCTAAACTTGTGTTCAGATGGAAAAAATCTTCTATGTCTTCTATAAGACATCTTTCATCCATGAACAAGATAATTTGCAGAAGTGCCATCACTACATATAAGGCATCCCATATAACCTTTAGTTGCATGTCCTGATAAGTTCCCATAGGCAGCAAAATCATTAATTTTCCATAAAAGGACCCCTCTCAAGTTAAAGTGTTCTTGTTTATGTGCATCGTAAACATTTACACCATCATTTCACAACATCTTTAAATCATCTATCCAAGGTTGCAAATATACATCAATATCAACATCGGGTTGTTTCAGTCCTCAGATCAATAATGTTAACATTATGAATTTTCTTTTCATACATAAATAGGGAGGAAGGTTGTATGTTACCATAATTACTAGCCAACAACTATATCTACTACTAAGGGAACTACGTGGATTAGTTCCATCAGCAATAATGGCAAGACGAAGATTGCATGGATCAAATGCAAATTGAGGAGATAAGTTATCTACTACTTTCCAATTTAGAAAATCACAAGGATGACATAGCAACCCATCATCAGATCAATTATTTTAATGCCAAGTCAACATCTTTGATGTCTATTTACTTTTGAAAAACCTTTGAAAGGAAGGAATCGGAGGAAAGTACCAAAGAACCTTTGCGGGCATGCCTTTATTAGGTGTTGTCTCATTTGTAGCATGCTTCCATCTCGATTCTTTACAAATCGGAAAATCATCTAATGTATCATATTCTTTTCTATAAATAATACAATCATTTGGACAAGCATGAATCTTGTAATCATTTGGACAAGATGTATATAATCCACTCACATTCTTATTTATCTCTTCCCCATGAGTATTATCAATTTTTTCTCCATGATAATACCAACATTTATAACTCAAAATAATACCACTACAGATAAGGTGATACTTAACCTTGTCAACATCATGAAATTGCTCATTTTTACATTTAACACATGGGGATCGAATCATACTAATTTCATTATTACTATTTCTACAAGCAAATTCCATGAAACTTTCAACTCCAAAAATGTAGTCCTCCTTAATTCTACTCTTTGACATCCAAGATTTTTCATTTTCTATTAATGACATTAAGAATATTAAATATGTAACCAATTTTCATATATATTAGATATTATTATATATGAATTTCCTAATTATTAGAATATCTATCAAAACATCATATAAAAATAAATTACATAAAAACCAAACATAACAAATATATACACATAAATATAATTATATCAGATTGATTGTAATTACAAATAATAATATTCCACATCATTTGAGTTGATTTTAAATTTAAGATATATTAAAACAAAATTTATATAACAATTTTGTAATGATTAATATATTTTTTACATAACTACACTACCTCAAACCTAAATTTTTAATGAACATCATATTATTGAATCACGTCTTTCCCATTTCATATTAACAAAAATAAATAAATTAAAAATCAACCTTAAATCACAATAATATATATATAAATTTATTTCATTACGAAATTTATACAAAACCTACATATATAATGCAAAATTTATACACATAAATTATAAAACATAATGTACAAAATAAATTAATAAATATGAATGATAAGTGCGTAGGATTAATAGAAATACTTATAAGAGTAAATGAAGTGACAAAATGAAAAAAATGAAGAAAAAATGGTGTTTGTTAAATAAGAAAATGGGTACAAAAAATTTGAGTTTTTTGCTCAAAACAATAGGGGATCTAGAAGATAAATTGGAGAGACAAAATGCGCTTGGAATAGTTTCTATCTAGGGAAGAAGAAGAGAACAGCAAATATCCATGTGTGTAGCGTCGATTCTACGTGTCAACCGACGCTATAGTCTATGTGTTTTTAATATATTTAAAGTCAATTTTTTCATTTAAACTAACTTTAAATACACCTTTTTGTAGTAGTGTTTCTCATTGGAATATTCTTTGACTTTACCTTTAGATTTTCTATTCATCCTAGAATATGATGCAACATTCATAGATGGATAGTGGTTATGTGAGTCTTGCTATGTAAAGTATGGAAAGTATTATTACATGCCTTACACGCCTATATAAGAAATGTTAACTACCAAATATAGAAAAAAGCAAACATAAACTAAAGGAAATGTCTAGGTTCTTCCCCACTTAAGCTACTGATGAGTGCTCAAAAAGCACTAAAATTATTATGATTTTATACACATTAATTGATTAAATATATATATTTATATGAATTTATCATATATTTATATAAATTTGTCTTTTCGGAATCAAGGGTATTTTTATAGTTTTTCAGGTATTTTTTCTTAAAAACGTAACTTAAACACTCAAAGAAGAATACTGGAGGCAATACATCACAAATATATTCAAAAATAAATGAAGAAAAGTCAACAAATGTGAAAAAATTGGACAAAATGGGTCCAAAATGTCAAAAATGAGGAAATCGCACACGCAGCCGCCCAACCATGCCGAGCAGCCACCGCAACACGCCCAGTCCCGCACACCACGCGCGCCTTGTTCCTGTCCCGCATGCACCTGTGCGTGCCCCAGCTCCACTCCGCGCGCGCCGCTGCCATCTACGCCACAATCTGCGCACAGTTGCCCCCACGCCATGCTAACGTCATCAAATGACATCATCATTCACTACTCCGTGTTTCCACCATTTTTTATCATTTTTTCACCCACTTTTTCTTCCCATCCTCACCTATAAACACCTTTATTCTCTTCACAACTAAACACACCTCAAAACACATCTTCTCTTCTCTTTCTTTCTCTCATTTCTTAATTTTTAAGCTTTTCTTAGTTTTTAGCTTTTCCTAGTTAGTTTCTCTTAGTTTTAGAGTTATTCTCTTTTTGAGAAGAACTAGTTATGTTTTTGTAATTTATTTTCTTTTTGATTCAATAAATGGGAGTGCAAATTCCGTTTGGAGGTTTTCTAGTAACATGAATAGCATTGAAGTACTGTAAGGATTTTATTTTCTTTACAGTTATTTTTTATGCTTTATTCTTATATGTTATATTTAATTTGTCTGTGATTAAATTTAACTTTGCTGGCTGTTTGTAAACATGATATAATAATAACGTTGTTATGCTTACGAAATATTAAATAGGTAAAAATCACTAAAATGAATTGATTTTATATTTATTCAAGATTTTATATTAAGAATGTTAGAGAGAAATATATTATTTTTCAGTACAAACTTAAATCTGAAAATTAGATTTTAATGTTTGGTTATCCGGTCTAATTTAGAGTAGTGCTCTTTTATTTGTTGGTACAATCGCCCGGTAGTTAGAGTAAAGCTCTATTTCAAAAGTTTTTATAAGAATTATTATGTGAAAATGTATTGACAACATCTTTTCAGTAGTGGTTTTAAAACTTGAAAGTTAGCACTCGGATAATTAAATTCTTAGGTTTAATTTGGACACCTTGAATAAAGTTTAAACTATCTAACCCCACCAAAGGTGGCATTTAAATGGTTCATTTTCAATCTCTTAGAAAAAGGAATTAATTTAATTAACCAAATTAGTAATCAACCCCACCCATAGGTGTTAATTGATTTGTTTAGTTAACAAAGAATATCTAACCCCACCAAAGGTGGTATTCATATAAAAAAGAGAGAATCAATAAATATCAATTTATATCTTTAATAACCTAAATAATATGAGCAAGCATAATTAACTTAGTTATTATATCCATAAATACTCCACTATTAGAAATGATAAAATTTGCATAAATGTTTAATGAATCTGTATCTATGTTTATTTCTATGTTATTAGATTAGAAACACAAAAACCAAACTATCGTGACAAGATGTTTAGGATTTAATTTCGTTTTTAAAAGTTTAAATAATAAATTAAAAACCACATATATTCCTTCCTTAGATCGACCTTGGGAGTATACTTATCATTTTCTAAGAAATGATTCATGCACTTGCGAGAGTTTTATAAATATAAAACCAAAGTATTGGTAGAATCGACAATGCTGGTTTCGTTCATCAGCTACACCCCCAAAATGGTAAATAATACAACCAGTAGGATCTTGAGGATCTTGAATATAATAGAAATATCTTGAGAATAGTTATAGGAACTTCATAATATTTATAGGATCTTAAGAATATTTGTAGACATCAACTTTGTCAGCACCTCAATCTCCATTATGACAAACAACCACAAACTTAATAGATTTTTCAATCACAAGTGCAATTGCTTTTTGTGTATAATGGGTAAAAAAGAGTAGGGTTAGATGGCCTTACAAATGTGATTTTTGGTGTTGAATGAGTGGAGCTTTCATTCTTATAACCAATTTCATATGAATCATGTAAGGAGGACATGTTTAAAGGTTTGACAAATTCAATTGATTTTGAACAAGATGGTGTAGTATGCTCAACTACATATCCTAGGCCTCTCTTATTTCCAACTGGCATTCCATTATCCAAAACATTGGCCAACCTTTTAGCTTCAATTGTTAATATCCATATTGTCTCCTTTGATTGTTCAAGCTCTTGGCATCTACAAGACTTGAATTCAAAACATTAGCACGTTTGGACAGCTAATTTTTTTCTTTTTTCTATAACTGAGAAATTTATTTCAAGGGATTTAAGTTTATCATTTAATTTAGTTACTCCTACAATATCTGATCCTTTCATTTGTTACTTCTAACTAAATCAATAAGCAATTCATGAAGACTATTTACATTAAATTTATTAATTAGAAATTTAGCATCACTTTCACCATCACTTGAAATATCATCTTTAATAAATTATCCATAATAAGGTCCAAGGAAATACTAAGTGTATCTAGTGACCTGCTCTCATACCAAATGAAAGTTCTTTCATTTATGGATCTAATTTATTAATCAATGGAACTATGATAAATTAAAATTTCATAACTGACCAAGTATGCAATCATGTGTAAATAAAGTAATGTGGGAAAAAAAGATCAACACGTGAGATTTTTTAGGTGGAAACAACTTAAGCAACACCAATGACCTAAGAAAAAAACCTCCTATCCACCACAGGACCTAAATATTCACTATGAAAAATAAGTATCCCATCACTAGGCAAGGATCAAACAACGCACCCAGGTAATCCCACCAAGTAACTTACCTATAAGTCATTGCTTTATCATAGTCTCTACAAGAAAGGTATTTGAACATAAAACAATGTTCTAATAAACTTGAGCACAATTATTGTTATAGGCTTGTTAATCCATCGAACATAACCACAAATATTTGATAAACTAACTTAATGAAAAATTTAAAAACTTTTAGCAAAACATGATAAAAGATGAAGAGAATAAGCATAACAGCTCTTGTGTGGTTGGTTTCAAATGTATGCTTAGGTTTATATGTATATAATATTTTGAAACACATTACGTTGAAACATAATTACTATATTGTCCATAAAATTAGTTAAAATATTTTTAAAAAATAAGAATAATAAAGTCAAAAGACATTCTAAATCATTATAGAAATATGTTTTAAAATCAGATAATTGATTTCTTGATTGATATAGCCAAGTGCTCGATCGATCAAGTACATTGTTCAATCAATCAAAAGTAGTCTGGATCGATCCAGTAAACATTTAATTAATTATTCAAGTAGTGGATCAATCCAGTGATTTAACTAGATCAATCTAGTCCTTGATTAATTGAGTAAATCCATCAATCAATCTAGTAATGTATTAAAATCAATTTATTTAGTTAATATTGTTAGATAGATCCAATCACTACTCAACCAATTGAGTAGCCTATTTTCACATTGTTCCTATTGTGTCTTATATGTAGTCTAATGTTTACATGAATATAAATACACCTAATATGTGATCATTGAGGCTCTATTGTTTCTTCGACTTACAAATATTCTTCTAAGATACATCAAGAAACTAAGATTACAATTATACGTTTTGCTCACAAATATCGACAAAAATCTAACAAAATGAATTGTATAAACTAAATACTATGACTTAGAAATTTCTTACATAATTGTGAAAAATGGTTAAATACAAAAGAAAAGATAGACATAAATCCCTAATAAGTAATTGCATTTTCTTCTTCTCTTAAAGGCATATAGCTTGAAATTTTTATTTGATGAATTTGATTGATGCATAAGGATAATAATTGATTTCTTTATAAATCCTTTCATTCGATTTCTTTCATGAGATCAATATTATGTACCACTTTGAGCCTTACATTCTATAAATATATGCAAACCTATTAGTTTATTTCTATACATAATTCTATTTGCATACATTGATTAAGTGCTTGAACTGATAGGATCATTGTTTTTGAGAGTATGCCTTTTGAGGTAAGAGTCAAACGAATTTGAATTTCATAAGTTGAAATTAGGAAAATTTGATATTGATACATTTTTTATTTGGATATGAAAATGATGTTCAACAAATTAAGAGTAAATTATGAATGTTAAGAATATTAAAATGACTTAGGCTTTGGATTTTAATAGTAAACTAAGAAGAAGTTAAAAAGCATGAGAAGCTTTGTTATTTTTATTTTGTTATCTTTTTTTCTTTTCCTTAAATTTTCTTTTGTTTGTTTATGTGTCGCTTGTTTGTTTTTATTATTAATTTTTAATTTTTCCATTTAAAATTTGATGTTTGAGGGTATCATCCCTAAAATCCCCTAACAGACTTAAACTTATCCAGTAGGGAAACCTAGGGGTTTAAAGGCTTGTTGCATATGATAAATGCAGCCATGTAAATCTATAGAAATGATTTAGGATTGTTTAATTTTATTCTTGTTTTTTTTATAGTTTTTTTTCCTTTCTTGCGAAAAGACTAGCAAGAAGCTGGTTAAGGCTTGTGATGAGTGCTTAAAAGCACTTAATATATCATTATTTATTGTACTTTAAATGATAAATATATTTTTATTTGAATAGTTTTATTATCTTTTATTGAGACAAAATCACAGGTATATTTTGTTTTTTTAGGTATTTTAGCTTCAAACTGATTTAAATAAACTAACATTTGAAGAATAGTACCTAAAAGCACTCCATTACAACATTAAAGCTTAAAATATTTACATATGTAAAGCTCACATATGTTCCAAAACATTGAAAAGGGTGTAAAAGAACATAGAGGTTCCAGTTGTTCAGAAGGACATGGGTCGTAATGTGGAAATATTGTTTTCCATGGCATGGGTGGAGTGGATCATGGGAAAATAATATATAGTCTAATAATGTGTGTCTTGTTTCCTATCCATCAATAAAGGACCCATATTTCATTGTAAAAATCAATCTTTTCATCTCATAACTTCTCTTAAAGTTGATTTTTTAGTTTCTTTCATTTTTTTCTTTTCTTTTAGTAGTTTCAAAATTCTTCTCTCAATTGAGCATTGAAAAAATATAGTTTATGTATTCCCTTTAGTCTTAATTCAATAAATAGTATTGGTAATTCTATTTAGAGGTTTTGTAGAACAACAATGATACTGAGATTCAGTAAAGATACAATTAAGGTATAATATAAATGTATTCTTTTCATATTATCTTTAGAAGTTGTTTCACATGCTATGTTTAATTTTTTGATCAGTTATTAAAACATGCATGTCTAGCTATAAATAATATGTGATATTAGTAATGTTGTATACTTTGGAAATATTAGTGTAGGTAACATTTTTATAAAATGAATTAAATTTTATTTTTTCATCAAGTTTAAAACAAAAGTTTGTTACGGAAAAGTAAATTTCTCAATGTTTTTCATAACAAATATGAGAGTTAGATTTAAAATTTAATTATCTAAATGTGATTTAGAGTAATACTCTAAAATATTAGATATTTACTATCTAAATCGTATATAGAATATGCTCTATTTCAAGGATTTTTATAAGATTTATTATTAAAAAATGTATTGATGACATTTTTTATAATAGATTTAAAATTTGAAAATTAGTTTTCAAATATTTAAATCATTAACCTGACTTTGATACCTTAATAAGAGTTTAAATTATAGGTTTGACCGAAGTGACAAATTAAATGTTTGATAATTTCTTAAAAAAGAATCGTAATTTAATTAAATTTTAAATTATTGACCTGACCAAATATGGCAAGTTAAAGTCTAAGTAATAAAAAAATGATCATGTCCTTAAGATATTTTCGTACATAAAATAAATAATCAATAATATTAATTCAAATACTTAATAATCTAATTAATATTTAGCAAGCATGATTAACTAACTAATATATCCTATAAATAGTCCATTAAATGAAAATGTATATTTGTAATCATTTAATTGAATCTATATTTTTTTAAGGTCAGTAGATTAGATTTCTCAAACCCAAACAATCGTGACAGAATGTTTAGGTTTTTCATTTTGTTTTTAAGAATTTTTTGATCAAGTTTTCAATATCATTGCTAGGAAACTAGTAGTAGCATCAAAAATACATAAATTTTGTATCATTAATGGATCAATGTAAGCTGCCACATGACACCTATGAGAAGATTTTGGAATCCAAACATAACTATATGGGTCATAATATGTATTTTTGGCCATGAGTGAGAACATAGTAAATCTAAGTAATTTCAATAGCTATTTGTTCCAAGCTTTTGTATTCAGTTTCTGCACTTAACCTGGCCACAGTTGGTAGTTTTCATGCTAACCATACAACTGGATTAGCACCAAGGAAGATGCACATGATTGAGGTTGATCATCGAATGTCTAAGCATGTAGCATAATTAGTATTAGCAAAGCCATTAATGGTTAAAATAGTGAGAGTTTGAATTCAATGCCCAATTTTATTGTCCCTGCGAGAGGTTTCATTATACATTTAGTGGAAACCCAATGATTTTCTAAAGGTTTAGCCATGAATTTACTAACCTTACCTACTCCAAAGTTAATTTCTAGTCTGGTGAGGGAGAAATATTGCAATGCCCTAACTCTACTCTTGTATAGTACAACACCATCCACTAGAAAACCATTTGTAATAGAAATTTGTATAGAGGAAACCATGGATGAGTTTGTAGATGTAAAACCTCATAATTTCATTATAAATAACTATAGTACTTAAAAGAAATTATAAATAATGACTTACAATGTAGGGATATAACGGGAAAATTTATTGTGAAAAATAGAATCAAAAGGGAAAAAATTGGGTACAACCTTCACCACCTCGCCACCACCATCTTGCTGCCACCTTTCCACCTTGCCACCACTGTTGGTGGGCTCCTTGGTGAGCTCTCTAGTAAGATTCCTCGATTGGATATAAAATGGTGGCCAAACCACCCATGTTTCATATTTTTCCTTTATTCTTTCTCCCACACTTTATACATCTTCTCCCTTGGTTGTTTGGACTTTTCGGTACAATTTGGAGGGTGTTTCAAAGAAAAATATCCAAGTATTCAATTCAAGGATTTGAGGTAAGGGTTGTTACTCTAACCTTTTAAATTCATACATTTTTTTATAAACAAAATATCATGCATCATATATTGTGGATAAAAGTGAAAAATTGGATGCCACTATTTATGATTAATGTTATAATATTATAAACATTGTTTAAATGGAATACTAATCATAAATTTTTTATATGCATACATTGAAAAAGTTTGGTATAAATAGATGGAGTATCAAATATTGATATGAAATGAACATTATTAATATGATATAGCATCTGAGATTTTTATACATTCATCATGAGAATGATTTTATATGTGAGGAGTACACTTGTTTTTTTGTGGAGTATACATCGGATGGGCTACTAGTTATAGCATACTCTTTTTAACAGACTATAGATATGTTTTACATACACATGTATCATTAGAGATTTATTTGTTAGTGGTGTCTATATGTGACTAAACTATTATGGTCAATATATGTGACCGGACTATTATGGTCAATATATGTGATCGTGGATTATTATGGATGCACACGGGCCTCAGAGTTGCACCCCTCATTATGTTTGGAGTCGATGTACCAATAGACGAAGGTCCATATAACATGATATAACAAATACATGTGCCCAGTGTATCATGATCATACATGAGGTTAAAGGTGGACTCACTTGCTTCTCAGAGTTGGACCATGCACATGCCCATGTATTTGAATGACCAATACATATGGGGTTGCACTTCATACATTGACTTTATATCATAGAATATTTTATATTGTATGAGCATGCATTGAGATACATGTATTGTGCTTCCTTCATCTTTCCATAAAGATAAGAAGTACAGGTATACCTAAGAGTTTATGATAAAAATCTCCTCATTCTGTATATTGATAATAATTTCCATTCATGAAATTTTATTAATAAACATGTATCGTGAATGAATATTTATTCAAAAACATAAATAAGAGTATAATCCTATTGAGTTACATATAGCTTAACCCATTTTTCCCTTATGATAAAAAGAAGATAATTTCATGTTATACATTTATATTTCATTTTGTAATATTTATTTGAAGTAAATAGTGAGACATGATTTGTATGACAAATAGTTTTGTTATGTTTTTAAATAAGGATATCCTGAATTAAATTTAACTTTTATTAAATAAAATTTTTGAATATCATTTAATTATACTTTAGAAATTTACACCATTCCTATCTAAAGTACCCATTTTTGGGTGTGATAGTTTGGTATTAGATTATGGTACTAATCTCCAGGGAATAATATTCCTTCATAATCTTTAAAATATTTTTCAACTATTGTTTTCTCATCATGCCTCCAAAAATAAAGGTGACGGAAAACCCACCCGTAAGAGAAGCTAGAGAGCAACCCACACAAAACAGATATGAAAATCATAGTTTATTGTTTGTGTTGCAAAGATTGATTACATGGGATGGAGAACCTGAGGAAAGAGGTAAAGCTTATTACCTCAAAGAATTCAAGAAAATGAGGCCACCGCCTCATCATGGTACTCCCAATTCCAACATCGTGGAATGATGGGTTATGAAAATTAAGAAAAATATGGATACTCTAGATAATTTGATGCATTTTAGATCTTGTTTAGTGTATACAAACTAACTAGAGAAATTGACTACTAGTGGGACTCTATCAATAGAGGAAGAGATTTAATGCAGTCACATAGGAAGAATTCGAGGAGTTTTTTTATGAAAGATTCTTCAACAAAATTGCAAAAGCTAATATGGTGGTTGAATATATGAATCTTAAGTAAGACTACATGGTCGTCGTATAATATGAGAATTTTTTTAATCAACTATCAAGATTTATAAAAAATATGATAGAAAGAGATTTAGATAAGGTTGCAAAGTTTTTGATGGGTTAATGAGATGACATACGCATGTAGCTAAAGTATAAAGGTGAACGAACCTACATTGCAATAGTCTCCATAGCTTACAAAGTCAAACAAGTAAATGAAGAATAGTTAAACATAGACACATCATCTCGAAAGACTAAGGATAAAGGAAAAGAGAAGAAGAAATTTTGGAAAAGGAGACAATGCAATAGATCTTTATATAATAACTCACCTAGAAGTCCTCAATATCACCTTTATACCTATCATAACTGTAGTCAATTAGAAAAACTGAATTACATTTGTCCCTAACTCACCACTAGACAATATAGAGAAGGGTCACAATCAAGTTTTAGTTCTAGAGCTTCAAATACTAAGATGAATTCACAAGCGTCAACTCAGCAAACTAGTTGACAACCTTAACAGAATTTTCAACAACCAAAAAGATCATTCCAAGAACAGTTCTCAAGATCCTATTAGCCTCCTAAGTAATCTTTCTAACTACCTTATAATATGGCACCAGCTTTTCAACATAAACCATATACTCATGGAAAGGATAAGGGTAAATGTGCTACCACTCAAGAACAAGGAATACAAGGTCAAGCCTTTGTAATAATTGGCAGACAAGTAGAATCCAAAGTCAACAATGTTATGGAAATTACAATTTTGTTATATCATTCTTGGGTTCGAGTACTATTTGATATTGGTACCCCTTATTCATTCATTTCATTATCTTGTACCCAAATGTTAAAATTTGATTATGAAGCCATTGAAATCCTTCTTACTTTGAATACTCCTCTTAGAGCCTTTTCTAATATCTCATATAATTGCAAAAATTGTTCGATAGGCTTCAATGGTCATCGATTCCTAGCATAAGTTCTTTCAATGTCCTTTTAGGAGTGCATTGGCTGAAAAAGTATCAAGTCATTGTAATTTGCTTGGAAAAGAAGTTTTCCATCCAAACTCATATTGGTGTAGAAGTTAAATATTTTGGCCAAAAAGGAGTAAACTGTCCCATCGTTTTCCTTAAATGCTACCTAGATGGAAGATGGATTCAGGCAAGCATAGCTCTCATAAATTCTCTAGAAGAAAACATAGACAATGAAAGAAGCTTAACATAGATACCAGTGGTAAACTAATATTGGGATGTGTTTTCAAAAGAATTAACTTGACTTCCTCCAACTCGAGAAATTAATTTTGTGATCAAGTTGTATCCTGGAATTGTACCAATATTCATAACTCTTTATTTTACAAAACCTACAAAAAAGAGAAACAAAGGATCAATTAGATAAGCCACTGGGAAAATGATTCATTCAATTGAGTTCATCACCCCAGGGAGAACCTATTCTTTTTGTTAAGAAGAAGGATGGAAGTTTCAAACTCTGCATTGATTATAGTTAATTGAACAAGGTAACCATAAAGAACAAGTATCTATTACCTAGGATTGATGAATTATTCAACCAACTTGGTGGAGCAAGTTTCTTCTCAAAGATCGATTGCTGATCGAGATACCATCAATTAAGGGTTAGAGAGTCGAATATACCTAAAACTACTTTCCATATACAATGTGGGCATTTTTAATTTTATGTCATGCCATTTAGACTAACAAATGCTTATACTATGTTTATGGATTTAATGAATCAAGTGTTTTGAACTTACTTGGATCAATTTATTATTGTGTTTATTGACGATATATTTATTTATTCAAGGACCCACAAAGAACATGAACAACATCTCAAAATTTACTTGCAAACACTAAGAGAGCATCAATTGTATGCAAAGTTTTAGAAGTGTGACTTTTGGCTTATCGAAGTTCAATTCATTGGACATGTTATATCAAGAAGAGTAATTACTATGGATCCTTCCAAAATTGAAGCCATATTAAATTAGAGTCAACCAAGGAATGTGACTAAAGTACAAAGTTTCCTTGGACTGGCCAAATATTATCAATGTTTTGTGCAAGACATCTTAAAGATTTCTACACCATTGTTAAGACTTACTTGAAAAGGAGCATGAAAGGGCATTCCAAGAATTAAAAACATGACTTATGGCAGCACCAATCCTCACCATGATAGATAGCAAAAAACCTTAATTGGTCTTCACAGATGCTTCATTACAAGGCCTTGGATAGATCTTAATGCAAAATGATTGAGTAGTTGCTCATAGATCACAACAACTCAAGGTTCATGAGAGAAACTACCCAACTTATGATTTAAAGCTAGCAACAGTGGTCTTTATTATGAATATATGGAGATGCTACCTTTATGGTGGCAAATTACAAATCTTTTCATACCACAAGAGTCTCAAATATCTTTTCACTTAAGAGGATCTCAATTTGAGACAAAAAGATGGGTAGAATATCTTTAAGACTATGACTTCACTTTGCAATATCATCCTAGCAAGGCTAATACTATGGCAGACATTTTCAGTCATAAGTTAGGCTTTGTTTCATAAATGATGTTGGATCCTTGGCAAAAAATTCAAACTATGGAAGGTTGAGAGCTCAATTTGTATGATGATGGAAGATAAGCATTTCTATAAAATCTCGTAACTAGCCCTACCTTATTGTTGAAAGTCATGGCAACCCAATCAAATGATCCTAAAATTTGTGAAGTATAGTGTAGGATTAATGAAGAAGAGATGGTAAAAGGATGGGCTTACAATAAAATAGTGTTTTGTTTCCATGGAAAGATTGTGGTACCAACCAATTATTATTTGAGACACGAAATTACGGAAGGGGAACACAAGCCAAAATTTATGGTAGATCCTGGGAGCACAAAAAATGTACTATGATTTGAAAAAGACCTATTGGTGGAAAGGAATGAAGAAATATGTCACTCAATTTATGGAAAATTTCATGATATGCCAACAAGTGAAGGTAGAACACAAAAAAATTATGGGGCTACTTCAGACGTTCCATATATAGAAATGAAAATAGGATGACATAACCATGGATATTGTACCAGGATTACCATGAACTTTCAAGGTCATAATTCCATATGGGTAATCATCAATTATATTACAAATTTTGCTCATTTCATTCTACTTAAAACTCAATACTCTATGAATGCTTTAAGTAAGTTATTCATCCAGGAGATAGTACAATTGCATGGCCACCAAAAGTTAATTGTGTCATATCGAGGTCCAAAGTTTACTACACAATTATAGAGATGTGTATAAGAGGTTTTGGGTACATAGTTACTACATAATATGGTTTATCATCCTGAAATAGATAGATAGTCTAAAAGGGTTATTCAAATATTAAAAGACATATTAGGAGCATGTGTTATAGGTTCGAAGGTATAGGAAACATTGGCAACAAATGTTTTGAGCATTTGGTAATCATGTTTATGACCAAAAGCTACTACAAATGGGCTCTTCATTGACATAATTGGTGTTAGAATTCGATTCATTATATGCATAAATACATAGAAGGATTCATGCTAAAACCTTTGGGGCATTGAACTATTAGCTAACATAGTCAGTCCTATTTTAGTGACCTATCTATGTTTCCTTTTTGCTAGTACATAATATTGGGAAATATATGGATAAGATATTGATCATTTGATACCTTGATTTGATAGAATCATGTTAAGAGAGTCAAACTCTCCATCACCATCTAACTACAACACTTTTATTTTCTTGTTGAACTATAACCTAGCTTATTTTTGGAATAATAGAAAGGCTTGCTTGACCGTTAATTTTCTTTGAGAAATTAAATCAAAGAGTATCTAGATTACTCATTAGTGAATATCACATACCATAAGAAACCATTTTTATAGGGGATAGACCTCATACATTAGAATGGATCACTTCAATCAAACTAATACTTTTAGTCAAAGTAGTTTTGAAAGGTAATCGATGATTCTTGCCCATTTGATAGGAGAAAATACACATCAAATATATGAGTAGTAGCTATGGAAGACTTATTTCAATATTTGAGTATACAAATGATTATCTTGGCACTAACATGTCCTAATCTGTTATTCCACAATTGAAATTCAAAAGTAGAGTCCCATGTACTTACATTTAAGCTTATGTCACAGTTTACTGAGCAAGCTTGTCACACTGATTCTTTATCCTTCCACAATTGAGTGCAATTATGAAAGCATAAATTCCATTGTCAACTTCCCTTGTAGTAGCAATTTCCCCGATATCTTTTCCTTCACACAGCAATGTTCAAGATGAAATTCCAAGTAAGCTGACTTATCTTTTCTAAATTGTGAGACATTTAAGAGATTTTTAGCACAAATTAACAGTAAAATAATTCACACCAAGATTAGAAATGTTCAGTCCATCACCATTTCCAATCATTAATTGATTATTTGTTTCAATCTCAATCTTGATAGCAAGATTTGTTGAGTTAGATGTCACATAATGTGATGTACCTAGGTCTGTGTATCAGGTATGATTAGATGCAATGGCAAGTGTGGTTGATGATGCATACATTGTAAACATTTGTGAATTAATTGCACTAGGGTTATTATGAGTAATAGGTTGCATTAACATTGAGTACACTATTGTTATTATTGGTGGCATTTGTGAATTGATTGCACTAGGATCATTATGTATGATTTTTTCTTGATATGGCTAGTATGGTTGATATATTTGTAACAGTTGGTCAGATTAAATTGGCATAGGTTAGATATGAGGTGATATAGGTACACTTTATGAGTATTCAGGGATTATACCTGGTGAGAGTTGGTTTTTTGGTAAGTACTGGGCATGAATCTTGGATTGTGTTGAGTTATGTTATGTACAAGAAGTTGTTTACTAAATGGATAGGTTGCATTCTAGAGCTAAGACTAATATTGAGGCTGACATTTTTTAAAAGTTGGAGGAGGTGCTACAACTCCCCTTTGTTGATTAGTGAGAGGAACAAACATTTGATTAAATCTATTCCAAATATTTCTAGCAAAATGTCCTAGATTTCCACATATCAAACATTGTGGATTATTTCCATTGTTAAATCCTTTTCCCTTATTTTTTTATTGACCATTTGACTTGTCATGTGACTGGTTTGGTACAAATGACTGGTTAATGAAAGAATTGTTTTCTTGACCATTTGGTATTGAATTTTTCATTGGATATTGACTAAAACTTTGTACATTTCAAGGTATGCCATTCTAAAATAAGGTTATAGGTGTAATTAAACCTATGACATTGGTTCTTGGATCAACTTGGTCATTGATATAAATATTTTAAGGAACATTTGCAAGTTTACAAATGGAACTAAAGCCATCATTGAACTTCTTCTTTCCATTCGAATTTCCTGTGCAAGAAGATATGTGTGAGTTCTTGAATAGTTAATCCCCCTTCTTGGATGGTTTTCACCACTAAATCATACTCACTATCTAAGCCATTGGAAATTACTTGATCTTCATCACTGACATAGCAACCTATTGAAAGCCAATTATGAGACTAATGTTTGAACTTTTTGCACAAACTATCCGATAGTTAGGCCACCTTTCTTGATAGAACTTAACTTTACCTTATACTACATAATCTTTACTCTTGATTATGAGTCAATGAAGTTTTCAATAACTACACAAATTTGATGATTAGTTTCACATCCCCTTACTTTCTTGACAAATCCTTGTGTTATTAAGCTTATCATCCATGTTGCAATCATTTGGTTCTGCCTTCACTAGCATCTATATTCCCCATTTAGGGATCCATCTTGATTCAATTTTTTGGTAATGGTAGAGCATCGAAGATGAAGCCTTCTGCTTCATAGCTTCTTAGTATTCACATAACTTGAGTTTTACATTCATTGTAGTTGCCTTTGTCCAATTTTATGATAAAATTTGAGTGTGGAACATTATTTCCTTCTTTTGTTATTGATTAGCTACTCTATTCCTTTGGATTTATTTATTCCATGTTTTCTATGATCAAATACGCTTTGATACCATATAAAGAAACTGTGTCGCTTTGATTTTGCAAGAAAGAAAAAGCTAAAAAGTAAGAACTATCATGCATAGAATGGAAAGAAAGATTATGTAGGTTTTAGAAATTTGAATATCATGAATTTCCTCATTTTAACTCTCATTGATTTTATGCTGAAAATATAAAAAATTAGAATGCTTGCTAACTTTTCTTGATGCTATAGTGCTACTTATAGTACAACCACTATACCACGATGTCACAAATAGGTCATCCTACTAAAATATATAACAAATTTGTAATAGTTTGTACCCTCTACATTTATTCTAACACCCAACACAACACTTGTGTAACTACCTTGCATTTGTTTGTTTAATATGCGCGCACACACTAGGTTGTTGGCATGAACCCTACTCAATTGCATGCATATATTTAGCATGCATGTATTGGGCTGTTGACATACACCTAACGACACTTGTTTGCAATGCACACATGCAGCCCAAGTGCTCACATGTAATGCTTGTACATTTCATCATACACTTCATCAAACACTTCAAACTCTTCAATTTCTTCAAGTGTTTTTTTTGTTCTTGTTATTTTCTTGAAAATGTTTGTGTAGTTTTTGTATCCTAATTTTCAAATTTATTGTGTTTCAGTTAATTTTCTAAAAAAATTTGATGTTACTTTCTATCATAATATATGTGCTAGTTTCTAGAATTTTTTGTGATATTTTCTTATAGTACATTTCTTGGTAATTTCTGTGCTAGTTTCTAAAAATTTGTGTTATTTTTGTATTATAAATTTCCAAATTCATATCATAATTTTTTTGTTTGTTTTCTTAGTTTACGAGTAGTTTTTTTAGTTAAAAAAGGAAAAAAAAACAAAATATAAACAAAAAGGGGTTTGAAATATTTACAAAATAAAATATATGGTATAATTAAATACTTTTGAAAATTTTAATTTCAAGAATTCTACTTTATTATTATTATTATTATTCATCATTCATGTACTTAAAAGTTTCATGTGCAATTAATACACTTGTACTTTTTCTATCCCTTTTTGTTCTAATCCATTTATATTCTAGCTTTAAAAATTAGGGACACATTGAGCTTGTTCCATTGTACTTTAACATAATTGGATATTGGAAACTTCCATTAGTGATAGTGAATTATGTATTGTTTGGAATACATAAATGATTTGCTTTGCTTAGGAACTAAGGGTGTTTGCGCAATCAACATGAGTGCTAGACATGAGTGGTAGGTTAGAGGAATTAATTTTTTATTGTTAACATCTTGTTGTATTAATAGATTGAACAGTCCAAAAGAAAGATTGAATACAACATTCATGATGATGACTTTGCAACAAGTGATTGAAAGAATGAATGCAATAATGGAAAACGTGAAAAGGATAGAGAGGCAAGAAGACACAATAGCCAATTTACAATAGGGAGTTCCAAATGTTAGGGGGGTAGATAGATAAGCTCAAGTAGAGAAAGATCTTGAAGATGATAATTGGGAGGATAATGCAAACTTTGGGGAAGAAGAAGAAAGGGTACCTCTAGGATGGAGTTATGGAAATTTGGGAAGCATCAAAATGATGGAATGGATATAAATTTGGGAAGTATCAAAATGAAGATGCCACCTTTTTAAGGAAAGAATGATCTTGAATTATACTTAGAGTGGGAGAAAAGGTGGAACACATCTTTGAGTGCCACAATTATGCTAATGAGAAATAGGTAAAACTTACTGTGATTGAATTTATTGATTATGCATTAAATTTGTGGGATCAATTAGTGATTAGTAGGAGAAGGAACAATGAAAGGCCAATTGATAATTTGGAAGATATGAAGGTTATTATAAGAAAAATATTCGTTCCTAGCTATTAATATAGGAAAATGTACCAGAAATTGTAAAGGCTTGATCAAGGATTTAAGACAATAGATGAATACTATAAGAAAATTAAGGTGACAATGATAAGGGATAATATAGAGGAAGATAGGAAAGCCACAATGGCTAGGTTTTTTAGTGGGTTGAATCAAGATATTGCCAACATTGTGGAACTTCTTCATTACGTGGAGTTGGAAGACATGGTACAAATGACAATTAAAGTGGAGAGGCAATAGCCACTACCATAAAAAAACAAGCCCTACTACACCAAAACTAAATCCTACTACACCTCAGAAATCTAATTGGAAAAAAGATGATTCCAAGCCAAGACTCGAACCATTCAAAGCGAAAGATGTAAAGACAAGCAAGGATTAAGATTTAAACCCTAACTCGTAAATCATGATATTAAGTGTTTTCATTGTTTTGGTAGGATTCATATAGCATCTCAATGTCAAATCAAAAGAACAATCATAACCAAGAAAATGAGGAGGTGGGAACCGATGATAAGAGTAAAGATGAAGAAATGTCCCTACTAGAGGAAGCTAGTGATGAGAAAATAGGTGTTGTGGATGGAGAAGCGCTTATGATAGGGAGAGCCTTAAATGTTCAAATCAAAGAGGATGACATGGAACAACAAAGAGAAAATAACTTTAATACAAGGTTCCATGTGAGCAATAATGTGTGTACGTACTTTCATTATTGATAGGGGAAGTTTTACTAATGTAGCTACAACTATTCTAGTAGAAAAGTTAGGGTTGCCTATGATTAAACACCCTCAACCGTATAAGGGTAAATAGGCAAGTATTAGTATCCTTCTCCATTTTAAAGTACAAAGATGAAGTGTTATGTGATGTGGCACCAATGCAAATAGAGTATATCTTGTTAGGTAGGTTATGGAAATATAACAGAAAGGTTACACATGATGGGTATAGGAACAATTTCTCTTATGTGAAAAATGGTAGGAATATTATATTTGTACCCGTTACTCCCAAGGAAGTCTTTGAAGACAAGCTAAAAATGACAAAATAAAAAGATAAGAGTGGAAAAGAAAAGGAAGGAGAGAAGAATGAGGAAGAAGAAAAGGGTGAAAAAAAAGAAAGAGAGAAGAGTGAGAAAGAAAGGAGTTGAAAACAAAAAGAAAGATAGAATAGTGCAAAGAAAGAAAATAGTGTGATAGAAAGTCATGGTACAAAATTTACCGAGTTTTTGATGCAATTACCAGTTCCCCAACAATGGCACCAAAAATATTGATTGCAAAAACTTGTGTACAAATTTTGTATATTTTTGAATTACTCACAAGTGCATGAATCACTTATAGAAAATGATAAATATACTTTCAGGGTTGGTTTAAAGAGGAATCATGTTGTTTTAAAATAATTCAATAAATTCTTAAAAATGAAAAAAAAACCTTAAAAATCCAATCACGATTGCTTGGTTTGACAAAATTCTAAACTAATTGATGCATATTTTCGCAAGTGTACGAATCGTTCAAGTAATAAAGTGTACAAAAAGTACGGATATCGAACCCACAAGGAATGGCGTTACTAAGTACCGAAATTGACTAACCCTAATTTTATATGAAAACCGAATTGTCGAAATTGTTTTAAAAGCAAATTAACATAAAACTAAACGCAAATAACAAAATTTAATGTTGTTCACAAATGATTAAAAACGCTAAGGCATTTGATTTCGCTAAATCAATTCAATCCGATTTCAAGTCATGTTATATGAGAATCAAAGCTAAAAGTGATGGTTGAAAAACCCAAACTTATCTAATACTCTCTCTCAAGTTATATTAGAATTACTTATCTATGAAAACCGACTATATTTCTATGAAGATTTAATCACAAATAAGCACATTACGATTTATGGAATTTCTAGAATAACCACATACATCATGCATTAGGTGTCAAACTCGCATTCAACATACGGTATTTATCACAAGAAGCGTTCATTACACATCTCCTCTCGGTCTCAATATAATGCAACAAATCATTTAAATCTTGATTAGAAATTTAAAAGCATTAAGCATGGAAATAAATACTCAACTTGAAAACAATGAATTCATATAACGATAACACAAGAAATCAGATTTTCTTGATTCAACTACATCATAGCCTTAGCAAAAATGAATTAGTTCATAACAAAATTAAGAACAAACATATTCTCAATTGAATCCATGAACAAACAATCTGAATAAACTGCAGAAAATAAAAGCTAAGGAGAAGAGATGAAGAACTCTTGAAGATGAAGACTTGGTAGCAACAATGGTGATGATCCTTCAAGCTTCTCCAACCTTTCTCTCCAAAATTTCCTTTTCTCCTCCAAAAATAACTTAGATCTGCTCTCTCTGTCGTCCCCCTCTTTCTCCATCATATTGTATATATAGATCTAGGGTTTGGGGGGAAATTTTGGAACAAAACAACATAAAAAATGTGTTTTTGGACGAAACTCGCCGGCGGTGAAATTTCTGGAAAATTAAATTTTTAGGTTTTTTGGATTTTGGCCGGCGGCCAAAATAATGTGGCCGGCGGCCAACATAATGTGGCCGGCGGCGAGATGCTTTGGCCGGCGGTGAGATTAGTTTACCAAAATTTGTGCTCTTGGGAAGATTTTCGCCAGGATTTTAGCCGGCGGTGAGATGAATATGGCCGGCAGCGAGATACTTTGGCCGGTGGCGAGAATACTTTGGCCGGCGGCGAGATTCACTTGGCCAAAATCCGTGCTCCCTGCATGATTTTCAACATTTTCTCCGTAAGGTTTTCACCGGCGGCGAAATTCCAAATTTTGAATTTTTTTTCTCTTTTTATTTTCATGCAATCCTGATCATTGTACTTTGTCCCTAACTTCTCCAAAATCATGATTTTACCTTAAATTGCACTTTAAACACGAAATACCCGTGAAATGACATTTGTGGATTAAATAATCAAATAAACACAATTTTCACACAAATATCAACATTTATATCATAACAAAAATGCAATAATTTAGATCTTATCAACAACCCCCAACCAGCTTCTTGCTAGTCTCTAGCAAGAAAAGCGATCTATGAATAATTTAAAAGGAGACATTAAAAGAAAAATTCAAAGGAAATTTATTCTATTTACAACATTGCATTAAGCGTATGCAATAAGCCTTTAAACCCCTAGGCGGCCCTAGTAGGACGAGTTTTAGTCTCGTGAGGGCTTCCAGTGATGATACCCACAAACATCTTACCTATAACTATCCTAACTTAAAACAATAAAATCACATAACAAATAATTTGCACAAATGTCTCAAAAATTGTAAATAACACCCAACATATAGAATAATTAAATGTCACCTAAGCTTTAAGAAATCTCAAATGCCAATTTCACTTTTGTTTTTGACTCTTAAACATCCATCAAACCACAAACCAATAGCCATAATGCCCGGATAATATTATGCATAACATCCACAAACAAAAAGGTGAAATCTCAAACTCCATAGGCTCACTTTTCAAACCTCTCTCCACTAATGAAGGAAAAATACACCACTTCGGATCAATAGGACTTTATGAGGCTTGTAATGTTAGGCTTAGGTATTTGGTTAAGAAAGAACGGGAAGTGTCAAAATACAAATAATAGCACTTATTAGATTAAACACAACCAATTAAGTAAAAGAGTAACATCATTTAACCCAAATTGTTTCTTCCGATCATAACCCATTTTTCCAAAGATAAACCAACTTCTTCCTCAAAAAAAATTTTCACCTCAGTATATCAATCACTAACACTCTTTTATTTACTAGAGTGTGAAGGCCTTTTTTTCTCTTTTTTTTTCTTTTTTTTTCTTTTTTTTTTGAAACACAACCCCCAACCAATTTATTCCAATATATGTGAAAGAATTAATATTTTATTTTATTTTTTTATTCCATCCTTACTCCAATTGCTCTTGAATAGTTTGTGTTCAAAATTAAGTGCTCTTAACAAATAAGGTAGGAATTATATATATATATTTTCGGCTCAATAGAAGGTAGGTTATATAAGGCAAAAAGAAAGAAAAGTAAGGCTAACAATATATTTAAATAGGCTCAAAGAGGTAACTAGTGATATAAGGACAACAAGGTAGGCTTAAAATGGCACAATCGATCCAAAAATGGCCTACATCATATCCTAAACAGTGCAATTCCAAATTATTTCGCCTCAAGAGGTTTTCAAATGAGTTCTAGAGTTTGTTGAGATCACAAAAATATTCATGAAAAATTCGCACATAAGACTTCTCTAAGCATTTAGACTAATCAACCAAATCATACCACATACCAAAAGAGTCACCAACTAGGTAAAATCAACATTTGAAATTCTCTTTAAACTGAAGCAAAATTTAATGTCTTCTAACAGCTACTTGTTATCACAATCACATTATTATCATCAACGTGCAAATTAAAATAAGTAAAATGCAAATAAAATAAAATAAAATAAAAATAAAAATAGAAATAAGACAATAAACAAATAAAAGAAATTAAATCAAAATGCAGAAAAATAAATGGAAAATCAAAATTAAACACAAATAAAAACACAAACAAAACTAATAAAAATGAAGGGAAGAAAAGATTTACCGTTTACTGCACCCCCAACCAAAACCTTACATTGTCCTCAATGTAAGAAAGGAAAGAGAGATCTCTTTTCCGCCAGCGGTGAAACTGCCCTCGCCGGTGGTGAACGTAAGATTTTTTTTTTCTTAGATGGGATGGCATTGGCTTTAGCTCAATCTTGTTGGCTCCATTCTTTACCACTGAGGTTGGAGTTTCATTTGTTCCCAACTCCTTAAATGTTTCATCACTGCATAAATGTTCATTAGGTGCTGCTAGTAATTCAGAACATTGTCTCATCCCCTCATCTTCCTCCTCAATTGTTACAGATTTCACAAGGCAAGCTTCTAGTGGTAGCAATGAAGTTCTCTCCTCAAAATTTTCCGAGATTAACCCGTCAAGAGTGTTAATTTGAAAACAAGAATGTACATCACTTGGAAATTTTGTTTCTTCAAAAACATCAAAAGTTACTTGTTCATCTTGCACCCGTAGAATGAGTTTTCCTTGCTGAACATCAATCAATGTTCTTCCAGTTGCAAGAAACGGTCTACCCAATATCAACGGTATCTCTCTATCTTCCTCCATGTCAAGCACCATGAAATCTACAGGGAAAATAAACTTCCCGACTTTAATTAAAACATCCTCAATTACCCCTAGAGGATATTTTACTGATCGATCCGCTAATTGTAAAGATATTGAAGTGGGCTTCACTTCTCCCAGGCCTAGTTTCCTGAAAACTGAAAGTGGCATCAAATTAATGCTTGCTCCTAAATAACATAGGACTTTATCAAAATTGCAATTTCCTATAGTACAAGGTATAGTAAAACTCCCTGGGTCTTTCAATTTCTGTGGCAGTTTTCTTTGAAGAACTACACTGCACTCCTCATTTAGCATGACAGTTTCATTATCTCCCAGCCTCCTCTTCTTCGATAAAATTTCCTTCATGAATTTTGCATACTTAGGCATTTGTTCCAACATCTCTGCAAAAGGAATGTTAATATGCAATTTCTTAAAAATATCCAGAAATTTATCGAATTGATTATCAAGCTTTTTCTTATTCAATCGTTGAGGATATGGGATAGGAGGCTCATATTTTGCATATGGGGAAGGTTGAATATCTTGGGATCTTGATGGCTTTTCTTTAGATTCTTCCATCTTTTTCTCCGATTTCCTCTGATTCTCAAGTTCTTTACCACTTCTCAATGTGATAGCCTTTACATGCTCTGTGGGATTTATTGTGTCACTAGGCAGCAATCCTTGAGACCTTTCTGCAATCTGCTTTGAAAGCTGCCCCAGTTGGTTTTGGATGTCCCTGTTTATTGCCTCTTGATTTCTGAAATTTTCTCTTGTCTCCTCAATGAACTTTCCTAAAATTTCTTCCAAATTTGTTTATTTTTTCTCTTGGGGTTGGTAGGAAGATGATGACGGTTTGAATCCCTCTTGGTTATTTCCCCATGACAAATTTGGATGATTTCTCCAACCTGGATTGTAGGTGTTCGAGTATGGGTTATGTTGAGGTTTTTGGAAATTTGAAACATAATTTGCTTGCTCAGCATTTGGTGAAGCAAATGGATTTCCAACTTGGCACTCGATGCTAGCATGATTTCCACCACATAAATCACATTGTATAGTTGGTTTGGATTCGAATTTGGATGACAAAGAATCCATCTTTCTTGAAAGAACAGCAACTTGAGCCGACAAAGCATTCACTGAATCAATTTCATGCACTACTGCTGGTCTTTTTGCAATTACCCGCTCTGAATGCCACTGATTGTTGTTTTCTGCCATAACCTCTAACAACTCATGAGCATCCTCCGGTGTTTTTCCCATTAAAGACCCTCCAGCTGCAGCATCAATCATAGCACGATAGTTTGAAACCAACCCATTATAAAATGTAGAGACTTGCAGCCAAATTGGTATACCATGATGTGGGCATTTCCTCAACATTTCTTTGAATCTTTCCCAAGCTTCATACAATGATTCCTGGTCATATTGTGTAAAAGATGTGATTTCATTCCTCAATTTTTCCGTCTTAGCCGGAGGAAAGAACTTGGACAAGAATTTCTGAACTAATTCATTCCATGTCGTAATTGATCCCGGTGGTAATGAGTTTAGCCACTCCTTGGCTTTATCCCGAAGTGAAAAAGGAAAAACCCTCAATCTTATAGCATCTTCAGACACACCATTTATCTTGTAAAGATCACACACCTCCTGAAAGTAAGCAATATGTGCATTTGGATCATCCTTTGACATTCCCCCAAACTGATTTGATTGAACCATTTGGATAAAGGATGGTTTTATCTCAAAGTTATTGGCTTGAATAGTTGGCCTCCTTATACCCGAAGTAGTCCCAGCAACATTAGGCGCAGCATAATCCCTTAAAGCTCTATGAATTCCACCTTCCTCAACAAATGGTAGATCCATAGATGATTGTCTATTAGGAGCTGAGGTTGAATGCCTTCTCTCTCGATTTAGACGCCTATATGTTCTATCAATCTCGTGATCAAATGGAAGAAGGTTAAGGCTTCTTGTACGTCTCATACAAAAATCCTACAACCAGAAAATCAAATAGCACAAAAAAAACACAAAGTTACCCTTCTTTTTTTATGATAAATAAAATATAATAGCAAAATAAACAAAATTGAAAATGAAAGAAAGATAAAGAAAATTAACTTCAAATTAAAACTAAGATTAGGTAGTATCGATATTAATAAAATCAAACCATTCCCCGGCAATGGCGCCAAAAACTTGATGCATATTTTCGCAAGTGTATGAATCGTTCAAGTAATAAAGTGTACAAAAAGTACGGATATCGAACCCACAAGGAATGGCGTTACTAAGTACCGAAATTGACTAACCCTAATTTTATTTGAAAACCGAATTGTCGAAATTGTTTTAAAAGCAAATTAACATAAAACTAAACGCAAATAACAAAATTTAATGTTGTTCACAAATGATTAAAAACGCTAAGGCATTTGATTTCGCTAAATCAATTCAATCCGATTTCAAGTCATGTTATATGAGAATCAAAGCTAAAAGTGATGGTTGAAAAACCCAAACTTATCTAATACTCTCTCTCAAGTTATATTAGAATTACTTATCTATGAAAACCGACTATATTTCTATGAAGATTTAATCACAAATAAGCACATTACGATTTATGGAATTTCTAGAATAACCACATACATCATGCATTAGGTGTCAAACTCGCATTCAACATACGGTATTTATCACAAGAAGCGTTCATTACACATCTCCTCTCGGTCTCAATATAATGCAACAAATCATTTAAATCTTGATTAGAAATTTAAAAGCATTAAGCATGGAAATAAATACTCAACTTGAAAATAATGAATTCATATAACGATAACACAAGAAATCAGATTTTCTTGATTCAACTACATCATAGCCTTAGCAAAAATGAATTAGTTCATAACGAAATTAAGAACAAACATATTCTCAATTGAATCCACGAACAAACAATCTGAATAAACTGCAGAAAATAAAAGCTAAGGAGAAGAGATGAAGAACTCTTGAAGATGAAGACTTGGTAGCAACAATGGTGATGATCCTTCAAGCTTCTCCAACCTTTCTCTCCAAAATTTCCTTTTCTCCTCCAAAAATAACTTAGATCTGCTCTCTCTATCGTCCCCCTCTTTCTCCATCATATTGTATATATAGATCTAGGGTTTGGGGGGAAATTTTGGAACAAAACAACATAAAAAATGTGTTTTCGGACGAAACTCGCTGGCGGCGAAATTTCTGGAAAATTAAATTTTTAGGTTTTTTGGATTTTGGCCGGCGGCCAAAATAATGTGGCCGGCGGCGAGATACTTTGGCCGGCGGCCAACATAATGTGGCCGGCGGTGAGATGCTTTGGCCGGCGGCGAGAATTATTTGGCCAGCGGCGAGATTAGTTTACCAAAATTTGTGCTCTCGGGAAGATTTTCGCCAGGATTTTAGCCGGCGATGAGATGAATATGGCCGGCGGCGAGATACTTTGGCCGGCGGCGAGATTTACTTGGCCAAATTCCGTGCTCCTTGCATGATTTTCAACATTTTCTCCGTAAGGTTTTCGCCGCCGGCGAGAGTATTCTCGCCGCCGGCGAAATTCCAAATTTTGAAATTTTGTTCTCTTTTTATTTTCATGCAATCCCGATCATTGTACTTTGTCCCTAACTTCTCCAAAATCATGATTTTACCTGAAATTGCACTTTAAACACGAAATACCCGTGAAATGACATTTGTGGATTAAATAATCAAATAAACACAATTTTCACACAAATATCAACATTTAAATCATAACAAAAATGCAATAATTTAGCTCTTATCACTAATAACATAAAATAAAGGATATATTCACTAAAATAATTGGTAAATAAAAATTTGTACTCAGTGGAGAATTAATGGGATCTATGAATTAGTTAATCATGTTTGCTCAATACTAATTAAGTTATTAAATATATGAATCATGATTATTGATTCTCTCTTATAGGTACAAATAGAAGATTAATTAGGTTTAACATTTTTTATTTATTAAAATCACTTAATGCCTTATATTCGATATAGAAGTTAATTAAATTAAATTATGCTTCTTTTCTAAGAAATTTATGAACCATTCAATTGTATCCTTCGGTGAAGTCTAGCAATTTAAACTCTTATCAAGGTGTCTAAGTAAGGTTAATGATTTAAGTATCTGAAAACTAACTTTCATATTTTAAAACTACTACTATAAATATGTTGTCGTATATTTTTATATAGTAATCCTTGTAAAAAAAATTGAAATAGAATTTTCACTCTAACTATATGTTTGATTAGATCAAAGATTTTAAAGCACTGCTCTAAATCAAATCTATGTAATTAAATCCTAAATCTAAGTCTCTTATTTATTACGAAAAAGATTGAATCGATATACTTTTCTTTTACAAATATTTGTTTAAATCTTTATGAAGAAATAAAACATAATTCATTTTTATGAAAAAAATGTTTTACCAACTTTAATATTTCACAACCATTACAACATTGCTAATATCTCATAGTATTTTTAGCCAGACATGCTTAATTTAATAAATGATCAATAAATTAAACATAGCATGTAAAACAACACATAAAGATAATCTAAAAAGAATACATTTAAATTATATCCTAATTATATTTTTACAGAATCTCAATATCATTTCTATTTGTGGAAAACCTCCAAACAAAATTGTAAACACTATTTATTGAATTGAAATTAAAGCTACTACATAAACTATGTTTTCAACTCTCCATTCTAAAGAATAACTTTGAAACTACTAAAAGGAAAAGAAAAACCAAAAGAAACTAAGAAATAAGCTAGGAGAGCTGATGGGATGAAATGAATTGCTTGGAATGAAGAATTGGGGTCTAATTTATAGGTGAAGGAAAGGAAAAAAAATAGTGTATCAGATAGGCGGGTACCATGACACAATTCTTTTCCATGCTGCCACATACACATGTTGTACACAGTTGGAACTTGATCCACTTCACACGCACCATATCACACACTGATTTCATACCATGACATGCACTAATTTTGGAATGTATGAATTCCACTTCATTAGCCTCGCACTACATACAAAAGCCACGTGGCTCCCCACTTTTCTCTGAGTAACTAGAACCCCTAATATCTTGCACACCTTTTTTTATGGTTTGGAATATATGTAACCTTTACATACGTTATCTTTAAAGCTTCAATGTTGTAAAGGAGTGGTTTCGGGTACTATTCTTTAAGTATTGATCAATTAAATCATTTCGAAGCTAAAATACATGAACAATAACATAACATACCTGTAATAAAAGATATATTTGTTTGAAAAGATAATAATATTAATCAAATATAAATCTATTTCATCATTTGAAATACAAAAAATCATGATATATTAAGTGTTTTAAAGCAATCATCATAACGCCCAATCAACTTCTTGCTAGTCTCTTGCTTTAATTTCCATAATAAATGCTAGGTTGCTAGGATTTTAATATATTAAAGATGTGTATGCTAATGATGATGATGAATTTTTTGTTGTTTATGAAGCATGTGACAAGGCTACTTTCGGTTAGGTTTACAACTTAGATAGGTATTTATTTAAAGAAAATCAATTATGTATACCAATGGTTTTATGCATGAACTTTTAATTAAGAATAACCTTGGGAGAGATTTATTGGGACATTTTGGTGTTAAAAATACCTTAGAAACTCTACATGAACATTTTTGTGGGCCAAAAATGAGCCGACGTGTAGAGAGAATATGGTATAGATTCATTACTTGTAAGGAAGCTAAGTTCAAGGTCCTACCCCAAGGACTATATACACTCTTACATACACCTAGCACACCTTGGGTAATGGAGATTGAGGTGTTGATCAAGTTGATGTTACTAATTATGCTCAATATCTTTTGTAAGGAATTGGTGGTCCTATGACTAGGGATAGATTTAGATGATCAAGTATGGTGTTAGGATTAATTTCAGAAGAAATTTTTGTTTTAGTTAATTGTGGTTTTTTTATGTTTAGTAATTTTTATTTTAGTTAATTGTGGGCTTTTTATCAATTTTTGTTTTAATTAATTGTGGACCTTTTATTTTTAGCAATTTTTATTTTAATTAATTGTGGGCTTTTTATCAATTTTTGTTTTAATTAATTGTGTACCTTTTATGTTTAGCAATTTTTATTTTAGTTAATTGTAGGCTTTTTATTTTAATTCTTTTAGTATTTTATTTTTTAAGGTTGGATTAGGCCCAATCCATCACTAAACAAAGCCCATGTTGTCTAGGGGTTCTTGCTTTTAAAAAGCAGCTATGTAATTTGGATAGAAGAACGAATATCATTAATGAAAAGTATATTTCAAAAAACTTTTGCTTTGCCTTTGTGTGTTCATAATTGAATGTTTGAAGTCAATTTTACAAAAGGAGTGATCGTACTTTATGGTGTCTCGATATTGGGGTTTTAAGAACTTTTTTTCCTAAGGGTTATAATCTAATCATCTTAAACATGTTCCTAGCAATTCAATCACTTATATTCCTTTGAATTCGTGCGTTCCTAGAGTTATTTGCCTAGAGGGTCTACATCATTTGGTATTAGAGCTTTGGTTGTTGAAAACAAGTTATCTATCTTTGTTTTAAATTCTAAAATTTAAAAAAAAATCTTCTTTGATTTTTTTCTACAATCTTGAGTCACAAATCATAAAAAAACAATTCGCTCTTTTGAGTCTTGTGTTTTCTTTCAATTTCATTGTCGATTTTTTCGTATTTGGATTTCATTCCTAGTTTTCTTTGAATTCTTTGTATATTTATCTTGCTCTTTATTTCTATGTTCAATCTATCTTTGTTCTTAAAAAAAAAGGATAAGAGGGTTGATGTTCGCAATTTCAAAAAAATAAATTGATAAATCAGAGTTGCAAATTTAAACAGCCATAACGTTTTACTCAGGTATCAAAAAGACTATTATAATATATCAAATTGAAGCCCATTTTGATTCTTATATACAATGATATGATTTTCCTCCGTTCTCTGCCATTTTTGACCCAAAATTATATCATTTCTACTACTTACCTAGCGGTTCAAGTTTTGTCGCACCTTTTTGTGTTGTTTTCAATTCTCATTCATTAGAGTTGTGAATTTTTTTGTGAATTTTCTATTCGTAGTAGAAGTTGTTTTCAAGAATCTAATTCTTGTTTTCTTGCTGAGTTTTCTTGTTCTTATTGAATTTTGTCTTCCATTTATTTTTTTCTTGCTGCCCAAGACTAATTTAAAAAAATGAGAATCATAGTTGATCAAGAGTCCTTCTTTAGAGTCCTCTTTGGTCAAGAGTGTTTCTTTAGAGTCCTCTTTGGTCAAGAGTCTTTCTTTATACTCTTTTTGTCAAGATCCTTCCTTTAGAGTCCTCTTTGGACTTTCTTTCTTTAAAGTCCTCTTTGGACTTTCTTTTTGTCATACTTTGCCATTAAGTTTTTAGAATTCTGAATTTTGAGATTGTCACCAATAAAATGGTTATTTATTGAGATTAGTTGGACTCTTTGATTTTGTTAAGAACATAAAATAAAGTTGGCTTGAGCTTTGAGTGGCAAAAGAAAGAAAGATAAAAAAGGAGGCCGAAATATTAATAAAAAGGAGGCCAAAAAAGTAAAAAACAGAGAGGCCGAAAGAGTGAAAAAAAAAGAGTGATATCAATCTAATTTGAGAGTAAACACGTGAGGGAGTGTATGAGTTATCTCATTTTATTCTACAGGTTGAAAACATGTGTAGGGAAGGAAGATAACAACAAGAGGTCAACTTAAAAGTTCTTTTCATGACTTTTAATGACCAATTTAAGAAGCTGAATGCAAGGTTGGAAGATTTAGAATCCTCTTCCGGTTTTGAATCACATAGAAGAAGATATAGAAGACATGTTCGAAGAAGAAGAAGTTGATTCCAATGTGGAGTAGAGAATAATTTATAAATGGGGAAAAAGTACTAACTCCAAAGAAGATAGCGATATAGGTAGTATAAAGATGGAAATTCTACCTTTTCAAGGAAAGAATGATCCTAAATTATATTTGGACTAGGAAAGAAAGGTTGAGTATGTATTTGATTTTTGTAATTACTCCAAGGAGAAGAAAGTAAACCTAGTAGCCATAGAATTTACAGATTATGCTGGTATATGGTGGGATCAATTGGTGGTCAATAATAAAAAGAATAGTGAGAGACCTATTCTGTCATGGAAAGAGATGAAATTGGTGTTGCGTGAGAGGTTCATACCTAGCCATTACTAGAGGGACTTGTATAGAAAGTTTTAAGGGCTTATTCAAGATTCTATGCATGTAGAGGATTGTTATAAGGAGATGGAAGTCACTATGACTAGAGAAAACATAAAGGAAGATAGAAAAGTGACAATGGATAGATTCATTGTCAGGTTAAACAGGGAAATTGTTGATGTGGTTGAATTGCAACATTACATAGAGATGCAAGAAATACTTCACAAATCCATTGAAGTAGAGAAGAAAATCAAGTCCAAAAAGTTTAGATTTAGTTCGTCCTCTAGTTCTCTGTGGAAATCAACTTGGAAAAACAACAAAGCTGCCTTTAGATCAAATGGTTAAGAAAAGTCGAACAATTTAGTTGGTGTTCCTAGAGGTAAACCTAAAACTAAAACTCTTACTAATTCATATCATATTAAGTGTTTTAGGTGCCAAATACTCGAACATATTACATCTCAATGCCCAAACAAAAAGGTTATAGTTGTACGGGAAAATATAAAAATCGAAAGTACTAGTTCAAGTGACGATGAAATACCACCATTGGAGGATTGTTATGATCTAGAATTGGAATAACCTATGCCTGGGGAATTACTTGTCATAAGGGCCCTTACTATACAGCCTAAGAATGAAGGAGATGAGTAGCAACGTGAGCATATTTTTCACACAAGATGCCTTGTGAAGGATAAGGTATGCATGGTTATTATTGATAGTGGGAGATGCACTAGTGTTGCTAGTATTTCGTTGGTCAAAAAAGTTGAATTAGAAGTGGAAAAAGCATCCTAACTCATACAAGCAACAATGGCTTAATGATTGTGGAGAAGTGAATGTCAACAAACATGTTTGGGTTCCTTTTTCAATTTTCAAGTATAAAGATGAGGTTCTTTGCAATTTGGCACCAATGTATTCTGCTCATATTTTAATTGGAAAACCGTGGCAATTTGATAGAAGGATGATGCATAATGGGTATAAAAATCGATACTCTTATGAAATGAACAACCAAAAAGTTGTATTAGCCCCTCTCAAACCTTTTCAAGCTTATGAGGATCATATTAGAATAGCAAGAGAGTGCAATTTGAGGGGGAAAAATGTGTGAGCAAGAGAAAAATCAAAAATTAGAGAAAAGTGAGTAAAAAAGAGGAAAAAGTGAGCAAAAAGGAGAGAAAAGTGAAGAAGGAGAGAAAAATAAAAGAATGAGTGCATTTGTTGAAAAACATGAGATTAAGAGTGTAATTATGGCAAGGCAACAAGTACTTGTACTTATGTACAAAGATATTTATCCTTTCATTAACGATCTTAACTCATCTTTGTCTAGTGTCATTGTATCTCTATTACAAGACTTTGAGGATCAACTTCGTGAAAAGATTCCCCATGGATTACCTCATTTGAGAGAAATTAAGCATAAAATAGACTTCACACATGGATCCATTATACCAAATCGACTTGCTTATAGAGCTAAGATTCGAGGATGAATCTTTTAGAAGAGAAGAGGAATAATGGATATTTAGGTGCTGATCAAGCTGATGTTCCCAAATGCTAATCAAGTTGATGTTTCCAAATACGCTCAAGATATTTTGAAAGGAATTGGAAATCCAATGACTAAGAATAGATTTGAAAGATCAAGTTCAGTGTTAGGATTAATTTAGGAAGCAATTTTTGTTTTAGTTAATTGTGGGTCTTTTATTTTTCGCAATTGTTTTTAGTTAATTGTGGGCTTTTATCAATTTTTGTCTTAATTAATTATGGCCCTTTTATGTTTACAAATTTTTATTTTAGTTAATTGTAGGCTTTTTATTTTAAGTCCTTTAGTCCTTTATTTTTTAAGGTTGGATTAAGCCTAATCCACCAATAAACAAAGCTTATGTTTTCTAAGGTTTTTCTATTACAGTTTCTTACTTATGAAAGAGTAATTATGTAATTTGGAGAGAAGAACAAATATTATTAATGAAAATTATATTTCATAAAGCTTTTGCTTTGCCTTCTTATGTTATTGATTGAATGCTTGAATTCAACTTTCAAAAGGGAGTGATCATCTTTTGAGAAGTCTCAAGATTGGGATTTTAGGGACTTTGTTTCCTTAGGGTTCTAATCTGATCATCTTTAACACATTCTTAGCAGCTCAATTGTTCTTATTCCTTTGAGTTCTTGGATTCCTAGGGTAATTCTCCTAGGGGGTACACATCATTGGGTAGATACTTCTATGGGCTTCATTTTACGATTACTGATGAGTGCTCAAAAAGCACTAAAATTACCATGATTTTACGCACATTAATTGATTAAAAATATATATTAAAAACGTAACTTAAAGACCCAAAGAGGAATACTGGAGGCAATACATCACAAATATATTCATAAAATAAATGAGGAAAAGTCAACAAATATGGAAAAATTGGACAAAATGGGTCAAAAGGAGGAAATCGCGCACACAGTCGCGCTGGCCAATGCGCGCACATCTACCCTAGCCGCGCCCAGCAACGCGCGCACCTGTTCTACATTCCACGCACGTCCCTGCTCTATTCTGCGCGCTGCGCCCCACACCAGCATGAAGTCATCAGTATGATGTCATCATTCACTACTCCATGTTTTCTCCAATTTTAATCATTTTTTCACCCACTTTTTCTTCCCCTGCTCACCTATAAATACCCCCATTCTCTTCACTTCAAAACACATCTTCTCTTCTCTTTCTTTCTCTCCATTTCTTAGTTTTTAGCTTTTCTTAGTTTTAGAGTTCTTCTCTTTTTGAGAAAAACTAATTATGTTTTTATAATTTATTTGCTTTTTGATTCAATAAATGGAAGTGCAAATTTTGTTTGGAGGTTATCCAGCAATAAAAATAGCATCAAAGTACTGTAAGGATTTTATTTTCCTTACAGTTATTTTTTTTGTTTTATTCTTATATGTTATATTTAATTTATCCGTGATTAAATTTAACATTGCTGCCTGTTTGTAAACATAATATAATAATAACGTAATTATGCTTGCGAAATATTAAATAGGTAAAAATCTCTAAAATAAATTGATTTTGTTTTTATTCAAGATTTTATATTAAGAATACTAGAGAGAAATATATTATTTTTTATTACAAACTTAAATCTGAAAATTAGATTTTAAGGTTTAGTTATCCGGTCTAATTTAGAGTAGTGCTCTTTTATTTGTTGGTACAATTGCTCGGTAGTTAGAGTGAAACTCTATTTCAAAATGTTTTATATGAATTATTATCTGAAAATATATTGACAACATGTTTTCAGTAATAGTTTTAAAACTAGAAAGTTAGTACTCAGATAATTAAATTGTTAGGTTTAATTTGGACACCTTGAATAAAGTTTAAACTGTTTAACCCCATCAAAGGTGGCATTTAAATGGTTCATTTTCAATCTTTTAGAAAAAGGAATTAATTTAATTAACCAAATTAGTTATCAACCCCACACATAGGTGTTAATTGATTTGTTTAGTTAACAAAGAATATCTAACCCCACCAAAGGTGGTATTCATATAAAAAAGAGAGAATCAATAAATATCAATTTATATCTTTAATAACCTAAATAATATGAACAAGCATAATTAACTTAGTTATTATAACCAAAATACTCCACTATTATATATGATAAAATTTGCATAAATGTTTATTGAATATGTATCTATGTTTATTTTTACGTTATTAGATTAAAAACACAAAACCCCAAAATATCGTGATAGGATGTTTAGGATTTAATTTCTTTTTTAAAAGTTTGAATAATAAATTAAAAACCATATATATTCCTTCCTTAGATCAACCGTGGGAGTATACTTATCATTTTCTATGAAATGATTTGTGCACTTGCGAGAGTTTTATAAATATAAAACCAAAGTATTGGCAGGATCGACGATGCCGGTTCTGCTCATCAATTGCCTACATCGAAGAAAAGTAAATACTCCATTTTTATGGTTTTAGATAAGTTTTCAAAAATGGCACACTTCATAGCATCTCATAAAATTAATGATGTAACTAATATATTTTTTTAGTGAGATTGTTAGGTTACATAGAGTACCTAAGATTATTGTGTCTAATCAGATGTTAAATTCCTTAGTTAATTTTGGAAGAATTTATGGTTGAAGTTGGTGACTAAACTTTTATTTTCTACTATGTGTCATCCCCAAAATGATGGTCAAACTGAAGTAGTCAATAGAACTTTATCTACTTTATTGGGAGCTATAATTCAAAAGAACTTGAAAAACTGAGATGATTGTTTTCCTTTTGTTGAGTTTGCTTATAATTGGAGTATGTATTCAACCACTAGTCCTTCACCATTTGAAATTATTCATGGCTTTAACCCACTTACTCCTATGGATTTGTTACCTTTTCCTATTTAGAAATAACTAACTTATATGGTAAAAGAAAAGCTAAATTAGTGAAGAAGTTCATGAATGTATTCTTGAGTGTATTGAAAATAAGAATTAGGAATATGCTTCGAAAGCGTACAAAGGATGGTGAAGATTAATTTTTGAACCCAGTGATGAGGTTTGGGTTCATATAAGGAAAGAAGGATTCTCTAAAAAAATAACGACCAAGTTGCAACCTAGAGGAGATAGACCATTTTATGTGCTTGAACAGATTAATGATAACCCTTACAAGCTAGATCTTCAAGGTGAGTATAACATTAACACTTCTTTCAATGTTTCTAGTCAATAAAGTCCATGCACACCGTAGTATGGCAAGGGATTCTTAGGAAGATTTTGTACTTCACATAGGGCCATGCATGTCATGGCAAGGATTTTGTCCGTCTTTCCCCACGTAGTTTTTCTTATATTTTTTCTCGTATTCCTAGTTACATCTTTGTTATTTTCTCTTCTCTTTTAGGGTTTTGTTTTGTAACATATTTATACATTTGTGACTCCAACTACTAAACACTTTACATTTAATACATTTGATATATATATCAAAGTTAAGAGCTTTAATGCTCTTTGTTTTTCTTTAAATCGACTTATCAAGGGATTTACAAACCTTGTGAAATCCTATCATCTTTGTATCATTGGTGAGTAATATCCATTGATGTCAAGGTGAGTACTTTAAATTTAAATATTATATTTTGGGACATATTTCAATTTCATTGTTGGGTCTTTGATCGTTTCTCTTGTAGTTCTCAAATCATATCATGTTTGTGAGTTAAAAGTTCCATGTTTCAAGTTTGCATCAGCCATCTCAAACATGTTGCAATCATTCATAAGATTAAATTCATTAGAAAGGTAAGTGGAAGCAATATTTTCAAATTCAAAAGTAATGACTAGAAAAGAATGGAACTCAACATCTAGAAGAGAAAATAAACTAATGACATCGCCTATAGAAAAGGTGACTCTACACCCTCTGATGACAAAAGAGATAGAGAAGCTAGTAGAGACAATGGGAATTAAGGTAGCATAAAACTCCCTAACAAACTCATCATTATAAGAAAAAGTAAGAAAGTAGACATAAATTTGAGAAAAGTATGCAAAGCTTTCCTCAATAGCAAGAAAGTCATGGATATCCATAGGATGCTCACCATAATGGTTGCACTGTTAGAGGGGTAGATATGCTTAGATTGCTTTTACTTCTTGTACACTTAGAGGCCATATTTGGAAAAAAAAATAGAAGGTAAGAGGTACTGTATAGCAAGAAGAGAAGGAAATAATTCTGATATATGAAGAAAAGAGGTACTAGGAGTTCAATTTATAGGTATAGTTTCACCTTGATGTGGTCCTCACTAACCTCCTCGCCAGTGTGCTAGGTGAACCATCTTAACAAGCTTGTAAAATAAGTTCGGTGAGCCACCTCAATGAGGGACGTGGTGATTTGTACCCAAACACATGCAGAAAGTCCGAGGGAGAGAAAGAGAGAGTCAAATCATCAAACACAAATATTTTTTTATTTTTGAAGCAATAAAGGGAGAAAAATAACATAGTTTAAAATCAAACACACAATCAAACAACACATAAGTCATGTAAACAAGGGCTATAATTAAAAAAATAAAAGAAATAAATAACTCAACCCTTACAAATCAAACAAAAATCATGATTAAACGGAGTCTCTCCATTTATAAAATTTGTGAGAGCCAACTGAGTCAGGAAATAAACTCTTTCTCATGTGAGCATGTAGAGTATATAGAACTAAAGTTATGTTTTGTTTATAATTTTTGGAAAATATTGTCGAGTTATCCATATAAACTTTACCATGTATTATTTTTTATGAATATTTTTTTCTTTTTGCACTGTACTTGAGGTGTATAATGCAACCATCTTGAAGATGTCAAATAAGCCATAATAACTACATCTTGACTTAAAAGATGGGGAAGAGTGAGGTGAAGATCTCCGATATTTAATCCTCAAATATCTAGGAAATTGCCTAGTAAGGTAGCTATTAATACCATAATGAAAACAAAGATCAATGATGGAGTTAGAGAAATTGGATCCTTGACTCTGTGGAGTATTATGTGGAGGGAAAGAAGAACAAGCGCTCATATTAACTTTCATATAAGGATGAGAATTCAATTTCTTAAAGTGAGGTCTCAAATTCTTGAGTTCACCTCAATGGTGATACGTAAGAGTAACAGTCGATAGGGGTAATAAACCATTACTAGACTGATGAGAAGGACTAGCTTTAGGTGAAGTGTTCACCTTGTTAAAAAATATGGCTGGTATGAAACAACCAACTTACCCTTTTGATGGTATTGGCCAAACTTAACTTTGGATCTTGAGTAATTGATAACTTAGGAGCAGTTCTAGTTGATGTAGAATCACTTTCATTATACTCAATACCATGTTTGTCACAAAGAACTTTGTACTACTGATGATTTCATTTAATTTTGTGAAGCACTCATCATTTAGTTTATAAAAGAGGTAGATTGAGCCAGTTCCTTCTCTGTCACATAGAGTTTTTTCTTTAATGCTTTAATCAAATCTTCCTTTTCCTTAAGGAAAGATTCAAGGTATGCCACAGAATTGTTAAGAATCCCAAACCTTTCATGCAGTTACTCGTCTGATACTCATTTTTTCATAGGAGAGTAATAAGCCAGATACTCCTTGGAACTTTCAAGAACAATTATCTACTTCTTCAATTGATCAACTTCAACCTTCTGATCAGATGAGAGATCAGGATTGACATACAATGAAGTAGTTTTTACTGAAGTGGAACACTTCATCTATTCCTCAAGTTTCTTCGTCTTCTCATGATTTGTGTTGAGATTTTCTTACAAATTGTGATATCTATTTTGAATGACCTCACATCTTTTAGTGAGATCATGTTGTTCATCACCAATCAAGGACTTCCTTTCTTTAATGCGCTTATCTAGCACTCTTTTTATCCAGGCTTTCCAAAGCCTTTATTTTATCTTTCTCTAACTTAATATGGTCCAATAAGATAGCATTGTAAGAATTGAGCAAGTCATCTTGCTTGTCTTCGTTATCTTCAGCAGGAACCTCTTAAGCATCTACGTTGACAGTCAAAGGATCTATGAAATTACTTAAAGCAAAGAATCATAGAAAGATAGTGTCATTCTTATCATCACTATTGGTACTATCCGATGTAGTAACCTCAACCTTCATTGCATCCATGTTCTTGTATTTTTGTTTATGAATACAATTAGTAGCAATATGTCATAGTTTCCCATATTCAAAGCACTTGATTTTGTTGAGATGATTTTTGCTAGTTTTCTCAACTTCATTCTCTGAGTCTTCATCAATCTTAATCAATAAACTTTCTTTTCCAACACCTTTAGGGGAGGTTTATTTTTCTTGAAGAATTTGGTGAATGTCTTATCAAGTAAAGCCATTTCTTCCTCATCAGGATGAGATTCATCATCACTTAAAATAGTGGCATTCACATCTTTGTTGAGACTACTACTCTTAGTGGTCTTAAGTTCCAAGCTCTTTCTTTTTTCAGTAGCAATTTGATCTTGTCTGGGTAATAGGTAATGAAATTCAATGACTTACAGATCACCCACTAGGTCATTCATAGTAAGCTTTCCAAGCTTGTATATAGACTAGCAATGATATTCTCAATATACTTTTCTTTACTAATAGTTCTACCCAATTTGTAATAACACTTGAAAATATTTGAAAATGGAGTATAAAAATTTTCAAAAGTCACATCCGCTTGCATAAGGTAGTGCTCAAAGTCTCCACTCAGCTTTAAAATTTTGGATCTCTTAACAACTTAAGTACCTTCATATTTAGATTCTAGAATGGCCCATGCTTATTTTGAAGTTGTATTGCTCTAAATTTATGCAGACCCTTTAGGAGAACAACCTAGGAAACCACAAACTCAAAGGAACAAAAACGATTGATTTTCTAAGAACATTTTGAAAATGATCAGATTAGAACTCTGAGAAAACAAAGTCTTTAAAACCTTAATCTTGAGACGTCATAAAGGATGATCACTCCCTTTGATAAGTCAAATTCAAGCATTCAATCAAGAACGCAAGAAGGCAAAGAAAAATATTTATGAAATATACTTTTCATTGATGATATTTGTTCTTCCCTCAAAATTACATAGATATTCTTCTTTATTAGCAAGAAACCTTCAAAGAAAAAACCCTAGATGGAATGAGCCTATTAAGTTATGGTTTGGACCTAATCCAACCTTAAAAATAAAAGATTAAAAGACTTAAAAAAAAGCCCAGAATTTACTAAATTACAAATTTCTTAATATAAAAGGCCCATAATTAATTAAAACAAAAATATTTCTTCCTAAATTAATCCTTGCATCCAATTTAATATTCCAAATCTATTCCTTGTCCCTTGTGTAGGATCTTGAGAATATTTGTATTATCTTGAGAATCTTTAGAATATTTGTAAACACCTCAATCTCCATTATAAATTCTTCGATATTCATCAAGCATGATAGCACTAATGATTGCATATAATCCCTTGCTATTCCATTCAGATTCCTTACTTTCTTCTATTGTTCACTCAATCATAGGTTTAGAAATCACAATATTATCAGGGAAGATTTTGGGATATGTCCAGCCATTCTCAATTAGAAACCAAGCATGGTCTCCGAGGGATCCCAAGATGGCCCTTATTTGAGATATTTAATAAGCATAATTTAGCCTATTGAACAATGGAGGCTACCTACATTACCTCAATCTCTTGATTCCATTATAAAGAAATGTATGTGTGTAATAAGTGAGTTAAATGAATCAACATCGATGTAGTTAAGCCTTAAAGGGAGTACTAGCTCTGATACTAATTGAAAGAGTCTATAACCTGATACACAATAAGGGTAGGGAAATACAGACTCCTTAATAATCATCCCTAACTTGCAACAAATATAAAAGCAAACACTTAATAGAACACAATAACAGTAGTAAATAATAATCTTAGGAAGTCAAAAAACTTTGATCAACAAAGATATTATTCAATAAGTAGTAAGCAAGTAAATATAATTAAAATATTCTAATTAGAGTTTAAACTTTAGTATGTTGTAACATACATAATTTAAACTCAAATTATACTAGTAGAACAATAGAGCATATGAATAAACCATGTAATGAGGTAAGCCCACATAGAAAAACAATCTATGTTGTAACATCTTTGGGTTACTTGTCGAAACCACTTGACAACAAATAATTCACTAAGCAATAAAATAATCATAACCCTATTAGAAATAAACCACCAATATCTCTATCAACCAGGACTTCTATCTGAGCTTCCTATTGTTGACCTCACTTGTTACCTCAACTACAACTTGGTTCGATATACGAACACGACTTTCCTGCAAATCCAACATTACTCGATAAGATGTGATTAGTAACCATAGATCAATAATGTGAAGTAAATAGTCATATTTTGGGACCATCCTCAATCACAAACAATCAATAACCACTTTCAACTACAAATCACAAATCATCTATGTGTGACACACAGTCGACCACATATTACACACAGCTAACAATTTGAGAAATAAAATCTAACCCAATCTCACAATGTTGTCTTACGTAGAAAGTAAAATAGTCAAGAGCTCAACATTCAAGCACTCTATTTTATCCACAACATTATGGCACAAATACTTAAGCATTTTCAAAGTAATTTGTAAATCAAATGCAATTTTTAGAGCAAATTTCAATTGATTTTTTCCACAAGAAAGATGATTAAAAAATAGAAAAATATAGGGGTATTTATAGAAAGAACCAGCCACCAACACCGCCCTCACCAACCACCTCGTCGAGGATCCATCAAAGGGTTCGACAAAGCCCTTGTCAAAGACCTTATCGAGGCACCAAAAATTCTAATTTTTTCAAAAATTATCAAGTAATTTTCATAAATACTAGCACCTGAATCGAGCCAAAATTCACCACACATAGCCAAGCATACATACAAAAGAACCCATGATGTGATGTGTGAAAAACATAAAATCATACATAATATACTTAGTATGTGTATATATGCATGATCCACGGTAACCATCTTTACGTAGAGAAAGATAGAACACTAAATGAAATAAACAAACTTTATATTTTATGCACGAAAAGTCAACACACAAACACATAGTATAACAAGTCTTACCCATAACATGTTACATAATTCACACATATTCAATTATTCATGTATGCAATTAATTTTAATTTACTATTATCACAGTTATCCAACACCAAATAACTTGAATGCTAACATTGTGTTGTTCATTAAGCATTCATATTGGATGAGATATTCTTAATTAATATAAATATTAATATCTCCATATTAATAAAAAGCTTATAACCCCTCTGTTTTGGTTAAATGCTATTAAAATCTTAATTATATTTGTTATAACCCACCATATTAGATCCGAATAGTATGCAAAAAGGTGTTCCCTTTAGAAGTCAATATTTTTGCCTTCATGGTTTCCCACCCTAACGAAAGCCACGATTAGTACTAACCTAATTGAACACCCTCCTCTGGGAGATCACGCTTCAACGAGACAAGGCCCCAATTGGTTTGTTATATGTGTGCGCTAATAATTGAGATCAAAAGAAAGTTGTCGTCAGGCTTTCCCCCTCTCAATCAATATTTTCAAATCGGATTAATATAATTTTGGAAAACATCTATCATTTATTATAGTAAAATTTAAATATTTTGAATTCTCGATAACTTCTAAATTAAATTAATATTATATATAAACCAAACATTTTTTTAATTATAACAATTATAATTAATTTTGGGTTTTTGTCTTTAATTTAATCACATTAAATTAATTCCCTTTTTACATGCTTTAATTTTCTTAAACATTTTTTTTACAAAATATTCTAATAATTATGATGCATGTGACATTTTATTTAAATAATTTAAATCTGGATAGGCACTCCTACTCTATATGGCATAGAACATGCATATTAATATTATCACATGGCATAAACATTTCATACATAATATTCATGACATATTAACTTCAAAATAAATTCAAAAAAATACACCATATTATTTATAATTGTGTTCTTATAGATAAAAATAAAAGAAGTTTATTATATTCTTTGTTTAATTGAAATTATCCAAGCCTAGGTCCGGTCCAATTGAAATCCAACAACAACAAAAAACCCTTTTTTGTCCCAAATATTTTTGAATTAAAACGAATTCAATTTTTGTCGAATAACAAAATCAAACAACCACCCACTCTGCAATCCTAACTTCACCCAACCAAGCAATAGCCAAAACAGTATACAAGGGAACCACATTCATCACCCCAACCACCAATATTGTTGAGATGAATCCAACACCACTTGTCTCACATTTTTCTAATCCTTGTAACCTTTGTTTCTAATTAAAAAAAGCTTCTAGATACGATACATGAGATAAAAATATGACCAAAAAAATTCCAACAAAAAAAAAAAGGAAATTGACTCTAAAATTCCTATACCCTCAAAAGGGATGTACAAAATTTCTAAAGCAGAAATCAAAAGGAACAACCCAAAAGATAGCAATAATAAATAATTATATACAACAAATGAACAAGACCATACAAAATCTAAATTTTTCATCATATGCAGAATTATCGTGCCTACCCTATGACATATATTTTCATATACAAAGGATCAAAATTATATTAATAATATCAAATGACTGCTTTTGAGTCCAAAGAAAACCATGATAAAGATAGAATCTTTATAGTTTGGCAGAACATTGGTGCTCAAAAAATTTCCAAAATCAGTAACATTTGATTTTATTAACATAATTTCATAGACAAATAAAGATCATACCTTTGATCAATTTGAAATGAGCATTGTATTCAAACTTGGTACCTCTTTGATCTTTTAAACCTTTCTCCCAACAATTGATGAACCAAAAATAATGAGCTCCCTTGACACTTCAATTAAGACCAATCAAGTAGCTCCTAGTCTCCACTAGAGCTTGAAAAATCGAAACACCAAAGAAGGGGAAGAAAAACAATTTTTCTCACTATTTTTTTGGAATAATTTTGTCTCACAAAATTGTTTCACACAAATTATAGTGTGCAAATTTTTCTCTCAAATTTTCACTAGGACCAGCCAAGCATGAGTCTTTCCTTTTTGGATTTTTTTTTTTTTTGGTCTATTTATATTGTGTGTGTTAGGGTTTAATTCAATAGAATCATATTCCACTGTGAATTCAAAGTCCTCAAATAAATCTAGTTGTGTTTGATTATAAACAAAATTGGTTCTTTTGTCCAATAGGTGCACCAGCCTTAGGTGTTTAATACATGGTCCAAATTTTTAACAAGACTTAATCTTTTATGTAAAATACTACTATAATTCTATTAGGTTTCCAAAATAGATTTGCATGTAGAAATAAATTCCCTATTTAATCATTATCATAATATTTAATTTAATTAAACATTAAATCATATTTAATATTTATAAAAATATCCAAGCTTATCCCATGAACTTTACACTCACCGAGTGCAAATGACATTTATTTTTTTTTAACAATTAAACATTTATTATTTAATCTAATAAAATAATATGAAATATTTAATTGACTCATTAAATATTAATTTACACACATTATCGAAAACACCCTCACAACTAGATTTACTTGTTCTGAGACTGATGGAACTATGAGTACGAGCTTAAATAAAACTTGAAATATTAATTAACTCTTTAATTAATTGTCAAATTTATTTAATTCTAGAGTTAATCTGCTATAAATGTTGAAAATAACTCCCTAATGTCATAGATGATATGTACCCTAATTCAATAGGATTGAGTAATCTACGAATATAATCATTAGGTGCATTTTAATTTTTCACATCTAGTTCATAATTAGAGTTGGTGAAAATGTCTCTTTTACCCCATAATTATTGTTTCTCCTTGAATATCCATGGTTCTTATGAATGACTATGCTATGATCATATCATATGATGTGTATAGTCATTCAAGCTCTAGAAGCGCAAAACAAGTGAATTGTTGTATGACATCTAAGAATAGATGGAATGTATTTCTCATCTTGTGAGATAACCTTCTAACCCATAATGAAGACCGACATACCAAGATACAAGGCATCCTAGCCTAATAACCAGAAGGCATTATCGAGTAAGTGAATGATGGCTTGAAAAGCACTAATATTTTGTGATTTCATTATATACAAATTTGATAAATAGGTTTGATTATAGCATATTTATATGAAAATTTATGAAAATTTATATGTTCAGAATCACGGGTATTTTCTGTTATATTTTAAGCATTTTTAACTTCAAATATATAAATTTATCAACATTTGAAGACCAATACTTAAAGCATTCCATTAGCACCCTAAGAGGTTAAAAGAATAAGGCATGTGAACCTTACAAGAAGAGCCAACTAGTTTGTAAGATATACAAAGAACAATTGAAGAAAAGTGAAGCATCCCATGGTGAGGATTATAGTGTGATGTGGCACACACTATTCGGAAGGAATTCACTAAACATGTAGAGAAACCTATGTCGCAAAGTGGAAAAAGTGGGTCGCAATGCAACCTTTTCTGTTTGCAATTTGGTGTAGCTCAACATATCTCATACCGCAGCGATGATAAACGTGGGTTGCAACCCACCGTCATTTATTCGACCCAAAGCACATCTACACCATCCATCCCTATAAATAAAACATGTATAGGATATATATAGTACATAGAATTTTTAGTTTATTTTTTTCTCTACTGTTGTTCTTCTTTTATTTCTTAGTTTTAGGTTTATTTTTTATATACAATTTAAATTAAACAAGAGCAAATAATTAGTGACAATAATAAAGAGATTTCTAGATCAAGAAGTAATAAAAGATTGCTAAAAATTATAAATTACTATGAAGATCATGATCATAACTTTGGAGCATGACACATCATCTATCTACTATTGGTATTGAAATATAATCTGTATTGTTATTTCTTTTCAAATACTCTTTTGTATTTCTTGAATTCGCTACAATTAATTTATTGTAAATTTATTAATTTTAAGTTAGTTTAGCTTATTATTATAATGAAAATTTAGTTTTGTTACAATGTTTGTGTAGATTATTTAGGTGAATATTTTTTAATATTTAAAATATATATATTGTTTCTAGTTTCAAGATTTTTATAAAATTTATTATTGATGACATATTTTTATTAATATATTTAAAATATGAAAATTAGGTTTCAAATACATCATCCAAATCTAATTTAGACACCTTGATTAGGAGTTTAAATTCATGACACAATAAAAGGCATCAAATTAAATGGTTTGTTAATTTCTTAGACATTAGGCATAATTATAAACTAGTGACCCAACTAAAGGCATTAAACAGTTTGATAAATAACCAATAGTGACCCGACTGAATGCATTATTTAAACTAAAAATGGTGAATAAATAATCTAGATTTATATTTTATTAACCTAAATAATTCTATCATAACTAGCTAAATATTTCCATTAATTCTCCATTGATTGTTAATTTCATATCGTCCTTGAATTTGTTTTAGTTAAATCTATCTTTAATTATTTTTATTATTTTGTCATTAGTTTAGGATTTTTCAAGACCTAAATAATGTGATAGAATGTTTAGATTTTATTACGTGTTTATTTTTAAGAAATTTGACGAATTATTTAAATCACTTAGTTCCTCTTTAGACCGAACGAACCTCACCTAAAGAATTGAGACCCAAAGATCAATGTTGATATCTTCCCTAGGAACATTCTAAATCAGATTATAAAGATATAGAAAACAAATACCACGACTCGCTATCTATAACTAGATAGCAAGCTTGGTATCAAAGAACAATATTTTAGACACCATACTCAATAATAGAGAGAAGATATGAGTGATAAGTAAAGTTTTGAATGTCACGAGATTTCTCTTGATAATTTCAGTGAAAATTCTCAAAGGAACTAAAGAGAAACACTCTCATTAAAGTTATAATCAAAGTTGGTTGATTTCAATCAAAACCTTACATAGGTATTTATATTCTAAAATATAACATAAGCCCTTGCTTATAAAACTCTAAATTATTGTTGGAAATTTGATATAAAATCCTATAAATTAAGGTAAATATGAGTCCTACCAAATAAACTATGAAATTAATATAATTATTTGGCAAATTGTTTGGAAATTATTGTAAGCCATTTTTGACCAAGTAAACCTCTTAATTACAAAAATACTATCTCTATCAATATTGTAGCCCATTCAGATATATTTGTAATGTAATTTGTTTCGCCTCAATTAGATATTGAAAGGAAAAGATATAAAAAATATATTGACAGCTACTCAATGAAACTTTCCTATTTCGAAGTTTATTTGGTCATCTTACTTCATGCCAAGCAGTCCAAATAACATTAAAAATTATCACTAATGTTTTTGAGGTTTAGGATGTCTTTACTTATGGCTATGAGGTTTGTAAAAAGATCTCTAATGCCCTTAAGATTTATAGCTAATATATCACTAATGTCCTTAATAGTTAACTACATTAACTTTTCATCCAATGATACATATTTTTTTATATGACTTTAATACCAAATTTTAGTTAGTTTTTCTACGATGCTAGTTATTAATTCTTATATATTATTATTTATACAAAAACCTTTAAGTTTCTTATCAAAATATTATTTTAATTTTATATTTTTCTTATGTTTATTTTCATAAAGACTTGTGACAAGTTTCTTTATCTTTATTTTCTTATTTATTAGTTTTATAAATTTATAAATAAATATTTAATCGTTCAATATCTTTAATTGACTTAGAATTATAATTATCATACCTAAATTTAATGGTTCCACCATAATCTTTCCTTCCATTGTTCGTATTCTTTTGTTACACCTGATATGTCTTAGCTTTATTAAGCCTTAATACCCTCTTGGTAATGGTATAACTCATGCATCCAGACATGGTATGGTTTCCAAATTATATTTACTAGAAAATAAGGAAAGAGTGATTGCACTCTATTTTAGTCATAATATTAATAATTATTACAACTCTAAAAGTCAACTAAGAACCTTGAAGAGATTTGTAGCCTATCACAATTTTGAATTACATAGTTGCTAGATAATTTTTAGAGTAAAGAGGTTGCTATTACTAAATCTATGTCCAACTAATGAAAATAAGATCTCGTTTTATAGGACGAGGAATCCCTATTTATAATAGTGAAAAATTGTTATTTTACCCCTACTTTAATAATTTATCTAACTTTCTGGTTTTGGCTTTTGAATCTAAGCCTTTTATTTCTTTGACATGATCTGTCGACTAAAGATGTAGGTTCTATATCTTTATTCCTCTTTTTTGTTTTCTACAAATAGTTTTTTTGATGACTTAGACAAAGACACATATTCATCTTCTCGATCACTAATAAAGTAAATGCATTTGTGACCTTAATGATTTTTCTGGCATAAAAAAATGTCTTTCTTATTTCATAACAAATTTCAAAATTATTATTATTATCAAAAAATGTTTCAAACTTAATGATTTTCTCACCATATTCTTCCATGATGGTCATGTTTCTACAAGAAGTGATTATAACCTTACTAGTCAAGTAATTTACTTTAACTTGAGAAGAATTGTCAATTTTCCTAAGTTCAAGGTAGATTTAACTTAGCATTTGTCCTCTTAGAATACATAGTTCATCTGTCTTAAATTCCTTTTTTGGAAGGGAACTTGGTTTTGTAACTTCCCTATTAGTATTGGAAATCTCAAATTTGATAAAGTTGTAAGGACTAACACAAATTTCTTCATTATAATCCATAAGTAAATGGACAAATCTAAGATAGATATGCTTGTCCCCTACTCTGATCTTCTTCTTAAAGTTCTAGATAGCCTTTTTGAAATTTTCAAGAGAAATATTTAATTCATTTAAATTAATTCTTGAATATAAGCTCTTAATTAAAACTACATGGAAAACTTTATAAGCAAAAATTGGATCAACTATTTCAAGAATTTTAAATTTATTACATGCGAGGAATTCTTTTTTATGCTATAAAATTTCATATCTTTGATATGTTCCTGGTATATTTTCTAGCTAAATTATAGAGACTCAACCCTTGTCGTTTACTTGAATTCTTGTATTGGTCTTTTTTGTCTTCAATCACCAATATATTTCTGAGGTATATTTCCCTAAATAGTACTGGTGATCATACTATTTTTACTATTGTTATGAGAGGTGTTTCTCAAAATAATACTGGTGGTTATACTATCTTTCCTAGGATCTTTAACCAGCTTGGTGGCAATGTTTGTTGTTGTAATGCTATCAAATAATGTTTAACTATATCCTCTAGAGTTATTAGTTTTGGTACTCTATAGTTGCCATAACTACCTTCAGCTTCTATTTTATTAATGAAAGCTCTATGAGTTATTCTAATAAATCTAATAATATATTTACTTACTTTAGACCAATCATTGTAAATTCTTGATTTTGGACCATTATAGACCACATAAGTGTTTTTTTGGTCTTCATTTTCTACTTCCTCAGTCCAACTACTCTTTTTCTTTTTCTTTTCATAGTTGTTACTCTCTTTTGAACTATTTGGTTCTTCTTTCTCATTTTCAATTCCTTCTCCATAAGTTTTATCTTCCTTAGAATGAATCACTTATGAGGATTCCTCTTTAGAGTTTTTGGACGCTAACGGTAATTTTGAACTGTTAAGTTCTTCCTGTTTAATACCTGCATCTAAAAGAGACTTCTCTTATTATAAAATCTCGAGTTGTTCTTGAAGGATTCCTATATCCTTTTCCTATATCTTGATCTTGGTGTCAAGATGTTTCATTTCTACATGAACAAAAGTAGTTAAAGCTAGGTGCTAATTCTCTTGTAACAACATCTACTAAACTATTCACATTCCCTAGAAGATGTTCATCATCAAAATTGTAGTAACAACCACTATTTTCATCTTACTAATCTTTCTTGTTTATAATCACCTACAATATTAGTTCTTAAAAAATTATCAAAATTGTTGCTATCAATTCTAACAATGAATCTAAAACTTATTACATATATTATAAATTTCTTAATAGATTTTTTTGATAGCTAAGCATTCTTTTTCATTATTATGATAATTTAGTTCTAGACCATGCAAAGATCCTAATATATATCTATAAAGATATACATCTTTGTCATCTACATTTTCTTTTAAAATTACTCCCTAAAATTCATATGAAGCATTTATTTCAATTATCATTTTATCATGTAGATCTAGATGGTATAAAATTAGTACATTTTTTATCTGTGGTTTTACCTTATCCATGTATAAATATCTTGTTATGTTCATTTCCAAACATGATATATTCAATTTTGTTCATAAAGGTTTTTGCATTTCTCTAAGTTTCTTGATGTATACTTTAACATACATTAAACATCCTAAGAATATTTATAATTTTTTTTCTTTTAGTTTACTAGAAAATCCTTGAATGTTATTTAGTACATGAGACTATAGATTATATTTTCCATCTTCAATTTCTAACCCTAAATACTTAATATTTTACTGAGCGATTACTACTTTCTTTTTAGAAAATAAAATGCCTTCTTTCTTGAATTCTTGTAGAATATTGATATTTGAATCATGTTTATTTAATTCATTATTGAAAAATAAAATATCATCTATGTAAAAATAACAAATATTTTATAATTTCTTAAAGATGTTGTTCATATACCTTTGAAAGATACTGGGAGCTCGTTTTAACCTGAATGGTACAACACTCTATTATAATTGTCCTTCTGGGAAAATAAATGCCCTTAGTTTTTAAGATTACTAATCTAGTCTTATTTTCCAAAATCCACTTTTGCATTCAAAATTTAAGAATTTTTTTTTCCTTTTATTAATGATAATAATTCTTCTTTCTTTGGAATAAATTAAGTGTCTATCACTAATGATTTCTTTATTCAATTCTTTGAAGTTTATTACCATTCTTTTTTTCTCCTCTTCTTTTTCAACTTATTTCCCGACTAAGAATGCATGGCTAGAGTTTGGTGAATTACTTGGTATTATGACTTTTAATTCCAAAAGTTCTTGAATTTATTTTTCAAACTCTATCTTATCTTATGGAGTATAAATCATAGGTTTTACTCTAATAACTTTATTAGGATCTCTTAGTTTTATGTTAGAAATCATTTTAGATTTATTTTTTGTTGGATCTAAAGGATTTTATGAGCTTACTATTTTAAGGATTTTCTTATATCTATTTAGGCTTTATCTTTCTAGATTTTATTAAGAAAAGAGTTTTGTTTCTCTTCTATATCTAATAAAATATTTCCTAAATAAAATTTTTGTTGCTACTTTATGTCTATATCACCATATTTTTACCTTTTCTTGTTGCATAATCAAAGCTTTTATTATTTTTAACACATAAATGGTTTCACCATCTAGTGTTGTTAGACTTATTTGGTCTAAATACTATGTAAAAGGTTGTATAAGTTCAAAAACCCATTTTTATTGAAAAATCAACTATTTTTTATTGATATATGGTAGGAATAGAAATTTCTCTTCTCCTATCATTATATTTATATCTTTTAAAAATTTATTAAGATTTATTGTAATATTGTTACCAATTCATACAATTAAATCTTTTGGTGCTTGTTTCTAGAGTTCCTCTACATACATACTAGCTCTTATATCTACATATGTGTGTAGATAGTAACTTGTGTAACCTTTAAATTTCAATCCTACCTTAATATAAGTATTGTTTTAATACTATACAAATCATTCATCTTCTGATGAAGAGTATTCATATTCTGAGCATTCATATTTTGAGTCAATTATTTTTTTCTCGATTTCTTCTAATAGATAAATATTACAAGTATTATCTATATCTGATTCCTTTATTGCTTTTAATTTCATCTTAAAATCTTCTTCTAAGATTTTTATTTCTGCAAAAATTCCTTTTAAATTATTGTTTTAATGTCCTTCCTCATTGCAGATCTAGCATCTACATTTCTTTTACCCTATTGGCAATAATCTTTTGTTTTCTTGTGGGTTATACATTTTTCTCCTAAAATATCCTTTTCTATCATGTTCTTTGATATACCTTCTCTTATATTTTTAAAAATCCTATTTTTTAAATTCATATCTTTTAAATGTTTTATATTTTTTATATTTTTATACTTTTACTTGTAAGATCTTATGTTACATCTATATTTTCCTGACATTCTAAAATCTCTTGTATCACAAAAGATTTTATCATTTCCTCTTATTTGTTTAGATTTATTTCTTTCTTGACATTTAATGATTATCCAATTTTTAAAACTTCTTATTTTTCCTCCTAAGGTGTATGGTATAGTTTCCTTATTTCTTTTATTCCATCATTTTTTTATGGTTTTATGTAATGTTCCAAGTAATTTCTAAAAAAAAAAATTCCTTTTAAGTTTCTTCCATGGAGGCTGATAACTTATGATAAATATTCACAAATAAAGGAATCTATATAATATATGTAACATATTTCCATGTTTGTTAAATGTCATTTGGCATCCTTAATTTTATTTTCACTATATTCAATGATATGTCTACATTTGTCTACTCTAATAAATTCCTTATATATTTCATTTACTATAGTACCTAAGTCTTCCCTATTTATGAGAGCATTTCCCTATATCAGTAAATGTTGTTTTTCTGTTAAATATATAAACCAAATGTTTACATTTTCTTTCATTTTGTGAGCTACGAAGACTCTAAAATTTGAAGGGTTTGATTGTGTGGTTGGAGAAGCTTGTATAATTACACTTATACCACTATACCATTATCTAAGGATTTTTTTCTGTCTCCATATAATCTAAATCTAAAAGATTAGATCTATAATTTTATGATGTTTGAATTTAGTGGAATACTACCTCTAATTCCCCAATGTAATTCTTCATTCATTTTGGGTTGTTGTTTTCTTCTATTAGGAATATCAGGTTCTTCTAGTATTTACCTATTTCTTTCTTTTCTATGTGGGTTAGATGTTCTTTCTTGATAAAGAACTAGTGATGATATTAGTTTTATATGATTTTTTGGGATCATATTTTCTGATTCAAAATCAGTTTCACTAATTATTGTCGCATAATCTTCCTCCTTATTTGTAAAAACAATTTCATCATAATGTCTTCCTTACTCTTCATCTATTAGAATTAACAAACTAACAAGTTTTTCAATATCCCTATTCTCAGGGTTCATAAATTGTTCTTCTAATTATTTTCTATATTCTATTAAATTAATATTATAGCTCCTCCTTTATCTTTGGATTTTTTCTTATTCCTCGGTATCAATATGTCTGATCTCCGAGGTGATTCTTCTTTTAACCTATCATTTCATTGTCGTCAAGTGTTATTTACATCCCTTCTTAATTCTATAAATTCCTTATCTATGTCTTATTGTAATTTCTTATTATAACTATATTCTTTTATTTCTTTTAGGAGTTCTTTTGTTGTTTCATTTATATCTTGTAGCGACTTGATGTTTGATTCCTATACTATATCTATTTCTTTTGCTAAAAGAAATAAAGCTTTCATTATTGTTATTTGATATTTTGATAGGCCTATTAGGCTTCTATCAAAATCTAATTCTATATTATGTAGTTTGTTTTTGAACATTATTGAGATATGGTGTCATTTTCTTCCTAATATTACATCATGGACTAATACTTTTATTATTTTAACTTCTTACTTTAGATCTGTAACATCTCTTTCTTTGTTAGAGGTTTCTCCTTCATGAACTATAAATGTAAGCCTTAATACATTACTATTTCTTGCTACATTACTTTTCCTCCTGGTATTTGAGGTTTTTTAACATCTAAGTTTCATTCTTCTAGTATTTCAAAGTCTGTTAATATATTTGGTTTATTATTTGTCCAGTTACTTGAAAGTTTAATCTATTTCTATGAATTTATTTTGTCCATTTATTAAACGATTATAGTTGTTTGTTAATGAATATTCTACTATGTAGTGCACTGAAAATTGATGATTTTCTTTTTTCATTAAATATCTTCTTTCAAATTCATAGGCTAAACTTAACACTCATTTTAAGTTCTTATCAATAATATTAGTGGCAAACTTATGATGTGTTGTGAATTTTAACTTTTGGTAACATAGGATTCTATAGATCATTCCTAATAAAACATCTTTCTAATTTATTATTCTATTGTCTAGTAGTGCTAATTTTATTAGTGTATCTTTTCATTCTTTAAAATGTGCTTTTATGAATATTTCTAATCCTCCTAAATGGATGTATCCAATTTTTATTTTATCCTTTTTGGGGGGTATTTTTGGTAGTTTATCCATAATGATTTTTGGACAATTAATGGTATGTTATACCTTCTTTTTACATCTGTAATATTAATGGTTATTTTTTTATTACTTATTTCATAACAAACTATATCTTTCCTTGAAAATATTTTCCTTAATCTTAAAAATGATAAATCTTTGAATCCATCTCCTACCTTAAGATTTAATCTTACTTTTTGTATTTCTTCAAATTTCTTTATGTCAGTTATCATTACTTGTGAGAAACATCTTAAGATGTCTTATGTTTCTATTTCTATTATTTATTGGTTTCCTATTATTTCTCCTATTTTTATGTATAAAAGACTACTTATCAATTCTACTAACTTTAACTTCATTTAAGTTTTGGGCTATTTTTTGATATTTTTGAAATCTTAGCGGTATTTATGATATTACTTCAAAACTTGGAGTAATTTGGATAATTATCCTATTCCAATGCTTGATCCAAGGACAATTGAGTTATTCTTCATTGATTGACCTACTTGGAACGTATCATGGAATTTTTAGTGATGTTTTTTTATCTGCATCATTATGAGTATACTTATAATTTGTTATAAGTGATTCATGTACTTGCGAGTTTTTTTTATAAATTTATAAAATTTGACTATCAAGTTTTTATGTAGTATAAGTCAAATACCAAGGTGTCATGACAAAGGGCCAGTGAAATCATTCAGGATTAAGATAATCCTACACATGGTCATCAACAACATAGAAACAAATATGAATAAATGGAAGTTGATAATGTTTCTAATATGTCTGATCCAATCCTGTATAATCCATATCACACATAAGTACCCCTAACTAGATGTCTCCACATCAGTTATCCTAAATCAGGATAACTCCATTCACCAATGGATATAAGTTGTACTAGTGAAATAATTAAAGATTCGATACTTCAATTAATTTTCACATGTTATATAGATTATTTCACTTAAATCCTCTTGTATATACTCCTATATACTAAGTTTAAGAAAACATAAATAATCTAGGATTTTTCAAGATTTATTTAATGAATTAAATAACCATGATTCATATAAATTAATGTATTTTTATTTATTTTAATTTTAACTATAAAATACAAACTCATTTTTATTTCAGGGCTCTAATGCTGAAAGCATCATCCTCCGAGCGGTTTAGTATTGTAAGGGATCATTTTTCTCAATGCTTACCAAATTCTTATGAATGTAATGGAGGGGGCCATACTTATGATTATTATTACATTAATCTAGATCAATCATACTCTTTTTATTAACAACTAGATTTGAGGAATCAAATTCACAATTCTTGGAGCTACAATGAAGAGGGTTACTCTTTCACATGACTAACATATCTATTGTATCCTTACTATCACCTACTACCATATCTTACATGAAGGAAACACCAAAAGGAAGGTTGGAGATACTAGAAGAGAAGTTCAACCCCTTCATGAAATGTAACCCTTCAAGGAAAAGGAGATAGAAGCCTTGGGTTAGAAGATAGACCAAAATTGGATTAAGTGTTCAAGAACCTCTACTTAATTCCAACAAGAATTGACAACTACCAACATAGATTTATATGGAGAAGAGAAGAACAAATGTTTTATGGGAGAGAAGAAGAGGTCAACCACTAGGAATAAATAAGAGAGAATTCAATGCATATGGTGGAAGATGAGCACAAGGATATATTTGAGAAACATGTGGTAGCCCAAAAAGAGAGAACTTTGGTTCCTATTTTATTGGAGGAAGCACTCAACTATCATGACACTTGAATTTAATAGAGAAGGAAAGGATATCACCATGGGAAGCAAGGTGGATTTGTGACGTTCAAGGTCTTTATAGCCATTGACCTACTCTTGATGACGGTGCAAGCTATAAGTTAGAACTTGGAGAAGAACTTGAGGGATCAAAATTCTTAAAGGAAGCTCCAACTGACCCATTTGATGTTTCTTTTGAGCATTCCAATAGTGTTAGAGACTAACATTTCTTGAAGATTGGTCTTAGTGCCTTAAGGAAGAAGAAAATGGCTTTAGAACCCATATGCAACAATGATGACCTTAGCCCAACATTCATGAAAATAGTCAAGTGGCATTTCAAGGAATATGTCAAGTATTTATTTACCTTGCGAGGAGTTCAAGGGAAGTCTAGTCAAGGACTACAAAATGTGATGCTTCTTGGAAGCCAGCCCAAGTTATTTAAATTTATATTTATATTATATTTCTCTTAGATTTTATTTTATTATTTACTACTTAGTTATGTTTCAACTTTTGTAGATTCTATTAAAGAAGGAAGTTAATGCTACATCAAGATGTGAATGACTAAAACATCAATTATTAGTGTTTTCTCATCCTTTATATACTATTGTTTTTAATGCTTTTCATACTAGGGCAATGTGTATGTTAAATTTGGAGGTAGGAATCTCTTAATTGTTTTGGTAGTTAGTTTAGTTATATTATGTGTCTATGAAAGCATGTTTGAAAAATGATCAAATATGTGCTTTATTTACTTGCTTTGTGGATTGATTTAGGATTCCAATAATAGGAACTATAGTTGTTTTGAACATGATTATTTGTAAAAACATGGATGTTATCTAGTATGCATGTATTCTTGTTGTAAGCCTTATTGTTTTATTGTGACATTTCATGCTTGAGCATAATGCCTTAATTATTGATGAGTATGATGTTTAGATAAGGTTTATTTGAATTATGCTTGCTTTAGATCTCACAAGTCTTAAAATTTGTTTGAGAGTCTCTTGATGCGAAATCTTAGACTACACATTGCTAGAGGAATGTTTTAAGCCATTTTTGGAACGATCAAGCCTTTCTTGTCTACCTTTGTATGTATGCATCCATAGTCATACACTTTGAGCCCAAATGATTGACCTTTTCTTTGGTGCTTAAATACTAGCCATCTTAAAATAATATCTCACGTTAACTTCTCATCTTTAATGCTTGAGTTTATTTGTTTATATTGTGAATTGCAATATCGTGTTAGGAGTAAAGCTTGGCACACAATATTTGTTTAAAGAGTGCTACACCCAAAATAAAAAGAAAATATTGATAAAAAGTAATAAGTTTGGGGTGTAGTAATTCAAAAAAGAAGAATAAGAAAAAAATGAAAATAATTTTGTGTGTGGATCAATGATAGAGAAAAAGAATATTAGTGGTATGATAGATGTATTTTGAAGGGCTTAAATGATCCTAATGTAAATTGCTTGAGTTTAGGGTATAAATTAAGCCTAAAATGTATCCCATTTTCTACCCATATCTTAATCTTACACTACAAGCTTTAATAAAGTCCCATGGCTATGTGTATGTCTACATTAGTGGAGAGATGCATTAAAAAACAAACCTACCAAATCCAACTTATATTACATGCTTGCATAACCTTATCAAGATAAAATGCTTTGAAAATGAAAAAAAATAAGACACACACATAGTGTCCACTTGAAAGTAGAGTATGCTATGGAATTGATTTAATGCTTAGCCAATGTTTATGTGTATCTTGGAGACATGTGCATTAACTTTTGAGGAACCTTTAATGATCAACTTACATGTGCATTAATCATTCAATCTATCAACTTAATTCATGTTTTTTAAGTGTTTTTAATTTATTTTGCTTGACAACAACAAAAAGGTAAGTTTTGGGTGATAATTATATGCAAATCGAGTTATCAATATCATTTAGATTAGATATTTGCCTATTTTATTTAAATAAATAGTGTAACTTTTAGCTTAAAATAATAAATATGATTTTCATAGGTAATAGAGAGAAAATTTTAATTTTTATGACTTTATTTCGGATTTTTGTAGAATTTGTTTTTTGTGAATTATTTGGATCAGGTGGATGTTCATAGAAAGAAGTAAAGATGAGCTCAGAAAGACAGAAAGCACTCCAGCACTCATTCGGCCCAAGGTTGGTGTTTTTAGCCTGCTTATGGATCAACTTAGACACAATTCAGCCCACAAGTGACCCGCATTGCTCGCTCTAGTGCCTATCTCATATCTCCGTGTGCGACACGTGACATACCTTTTTTCATCTACCATTTCAATTGCACGACACGTGGCACATTCTTCTCAACGCCTATCTTCCACTTGTGACACGTGTACACATTGAAATGCGTCCCTTTACAGCTGATCCAACAGCCCATGTTTTATCACTTGAGGGTTTTAGTTTGGATTCTACATATTTTTGATAGTATATTCTTTTCTCATTAGTTTCCTTGTATTTATTTCCATGTATTTCTCTTTGCTTATGTTTTTAATTGTTATATTGTAGAGATTAAACCTCATCTCTAGGATCTTTGTTGAACTCAATCATAATATATGTATTTATTTTAATTACTTAATTAATTCTACTTATTTGGATGTTTCAATTATTTTGCTTTAATACCCTCAATTAATTGTTTAAGGATTGATTCATGTTGTGACTTTTACTCTAGCTTAGAAAAGTATATTTGGAGTTGGTCATTGGATAATTGATATATTTGATGGAATAGTCTGGGAACATGACTATGAAATATGTAGTATGCGTATATCTATGCTTAGTGTGCTTAATGTGTGGTAGGAATAGCATGAAAATGTCACTTATTCCCTTTGAGTACTGTTTTGAATGCTTGGAAAAGATTCATAAATATATTAAAGCATATAGTCAATCGTCAATTCTAATATTAATTATTATAAGTGTATATGATACTATCACGATACGAATAAGAAGTTAGCAAGAATTGATTAATATTTGTTTCATATCATTAAATATTTTATTATTTTTTTAATATTATAAATAGAGAATACAAAAAAAAAGTTACCTTTTAACTAATACAAAAATTCACACTAAAACATGACATAATAACACGAAACGAGTATAATGTATACAGTTAACATTAAAGGAACACTATTAACACACGACATTTGTCACCCTGTGGTAGCCTTTGTGTTTTTTTGGGAGTGAGGGGGAGGGGGAAGGAGAGGGGAAACAAATTTCACAAGCTCTGGGTTAAGAGTGAAACATTGTATGATGAAAACTTATCGGGAATAAAAATGATAAAAATAAAAATTAAGTCCAATTGAAAATAATATTAATATTGCTTTGTTTGAATGAAAACAAAATAATGGCTTATTAAAAAATAAAATTTAAAAAATATTTTTTATCATTTTTAAATAAAATAATAATTAATCATACAAATAAATAAATAAAATACAATATTTTAACATATTTTTAAAGAGTGAAGGAATTAGGATTTTCCGACTGTAATATTTTACATTTTATTTCAAATTAATAATCAAATTAAATATAAAAAAATCTTAAATCATTCTTGTTATTATTGTTATTGTCAATCAAGACAAATGGTCCAAACCATCTCATACCCAACCTGCTCCACCCAATTACTCAATAGGTTTTACCGATAGTTAATAGAGCATCATCCCGTTTAACACGTGTATTTGCTATTTGGATAAACTCAATTATCATACATACGTTTGTTTACTATTACATTTGTTAATGCCTTCTTCAGGAAATATATATATATATAATTTAACTACAAAAGGGAAATGGCGAAACCGTCATGACCCAGCGAGGCAAGAATTAAGCCTATCAAGCCGAGGATAGAGTTGTCCAAATTTGACGCGCAGGGGATCAGAAGTGGTCGATATCTAGCTGTGATTGATCAATGATCACGTACGCCCCCATCCAATGGTTGCTGATTGATCACAAAAATATAACAAATTATCCCAGCAAATTCTTGAGCATATACACCATTAAATACTTGGCTATAAAGTAAAATAAACATGTATGCAAAATTCAGTTCGAAATGAAAGAAAAAGAAAAAAAGCAAACAAAACAAACAGGTAGTTACATTCACAAGGACGCTAATTTATCATTCAAATTATTGTAGCAAATACAAAAGGTATAAATACTTCTCTGGTTTAGTGGTCTAATCAACAGCATAGTTATAACAATAACAACATCACTGAGGCTAGCTACCAGACAATTTAGAGAGTAACAGAGCTTCAAAATCATTACTTGGTTCTATTCCACTCAGACCTAACAATTTTACTATCTGCAGCCAAAGCCATCTCAGAAGTTGGATTCCATAGCCTGCTGCAGAAGAACTATAAAGATTTTGTGCCACCCCAACCTCACATACAAAACACCCAAAAAGGTTTGTTTCTATATGTTGCCCCAGTATTGTGAAAATAGATATTCATGATATGAGTGAAACAGCCTAACAGCCACAAGAAAAAAGAAGAAACTGGGATAGTGAAACATGATATAGACTATGAGAAAAAACTCATTTCATTACCATGCACTTTAAACCGGCAGTTCGCTGGTCTGCTTCTTGGCAGCTATTCCTGTGGCAACATCCACAGTTTTTGTCTTGCCATCATATGATGACAAAACCTTTCTCTGTGAACCAATGTGTAATGCAATCTCTGAGTCAATACCATAAAAATTGCACCTTTTTTATTCAGGAAAAGAAAAAGAACATTTCAAACAATAGCTTCACAAAGAACTTGTGAAATTTGTGCTTGCATGAACGTGCAGTTTTCTCCTGTTAGTGAAAATTGGCAAAGTTTAGAAACCATCCTGCAAAATACAAGACATTTGAATAATGAAGAGAGGGTTTTCAGGATCATGGTGTTTCTTATTGTTGACTTGTTTAATCCACTTGTTCCCTATAAATCTTGAAGCCACTGATCTATCTCATAAAACTATGAAGTTCTATGATGTATTTAGCTCATTCTGATTTAGAAAACAATCTTCAGAGTTACTCTCCCAATACTGGAATCCAGTAAACATCACTTCCATTTTTGTTTTTTGAAAATGAACTGAACAACACTCTAGTCTTTCACCTTCTTTATTCCAAAAAAAAAAATTATATCCTGATTGGTTCGTAGGTCTGAAGCACTAGGAATTTGGTGCCATCACTGTTAGTTATTTGTTCTTTGTTTTGACTTTTCCATACATAAGATTCAAGTTGCTTTGGTAAATATAGAAGTTGCTTTGGTAAATATAGGTGACAAATTCTCTAATTCACATTGTTTGTGTCATTAGAACACTTTAATTACATAGCTTTTACAAGAGATATATAAGTCACTTGATTTTTAAAATTGAGACACTTTAATCACATAACTTCATAATTATGTGAATAAAGTGTCCATTTTCTATGGTAAAAAAAATACCCCCGGGAAAAGCATGAAAAAAAGACTCGAATGGTACGATCCCTCCGTCACCCCAGAATGAAAGGGGCGATGAAGTTATGGGGTTAAAGTGTCCCAATTTTAAAAATCGAATGATTTATGTATCATTTACAAAAGTTAAGTGATCAAAATGTCTAAATGATAAAAACAAACATTTAGGGTAATTTTCCCTTTAATTAATATCAGAAGGTGTTAGTAGAAACAGAATAGGACTCATTAAATTCTTCATCAAGTCAAATGGAGCAAAAACAAGAAATGATGTCTAGCATATCAATCAAACCCAAGAGGACAACCATACTTGATAACATGTAAATCAGCATTGATATGAACAGAAAAATCACAAGCTAGACTTCAAGAGCTATGTGACACAATCATGTATCTTTTGTAAACTGTGCTCTGCTAAGACAGACATTTTAGAACAAGGGATGGTTACACTTACAATTGGCTCAAAATCAGGGCTAGACAAGTTGAAGGTGAGGTTCTTCATTAATAACAAAACCTGCAACAGAACATCAAATAAAGACCAATCAGTGTTTTTCAGCTGTTACTTATTAAGAATATTAACAAAGCATACAAGTTGATATAATAACATATAGGCTAATATGGACAAAATAATGAAATATTTTCAGCATACAGTAATTTTGGAGTTAAGGAATTGGTTTTTTAATGAATGCTAAATGAGTTTTGATGTGCCCTATCATTGTCATTGAATAAAGACATGCAAGGCATCAAGCTATGCCAGTTTCCAAGATTTCGCTTAGTTTGACAATTTGCAACTTGAAAGTTGGAACAACGCGATTTTTCCTGCTATTTAGTTGGAGCAATTAAATGCAAAAGTTAATGATAAGGCTTTAGATCTAGGCATAACAATCTCCTGTATATATCATTTGTAACAACTTTGCAGTTATTTATTGGCTTCATGTTATCTTAATTTAGCTACATCTAGTATCTAAGGAGCTACAGAAACTCTACTCGAAAAGCAATATCATCTCCTTCTAAAATGATTTAACCTAGAAAGGACTTCTTGTCAAGATGCATGTGGATGATATATTCCATAACCCCCCAAATTTCACACATATGCATACAAAATTCTCTTATTCATTATTAACATTAAATACTTTTGATCAATTCAAATATTTATGAAGTATGCCAAGTAAAATGAAATCAGGATATGATATGCTTTACCGTAGTTATTAGTAATCATATGGTAAAATAATGGATGAAGTCTAACGAGCTATCTCATCTTATTTTATGTTTCATTTAATATCTCTAATGAGTTCATGGGTTAAAGTTGCCCCATCATATTTAAATATCATCCCATCCAATTTAAAGTTGTCTCATCCCATCCCATCCAATTTAAAGTTGTCTCATCCCATCCCATCCCATATTATTATAAATAATCATGTTTCCTTTTTTTCATTATTTTTATAGTTTTACTTGTCTCATTTAGACCCATTTGGGACAAATGGGATATCCTATTATGTACCATCCCAACCCACCAAAACAAATAAGTGGGATAAGATGGAATGGGCTCACAAAATTCATGGGTTGTATCATGGGATAATGGGACATCCCATCCCAATTGATACCTCTATTCTAGATATTGCCAAGGAACTAACATAGAATAAAGCAGGGATATGTTATGCATTCTGCAGAAGTAGCTACATCTTAAAAGCTACCAATATTTTTGTTCTACTAACCGTTTCAAAATTAATGGGATCCATCTCCTTGAGTTTTTGCACATGGCCTGTTGTGTCAGGATCAAAAACACTACCGATGAAACCATAAACTTCAGAAAAATCTGGAATACCTGATAAATGCCAACAAAAATCAATACAAAAGCCAAAATAAAATTGTTATATGTAGCAAATGAAGCAGCAGTGAGGGTAAAACACCATGAAGAAGAGGAGCTTGCTTTCCTTGCTTTGGTATTTCAGAACTTGGCAACATTCTGCTCAAGCTGCCAATGCCACTAACTTTACTGCTACTAATCCTTGCCATATCCTTTGATGCAATATCAGCTGAATCAGTAATGCCGCATACAATAATAAGTGCTGGAAAGTTCCCTTTTAACAAAACTTATCTATCTCCTACTAATGTTCAAAACAACACAATATAGGGACGGGGAGAGGAAAAAAAAGAAAAGAAAAGTATGCAAACCTTCATTTCCCTGAAGATTAGCACATTCTTCCTTGGATGTCCCAATTTTACTTGATGATAGGTTTATTAACATGGAAGTGTCATCCCATGGTGTATATCTAGATGAAACAGTGTTCCTGGAAGATGGATAAGCCATGGATGCTTGCAATGGTGTCAATACTACATTACGAACCATTGATTAAAAAAATTAAATTTTAGTGAAGAGTAATACGAAGTTTAGAGAATGAAATGATTGAAATGAATTTGCTGTATTTAATTAAATGGCTGAATATATCTATACACACAATCATTAGTTGTGTAGAGTTAGTTATAACTAACTTCTACATCAACATGCTACTCTAAGTAAATCTTACATAGTACATACTAACACTTGTAAGGCTTGCAGTAAACATAAATAACATACAAACATACAATACAAGCAATACTAATCCTAATCTTAATACCCCTTCCTCTCTCTCTCTCTCTCTCTCTCTCTCCTCCTCCTCCTCCTCCTCCTCCCAACAAAAAATAAATAAACTCATGGTGATGAAAGCACCATTAGTTTAGTTCTAAAAAAGAAAAATCTGTCATCTGGAAAAAGCTTGGTGAGAATACCAACTAGTTGATCCTCTGATTGTGTCCAAAGTACCTGCCACTACATGTTCATATAGGAAATGAATTCCAACTACACATGTTTCATTCGTGTGTGCATGATTGGATTAGATGCTAGATATTTGGTGTTGATGTTGTCACAAAACAAAACAGCTAGTGCCATTTTCAACTCAGTCAAAAGTGATTAAAGCCAAATCACCTTTATTGATGCTAGAGCTAATGCTCTATAGTCTACTTCAGTAAAAGACCTTGCCACTGTTTAATAGTTTACCAACACTCTAAGACACCAAATTGCCACCAAAATAAATCCCGTAACCTCCAGTACTCCTTTAGGGAAACTTATCAATCTGAATCTGAGAAATCTAGTAGTCCCAAATACATCAATTTTTTGTAAGCATACTTCATGTGTACCTATACCTTTTAGGTATCTCAACATTCTTTTTGCTACCTTCATATGCTCATCAGTGGGCTCATGAAGGAACCAACATAACTCAAGTCTAGTCATCACACAATATTGAAGTGCTTCTGTAAGACTTCCATATAGTGTAGAATCAGTGGGTGGTGTTCTTGTTTATTTGGACAGGGAGGAGGAGTTCACAATTAATAATGCTGCAGGAGGAGTTATAGGAGAGAAAACAACTATAAAAACTTATGAGCTTATGAGATGGTGCTAATACTTGACCTTTTCAAAGTCATCCTTATGCAAGTCCTAATCATGAACAAATGAATGCAATAAAGTGTTATCAACCTAGACCTAAGAATGACTCCTATGCAAACACTTATGACTCAGGGTGGAGAAATCATCCCAATTTCTCTTTGAGGGCAAACAACCCTATCTATCTCCAAAACCAAAACCACGTGCAAGGCCAACAATTGAATCAAAACATGCCACACAATCCACCTAAAAGCCAATTTTGGAGGATAACTTGAATGCTTGTATTTAAGTGAGCAAAAACAAGCAAGAGAGAAACAATCAAAGGTTGGACTCTCTAGAAACATCCATAAAAAGGGTGAAAGGTCAAGTAGTACAACTAACTGAGCACGTGCAAAAATAAAAGGGAGATTACCAAGTCAACTTGAACAAACAAAGGCAATGCAATCCTTTAAAATGGGGGAATGCAAGCAACCTCTAAGAATCCAGAGAACTTTAATGTTAACATCACCATGGGTGATAAGAAGCTAGTTAAGGCCATGTTGAATTTAAGTGCAAGTATGAACCTAATGCCTTATTCGGTATACTTACAATTAGGTTTGGGGAGCTAAAACCACAAATATGTCCCTTTAATTAACTGATAGATCTGTTCAATATCAGAAGGACATGGTAGAGGATTTACTTGTATAGATAAATAAGCTAATAATACCTATTTATTTTGTTGTTTTAGATATGCAGGAAACCACAATTATGGAAAAGAAGCACATTGTTCTTCTTATTATGCCATTCATGGCTACAACCAAGACAATTATTGATGTCCACTATGAGAGACTAACCATGACAGTCTTGTACGAGACAGTACATTTTAAAGAAAATTTAAAAAATGAGTCAATAAAAAGGGGTACACTGAATGTATCACAGTATACACACCATAGCCTCAAACAACGTCTTGCTAAATCATTAAACTAAGTACTAAATGGGAGACAACCCATTGACATTTGTTTTCTTTTGTTTTAATTTTCGAACATTTTTATTTGTTAGCGATTGTTTTTATTTTACTTAATTTGGTAGTAATGTGGAAATTATCAAGGGTGAAAGAAATATTGTTATCTCATATTATTTTTGTTTACTATTGTTTAATAATTAATCGCGTTTCGTTATGCTTTCTTTCCACCACAACATTGGGCTCTTGGGCCATTTTGACTAGAATAGATTTTTCACTTTGCATCGTGGCATCGTAAAATGTGTGCCGTAGCGCAATGGTCTCGAGCTTTCTAGCTAGAAATATTTTTAGTACATGCCACGACCCATGTCCAATTCTTACACTAAAACACCCCCAATCACGAGAATTTCATATCAAACATCATTTTTTCAAAACAAATCCCAACACTAACCCCTTTCCTCTTGCCCAAAAACCCAATTTTCTCACAAAAATTCATGACCTTCTCCAAATCCACATCATTAAGGCCACTATTGTGGGAATTTGCTTCCATCTTCATCAATGTTACAGATTTGGCAACTATCATCCAACTTCATCATCTTCACTAAGTGATTTCAAAAATCAAAAAGTAAGTGATCCCTACTCTCAAGATAATTACTTAGTTTTATTTGTTGATATTAAAAGTAAATATTTTTTGGGTCTACATGAACAATCCCTAGTTTGGATAGAGAGTATGGAATAGAGTATAATTGAAATACTTTCTGGAAATTACTTTGTGGGTATTTTCCACACTTTGAACTTGCAAAAATGGCATCAAAAAGGAAAAATAGTGAAAAAGTTAAGGAGCAAGTTGTGCCACTAGAGTTTAATAGAGCTATATTTGATAGTTTTGAGGCAAAACAAAGATTTGATAAAGCTGCAGAAATTAATACAATTTTATTATGGAGAGAGAGATCGAATTTGGGGAGTATCTATTTACGTGTGTAATTGATAAAGTAGCAACTCAAAGATGGAGACGGTTCATTAAGAACCTAGAGGCTACAATAATGTCCATAGTAAGAGAATTTTATGCCAATGTTCCTGATGCTATGGATGATAAGGCAATGGTTAGGGATGTGATAGTATACTTTGGTGCGTTTGATATAAATTTATTTTATGAGATGAAAGACGTTGGACATGGTGAATATGAAGTTTTCTAGATCATATGGATTATGATGAGGTAATACAAGCCCTAACATTAGGGAGGGTAGATTAGGAGATAGTAAATGGGAGATACAAATCTTTTGATGCCAAAGATTTAACGAATGTCTCTCAGATTTGGCAATATTTTATCTACTCCAAATTGATGCTTACCACACACTATAGCACACTGGACAAAGAAATGACCATATTATTGTTTGCCATCCAATCCACAAAAACAAAGGATGTTGGGACATTAATTAACTAGAGGATTAGATTATCAACGAACAATCACCGGTTAAGCTACTTTCTCCCACAACTCATCACATCATTATGAGCTAAAGCTAGGTGAAGTTCCCCACTGGTAAGGTCTTGTAACAAACCGGTGATTTATTACCCAAAATTATATAAGAAACCTTACAAGTGGAACAAAAAGCACCCAAGCCAGTAAGAGAGTCACCTCTTCTTCAATTGTATCAATAAAAGATCAAGTTCACATGCTACATAAAGAGGTAAAACATATCAACGAATACCAATCCCAACTGCAGGAATGGTTCGGTAGACAAATGCACTTTCAAGCTGAATACATGCAGTCCATTCATGACATGCAACGGTTTCAACTCACCCAATCTGAAGTAGACTGTAGCCAATTTAGGGGAGTACTTGAGCATCCAAGGCATGAATTTTTTTAAGGCTCACTAATGCTGAAAATAAAGAAAAACCTAATGATGTGGAGGACAGAAACTCCAAGTTATCCCAACTCATTTATTTATATTTTTTTATTTTTTATTTTTATTGTATTTTATTTTGATTATGATTTGATGTACTTAACTTTAATTTATTTTATTTTCCTTTTTGGACAATGTTTATTTGATTTAGAACCCTTAATTTCATAATTGTTAGGTGATGTTTGATACATATGAGGTACATAGTGACTCTATGTGTGATAAAACTTGAATTAGATGATGGATGCAACAAGAGTAGTAACAGGTATGAATAAATACCTTGACTCCAGAAGTTTGAAAGTAGTGATTTAGTTGTTGCAAAATAGTAAAAATAACCCTATAAAGTCAAATGCATTTTCATTCATTTATGGGCACATACTTGATATTACTTGTTTAATGAGTTTAAATTAAGTATGATATGAGCAATGTGATGTCTTCTTAATCTTAGCATTTGATTCTATTCATGAGCGCTACTTTGTGCACATTTAAACATTTGTTTTTGTTTATAAACATATGCGAACCTATTTTCTTTCTTCTTTGTATAACTTATGTTCGTATATATTTTGTTGAGTGCTTAAACCCCCTAAGATCGGTTTATAACTTATGTTCGTATATATTTTGTTGAGTGCTTAAACCCCCTAAGATCGGTTTGATATTAACAGTATATCTAGTGAGGTTTAGAGTCGAAATGAATTTGAAATCTAACAATAGGCCTGTGGGAAATAATGTTGATATGTTTTGAGTAATGGGCATAGATTTGTAATGCAAAACTAATTTGCACGATAAACCTTGATACGTTGAGATTGTAGATGAACTTTGCATGAGCCTTATTTATGAATTACAAATAAATTAAAACATGAGATTTAAAGTTTGTGTTTTTTTTAGAATTATTATTTTTCTTTTTAGTTTTTGTTTTGCTTTAGGAGTAGCAAAATGTAGGTTTAGAGGAACTTGACAAACATATTTTTGACCTATTATTTGCTATGTTTTTAAACATTAATTTTATATTTTATTCTAGAATTTTGTTACAATCAAAGGGATTTTCATGCTTTGTAGATTCATGAGCTTTGGGCAGAATTAGGGACTAGAATATGCAAAAATAGTGAAAAAGGGGTAAGAAATGGCAACTCAGAACAAACAAAAATCAAGCCACTAGGAAATCATTATGAGCTATGGTCCAAACATATGCATGTCGCGGCAGGGAGCTCTCGAATTGTCATTTGGGGGCTAGGTTGAGTTTGTGGGCCGAGGCACAAAAATTAAAGCATACCACGGTGGGTAGTCTCAAGTTGCATTGGAGGTCTTGATTTTCATCTTGCACCACGGCACAGAATAATGCATGTTGCGACCCGCATGCTTTTACTAGCCAGAAACCTTTTCCCATAAACATGATGTGTTGTCTTCACTCTTCCTAGAAACCTAACCAAGAAATACATTCTAAAACCTTTCTCAAGTCAAAAGTGAACAAGAGTCAAAATTCTTCATCCAAATACACAAAAAACTAGAGAGAAAACTCTATTGTTGAAGCTTCTCCAAGGGATTTGAGGAAGGAGATCAACCAACTTCAAGGGTTTTGAAGATAGTAGATCAAGAGTGGTATTTTCTACTGTTATATTTCTTTCTTCTCTAGGTTTTGAGCATGGTTTTTGTAATGAAATTAATGAATGTTGATTTGGTTACGAGAAGCTAAGTTTTACATATGGTATTTTAGTTTTGCTTCCATAAGTAGATGAAAATTGAATGATATTATTTTATTAAAGTGATTTATGACTTGTTTATAGTTTTTTCTATCATTGTTTATGGATTATTATGGGCCATTCTAATTTATCAACAAAATGATTATTTTAGAGCTAGGCATTATACACATCATCTATGTTTTATTCTACATTTATGAACAAGAGTTTAATTTAAAAGCATTGATGTGTGTTATATTAGATAATTAATTTATTTCCCTTAGGTTTGCCAATTAATTAATTACAAGCTTGAGTAATTGGTTGATTGAGATTCGTGAAAATTTTCCATAATCATTGGGAGTTCTTTTATTTAAAAGAAGTAAAATCAATAATTCTAACTTTTAAAGCTATATTGTGAAAATCATTTAATTCTCTCTATCTATGAATGGTTAGCTAGCTAATTTCATATACTCGTTCATCCATATTATTTCGACAACAATTTACTCATTTTATTTTAGTTTAATTATTTTAGAGTTTACAATCGTTCTTTCAATCGAAAATTGTTAGAATTTTTAAGATTATTCATTTTACTAATTAAGAAAACAAGTAATATTTAAAACTACTGCAAATTCTTATAAATACGTGGTAATCTTATCATTAGTCTAGTACTTATTTGTGCATTTACGAGCAATTAAAATTTGTGCATCAATGATACAAATAATGGTTATGGATCAGAAAGTATATGACACCCAACAATACATCATACTTTATGTTCAAACACAACAAAAGCAATACTAATCTACATCTCAATAAGTAAATAGCAATATCTTTAACAAAACCAAACCATTTTTTGGTGCCTTTTGAGGGTAAGGATGAGAAGCCTTGCGCTTTGGGCGAGGTGGAGGAACATGTGCTCTAGTCCCGTTCTTCTGCACTTTTAAAAAGTACTTTTGTGCATGACTTCTTATCTGGCAAAAAAGAAAAAAATAGAGAGATTCTTCTTATAATGAAAATTGGAACCAGTAAAAAGTTCTTATCACTATCCTAAACTAATTTGCTAGCTTCAAACCTGAATAACAGTCTTAGAACCTACAAAATCTTCAATCTTCTTCCAATCACGATCGAATCTGAAAATCCGAGAAAAATACATAACATACTGGTTTCAAAAACAGAGTTCCAAACTATTTTTTGTCAAAATTTCATCTCAGTACCTTAATTGCTATCTCTAATAAGAAAACTCTACAAAGCAACAATTACAACGAAATATACCAAAAACGAAAGAAGAGAGCTCAAGCTGAAAAGTTGCAAAGAAATTAGGAAAAACGGAGAAGTAAAAGAAATGAAGAAGAGCCGGAGTACAATTGAAGAGCTTCGAGGAACTTGTCGTGTTCTTCTTCGGTCCAGCTTTCTCTGGACTTGGTGATGGTGTAGGGCTTACGAACCTTTTTGCCGGAGGCATCAGCGGGGGTTGTTGATTGGTTTTGAGGGGGATTTGACGGGTTGGAAGAATTCATGGTTTTGCTTGCTTTACCCAACCATAACTATAAATACCTTTGGAGTTTGGACTGAATTACAGGCTAAACTCTGAAAGAGAAATAGAAACGAGAAAGATACCCAACAAATAACTAAGGCGAGCGTTGGAGGTTTGTGTGGCGGTGTCCGGTAAATGATTTGAGACCGCTCAATATCTGGCCCATACAAAACACGTAGTCACGTACTACTACGCCGATTTAATCGTCTCTCCGTGGCAATTACCAACTTTTGTTGGGATTTCATATGACCTTTTAACATTTCATACATCAGAACAACGACACGTGTGTGAATTGAACAACAAACCAAATAAGCAATCCGTATCTGGAAGAAGTGGATATTTTAAAATATACAATCTCTTTGCGAGTTCTTTTTCAACTCTACTAACGTGAATTTAGCCCCCAAAAAAAAAATACATACCTAATATACGAGTGCAATAACTTATTTATTCAACATAACCGAGAAAAAAGATTTATAATAAATACATTAATGATAACATGACTTACAAGATTATGCGTGTGAGTTAACAAAATTAACAAAAGTAAACCACACAAACCAAAATAAGTTCAAAAGCAATGAAAGCTTTGAAATTCTATGGTAAAACTTAAAAGGAGGTTAAACTTTGGGAGTCATATATATAAAATAGTAGAACTTTTATCCTATTTAAAAAATTAACCGTTTATAACTGCTTTCGTATGTAAATTTAAAATAGTATGATTTGAAAGATAAAAGATTGTATATATCACCTCGGTGTAACATTACTAAGTATTAAAATTGCTATCATTATTTATTAACTTTTTTATACCTTAATATATTTTTAAGATTGAGACAAAGTATGTATTACAAGTAAGAAATGTTAGAATTATAGTAACATGAGTTCATATATAAGATATGTAAATAGAGAAACTTATAACTAATATCTACCTTAATGATTTGATGCAAAGGAAGCCAAGTTGTAGTCTTATTTATTCACCAATAACTGTGTGGATGTCATGAGCTCTTCCTCACCACCCAAACATAAAACCCTATAGCACACTCCAAAACAATCCACACTTCAACACTAAATAAGACAATCTAATGTCTTATTTATATTGTTTGGATTACTACAAAATAGACTCATAAATTGGCTTATTTAATGAGCTAGCTATATCTCTTAAGAGAGGTGAGCCCATGGCTTTATACACAATAAAAAGCCATTTTGATCCAATAAAATTATTTAAGTTGACTTTAATCTACTATTTTTATGTGATTAATTTAATTAAATCATTATATTAATCCAAAAAATAATTCTAACATTCTCTTGATGCATATAACATATAACAAAATAAACGATTAAGCTGTGTAAAATTAATATCAATAAGATATATGAATCTATATGGCTAGGCTCAAAAAGGGAAATCAACTACCCTACTTGGTTATCGAATGTGGTGCTGGTGAAGAAGGCATGCGGATCATCTTGTATATGTGTCACTTTTATAGACTTGAATAAGGCATGCCCCAAATTTTGTTTCCCTCTCCCCAGTATCGATCAGCTAGTTGACGTTATAGTCGATTTTGGATTAATGATTTTTTATGCCTACTCTAGTTACCAACAGATCAAGATGCGCCCTAAAGTTGAGGAGAAAACATCTTTTATCACCAAAGAGAGGACCTTCTGCTATACTAGAATGCTATCGGGATTAAAGAATGTAGGTGTCACATATCAATGCTTCGTCGACAAAATTTTTGTAGATCGGCTAGGAAAATATTTGGAGGCATATGTGGATGATATGGTTGTAAAGTCAGCACAATAAGTAAACCATGCCAAAGACTTAGAGGAGATATTTTCTGTAATCCGAAGGTACGATATGAGGATCAATCCTAAGAAGTGTGTCTTTGGTGTTACCTTTGGAAAATTCTTAGGCTACCTCTTATTTTCTTAAGGAATTAAGGCTAACCCACCAATCTAAAAGGGATCCAAAAATTGAACAAAAAGATCTTGGCACTAAACAGGTTTATCTCCGAATGTATGGAAAAGTGCTTACGGTTCTTCAAAATATTGAGGAAAAACATGTCAGTTTTCTACGACGAAGATTGTGATAGATCTTTTGAAAGAATCAAGCAATACCTTAGCAAACCTCATATCCTTGTCAGCCTTCTCCTAAGGGAGACACTCTATTTATACTTAGTTGTGGCTTTTTAGACTTGGAGTACTGTACTCTTAGCCGAAAGAGACAAGGTCCAACACCTCATTTATTACAACAGCTAAATCCTGATAGATGCCAAAAAAAGATATCTAATACTAGGACAACATAGGGGTTTAAAGGTTTGTTGCATAGGCTAAATGCAACTGTGTCAATCCATGGAAGTGATTTAGGATAGTTTAATTTTTAGTTTTTATCGTTTCTCTTGCTAAGGGACTAGTAAGAAGCTGGTTGGGGGTTGTGATGAGTGCTCAAAAAGCACTAAGATTACCATGATTTTATGCACATTAATTGATTAAAAATATATATATTTATATGATTTTATCATATATTTATATAAATTTATCTTTTCAGAATCACGGGTATTTTTATTGTTTTTCAGGTATTTTCGCTTAAAAACGTAACTTAAAGACTCAAAGAGGAATACTGGAGGCAATACATCACAAATATATTCATAAAATAAATGAGAAAAAGTCAACAAATATGGAAAAATTGGACAAAATGGGTCCAAAATGTCAAAAAGGAGGAAATCGCGCACGCAGCCGCCTAGCCATGCCTAGCAACACGCGCACCTGCTCTCCCTTCTGTACACGCCGTGTGCATCCCTGTGCCCATCCACGTGCGCCTACGACCATCTGCGCGTGCCGTTGTGCCCATCTACACGCACTGTCGCGCCCACACTAGCATGACGTTATTAATATGACATCATCATTCACTACTCCGTGTTTTCTCCATTTTTAATCATTTTTTCACCCATTTTTTCTTCCCATCCTCACCTATAAATACTCTCATTCTCTTCATAACTAAACACACCTCAAAACACATCTTCTCTTCTCTTTCTTTCTCTCATTTCTTAGTTTTTAAGTTTTTCTTAGTTTTTAGCTTTTCTTAGTTAGTTTTTCTTAGTTTTAGAGTTCTTCTCTTTTTGAGAAGAACTAATTATGTTTTTGTAATTTATTTGTTTTTCAATTCAATAAATGGAAGTGTAAATTCCGTTTGGAGGTTTTCCAGCAACAAAAATAACATCAAAGTTCTGTAACGATTTTATTTTTTTTACAGTTATTTTTTATGCTTTATTCTTACATGTTATATTTAATTTGTCTGTGATTAAATTTAACTTTGCTGGCTGTTTGTAAACATGATATAATAATAACGTTGTTATGCTTGCAAAATATTAAACGAGTAAAAATCTCTAAAATGAATTGATTTTATTTTTATTCAAGATTTTATATTAAGAATATTAGAGAGAAATATATTATTTTTCATTACAAACTTAAATCTGAAAATTAGATTTTAAGGTTTAGTTATCCGGTCTAATTTAGAGTAATGCTCTTTTATTTGTTGGTACAATCGCCCGGTAATTAGAGTGAAGCTCTATTTCAAAAGTTTTTATAACAATTATTATGTGAAAATGTATTGACAACATGTTTTTAGTAGTGGTTTTAAAACTTGAAAGTTGGTACTCGGATAATTAAATTCTTAGGTTTAATTTGGACACCTCGAATAAAGTTTAAATTGTCTAACCCCACCAAAGGTGGCATTTAAATGGTTCATTTTCAATCTCTTAGAAAAAGGAATTAATTTAATTAACCAAATTAGTTATCAACCACACCCATAGGTGTTAATTGATTTGTTTAGTTAACAAAAAATATCTAACCCCACCAAATGTGGTATTCATATAAAAAAGAGAGAATCAATAAATATCAATTTATATCTTTAATAACCTAAATAATATGAGCAAGCATAATTAACTTAGTTATTATATCCATAAATACTCCACTATTATAAATGATAAAATTTGCATAAATGTTTATTGAATCTTTATCTATGTTTATTTTTATGTTATTAGATTAGAAACACAAAAACCCAAATATCGTGACAGAATGTTTAGGATTTAATTTCGTTTTTAAAAGTTTGAATAATAAATTAAAAACTTCATATATTCCTTCCTTAGATTGACCTTGGGAGTATACTTATCATTTTCTATGAAATGATTCGTGCACTTGCGGGAGTTTTATAAATATAAAACCAAAGTATTGGCAGGATCGGCGATACCGGAAGAGTGCTCTAAATTTTATTACTTTGAGATTAAGAAAATAGTCAGAAATGAGAATGGTTATGTCGATGCTTTGGCCAAACTAGCATTTTTCCAAGAGGCCAACCATACTCGGGTGGTGTCAATAACAATCCAAGCATATGCAAGTTTAGAAGAGACTAAAAGAATAGTCTGGTATATAGATGCTTCTACCAACTCATGGTTCACCCTGATCTTTAACTTCCTGGAAAGGGGCCACCTATCCGAGGATCACAAACTTGCAAAGGAAATTAAGGCCAAGGTGGGACAATACCTAATTGAAGCCAGTAAGTTATATGAAAGAATCGCACTCGGACTCGGGCTCTTAGGCATAGCCAAGAAGGGATCTGAAAGACTAATGTTTGAAGCACATGAAGTGGAGTGTGTATCTTAATCAAGTGGAAGGGGGGCTATCCCAAATGATTATAGGGAAGGGCTACTATTGGCCCATTATGCTAGTATATTATACAAAATACACTCAAAAGTGCGATAAGTGCCAAAGATTTTTCCCATTGTCATACACACCTCCAAACATCATGACATGGGTGGTAAGTCCTTGGCTCTTCTACAAGTGAGAGCTTCACATGGTGGGACCTCTACCTCAAGCAAAGGGTTGAAAGAAGTTTTTACTAGTGGCCACTTATTACTTTTCCAAATAGATTGAGGCAAAACCTTTAGAAAGGATATGAGAGGAAAAAGTGATTCAATTTCTTTGAAAATCTATAATTTATTGGTTTAGTCTACCCAAGTACCTTGTTACCAATAATGGGAGGTAGTTTATAAGTCATAACATAGAGGAGTTTACCATAAAATACAATATCAATATGTGTCACTTAACACCATATTACCCCCAAACCAATGGTCAGGCATAATCTTTTAACAAATTAATAATAAACTTACTAAAGAAAGGTGGGTTGAGGAGCTTCTTGGGGTATTATGGCTATTAGGACTAGTCCCCGAGGGAGTACTAATGAGACACCTTTTCTCCTAGTATATGGGACTAAAGTAGTGATACCAACTAAAGTTATAGTACGCACTATGAGTTTGACCCTAATAGAAGAGCAAAATTATGTGAGTAAAGCAATTGAACTAAGCCTCACTGAGGAAAAAAAGGACGAAGCCTTAAGAAGGATAATCAATAAAAAAAAGGAAAGTATCATATTATTATAACAAGACTATGCGTTTTAAATCTTTCACCATAGGTGATTGGGCTCTCAAAAGGGTCTTCCCTAGAAAGAAAGAATGGATGGCTGGCAAAATGGGTGTAAATTGGGAAGGACTTTATCATTTAGTTTATAAAACACTAAGAGGGGCCTACTTATTGAAAAGCATTGAAGGAGTTGATGATGGCACAAGTTGAAATACCCAACACTAAAAAATACCACTTCTGATGTATCTTAATTTACTACATTCATGTATCATCATTTTATGTATACATATGAAGTGATTTCTTTCAAGAAATCGTTATCTCCTAGAAGTCTCCCACTAATACCTTACGGGCTGATCACCTCAGTCAAGAACCAAATAGAGCACCCTAACACTTGTAAAATTCACGAGGCAATCACCTCAGTCAGGAACCAGGTAGATCTCTCTAACACTAAAGGGAAAGTAGAATACCTCAATCAAGAACTAGGTATAATGCTCTCTCCCACTACTATAGGTTACATTTTGATCACCTCAGTCAAAAACCTGGTAGAGCTCCATAACACTTGCAAAATTCACAAGTCAATCACTTTAGTCAAGAACTAGGTAGAGCATCCTGACACTTGTAAAGTTACAAGTCGATCTCTTCGGTTAGGAACCAAGTAGATTGCTCTAACACTAAAGGGAGAGTCGAACACCTCATTCAGGAATAAGGTAGAAGGCTCTTTCTCATTACTATTGGTTATGAGTTCATTACCTCGGTCAAGAACTAGGTAAAGTGCCCTGACATATGTAAAAGTTACGAGTTGATCACCTCAGTCTAGAACTAGGTAGAGCACTCTGACACTGAAGGGAAAGTCAAGCACCTCGGTCAAGAACCAGGTAGAACACTATTTCTTACTACTATAAGACATATGTTGATCACCTCGGTTAGGAACCAGATAGAGTGCCTTAACACTTGCAAAATTCACAAGTCAATCACCTCAGTCAAGAACCAGGTAGAGCACCTCGACACTTGTAAAATTCATGAGTTGATCACCTCAGTCAGGAACCAAGTAGATTGTTCTAACATTGAAAGGAGAGTCAAGCACCTCAGTTAAGAAATAGGTAGAAGGCTCTCTCCCATTGCTATTGGTCATAGGTTGATTCTCTCGATCAAGAACTAGGTAGAGTGCATTGACCCTTATAAAAGTCACGAGTTGTTCACCTCAATCAGGAACCAGGTAGAGTTCTCTGACACTAAAAGAAGAGTCGAGCACCACAGTGAAGAACCAAATAGAAATCTCTCTCCTACTACTACAGGTCATAGTTTGATCACCTTGGTCAGGAATCGGGCTAAGGACCCTAACACTTGTAAAAGCACAAGCTTATTGATATATGAAAAAATGTATTAGTTTGGCATCGCAAGTGCATTCTATTAAAAAAAATTATTATTCAAGCTTACAATGCTCTTAAATTTTATTAATACATCGCCCAGTCTCCCAAAGTTAAAAATTCCTCAAACGTTTAGACACTCGACCAGAGTCTGAGATGTTTGTCTCCTATAGCAAAAGTAAAAACTCGTCCTAAATTTTGATAATTTGCTTCTGTATATTGGCCAATATTTTAGAAGTGATTGAGCTCAACGAGAGCACAAAACATTCCACTTCTTCAGCAATGCCATCACCTTGAGAAAGACCCCCTCAGACCACTTCATATAGAAGTTTGTTCAATGGGACTCCCTGTCTATAAAGGTGACCATTTTAGTCATGGTCCTTCTCTCTCGAGATTGAGTTTGGGATAGCTGCTCCCTACAAGAGGCGAGCTCATACTTGGCCTTTTCATAAATTTTTAGTTTATCCTCGAGCCTGAACAAATCAATTGCTAATTCATGTGCCTCGTTCTTAAATATACCATTTTCCAATTTTAAAGTTGGTCGATGCAAAACTGCAAGTGCGTAGTTTTATAGTAAAGTGATAAGAAGCTTATCGTCCTCAGAGATTGGTAACTTAATTTTGACAAAAACCAAAATTATACTAATCCTCAATTTTATCTAGAGAAATCACTAAGGTTTTTGTAATTGGAATTTAAAATAAAATCATTTAAAGAAAATGCGCAAAAGAAAATAAAGATGTTCAAAGATCAAATTAATGGGAAGACAAATTCTAGGAAATCGATTTCACCTAATCTCTCACTATATTTTACTCATCTAACAATTTAATTCTCTTTGTTTGTTAGCAATCTCCAAAAAACATCCAAAAGTATATTTCGATAGTCAATTGGAAACATTCTTAGTCATAAATTTATACAAGAGCATGCAATTTAATAAAACAAAAAAGCATTAAGACGAATCATTTTAATGCTACAGAGGTTCATACAAGTCTTTCAATCTCTATATTTACCTATGCCGAAATATTCTAGTTCTATTCTATAATTCCTTCTTTCTATAATAAATCATAAGACTAAAATTATCTAATTAATGGACAATTAATTAGAAGTAATAAACTCAGAATAAATCAGACAAACATGAAGAGAAATAATTCAAATTAACATAAAAAATCAAGCATAGTTTAGAAGTAAATTACATGTTTTTCCTAGGATAAATAAAAATTAGTTCATGTTAAAAGTTAAATTTAGTATAAACGAATTCACCATAATTTTTCTCAAAAGAATTGAAAGGAAACTGAATCACAAAAATAATATGCTTTCACTTAAATATGTTGCTCTGCTTCGTCATTTCCTCTTTCTTGCGTTTCTTTTCTCCATCTTTTTTCTTTTTTTCTCTAATAGCAACGCCATTCCTCTATTTCTTTTGTTATTGTTCTGTGTTCAACACTGTTTTTTTCTGTTTCTTCCCCTTCGTTCTGTACAGTTTGTGTGTCCCGTGTCCCGTGTCTCGTCTCTTATATATATATATATATATATATTGAAAAATATTATTTAAATTTGATTTAATTATATCCTAATTTAATTTTGATTTAGATAAATCTTCTTTTAAATTACAAGAGTCCTTAGACAACATGTTGCTAAAATGTTAGATCTTTATTTTCTTCAAATATGTAATAAAATTTAAATAATAATAATGAAGTCTAAAATCAATAAAATTAAATAAATTTAGACTAAATTCTAAAGTTGAGAAGTGATAAATTATGTTAAATTATGCAAGTCATCAAACATCCACAAACTTAAAACTTTATTTGTCCTCAAACAAAAATAAAATAAAATAAAAGACAACTATAGACAATATCAACTAGACCCCATAAAGAACTACCATTACTTACCAAGTCATGATCTGAATTTAGATTTCATCACTAATAACTTACTCTTTTTACATCGAAGATAGCAGAAAAATCAATCAAAAATTAAGAAATTTATCAAGGAAGAGTTAAGCATTTACTTCAACCTAAAGCTAAGTCCTTGAGTGTGTGCTATAATCAATTTAACTTCAAACTACCCATAAATTTAGATAAAAGTAGAACAATTTAAATTAGAAGAATTCTCTCAAAATTTAACCCCATAAGTACAATTTTTAGAAATCTTCTCCATTAATGTAATCAAATACCAAAATTAGAGATCAAAAGTTCTTTAATCAGGGTTGTAATGACAGGCCATAGGATAAGGGCTAAGGAAGAAATGGATATGGAAAATCAAAGAAAACTGAGAAAATACTTTGTAGAAAAAACAATAAAAAGAATATTCACAGGATTCATACCATAGCTCTTTCTCGACAATATGCTCATATTGATGACAATATTGTTTCTATACTCAATTAGTGGAGTGCTCTTTTTTGATTTTTTTTTTCCACCTTGATACTCATAGCCTTTTCTGATTTTCAACCACTTTAACCTTTTTTCGATTCTTTCCTTTTACTTTTTTTCACACTTTAATTAAATAGAGCAAACATAATGTGTATTCTTTAATTTGAACTAACTTTCTCTTTAAATGCAAATTTTCACCAAAGTATTTTCTCAAACTTTTAGGTAAATTTATGATTTTTTAGGTTTAGAATGGGAATAGTTTATGCAGTTAAAAGAACAAATAAATGATTATGTGAAATAAGGCTTAAGGGGGTTGACTATTAGGAAAGCTCTTTGGTTATGACAAAAAAATTTCCTAGATCATTTCTCTAATATTTGGTATCAACTAGGATTTTTCCTCAAGCATCCGTCAATGAATTCTAGAGCAAAGCAAGATTGAACTTTTCCTAACTCAATTAATTCAACTCATTCTCTTCCTAGGAAAAATATAGTAGAGAAAAATTTACTGTGTGCTCAATTATTTTAAAGAACAAAGATTTAAAACAAAGTACCCACAAAACTCTAACTAACATAATAGCATATTTTGAAAAATAATTCTCAAAACCATCCTCAATCATAAATTTCAAAGTCATAGCGAATTCAATCATACTCAAATACATGCTTGATAATAGAATCCAACAACTCAAGACTATATGAGTTGACACCCCCAAACCTAAACTAAACAATGTTCTCATTATAATTTAAAAGTGAGAGAGATTGAAAAAATGAAAGGAACCCTTCGAAGTGGTAAGGTAGTCAATACCAATTTACCTAAAATCTCTAACGATCTACCTTGTAGTTCAAGTAACAAAGAATGTGATATTCTAGTCTCACAAAAAGGAGAAACAAGTGTTAAACTTAACAAGCCTTCTGAAAAAATCGTTGGGGAGTCATATGACATCCTCAAAATTCAAAAGACAACAGAACCACACCAGCTGCAAGTACCTTTTCCACACCGGTTAAAAGAATTCAAACAAGATAAGCAATTCTATAATCTTTTTAATATGCTCTCTAAAGTAAATATCAATATACCATTATTAGAAGTGATCATGAATGTGCCCTGATATGATAAGTTTTTCAAAGAGTTGAACACTAAGAATATGAGGTATGAACTGAATGAATGAGTAGTAGTATCATAAATTTCTAGCGCTATACTTCAGCATAAACTACCCCTAAGTTAAAAGACCTTGGAAGTTTTATTTTAAACATAACTATGAGGGATATGTAGGTTGCTAAAGTAGTGCTTGATTTAGGTACTAGTATAAATTTGATGCCCTACTCTATATTCTTACAGCTTAATTTAGGAGATTTAAAACCCACAACTATGTCCCTTCAACTTTCAGATAGATCTCTTAAGTATCCAAAGGGAATAGTTGAGGATATGTTGGTAGAAGTAGACAAACTGATAATACCTATTGACTTTGTGGTTCTAGATATGCAAGAAAATCCAACCTTGGAGAAAGAGCACACAATATTACTTGGTAGACCATTTATGGCAACTACTAAAACTATTATTGATGTCCAAGATGAAAATTTGACAATGACAATTTTAGGAGAGACTGTTCAGTTTAAAGTTTTTGATTCTTCACCTTTTCCTTCTATTTTTTTCCATCGATGAAATATTCGATGTTGACCCTTTGGATAATCTTATCCAAAGCATCTTTTCCTGAACCAAAATAGAAGACAAGCTTGACATTGTTCTTATACTTGAAGATGTCGAAGAAGATTTAGATGAGAAAATTAAGGGGTACGTTGAACTACTAGACAATGATGAAGTAATGAAAAAATCTAGTACACTTTTAAATCTACCCAGTTCTTCATCTAGTAAAAAGGCCAATCCACATGAGCTTGAACTCAAAGACTTACCTGAGCACTTAAAATATATGTGTTTTAGGAGAAGGAGAAACTTATTCAGTGATAATTTCTTCAACCTTGACCAAAACCCAAGAAAAGGAACTTATCTAAGTGCTTAAATAGTTTAAGAAAGCTATAGGTTAGAGTATCGGAGATATAAGAGGCATTAGTCCTACAATGTGTATACACAAGATCAACTTAGAGGATGGTGCTAAACCTGTATGAGAGGCCCAAAGAAGACTAAACCCAAATATGCAAGAGGTAGTTAAGAAAGAAATTCTTAAATTGTTAGAATAAGGAATTATCTATCCTATTGTGGATAGTAAGTGGGTTAGTCTAGTGCATGTGGTACCTAAGAAATCTGGGATAACAATTGTTAAAATGACAAAAATGAATTAGTGTCACTAGAATAATCATTAGATGGAGAATGTGTATAGATTTTAGGAAACTAAATTTATATACTAAAAAGGATCACTTTCCTCTTCCATTCATTGACCAAATGTTGGAAAGATTAGCTGGGCACAAATTTTACTATTTTCTAGATGGATTGTCTAGATATTATAAAGTACCCATAGCACCAGAAGATCAAGAAAAACCATATTTACATGTCCTTTTGGGACATTTTCTTTTCGAAGAATGTCATTTGGGTTATGCAATGCCCCCGCCACTTTTCAGAGATGCATGATATCTATTTTCTAGGACATGGTGGAAAAATTCATTGAGATTTTCATGGACGATTTCTCTATCTTTGGGAACTCATTTGATGATTTCTTACATAAATTAACTTTGGTTTTAGAAATATGCATTGAATGCAATCTCACCCTTAGTTGGGATAAAAGTCATTTTATGGTTCAACAAGAGATATTTTTAAGACATATAATTTCAAACAAGGGTATTGAAGTTGATAATGCAAAAGTTGAATTGATTTCCAAACTACCTCTCCTTACATCTGTAAAGGGGATAAGAAGCTTCTTAGGACATGTAGGATTTTATAGACGATTTATTAAAGATTTCTCTAAAATAAGTCATCCCTTATATAACTTTCTATCAAAAGATGTTTATTTTAATTTCAACAATGACTGCCTTATTGCCTTTAATACCTTGAAAGAGAAACTAACATCTACCCCTATTATTATGACACCAAACTAGTTTTTACCCTTTGAAATAATGTGTGACGCTTCTGATTATGCTATCGGAGCAATCTTGAGACAAAGAGTGGATAAGTGTTTGCATGTCATCTACTATGCTAGAAAAACACTCAATGATTCCCAAAAGAATTATAACACCACTGAAAAGGAATTCTTGGCTATAGTGTTTTCTTTAGAAAAATTCACGTCTTATTTAGTAGGATCTAAAGTGATTATGCATTTTGATCATGCTGCTTTAAGATACCTATTAAGTAAACCAAATACCAAGCCAAGATTAATCAGGTGGGTGTTACTCTTACAAGAATTTGACCTAGAAATAAAGGATAAGAAAGGTAGTGAAAACTTAGTAGCTAACCATTTGTATAGGTTGATTTTTGACTTCAATTCTCTTAAAGATGAGAGTAATGAAGAAATAGTTGAAACCTTTCCTGATGAACAATTATTTTTAATAGGTTCGAACCCATGATATGTTGATATTGTAAACTATCTTGCCACTGGTGTTTTGCAACCTAACACTTCATATCAGGACAAGAAAAGGTTTTTTAAAAAACTATTAAGGACTATTTTTGGGATGACCCTTATTTATACAAGATCAAGTCATCTGGAGATGTGTACATGAAGAAGAACATAAAAGCATTCTAACTTTTTTTCATGAACTTCATTGTGGGGGCCATTTTGGTGGTGAAAAGACAGGCCATAAGGTATTACAGTCTGGATTCTTTTGGCCCACTCTTTTAAAGATGCTCATATGTTTTGTGCACAATGTGATAAATGTCAAAGAATAGGAAACATAAGCAAAAGAGATGAAATGCCTTTGACATCTAATTTAGTTGTTGAACTCTTCGATGTATGAGGGAATGACATTATGGGTCCTTTTCTCCTATCCAATGGTTTTCAATATATTTTAGTTGTTGTGGATTATGTATCCAAGTGGGTAGAAGCTATCCCCACTAAAACCAATGATGCTAAAGTTGTTGTTAAATTCTTGAAGGATTTAATTTTCAGTAGGTTCGGAACGCCTAGAGCTATACTAAGTGATGGAGGTAGCCATTTTTGTAACAAGATATTTTATGGAGTACTAAACAAGTACAACATCACACATAAAGTAGCTATTCCATATCATCCTCAAACTTCTGGTTTAGTGGAAGTAAGTAATAGGCAAATTAAGGGAATATTGGAACGTATTGTGCGTCCTTCAAGGAAGCATTGGGCATTTAAGTTAAATGATGCCTTATGGGTATACCACACCGCTTACAAAACACCTATTATGATGAGCCCTTACTAGTTAATCTTTAGGAAAGCATGCCACCTTCTAGTTGAACTCGAACACAAGGCTTACTAGAAAATTAAAGAGTTAAACATGGATTTAGATAAAGTAGGAGAAAAACAATTACTCCATCTTAATCAGTTGGAAGAAATTAGGAACGACGCCTATGAGAATGCCAAATTATACAAAGAGCACACTAACTGCTATCATGACAAGAGGCTAGTTCCTAAGACTTTTCACCCTGGAATGAAAGTTCTTTTATTTAACTCTCATTTGAGATTGTTTCCAGGAAAGCTAAGATCAAGATGGGATGGATCATTCAAAATAGTTCACGTATTTGCACATGAAGTAGTACAACTATTGGATTCCAAGACATAAAAAACATTCAAAGTCAATGGGGATCATGTGAAGCCTTATTTAGAATAACCAAAAAAACATTGTTGAAATGGATTACATTTGGCTGAGTAACCCTTAGCACCATAAAGTTACATCTTGCTAAGATGTTGAATTAAGCGTTGGATGGTAGGTAACCCATCATTTAGGTAATTTTCTTTTATTTATTTAATTTCTATTGTTTATTTTAATTTAATTACATATGAATAGTTTTAAAATTGTTAAAACTAAAAATATTTGTTAAGATGTTAGAAGTTCACAACGATCAGTGTTTGTGCACTTTAATGAACATGATGGATGCACTTGCATTTCTCCATTACTACTTGCACATTCTCAGAAAATAGGTAATATTTCTTCTCTTTTCTCTTTATCTTTAATTTACAGTTATTACATTGAGGGCAATGTAAGTTCTAGGTTAGGGGTGGTGAAAAGTTACCATACTTAATTAAAAAAAATATTTAACAATTTCAAAAAAAATTATTTTATTTTTATTGTGTTTGATTTTTATTTTCTTTGTGTGATTTAGTAATTTTTGGAATTTTAGAATTAGTTTTAAAAATTCTCACAAAAATTTATCATTTCTTTAAATCAAATTTAAGTAAATAGTTAAGTCTTTTGTACTATTAGATTAATTTTTAAAAACATATCATGAAATATTTTTTTTAATTTTTTTGGTAATTAGTTAGTTTTTGTCATAACTAGTATTTCTTGATAAGATGTGGAAATTATATTAAACCCAAAATTGGTGTTTATGAATTTGTTTTAGTAGAGATTACTTTTGTGAGATATAATTTGAGCCTAATTTCCTTTATTGAGAGTGAAATATATATTTTTTCTACTCCAAACACGTTTCTTATTTTTTCAAATTTTTAGATGATCTCTATAGGTATTAGCATTGAATGTATGAATTTTTTTTCTCATCTTAATAGAGTGTCATATATTTTTTTTATTTTTGCTTAGATTAAATCATTTAAGTAGAAATTGATAGTATATACTTTTATCTCATTCGTGCATAATTGTTACAAAAAAAATGCATATATGGGGTGACCTAAACCGAAATCAAACAGAAAAACCACAAAATTAACCACTCATCAAAATCCTAAAAAAATGTACATAGGTTGACTCTCTAAAAAAATATTAATATTGAAACAAATCTTCAGAAAAAAAAATAGAGATAAAGAATATATAGTATAATCTACATACTATGACCCACATCGCCTACAAAGTTGTGAGTGCTAATTACAAAAGAAAGATATAGGAAGTAATTCCCTAAAAAGTCATTACATTTTCTTCATTTGTAAAAGGCATATATCTTGAAATTTTTTTTCTTAATGAGTTTGATTTATGCATGAAAATAATTTTTATATATGATATCTTTATAATATATACATTTGATTCCTTTCATGAGATCAACGTCAAAATAACACTTTAATCCTTTATTCTTTATACATATGGGAACATATTAGTTCATTTCTATACATAAATTATTTCGCATATAAATTACTATGAGTGTTTGAACTCATATGATTCAGTGTTTTGAGAGTATTAATTATTAAGGAATAGAGTAGAAACGAATTGGGATTCTAGATACTGAAATTGGGTGAAATTAAATTGATACATTTTTTATATGAAATATGAAAATGATTTTCGACTAATTATTATAATAAATCATGATTGTTTAAGAAGATTAAAATAACTTATGCTTTAGATTTTAATTATGATCTTAAATGAGATTAAAAGTATGAGACATTTTTGTGATATGTTTCATGTTGATTTCTTTTATTCTTAAAAGTTATTTTTTGATTTTGTTGTAATTTTAGTTTTTAAGTTGTTGTTTTTATTATTTCTTTTAATTTTTACATTTAGTTCAATGTTTGTGGGTATCATTACTGAAAACCCTCACGAGACTCAAACTCGTTCACTAGGGCAACCTAGGGATTTAAAGGCTTGTTGCATATGCTAAATGCAACCGTGTCAATCCACGGAACACTTCTCTTGTTAAGGGACTAGCAAGAAGTTGGTTGAAGGTTGTGATGAGTGCTCCAAAAGTACTAAAATTACCATCATTTTATTCACTTTAATTGATTAAAAACATATATATTTATATGATTTTATCATATTTTTATATAAATCTATCTTTTTGGAATCACGAGTATTTTTATTATTTTTCAAGTATTTTCGCTTAAAAATTAACTTAAAGACTCAGAAAATATTCATAAATAAACGAGAAAAAGTAAAAAAAAAAGATAGAAAAATTGGACAAAACGGGTCAAAGGGGACGAAATCGCACATGCAACCACCCAACAGTGCCGAAAAACGCACACGCATCGCCCAACCGCGCCGAGCAACACATGTTCAATGCCCAAACCATACCGAAGCCGCGTGCCTGCACCCATCTGCGCATAGTCCACACACACCTCTGTCCCAATCCGCACGTGCTGCCGCACCCCACACGACCATGACGTCATCATTCACTATTCTGCATTTTCTCTATTTTTAATCATTATTTCACCCTTCTTCGTCTACTCATCTATAAATACCCTTGTTTCTTCGTGTAATGACAAAATTTAATGCGCCTATTATTGCACCAATAATGCAAGCTATATCTTAAAGACTTAAACTACTTGACTGTGATAGGTCTTCGTCCATTAGATGGTACCATTAATAAAAGAATTACGTGGAATTTTCAAATTCCATTTGTCATTGTCATTTGGGACAGTAAAAGTATATTTTCTTTTTCAAAGACTTCATTTGAAGTTTATAAAAGTTTAAATATATATAAATAAATAACACATAAATTTATAATTAAAATTTTCATATTATGCCATGTCGAAAGAATTTAATTTAGAACATGAAAAGTGAATGATGTTTATATATAATACTGACAAGTTGCAAGTGTGGCTACAAGAAAAAATTTATGTATCTTTATTATTTTTTATCATAACATAAAAATTTAAACCTGAAAATATTCTTATATTTTAAGAATATATATATATATATAATATTACTTAGAAATCTAAATTTATATTAAAATTTGGGTAGGTGAATTCAATATTTTATAATAAAAAATATGCAAAAGTAATTCTTTAAAGCACTAATTTATAATGGCAATTTTTATATAAAATATTCTATGCTTATCATTTAACTGAAAAACTTATGATTATATTGTTTTTCTAACTAAACAAATTTTTATTTACTACCTAAATAGATTTTCTTTATATTATATAAATAAATCAATATAAATGAGGAAGAATAATATTTATATTTGTTTTCTAAAAATATACTTACAATTGTCACAACCGCTGTCTCTGTCGGGTTCATATCTCATTATTTTATATTGTAAATATAAATTTATTTATTTAGATAATAATAGGTACATCTTATCAGGCATATCATAATCTAAAGTTGTAAAATTCAACTCTTTAATATTGTTTTAAAAACCATAAACAAATAAAAATATCTTAAAAAATTCAAACTCATTTTGTATGTGTAATATTTTAAATAAAAAATTAAATTTTTAAATATAAAAATAAATACATAATTACTTATTAGCACCAAATGTATTTATAATAAATACATATATCTTTTAGTTAATTATATAAAATTGTTGAGTTAAAATACTACACTATTTATAACTTTCACATTATACTAATTTTTGTTTCATGTCCAATATTTTTTAAAATAAAATATTAAAAATATTAAAATAAGAAAAATTTCATAAATATCATTCTAATTTTTCACCAATTTTATGTCACTCTTTTGGTACTTATTTCAAACCATATAATGACTTCACTAATTTACAAATATTTTCTTCTTGTTCTTGGTTGTAAAAACCCTCGGGTGGTTTCATGTAGATTTTCATCATCTAACTCTTCATTTACAGACATTTACTTCTTGCTTTAGGTCAAAAAAACCCTCGGATGGTTTCATGTAGATTTCTTCATCTAACTCTCCGTTTAGAAATGTTGTCTTTATATCTATTTGAGGTATCTCAAGATTTCGCAAAGTTGTAATAACAATTATCATCCTTATGGATGTTATTCTCATCACAGGAGAATAAGTATCAAAATAATCAAGGTCATGCCATTGTTTGTATCCCTTAATTACAAATTTGGCCTTGTAATTTTCAACTGATCCATCTAGTTTACGTTTTCTTGTAAAAATCTACTTAAATCCTAGTGTTTTACTACCTGGAGGTAAATCAAATAGTTTTCAAGGGTGATTTTACATAATGAAATCAATTTCAATTTTAATGACCTTTTTTTCATTAAGGATCTTTAAAAGAGTTCATAGCCTCTTCATTAAGTTTAATGTTCATTTTCTAGCAAATAGGTCATAAAATATGGACTATAGGATGTTTTTGTCCTAACCCTCTTACCACGTTTGGGTTCAACTTCAACCTCATTCTTAACCTCTTATTCAGGTATTTTATCCTAACTCTTTTCATTGAGAGTCTCATAAGTTCGTTTAGATAAACTTGATTCCCTTGAGATTTACCAGAAAATACATATTCAAAGAACGATACATTCCTTGATTTTATTATCGTGTTCTTGTGTATGTTCGGAATTTTTGACTCATACATAAGAAAACAATAAGCACTACTATTATTTGCATATCCAATGAAGATGTAACTTATCATTTTTGAATTTATCTTCACCTTCTTAGATATAGGTACAACTACTTTGACAAGACTCATAAGTATTTTAAAAAGGTATCCTTTCTTTAAACAATTTATACTGTGTGTTTGGTGTTTTTTTCCCAAGATGTTTTATTTAAAAGGTAGTTACCTAACAAAATAGCTCCCCCCACAAGTTATGTGGAAACCCAAAACATAATAGTATTGCATTCATTATTTCATTCAAGGTATTATTCTTATGCTCAACAATTCCATTTTGCTGATATGAATAAGGCGCTGTGTTTCATGTATAATTTCGTGTTGTGCACAAAATTCACCAAACAATGCTTCATATTCACCACCATGCACTTTTTTTTATAAAGAATTAATTTCTCTATAGCTTAACTTTGTTTTTAAGCAAATACACGTAGTAATATTTCATGCTATCATCAACAAAAATAATAAAATACTTATTGACACCCGTTGTTTGAAGAAATTTGAAATCATATAGATTACTGTGGATTAAATCTAAGCATTTAGTGTTCCTTTCAATTGAATAGAACGATGTTCTAGTCATTTTTGCCTCAGCACAAGTCTCATATTTGTGTTTTGAATCAATTTGAAAAATGGATATATGATCCAAGTTAATTAATCTATGCAATTGATGAGTGCTCAAAAAGCACTAAAATTATCATGATTTTATTCATTTTAACTGATTAAAAATATATATATTTATATAATTTTATCATATTTTTATATAAATCTTTCTTTTCAAAATCACGGGTATTTTTTTTTTGTTTTTCAGGTATTTTAGCTTAAAAAGTAACTTAAAGACTCAAAGAAAAATACCGGAGGCAATACATCACAAATATATTCATAAATTAAATGAGGAAAACTCAAAAAAGATGGAAAAATTGGACAAAAAGGAGGAAATCACACACGCAATTGTCGAGTCGTGCCGGCCAACGCGCTTGTGCATAATCTCGTGCGCCACATTGCAATGATCGTGCGCGCCGCCGCCCATCTACACCCCATACCGTGCGCACCGTCGTGCCCCATCTACCATGACATCAACAATGACATCATCATTCATTACTCCACGTTTTATCCATTTTTTCACCCATTTTTTCTTCCTCTCCCCATCTATAAATACCCTCATTCTCTTCATAACAAAACATACCTAAAAAACATCTTCTTCTCTCTTTCTTTCTCTATATTTCATAGCTTTTCTTAGTTTTAGATTTCTTCTCTTTTTGAGAGAAACTAATTATGTTTTTGTAATTTATTTGTTTTTTGATTCAATAAATGGAAGTGCAAATTCCGTTTGGAGGTTTTCCAGCAATAGGAATAACATCAAAGTACTCTAAGGATTTTATTTTCTTTACAGTTATTTTTTATACTTTATTCTTACATGTTATATTTAATTTGTCTGTGATTAAATTTAATTTTGGTGACTATTTGTAAACATGATATAATAATAACGTTGCTATGCTTGTGAAATATTAAATAGGTAAAAAAATATAAAATGAATTGATTTTGTTTTTATTCAAGATTTTATATTAAGAATATTAGAGAGAAATATATTATTTTTCATTACAAACTTAAATCTGAAAATTAAATTTTAAGGTTTAGTTATCCGGTCTGATTTAGAGTAGTGCTCTTTTATTTGTTGGTACAATCGCCCGGTAGTTAGAGTGAAGCTCTATTTCAAAAGTTTTTATAAGAATTATTATCTGAAAATGTATTGACAACATGTTTTCAGTAGTAGTTTTAAAACTTGAAAGTTAGTACTCGGATAATTAAACTCTTAGGTTTAATTTCGACACCTTGAATAAATTTTAAATTGTCTAATCCCACCAAAGGTGGCATTTAAATGGTTCATTTTCAATCTCTTAGAAAATTGAATTAATTTAATTAACCAAATTAGTTATCAACCCCACCCGTAGGTATTAATTGATTTGTTTAGTTAACAAAGAATATCTAACCCCACCAAAGGTGGTATTATATAAAAAAAAGAATCAATAAATATCAATTTATAAGCAAGGCCAAGTGAAACTCCTAGGATCTTTTAATTTTTGAGATAATTTCTTTTGAAGAATGACACTATATTCTTTATAAAGCTTCACTATTTCAAACTCCTCTAACATTTTTTTCTTGGGCTTGATGTCATACAAGAATCTAGTATAATTGGGCATTTGTTCCAAGGCATCTATAAAAGGAATATTTATGTGAATTTTCTTGAAGATATCTAAAAATTTAGAAAATTGCTTATCTAATTTTTGTTTTTGAAAGCATTGAGGATAAGGAAGTGGAGTAGAGAAAATAGGAGGAATTTTAGGAAATAAAATTGATGAATGTATGTCAGTCTCTCTTAGTGTATCATCTAGAATCTCTTCTTCTTCTACTACTTTATTATTGCTTTGGCCATTGTTTGGAGCTATAGGGGTGAACTCGGTTTCCTTTGATGGTAACCTCTTAAGTTCTTTTCCACTCCTAAGTGTAATAGCCTTGCATTGTTCCTTTGGATTCACTTTTGTATTTCTAGAAAAAGTTCCTCTTTGTTAGGCATTGATGGTCGTGGCTAGTTGCCTAATTCGTATTTCAAGATTTTTCATAGTGGCTCCCATATTACTATAATGAGTCTTAATGTTTTATAGTCGTGAATCACTCGTTTTAAACCTTGCTTTGGTCTCCTCTACAAAGGAAACCATGGAATACTCAAGTAACATCTTTTTCTCACTCGATTGACTGTCAAACCCTATAGGAGGTTACAACGCTTTCTTTGTGTTTCCATAAGAAAAATTCTCATGATTTCAAATCCTTGGATGGTAGTAATTTTTCATAGGATTACCATGATAGTTGTAGTTCTGATTGTTGGTGTTTTGAACATGTTCTTGACTTGCTTCATTCATCGAAACTGTCATACTTGAATCTACAATATATTATACACTTTGTGGTATTCTTTGGGTTATCAAGGCTAAAATCTGATGAGATAGAAAAGCTACTTGAGCTTAAAGAGCAACAAACGTCTCTAAGTCATGAAACCCAGCGACTTTCTTAGCCATAGATTTTTCAGTTGCCAATTAATAGTTATTTGAGGCCATTTATTCCAAAATAGAAGTAGCACCTTCAGTTATCTTTGACATCAAAGTTGCACCAGAAGTAGCATCAACTATGGTTCTAGTTTTCCTATTTAACCCATTATAGAACATCTAAACTTGTAACCAATCTGATTATCCATGTTGAAGGAAACACCAAATCAAATCTTTTTATCTTTCCCATGCTTTATAAAGTGTCTCAAAATAATTTTGCCTAAATCGATCAATCTCACTCCTGAGTTGGGCTATTTTTGTAGGTGGAAAGAATTTAGGAAAAAACATTTCTGCCATGTCCATCCAACTAGTGATGCTTCCGAGTTGTAGAGATTGTAGCCAACATCTGGCCTTGTTCTTCAATGAAAAGGGAAATATTCTCAGTCTAATGGTGTCTTCAGTAACACTATTCATCTTTATAGTATCACAAATCTCCAAAAACATTGCCAAATGAATATTGGGATCATTAAGTAGCAATTTTCTAAATTGGGCATGTTTCCAATGCTGATCAACCTTGGTTTCAACTCAAAATTATTGGCATTAATGGTCTGGCATCTTACACCTAAGTAATTATCATTCACAATTAGCCTTACTTAATCTTTCAAGATGTGTGGCTATGCATTCTATTCTCTTTCACCCATGGCTAGTACTTTCTTCTTTCTTCGTGATCTAAAGGTTCTTTCAATCTGTGGATCAAAAGGAATAATGTTTTAAGTTCTAGCACAATGCATCCAACGTCAAAAATACACCTAGAGAAAAATAAAAATATAAAAATATAAATAAATGAAATAAATTATAATTCTAAATTAAAACTAAGATTACTTTGTATTGACATTGGAAAAAATAAGAAGAAATTAATCCCCGACAATGGCGCCAAATGCTCGATCGATGCTAAACTTTAAGTGTATAATATCATAGTTGTATACTAAAGTGATAATGGATCAAAAGGAATAATGTTTTAAGTTCTAGCACAACGCATCCAACGTCAAAAATACACCTAGAGAAAAATAAAAATATAAAAATAAAAATAAATGAAATAAATTATAATTCTAAATTAAAACAAAGATTACTTTGTATTGACATTGGAAAAAATAAGAAGAAATTAATCCTCGACAACGGCGCCAAATGCTTGATCGAGGCTAAACTTCAAGTGTAAAATATCATAGTTGTATAGTAAAGTGATAAAAAGAGTATCATCCTCATGGATTGGTAACTTACTTTTAACAAATATCAAAATTATACTAATTTCAATTTTATATAGAGAAGTCACTAAGGTTGTTGCAATTGGAACTTATTATAAAATCAATTTAAAGAAAATGCACAAAAGAATATAAATATGTTGTTCAAAGATCAAATTAATGGCAAGAAAATATATATTTTGAAAAATCTTATTTAAATTTGATTTAAATAAATCTTCTTTTTAAATTATAAGAGTCCTTGCACAATATGCTTCAAAAAAATTGGATTTTCATTTTCTTCAAATTTGTAATAAAATTTAAATAATAATAATGAAGTCTACAATCAATAAAAATTAAATAAAATTAGACTAAAGTTTAAATTGAGAATTGATAAATTATGTCAAATTATGCAAGTCATCAAAAGCTCGAACTAAATGTTTGTAAGCCAGGTCAAAATCCATAAGGTTCGAAAATAAAAGATGGAAAAGATGTTGTAACTATTTCAATAATATTGTTTGAATTTAACAAGTGTCCCTAACCTCATTTTATATGGGATGATGTTAAGAAAATGTTTAGTGACACATGTCCCAAAAATAAGGAGGTAGGTCATATCATAAATAAACACTACAAATGACATAAATACACAATTATGCAAGCAGCATAATTGATTCTCAAAACCAAATTGTTTTTCATTAATAAGTATAAAAATTACAAAGGTTAAGCCCGTGACCACATAAATAGGAGTGGCATCGAGCTCAATAGGTAGTAAAAAGCCATTACCAATATCAATGGTCCTCAATCCCACCTTATGCACCTGTCACCTCGGGATCATCACCACTCTCACTAGAGTTTGAGCCCTCTTTCTCACCCCTATCTTGGGATTGACTAGGTATGTATTGGGGAGTGACTGGAATATCCAAAATTTTGTAGTGGTATTCCTCCATCTTGAAGAAGTCTATGGCCAGCTCATTAACACTCTAGGCAAGCTGTTTGGCCATAGCATCAAGCTTGATCTTTGTCTTATCTTATAAATTGGATAGCTTATGATTACATTCCTTAATCTCAACATCGACCTTGGCCTTTCTCTTGGCCTTCTTGAGCTTAAAAAATTCCTCGAGTTTTAATTTAGCTTAGCAATGGACTTAGACAATTTCTCCTTGTTATTTATGGCCTTGCCCTCCCATTTGTTGGCCTTTGTTGGTGGCACACTGTACTTGGTCCGAGTGGAGGTATGGCTATCTTTTTCTTATGCCAGCTCATGCTTCAAAGGTCTCACATCTTGAGCCTTGTTCAACCCATTCAATAGCTACAATTGAAAAAAAGCCAGATGATGCAAGGTTAGATATAAGAAACATATCTGGTAACAAAAATGTGTATACTTGAGGAGAAATGTTAGATTGGCACACCTAGTACCTGAGGCAAATAATAACTATCTCAAAGCTCACATCCTCACATATGGTGTCGAGTTTCCTCTTGTGTGCTATAAAAGGAAGATGGCACACGTAGTGGTCGAGCTGCTCTAGTACCTTACTCTGATACAGAGCCACCTTATCCACGTCGATAGTGAGATCGTTGACAACACCCTTCCCTTTCCTCAAATCCTTTATAATCTACACATAAAACAAGGATTAATTATGTTTTATGCCCACAACATATATGATTAGTTGTAAATATGCCCAAAAACTTTTACATAGTTGAATTTATGTCCACAACTATGGGTAACCATAAAAATATGCCCAACATTGAGCATTTTTTTTATCATTATCCATACATTATGACCATAATTATAAATTTAAACATGCCAAATATTGGACATGTTTTTATCATTACCCATATGTTATGGCATAATTATAACTAAGTAAACGTGTTGGGCATATTTCCAATTAGTCCCATATGTTTTGGGCATAAAATATAATTAACCCTACGAAACAACACATACATATCAATGCATCATGTAGAACTATGTGTAGTCTAATCGGATACTATCATGTTTCCCTACATAGGTACACATTAATAGGCTAAGCATACTTAACATGTAATAAAGAAATAGCACAACTTCTCCAAGCTTAATACAACACTCCCCCTAAGTAAATGCAAGTCAGAAAACCATGATGCAGTGCAACTTACACTCACATCCCATGCAAGAAACACACTTGGATGGTTGATAACTTTGTGTTTTAGAGTTATATTTTCTAATTTATTAATTATAATTGCTATGTTCTTAAGGTTTTTAGTTAATTTTAAGTTTCTCAAATTTTGTTTGGTGTTAGTTTTGTAAGAGATTATATTTTTAGAGAAAAGGAAACAATTTGAATTTAAAAAGGACTTAAATGCAAATAACAAAAGTTGAAAATTTAATTTGAATTAAAAAAGAACTTAAATGAAAATAACAAAAGTTGAAATTAATTTTTTTTTGCGCTGAAAAGGAGTCTCACTCTCAGATGGAAAAACGTGCATCACTTATCTTTAAATCAAATGATGAACAGTCTAGATCGTATGTGTTCTTCATTATCCACACGAGAGAATCATGAGTGGAGTCCAACTATTTTGCAAAGCCCAGTGTATGGAATTCCCTATGATGTCGTCCATCGAAGTTCTGTGTGCCCTTGCATCTCACCCAGATCATATACACCATGTGTCTAATTTTCCTACCAACAAATCAAAGCTCACCCCGTGTCATGTGTAGTGTAATAAAAATTCAAAAAATTTCTCCAGCTTTCCAGCTTCGTTTGCCCATTTTTTACCCCTTTTTGCACGATTCTTTTGAGGAATGTTTTGGTGTATTTTTAGAGAACACGTAGAAGCCATTTTTTGGTTTTTAGTTTTTGTTTTGTTAATGAGAAAACATAGAGAACAAGGCAGAGAGCGAAGAAGAAGGCAAGGGAGGAGCTCCATTTTTTCATTGAGGAATCATCAAAGAGTTTCTTCTAATCCATTTTTCTTTTAATTTAATTTTTCTTAAATGTCTAAATATTCTTGGATTGTGATTTCAATATTTGTTATGAAGTAAATTATTTGTTCTAGGGTTGCAATGCAACTTACATTATGAAACTTGAATTAACTATTTTTGAATGATTTGTGGAATGTTGCTTTTAATTTGTTTGTTCTATTTGTGTTTAATGCCTTTGATTGTTGGAAGATTAATCAATTGATTTGTGAACCTTAATGAACTTGGAAAAATATTTTTTGTGTTTTTCTCTTGGATAGAATAACATATATAAATATATATAGGATAGGAATATACCTTTATTGTATATGTAATTATTGAGAACTTTGAGCTTAATGAATATTTGGTAAATTTAATTCTCATAGGAATATAGTGAATTAATTTAGTGAGATGTGACTATTTTTTATCGGGAGAGACATGTGGATAAATTAAGAGTTCTTGGTTGACAAATTAAATGTGAGAACATAAATCATGAGAAAATAATATGATTCAAGTGGATTAATTTGGTGAAATTGCAATCTTAGAATTTTCTTCAAGTGTTAATTTCATATATTGTTATTTAGAATTAGTTTAGTTTAACTTTATCCAAATAATGATTGTTTGGATAAAATTAGGTTGAGCAAATTTTAGTACTTAAAAAGGATTAGTAACAAATTTTCGTGGGAACGATATCATATTTATCATTTACTACTTGTGGCCGTGTATACTTGTATGTTCTTTTAAGATACCAACATGTTTTTGGCACCTTTATCGGGGATTTAATTTACTATTTTTGTTGATATTAATACCAATCAATCTAATTTATTCAAACCTTTCATTTATTTGTTTGTTTTTATTTTTGCTTTATTAGATTTATTTTTATGATTTTCAAGTGAATTGGGACTTTGTATGTGACTCACAAGAAGTCTTGACATTGCTCCGTTTGATCCAAAAATTGAGAGAACTCTTTTAAAATTAAAGAAGGACAAGCAAGAAGCTTTGCAACATAGTATCATAGATGAGGAGGTTCCTGAAGTGGAAGAACCAAGATCTCTAAGAGACTGTGCAGTGCCTCTTGTTGGTGGGGTTCATTCGAGCATTAAATGACCTATGATTCAAGCCAACAATTTTAAGATTAAGCCTGCGATCATTCAGATGATTGAAACTTCAGTTTGGAGGCTTACCCCATGATGACCCAAACTCTCATATAGCCAATTTTTTAGAGATTTGTGACACTTTCAGGCATAATGGAGTCATCGATGATGCTATTAGGCTTAGACTTTTCCTTTTTCACTCTAGGATAAGGCCAAGAGTTGGTTCAATTCATTACCATCTGGTTCTATCACTACTTGGGATGATTTGGCTAAAAAATTCTTAGCCAAAATTTTCCACCAGTAAAGCCTACAAGGATGAGGAATGATATCACTACCTTTGTGCAGTTTGACTTAGAACTGTTATATAAGGCTTGTGAGAGGTATACATATCTACTTAGAAGATGCCATCACCATGGTTTACCAAAGTGGCTTTAAGTTCATAAATTTTATAATAGTTTGATTGGTCCAACTAGAAACATGATTGATGCAGCAACACGTGGTGCTCTTATGGGAAAATATATTGATGAAGCCTAAGACTTATTAGAGGAAATGGCTTCCAATAGCTACCGATGGCCATCAGAGAGGATGGTGCCTAAGAGAGTGGCTATAATTCATAAGATTGATCCTATTTCCACTTTAACTACTCAAGTGTCAACTTTGGTGAAAAATATTGATACTCTATGTGTCCATTCTATTCAAAGTCCTTTTGTGGCATGCGAACTTTGCATTGGAAGCCATGCCAGTGAGAGATGTCCTCACAACTCTGAATTTGTCAGTTTTGTTGCCAACTGTAGGCATCAAAACAACCCTTATGCCAACACTTACTATCTAGGTTGAAAGAATCATCCTAATTTTTCTTGGAATAACAATCACGGCCCATAATCTTCTATGAAGCCTACATAAAAATACGATAAAATCATAAAAATATAAATCTTTTTAATAAATTAAATTACATTAAATCATGGTAATTTTAGTTCTTTTTAAGCACTCATCTTGATATGCTAATTATTCAAAATGGCCTGATGTAGCATGATGCTAACTTTCCTTTTATTCAAAAAATAGTTATCCCTTTCAACTTTGAACCTTGTAAAAATGTAAAATGGTTGACATCTATGCTCAGTAGAACACTTGTATTAGTTTTGAGTTGCACAAAGTTTTTCTTGTGCAATAGGAATATTTTTAGTTGTTTACTATATATAATCAATCCTTATTATACTATAATCTTTGCATTTTTTCCAACACATTGGAGATCTGCATAGTCATCCATACAAAGCTTCATAAGAGGCCATCCCAATGCTACCATGATAACTACTGTGTTAGGCAAACACAACTAATGGAAAGTGACCAATCCAGTTTCCCCTAAATTCAATAACACAAGCTTTCAATATGTCTTTTAACATTTGAATAACCCTTTTTCTGATTGTCCATCTACTTCAAGATGATAAGTTGTGATGTGCAACATTATGTACCCAAAGCTTCTTGTACCCAATTCCACAATGTGAGGTAAATTTTTTATCTAGATTTAAACATAATAGACTTTGGTATACCATACAATCATACAATGTCTTGAATGTACCAATTTACTCAAAGATAGTCAATAATTACTCAAATGGAATCATAACCTTGGGAAGTATGAGGTAATCCTTGTACAAGTACGTGGTTATATTTTCCCATTTCCATTATGGTACTTGTAGTGGCTGATTTCATATGCTCCACCTTGACTTGTTGACATATCATATAATTGGCTACTATTAGGAGTGATGGTGACAATGACCAAGTTCTTGATAGGCAGCATATGACACATGTTGCCTATCACCCACTTGATTATCCTTACCATCACTCCTAACTCCCCTTTCAAATTAAGTGGCATAAGCATGACACTTAATTTGCTACGCAAAGAGAGAATGGAGGCCAAAGAAAGAGACTTAGTTAAGGAGTTTACTGGTTGTTCCATAGAAGGTATATGATGGAGAGCAAGTGTCTTAGCCAACACCTATTTGCACACAAAATGAAATTCCACAACAACAATTTCATGCTACGATTGTTATTGCTAATGGTACTGGCCTACCAGTTATGCCTCCTATTACTAATACACGTAGACTATTGCCTACTACTATGTCTTCTTTTCCTTATCTTTCTTTGTCTATCCATCAAACCTATGGATCTGTGCCTTATCAAACTTCTTTTCAATTACAAGTATCAACTTCTTTCCATTAGGATCTTTCTTGGTTAACAGAATATGGTCCAAGTCACCATATGACTATTGATCCAAGTGATTTGTCTTCAACTTATTCCTACACAGGTAATCAATCTCTCATAATAGGAAATGGTGATGGTTTTCCTAGCACTAAAGATAGGTCATAATCAGTGTCAATTAACATTTTCTCCTGATAGATCTCTCAAAATGAATAACATCATTCGTATAACTAATAATGCTAAAAATCTACTTAGCATGTCACAATTTAAAAAAATAATTCTATTTTCTTTGAATTATACTATAATTATTATTTTGTTAAGGACAACAACACGGAGGAGGTGCTGCTCTAGGGCATACTCAGTGATGGATTATACAAATTTGATATGACACTGTAAAAGAAAGCTCATAACACCATTCCTTGTTTGTTTGCTAATAAAAATATTGCTCTTATTGCTAATGTGGCTTACCTTTCTTTGTGGCATCAAATATTAAACCATGCTACATTTGACAAATAACAACAAATCTGATTAACATACTTTCATTTAGCTAAAAATTAATTGTCAAATACAATGACACATTCTATCTATTTATAAAGAAATAATTGTTCCAATTTAGGTACAATGAGACACATTACATATCTCAAAAGCACATATTTCAATGCAACAAACTTTATAACAACCTTTTTGAAAAAGTAAAAGTTGTACTATCAACGACCACAATTATGATGCATATGCATATTTTTTAACAATATCTACATATGTGCACTTACCATCTACATTTCTCATGTATGATGCAATCATAGTGAGCAACATCATTATATGCAGCACAGGTACACATCCCAGTGACATTGTATGCAACATCAACACACATTCTAGTGTATAGGATTGGAAGCAAGCTGAACTATACTCAAATTATCACACAAGATCAAAGGAACAGTTTGTAAGAAAACATGCATCTCTCAAAGTAAAGCCTGAATCCACATCATTTCAGAGGTACATTGGCAAGAGATTTGTACCCAACCTCAATGCTTGATAGAGACAATGAAACCTACTTCTTGGAAGACCAAAAAATGGTATTGGTCCTAGATAAATTATGATAGAAGATGTGAATCTTCTATCATCAGGATAAGAACCCCAATCAACATCAACAAATCCTTGCAAAAGCAAGTGAGAGGATGAATTTAGAAGCAAACCATGAGAATTAATGCCCTAAAGGAATCTCAAAATTCTTTTAACAACCAACCAATGTGGCTTTTGAGGTGCTGCGATGAATTGGCACACCTTGTTCACTACAAAGGAAAGATCTGGGCAAGTAATGGTGATATATTGAAGAGCTCCAATTCTTTTATACAGTGTAGGATTGTGAAAGACTTCCCCAACATGAGCACTAAGAGTATGGCTAGTAAGTATAGGAGTGGAGATGGTTTATAATGACCCATCTTGGATTTAACTTGAAAATCCCTAATATACTTTGTTGTGTAAGCAGAAGATCCTCATTGTCAAGCTTATTCACCTTAATACCGAGGAAGTAACTAGGATGGCCTATATACTTTAAGGATAATTGAGTGTGCAAATTTGAAATAAGGGATTGAATAATCCCCTTATTGTTGTCTATGATGATTACATCATCAACATACCCCAAAAGATAAATAGTGGTGCTAGAATAGGATTGAAAAAATAAGGACAAATCGGCTTTGGATAGTACTAATCCCATTACATATAAGGCATTACTAAGAGTATCAAACCAGATCTGAGAAGCCTACTTCAAACCATAAATGGCTTTTGTAACATGTAGTGATATAAACCATGGAGTAGAACCTAGCTAATTTTAAAATTATATAGCAAGGGGTTTCTCCACAAAACAATGGATATGACTTACCATTAAATTGAAGAGAAAAGATGCCACAAGGAGGTTCTTCCTCCTTGATAATTCTAGCATAAATAACAACCTAACAAGTATGGATATTACTCACTACAAATGATTGGATGCTAAACAACACCATAAATGTTTCCAATCCCTTAATAAGTTGCATGAAAAGGAACAAAGAGCATGAATGAGCTCTCAAATGATATAAAAAATAAAAAATCCTTAATAATGTGAAGTGTGGGAAGATGAATTTTTTTGAAGTATTTATAGGATACAAGGAAACCCTAGAAAATATTACATCACAATCATTGATCTCATCCAAGAGCTTAAAAATAGAAACAATCAACGAAGCACAAAAAATGGCCTAAAATATAGAGCAAAAGTGGGGGCATTCCCAATTTGGGTCCCCTTGGTTATGCATGATCTCTTCAATGAGCCCATTGAAAGGCTCCTTAATTCGTGCCCTCCTAAACCTTGTGCTTGGTCCACTTGAAATATTTTTGGCTTTATGATTCTCATCATTCCCTGTCTCTTCAAGAGGATTCATCCTTGAATTTCCACTTGCATAATCAAAAAGAGAAGGATCAAAAACATTAAAAGAGGTAATGACATTATACTTACCAAGAAGATCAATTTTGTAGGCATTTTTGTTAATTCACTCAATCACTTGAAAAGGTCCATCTCCCCAAGGTTATAACTTGTACCTTCATTTTTTTGGGAACCGTTCCTTCCTCATATGCACCCAAACCCAATCATCAGGCTAGAAAATGACCCTTCGCCATCCTTTGTTGGCCTTGTAAGAATAATCCTTGTTTCTCTTTTCAATTTTCTCATGAATGCATACATGGAGCTTCTTCACAATTTCGCCCTTCTTGGCACCATCTAAGTTAGTTTTCTTTGAAATAGGTATAGGTAATAAGTCCAAAGGAGTTAGTGGATAGAAACCATAAAACGTTACGAATATAGAATGATCAGTAGTTGAATGCACACTCCAATTATAAGAAAAATCAACAAGAGGTAAACAATCCTCCCAATTTTCCAAATTCCTTTTTATTACCACCCTAAGAAAAGTGGACAGTCTTATTGAATACCTTAGTTTGCCCATCCTTTTGGGGGTGACAAGTAGTTGAAAACAAAAGTTTAGTGCCCATTTTATCCCACAAAGTTTTCCAAAAATAACTAAGGAATTTAACATCTCTACCAAACACAATGCTTTTAGGAACTCTATGAAGCCTAACAACCTTCCTAAAGAACAACTCTGCTACATTAGTGGCATCATCGATTTTATGACACACTATGAAGTGTGCCATTTTAGAAAACATATCTATAACCACAAAAATGGAGTCTCTACCCTTCTTAGACCTAGGCAATTCTAAAACAAAATCCATGGAAATATCTACCCAAGGTGTGCTAGGCACGAGCAAGAGAGTATATTGTCGTTGTGGTAGGACTTTGGATTTGGCTTCCTTATAAGTGATGCATCTAGAACATCTTCTCACTATATCCCTCCTCATTGTCGGCTAATAAAATTTCTCATGCAAAACATCTTGAGTCTTTTGAATTCCAAAATCCCCATTAATCCTCTCCCATGGGCCTTCTTAATTAACAATTGATGCATTGAAAAAAAATCAAAAGAAACTTTCTCATATGCATGGTAAACAACAGAGAAGTCAACATCATTAGCATACATTTCCTTAACCTACTCAAATCCTAGCAATCTAGCATTTAAAGTTGAAAGTAATGCATACCTATGTTATAATGCATCGGCTACAACATTCTACTTACCTTTATTATATTGAACAATATAAGGAAATGTCTTAATGAATTCTATCCATCTAGCATACCTTGTATTTAATTTACCTTGGCGCTTCAGATATTTTATAGATTCGTGATCAGTATGGATGATGAATTCCCTTGGCCAAAGGTAATGTTGCCATGTCTCCAGGGTCTTAACCAAGGCATAGAGATCATTTTCATATGTTGGATAATTAAGGGTTTCTCTTTGAAGTTTCTTGCTGAAATAAGTGATAGGCCTTGGTTCTTGCATTAAAACAACTCCTATAACTATTCCTAACACATCACACTCAAATTCAAAGGTTTTAGTAAAATCAGGTAAAGATAAAATAGGTACAAAACACAAACTATACTTTAATGTTTTAAAGGCTCTCTCATAATTATTGTCCCACTTAAAACTAACAGAATTTTTAATGACCTTGGTTAGAGGTGCGGCTATTATACTAAAATCTTTAACAAACATTTGATAAAAACTAGCTAAGCCATAAAAGCTCTTAACCTCAGTGACAGATTTAGGTGTAGGTCATTCTCAAATAGCCTTAACCTTTTCCTTATCCACTTCTATTCCCTTAGAACTAATAATGAAACCAAGAAAAACTAACTTGTCCATGCAAAAACAGTATTCATAATTTTTTTTCTTTTCTCAAAATTTTAAGCACATATCTAATATGTAAAACATGCTTTTCAAGATTTTTACTCTAAATGAGAATATCATCAAAATATACAACCATAAATTTTCCAATAAATGCACATAAAACATGATTCAGAAGCCTTGTAAAAATGCTAGATGCATTTGTTAGACCCAAAGGCATGACTAACCACTCATACAATCTATGATTAGTTTTAAAAGAGATTTTCTATTCATCACCCTATTTTATTCTAATTTGATGATATCCACTTCTCAAATCATTTTTTGTAAAAATGCATGAAGCATGCAACTTATCTAGCATGTCATCGAGTCTAAGGATAGGATGTTGATATTTTATCGTAATGTTATTGATGGCTCAATAATCAACACACATCTTGCTTAATCCATCCTTCTTGGGCACAAGTAGCATGGGAATGGCACATGAACTTAGGCACTCCCTTACTTGACCTTTGATAAAGTACTCTTCAACCTGCCATTGAATCTCCTTAGTGTCTTTGGGATTGGTCCTATAGGTGTGTTGGTTTGGAAGAGAAGCTCTCGATATAAAGTCAATTTGATGCTCGATCCCCCTAATTTGTGGCATCCCATCCAAAATTTCTTCAAGGAACACGTCCTCAAATTCCTCCAAAAGAGAAACAATGGCACTAGTCAAAGATTGGTTACGATTGTTAGTAGAAAAATTAGCATCCTTTAACAAAAGTGCAAGTATGGGCAATTTTGAATAAAAAACCCTCTTGAACTCACTTTCCTTAGCATAAACTCACACTTTTATTCTCTCTTGTTTTTCCACTCTCATCTCTTCTTTATTCACTCTTTTCTTTTTTTTTCTTTTTTCTTTTTTTTTCTTTTTTTTCATTTTTTCGTTTTCACTCTTTTCTTTTCCTCTAACCATCTTCATTTTATCTTTAAAGAATTTCTTAGGTGAAAAGGGGACAAGTGTGATGTTTTTACCATTCTTCACAAACAAATACTTGTTTCTATATCTGTCGTGTGCAACCCTCCTATCATATTGCCAAGACCTATCTATCAAGATGTGCTCGACTTGCAAGGGTACCATATCACACATCACCTCATATTAGTACTTTCCAATGGAAAAGCTCACTAATAATTGCCTATCAACCTTTACTTCCCCACTATCATTTAACCATTGCAACTTGTAAGGCTTAGGGTGTTTGAATATAGGCAACCCTAATTTCTGAACTAAGGTAGTACTAGCCACATTGGTGCAACTTCCTCCATTTATGATAACACTACACACCTTGTTGCTCACACGACACCTTCTGTGAAAGATATTATCTCCTTGTTGTTCAATGTCATCCTTCTTAAATTGAACACTCAAAGATCACCTTATTACAAGTGATTCCCCATCCATGGGTCCTATCTCCTCTTCATTAGCTTCCTCTAGAGGTGGCATATCTTCTTCTTCACTTTCATTATCGATTTCGCCTAACCATTATCAAAGGCGATCATTGCTTTCTTGTTTGGACATTGAAAGGCTACATGACCATTAAGAAGACACTAAAAACACTTAATGTCATGATGACGAGTTGGGGTGTTGATTTTACCTTTGTCTTTGGTAGCCCCCATCTCTTTGGCTTTGTAAGGCTCAAATCTTGTTTTGGAACTAGCTCCTTCATCTTTTTTCCATTGGACTTCCAAGGACTAGCGGGGTTCAGTTTTGAAGTATAGGGACTAAACTTTGATGGTTGGGACCGATAACTCCGTTTCTTTAACTGCCTTACCATCACCACTTCCAATTCCTTATAGTACTCATAAATGAACTTATATCCTTGAGTCAATCTTTGTAGGCATTGGTGTAATTCTCTATAGTAGTAGCTAGGGGAAAACCTCTTCCTCATGATGGCCTTCAACTTGTTTATCCTTTCAAAGGATTGTTGCAATGTCCTTATCATGAACATCATATATGGTCTTTCTTCGAAACTACCCATGTTGGACATTTTTGCATTTCTACACAACAAAAGGTTAGTGTAATAAAATAAAACCAATGTAAATTCACTCAATAACTCACGTGTTTAGCTCTCAGATTGATCTCTCAAGCCCTCTTAGCACCTAATCAAAGAAACCCAATCCAAGAATTCCAAACAATTTGTAGAATTATCAAACACCAAAAAATGTGGTTCATAATATCCCACTTTTTAAAGAACAAAGGAAACTAATTCAAAGTGTGTTTAGGATCCTAGACTAGAATAATTATAAACAAGGGATATAAACCAAGGGAGTAGGATCTAGCTAATTTTTAGATTATATAGCAAAGGATTTCTCCAAAAAATAATGGATATAATTCACCATTAAATTAAAGAGAAAAGATGCCACAAGGAGCTGCTATCTCCTTGATACATCTAGCATAAATGATACCCTAACAAGTGTGGATATTGCTCACCACAAATTCCTAAATGCTAAAAAATGCCACAAAGGTTGCCAATCCCATGATAAGTTGCTTGAAGAGGAACAAAGATCATGAATAAGCTCTCAAATGATTTGAAAAATAAAATATCATTAATATTGTGAAATGTGGGCAACTAAGCTGCTTATAAGTATTTATAGGATACAAGGAAACCCTAGAAAATATTACATCACAACCCTTAATCTCATTCAAGGGATGAAAAATAAAAACAGTCAATAAAGCACAAAAAGTGGCGAAAAACATGGAGCAAAAGTAGGGGTTGTTAAGTTCTAGGAATCCCTAGCAAATATTACATCATAACCCTTGATTTCATCCAAAGGCTAAAATAAAATTAGTCCAAAAGGGCACAACAATGTGCAAAGTCCACTTTTTCCAATCTTTCCCTAATTTCCATGCTAGGAGTTTGCCAATCCATGTACTCCTTTTTTGGGTCCCCTTGGTTATGCATGACCTCTTAAATAAACACTTTTAAAGCCTCCTTGAGTTGTGCCCTTCTAGACCTTGTGATTGGTCCACTTGGAATTTGTATGGCTTCATGATTCCCATCACCTAATGAAAAGAAACTAGACTCAAGGAGTTGTTATTTTATTAGATATTCTGAAAAATTCAAGGTTTACAAGTTTATAATTCCTCATGATTAGGATACAGTGGGAGCTCAAACCCATTTGGTTGTTGCATATACACCTCCTCATACAATGTATAATTCAAAGAAGCATTATTGATGTCCAATTGATGAATCTACCAACTATTAGACAAGGCTAGAGTAAGAACAATTTGAAATGTGACCTACTTAAACATAGGGCTAAAGGTGTCTAAAAAATCAAAACCAGGAACCTATTTATACCCTTGTGTTACCATTAGAGATTTTCTTTTATTGAGGAGACCTAATAGATGCATTTTGACTCAAAATATCCATTTATTACCAATAATAATTCGATAAGAAGTTAGAGGCACTAGCACCCAAGTCTTATTGCGAATAAGAGCATCAAATTTAGTTTTCATGGATTCAAACCACTTAACACTAGCTAAAGCTTGCTTAAGTGAGGAAGATTCTATCTTAGACACATCACTAGTAATATTAATGAGTAATGGGACACATTATCTTGGATTGTGTGACCATTGGATGTGTCTTTACAGTAGATGACTAAATAACAGACTAAGGTTGAGAGGAAGATGAGATAGGAATAGACACTGGTTCTAAAACAAGTATCGAGCCTGAAGTTTGAACAAGAGGTATGGACATAGAAGATTCAAAACTAGGTGATGGATAACTAGAAGAATTTAAAAATGGTGATAAAGGAATAAATGACAAAGAAACATGATTGGAGAAGTCATCAAGAGAGCTATATGTTGCTAGCATAGTGACAACATAAGTAATAATAGGTAAAATAGTTTTAATCTACTAAACATTGGCTAAATGAGACACAGGTTGACAACAATTTAATATTTTCCTAAAAGGAAAAAAGACTCATGAAAGATAATATCGTGGTTCAAGGAAAGTTTTCCATCACTTGAAAGGCACTTCCAACCCTTGTGTTTTCGACTATATATAAGAAAAGTACATGCATGAGCTTTGTTGTGCAATTTATGATGCACATATAATCTTAGGCAAGGAAAGCAAAGATACCCAAACAATTTAAGAAAATTGTAATATGGTTTGACACCAAAAAGAATCTCCAAAGGATAAGAGTCATCGATAATTAAGCTAGGTAGCAATGTCAAATCATTCTTCTTTTCCTTTTACCTTTTGAGAAGAATGCTCCATCCGAAAATGTAAGAGACAAAAAAGCCTGATTTATCAATGCTAGACCTAAATCTAGTATGTGTCAACATTTTCTTTCAACAACTTCATTCTATTCATATGTACAAGGTTAAAGAGAGATATGAGAGATTAAAATTCACCACCCCAATCACTTTATAGAACTTTAATTTTTTAGTTTTCTTATAGTTTAGATTGTGCCTGCAAAAATGTTTGATAAGCATCATATTTTTTCTTTATAAAATAGATCCATGTAAAATGTGAATAGGCATCTATAAAATGAATGTAATACTCATGGATATTTGTGGAAGTGACATGTGACACCCAAACATAAATGAACCAATTCAAGTAGTTTACTAGCTTTATACGAGGAAGAAGAAAAAAGAAATTTATAAGTTTTGCTATTATGACAAGAAACACATACAAATTCAAAATCTTTTTAACTAGAAGAGACAGGAATCTTATATTGATTTAATACTTTCTTTATAATAGGATAGGCATGGCCTAATCACTAATGCCATAGATAAAGGTTAGCTACATGAGCAACTGATGAGTGCTCAAAAAGCACTAAAATAACCATGATTTTATGCACATTAATTGATTAAAAATATATATATTTATATGTTTTATCATATATTTATATAAATTTGTCTTTTTCGGAATCACGGGTATTTTTATTACTTTTCAGGTATTTTGGCTTAAAAACGTAACTTAAAGACTCAAAGAGGAATACCGGAAGCAATACATCACAAATATATTAATAAATAAATGGGGAAAGGTCAACAAATATGGAAAAATTGAACAAAATGGGTCAAAAAGGTCAAAAATGTCAAAAAGGAGAACATCGCGTCACCGCGTCGCGCAGCTGCCCAGCCGCGCGCTCGTGCGCGACTGCCTCCCAATCCGCGCGCACCCCAGCGCGCTGCTACTGTTCACGCGCGTGCCCCTGCGCGCAGCACCAGCCCATCCGCACGCGCCGACGCCCGTTTCGCTCCATTTTTCACATGCAGCCGCCCCATGACGTCATGTTGACGTCATCAATGACCTCAGCAATTCCATTCCGCGTTTTTACATTTTTTTTAACATTTTTTCACTCACTTTTTCTCTCCATTCTCACCTATAAATACCCCCCTTCCCTACACCTTCAAGACACCTTCAAAACACACTTCTCTCTTCTTTCTTTCTCTCTTTTCTTAGATTTTTAGTTTTCTTTAGTTTTTCTTAGTTTTTAGTTAATTTCTCTTAGTTTTAGAGTTCTTCCCTTTTTGGGAAGAACTAGTTATGTTTTTGTAATTTTTTAGCTTTTTGATTCAATAAATGGAAGTGCAAATTCCGCTTGGAGGTTTTCCAGCAACGGGAATAGCGTCGAAGTTCTGTAAGGATATTATTTTCTTTATAGTTATTTTTATTATATCCATGAATACTCCACTATTTATAAAAGATAAAATTTGCATAAATGTTTATTGAATCTATATTTATTTTTATGTAAGTATATTAAAAACACAAAACCCCAAAACATCGTGACACGATGTTTAGGATTTAATTTTATTTTTTAAAAGTTTGAATAATAAATTAAAAACCACATACATTCCTTCCTTAGATTGACCTTGGGAGTATACTTATCATTTTCTACGAAATGATTCGTGCACTTACGAGAGTTTTATAAATATTAAAACCAAAGTATTGGCAAGAATCGGCGATGCCGGTTTTCGCTCATCAAGTTTTTGGCGCCGTTGTCGGGGAAGGAATAACATTTTTTAAATTATTTATCAAAATTTTAAAAACATTTTTTGTGCTGTAAATAATTGTGATTTTTTTTTGTTTTAATAAAAAATAATAATCAAATTTCAAATTTCAAATTTCATAAGAAATAATAAAAAATAAAAAAAATAAAAATATTTTTTAGTAAAATAATTTAGAAATTTGAAATTTGAAATAAAAAATTTTACCGTTAAGGATAGTAAAAAAAAATAATAAAAAAAATATATTAAAAAAAATTAAAATTTTTGAAATAAATAAATAATATAGCGTTAATAGTAAAACAAAATTACCATTCATGAATAGTAAAAAAAACTTAAAAAAATTAAAAAAAAATTAAAAAAAAATTAAAAAAAAATTACTTTTTAATTTTCATTTAATTTTAATTTTTATTTAAAATCTTAATTTTATTTTTGTTAAATAAAAATAAAAAAAAATGAAAAAAATATATATATGAAAAAAAAATTAATTTTAATTTTAATTTTTTATTTGCTTTTACCTTTCTCTATTTTAATTTATTTTATTTTACCTTTTTCAATTTTAATTTATTTTATTTTTATTTTTATTTTTATTTTTATTATTTTTTATTTTTTATTTTTCTTTTTTTTCTCTCTTAATTTTTATTTAACTTAATTAACTTAGATTTTTTTCATTAACTTAATTAACTTAGATTTTTAGTTTACTTAACTTTATTAAATTAACTTTTTAATTTACTTAGATTTTTTTTTAACTTAATTAACTTAGATTTTTACTTAAATTAACATAATTAACTTAACTTTTTAATTAACTTAGATTTTTTTTTACTTAACTAACTTAGATTTTTACTTAACTTAACTTAATTAACTTAGATTTTTACTTAAATTAACTTAATTAACTTAACTTTTTAATTAACTTTGATTAACTTAGCTTTTTAATTAACTTAGATTTTTTTTTAACTTAACTAACTTAGCTTTTTAATTAACTTAACTTAATTAACTTAGATTTTCTTTTACTTAATTAACTTAAATTTTACTTAACTTAACTTTAATAACATGAAAAGTAAAGATCTAAGGGAGTTCTGTCTAGGAGACTAGTTCTTGGAAGCCTTTGTGCCACTAGTCTTTCCTGGGAACGTTGCTCTGTCTAAGAGGATGGTTTTTAAGGAGCCTTTGCCCCGCCATTCTTTCCTGGGAGCACTCTTGGTTAATACTGATTATGTTATTTTAACTTAAAAAAAAATAAAATTCTGAAACTATCTCCAAAATTTTAAAAGTTTTAATTACAATCTCAAGAGTTAGTTTCTTTGTTTGATCTAGGTACAATTGTGTTTTGATGCCTTAATTATTTGATTTGCACCTAGATGTGGGTTATCTAAAACCCTCAAGCATGCCCCTAGTTTTTGGTACAGAAAAATTTGAAAATCAATAGGGCATGTTTGAAACAGTATAGGTAGACAACCTTGTCTTACTTGTAGGTTTGATTGACTCAATGATGAGGGGACATTGAGTTTACTTAAAATACAATCCCCAAGTTACGTCTTGCTAAGACGTTAAACTAAGCGCTGGATGGAGGCAACCCATCATTTAAGGTAATTTTTTGTTATTTACTTTATTTTATTGTTATATGTGAATAATTTTTAAATTTTTAAAACTAAAAATATTTGTTGAGATGTTAGAAGTTCACAACAATCTGTCTGTATACACTTTAATGATAAATATGATGAATGCACCTGCATTTCTCCATTACTACTTACACATTCTCAAGAAATAGGTAATTGTTCTTCTCTTTTCTCTTTATCTTTAATTTACAGTTGTTACATTGAGGAAAATGTAAGTTTTAGGTTGGGGGTGGTGAAAAGTTACCATGCTTAATTAGAAAAAAAAAGATTTAACAATTTAAAAATTAAAAAAAAATTAGTTTTCATTTTTTGTGTTTGGTTTTATTTTTGTTTTGTGTGATTTAGTAATTTTTGAAAATATATATATATTCTCACAAAAAATTATCATTTCTTTAAATCAAATTTAAGTAAATAGTTAAGTCTTTTGTACTGTTAGATTAAATTTTGAAAATATATCATGAAATATTTTGTAATTATTTTTGATAGTTAGTTAGTCTTTGTCATAAATAGTATTTCTTGATAAAATGTGGAAATTATATTAAACCCAAAATCGGTGTTTATGAATTTTTTTTAGTGGAGACTACCCTTGTGAGATATAATTTGAGCCTAATATCTTTTATTCAGAGTGAAATATATATTTTTTCTACTCCAAACACATTTCTTATTTATTCAAATTTTTAGATGATCTCTATAGGTATTAGTATTGAATGTATGAATTTTTTCTCATCTTAATAGAGTATCATATATTTTTTATTATTATTTTTGCTTAGATTAAATGATTTGAGTAGAAATTGATAGTATATGCTTATATCTCATTTATGCATGACTGCTACAAAAACAAAAAGACATATCTGGGGTTACCTAAACCAAGATCAAACAGAAAAGCCACAAAACTAACCACTCACCAAAATCCAAAAAAAAAATGTACAATCTGTACATGGGTTGACTCTCTAAAAAAAATACATATATTGAAAAATATATACAGAAAAAAAATAGAGATATAAAAAAATATATAGTATCATCTACATACTATGACCCACGTTGCCTACAAAGTTGTGAGTACATGTTAATTACAAAAGAAAGATATAGAAAGTAATTCCCTAAAAAGTCATTGCAATTTCTTCATTTGTAAAAAGCATATATCTTGAAATTCTTTCTTAATGAGTTTGATTTATGCATGAAAATAATTTTTATATATGATATCTTTATAATTTATACATTCGATTCCTTTCATGAGATCAATGTTAAAATAACACTTTGAGCCTTTATTCTTTATACATATGCGAACATATTAATTCATTTCTATACATCAACTCTTTCGCATATAAATTAGTATGAGTGTTTGAACCCATAGGATTCAGTGTTTTGAGAGTATTGACTTGTGAGGAATAGAGTCGAAGCGAATTCTGATTCATGACACTGAAATTGGGTAAAATTAAATTGATACATTTTTTATATGAAATATGAAAATGATTTTCGACTAATTATTATAATAAATCATGATTGTTTAAAGAGATTAAAATAACTTATGCTTGAGATTTTAATTATGATCTTAAAGGAGATTAAAAAGTATGAGACATTTTTGTGATATTTTTAAATTAATTTTTCTTTTTGTTGTAATTTTAGTTTTTGATTTGATTGTTTTTATAGTATCTTTTGATTTTTACATTTAGTTCAATGTTTGTGGGTATCATTATTGAAAACCCTCACGAGACTCAAACTCGTCCACTAGGGCAACCTAAGGGTTTAAAGGCTTGTTGCATAGGCTAAATGCAACCATTTCAATCCACGAAAGTGATTTAAGATAGTTTAATTTTTAGTTTTTATCGCTTCTCTTGCTGAGGGACTAGCAAGAAGCTGGTTGGGGGTTCTGATGAGTGCTCAAAAAGCACTAAAATAACCATGATTTTATGCACATTAATTGATTAAAAATATATATATTTATATGTTTTATCATATATTTATATAAATTTGTCTTTTTCGGAATCACGGGTATTTTTATTACTTTTCAGGTATTTTAGCTTAAAAACGTAACTTAAAGACTCAAAGAGGAATATTGGAAGCAATACATCACAAATATATTAATAAATAAATGGGGAAAGGTCAACAAATATGGAAAAATTGGACAAAATGGGTCAAAAATGTCAAAAAGGATAAAATTGCGTCGCCGCGTCGCGCAGCTGCCTAGCCGCGCGCCCAGTCCCGCGTACGCCAGCGCCCAGCCGCGCGCACCCAAGCCCAGTCCCGCGCGCACCCAGCTGCCCTCCGCGCGCGCCGACGCCCGTTTCGCCCCATTTTTCACGTGCAGCCACCCCCATGACATCATGATGACGTCATCAATGACCTCAGCAATTCCATTCCGCGTTTTTACATTTTTTTAAACATTTTTTCACTCACTTTTTCTCTCCATTCTCACCTATAAATACCTCCCATTCCCTACACATTCAAGACACCTTCAAAACACATTTCTCTCTTCTTTCTTTCTCTCTTTTCTTAGATTTTTATTTTCTTTAGTTTTTTTTAGTTTTTCTTAGTTTTTAGTTAATTTCTCTTAGTTTTAGAGTTCTTCCCTTTTTGGGAAGAACTAGTTATGTTTTTGTAATTTTTTAGCTTTTTGATTCAATAAATGGAAGTGCAAATTCCGCTTGGAGGTTTTCCAGCAACGGGAATAGCGTCGAAGTTCTGTAAGGATTTTATTTTCTTTACAGTTATTTTTTATGCTTTATTCTTACATGTTATATTTAATTTATCTGTGATTAAATTTAACTTTGCTGACTGTTTATAAACATGATGTAATAATAACGTTATTATGCTTGCGAAATATTAAATAGGTAAAAATCTCTAAAATGAATTGATTTTGTTTTTATTCAAGATTTTATATTAAGAATGTTAGAGAGAAATATATTATTTTTCATTACAAAATTAAACCTGAAAATTAGATTTTAAGGTTTAGTTATCCGGTCTGATTTAGAGTAGTGCTCTTTTATTTGTTAGTACAATTGCCCAGTAGTTAGAGTTAAGCTCTATTTCAAAAGTTTTTATAAGAATTATTATCTGAAAATGTATTGACAACATGTTTTCAGTAGTGGTTTTAAAACTTGAAAGTTAGTACTCGGATAACTAAATTCTTAGGTTTAATTTGAATACCTTGAATAAAGTTTAAACTGTCTAACCCCACCAAAGGTGACATTTAAATGGTTCATTTTCAATCTCTTAGAAAAAGGAATTAATTTAATTAACCAAATTGGTTATCAACCCCACCCATAGGTGTTAATTGATTTGTTTAGTTAACAAAGAATATCTAACCCCACCAAAGGTGGTATTCATATAAAAAAGGGAGAATCAATAAATATCAATTCATATATTTAATAACCTAAATAATATGAGCAAGCATAATTACTTAGTTATTATATCCATGAATACTCCACTATTTATAAAAGATAAAATTTGCATAAATGTTTATTGAATCTATGTTTATTTTTATGTAAGTAGATTAAAAACACAAAAACCCCAAAATATCGTGACAGGATGTTTAGGATTTTTTTTTTTTTAAAAGTTTGAATAATAAATTAAAAACCACATACATTCCTTCCTTAGATCGACCTTGGGAGTATACTTATCATTTTATACGAAATGATTCGTGCACTTACGAGAGTTTTATAAATATTAAAACCAAAGTATTGGCAAGAATCGGCGATGCCGGTTTTCGCTCATGAGCAACAAGAGTAACATTTTATATACACAACTTGATATCAAATTTTTATAATCCATCATTGAGTATACCCTAAAGTAGCACCTCCTCAATGTTGTTGTCCTTAACAAAACAAGAATTAGAGTGCAATTCAAAGAAAACAGAATTATATTGTGCAAATTGTGACATATTAAGTATATTTTTGGCAATATTAAGGACAAGAAGCATGTTATTCTTTTTGAAGGATCTATTAGGAGAAAATGTTGATTGAAACTAATTATGACCTATCTAGTGATAGGAAAACCATCACATTTACTACTAGAATTTGGAAACTAAGCAAGATCCTAATGGAAACAAGTTGATACACTAAAAATAAGTTTGATAAGGCATAGATCCATAGGCTTGATTGATAGAGCAAAAAATGATAAGGAAAATGAGACATAGGAATAGACAACAGTCCAAGTGTATTATTCATAAGAGGCATAATTGGTAGGCCAATAACATTAGTAGCAACAATCATAACATGAAACTATTATTGTGGATGTCGTGGTAGTTGATATGAGGTTGGGAACTGTCCAAGATTATTGTATCCAGTTGTGCTGTTATTATTGTTTTGATTTGGTCAAAATTTTCTATCATACTTAAACCAGTAATCAAAGGCCATATGCATCAATTTTCCACACAATTAAACACTGAGGTCTATTTCCTGAGAGACCTTTTTCATATCCACAACCTCTAACACCAAACTTAAAGTTATTACTTCCATTGTAGTTTTATAAGTCATCAGTTCCTTACTAATAATGTTTTCCACTTTGTTGACTTTGATTTACAAAACTAAGTTGTTGAGATTACGATATTGTATCATTAATAGTTGAAGAGATTTTAGTCATAGGCTCATCTCTTGCTACAACATTTACACTAGGCTAAGGTGAGATAATTGTTCATCTCCTCTTCTCAAGCCTATTCTAATGACTAAGTAGTCATGCGTTTACATCATCAATTGTTATTTTTACAGTTAGGATTTTTTTTGTAAGTGTGAAGAACACATTGTCAAAGCCTTCATTAAGACCTTCTAACAGATAGATGAGTTTTTCCTCATCAGTGATTCTACAACTAGCTACTTCCAATTTATAACAAAGGATTTTGATCTTAAGAACTAGTCATTAACTTTTAGATCTCTTTTCTTAAAATTCTAAAGTTCTTCCTTTGATTGAATCATATGAGCTCACAATTTAGAGGCAAAATTCTTTTCTAGCATACATCAAGCCTCTCTTAATGTTTCAAATCTAGCTACATTTTTCATAAGCTCATCTATCAAACAATTCATCAACCAGTAACTGAGCATATCATCTTACCTATTCTAATTTTTGTACTCATCATTCACAGTTTCATTTTCTTGAAATTTTTCTACTGGATCATTGAGAATGAAAATAACCAACTCTAAACACTTTAGAATCTTGAAGATCTGATGTTAATCATCCTGATTCCTTTTAACAATAGGTCAGATGGTTCTCAACTTGTGTCTCTTGTATCTAGTTTTTAGCAAATTAAAATTGTTTGACATGTTGTTACTTCTATTGTCAATAAGCCAGTAACACAGAGCACTCTTAATAAACCTTTTTCTCTTATTCCTATATCATCTATTCCTTCATCACTAGTTTTAAATTCTTCTGGTTTTCCATCACCTAGTTTTTAATCTTTTGCATCTATACCTCATATTCCAACTTTAGGTCCAATGCCTATTTTAGAACCAATGTTTATTTCTCTTTAATCTTCCTCTTAGCCTCAATCTGTTACTCAGTCATCTACTATCAAGACTCATCCAATGATCATATATACAATCCAAGATAGTATGTCCCATTACTCACCCAATTCCCACACGAACAAAGATAGGTATTTTGAAGCTTAAGGCATAAATGAGTATTACTAATGATGTGTCTAAGATAGAACTTTCCTTAGTCAAATAAGCTTTAGCTAGTGTTGAGTGGTTTAAATCCATAAAAACTAAATTTGATGCTTTTATTTGCAATAAGACTTGGGTGCTAGTGCGTCTACCTTTTCATTGAACTATTATTGGTAGTAAGTGGATTTTTTGAGTTAAGAGGCTTCCATCATGTCCCCTTGATAAAAGAAAATCTCGAGGGGTAGCATAAAGGTAAAAATAAGTTCCTACTTTTGATATTTCAGACACCTTCAACCCTATTGTTAAACAAATCATTATTCAAATTATTCTTAATCTAACCTTGTCTCAGGTTGGCAGCTCCATCCATTGGACATCACTAATTCTTTTTTCAATAGTATACTATATGAAAAAGGTGTATATACAACAACAAAAGGGGATTGAGCACCCATAGTATCCTAACCATGTTTACAAGTTACAAAAAATCATTTATGGTTTAAAGTAGGCTCCTCGAACTTAGTTTGATACTCTTAGCAATGCCTTATGTACAATAGGATTTGTATGATCTAAAGCTAATTTGGCCTTATTTTTTCAATCCTCTTCTAGCACCACCTTTTATCTTTTGGTGTATGTTAATATAATTTTCACAAGCAACAATGAAAGGATTATTCAGTCCCTTATTTCAACTTTGTGAACTCAATTTTCCTTAAATTATATAGGCCAACTGAGGTGAATAAGCCAAACAATGGTAATCTTCTACTCACACAACAAAGTATATCAAGGAGCTTCTACTTAAATCCATGATGGATCATTGTAAATCCATCTCCACTCCTATGCTTACTAGTCGTACTCTTAGTGCTCATGTTAGAGAAGTCTCCCATGATCCAAAGCTATACAAAAGTATCATTGAAGATCTTTAGTATATCACCATTACACATCCAAATATTTCCTTTATAGTCAATACGGTGTGCCAATTCATAGCAGCCCCTCAAGAGCCACATTGGTTGGCTATTAAAAGAATTTTAAGATACCTTCAGGGCATAAATTTTCAAGGTTTGCTTCTAAATCTATCCTCTCTATTTATTTTATAAGGCTTTGTTAATACTGACTGGGGTTCTTATCTTGATGATAGAACATCCACGTCTGGTATCATTGTTTACTTAGGTGCCAATCCCATTTTTTGGTCTTCTAAGAAGCAGGTTTTATTGTCTCATTCAATCATTAAGGCTGAGTGTAGATTTTTTGCCAATGTAGCCTCTGAAATCTTGAGGATTTAGGATTTTCTTTGAGAGATGCATGTTTCCTTACCAATAGTTCTTTTGATTTAGTGTGATAATTTTAGTATAGTTCAACTTGCTATCAATCCTATTCTTCATTCACGCATGATATATGTTTACTCAGATTTTCATTTTGTGCACAAAAAGGTGTTTGCTAAGACACTTGTTGGGCACCATATTCTTTTTATGAAACAACGAGTAGAATTGTTAACCAAGGCTATCCCTATGGCCTCATAATGAAGATTGAAGTGCTGACCAAGTTGATGTTTACAAATATTCTAAAGATTCTCAAGATCCTAGAAATATTCTTAAGATCCTACAAATATTCTCAATATCCTATACAAGGAATAGATTTGGAATATCAAATTGGATGCAAGAATTAATTTAGGAAGCAATTTTTTTTTGTTTTAGTAAACTATTGGCCTTTTATGTTTAGCAATTTTTATTTTAGTGAAACAGGTTTTTTTTATGTTTTCTTTATCCTAAGTATTGATGCAGACCCTCTAGGCGAATAATCTTAGGAACCCATGAACTCAAAGGAATAGGAATGATTAGTTTGCTAAGAACGTGTTGAAGATGATCAAATTAGAACCCTAAGGAAACAAAGTCCTTAAAAATCAATCTTGATACACCATAAAGGTTGATCACTCCCTTTGATATTCATTGTTCCTAATTATATAGCTTTGGTTTTCTTTTATAAGCCTTATGAAAAAATTCCAATTCAAACAAAAAATAAACCTTATGCACAAGTTCAACCCTAATGGGCATATTTAATTTTGGATTGGGCCTAATCTATTCTTAAAGGATAAAAGACTAAAAGACTAAAACACTTATGATAAATATAACATAGAAAAAGTCATAAATTCACTAAAACAAAAATTACTAAACATAAAAGACCCATAATTAACTAAAACAAAAAAAATACTTTTTAAATCAATCCTTGCTCCCAACATGATTTTCCAAATATATCCCTTGCATAAAAAGGTAATAGACCATCCTTGGTGAAGCTTTGGAATCATCGAATTTTGTTTTAGAATCTTCTTGCATAGCCTCTTTGTATTGCACTTCTGTGATCAAGCCTTGCAAAGCTTCCTACATCCTCTTTGCCTTGGCCCAAGTCATTGGACCACTAATTCCTTGCAAAGGATCTTGAGAATATTTGGGAATAACAACTTGGTCAACATCTTGATCTCAATTATTCCCCTTCTCTTCGAAAAGATTCATCCTCGAATCACCTACATCAAACAAAGATAAATCAATGACATTAAAAGTTGCACTAACATTACCATAGTCACTTGGAAAATATAGTTTGTAGGTGTTATCATTTATCTGTTCCAAGACTTAAAAAGGTCCATCTTTTTTAGGCTGCAATTTTGATTTATGTTATGTAGGAAACATCTCCCTATGCATGTGCACCCAAACCCAATATCCATATTGAAAAACAATCTTCAATCGCCCCTTATTGGCTTGCATAACAACTTTTTCTCATTTTTTTCTCTCAATATATTGGTGATGTATTGTCTCTAATATTTTTCTTCGTGTCTTTAAGTTATTTTGAAACAAAAATACCTGAAAAATAATAAAAATATCTGTGATTTCAAAAAGATAAATTTATATAAAAATACGATAAAATCATACAAATATAAATATTAATTAATTAAAATACTTTAAATCATGATAATTTTAATGTTTTTTAAACACTCATTAACTCACTGGTGGCTTGTCGTGCACCCCCGACGAGGTTCAACAAGGCCCAACAAAGACACAATTTTCTTGCCATCTTTTTCTGCTTGCTTGCTCACTGGCATGATCCCGACGAGTTTGACGAAAAACTTTTAAAATTTTGTGATTAATCTAATTTTTTAAATAAATTTTTTTGATATGTAATTACATCTTAAAATATTATTAAAAAATTGTTTATGAAATTTTTTATAATTAATTACCAATTCTTGGAGTTTCACAGCTTAGGTAAGATGTTGTTTAGTGGCCGTTGGAGTTGTGTAGGTTGTATTTATTTTGTGATATTTTCAACTTATGTAATACTCCAGTATATTACTAAGAATAATAGATTAACTTTATGATCTTTTTAAAAACAAATATGCGATAGGACACATTTACATGACACTGTATTCATTGAATTACTACACACACAAACAAAGAACTTCACATCCAGCCGTTCATTTCGTTGACCTAATATCTCATATTCAAATATTTGACCAATTGGAAACACGTAAAAACGTTCACGACGTTCTCAAGAGCCTTAAACCAGTGGATCCAAATCTTTTGATCCCGGAGCCATTGAAGACCGTTCTATAGCAAAAACTAAGAGCAAGAAAGACCCAACGCACAACAGAGAGCAAAAACTGGTCATACTAGTTTTTTTTTTTTTTTTGTGATTGCCTTTTTGGAAAAAAAAGGTAAGTAAATAAATCCCTATTGCCATGATCAGATGCTCTCGGGTTTATCATAATCCGCGCGAAGATGAACACGGCCAACGGTATGATGTCAACGGCTTCCTCTACGGGAAACGCACAATCACCTTGTCTCAAAACCTATTTCAAAACTCCAGAAGGTCGATATAAGCTTCACTACGAAAAGACTCACCCTTCTGGTCTTCTTCATTTTACCCATGGCAAAACCGTTACTCAGGTTACTTCATTACCTCCAATTTTCTCAGTCTGTTTATTATTTTGACTCTGACTTCTTAAATTTTATCTTTTTCCTTTTTTCAATTCTGTGGTGAATTCTCTCATGAGATCACAGGTTACATGATCTTTTTGGGGTTGATTGATTAGATGCCTAGGTTTTAATTGCTATTGGTCATTAAGTTTGTTAGAGTGGGATTTTGTTAAATTGAGGCGTGTTTGTTAGGAAATTGTAATTTGGACTCTGAAGTGAGTTATACTTTTAATTACAATATCTGAATTCAACATTCTTACAATCTTACTGGTTTTTATTTCATGTATGCTGCTGATTTTTTGTGGTTGAGTATAATTTTGTTGTGTATCCTCGTGGGCCATTAAGGGACAGTAATTAGCTTACCCATTTGTAAGTTTTAGGTAGTCAGCAGTTCATTCTTTAGAATTGTCCTATTTCAAAAACTAGATTTTGAATACAAACTGGATTGTTTTTATCAGTTAACTCTAGCTCATCTCAAAGACAAGCCATCTCCATCAACCCCTACTGCCCCACCTTCAAGCTCCAGTGCTAGCAGTGGTGTACGATTGGCTGCAGCACGGTTGTTGGGTGGTGGAAATGGTAGCAAGGCACTTAGCTTTGTTGGAGGGAATGGTGGAAGTAAGAGTGTGAGTGTGAGTAGTAGACTTGGATCATTGGGGACTTCCAGTTCTAGTAGTTCAAATTATTCTTCAAACTTTGATGGAAAGGGGACTTACTTGATTTTTAATGTGGGAGATGCTATCTTCATAAGTGATTTGAATTCACAAGACAAGGTATTCTGTTACCTTGCTATTCTTATTAGCTATATATGTTGTGTTCGTTATAATGATTGTTTCTTTGCTTTTTTATGTAGGATCCCATAAAGTCTGTACATTTTAGCAATTCAAACCCTATATGTCATGCATTTGATCAAGATGCAAAGGATGGGCATGATTTGATTATTGGCTTGAGCTCTGGTGATGGTAAATATTTTTCTTAAATTTATTACATGGTTTTCTTGTGAGAATTAAAAAATTTCGAATTTATTGGCTGCATGTGTATCATTGTAGTCTACTCAGTGTCACTGAGACAGCAATTACAGGATGTTGGAAAGAAGATTGTAGGGGCTCACCATTATAATAAAGACGGTTCTGTTAATACCAGGCAAGATTAAGTCTCCGTTCTTCTCTCTAAATATCTCTCCCTTTAATTTTCTTTAATATTTTGATGGTTAGATCAGTTAAGTCACAGTGTGATATGTTTGTCTGCCCGAAAGGTTTATTGCGTTTCTAAAGTTTATGTTATCTGCAAAGTAACTAGGTTTTTAGAAATCATTTTGTGTATTCGTGCCTTGAAACTTCACCCTTTTTGGATAACTGAAGGAAAAAGGCTGTCTTGTTAGGAAAAGAAGTGCCTTATTTATGTTTTTATAGTACCTTGTAAACTTATCTGCAAAAACATGAAAATTAGATGAATCATGCAACATAAAAGGCTGTGGATTATATATTTTGTCACTCTTGTGGCAAGTAACTACTTTTAACTTGAAATTCTAGTAGTGGCTTGAAAAGTATCAGCAATTTACATCCATATAGTTACATGGTTTAGGTGGCTTGAGTAGGGTCAATAAAGTTGCGTAATTTAATTTGAAGTGGGAAAATAGTGTGAGTGCGAAGCTTTTGTTATCGGTACCTTAAAGAGGTCAATATTTATGGTCTAACAATTGACATTGGTTATACCAATGCAGTCTTTAATTTCGTTACCATCAGTTTGTACTCTAATCTTTGTTAGTTGTGTTTGGGCTTGGAGGTCCTTAGGTTCCATTTGCATGGTTTAGTCTGAATTTTTGTTTCCACCAATAAGATCTTTAGGCTCATATTTAGAGATCATAAAATATTGAAAAACCCAATTTTTATTGCTTAGTAGTCAATAGTTTAGCTTTAGCAGTGCTCCCCAGCCCCCCCAAAAAAAAAAACCTTTTCTGCTGGAAAGTGTTGACTCTATCATGCATGGTCCTAAAGTTTCTTGGTGGTTTTACAACTATAGTAACAGTTCAAATTCTACTAAGTTGGTGTAAATGAAGTCTATTGCTTATCCAAGGGTCTTTTATAGATTTCTTAGTATGATGTATGGATTCGCATGATATGCTATGATACCATTCTTATTAAATTGCTCAATGTATATGCCTTTTTTTCCATTTTCATGCTTTAAACTAGGACTGAGGAACGGTTTTAAACCGCCTGTTTTTTACCTATCCGAATTTGATTTGAGTTTGATTTGAATATATTTAATTTGAAATTACTCTGATGATGTAATTAATATAAATTGAGCATAATGGATTTTTCGAATAAGGTCGGCTTGAGCTTGGAACTCATAGGCTAATTTTTAGAGTAGTGCTATATGTATTAAGTTGTTTAATGCATCAAGTGACATCTTAGTTATTGATTGGTTGTAAAATTGTGCATGTGAGATGATAAAGTAATTTTGGGACCACTTACTAATAAGGGGCTAAATAGATTGTTCCATATAGATTGATATATGCATTAAGTTGTGATAAAATGTATTTTTTTAATTTTTATCATATATAACATAATATAATGATATAGATTACATTTTAATTTTAAATTAATGTATCTCGCAAATTGTTGTATTTATAATTATAAGTAAAAAAATCACAAGAATAAGAAACATGGTTTGAGACTTATTAAACTAATAGAAATTTAGAATTGATATTTTCTTATGTAAAATACTTTAATAATTTATTGTGATTATGATGTATAAATATTTTAAAATAGCACATTGTAAAATAAAGTATTTATTTATTTATTTATAATTTTAATAGTAATTTGGTATTGTTCGGATTGTAGCGGATTATAAAATTTACCAATCTGATTCTGATATGATGCGAACTTCGAAATTGATCCGATCTCTCCGATGGAATAGGATTGCTCGATTTTATCGAATTGTTCAGATTATTTTGTGACCCCTATTTCTAACTGATTAACCAAAATTTTAATTCAGATCCTGCCTTTGTTTGCTGAATTTCCATCGCCTAAAAAAAGTAAAGAAAAGGTTATCATGTCTCTTCTTTTCTTTCTTCATATCTATGTAGATACCTTTTGCAGTTTTCATTTCAATTCTGAATGCATATGAAGTTATGGATGTCTACTCGTCTATCATCTGAATTTTGCTATCTTTTGTTTTTGCTATTAATACTTTAACAAAAATTATTACTGACTGCGAGATTGAAATGTGATGATTGGAAGTAGGAACATGTTTGGGTTGATGTATCACTAAATTGCGTTATGTGCATGGATTAAAAAATCATGAAATATTATGGATGTATCCGTTATTCTCGAGATGAATATTAGTATGTAATATATTTTTAAGAAAACATATTGAGAAAATATCACATATCTTTGAAATATGTGAATTATTCGTGGATATGAATAAAAAAATTCTTAATACAACTTTTACGAACAAATCGCAATATGAGCTGTAAAATTGGAAATATCTTCAATATTTATATTGTTCATATATCTGTAAGTATTGATATTTTAATCCTTAGTTCACACAACATATTTATGGAATTTTAATCATTATATTCAAACGGCCTCTAACTACAAGTCATCACACTAGTATTGATTGATCAAGATAGCGTGTTCGTTGAACTTAGTAGACGTTCCTTTTGGATGTGGTTATTAAGCATAATTAGTAGACATAACTGTAAGTATTGATATTTTAATCCTTTTGGATGTGGTTATTAAGCATAATTAGTAGACATAACTGTATTGATATTAAACTTTTGTAATTAGAGACCTTGAGACTTTAGCACATGTATGTACATCTGTCACTCTTTCCAGAATGTATTCAAATAAGACAATGTGGATCCGTGGCATTTTAATTGAGTTATGGATAGAAAAAAGAACTCTTTGAGCTCGTGATATCTACCATATTGGGTTGGATTTGTTTGAATGTCTGCTTTTTGGGAAAAGGATTGCACAGGTCCATTTGTTATAAAAAAATGTGTACAACAGTCCCTCTATTATTGGAAAGGGTCATAAATGTCCATTTTTTTTGGAAAAGCAGTACAAGTCAAAAATGACACAAAAAGGCCATATGGGGGGGGTCACATGATTTCCATGTGACCATTTGAATAGAGGTAAATGTCAATAAAAAAATGTAAATACTGAAAAAACCAATTGAATTATTCAAATTGGATCAAAATGAACCAAACCAGGTGGCCAGACTAATAGAGAACAAGATAACTTGGTAAGAGATGTCTGTGGCGGTTGATTGAGTACCTAGGGTAGTGAGACCTACGATGGAAAAGAAATAAGACTGACATTAGCAGGAGGCGGTAGCAAGGTGCCTCGCCGGAGTGAGGGGCAATGTGTGTAGAGGTGTTGCACGATGGGCGAAAGGTTGATGTAATGGTTGACGGTAGTGACAGAGGTGGGATTGGTTAGGCTTTTGTTTGCGGGGTGGCTGAGGAGGGTGGAGTGTCTGGTAGAGGCAAACGTAGTGAATGATGTGGTGGTTGGGGATTGGGTTTTGACAGCGAAGATGGATTGGTGATTGTTGTAGTTAGGTTGTGACTGCTTCTGTTTTGTTGGTGATTGGCCTGTGGTTTTGATGGTGGATGAATGTTGTTGATGAAGGGCAATCATGGTTGCTTTGTTGGTGGTGGCTTTCCCATTATGACCACCTTTTGGGTTTTTCTAGTACATCTGAACTGGGTTTGGTTCATTCCTGTCCAATTTGGATAATTTAGTTGTTTTTTATCTATAGCATTTACATTTTGTGGATTGACATTTTTGCCCCTATTTAAATGATTACATGCAAGTCATGTGAACCCCATAAGGTCATTTTTGATTTGTATGGCTTTTTTAAAAAACAAATGGACTTTTGTAACCCTTTCCAATAATAGAGGGATTAAAGTACACCTTTTCAATAACAAATGGACCTGTGCGGCCCTTTCCCCTATGCTTTTTGATGTTTTTTATTTCATATACAAGGTGGGTTCTAATATTTTGTTTTGACTCACTTGTTTTAAACAGCCGTTGTACTTGTATTGCATGGGTGCCTGGAGGGGATGGTGCTTTTGTGGTTGCTCATGCGGATGGGAACTTATATGTGTATGAAAAGGCAAGCTTCCATTTGCTGAATTATTACTCTTCCCATTGTCTAAAATTCCATATTTTTTGTGATTATTGATCGAAATGATTTGAATATGTTATTAAATTCATCTTTCTTCTCTATTTTTTAGAGCAAAGATGGTGCAGGTGATTCTTCATTCCCCGTCATCAAAGACCAAACACAGTTCTCTGTTGCACATGCTCGTTACAGTAAGGTATTAAAGTTGCTCATCATGTTTTCTTACTAAACTGCTTCATGCTTAGCAGACATGTAAGGGTTTATATAATTTAAGTGGTGTTGTGAGCAGAGGTCCCCCCTCTCTCTCTATCTCTCTCTCTCTCGCCAGTGAGTAAACTTGAAATCAAATGTATCTAGTAATGATTATGGAATAAGTCAGCCCTAGTTGTCGGCGAGTCGCATCACTCATGTGAAGCACACGGAAGTATGCTATAAAATTTCCAAAAGTATGTGGTCTGCTGACAGACAATTGCCAGCTTCTGTAAAATTCTGCACTTCTTGTCCTTATATGTCCTTTAAAATATCTGATAATAGTCCTTTTGGAAATGCTTTTCATTTGATTTAAGAGTGCTTTCAAATGGGCCAAAGCATTTTTAATGGTATTTGGAAATCTCAGTACTTTCAAAATTTTGAAAAGCATTATTACTGCTTTTTAAGTGAAGTAATAGTGATTTTTGCTTAGTAGTTTAGGATGCATGTGCATTGTATTAATTACTAAAATGCAGCTTAAAACTTCTTTTAGCAATTTACGCCAAATACTTGAATGTTCTCTTGAATTTCAGACCACTTTTAATAGAAGCACATCCAAAACGAGCCTATAACTTTTCTAGTTATGCTAGTCTGATTGCTTTCAAACTATCAGTGAGATGATGGCGGTGTTTTCTTTCGTTACAACGTTTAAGCTGACTGCTTTAATAGTTAATGAGAGGGTAATTGCAGTGAACTTGTTACATTATTCATTTTTTTCCTTTGTATATTTATTTTCCATTGACTTGCTGCCTTTTATACAGGGCAACCCATTTGCTAGATGGCATATATGCCAATGTCCTGTTAATATGATTGCTTTTTCAATGGATGGAGCCTACTTAGCAACTGTGGGCAGAGATGGTACAATCTCAATGTTATTCTTTTTTCTTTTTTTTTTACCTTTCTTTTCCTGTATTTCCTTTTCCCATATTACTAGTTTTATGACAATCTGATTGCCTTTTGATGATGTTCTGTATTTTGAGAAAACAATACCTGCTTCTTTTATTATTGAATGCAGGCTATCTACGAGTTTTTGACTACTCAAAAGAGAAAGTAGTATGTGGTGGTAAAAGTTATTATGGTGCTCTCTTATGTTGTGCTTGGAGGTGGGTAACTTGCTACATTTTTATTGGTATTTTCTATCTTGCTGCTTCTTTTTCTCCGGTGCCCTAGGTTTTATTATTTCTCAAATATAATCTCCTGTTTTTAGCCCTTTTCGGTCTGAAATATGTTCATTATCTCTTTGACATGATAAAATGGTACGATGTTTCTTACAATTTTGCTGTACAGCAATGATAGGAAGTACATTCTTATGGGAGGTGAAGATGATTTGGTTCAAGTTTGGAGCATGGAAGATCGGAAGGTTGTAGCATGGGGAGAAGGGCACAATTCATGGGTAAGTATGCTATCAAAATTAACAAGCCCCATCATAGATTATGGACTACAACTATTCACTTAGTCCTTAATCCATGATTCTGACAGGTTAGTGGAGTAGCGTTTGATTCTTATTGGTCAGCACCTAATTCAGATGGCACAGGAGAGACTGTCATGTATCGGTTTGGTTCTGTTGGTCAGGTATGTGGAAAAAAATTGATCTACATTCTATATGTAAACCCATATATTAAATTGAGTTTTATTCATCATCATTTTGTGCTATATATCTTTCTACTTGTCCAAGGTAATCTCCAACAACTTAATACTTGTCTTTCTGACAGTTCGCATCTCTTGTAAAGATATTTACTCAAGTATTTATTGTACCATGGCCATTGGCTTATCATTTCAAAAGTTTTCCTTTGTCTCCCTCAGGCTAAATCATATCTTCCCATTGAAAAGTTACCAATTAGACTGGTGCCTTTTTAAAAATGTTAATGATTTCTGTTAGGATTGATCCGATTTGCAGAAAGAGAAACTAGAGAGAACATAGAGGATTTTGAGGAATGTGTGGATCCTTTAGGAAGTCCATGTATATATAGAACATTGTATATACACGTGTTGATTATATAGGATGTGCATGTTACAGCGTGTTAAAAGGGTATAAGAGTGAAGTAAAATACATTTAAAGCTTGAGGTCGACCACACCATAGCTCGATTTGGAGGTCGATCCAACACCAGAGCTCTCATACGTAGGCAGGTCCATGCTACTGTTGTCGTTGTGGTGCAGGCACATGTAGTTTCTCTTGAGATGACCTCGTCTGACGGCTTGGGCTACCAGTTGGGTTGGACTATTAGATTGATAGAGCTCTGGATCGATCCACTTGTCCAAACATCCAGTCTCCCTTTTCTATTGGGGTTTAGAATAGGGGTGGAAGAGTATTGTTTGGTAGAAATCTGAACCGTTTTGTTCCCTCGATAAATGCTTGTCACATGATTGGAGAGAGAAATGTGGAGCTCTATATAAGGAAGAGCTTGGACCTCTACTCATTTCCTAATCTCTTGCACATCAGACAAAAATTAAGCAAAAATGCTCTGTTGCCTCAGCTCGAGCCATATAAATTCTATGTTTGGTGGTAAGAAAATCAGCTCGGTACATAGTTTACTTGCTTTGGTTTTCACAAAATAAGTATCTTCCCTTTTATTTTGAACTCGACCCTAGGTAATCTCTATTTCTCGTGCTTTAACTTATTTATGCTTCATGATATTTTGTAGTGACCATGCACAAAGAAGATACTTTGGGCTCGTCCTAGAAGAGCTCACAATATCCCACTTTTTCGGGTCAGCCAGAAAGTGATGTCAAGAAGTATACCAATGAAACAAGCACTTCGAGCGAAAGGGAGTTATCCCCACCCTCTACCTACACCTCTCGTTCGCAGGTCGTACCTACAATGAGGTTGAATTTGCATTAGACTCAAATATTTGTCCCGAGGTTATGGAAGAAGAAAACAAGGAACAAAGGGACTGGGCGTACCAAAGGTTGGGCAGCCAAGGTCAAGCTCAATGGGTTGTCACCTTAGGATAAGGAGAACATACAACATTCTTTCCTCTATTCAAATAATGATTCCTATGTTTGGGGTTCGTGATAGCGACTCGCCTTCAGCTGGGTGGACAGTCTTCCACGATAAGGCCTTTTAGCTAGGGGCAGATTTCCTTAATACCCTTTTATAAAGAAATATTTGGCTAGGACTCAGCACGCACTAGGGCAGTTGATGTCTAATGGATAGAGGTACTTGCTCTGCCTCACATTGATATGCAGAGAGTTCAGGGCCGAGCTAGAGATGCTCGAGTTCAATGAGGCCTTTGTGTTGAAGCAAAACTCTACAGAACCGAGGAGGGTCTATATGTCAATAAAACAAGACCGAGGTATAAAGGTGACCCTTCCCGAGAACGAGAAGAATTGGAAGAAATATTTCTTCTACGTTTCAGGTGGGTGGAAAATTCCAAATCGTGATGCCAGGCTGATAAGGAGCACATGGGATGATACCAAAGTCATAATAAGAAATATAGGCTCCTTTATCAAGACCTTGAGTCAAGAGGCGAAGTAACGATTGGCTGATATCTAGAACTATTTGCCCGAGAAAACTCCATGGAGGCATTTACGCGCTTTGTTGCATATTGATGGGATGGGGCTTGGTAGAGCCCCCTCATAGGATTATACGTAAACCCCGAGTACCCTCAAAGCGCAGGATTCCTTCTACGAATTAAGGGGAGGTTCGAGGTGGTACCAGACGATGGTGAATTGGCCCTAAGCCTATAAATTGCTTTTTATTTAGCTCGCGCTTGTAAAACTAACACCCTTGTTTTGTCTTTCCAGATATCATGGAGTTCAGTGCCTCTGAGTTATTGGCGCGGCGTTAGAATAAAGCACACCCCGCATGGAAGGACGAGTTCCACAGGGAAGAAAAGGAGCAAGTCCTTTGATCAAGAGGGCCTTTTTGTGGTTATTGACCGAGGTGATAAACTCTTTTTAAAGAGAGCGTTCTACTTGGTCTGCGACTACGGTGATCAACTCTTTTTGAAGGAGCGTATCATCTCTTTCTGAGGGAGCATTCCACTTGGTCTACGATCGAGGTGATCAACTCTTTCTAAGGAGTGCTCTACTTGGTCTGCGACCGAGGTGATCAATTCTTTTTAAGGAGAGCGTTCTACCTGATCTATAACCGAGTGATTAACTCTTTCTAAGGAAAGCGTTCGACTTGGTCTGTGACCAAGGTGTTCAACTCTTTGAGGAAAACGTTCTACCTAATCTGCGATTGAGATGATCGACTCTTTTTTAGGAGAGCATTCTACCTGGTCTACGATCGAGGTGATCAACTCTTTTTGAGGAGAGCATTCTACCTGGTCTGTGACCTAGGTGATCAACTCTTTCTGAGGAGTGCTCTACCTGGTCTGCGATCGAGGTGATCAACTCTTTTTGAGAAAAGCATTCTACCTGGTCTACGATTGAGATAATCAACTCTTTTATACATAACCAGTGTTCACTAGAAGTAATATTTTTTTCATGTGCTGGGCGTTTCATCTCATGCTATCCTTAACTCCCTCAATACTTTTCAATAAGTAGGCGCCTCCTAGAGTCGTTTCGGCTATTTGGTATAGGCCTTCCCAATTTTCACCCAGCTTACCAGCCATCCATTCTTTCTTGTTGGGTGATACTCTTCTAAAACCCAATCACTTATGGAAAAAGCTTTAAAACACATGGCCTTGTTGTAATAGTCTATTACTCTCCACTTTTGCTCGTCTATCCTTCTCAAGGCTTCATCCCTCCTTTCTTTTGCAGGGGTCAACTCAAATGCTCTCCTTGTGGCACTCTGGTCCTTGGGTAGGGTTGGTCTTATAGTGGACATTGTAATCTCAATTGGTATCACAACCTCAGTCCCATATATTAACAATAAAGGTGTCTTGTTGGTGCTTCCTTAAGGGCTAGTCCTGATAACATATAATGCCTCAAGTAACTCCTCAACCCATCATCCTTTAGGGCCCTCCAACCTTTTATTTAGCAAGATGATTATCAACTTGTTAGAGGATTTGGCTTGACCGTTGGTTTATGGATAATATGGCGTTGAGTGGCACATCTTGATGTTGTATTTGCTAGTAAACTCTTTGATGTTGCAGCTCGTGAACTGCCTTCCATTATCGGTAACCAGTTCCTTGGGTAGGTTGAAACGACAAATTATAGATTTCTAGATGAATTGAATTACTTCCTCTTCTAGTATCCTTCCGAGGGGTTCCACCTTAATCCATTTGGAAAAAATAATCCGTGGCTACTGATAGAAACTTCTTTTGGCCCCTTGCTTAGGGTAAAAGTCTTACTATATCAAGCCCTCACTTGTAGAAAGGTTGTAGGCTAACTACCCCTATCATGGTGGTTGAAGATGTGTGTGACAATGGAGCGAATCTTTGATACTTATCGCACCTCTATCTCATAATTCGTTAGGATAGCCTCCTTCCACTAGAATGGAAGCCACACTCTCCCTCGTGGGCTTCAAACATAACTCTTTCACACCCTTCCCTGGCTATACACAAAAGCCTGGGTCCGAATGCGGTCTTTCTGTATAATTTATCTTCTTTAATCACATATCGACATACTTTGGCCTTAATTTCCTTCCGAGCTTCTAGTCTTTGGGTAAGCCTTGAAGAAGTCAAAGATTGGGATGAGCTTTGAACTTGTGGTAGCATCCACACTCTTGACTATTTTTTAAGCCTCCTCCAAGTTGGCCTTTGTCATGATCGTTACTGATGCTACCCGAGTGCGATTGGCCTTTCGCACGAAGGCTAGAGTGGCCAAATCGTCGGCATGACCATTCTCATTCTTGGGTACTGCTTGATCTCAAAGTTGATAAATTTCAAAGACTCCTTAGTCTCTCCAGATATCTCCTCATCTTGCTACCCTTAACCTCAAACGTGCCTAGATACTTGTTGACCACCAGTCGCAAGTTGTTATGCAAGTTAATGTTATCCACTCTGAGCTTCTTTGCCGTCATGGTCCCGAATATAGTTGTCTCATACTCTGTGACATTGTTACTTGCCTAAAAGTCCAACCTGACACCATACTTGAAACAATTTTCATCATGATCAACTATGACCACCTCTAGCTCGATGCCATTAAAGTTGTGCGTGTCATCAACGAATACCTGCTAGGTTAGCTTCTCGCCTTGATCCACGCCACATACTTCTTCCTTTATCTCATTGATGGTAACCTTTGGTGATTCATTGAACTCAGCCACAAACTTAGCTACCACCTGCTCGTCATGGCAGTTCTAGACACATACTTGATATCATACTCACACAACTTTATGGCAATTTATGCTAGTTTCCCTACGACTTCTGACCTCGTCAATACATTCTTGAGTCGTTGAAAGGTGATTACTACCACTGTGTGCGAGCCGAAGTAATGTCTAAGCTTTCGCGCACTGATTTTAAGGGCGAAGGCCAACTTGTCAATCGTTGGATACTTGCTTTGCGCATCTGTCAAAATTTGGCTAACGTAGTAGATGGGGTGTTGGACCTTGTCTCCTACTGCTGGAGTACGACATTGTAAGTTTGGGGGGCCTCGGATAGGAGATTTACTCAAGTACTGTTTAATTCCTTGAAAGGTTTTGTTGCAATCTTCATTCCAAAAAACTAATGTGTTCTTCCTCCGCATTTTGAAGAATGGAAAACACTTGTTTGTGCACTTAGAAATAAATTTGTTCAGTGTCACTATTCTTCCATTAAAATGTTGAATCCCTTTTAGACTAGTAGGAGGCCTCATGTTGACCAAGGCTTGTATCTTGTTATGGTTGGCCTCTACCTCACGACCATATATAAGATACCCCAAGAATTTTCCTAAAGCAACACCAAAAACACATTTCTTAGGATTAAGTCTCATCCCATACTTTCAAATTACGGAGAATATTTCCTCTAAATCCTTGACATGGTTTATGGGTTGTGTTGACTTTATCACCACGTCGTCGACATATACCTCAAGATATCTTTCTAATTGGTTCGCAGACATCTTATTGACGAGGCGTTGATAGGTGATCCCTGCATTCTTTAGTCCGAAGGGCATTCTGGTTTAGCAGAAGGTCCCTTCCTCAGTGATGAAAAATGTCTCATCTTCTAGGTGCATTCTAATACAATGATAACCAGAATATGCATCCAAAAAACTCATCAAGCCGAAATCGACGATGACGTCAACTACTGATCAATGCTTGGGAAGGGGAAACAATCATTTGAACACGCATTATGTAAGTATGTGAAGGCCATACACGGGGTGATCTGCAAGCCTTCTTTTTACCAACTACATTTGACAACCAAGAGTGGTAGTTCACCTCTTTAATAATCTCGGTCTCTTTGAGGGTAGTGACATGACCTTTAATCACCTCATTCTTTTCTTTGTGGAACTTCCTCTTCCTTTGCTTCATAGGTTTAGCTTTAAGATCAACATTCAATTTGTGGGTTATGATCTTAGAGTCTATCCCATGTATGTTTGCAGGCCTCCATGCAAAGATGTCGACATTCTCCTTTAGGAAATGAGATAGTTGCTCCCTCACCTCTGTTGTCAAGTTCGTGCTCAGCTTTAGAGAGTGGTATTGGTTCTCCATTGGTAGATCTCATACTTCGTTTGCGTCGACCGACTTTGTTAGACATACACCTCTTGGCCTTTTACGAGAAGGCCCATACTGTGGTTGCTATTGGGGAGTGGTCTCTTTCAGAGTGGCATTATAACAACTTTTGACATTTTCTTGGTCCCTCTTATTTCCATTATGTCCTTCTCAGTTGGGTATTTGATGACTTGATAGAAGGTGGACGGAACCGCTTTCGTCTTGTGTATCCATAGTCTACCCAGGATGGCATTGTAGTGTGTTGGGACATCAATTATCACGAAGTTAGTCATTACTATAAATCCCTTTGCCATGATTGGCAAGACCACAGTATCAATTGCGAAGGGGGTGCTACTGTCGATCCATGTGTCCAAACAGTTTCAATTACTTTTTTTCCCCTCTATATTTGGTCACCACCCTATCGTGGCCATATAAACAAAAGAGGAGTAGGCTGATCTTTGATATGTGTAATATTTTGAAAGTTTGTGCTTCTGTTTGCTGCTGTGGCAATTCCACATGCATATGGTTGTATCCATCACTTTTCCAACATGTGTCCAGGACACACAATTGCTTCTCTGGGACTTGGAGATGGATGAGATTGTAGTGCCATTGCGACGGCCGGCTGGTGGTTCTCCCACTTATAGCACTGGAAGCCAGTCATTGCACTGGGATAATGCTTGCCCAATGGGTACCCTTCAACCTGCTCCTAGCATGCAAGATGTGCCAAAAATTTCACAGCTGGTTTCCCACCGTGTTCATACAGAACCCCTTTCTGGTTTGGTTTTTACTCAAGAATCAGTTCTCACTGTCTGCCGTGAAGGGCATATCAAAATTTGGATGAGACCTGGGACTGGTGATAGCCAATCAAACAATACAGAAACCGTGTTCAGTAACAGTCTAAAGGAGAAGCCTTTAATATTGAGTAAAGTTGACAATTCGAGCTAAAGCAATGACAAACTTGTCATGAGAGGCATGTCAAACAAATCTATTTTTTATTTCGTGTGAGTTACATATCTATTTGCTTGTTAACAGTTGTTGTAATTATGCAGTTGGTTTTTTTTCCCTTTATGCTTAACACCTGGTTTTTATTGTATAGACTAAAATGCCCTTGAAAGCACTAAGAAATGAGAGGGAGGGTAATCCCTTTTGTAAGTACACAAAAACCGGTGCTAAGTTATATCTAACTTCTGACGTTCCATTTGAGGATTACATCTTTGAGGTTTGTACTTCATTGAAATGTACTGCGCGTTTGATCATTATGTATCAAGCTCTTCATGTTGAATCTTTACTGCTTACTTTTTTGTTTTTATTTTTATTTTGATTGCCTTCTGTACTAACTTGATTTTAGATGCATTTGATTGACGTCTCAAATAGGAAGTTTTTGGAATTTTTCGTAATTATTCTTACAGAGTATTGAGGAGTGAGTACTAATGAGAATGAGAAGACACATACTCAAAAATCCTGGGCTCACCATGTTTTGCAATTCTGCAATTTTTTTCCCTACCTGTATTTTCTCTTTATTCCTTATGCTACACATTAACTGTTTCCCTTAAAAAGATAGACTATTTTGGCTTCCCGTAAAATATGTTATAATAAACCTGTTACGTTGTATTCTCTTTTTGGCTCACAATGTGGACTCCAGTTGTGAAATTCCCAATCTGATATGAGTTATTTCTATTTGACAATGCATTTTTAAACGCAATGACACGGGTAGTTAGTGGTAGGTTTTGAAAAAAATTGTGGTGAGGCTGAATTGTATCCTATATATTAATAATAGTGTTTTATGCCAAATGATACTTAGAAAGGTTCACCGTTAATTACTAGTTGATTTTTTTATATTTTATTTCCTCGTAACTTCTTTCTTGCAAGACCATTTGATAAAAAATATATTAATATAAGTCGTTTATTTTGAGAAATCATTATTTATAATAAATAAATAAAAATTCTAAACTCAAAATGTAAGCAAACATAAATAAATTTGAGTTATAATAATAAATGAAAGATGAGAAAAACAAATGTTTGATTATTATGATATAATTTATATTGAATTGGTAAAATAAAAATACATTTTTTATGTTGTGCGACAAGGTCGATGGCTACAAATGATAATATTTTAATTCAACGTTAGTTATAAATTTTGATTAATTATTATAAATAAATAAATAATAAGTATTAAAATACTTTTTTTATTATATTTTTAGAAAGTATAATACAAAGAAAAATATATAAAAGTTTGTTAATAATTTTTGTTTTTTTTTTAATACAACACAACTCAAACAACTGTATGAAGGTTTGAATCCCAGACATTTAACATAACTAAGTGGACTTTATGTAATTGGATTTCAAGCTTTTTGGCAATAGTTTTTCTTTTGAATGTGGTATTTTAAAGATTAAAATGTACTTAATGTGCTTAAAACTTTTAAGTGTAGAATATTTTGCACTGGACTTAGTATTGGTTCGATAAGCAGTTAGCTTTATTTTTATAGATTGATACTTAGTATGCCATGTCAACAAGCTTAGATTACTTTTCATTAGCAATTGTATTTATAAACTGACTTCAGTTGTATGGAACGAGTGTGTGAACAACATCATATTTTCTGTTATTCTATCTAGTTTGCTTGTATGATATTAGAGCAGACGATTTCTAGGGCTAGAATTATTTTTCTTCGTCATAGCTGTATCTCTGTGGCTATGGCTATTCATCCTACCACTTATTGCGATGTTGTTAATTCTCCTACTCCAATTCACCCTAATCTTGATCAAAATCTCAATCCTGTTCCAACAAATCTTAGTTCTTACTCAATTGATCTTCTGGCTCAGAATTTTACTTCCATTCCTTTTGTTGATGCTAGCCTCTCTATCAATCTTGATCATACTAATTATTTGATCTAGCATGAATAGATAGAAAGTTTAATCATTGCATATGAACTTGAGGGTTTTATCAATGGATCGATTTTGGCTCTTATATGGTTTCTTATTCTTAGTCAAATAGTGGTCAATTCTTGTTATGCTGATTGATATCGACTCAATAATGTGGTAATTAGTTAGATATTGTTATAATAGAGCACTAAATGTAAAAAAAAAAAATTTAAACAATACTAAAATTATAATAAAGAAAAAATAGATTTTAAACAATACTAAAATTATAATAAAGAAAAAAAAATATTTTATTTATTTACATGTACTATTATATTCTTTAAAGGTATTATTACAAAATCCATGATTATTTTATATTGTTAAAATTTTGTATATCAGTAGATAAAAAGATTTATTTTAAGTGAAATAATGAAAATAGCATGTGATGGATCCTTAATTAATTCACTAGTACAATCCATATCCATTTGGAATGTAGTGACCTTTATATGGGATAATTGATATGGAGAAATCTTGTAGGAGATGCTTTGTATAATAGTTGATTATACAAGATTAGACTAGATATATTAAAACCAATGTTAATATCCATTTATCCATAAATATTTCTACATATGTCACTCGATGATCATGTGTAGGATGATCTTAATCCTAAATGTTTTAACTCACACCTTATTGTTGCATCTTGATATTTGACTTACTCTTGACTATGCTCATATTCGTTGATCAAGATGACTTCTATCTTAATCATATGGTGGGTTGGGAGGTTACCTTACAAGATGTAGAATCCATTACATTTGTTTGCAGATAGAAGTTATCTTGTATAGCGATCCAGAGCTTGAATAACTATATGCAATATATAATATGATTATATATAATTATTCATATACATTTTTAGTACTCAAGAAAAAGATATAATAGATAAGATAAAATGGACTTAATGACCTTGGTCATATTTTAAGCTGACTGTGGAGAATTGAGCTATAACTAATAGTTATATCAATGGATTACTCATATACATATTATTCAGTAAATACCAGTTGTGATATTCAAATTAAATCTCAAGTCTATAGAGGGTGACATTGAGATTAATAAATATTGATGGTTAATTAAGAGATTAATTAATGTATTAATGCTTTATTTAAGCTTGAATTCATAGTTTCATCGGTCCTAATTCTATTCCATAACAACAAGGAACTATGTTGCTTCAAGATAAATATGAATAAGGATATTTTATAAATGTCATAAATATCATATATGTAAGTTAAAGTAATAATTTGAAACAACTATTTAATCCTCCTAATATTATTTAGTTAGATTAAATAATTATTTGAATTAATTAAAAATGTTAAAATGATACTTGTGGGACAAACAAGAATATTTTAGTAAATATCAAATTAAATTTAATACATGAATTTAGAATACAATTTAATTTGAATAAATTATAGCACATAAAAAGGAGTGAAACTCCTAAATGTGACATAGATGGTGTAAGAGCATGGGAATAAGATTCTCAGAGGCACACAATTGGAGATAATTAGAATTCTAATACAAATTAAACTAGATCAATTGAAGACCATTTATATACACTATATTCTCCCCTTTAGGGCTAGCCAATGTAGTGTAATTTTTAGAAAAAATTCACATAATCAATTGAGAGAATTTTTCTCACAAAATTTAACCCAAAGCTATACAATTCAAGAAGCTGGTTATTGGATCAAGACTGTTCTTGGATAACATCAATATTCATGCATAATGGGGTTTAAGTTGGAGAACTTGAATAAATTTTTGATAAACTTAAAGATTGCAAGGATTATAACAAATGTCGTTCATCCTCGTCGGGATATAAGATTTGGAAGCCTTAAGATTCCAAAAATTGTTCATAAAATAAAAAAGTAATTTAATTTTGTTATACTTTGTAATTAGATTATAAATATTATAAGGATCATATTGTGAAAAAAATTGTTAACCATTATCAAAAACTTTCGCATTTTTATTTTAAATTTGATCTTTTTGAAATATTTTCAAAGAAAATCCTACAATTGGTATCAATGCTTACTTATGATATTTTTAATTTAATTATGTATAAGATTGCATATTTAGGATATACACTAAATTTTCATTGGATGTAATTTTTGTGTGATTTATTTATTGGACAAATAAATTATTTATAATCGTTAATTTTGTGGTTCTTTTGGGTTCTTATAATAGAAAATTATTGTAAACCCTAATTGAAAGTATAAGAATTTTATAAATATTAATTTTCCTTATTCTTGGATTTTTGAATTTATTTTAGTTTTTGAAATTTTTTATGTATTGTGTTCATTATTTGTATCGAGTTTGTATCGTAAACTATTGTGAACATAGTATTAGAATAGTCCCAATACTTATCCAAATAATACCAAGTCATGCTATCTAGCACTACCACTAGCATCATCGAAGTCGTAGACAATAGCGACACTGCTCACACAAATGATACCAAGTTGGGGTATGCGTGCCACCATGGCTAATGCCTGGTGGCACAGTATTGAACTTGCTCAAGATATTTTTTGTGTGATCGCATATGTCTTGGTTTGATCTCATTTAATGATAAACTATTATGATGTTCGAATATTTTGATACCAAAGTTTATAATTTTTTTTACTTTAATTGAGCCTAGCCTTTTGAAAGAAGATAAAAAGATTTGTGATATTTTCTAATTTAATTAATTATGTAATGGTTATGTATATTACACAATACGTTTCTTTTATTTATTTTTCAACCCAAAGGAACCCGACCATAAATAACTTAGTGTATTTATTTTATATTATGTATGTTATTTTTATATATGAATTGTTCATGACATAGATAATATTTACATACATATGTCATGAAAATGTGGCAAATCGTGTGAGCTTGGCCAATTTGAGCTAAAATTGATCCAACCTTTGCTTAATTTAATTTTAATTTGAGTTAGCAAATATGAGCCCGAACTCAACCAAACACAAACAAGCTATCTCAAATTGGCCTAAATGAGCCCAAATTGTTAATTAAACTTTTTTTTATAAATCAAAACATATATTTAATAATTAAAACTCATTAGTTCAAATAACATTATATGAAACACCAAAAATGAGAAAAATAATATTGTGATAACTAGCATTTGAAACAAATAAATTAATACCGAATGAATAACCTACGTGCATAATAAAGTTTGTGGAGATAATACAACTCTTCATATATCTGTTATATTATAATAACTAGTTAATTATAAAACAAGAATGCTAGTAAACATAAACTAAAGAAAACTAATTCTTAAAGCAAGAAATCATTTTCTAAATAATTTTAAGAAATGTAAATGTCATCAAACCCTTCTCCTGAGAAAGTTAGAGACCGTTGTGTCTTCATGAAAATTCATAGTTTGAATAAAGAGCTCCAAATCTCAATAGAAATTTTTCTAGCCACTAAGAAAAGAAACATATAAGTAAGATTAAACAAAGAATTTCCTCCAAAATTGACCACATATATATAAAGCTCTCTTAGTGTATTCAAGTAGATTATACAATTACTTATGGCAATTACTCGGCATCAAGAAAATCCATTAAGCAATAAAACAATTACAACCTTGACATAAATAAAACCACCAACAACTCTATTAGTTTGAACCTCAATCTGAACTATCTATTGTTGTCCTCACTTGCTACCTCCATAACGACTTGGTTTAACACATGAATCAGGCTCTCTTCCAAAGCCAACATTACCCATGGGGTATGATAAAAAACCTCTAGATCAATAAAGTGTATAATGTGAGAAATCAAACATGAAGACCACACTAAACTAAGAACAATAACCTATCTATGTGGGAAACACATTCAATCACGTATCGCACATAATCAAAGTGAAAAACACATTTAACCACTTACAAAGAATAACCACTGATAAGAGAACTCAAACAATACAACCAACTCAATCTAGTAGCGTTAATAAACCAAATTACCTCATTTGTGAAAGTCATATTGTCTTTTCGAATCCACTTTGCCAACGCCTTGCCAATCCTACTCCTGATACAAATCTAGGACCAATACAATGTCCAAGTGAACGAACTACAAGTACCAAGAATAAGCCACATAAATAAGCATTGAATGGGCCAATTCAATAGTTGATTCAAGGCCAAAGAATGCCAAAAAGAGCATAACTCAAGGCAACGTTCAAGTAGTGAAATTAGAGTCCCGATTCCAAAAGGTGAAGTCACATGGAGACGCAGATATAACACACCACGACATGGTTCTCTCAAATGGATTTTATTGGAATGTATGCAAGCCACGACATAGAATAAAGCACTTTGTAGCATAACATTCTTAGATATGTTTGCTGGTTTTAGAATTGACACCGTGCCATGGCACAGATAAAAGTGTGCCACAACTCGTACTCATATTTTTCAATTTTCACGTGTTAGGTTAATTTTGTTTCTGAATGTTACATAGGGTTTTTTCGATGATGTATAAAATTTCCTTAATGGGGTAGTTGAATTTACCAACCAAATATAGATCATTTTATGAAGTTAAGACCTTTTTAGCCTATTTTGTTCTTGCTCAAAAAAACTCATCAAGGATTTGCAACCCTTATGGCATCTCTTTCATCATTGGCTCTTGGTGTTTTATATCCATAGGATTAAGGTGTTGCTCAGAATCTAAATTTAGCTTTTATGGGATTGATTTTCTATTTGCTATTGGGTCTCTGGTCGTTTCTCTTGAGTTCTCAATTACCAAATGTTTATGGGTTTCAAGTTTTGAGTTCTTATGCTCACATCACTTGGGAGAATTGAACTTCGTCATTGGATCTACCAGCTCTATAGTATCATAAAATGGATCTACCAGCTCTATAGTATCATAAAATGGGGATCCAATAAGTTGTGTACATACTCAAAAAGGGTTATACTGATTGTGATTACTTCTTTGACTCTTTATTTGTTCTTCTAGGTTTTTCATTATATCTTCCCATCTTCTTCTTTCTTTTAGGAAGAGGTCAAGGATGACATCCCACTCGATGCCATTATAGTCTTTGATGAGAGGATGATCCTCCAAGCTTTGGTTTTCATGAATGCCCTCTTTATGGCCAAATTCTCAAGGTATATATCATGTTTCTTTTCATTGTCAAATCAGAAGGTTTATCATTCCAGCCCTATAGTGACTGTTTTCGCTCTAACCTCTTGTTGTTCTTGTACTTCTCTCTGGAGTTTCTCATTTTCTCTCTTATCCTCTTCCATCACCCTTCTCATTTCCTCTAATTGGCTTTGCATTTCTAGTGGGCATCATTATGTTCGTCCGATCCAACATTCTCTAATCAAGGTAATGAGAACGATCACTCAATTATTTGAACCACTTTTTCAACCTTGCTCACTGCTTTCTTGTTCACCATATTGTAATTTGATATAATTGTTAAGAAATGTAGCTATACAAAACTATTTTCTTAGTAAATCCAAGTTGGTAAAAGATTATCAAACTAAACTTTTTTTACCTCAACATAGGCGTAAGTGTTTGTTTGGGTACCAAGTTAAGGAGATACAATTAATGTGAGTGGGTAAATGATTGTTGTGTGGAGAGTACCCTCTTTATTGTCTATATATATATAGGATCAACATAGTACACATGTAATTACATCATAAGTTATAAATACGAATTAAGAGGTACATTTTCATTCTTATACATGCAACCACGTGATTGTTTAGCAATGAGGTCAATAGGTATTACCATTTATCGGCCTACAATAGTAAGTATCGAGTTAATGTTCAAACAAATATTTATTCTACTAAATCATTTAAAATATTGATATTAATTTTTATTATTTAACACTACATATATATAAAAGAATAAAGAAAATTCAAATTAATTATTCAAAATGTGTTTTATTACGTAATTATATATATGTAAAAATATAATATTGATATATGTTCTGGTTCTTTTAAACAATATTTTGGAATTGTAAAATAGGTATAAGAATAAAGAAAATGTAATCTAATTATTCAAATTTTGTTTGTTTAATATTAAAAATGTGTTTTATTATGTAATTAAATGTATGTAAAAATGTAATATTAATATATGTTTGATTTCATTCGATCATGATTTCGAAATTACAATAATAATCTTCGGCGTAAGTTTAACTGATTACAATTATTATTAAAGAAAAACTATTAAATTTTTTTTGATAAATCATAATTTCAATTATATATAGATTAAATATCCATCATGTTTTACCTTTAATGGGATATATGCGCGTATTTTACTTACTAAGTGGATTTTGTTTTTATATTTAAAAAATAGATTATATAAAATAAAATAATTATTTTAATAGTATGTACACTTTAATCATTGGAGTGAATATTAAAAAATAATTTAGTTATTTAATATATTTTTCTCCTCATGCAATCCAACACTCAATCTTTTACCGATTTATTTTTAGGCATTTTTGAAGATTAGAAAAGAAGATAATGATCAGTTATTCTTCTATCATTTTTATCATGCAATTAATAAAAATAATTAAATAATATAAAATATTAAAATTTGTTTTTAATCAGCAAAATTTTAACATAAAATAAATAAACACCCCTTTTTTAACTACCAACAACCTATACACCGATTTCAAGGTTTTGCTTTGCGTGGTTAAGGAGTCAACTTTCAATCAGCATCCTATTATGATATGTGCTTGTAAAATCTAGTTTGAAGGAATCTCTTGAATATCTAACTACGGAGTGATCAGTTGACGGAAACTACAGCCTACAATATGTACAGCATTTTGCGGATAAAAGAGCCCCAAAATTTCCCACCCAAAGGGTAACTGGCATACGAAACCCACCCCAATTTCCAAGTTCATGTTGAGAAAAACTCTCACTTCGGTTTTTCCCCATTTTATTCAGACCTTTCAAACAAAGATCTCTAGCCTAAAACCCAGAACTTTCTCTGTTCAATCAGATGCTGTGCTTATTCAAACAAAATCAAATGCATTCTTGGCTGCTTGCAAACTGTTTGATGAAATGTTTGACTTGGACGTGATATCTGCCACATCAATTATTGGTCGGTTTGCTCGGGAAAACTGTCATGGCGAGGCTATATATCTTTTCTCAAGAATGTTTGTATCAGATATTAGACCTAATGAGTTCACTTTTAGCACTGTAATTCACTCGTCAACTAATGCAAGAGACTTTCATATAGGCAAGCAAATTCATGTTTGTGCATCAAAGTTGGGTTTGCATCAAAATGTCTTTGTAGGAAGTGCTCTCTTGGAATTTTATGCAAAGTTGTGCACCATAGAAGATGCACAAAGAGCTTTCGCAGATATCCATCTTCCAAACGTTGTTTCTTACACGACTTTAATACGTGGGTTCTTAAAAAGGGAGAGAATTGAAGAAGCTTTGCATCTTTTTAGAGCAACGCCAGAGAGAAACATTATTTCTTGGAATGCCATTATTAGTGGGTGTAGTCAAATGGGTCAGAATGAAGCGGCTGTAAATCTTTTTATTGAGATGCTTAGAGAAAAATATGTACCTAATCAATCTACTTTCCCTTGTGTCATTATGGCAGCAGCCAATATAGCAACACTTGGAATGGGCACAAGTTTCCATGCCTGTGCTTTTAAGTTCTTGGGTAAGCTTGATGTTTTTATTGGGAACTCTCTCATTAGTTTTTATTCAAAATGTGGAAGCATGGAAGATAGTCTTTTAGCTTTTAATAAACTTGAAGATAGGAGTATTGTTTCTTGGAATTCTTTGATTTGTGGCTATGCTCAAAATGGAAGAGGACATGAAGCTATAAGCTTGTATGAAATGATGAGAGAGTCCGGTTGGGAACCTAATGGTATCACACTTCTTGGCTTGTTGTTTGCTTGTAATCATGCAGGTCTTGTTAATGAAGGTTACTCCTACTTTAACAGAGAGAGGATTAAGAATCCCAACTTGCTAAAGCCTGAGCATTATGCATGTATGGTTGATTTACTATCTCGATCAGGGCATTTCAAAAGAGCTGAGGAGTTTATCCAGAGTTTGCCCTTTAATCCGGGAATTGGGTTTTGGAAGGCATTACTTGGTGGCTGTCAGATTCACTCTAATGTAGATTTGGCGGAGCGTGCCACGAAAAGAGTATTGGGTATGGATCCTGAAGATGTTTCTTCATATGTAATGCTCTCCAATGCACACTCTGTTGCTGGAAGATGGCAAAGCGTTTCAACAATAAGAAGAGAGATGAAAGAGAAGGGAATGAAAAGAGTTCCAGGTTGTAGTTGGATCGAGATTAGAAACAAAGTCCATGTCTTTGTTACGGGGGATCGGAATCATAATCAGAAGCATGAAATCTATATGGTATTGAGATCTTGTATTCAGAATTTAAGTGATTGTGAATGCTATATTGATCTTCTTGTAGAGTGCTGAATCAAATTATTCACATAATTTACTTTTTTCTGTCCTTTGCTCTGTAACTTGTTCAGTATTAATTTAGAGGCGAGTAAATTATATTTTTGTTTCCCAAAGCTATTGCACCAATTGCAAATTTGCCCAAGTCTTTGATTTGTTAAAACATGTCCTCAACTTAATGATGTGTTACATTTAAAAGCTTATGGCTATTTTTTATTCATTTTGTTAAGAAAGATAACAAAAAGTAACACGTCTTTTGTTAAACTGAATGCAACGTATCATTTTTTGTTAGATTAGTTTACAAAATAAATGAAAATCCTTAAAACTAAGAGGGCCCCTAATTTAGACTTTTTTTAATAAATCAAAAATTAGAGGCAAATTTGCAACCATTTAACACTTCAAAAGCTGAAACCAGCACAGAGTAAATTATCTTATCAATAAAAATTTCAAAAAATTTAATCAAATCTGAAAAAATGGATTAGTTTAGATCCAAAATCGAATCATATTTAAATTAAATTCTATTAATTCGTTTGGATTCGGATGATTAAAAATAATAGTATAATATTATTTTAATATATATATATAATATTAAACATAAAAACATATTATTATATGACTGATTTCTCTGCTCCTCAACTCACAAACAAAATTACGCTAAACAAAGACAAACCCTAATCTAAACTAAGCATTTCAGCCCTTCTATCTCTCAGACTCGACTCGCGGTGGTGCAACACTCCCTACCCAGTCGCTAAGCATTTCAACCCCTTTTATTTCCCAGACTCGACTCGCGGCGCAACACTCCCTACCCAATCGCTAATCATTTCAGTCCCCCCTCTCTCTCAGACTCGACTCGCAGCGCAACACTCCCTACCCAGTCGCTGTTCCCGATGGTTGTTCTTCATCGGTTCATCCCTCCCACTGTTCATCATCTTTATAAGTTCATCTATGACTTTACTGAAGAGTGTATCTCTATTCATTATTATTATAAGCGGTTGTCTCCATTTATTTATGATTTTCTGTTTCTTCTTTTGGTCCGTAGTGCTTGAATGTACATGTTCTGTTTACGTTTTCATTTTGTCATTTTTAAGTGCCTCACTAATTTTATTGGGCGTGCTTACTTCCACAAAGTTTGTTGAAATTGGAAAATCTAGTTGCCCAGTTACAATTCATTAATTATCATCAACGACTCAAAGTTGCTACTAACTATTAATTATGTAAAACATTGGTCTATAAGCTGTTAGATTTTGTCTGGGTTGCCAAAACCAAGCTATACCATGAAGGATGTTGATAATCTTTTATTCTTCCGTGTATACAAGTTAATTGAACTAGTATAACATATCAATAAATAACAGTGATGTTATTATAAGATATAAAAGAGTAGAACATATCGATAAATAAGATTGTTACTCTTATAAGATATTTTTTACCGATTAACTTAAGAGTTAATTTGAAATTGAGGTTTTAGAATAATGTATATTACATAAAACTTTCAAATATATAGTTTTAATATATATATAGATTTATTTCTTATCATATTATATAAAAATTAATTTTTTTTATATATTTTATGTTTATTAGCTTATTACTTGTTTACGTATATTTTTAATAGATGTTTCGGATGGTATTGGTAAATTAAATGTTGAATGATTATCTTAAAGAGATTCTTAATTTTTGAAGAGTGAAGTTAAATTATGTAATTGATATTAAATTTTTTATTTTTGATTGTTTTTGTCAAACTAATTTTAATCATGTTATCACCTAGTTTTTAATTTATATTTTTAATTTATATGGAAAATATTTTTATTTTTATTTTTTTTATTTTATATAATTTTTTATTTTATAGGTTGAAATTATATCAAATTAAGATTTGTTCTAATTGATTTTTATAACGTTTCAGATCAGATTGAATAATTCATAATTTTTTTATTTATGTAATTCTTTATTTTATAGATTTAAATTAAAATTTTGATCCTATCCAATCCGAATTGGATTTAGATTTAGATTTATTCGGATTCACATTTATAACCAATAAGATTCGAATTGTATTAAAATTTTCAACTGATGCTAAACCCTAGCCGAAACTATTCACTTGAGTCTGAAACGCACAGTTTTAGTTTTAGCCAATCACATGCAGTTAGCCACTTACAGGTTGAAAATCAGGCTTTTATATTAGCAAATCACATGCTTTCATGTAGTCTAAGATCATTACACGTTCGTAACAAAGTATTTATAGAGAGGAAAAACGAAAACACTACTAATTCATAAACACAATGAAACGCAGTGATTGGATAAACACACAAATATCACAATGATATATCACACAAATATCATAAATACAACTTCATGACATAATTCATTGGATAACCCAACTGTAATATTATAACAGCCAACTGTAATATTATAACAGCCAACTGTAATATTTAGACTTTTCCGGCAAGAAGTTTATTCAGTTGAACTATCAACTATGTGCTTATGATGTAATAATGATTTTTGTCAGACATTGCTACCTACCCTAATATGTACAAAGAAGGGAAAGATGTTGTGTCCAGAACATGTACATATGACAAATTTCCCATACAATTGCACTTAAATTTTGATTAATTCCCTACAAGAAGAGCTAAAAAGCCACCATTGTTATGCCTTAATGGTGTCAATCTAAATTGGAATATATCAATCAGACTTGATTAGGTTCCGAATTTCTTCTATAGTCTTCGTGGTGGTGAGTACCTGTCTGTGTTTGATGAGGAATAACAGATGTTTGTTCTTGACCAGCCATTTCCTCAGAATTTTGCGGTAGGTTTGACCGAGCAAGCCACCTTCTTCTCCATCTCAAAACCTCAAGAGTGACAGTATTGCCACACATAGTAAATCCAAAACCAGAAAATGTAGCCAGGAGAATGGTTACTACTGCCTGCACGTGGACCTGTAGACCCAAAAGAGCTTGTAACCTTTATACAAGAAGCTTACATTCTCTAACAATCCTATAAAATTTATGCATTTATAGAATGTTTGGTGCAACTTATCAGATAGGTTAAGTATAGTCACATTGGACTGAATAATATAGAATGATATTGTAATTAGTTTGTAGTGTTTAGTAAGAATCTGTATAATATAATCATATAAACTTGTAATAAGTATTTTAATAAAATAGTTTTTGTTTTTAAAAATATAATATAATTTGTTATATATGTTTTTCTTTCATATTAAGAAAATTTAATTATAAAATTTATTTAAATCAATATTTAATTTTATTTCAATATTTTTAACATTTTAAAAATAAAAAATAAAAAATACTTGAAATTTGAGATAAAATAAAAAGTCAAAAAACATTGTTTTAGTTAAAAAATTCAGATAAGTTAAATGGGTAGTATGGTTTAGATCCAAACACCTTGTGGGTACAATTCTTACAATATGATCTAACTTAATGACCAACCATGTACATAAATTATATAATCAAGATCATTCTTACAATATGATCTAACTTAACAACCAAACATGTACATAAATTATATAATCAAGGCCATTTATACTATGTAACAAACATGTCGTAAAATAGTATCTTAATTTTGAAATACATTTGTGTGAGCCATGTTCATGGATATGTAAATATGTGATGGATCTTGATAATTTCAAGAAGATAATATTGGTAGTTACATTAAAATGGGTAGCTCATGTGAAAGTTCCACCTCAATTTTATCATAAAAAGTTGAGATAATGTCAGTTTGAATTTGTATTTAGCATCATTCTTAGAGTCATATAATTATTCATTAAGGTTTATTTTGCCTCTTACCAATGAGTAGAGAAGATGAGCAGAGAGAACCACCAATCCAAATTGAATTGTTGCATAAACCCAAACATATTTTCTCCTCACTAGACAAAATATATATATATATATATATATATTACCATTTCGTAGCAGTCAGTATAGTGCAGAGAGATTTCTATAGTTATAGGAAGAATTGGTTAAATGAACAAATAGAAGTTGGAATTACCCATTGTAGTTGATGTCATGGATGCCAAAAGACCCAATATGCAGGAGAAAGGAAGAGATATAGCAATTGCCCCAGAACCCATATTTCCAACCTGTCCATTTGAATATATATTAGATATTATTTCAGGTCTCAAACTAGAGATAGAAGCAGAAGTTACCCTACATACCAGAAGTTGCTCAAGAAAACAAAAGTAAGAAAGCATGCTCACTATGACAAGAACCGGTACATCCTGCCATACCCTGAACATCATAAAAGAACTATGAAGTTTGTTAGCTTAACCATGTTACACAGTATTGACACGTGCTGATCCATTCAATTCCATTCCATTAAGAAGACATAGGGATGCAGAAAACAAATACTGTAAAAGAAATTGGAGGCTAAACACCATTCTAATATATTTCCCATTGCACATGGAGAAATATTAAAAAGGGGCTCGGTCCAATACCGAGGTGCTCGATGTTCGAACAATAGCCAGGGATCCAAGCTCAAAGATATGTCTAGTACTCTAGTACCAACCTTATGCCTGCCTGTCCGTGCATCCCACCCAGGTCATTGACCTATGCTGGTTTCTCCAAGCATGTGTGAACGACACCTTTTTTCTTTTTTTCTTGTCTTATCTAGGCTACACATAGACCCTATGATGTAATGACATGTGTACCTATGTATCTTTTGATAGTACTGAGGTCAACTATCCTCAGGAATAGTGAATCACAATCAATCATTGTTTATTTTCTTTTCTGGTATATTTCAATCACTTTAACCTAACTTTTATCATACATTTAGAAGGCACAACTGAAAATGTGCAGAACATTTTATTTTATTGAGCTAAGGAAATAAACATCCATGAAAATGATTAGATGCAGACTATTAGTTAAAACAATATTATGAGATTAAGGGTTTATTTTCTCGGCGCACTGCAGGTTAAGAATTTTCACTTGCCTGTATTGAGTAACATCAGCTTGTTGGACTCTACTGCCTTGGAAGTTAAGGGTCTGAGCATTTTGAATTCGTAAAAGTGTGACAGGTAAGTTCTGAACATCTTGGTTGCAGACATCACATGTTCTATTACCTTTAATGCTGAACCATTTAACAGCACATTCTTGGTGGGCTAAGGCAAGCTCACCTTTACAGCTACATTCCATCTTGAGTGTATCAGAACCTTCCCCTACTTCAGTCAAGCAGATTCGACATACAGCTTCTTCTTCAGGAATATCTTCACCATCATCATGACTTCTATCTGAAGTACAAGATTAAGTTAAATAACAAGTCATGAGACTGGGATAAGCAATTTCTGTAATCTGAAAATGCATACTTATAGTTATATCCTGTCATTAAGTGACCATTTTTCAAAATGAACTTTAGTCTTGAATAGAAAAAAATGAAATAAATAAATAAAGAAAGAAAAACAAAATAATAAAATAGAAAAAGGTTCTATAGTTTGGTTACTATGTAAAACTGAGCAAATTTAGTGCTGTTATTTTTTGGTTGGATACTTTCTTTTGCTCAAGTGCAGTAAAAAAAATAACAAACTAAGCTACTTACAATATCACAAAAGCCATTTAAGCTTTTAGAGTCATGATACTTACTTACAAAGGAAACTTTGTACACTAGAAAGATGCAAAAATCAAAAGAACACATGGGAAGCCAACAAACAAGGTATGTTACAAACTGAGCATTGTTGTAAAGTACTTTAGACTATAAGTACCATCTGCTGCACAATTCCAAAAGATTAACTGAATGGTGACGAGGCTCATGGTACATGTGATCTCTATATGTGTGTCATCCATAATCCATGTGAGACACTCTTTTATACTCCAACAAGCATATTTACAAAGGTAGACACAAGGAAAAAAAAATTACCAGCATCAGATTTAGGAAATTTCTTGTTAGCTGTCATGGTAGCCCCCTCAACAAATTGAGGTGTGGTGGGTACTACACGGAAAGCACCACATAAGCATATGCTTCCATCTTTGATAATCAGAGGAACAGAATGTGAACGAGGAATGGAAAATTGGGCCCTTTCTTTCTGTCAATTGAAAATTTTAGAGAGAATGAAGTGCATAATAAATAAAATTATGCTTGAGTTAGAGTGCAAAACAAAATTGCAAGACCAATACAAAAATGAGTAAAAAAAAAAAAAAGTTTAAAAGGATGAAAACAAAAGTAATATAAACTAGATGATTGGATCCAAACACGTGATGAATGTTGTAGAATCGTAGAATTTCAGATAATAGTAATTGTATATAGGTTGTAATAGTAGTTGTATATAGGCTATACTAGTAGTTGTGTACAGGCTATAATAGTGGTGTATTAGTCTAACCCTAGTCCTATTTATATTGCTATAAATATATTTGAAGAAATACAAATAAAGAAATAAATAATAATACTTCAGATTTTCTCCACCATTGCTCTCAACATTTTCTGCTTGGTATCAGAGCATTTCTAAAATCCAATTTTACAAACCGTCTCAAATCGTTGGTCGTAGCACCATTTTTGACCAGAATTACTGGTAACGATAGAGAGATTGAAGGAGGTGATAAGTAAAAGTCCTGAATCCAGCATAAACTTCATCTACAACTTTAAAATCCAAAACCCCAATCTGCACTATCTTAGGGTCTGGTCCCAACCGATATGTCAAACCAAGTGTCAGCCTCCTTCATCGAAACCTTCAGTTCCAATTGCTACACTCACTTCATCTCCACTAGTTTCTCTGGCCTCATCTCCATCAGAACCATCGTTTCCTCTATCATCTCCGTCGTTGCCGACCAGTTCCTTAATCTCGTGCGACTTCAGCCATCAGTATCGCGAGACTTCAATCATCAGTCTTGTAAAATCCAGGCACCATCAGTTACCTGGTTCATCGCAAGCCTAGTCACCGTCGTTTTCCACTTCGACATTTCTTGTTTTAATTCGGTGCTTCGTTGTTGCTCTCCAATCGCCGTTTGAACCAAGCCCAGTAATCAACTGCCACTAAAAGGTTGCCGCTACGCCCAGTAATTAGTTGCTCTCCAATTGCTGTTTGTACCAGGCCCAGTAATTAGCCCACTAGGTAGCCCAAAAAACTAATAAGCCCAGCCCAGCCCAGTATCTAATAAAGCCCAATCTGTCTAGAAACTAATAGGCCCAATCAACCCAAATTGAAATAACATCAGCTTTACGACAGTACGAACATCAATGGTCACAGGAAAACCTATCATGACCGGTTATAATGGAGGTTCCATTGAGAACAATATTTTACCCATCATCAGTCACAAATTAAATGGGCACAATTATCTTCAGTGGTCCCAATCCTTCATGATGTTTATATGCAAAAAGATGAAAGATGAAAGACGATTACCTCACTGGAGATGCAGTAGCTCCGACCAATGACGATCTAAAATACAGAACATGAAAATCCGAGAACAATATGGTGATGTCTTGGTTGATAAATTCCATGAAAATGAGATTAGAAAGAACTTTCTTCTCTACGATATTGCTAGAGGAATATGGAATGTCGCCAGAGATACTTATTCCAGTTCTGATAATATATCTGAACTATTTGAAACCAAAAGCATCTTCCATGATCTTCGTCAAGAAGAGTCATCAGTTATCCAATACTTAAACTTTCTCACTCGATGTTGGCAATAGTTAGACCTCTTTGAAGTTCACGAATGGAAATGTCCAACAGATGAAATCTTTTACAAACAGATTGTTGAAAAGAAGTGGGTTTTCAAATTTTTGATAGAGCTCAATAAAGATCTTGATGATGTGCGAGGCAGAATTCTAGGAACAAAATCTTTACCAAGTATTCGTAAAGCCTTCTCCGAAGTTCGTCAAGAAAAGAGTCAAAAAAAGGTGATGATGGGTCCTCAATTTGCTATTTCAGTGACTAGAGAAGGGTCTGCACTTGATATTCGAAGACACCAGCAATCTCAAAATGCAGACAACTGTCCACAAAGAGGAAGACCTTGGTGTGACCATTGCCGTAGACCTGGTCATACTAAGGAAACCTGCTAGAAAATTCATGGAAAGCCAGTTTAATTGAAAGCCACCCTTCGCACGACACATCAACAAAGAAAGCCATGGAAATACTACCTCTACATTCCATGGAACTGCATCACCTGAATATGCTTTGTTTAGTAAGAAACAAATTGATCTCCTCCAAAAAATATTTGGACAATCCTTGCCAACATCATCTGCCATTGTAGCTCAATTAGGTAACACTCTCAACGCTCTTAGTGTGAAACAGGTTATGAGAGCATGGATTATTGATTAAGGTGCTTCAGACCATATGACGAGTGATGCTTCTCTTCTCATGAATCTTAAAACCTACCAATAAGGACACACCGTCAGAATTACCGATGGCTCAGTATCCAAAGTAACAGGGAATAGTTTAACAAAAATTTAAATTCCTTTAACGGTCCTTCTTGTTCCCACACTTGATTGTAATCTTGTATCAATTACTAAAGTCACCTATGATAAAAATTGTGTGGCTAAATTATTTCATAATCTATGTGAATTTCAGGACTTGGATTAGGGAAAGATGATTGGCAGTGCTAAAGAGTGCTCAGGACTCTATTTCCTCAAAAGTGAAGACCCTCCAACAAAACAAGCCATCCAAGCTCTATCAGAGGTTTCTTATAAGAATAAAGCTTTGTTAAATCTTAAATCCAATAATAATGGTGAAATCATGTTGAATCATTATCGCCTAAGTCATCCTAATTTCCTATATTTGAAAAAACTTTTCCCTTCATCCTTTAGAAATAAAAATTCAAAGGATTTTCAATGTGAAGTATGTCAATTTTCAAAACATGTTAAAAATTCATATCCTTATCGTCCACATAAAAAATCACATCATTTCTCATTAATTTACACTGATATTTGGAGACCTTCTCGAATAAAAAATATAACAAGAACGTGTTGGTTCATTTCATTTGTAAATGATCATACTCAAATCACTTGATTATTTCTCATGAAAGAAAAATATAAAGCAGGTCAAATCTTTAAAAATTTCAATACCATGATTCAAACCCAATTTCAAACAAAATCCAAGTATTGAAATCTGACAATACTAAAGAATACTTCGCTTCCACCCTTAGTGATTATCTATTAAGTCAAGGGATTTTCCATCTAAGCTCTTGTGTTGATATACCTCAACAAAATGGGATGACTAAAAGAAAGAATAGGTATCTTCTCGAGGTAGCTAGATCCCTCATGTTATCAAATGCATATTCCTAGGATATTCATCATAGAGGTAAACTTGATCCTCGAGCCATCAAATGCATATTCCTAGGGTATTCATCATACCAGAAAGGATACAAATGCTTCTCTCCTATCACAAAACGGTTTTATAATACAATGGATGTCACATTCTTTGAACAATATTCATACTATTCCAAACCTGCCATTCAGGAGAACATAGAGAATGAATACCAGCTTTGGAATAACATTACCACTCAGTCTCCCACAAATTCTATCTCAAATCATATCCCGCAAATTCCAGAGAGTGAATCAGTGTCTCAAACAAATGCTCCTAATAATCCCAATGAACCATCAACTCCTTTGTAAACAAATCCAAACTTCCTTGTCCAAAACACTAATCTTCTTGTCTAATTCAGGAGAAGAACTCAAGAGAGAACGGAGAATCGAGCATATCTTGAACCAATCCAGGAGTCCAACTGGAGTACAGGCCATTCTGGCAATTCAAAGGAAATATCACTGAACCTCCTAATATTGAGCTACCTCCTAATGATTTGAATTTGTCAATTGATGTAAAGAAAGGTGTAAGATCTTGTACAAACCACCCCATCTACAACTTTGTTTCCTATAAAAGTCTCTCATTAGGTTATAAGGCAAACCTTGATTAGATATAGGTTCCAAATTCTATTTATAAAGCTTTTCAGGTACCTGAATGGAAGACAACTATTCGTGAAGAACTCAATGCCTTAGAGAAAAACAAGACTTGGGAGATCATAGAACTACCACTGAAAAACAAGTTGTTGGGTGTAAGTGGATCTTTAGAGTCAAACACAAAGCAGACGACAGTGTAGAAAGATTCAAGGCTCACCTTGTGGCTAAGGGATTCACTCAAGCATATGGGATTGATTATCAGGAAACTTTTACACCTGTAGCAAAGCTCAACATTGTTCGTGTTTTCTCTCCCTTGCATCTAACTTGGATTGGCCTCTCTACCAACTAGATGTCAAGAATGCATTCCTAAATGATGGTCTTGAAGAAGTCTACATGGACATTCCTCTTGGAATTGAAGCTCCTGCTCCAATCAATAAAGTCTGCAAACTTAATAAATCCTTATATGGATTGAAGCAGTCTCCACGTGCCTAGTTCGATAGGTTTTCTAAAATTCTGAAGAGATATGGGTACAATCAATGCCAATCAGATCACACACTTTTCCTCAAACATTTCTCCAATGACAGAATAATTATCTTAATTATGTACGTACATGATATTGTTCTAATAGGTAATTCTACAGTTGAGATGAATAAACTCAATGAGTTCCTAGCCAAGGAATTTAAGATCAAAGATCTAGGCAATCTCAAATATTTTCTAGGAATGGAAGTAGCCCGAACAAAGAAAGGCATATCTATTCTCAAGGAAACTAGAATGATGGGATGCATATTGGCAAAAACTTCGATGGACCCTACAGTAAAACTCATAATCAAAGAAAACAGTACACCTATGGACAAAGGTCGTTATCAAAGATTAGTGGGAACAGTCCCATTGAAGAACATATGGAGGCGATCTATCATATACTCAGGTATCTCAAGATAACACCAGGAAAAGAATTGTACTTCAATAAGAATCCCACCAGAAAAATTGAAGTCTTTGCAGATGTTGACTTGACAGACTCTATAGTGGATCGCAGATCTACCGCTAGGTATTGTACATTCATATGGGGGAATCTTGTAACTTGGCGAAGTAAGAAATAGTCAGTAATCGCTCAAAGTAATGCAGAAGCTGAATTCAGAGCTATGACCCATGAGATTTGTGAAGGAATGTGGTTAAGAAGACTACTTAATGAACTGGATTTCACAACTACTGAACCTATCAGCATGCATTGTGACAATCAAGCAACAATAAGAATTGCAAGAGACCTTGTTCATCATGACCGAACCAAACATGTAAAAATTGATCGTAATTTCATTAAAGAGAAATTAGGTGAAAAAATTATGGACCTCTTATATACATCTACTTGTCATCAAATTGCAGATATCCTCACCAAAGTATTACCTCAAACCATCTTTAAAGAACTAAGTTGCAAGTTGCGAATGATTAATATCTATCACTCAACTTGAGAGGAGTGTAAAATTGTAGAATTTCAGATAATAATAGTTGTGTACAGACTGTAATAATAGTTGTATACAGGTTGTACAAGTAGTTGTGTACAGGTTGTACAAGTAGTTGTATACAAGTTGTAATAGTGGTGTATTAATCTAACCCTAATCCTATTTATATTGTTGTAAATACATTTGAAGAAATACAGAGAGAAATAAATAATAATACTTCAGATTTTCTCCACCATTGCTCTGAACATTTTCTTCAAATGTAGAGCTAAGAAGAGAATGAATGTAAGATACATAACTCATAACTAATTGGAGTTTAAAGAACTCAAAGAATAAAGGGAAATAACCAGATACCAAAACTTATATTCGCAAATCAGAGAACTACTAAGCTACTACTCTTGCTCAATAAATATAAAGAGAAAACTAAGAATATAATTTGGAGCGGATACTCCTAATAGGTTACGTTAACCACAAGTGGTATTCCAAGCCACTGGTTGGTTTGACTTGATTTTCTGTGTGGATTAGAATGGCTGATGAGTACAACTGAAGGCAGATAATTACTATATCTAGAAACCATTTCAGAGGATTTGTTATAAGGTAAGGATTTATTGAACTCATAAAAGGGATAAAGCAAAGGGAAGTGATAAGGTTGATGATTATAATTGTGACAATGCATAGAAAAGTATCGCATGAATTTGTATAAAATTGTCAAGTAGTTTACTCACATCATAATTAACCGGATCATTTGCGCCTCCATGCATAGACTCTGGACTCGAGTGAGGTGTTGGTGTTACAGGCAAGGACGACACATGCCTCACTCTTGGTGTGAAAAGCTTTCTAAAGGACAGTGTCCGTGGTATTGAAGCCTTTTCCCGTGTTGCTGGTGAACCTCCCAATGCTAAAATAGCAGCCTTCTGAATCTCTGAAGTACCACTCCTTTTTTTAAAACTTAGTTTTGGAAGGAGGCTTCGAATATTTGATTTAGTTCTCGATGACGATGGCCACGGTGATCCATTAATTCTGGAGAAACTGGGGCTGGGTAAAGGAGAAAAAATTACTCTTTTGGGAGTGGGACTGGGCGTTGTGGGCATATCTATTCTCACAAAATCTTCTCTGGTTTCATCATCAGTACTTGAGGGTATCTTAACAACAAGGTCTTGTCTTCTCCAATGTAAAGTGGATGGAATTTCTTCTATTATTTCCGCAGCATTTCTATCCTGCTATAATTTGGAAAAAGAAAAATCCCTGGAATTGTTAATAACTTTACAAGTGATATGTGAAGAAGATTACAAGCATAAGTGCTTGAACAAGTAACATAAGCATATAAGAACAAATAAAACACACTATGCAGAGTTGAAGATCACACGTCTGAATGGAACGGCTTCTCTTTTGAACTGAAAGTGCTTCCAAATTGGCCAAATCATTTCTAATGTTGTTTGGCAATATCTAAATGAAAATGAAAGTACTTCCTAAATTTTTAGGAGTATTATTAATGATATGAGAGTAATCTAAATGCATGCTTTCTTTCAAAAACATTAACTAAAATATACCTATATTTTAACAATTTTATGTCAAAGTACCATAAATGCTTTTTTTTTAGAAATAAGATTACAACTTACACAGTAGATCGAACCCTAACCTTGGGTTGGCACACCTCACATTGTGCTTCAACTGCGCAAAGAGAACCTAAATGCTTCTCCTTAAAACATCTTTGAAAACATTTTAAACCAAATTACTCTATTTAAAACCACTTCCCATGTTTTCGGCAGAAGAATATTGAAACATACCCTGATAAACTAATAGTTCTTTGTTAATTTCAACCAACTTACAGACACATAGGACTTCTCATATATTGGTATTAGAAAAGAAACTCTGCTTTGGAAATTATGGGAACATAAAAATTAACAAAAACCAAATCAGAATTTCTGAAATGGATTTCCGTTAAAACCCATTTAATTAATAAAAAAAATCATTGAAAGGGTAGTTTAAACTCTTTGAGATTATCAGAGATTCTGTATATACTTTACAAAGAAACACCACGTAAATTTTGCAAGTGCGCAATTGAATAACGCAAATTTCAAGTTCATAGCGCTGTAAACATTGTTCTAGAGTAGTCAAGTAAGGTAATAAATTCGTGAACAAAAGAAGTAATATCAAAAGAAAACAAAAGAGCTTCCAAACGAGATAAGAAAACAGAGGATGACAAAGTATTACCTCAACAATTGAATGGTTAGTTTGGGTTGCAGAAATTGAATAATCTTTCAACTCAGAAACATCTTCTTTTTCAGTTTCCATGATTTTTTTTGTTGGTCAAATTGAAGAAAACCCAGAACAAAAACTATGTTCTAATTTCCAAGTTGAGCAAAAACACTCAAAAACCCCTGTGATACCTTAAGAGCTCAAAAACCCAAAAGCCAAAAGGTTCATGGAGACTAGAGAGAGACGTATATATGGACAAGTGGCGCTTCCGAGAAAAAAGACGACAAGACAATGTGGCAACTCAACTTGTCTATATTTTGCCACGTATAATAACGGGCTTTAAAGTCTATTAATTTTTTAAATTAAAAGATTTAAAATTTAGTTTGTTTACCGTTCAATTGATTTTATTTTTTTTTATATATTTTACTCATTTTTTATTATATTTAAAAATCTGTATTCAATTATATAAATTTATATAACAATTTTGTAATTATTAAGATTTTTTTAAATAACTATAATACTTTAAATTATAGATATTTTAATGAGTATCATATTGTTAAATCATGTATTTTTCGTTTTATAATAATATAAAAACTACATAATAAAAATAATAACGTACATATACACATAATATACAAAAAAAAATAACGCAAAGTGAATAATAAGTATGTAGAATTAATAGAAATACTTACAAGACACAAAGTGACAAAATGAAAAAATGAAGAAAAAAAAGGTGTTTTGTAAGTGAGAAAATAAGTATAATTTTTTTGAATATTTCGCTCAAAAAATAGGAGATCTAGAAAATAATTTAGAGAGGAAGAAAACTCACTAAACGGTGCTAGAATTGGTGATCATAAGTGACCAGAAAATGAGAAAGAATGAAATAGGTGAAACTCAATTTTGGGTTTTTGGGTGTTGTTTACAGCGCTACAAATTAAAAATTGTGTTTAATGAGGGAAGAAAGAAGAGAACAGGAAAAATCCACTTTTATAGGGTCCTTTCTTCACTGAACCAACTTTAAATTCATTATAAATTGATTTTCTTCAAAAACTAACTTTACGTATCAACTTAAATGCCATATTTTTGTAGTAGTGCAACTCCATTATATTTTGCTGTCTTTCATAAAAAGAAAGGTTTACATATAATATTTTCATCATTAACTCATTTTATGTACATATTTTTCATATAACATATAAAATATATATTTTATAGGTTTAAAATTTTGGTTTTTATATCTTTTTTTTAAATGTTAAAAATATTTTTTTAAAGAATTAAAAGTAAAATCATATAAATAATTTATTCATATAAAATCTATAGAGAATGATTAACCTATTTTTTAAGAAGTCAATCTATTTATTTATAAATTATCTAGAATAATTCTTGTTAATGTTCATTTTCTTCGACGCCAAATAGAAGGGATCTATAGGAACTAGAGAGATTACTCGAAAACTAATGTGATATTTTTTTATAAACACTCCAATGCTTAAGCCAGTATATGTTGATATAGATAGTAGAAGAGATTAAGATCTCTTTAAGAGAAGGAAAGAAGCACGCAGAGATTGTATCTTAGGTATTGTTCTCATTATGTGAAGTGTATAAAAGTGAATATATATAGGAGCTCGATTTTACTTGTGTATCTCATACCTATTTAGTTTAGCTTTTTGAAGAATCATGACTATATCTTATAGTTAATTGAGATTAATTATTGGTCATTTACATCTTTAGAGATTATCATAGAGTATACTCATTTAACGACTCAATGCATATTAAGTTGATATATGAGTATTTTTTATTGACGGGGACCTATTCATTGCACACCATATACCATGTATTAATTTACACCTAACAACCCCTAATTTTTATAATAATAAAGATAAGATCAATAACATTAAATGAGTTTAATTAATCGAATTCAATATTAAATGATATTTAACTAGTTAGAGTTTAATATTGAACATCTAAGTGATAGAAATGGACTACTGAATAAGAAATGTCAGATTGATTTTTTTATACTAAAAATATATGAATTAAAACAAAAGATATGATTATAAGTTCTAAAGGCCATATAAATGTAGTTATTTTTAATTTTTTGTCAAAATCTACATTTTAATCCTTCAATTAATTATAATTTATATTTGTTTAAAACATTGTTTCACAAAATTAAAAAAATCTTTTGTCTTGCATAGACAAAATATCATTTAAATTAAATTTCTTACAATATAAATAAATAATAGTTAGTAAGTTGATGGTTCCATGGATGAAAAGATCTATATCTATCAAAGTTTACCAAAATTATAGTATGAATATTGATATAGGATAGAAGTTGATTTTGTCCAAAGGATTAGAAATATTGGTAAATATCGATTTCGATATTTTTTCTTTGTTATTTTCTAAAATATGGTCAAAAACTTCGATAACATCTATAAAAATATTGATTAATATATATATATATATATATATATATATATATATTATTTGTTAGTTGAAATATTTATTTTTGGTAAGAATCTAAATAACAACGAATCTAATTATGAGCATTACTAGTAATAGTTGTGATGATCTAAATGCATAATCTATACAATATTCACTTGAGTCTAGAACTATACATAATGACTTTTAACATGCAAAATATCAACATTAATTTTTAAATTTTTGTAAAACATAGAATCTATTTATTTTACTTAGTATTCTGTCTTCCTCTGTGTAAATTTGGTTACTACAGATCAGTAATGCACACACAGACATAGTTAAGAACACTGTGATTGAAAGCATGTTTTTTATACAGCATAGGATTGGTTGTTTAATATGCATGCTAGGTCGTGAGTGTAAAGTTATAAATTTAAATTCATGACATTTATAAAATCAATTTAAAATTCATCAGAGTAATCTTAGCATCCTTAGTCGTAAATTAAAATAATCAATAAAAGAAATAAAGTTTTAAGTCAAACCTTGTAATGTTGAAATCCTTCATTGACGACCATCTTATCTTCACCACGATGATCTCAAACAACACAACTTGGTACATAGGGAAGAGTAAGGGTAAGCTACACGTAGCTTATTAGGAGTCTACTCTAATGTACATTTCCAACAAATAATGATGCATGTTGTTTATTAATAAAATTTCATGAATATTAACATTATCATCATATGAAGTAGGGGGATTTTTATCACAAATCCTAGGTTTACCTATACCTCTTTGCTTTCGAGAAAACTGATGGAAAGTATAATACAAGTATCCCAATGCATGCCAATATAAAAACATGATGTATAAATCCAATGCATGATATGTGACCCTATATATATATTGATCATCCAAATACATGGGCACATACACAATCCAACTCTGAGATGCATTTGGGCCTATCTCTAACCCTATGTATGACCATAATACATGTGGCATATGTATCTATCAAATCATGTAATATGGGTCCTCCTCCATCCAGAACACATGTGCCCATATGCAAACTGCAGTAACAAATTCAAGACCTAATAGACGACAAGCTCAAAACATAAGAGGGTCTAACTATGGAGCCCATGTGCAAGTACCTCACTAATCTATATCCATAACAATCCACCTCTATAACATTCCACCATTACAACAATGCATGATCAATAATCACAACTAGAAAGTCTGGTCATAAGGCACCATAAACGGAAAACCTCTTATGATACATGTGATGTAAATGTATACCTATAGTCTATCAAAATATGTATGTTGCAACCAGTAGCAAATAGGTACCATACTCTATAAGACAACATACATGCAACTCCCCACAAAATAAAAAATTTCTCATGATGCATGCATCAAAATTATTGGATGCCATATCACATTTTCAATGTTTATTTCATAACAACATTTGATTCTTGTTTTATATACAAATGTTTCTCAATATATGCGTAATAAAATATTTATAACGAGTATCTCATTTTAAACAACATTTCTAACATTATCCTATTGTTAATTAAATTATGGCATCCAATTTCCTACTTTTATTCATAACATATGATGCATTCCATTAACTTTATAAAAACAAGGCATGTTATTTTAAAAAGTTAGAGTAAGAACCCCTATCTAAATAGTTACTCCTTTGTCAAGCTTCCAAACTCAAATTTCTTGATATTTTATCATGAAGATGCCCTCTAAAATGTGTCAAAAAACCCCAAAAATCTAAGAGAGAGAAAGTTCTAGAGGGGAGAGAAAGGGGAAAATATGTGTGGGAAAAATGGGTGACACTTTCCCCTTTTTATAACCATTTTCGAGGAGCTTGCCAACAAGCTTTCTAAGGAGCTCACCAACATTGCTTTCAAGGTGGTGACAAGGTAGATAGAGATTTCCCAATTTTTCTCATTTGATCTGATTTTCACACGAATTTATATATATATATATATATCCATACTTGATGAGCGAAAACCGGCATCGCCGATTCTTACCAATACTTTGGTTTTAATATTTATAAAACTCTCGCAAGTGCACGAATCATTTCATAGAAAATGATAAGTATACTCCCAAGGTCGATCTAAGGAAGGAATGTATGTGGTTTTTAATTTATTATTCAAACTTTTAAAAATGAAATTAAATCCTAAACATCCTATCACGATAGTTTGGTTTTTGTGTTCCTAATCTAATAACATAAAAATAAACATATATACAGATTAATTAAATATAATCTAATAACATAAAAATAAACATAGATACAAATTCAATAAATATTTATCTAAAAATAAATATAAATACAGATTCAATAAATATTTATGCAAATTTTATCATTTATATTAGTGGAGTATTTATGGATATAATAACTAAATTAATTATGCTTGCTCATATTTTCTAGGTTATTAAAGATATAAATTGATATTTTATTGATTCTCTCTTTTTTATATAAATACCAACTTTGGTGGGGTTAGATATTCTTTGTTAACTAAACAAATCAATTAACACCTATGGGTGGGGTTGATAACTAATTTGGTTAATTAAATTATTTCTTTTTTCTAAGAGATTGAAAATGAACCATTTAAATGCCACCTTTGGTGGGTTTAGACAATTTAAACTTTATTCAAGGTGTCCAAATTAAACATAAGAATTTAATTATCCGAGTACTAACTTTCAAGTTTTAAAACCACTATTGAAAACATGTTGTCAATACATTTTCACATAATAATTCTTATAAAAACTTTTGAAATAGAGTTTCACTCTAACTACCGGGCGATTGTACCAACAAATAAAAGAGCACTACTCTAAATTAGACCGGATAACTAAACCTTAAAATCTAATTTTCAGATTTAAGTTTGTAATGAAAAATAATATATTTCTCTCTAACATTCTTAATATAAAATCTTGAATAAAAATAAAATCAATTCATTTTAGAAATTTTTACCTATTTAATATTTCGCAAGCATAACAACGTTATTATTACATCATATTTATAAACAGCCAGCACAGTTAAATTTAATCACAGACAAATTAAATATAACATGTAAGAATAAAGCATAAAAATAACTGTAAAGAAAATAAAATCCTTACAAAACTTCGACGCTATTCCCGTTGCTGAAAAACCTCCAAGAGGAATTTGCACTCCCATTTATTGAATCAAAAAGCTAAATTATTACAAAAACATTACAAGTTCCTCTCAAAAAGAGAAGAACTCTAAAACTAAGAGAATTGAACTAAAAACTAAGAGAAAAACTAAGAAAAGCTTGAAAACTAAGAAAGAAACTAAGAAATGAGAGAAATAAAGAAGATAGAAGTGTGTTTTGAAGGTGTGTATTGAAGTGAAGGGAATGGGGGTATTTATAGGTGAGGATGGAGAGAAAAAATGAGTAAAAAAATGTTAAAAAAATGTAAAAACGCGTAATGGAAATGCTGAGGTCATTAATGACGTCAGCATGACGTCATGGGGCGCGGCTGCACGTGAAAAATGGGGCGAAAAGGCGTCGGCGCGCGCAGCGCGCGTGGGGGGGGGGGCTGTCGCTGCGCGCAACTCGGCGTGCATGAACAGTAGCCGCGCGCTGATTGGAGGCCTGGCGCGCTTGGGCGCGCGGGCATGGGCGCTGGGGCGCTTGGTTGGGCGCGCGGCTGGGCAGTTGGGCGCGATTTTCTCCTTTTTGACCTTTTTGACTCATTTTGTCCAATTTTTCCATGTTTGTTGACCTTTCCCCACTTATTTATTAATATATTTGTGATGTATTGCTTCAAGTATTCCTCTTTGAGTCTTTAAGTTGCGTTTTTAAGCCAAAATACCTGAAAAACAATAAAAATACCCGTGATTCCGAAAAAGACAAATTTATATAAATATATGATAAAACATATAAATATATATATTTTTAATCAATTAATGTGCATAAAATCATGGTCATTTTAGTGCTTTTTGAGCACTTATCAATACTCTACAATATATTGTCCAAAATTCTTTTTAAGGTAGTTTAAGTACTTTAATAAATTTACAGGATTTTACATCGTCTATTGGGTTTCCTTCTAAAACTATTTTTTGTAAGTCTGGTTACACTCATGTTTGTGTGTTGGCTTCCCGTGTACAAAACATGGTATCTATTTATTTTACTTAGTGTATCTATCTTTCTCTGTGTAAGATTGGTTACTGTAAATTAGTAATTCACACATGTACATAGTTAGATACACTTTGCAGGTGAGCATGTTTATGCACACACCACGGGGTTGGTTTTTGTAATTGTGCATACTAGGTAGAATGTTGGTTTTCGATGAATGAACGTGTAAGTGAGCAAACATTTTCACTAGTGTTTTTGGTTCGTTTTACAACAATTTTTATAAAAAAATGTGATTTTTGGCACCTTGATATGGCATCTTTTCATGTACCTCATTAGTGACCTTGCCATAGGTGGTGGTAAAGTGGTGGTGAGGTTGGCCTTGGCTTTGGAGTTTTTATAAATATCCAGACCTATTTTTGTTTCTTCATCCAAAAAAAATGTAACGTAGCTCTATCAAATTGACATCTCATTTTTTTTGTTTCTAGATCACTAATATCTTGAGGGTTGTTCGATATTAGTGATTCGTGATTGTGTAAGCAAAACCATGCTTCTAAGTAATGAGAACTTGAGAAGGTATTTACTAGTTAGAGTAAAATATTGTTCTTAAGTTTTGACTGATGAAGACTATTTTAACAATGTTGTGAGAACTTCTTTTTGAGAGTGAGCTAAGTTAAATGCTTTAAGTTCTCATATCTCTTTATGTGTGTAATAAGAGGTAGGGTGTTTGAGTTTGAGAGTGGTCCTCAAGAGTGTGAGTTGTTACAATTCTGGTTACTGATTTATGGTTAGTAATCACACCATATTGGGTGGTGTGGGATTTAGAGGGGAACCAGGTTCATGAGTCAAACCAAGTTATTGTGGAAGCAGCAAGAAAAAGCAATAATAATAGATAGTTTGAACATAGGTCTCAACTGAGAGAGGTAATAATGGTATTATTTCTTTTAGAGTTATAATTGTTTTATTGTTTAGTAAATTATTTGCTGCTAAGTGGTTGCCTTAAGTAACTTAAGGATGTTACCACATAGATAAGGTCCCTATATGAATTTACCTCAATATATATGGTCATATGCATGCTATAATGTGTGGTTAGTATAATCAGAGTTTAAAATATGTATGTTTCTATTTACTGAAGTTTAATCTCTAGTTAGAAAGCTTTTATTATTTATTGCTAGCTTTCTAACTATTGAATATTGCTTTTACTTTATAGTATTTTTTAAGATTATTTTTACTACAGTTATGATTTTTTGTTAAGAGTTTGTCTGTCTATTGTTTGCTTATTTTGGTAGAAACCTTAAGGAGTTAGTATCTTATTAACCTGATTGTGTATTAGGCCTTGAAATCCTTCTTTGTAGTCATGCATGATTTGATTATGTGTTAGTATAATCTACCATTTTTTCTGCATACGAGTTTGATTTGAGTCTTTGAAGAGTTTGTATATCCTTACCTTGGAAGTGACCAGGTGTTGGAATTTTTATTAGAATTTTCTATGTATGTTTGATTGATGCTACGATAGTGCAATCATCATTTATATTATTTATCGAACATGTTCCAATATACAAGGTATTTAAGTGATTGGAAACATTTTTAGCTTTTCGGTATGTATGCCTATCATAAGTTGTATATTTTTTTTCCCATTTATGCAAGTTACTAGTTTGGATAAGAGTTTGTAAGCCACACTGCCACTAGTTTGTATTTAGAAATTTTTGTTTTTGTATATATAGTTCTTTTGTTGTATGTTAAATTGAGCATATCATTTTGTACTTCAACTGTGTTAATTTCATAATTCACATTGTTAAGCCTGCTTGGTCAAATTGATATAGTGATGAGAATCATAGAGCCATAAAAATTTCAAGTTGACCAATCACAAGGTCTAGTGCATAACCAAGGGGACCCAAAATAGGAGTGCAAGGATTGAGAAAAGCCTACCATGGAAATTAGGGCAAAATTGGCAAAAGTGGACTAGGCACATTGCTATGTCGGTTTGGCCTATTTTGGACTACTTTCTTTTCAGCCCTTGGATGAAATCAAGGGTTATGATGTAATATTTTCTAGGGATTCCATATTACTCCATGTTTTGTGGTAGTTTTTTGTTTTTTTTTTGTTTTTGCTTCTTTAACTATTTTATTTTATAGCCCTTGAATGAGATCAAGGGTTGTTATGTAATATTTTCTAGGGTTTCATTGTATCCTATAAATACTTAAAATCACCTCAGCTACCTACACTTCATATATGAATGATATTTGATTTTTCAAATCATTTGAGAGCTCATTCATACTCTTTGTTCTTCTTCAAGAAACTTATTCAGGGATTGGAAACCTTTGTGACATTTTTTAGCATCCAAGCATTTACGGTGAGTAATATCCATACTTGTTAGGGTTTCATTTATACTAGACTTATTATGGTGACAACTCCTTCTTGTGGAGTCTTTTCTCTTCAATTTAATGGTGAGTCATATTCATTGTTTTGTAGGAAAACATTTTGCTATATAATCTGAAAATTAGCTACGTCCTACCCTTTTGGTTCATATCATTTGGTATCAAAGCTTTAAGTGCTAAGTTTTGAATTCCTATCTTTTATTTTCATTCTTGTTCTTATGTTCTTGTCTTGTTTCTGACACATACAAAAAAAATCTTTGCGGTGTGTTCTTATTGAAATTTTAGTTTCCAAACCCTAAAATATTGTTCTTTTTTCACAATATTTTGCATTTTCCTTGCATATTCTATCATTTCTGATATTTTTCTACAGTTTTATGGTAATATTTTGGTATTTTTATGGTAGTTCTTACAAAAATTTCATTTTCTTTTTGTTTCGTAATTTATGTGCTATTTCACGTATCGTAAAATTCCTCAAACTCATATTGAAGGTGTTGTATTGATTTACTCTTAAGTTATTAGCATATTTTCTAAAAAAAGAAAGAGAAAAGGCATGGCGAAAATTTATTAAAAAAAAGACAAAGAAAAGAGAACAAATTACATATGCTAATTTTTAGTGAATCTTTGAACTCATTGCTCCAAGGACTTTACTCTTTTATTATAAATTTCCAATTGTATCCTGAGTTCTTTGAGAAAATTGTTGTTTTTTCAATAGTGTTGATCTTTTGATTTTCCTTGTGCTTAATTATTCTAGTGTAGCATCCTAAACACATTGAGTTAGTTTCCTTTGTGCTAAAACAAGTGGGATTGTATTGGTTTGATTCGGAGTTAAAAGGGTTTGAGTGATCAATCCGAGTGCTAAACATGTGAGGTATTGGGTGTTCACTCGATGAACCGACTTTAAATTTTTAATTTTTTTTACAAAATTTACTTATTTTATATTATACTCAAATTAAAACCCGTATTCGATCACTAAATAATAGTAGAAAAAATAAAATCTATTTAACAAATAGTTTAAATAATACAAATAATTGAAAAATAAAATATTAATTAATAGTATAAAAATTACCATAGTGTTGTTCTATGTTATTCAAGATCATCATATTCTTCTCCTGATGTTATAATACAAACCTACATATATAATACAAAAATTTATACACATGAATAATAGAAAAAATATGAATAATAAGTGCGTAGGATTAGTAGAAATACTTACAAGAGTAAATGAAGTGACAAAATGAAGGAAATGAAGAAAAATGGTGTTTTATAAGTGAGAAATGGGTATAATTTTTTTGAGTATTTTGCTAAAAAAAAATAGGGGATTTAAAAGATTAGTCAGAGAGGAAGAAAACTCACTAACCGACGCTGAAATTGGTGGTCATAAGTGACCGAAAAATGAGAAAGAGTGGAGGAAAATTGGAAGAGGTTTTGGGTTTTTGAGAGTTATGCAGCGCTTGGAATAGTTTCTGTCTAGGGAAGAAAGAAGAGAAAAGAATTTATCCACGTGTGTAGCGTCGGTTCTACGTGTCAACCGACGTTATCCATAATGGACGTAGTGTGGTGAACCGACGCTATCCATGTAGCATAATGTCGGTTGATACTTGGAACCGATGCTATCCATGTAGCATAACGTTAGTTGACACCTAGAATTGAGGCTACATTCATGTGTAGAGACAGTTCGACACATCAATTGACACTACGTCCATTGTGGATAGCATCGGTTCTACACTAAACTGACTTTAAATTCATTATAAGTCAATTTTTTTCTAAAAACTGACTTTACATATTGACTTAACCTTTTTCTGTAGCAGTGTCTATTTATTGCACTAACCTATTGTTGTGTAGAATTGAAAAAAAAATATGTCCAACAGGGGTAGTTTCAAAGAAAGATCAGATATGATGTTCATGATGAGGGCTTTGCAACAATCCTTTGATAGGATGAACAACTTGATGGTCGATATGAATGACATATTGAAAAGGCATGAAAATTCCTTAGTAGCTATACAACAAGAAACACCTCCACCCAATGATTAAATTAATTACTATATGATGTGTAGTTTACTTGAGAGAGGAATACATGCTAGATTATATTTAATTGATCATGTAATTAATTAATAATTATATTGGAAAGATTTTAGCAATTTGCATGTTTAGAAAATTAGGGGATTAAGTATTTCTAGATATTTTCTCATATATCTTTTTAGTTACCAAATTCAATTTAATTAATTCTTGCTAGTTACTTTTAGTTATTTTAATTTTGTTTCCTTAAAATATAGAAACACCAAAACAAATTGATTTTTATTTTTTTAGTTTTAAAAATTAGTTTCTAATAAAATAATCTCTGTGGGAACAATCTTTTCTTACCATTATATTACTTGTTGCGATATGTATACTTGTGTATTCATTACACACAATTCGTGTGTGGCGATCATCTTACATGTTGTAATGGTTAAATGATGGTGGGGAAGTGAAGGTTGATAGGTAAGTATTAGTGAGCTTCTCCATTGGAAATTATAAAGATGAGATGATGTGTGATGTGGTACTCATGCATGTCGGGCATATCTTGCTAGGTAGACCTTGGAAATATGATAGAAGGATTACACATGACGGATATAGAAACAAGTATTCGTTTGTGAAGAATGGTAGAAATATCATACTTGTCCCCCTTTCACCCAATTAAGCCTTAGAAGATCAAATGATATGGTTAGGGGAAAAGAAAAGAGCGAAAAAAAAAAAAGAAAAGAATGAAAATAAAAAAGGAAAAGAGTGAAGAAAAAGGAGAGGATATTGAGAAAACAAGAAAGAAAAAAAATGTGAGTTTTTATGCTAAGGAAAGTGAGGTTAATAGGGATTTTTATTCAAAACAGCCTATACTTTTACTTTTGTACAAGGAGGCTAATTTTTCTACTAACTATCTTAACCATATTTGCCTAGTGCCATTGTTTCTCTTTTGTAAGAATTTGAGGATGTGTTCCCTAAAGATATTCCATATAGGGTGCCACTAATTAAGGGGATCGAGCATCAAATTGACTACGTTAAGGAAATGTATGCTAATTATGATGACTTTTCTACTGTTTTCCATGCATGTGAAAAAGCTTCTTTTGAATTTTTTTATAAATTAGATGGATATTTATTTAAAGAAAATCAATTGTGTATACCAAAATGTTCAATGTGTGAGTTGTTGATTAAGAAGGTCCACGAGGGAGAATTAATGGGAAATTTCGTAAGCAATCCAAATCCAAAGTGCTACCACAAGGACTATATACTCCTTTGCCCATACCTAGCACAACTTGGGTAGATATTTATGTGGATCTTGTTTTAGAATTTCCAAGGTCTATGAAGGGTAGATACTCCATTTTTGTAATGGTAGATAGGTTTTCTAAAATGGCACACTTCATAGCAGTTCATAAAACCGATGATGCCACTAATGTAGCAGAGTTGTTCTTTAGGGAGGTTTTTAGGCTTCATGACGTTCCTAGGAGCATTGTGTCTGATAGGGATGTTAAATTCCTTCATTATTTTTTGAAAAACTCTTTGGGCTGAAATGAACATTAAACTCTTATTTTTGACTACTTGTCCCCCCCCCCCCCAAACTGATGGGAAAATTGAGGTAGTCAATAGGACTCTGTCTACTTTTCTTAGGATGGTAATAAAAAGGAATTTGAAAAATTGGGAGTATTGTTTACCTTTTGTTCAATTTGCTAATAACTGGAGTGTGCTTTCAACTACTAATCATTATCCATTCAAAAATTTTTATGGTTTCAATCCAATAACTCTTTTGGACTTATTACCTACATCTATTTCAGAGAGAACTAACTTAGATGGTACCAGGAAGGCTGAAACGGTCAAGAAGCTCCATGAACGTATTCATGAGAAAATTGAGAAAAGAAACAAGGATTATGCTTATAAGGCCAACAAAAGATGACAAAGAGTTATTTTTGAGCCTGGTGATTGGGTTTGGGTGCATATGAGGAAGGTATGGTTCCCCAAAAAAATGACGGTCCAAGTTGACCCTTCGAGGAGATGGACCTTTTCAAGTGATCAGGCGAATTAAATAAAATGCCTAAAAATCGATCTTGCTGGTGAGTATAATGTTAGTACTTCTTTTAATGTTTCTAATCTTTGTCCTTTTGATTATGCATGTGATGATATGGGGATGAATACTCTTGAAGAGAGGGGAATGATGAGAATTATAGAGCCATATAAATTCCAAGTAGACCAACCACATGGTTTAGGAGGGAAAAACTCGAGGAGGATTTAAATGGGCTCATTCAAGAGGTCATGCATAACCAAGGGGACCTAAAATGGGAGTGCAAGGATTGGGATAAGCCTAGTATGGAAATTAGGGCAAAATTGGCAAAAGTGGACTAGGCACATGGTTGTTCCATTTTGGACTACTTTCTTTTCAACCCTTGAATGAAATCAAGGGTTGTGATGTAATATTTACTAGAGATTTCTTGTACTTAGCTACCCCCTCTTTTGCTCCATGTTTTGTGCCACTTTTTGTGCCTCTTTAACTGTTTTTATTTTTTCCCTTGGATGAGATCAATGGGTGTGATGTAATATTTTCTAGGGTTTTCTTATATCCTATAAATACTTAAAAGCAGCTTAGTTGTCCACACTTTACATATTAATGATATTTAATTTTTCAAATCATTTGAAAACTCATTCATGCTCTTTGTTCCTCTTCAACAACTTATCAAAAGATTGGTGATGAGTGCTTAAAAATCACTAAAATTATCATGATTTAATGTAATTTAATTGATTAAATAGATTTATATTTGTATGATTTTATCATATATTTTTTTTTATAAATTTACCTGTTCAAAATCATGGGTATTTTTATTATTTTTCAGGTATTTTCGTTCAAAAATAACTTAAAGACTCAAAGAAAAATACTTTAATAAATACAACATAAATATATTGAGAAAAAATAAGGAAAATTCAAAAAAATGGAAAAATTAGACAAAATGGTCCAAAATGTCAAAAATGTCAAAATTCTGCACGTAGTTGCCCATTTAAGTTGAGTCCTACGTGCACCAGGGATTATGCACACGCATGCCTAGTACATTCCCCGTACACACCCGCACATGGCCAGCATATGCCACACTGATTTCATTGTACACTAGCATATGCAAGTGCCATGTCCCGTGTGTACCAAACGCCCGTCTGCCATAATTCTTATGCCCTACACGCGTGCTAACCTATCCAAAAGCTTCCAAAATCAATTTTTGAAATATTTTCCACCTTTTTTGGCCTTTTCTCACATATGAAAGGACATTTTCCCCTATTGTAAAAAACACAATTTTCTTAGCTCTTTCTCTCTCTAGAAAGTTTTCTTAGTTTTTAGGTTTAAAGTTATTCTCTTTTTGAGAAGAACTAGCTATTCTTTTATAGATTTTTAGTTTTTGATTCAATAAACGAAAATACAAATCCGTTTGGAGGTTTTCGAGTAACAGAATTATCATCAAAGTTCTATAAAAATTCTTTTGAGGTATAATTTTAAAATGAATTCTTTACAGTTATTTTTTTGTTTTATTCTTATATATTGTATTTAATTTGTGTGTGATTAAATTTAACATGACTCACTATTTGTAAATTTGATATAATAATAACGTTGTTATGCTTGTGAAATATTAAATAGGTAAAATATATCTATAAAATAAATTCATTTTATTTTTATTCAAGATTTTATATTAAGGATATTAGAGAGAAATATATTATTTTTCATTAAAAATTTAAATATGAAAATTAGATTTTAAGGTTTAATTATCTGGTCTGATTTAAAGTAATGCTCATTTATTTGTTGGTATAATCGCCCGGTAGTTAGAATGAAGCTGTATTTCAAAAGTTTTTTTATAAGAACTATTATTCGAAAATGTATTGATGACATATTTTCAGTAATGGTTTTAAAACTTGAAAGTTAGTATTCAAATAATTAAATTCTTACGTTTAATTTAGACACCTTGAATAAAATTTAATTAACTAACTCCGCCAAAAGCTATGATTAGATGGCTTTCTATTTTCTTATAAATAAAGCTAAAATTTAAACAAAAACATTTGAGTCGTGCCTAAGGATATTATCATACCAAAAAAGAAAATCAATAAATATCAATTTATATATTAAATAACCTAAATAATTAACTTAATTATTATATCCATAAATACTCCACTGTTATTAATGATAAAAAATTTACATGATTGTTTATTGAATCATATCTATGTTTATTTTTTTGTTATTAGATTAGGAAACACAAAAACCAAAATATCGTGATAAGATGTATAAGATTTAATTTCGTTTTTAAAAGTTTGAATAATAAGTTAAAAACCATATTATTCCTTCATGAGATCGACCTTGGGAGTATACTTGTCATTTTCTATAAAGTGATTTGTGCACTTGCAAGAGTGTTACAAATATAAAACCAAAGTATTTGCAGGATTGGTATTGCCGGTTTTGCTCATCAATTGGCAACCTTTATGGTATTGATTAGCATTTAAGCATTTGTGGTGAGTAATATCCATACTTGTTAGGGTGTCATTTATGCTAGACTTATTAAGAAGATAGCTCCTCCTTATGACATCTTTTCTCTTCAATTTAATGGTGAGTCATATCCATTGTTTTGCATAGAAACCCTTTTGTTATATAATTTACAAATTAGCTAGATCCTACCCCTTTGGTTCATATCATATAAAGCTCATGAAAAGATTCTATGGTTTAGCATTTCCATCCTTCATCTAGTAGGTCACCCTTATTTAGGCTTAATTTCCTGGGTCCTCGATCCTAAAGCTCAATCTACACATATACACACCTTATATGTTTGTACCCTATGTCACCTATGGTACGGGCAGTTGTTGTTCTATCAGGTTTTGAATCTCTATGAACTTTTGTTATTTTCTTGTTCTCTATTTACTTGTTCATGCGTATCTTTTTCTCTATCTACTTCTTTGTCTTGCATAGTGATGAGTGCTCAAAAAGTACTAAAATTACCATGATTTTATGCACATTAATTGATTAAAAATATATATATTTATATGTTTTATCATATATTTATATAAATTTGTCTTTTTCGAAAGCACGGATATTTTTATTGTTTTCAGGTATTTTGGCTTAAAAACGTAACCTAAAGACTCAAAGAGGAATACTAGAAGCAATACATCACAAATATATTAATAAATGAATGGGGAAAGGTAAAAAAATATGGAAAAATTGGACAAAATGGGTCAAAAAGGTCAAAAATGTCAAAAAGGAGAAAATCGCGTCGTCGCAGCGCTCAGCACGCCCAGACCCGCGCGCGCCAGCGTCCAGCCGCGCACGCAGCAGCCCCAGTCCCGCGCCAAGCTGCGCGCGCCTTGCCCCAGATCCGCGCGCGCCACTACTGTTCACGCGCGCGTGCACAGTTGCCCTCCACGCACGCCGATGCCCATTTCGCCCCATTTTTCACGTGGAACTGCCCCATGACGTCATGTTGATGTCATCAATGACATCAGCATTTGCACTCCGCGTTTTTACATTTTTTCACTCACTTTTTCTCTCCATCCTCACCTATAAATACCCCCTTTCCCTTCACTTCTAAAAACACCTCAAAATACATTCTTTTCTCTCTTTTCTTAGATTTTTAGTTTTTAGCTTTTCTTAAAGATATGAATTGATATTTATTGATTCTCCCTTTTTTATATGAATACTACCTTTAGTGGGGTTAGATATTCTTTGTTAACTAAACAAATCAGTTAACACCTATGGGTGGGGTTGATAACAAATTTGCTTAATTAAATTAATTCCTTTTTCTAAGAGATTGAAAATGAACCACTTAAATGCCACCTTTGGTGGGGTTAGACAGTTTAAACTTTATTCAATGTGTCCAAATTAAACCTAAGAATTTAGTTATCCGAGTACTAACTTTGAAGTTTTAAAACCACTACTGAAAACATGTTGTCAATACATTTTCAGATAATAATTCTTATAAAAACTTTTGAAATAGAGCTTCACTCTAACTACCGGGCGATTGTACCAACAAATAAAAGAGCACTACTCTAAATCAGACCGGATAACTAAACCTTAAAATCTAATTTTCAGGTTTAAGTTTGTAATGAAAAATAATATATTTCTCTCTAACATTCTTAATATAAAATCTTGAATAAAATAAAAATCAATTCATTTTAGAGATTTTCACCTATTTAATATTTCGCAAGCATAACAACGTTATTATTACATCATGTTTACTAAACAACCAGCACAGTTAAATTTAATCATAGACAAATTAAATATAACATGTAAGAATAAAGCATAAAAAATAACTGTAAAGAAAATAAATTCCTTACAGAACTTCGACGCTATTCCCGTTGCTGGAAAACCTCCAAGCAGAATTTGCACTCCCATTTATTGAATCAAAAAGCTAATAAATTACAAAATCATAACTAGTTCTTCCCAAAAAGGGAAGAACTCTAAAACTAAGAGAAATTAACTAAGAAAAGCTAAAAACTAAGAAAAACTAAAAATCTAAGAAAATAGAGAAAGAAAGAGAGAAAATAATGTATTTTGAGGTGTTTTTAGAAGTGAAGAGAAGGGGGTATTTATAGGTGAGGATGGAGATAAAAATTGAGTGAAAAAAATGTTAAAAAAATGTAAAAACGCAGAGTGCAAATGCTGAGGTCATTGATGACATCAGCATGACCTCATGGGGCAGCTGCACGTGAAAAATGGGGCAAAACGGGCGTCGGTGCGCGCGGAGGGCAGCTGGGCGCGTGCGGATCTGGGGCAAGGCGCGCGCAGCTTGGCGCTGGACTGGGGCTGCTGCGCGCGCGACTGTGGGCGTGCTGGGCGCTTCGGCAGCGCGATTTTCTCCTCTTTGAAATTTTTGACCCATTTTGTCCAATTTTTCCATATTTGTTGACCTTTTCTCATTTATTTATTAATATATTTGTGATGTATTGCTTTCAGTATTCCTCTTTGAGTCTTTAAGTTACGTTTTTGAGCCAAAATACCTGAAAAACAATAAAAATACCCGTGATTCCGAAAAAGACAAATTTATATAAATATATGATAAAACATATAAATATATATATATTTTTAATCAATTAATGTGCATAAAATCATGGTAATTTTAGTTCTTTTTGAGCACTCATAAGATAGTATGTTAATTGTCCTACTTGCTCCATGCCTAACTATTTGATCCTTTACTATTATTCTATCTTATGAGTTTTTTTGAAATGTTTTTTTTATTTATTTTCCTTTCTTGTTGGTTACTTCTTCTTCTGTGGCTATTTCCATGATAAGCATCATGTCTTATTTTCTCATAATGTAGTGTCAAAGTTTTAGAATTTTCTTTATGTAGTCCCATCATTCATATGACATGTCATATAGAATGAATCTCATCTGTTTTACTAGGTTTTTCTTTATTGTACCTAGTATGTTGTGTGTTGGTTCTATATTAGTCTCCTGTTGATTTTTGTTCATATTTTACCTATTCTTCATTCTCTTGTGCTTTAGATGTATCTTTTTTGAGAAAACTAAGGTGTGTTACTATCTTAAGTATATGATTATTTCTCCATACTATGCTTATTTGGGTTTTCCTTGTGCACCTGTATGTCATATATATTATCTACCTATCTTTAGGCTTGATTTACAGGCATTCATATGACTAAACTTGTACATTTAGTTAGCATTTTTGGTGTTGACTCAATTGTAAACCAAAAAAGAGAAGGTAAAGACTAATGCGACGCCATAACCTTGAAGAGTGGAAAAACTTTAGAACATGAACATAAGACAGAAAAGGATAAGGAGAAACAAGAAATTAACAAAGATGAGGAGGAACTAGTGGATAAAGAGAGCACTGAAAAAGAAATAATTCATCCAAAAAAGAGCAACCTCTACAAACCCACTCTTTCTTTCCCTCAAAGACTGCAAAAGCAAAAGTCAGATACGAAGTTTTCAAAATTTCTAAAAGTCTTCAAGAAACTACACATAAACATACCATTTGTAGAGGCACTTGAACAAATGTCGTCTTATGCCAAATTCATGAAGGATATAATATCAAAGAAAATGAGGCTTGGAGATCATGAAACAATAACATTGATTAAAGGTTGTAGCACCATCCTTGATAGAAAACTACCATAAAATTGAAAGATACAAGTAGTTTTGACATCCTTTGCACTATTGGGAACATCCGTTTTGGAAAGGTATTATGTGATTTGGATTCTAGCATTAACCTCATGCCATTATCAGTCTTCCAGGGATTGGGGGTTGGTAAAGCTAAACCCACTTCATTAATATTACAAATGGTAGGTAGGTCAATTAAAATACCTAGAGGTATGGTAGAAGATGTGCTAGTAAAAGTAGACAAATTCATCTTTCTGGCAGACTTCATTGTGCTAGACATGGAAGAAGACCATGACATTCCTATTATACTTGGTCAACCATTCTTAGCAACCGGAATAGCACTCGTTGATGTACAAAAAGGTGAACTTACAATGAGAGTGCAAGATGAACAAGTAATATTTAAAGTTTTTAAAGCATCTGAACCCCTTGACATTTATAGTGCTAATGAATGCTTAAGGATAAATGTTATTGAATGTGAGGGAAACTTAAAAAATCTATTAAGTTGCTCACATTTAAGACTGTTACACGTGATGCTATAAACAAGGACATAAACTCACCAAAAAATAACTTAACTTGTTTTAACTTTGAAAGTATGATATCGAAGGTTGATATTGTAGACTGTGTGAAATGTTTGGAGGACGCCCCTCTCATGTGTGTATCAAAGGTGATTATAGAAATTTTTGAGATATGATCTAAGCTCAAACCATCAATTAAAGGGACAACAAGTTTAGACCTCACACTTTTACCCTTCCATCCTCAATGAAGTATGAAAGCGAAAGAGTCCAATAAAGAGGTGAAAAAGGTGCTAGAAATATTTAAATTGGATGAGTTACGGTGAAATGCTTATAAGAATGCCAAAAGTTCAAAAATAATAAAAAAATATGACATGAGAAAAGAATTGAGCACCATGTTTAAGAACCATAACATAGAGTATTATTGAACAAATCAAGACTCAAACTATTTACAGGAAAACACAAGGAAATGGACACAAAGGGATGTGCCTTAGGACTTGATATAGCCATCTAGTCTAGGATGTTAAACGTGATGTTGGTTGGGAGGAAACCTAATGTTATTTTAATTATATTTTCATTGTTTTTATTTTGTAAGTGAATAAATGTAGAGAGCAATGACGCAACATGAATAAACATTTCAACGATAGATGTGGTGTGCCAAAGCTAAGGGAGTTTTTTTTTCTTTTACCTTTTCATATTTATATGTGCACATTGGGGACAATGTGTAATTTAAGTTTAGGGGGAGAACTTCATTCTCTACATTTTTTTTACTATGCATTTTAAATTTTAGGATGTTTTTAATCATGATGTGAGTAGAAATTAATGAATATATGGAAACTAAATGCATGCATGCTTGATATAAAACATATGAACTCAATGATAAAAATTGGTTGTCATCACTAGAATGAGCAATGTAACATATTTATTAAGATATTTACATAATCATGTGATATGCTTGCTAGTTTTGATAGAATTGATTCAAATTCTTATACACATGTTCATGATTGATTTTGGTGTTCTTTTTGAGAGAAAATTTGTAGTAGTTTATTTGAGTCGCGAGATCTACTAGGTTTTAGAATCTATTTAATCATCTCTTAAGACGAAATCCTAAATAGTATTTAGCAAGAGATGATTTAGGCCTTATTTGGATCGATTGAGCCTTTCAAGCTAACCATTGTTAATATACGTAGGCACCCATTTGAGCCTAACAAAGAACCATTCATATCTTTAAGCCACATTTTATGCCTAACTAATAAGCATTACCTTTATCCTTAGACCTTTAGCTTGTATAAAAAGAAGAAAAAAATGCAATCACATGTTATGCTATAGAGTAAGGTAAAATGTAATGCACCCTATAAAAATGAGAAAAGAAGAAGAAGAAGTAAATGGGTCACATGTGCCATATGATTGGGGAGATTTTAGCAATTCGCATGTTTAGAAAATTGGGGGATTAAGTATTCCTAGATATTTTCTCATATATCTTCTTAGTTACCAAATATAATTTAATTAATGATAGTTATTTACTTTAGTTATTTTAATTTTTCTTAAAATATAAAAACACAAAAAAAAATTGATTTTTTTTAGTTTTAAAATATAGTTTCTAATAAAATAATCTTCGTATGAATGATATTTTCTTATCTTTATGTTACTTCTTGCAATACGTATACTTACGTATTTGTTGCACACACAATTTGTGTGGCGATCACTATATGTCTTGTTGTTCTCGGTGTTTGTGTGTTGGCTTACTATGTACAAACACAGTGTCTGTTTATTTTACTTATTATTTTGTCTTTCTTTCTGTAAGGTTTGTTACTATAGATTCGTAATGCACAAACACACATATATTTAGGTACATTTTGTAGGTAAGCATGTTTATACACACCACAAGGTTGGTTTTCATAGTGTGCATGCTAGGTTGAGTTTGATTTTGTTGCTCATGTTTTTCTTTCATTTCGAGTGTGATTATTTTTGAAAATTACTTGATAAGTTTTGGAAATAAAAATGAGATTTTTTGCACCTTACAAAACACCTCGCCATACCTCTCATAACTACATCTTGCCACCACCCTTGGCGAGGTGGCTGGAAAGGTCTATGGTGAGGTGTCTAGTGAGGTGGATGGTTATGTGCTAAAAATATCCCCTTTATCATGTTTGATCATCCAAAAAATATGTAGTAGAGCTCTGTTAGATTAATATCTTGTTTTTATGTTTTTGGATCACTAATACCTTGAGTCTTGTTCGATATTAGTGATTTGTGACTGTGTGGGAAAAATGTTTTGTTTAGTAGTGAGTACTGAAGATAGTACTTGCAAGTGGTTTTATGTAAGAAGCATGTATGGTTGTAAGTTATGTGTCAGCTGGTTGTTTCCTTCATGCAACTTTTTCTTATATGAGAAGCTAGTGTGGTTATAGGTCGTGTGTTAGTTGGTAGTAGTTAGGATGCAAATTTTCATTTATGTGTTGGGTGTGTGTGATTGAGGGTAGTCATCATGTTTGATTCTTCACTTCACTTTACTGATCTAAGATTACTAATCACACCACTTGGGTGGTTTTTTCTTTGGAGGAAAGTTGAGTTCATGTCTCAACTGATAGAGATAATAAGAGTTTTATTTTTATCAGGGTTATAATGTTTTTATTGTATAATGGATTTGTTTGCTACCAAGTGGTTTCCATAAGCAACCCGAGGATGTGTTCTATATGGATTTACCTCATTATATCTATTTTTATGCATGATTTGTTGTTATATCAGTATAATTTGAGTTTTTATCGTATATGTACCAACATACTAGATTTAGACCCTGATTGGAATGCTTATTTGATTTGTGTTATTGCATGCTTTCTTTCCTTTCCTTGTAGTATACCTATAGCCTTCTAAGTATTTCTTTTGTTTTAAGATCATGAGTTTTTGGTATAAGTCTCTAAAGAGTCGGTATTTCCTTACCTTCATTATATGCCAGGTGTGAGACTCTTTCTTATGGTATGCCTTGTTTTGTTTGATTTCATGTTGTGAGAGTACAATCATCATTTACTAAATATGTTCCCATATATGAAGTATTTAAATGATTGAAAATCATTTATATCTTTTCTAGTATGTTTTAATGATTCATATGTTTTGTGATGTTCGTTGTTTGTGATACTACTAGCTGTTGTCTCTTTTGGAGAACATAAAATTGTGCAAGTATACACGGTCACGAGTAATAATATGATAAGTAAAATATCGTTTCCATAGAGATTTGTTACTAATGTTCGTTAATTACTAAAGTTATCTCAACCTAATTTTATCCAAACAGTCGATAATTTGATGAAGTTTGACTAACTAATTTTTATAACAGTTTGTAAGAAAATTCTAGGATTGCAGTTTCACCAAATTAATCCACTTGAATCATTATATTTTCTCTTGATTTATGTTTTCGTATTTTAAGTTGTTAACCAAGAACACCTAATTTATCCATTATCTCTTCCGAGCTCCATACAGACACATCTCGCTAAAATAATTCACTATATTCCTATGAGAATTAAATTCAACCAGATTTATTAAGTTCTAAGTTCTCAAAGAGTTACACATACAATAAAAGTATATTCCCATCCCTTATATATATACGTTATTTTATCACGAGCAACACACAAAAATGCCTTTTCCAAGTTAATTTAAGTGTCCTATATCAATTAATTAACCTTCCGGTAATTAAAAGCATTAAGCACAGATAAAATAAACAGCTTAAAACTGTTCCATAAATCATTCAAAAATAATTAATTCAAGTTTCATAATTTAAGCTACACTGCAACCCTAGAACAAATAAACTAGTTCATAGCAGAAATTAAAATTACAACACAATAATAATAAAACATTTTAGAGAAATAAAATTTAAAAGAAAAAAATTAGGAGAAACTCTTTCACGATTCCGCAATGAAAAATAAAATTCTTCCTTTTCCTTCTTCTTCATTATCTTCTTTCTTTATATTTTTCCTAAGAAAATACAACATCCAAATTGTTAAATAAACATTCTGCGTGTTGTACAAAACATGCAGAGAGAAACTAAAAATTGAAGTGAAAAATTGAAAATGAAAACTAAAAGAGAAAAAATGTAAACTGAAAACTCAAACTCCAAACTCCCTCTTTTTTTCTCTCGTCCGAATATATCCCCCTCTACAATTAACATTTTTTTTATCAAAATACATGTATTGGGGGACAAAAATACATTTAAAGAGTTAAAAGAAATAACACGCGTGAAGATCATTTTGCGCTTTTCTGATTTAGTTTTCTTTAAAACGCATGCCACGTGTCATCATTTTATTGGCTGTGAGATATAAAGAGACACGTGGAAGCCTTTCATTTGGTGGGAAGAATGGGCGTATGGAGAGCATCTGGACCGCGTCGCACAATATCTTATCGCGCTAGAAGTGCACGACAACTGGCTTCGACACGTGGCGACGCCGAAAGAGTTGGTGAGTGGGCGTCGTTTCTGTGTTTTTATTTTACCAAATACATGCCACTTGTCGTCATATTATTGGCTGGAAGATTGAGGAAACACGTGGCTGCTTCTTATTCGGTGGAACGCGATGGCGCACTCTGATGCGATGAACCGCATCGCATGAGAGTGTAGGCGAGCTGCTCAGTGCGCGACAGCTTGATTCCACGTGCTTAAATATGGACCGTTCAACTGATCCAACGGTGAGCAATACACCTCGGGAGAAATTCTGTGCGGCCGACATGTGGGTCCCACTCGGCACCGAGCCGCATGTTTCAGGAATACCGGGTCCACTCTCTTTTGTCACGTCTGGAATGCACACGCCAGATCTTGTCCGTTGATTGGATGATCGAACGGTGGGTGTTGGGCGTTGTGAATGGCGCGAGTGGCTCCTTCTCTTGCGCAAAAAATTCAACTTTCATTAATTGCATTTTCACCCACAAATTTAATTCAAATTAACTTCTAATCTTTTGATATTTGCAAATTCACCCACTTTTAATTCAAATTAAATTTTAGGCTTTTTATAATTGCAATTGAGTCCCTTTTTTTATTAAAATTCATTAATTTCTTGAAAATATATTTATTAAAAACTAATACTAAATATTAATTTAATTAATTAAAAATAACTAAAAATGTAAAGAACTAGCAAGTATAATTAATAAATTAGATGAAAATAACTATATAAAATACAATTATCACTAGCCAAGATGGAAGTCTATAAAACACACCATCATTAGTGTGTTTACCACAATTTATTCTTTCTTACTACTAGTAGTCTTTATTATTTGTTGAATTGAGCATATTGTTTTATACTTTCGTTGTGTTATTTACTTAATTCATGTTTGTAAGGCCTGCTTGGCCGAATTGGTATAGAGCTTATGAAAAGATTCTATAGGTTAGTGTTTTCACCCGTCATTTTGTTTTCAGTTACTTATTTGAGTTGGAAGAACAATTGATCGTCGTGCAATTGATCCTACATATGGGAATCTTTAAAAGCTTTGACAGACAAACTCCATGTCAATGAAAAGGAATTGGCTCATTCTACAGTTGATGTCAACACGATGATGACTGGTTCTAAACATTTAAATGAAATTCTTAGCAATAAAATAATTTTGGTGACAAACATGGCATTAGTTATAATGAATTAGTTTCTATATCATCTACAGTCGCTCTTAAGTTCGTTAAATCAACCATTGATAATCCAAAGATGAAATTAGTGGTCGCCATGCAAAGCTAGTCCATTTTTCCACTCTAGTGATGGTTTACTACCCCTACCTACGGTTACTCCCACTTGTCACCACTATGGTGAACTTGGGCACTTGAGACTAAATTGTGGGAAATTGATTTGTCATCCTCATGTGAAAGTCAATCTGGCACTTCTTCTTCTTTTCCTCTATATATTACTACTTGGAGTTAGGGACCCAAAGTCTCTAACTCCATTATTCGTGTTTATTATCTATATGACACTATTGGCCACCTTGTTAGGCAGTGTCCTAGATATGTAAGGAGAACATTTGAGAGTTCTTCACCTTACTCTTCCCCATCCCCTATGTCTAGATGTAGTTACTGTGGACATTTGAGCATCTTCAAGCATGTTGCATTATCCATCTTAGGCATAGTGTGAAAAGAAATAAATCATATTCAAAAAGTCTGTTTGGTGCTATTTATATGGTTAACTCGACTAGACTTTCTAGAAATTATATACAAAATAAACCTCGAGTTCTATATACTCCTTATGCTTATATAACTCAGAGACTATATCATAACTTAGTTGTCCCTCACAAATTCTTTAAATGGAGAGATTTTGTATCATCATTATTTTAGGGTGATTTGTTTGGGGTTGAGCAGTTTATTCTTTTCCCACTGTGATTGTAGTCCTTTTGTTTATGACTTATACGTTGTCGTGCTACTTTTCTATTTCTTTAAATTGTGTTTATCTTCCTTTACTATAAAAATAAAAATAAAATTTCTTTGGTCGTTTGGTATTCTCTTTCTCTCTCTTTGTTTTCACAGGAAGTTTTTACACATTTTTTCTATTCAGGACACCACGCCATGCCTATTTTACACTCTTGCCAAGCACTCCAACGCAGGGATTGGTGAGGTACTTGGCAAGGTGCACCTAAGCCTATATATTGACCCCTATAGTACCTATTTTCTTCACACCACATAATTATTTCCTTCTCTTCTTACTTTACTAGTATCTCTACCTTTTTTCTTACCAAAAATGGCCCCAAAGTATACTAGGAATGCTAAGAATTCAAAGCAATCTAAGCCTGCGAATCCCTCCAGCAATGCATCTATTCTAAAAAAGTGTCCTATGAATATCCATGAATTCCCAAAAATTAAGGAAAGGTTTGTTTACTTTTCTTGTATTTCTCTTTGCTCGCTTATTTACTCTTATTATGATGAGCTTGATAGGAAGTTTTATGTTGCTCTTCTTTCAACCATTTCTACTGGTTTCTCTACCTTTTTTGTCCTTATAGCACATAGAGTTACTTTTTCAAGAGATGATATTCTTAGTTTATTATCTCTTTTTTATGTTCATTTTCCTTCTTTTCCTAACATTCTTTTTAAGTTTGAAAATATTACTTCCATCTATCTTTCTTGTAAATTTGATCTTGTAAATTCCCAAAAGTTATTACGATGGCTAACTAGTTAGTCGGGCCTAACCCCACTTATATTGATAATGCCCTTATTAATAACTCTACTACCCTTGGTTGTCTTAATAATGTTGTTAGTGCTGTTATCCATCCTCGTTCTCATCTTCACATTGTCCCTTCATACCGTGGGCATTTCCTCTATGCAATCCTAAATGGTGATTCTATAGATCTTGTTAGTATAATTTATAGAACTATTGTTTTCATACTATTGTTTCATTTTCTTCTACTCTTCACTCCCTCTTTGATTTCCAGGTGGGGTACTATTTTTTTGTAACATTTCTTTCACCTGTTCTAGTAGATCTTCCCTCCTTATCTCTCTCTTTATCCTACTCATCATTGGTCTCAACATTTATCTGCTACTCCGCCACTTTCTTCTTCTTCTTCAAACGCTGCTCAATTCATGCATTGCAAATAAATTCTTGTTTCTTCTATTCCTTCTACCTCTGTCCTTCTCAGTGATAAGACAACCACACTTTTGAATAATGTTTTTAATGAGTTGCAAACTTTTAACTAGAATGTCATGTATATGCTCAGATTTAATGCTTTTGCTCAGGGTGTAATGGTTATTTATCATTCTATTGTATCACATTCTGTTCACACCTCACCCGTTTCTTCTACCTCAGTCAAATCTCGACCTCACTTTGGTGCTTCTTCTCTTAGGTTGTTCTCTACGTTTACTTTGTTTGGTGGAGATGAACAAAATGTTCCCTTTCATACCAACCACTTTTTTTTTATCAATTTGTAACCAGTGTTTTCCATCCTTAAGCTACTACAACACCTTCTACCTTTATACAGTATTTTTGCTATGGTGTCTATGTGAACGATGATGTAGGAGAAGGAGACTGAGGCTCCACACTCATTTTACATCTTGTTTCTTTAGTTTTTTCTTTCTTTCTCTTTCTTAAAAATTTGATAAATAATATTTAATTAATGAGAATAATGTTTTTCCTTGACCTCTACTTCAGTTTTTGTGCAACTTATGTATTTGCTTTAATCTTATCTGTCGTGTTGTATGAATGTTAAGATTATTGCATATTTGTATGCCTTCTATCCATCATGCATTTGTTTGACTTTCTGTGTCAAAAGGGGGAGAAGTTTGTATACACAACTATATATTTGTTTTCATACTGTGTGTTGCATAGATAGTGAGTATACGATTGCATTGCATATTTTTTCCTGACTTGCATGCACTTAGAGGGAGAGTTGTATACTTTATATGTGATTTCCATATCGATGTTTACCTATTAGGGGTAATATGATAGTATTTGGATATACTACACTCTGTTTCTGCATGATACATTCACAAGGTATTTGTTTATTATGTATGTGCATGTTCTAGGTGTTGATTAAGGTCTTTGAGCTTCAGTTGTGTTGTATGCTATACTATTGAGACCCTTGTGTTTCAAAGTGATAGAAGTTGGATGAGTTGATCCAAGAAGATGGTTGAATCGCACAAGATGGAAGCACTTAATTTAGGTACTTTTTTTAGGCTTAGGTATGCATCAATGTTTTATTCATGGGAACAAACATATTTTTCTCATCTTTATGATCATCTCATGTTAGATATGCATCAGTACTTAGTTGTACAATGTTTTGACATGGAAAGTTAAAGGGGAGAATGTAAGTTATATTATACTATGTCTTTGTGTGTTGACTTCCTATGTGCAAAACGTAGAGTCTGTTTATTTTACCCAGTGTTCTGTCTTCCTTTGTGTAAGGTTAGTTATTATGGATCAGTAATGCACACATATACATAGTTAGAACAACTATTATTGAAATATTTTTCACATACGGTGGGGTTGGTTGTTTAGTATGCATACTAAGTCATGAATGTCAGATTTTGGTTCATTTTGAGTGTGGGTATTTAGGGAAATAATTCAACAATTTTTGGAACAAAAAAATGAGATTTTTGGTACCTCGACATAGCCCTCGACAAGGGGCCTTACACAGCCCTTACCACACCCTTAACAAGGTCCATGGTAAGGAACGTGGTAAGATGGCCGAGTTTATTACCAAAACTCTACCAAAATTCGCACTGATAATTACATTTGATTTTTGGAGAGTTTACGTCATTCACTTTAGTGTTGGGAGCAAAATAACTTGTTTGAGTGTTGAGCTTAAAACTATTTTGCTTTTTGTGTGAGACACAATATTGAGAGTTTTGGGTTGGTTATTGAGCTAAGTTATCAAATTGTTGGTTATGTGCATATGTGGTTTGATTGTGTATCTCCCATTCATGATTTGAGTTTTGTATCCCTCAAGGTTTAGCTCTATTCTCTTAACTTTACTACTCTATGGTTTATGATCACACAACATTAGGTGATGTTGGCTTTGGATGAAAGTTAGGTTCAATTGATAGACTAGGTCGTTACAGAGGCAGCAAGCAAGGGTAGAAATAAGCAGTTTAAACAGAGGTCTCGACTAATAGAGGTATTAGTGGTTTTATTTCTTTCAGAGTTGTAATTGCTTTATTGTTTAGTGAATTGTTACTATCGAGTCATTTCCATAAGCAACTTAAGGATGTTTCCACATAGATACAGTCTCTATGTGGGTTTACTTTGTTATTTTTCTTATTATGTTAGTACAATTTGAGTTTAAAGTGTGTATGTTTCAATATACTAAAGCTTAAACTTTGATTAGAAATCTTTAACCGTTTAAGAAATATGTATATCCTTATCCTTGTTGTGTACTTGATCGTGGACTCTTTTTGAAATGAATCCTTAATGTTATAGGAATTGGATTAGTCAAGGACTTTCTTTATGTGGAGATACTATTTGGAGAGATTAGGAAACCTATTTATGAAACACTAATAATTACAAGTAAATTTCTATTACTTAATGTCATGGTATAATTATTGATAACTCTATAAAATAAGAGTTATTTGGCCACTTCAATCTAGCTATTTGTCTTGTTTTTAGATGAATATTTCTTAAAAGATTTTTCATATGTTTAGTATGGCCTTGTAGGTAAAAAGATATCAAATAAAGCAAAAATAGGAGAAAGTGAGACAAATTCAAGAATTACAAAAAGTGCACTAGGGCACAAAATAGTGCTCTACAACACACTCCTCTTGGTTCATTGGATATTCTAGAATCAAACAATGCACGCCGCATCATGGTCTTATATACATCGTATTACAATCATCTTGGGTTTACATTGGGGCACAAATTTGATTTAGCGTCGTGTGATAGTATGCTTGAATGCCAAGTTTCTTGAAGTCTAATCCTAATTTTATTATGCTTAGCCCTATCACTATATATATATATATATATATATATATATATATATATATATATATATAATTAGTGTTAATAATTTGAAAAACAAACAAGAAGATACAAAAAAAATATAAAATTTACAATTCATAAGAGATGAAGAAAAGCAAATCAAGAAGGCAACTATATAGTTAGCAAGAAAATTACAAGAAAAATTGGACTCTTCATCAAAGTTGGATTTTCATCTTTCTTGTAATTCTTATTTACTCATATATTTTTAATTATAATTTTTAGAACTATGGGTGTGTAGGTTCTTATATGGGATTCTTGATGAATCTAGCCACAAAAGCATGTGATTGATTCTATTTAGTTGAAATATTTTTGCTATTAATAATTGTTTTTTTTTAATTTTGATCTTAGTGTATGAATTATTTGATTAATAATTATATGATTTAAGATTCATGCACTAACTTGATAAATTCCAGATTTAATCATTAGTTTATAAAAAATGTCCCTATTATTTACTTAAATGGTATTGCAAATACTATATAATATACTTAGTTATAAAAATAAATCACTCTTCATAGAATGATACTCATATTTAACACAATTTATTATTCGAACGATCTATATACTTGTAAAATCAGTACTAATTATTGTGTCCCTATTTGAGCTAGTCAAGTAAAACCATTTCAATTAAATATTTATATATTTATTTTGCATGTAATTTCATTCATTTAAAATTGTATCATATAATTTTTATTTATATTTTTTAAATAAAGATTCTACTTAGGTTTAGTTATTATTATATGTATATTATGTATCTTATATATGAGATAAATATATCATTTAAATAAAACAATTAGTTAAATTAATACATTATTATTTATTTTAATATTTACATAAATTTTACAGAATATTCTAAAAAATTTACAATAATTTTCATAGCTTTTTTAAATGTCTATTAATTTAATAATACCCCGATATTTGCACAAAATTAAAGTCTTGAAATTAATGCATAATACATTATAAATTTATTTAAGGATTTTCTTTTTTATTTTTATTTTGATTAGGATAAAAAATTGAAATGTTTATTTTAATATTGTAGAAATACAGTGAAAGAGAAAACAAAAATTTCATTAAAGCTGTTTAAATGCATGACAACTTTGTCATCTCTTAGAATGTCGGGGCATCTACGAGAGGGTATCAAAATATTAAAATATTAAATTTGATGCGATATTATTTAACATATAATACTGTTCATTCTTATTTTTTTAAAATTTAATTTTTTTATTATATATAATAAATTAATATTAACTATATAATACAAAATTAGTAGAAAAATTACTAAAAACAACTTGGATAATATTTGATATAAGGAGAGTGTATTCAATTAAGATTTAAGAAAGTTTAATAGATTTTAAATTTTAAAAAGTTTAGACTTTTAAAATTTTCAACATATATTTTATTAAAATTTTAAAAATTCAATTATGAGTTATAGAAATTTTAACAAATTTTAAATTCTAAAACTTATAGAGACTTTGATAGATTTTAAAATTTAAAATTTGTACAAATTTTAATATATTTTTAAAGACTTCAATATATGTTTTATAATTTTTTAATGAACTCTCTACCATTCTAAAAAAATATTTAATACGTTATTATGCATTTTATTAAATTTAATAAAATTTATAATCTTATTTAAGCAGTAAAACTATACAAAATTTTCATAAAAGTAATTACAAGCTTTCATTAATTAAAAAGAGACACTTGCCTAACTTAGCTTACAGTAAAGATTAAAATCTCTAATAGTTATTAAAAGAAAATTATTCTTTCAAGGTTACTACATTAAAATTTTTAAAAAAATCTATTTAATTATAAATCAAAAAAAGAGAAAGAGAAAAAATAATGAAATAAAAAATATAAAGAAAAAGAATAAGTGAAAAGAGTTAATAAAAAGTCTCCAAAAATCTAATAGGAGAAGATGTTATTTGCTGGTATACTTTGTTTATATGTAAAAAAAAAAAAAGTTTGAAATCTTCGAATGACTAAGTGAAGTTTTTAAAAATTATTGACATTTGGAATAACCTCGTAATTTTGTAAACTTTAAAAAGTAGTAATTCAAAATTTTAAAAAGTCTTCGAATGTTTTAATTAAGTACAACTAAATATTTATAAATTCTTAAAAAAAATTAAATGAATATATCTAAATTTTTTTAAAAAAATAAAATCTATTAAAATTTATAAAAATCTTATTTGAATACTTGTAAATGAATATTTTATTTTATAAATAAATATATTTTTTAATAAAATATTTGGTGTCGTGACTTGTGAGTTAGATATGAGTAAAAATTTGAGTAAACAATTTTTAAGGTATTCAAATTTCTATCAATTTTATACAAAGGTATTTGAACTGCTTTCTTTTTCTACAAAAATGTATTCATATTCTTATTTTATTTACACATAATTACTTAGATTCTTATTTTGTTTCAACTAATTTACTTACATCAATTATGTGTAAATAAAATAAGAATATGAATACTTATATGTAAATAAAATAAGAATATGAATACTTATATGTAAACAAAATAAGAATATGTGTACCTTTCTATAATCAAAAGTTCAAATATTTTTGTATAAAATAAACCAAAATTTGAGTAACTTCTTATAAAAAAAAAGAAGTCACACATTTATTAAAGTTTTGGTGCTTCAAAATAATGTAAAAATTAGTATAAATTAAGTGTTGAAGATGGTCTAAGTGCTTCGTAAACTTTGAAAAACATTTATTGGAAAACTCATAGTCAAATTATATTAATATTTAAAGTTTTATTTGAGTTAATCTTATTTTATAATATATTTTTTCTGACTATTCGTTATTGTTGATGACTTATTTTTTTTTCACATTTTTAGCATAATTATATAAATGTGTAAAGTTTATATACATACTTATAATAAATTACAAATAAGTGTATAATTTTTATATATTCATCTAAAAATTTACAAATATGTGTAAATTTTTTTATTTTTCCTTTTTCACTAATTATAAGACACACTATAAATATAATTATTAATCATGAAATTTATATATCATAATCATAATTATGAGTTTTTTTCACTTTAAACACTGTTAAAAATTTTAGGAAAAATTGTTTTGTAATTTTAGTATGGTTTATGCTTCATAAACTTTTAGATCTATTAGCAATACAGCTCACACTTCTAGTTAATCTTGAGGTTTTATTATCTATACTTTGAATTAATGACTTTTTGTATTAATAAATTTTAATTTATAATAAAAAATTTAAGAAAATTTATGAAAAATAATAAAAATAATAATCTTAAAATTTCTTATTATAAAAATAATATTTTTATAACCAATTCATTTATTATAATTACTATAAAAATATGAAAAATAATTTTATATTAAATATCGTTTAAATTAAATTATAATTATTTTAAATTCTTAAATATTAAACAAATTAAATTTTATTTAATATTATTAAAATATTATATTTATTGTCATGAGATTTAATATTTTATGGTGTAATATTTTTATTTTTAAAAGATAAAAGTTAAATTATGACATCAAACTATTCTAGCCGTTGTTTTACATTAGCAGCTAGTTTTTGTAGTGGTAAAATATCATTATCGATACTGAATTTTGTTCTACTTTTTGACGTACACGGCATCTTTTCTATTTGACGTGAGTAAACATAACGCTCATGATCCCATAACATATAATACTTTAGTAAAATTAGGATGTCAATTCCGGCCATTACCTATAACACGATATAATATAAATTATTTTTATTTAAAATTAACTATTAATTATTAATGTTTATAAAATTAATTATTAATTATTAATGTTTATAAAATTAATAATTTTTTTATTATAAATAAATAGATAAGTAATAAATAATTTATTTTTTTATAAAATTAAAAAAATAGTTGAATTTAGAATAAAAATCACCAACTCAAATATGCACAATACAAACATATACAATATGCACAAATTAACACTTCTAAGAGATATCTTTTGTTCGAATTATATTATTTGGTGACGTTGATTTATGTTAGGTTGCGGGGGTCTCTCAACACGTACATTTAGAAATCACTAAAAAACTATGTAATGAGGTACAACACTAGTAGGTGTCATATCTTCTTTAAAACTTAAGTTAATTTATGAGATAAAAGGTAAGAAGAGAGTAAGTTTGAGAGAATTTGGATAGTGAGCTCAAACATTTAGGCTAACTTTTTTATTTATGAGAATCTACTTAAAAGTTTTAATTAATATTATGATCATAAATAATCAATATCGATTAATTAATATATAAATTATAATATTTAAATATTTAATTATTTATAATATTAATAATTTTTCCTATATATGGATTGAATCCGCAATATATATTTTAAATTAAATAATAAAAGATATACATGACTAAGCGTTGATTGTATCAATTTGACTTTTTAAAGTTAATATGGACCAAGCAAATGGGATCACTTGCACATATGTTAGAGTTTTATATTTATAAAATAACGTGAAATATATGAATCATTTTGTAAAAAATAATAAGTATACTTACAAGGTTGGCCTAAAGAGGAGAGTTTTTAAATAATTCAACAAAATCTTAAAATCAAAAATTAAACTTAAATATTTTGTAACAAAATTTAGGTTTTAAAATATATAAACTAATGACATAAAATTAAAGATAAACTTAAGAAACATTAGACAAATAAACATTTAAATTCAATAGAGAACTTATGTAATAGACTAGTCAGTTAATAATACTTGTTCGATATTAATTAGGTTATTAAAATTATAAATTAAGATTATTATTTCTCTCTTATATATACAAATAGCACCTTCAATCAGATATGCTATTTGTTATTAATTAAAATCACTTAACACTTCGGTCAGGTCTATCAATTGATTTTAATTAAATTATACTTCTTTTTTAAGAGATTAATAAACCATTTAATTGTTACCTTTGATTGAGTTTAACAATTTAAACTCTTATCCAAGATGTCAAAGTTATATTATTAATTATTTAAGTATTTGAAAACTAACTTTTAGATTTTAAATCTATTATGAAAAATACATCGTCAATATATTTTTAATAATAGATCTTATAAATTTTTTTGAAATAAAACATGACTCTAAATAAGATTTAGATAATTACATCTAACCTCAATATTATTACTCTAAATCATATCTAGATAATTAAATCTTAAATTCAACTCTCACTTTTATTATGAAAAATACTTCGTTAATATATTTTTCTTTAACAAACTTCATTTAAATCTTGATAAAAAATAAAACTTAATTTATTTTATAAAAATGTTAACATACTTTAATATTTCACAAGCACAACAATATTACTAATATCTTATAGTATTTTTTAGTTAGACATTCTTAATTTAATAAATGATCAGTAAATTAAACACAACCTTCAAAATAACACTTAAAATTAATTTGAAAATAAAAGAATATATTTGAATTATATTTCAAGTGTATTTTTCTAAGTTCAAAATTTCAATACTATTTTTTGTATTTGAAAAATCTCCAAATAGATTTCCCAATACTATTTACTGGGTTGAAAGAAAACTATTACATAAACTAAACTATGTTCAACTCTTAAAGTTGAGAGAAGAACATTGAAACTAAGAAAAAAGAAATTAGAGAGAATTGGGAGTTAGGGATGAAGATTATAATAGTGCTTCAGGCTTTATATATGGTTAAAAACGTTGCAAAAGAGAGAAAGTTACGGATCCTATGTCGGACATCGCAACATGCATTTCTTTGCATCGTAGCATGAGCCAATCTATAACATATTTGAATTTGTGTCCGATTATCTTGCGTCGTGGTACACGTAAAAGGCCACTGCGGCTCGTGTGCTTCTAAGCTTCTAAAAGCCTTTTTATATTTCACCCCCTTACAATGGTTTGAAACAAATGTAAGGCTTACATATGTTAGTTTTTAATTCTTCATGAGTGCAATGGAGTGCTTTGAGGTACTATTCTTCAAGTTTTTATTGGTTGAATTAATTTGAAGCTATAAATACTTGAAAAATAATAAAATATACCATAATTCTAAATTAAGCTTTCTTTCTTTTTTCATTATGCACTTTTTAATTAGAATTAAGCTTTAACTTGATATTTCAGTGCTCCATCTTTTTATATTTCACCCCCATCTTTTATAGAGTGCATTAAGTTTCACCTTATGCTATATAACACATGATTTCATTTTTTTTTCTTTTCATACAAGCTAAAGGTGCAAGGGTAAAGGTAATACTTATTAGTTAGGTAATAAATATGGCTTAAAGATATGAAAGGTTCTTTGTTAGGCTCAAATGGGTGACTAACTTAGCTAGAAGAGAGCTAAGGGATGAAAGAGATGATTTTTATAATGAAGGAGAGGATCCTTTATATAGCTTTAGAAAATGCTACAAAAGAGAGGAAAATGGATCAAATGGAAAATGTACACGCTTTTGTCTCAATCCACTTCACATGTACCACGACACACTTTATTTGCACATTATGGCCCACATTCCTCTGAACAATTAGAACCATATTTTCATTACACCATTTTCAATGGTTTGGAACATATATAAGCTTTATATATGTTAATCTTTTATGCTTCAATTAATGTTGTAATGGAGTGTTTTCAGGGACTATTCTTGGAATTTTGATCAATTAAATTATTTTGAATCTAAAACACTTGAAAAATAATAAAACATAACCGCGATTTCGAAAAGATAGATTTTCTTTACAAGATAATAAAATTATACAAATAAAAATCTATTTTATCATTTATACTACATGAAATTACATTATATTTAATGATTTTAAGCATTCATCAAGTACGGATAAAGCTTTAGAGAAGTTCATTCTCTAAAGACCGAAGTTGAGAATCAACTCAACAAAATGATTTATATGCTAAGAAGTAATCAAGGTGGTAAATACGTAACACCTTTCCGTGAATTTGGTGCAAAACATAAAATTATACATGAAATCACAACACCTTATTCACCTTAGGAAAATGGTGTTGTTGAATGGAAAATTCGTACCCTAAAATAAATGATGAATGCCATAAAACATATAGGGAAATATCATTTTGTTAGAGCTAATTTACCTTTGAAAAAATATACCCAAAAAGAAGGAAGGTAAAACCCCCTATGAGATGTGGAAAGGAAGAAAGCCTTCCCACAAATTCTTAGGAATGTGTGGGTGTCTTTCCAAGGTGGCAGTACCTATACCTAAAAGGTGAAGAAATGATGAATGTTATAAAACATGTAGGGAAATGCCATTTTTTCAAAGTTAATTACCTTTAAAACAATATACCTCTAAATAAGGAAGATAAGACCCCCTATTAGATGTGGAAAGGAAGAAAGCTTTCCTACAAATTCTTATGAATATGTGGGTGTTTCCAAGGTGGTAGTACTTACACCTAAGAAGGTGAAGAAATTATGAATGTCACAAAACATGTAGGGAAATGCTATTTTGTCAAAGTTGATTACCTTTAAAACAATATACCCCTAAAGAAGGAAGATAAGACCCCTTATGAGATGTGGAAAGGAAGAAAACCTTCCTACAAATTCTTATAATGTGTGGGTGTCTTGCCAAGGTGGTAGTACCTACACCTAAGAAGGTGAAGACTAGTCCCAAAACTATATATTACATCTTCATTGGATACTTACGTAACATTAGTATTTATTGATTTTGGTGCATGAGTTAAACATCCCAGACATACACAAAAACATGATTATAGAATCAACAAATACATCTTTCTTCAAACATGTATTTCCTTATAAATCCCAAGGAAATGGGTTCCACTTAAAGAACTCTTGAGACATAGATGAAAATAGTCAGGACCAACAATTGAATCTAGATTTTTTTTCTCAAAATTGAATCAAAAAGTTAAGGTTGAACAAAGGTATATTAAAAGGGTTAGGACAAAAAAAGTCTTTTGGTCTAGATTTTTTAACCTACTTACTAGAAAGTGAACCTCAAAATTTTCAAGAAGCTATAAATAAAATAACATACTAGAAAGGTTATCACACCCACCAAGATTAGTGACAATTTTTACTACTAGTTATTAGTTTATTAACGAGTTAATTAAATTTAGCAAATGGGGTTTTTGAAATTGTTTTTAAAGAAAATAACATAAAGCAGATAAATGTAAATCGAATATGAATGTAAGAGATATGTTGTCATGGGACTATCCTCATCACTAGCCTGTAATTTAATTAACCATGTCATGAATCAATAATTAGTTTCTTGAATCCGAAATTACTATTGTAATCTAAAACCATTCTTAATTTTTTAACTTTAGCATTAGAAGTCTAAGTCCACTTAAGACTTTCCTCATTTTATTACTTTATAATTGATTTAGAATAACATCATAAATCAGCCTAGATCATGAACAACCTAGAAGAACCCTTACTAGATTTAATTTATTCATTGTATTAAGATCAAAAAAGTAAATAACTAAATTAGGTAAGATTAGAACAATCATTTAACCCTTAGCAAAGGTACTCAAACCCTACTTATAACAACAACCACAAGGTAACACTTTGAATAAGAATATGAGTGATTGCATACTAACATCTTAGACTAGATATGAACATATTCATACAATAAACTAGTTAGCCACCTAATCTATAACATGCATAGTTTTGGAATTTAAAAATAGAATTGAACACATCAAGAATCAAAAATTGAAACTAAAATTTATCATGAAATTAAAATAATTTAAACCATAATCTAGGGCTTTGAATTACCCATAATCACATTAAAAGTTTAGCTAGATATAGATTCTAAAAGAATCATTATTATAATCATGGAAACTAAGAAGAGAAGAAGTGACAAGAAAAGCTTAGTAATTGTAGATAGTGAAGCCAAAAGAATCTGAATCTCCAATCTTCAATCCTTCCTTGTAAATCTCTTTCAAAAGTTTTCCTTTGATGTGCTCTTTGGTATGCCTGGCTTCTTATTCCAATTGTCTAATTATTTCATAGCTCTTTCTCTATCTAATTATTAACCCTAATGACATTTATATATTGATAGGTTTAAACACAATAAAATTAGAACTAAAACTCTGAAACTTGGACTTCAAATTTACAATCATGAACTGGGGGCCACAATGCACATTACTTCATATTGTGATGCACAATCAAACTTATGCAATCAATGTAGACCCAAGGAGACTATGTCTTGGTGCACATATTCCATGTTGTGGTGTGCCATACTTGATTTCTAAAATACCTAATGATCCAAGAGGAGTGTTCCACGACACACATATTCCTTTGTTGTGACACGTATTGTAATTCTATTTTAGCTCTAAATACACATTTTCCTATTTTTGTTTCTTTTGTTCTATAACACCTATACAACACAAAGTAAACACATAAAATTCATAGAGAATAATAAATAAATAAAAATATATGAGAATTGATAAAAACATATATATGTAAAATGACACTGATCAAGAGTGTCTCTCAACCTGAATATTCTATAATAGGAAGCTTGATGTACTTGATGAATTGTATAGGATTTGACACATCTTACTTATGTTAGTAGATTGAGTAGACATATAAGTAATCTTGGACATGATCATTGAAAGGGAATTGTTAGAATACTTAGGTACTTAAGATTTACTTAAAGCTATAAGTTGCACTATACAACCTATCCACCTATTCTAGAAGGATACAGTGATGCTAAATCTACTAATGGGTATGTGTTCACACTAGCTATATGTTAGTGTCAATGAAATCCTTAAAAAACATGCATTGTTAGATCCACAATGGAATCTGAATTCACCACCTTGGATAAATATGGTGAAAAAGCTAAAGGATTATGTCAGTTCTTGGAGAATATACCTAGGTGGCCAAAATTTGTTCCAAGAGTAAGCATCCATTGTAATAGAGGTCCGCAATTGGAAAGGCATATGGTAGTATGTATAATGGTAAGTATAAACATATACATCGAAAATACAATACCATTAGAAAATTAATTTCAACTAGAGTTATCTCTGTTGACTATATAAAGTCAAAGGATAAAATTATGGATTTGACAATCAAAGGGTTAAATAGAAAACTAATTAAGAAATCATCGAGAAGAATAGGAATTATTAGAGTACTTAGGTGCTTATGATTTACTCGAAACTATAGGTTCACTGTACAACCTATCTAGCTGTTCTAGAAAGATACATTGATATAAAATGGGTATCTAACATAAATGACTCTAAGTCTACTATTGAATATGTGTTCACACTAGCCAACATGGCAATGCCAGGGAAATCCTTATAACAAACATGTATTTTCATATTCACAATGGAATATAAGTTCATTTTCTTGGATAAATGTGATAAAGAAGCTAAATGGCTATGTCATTTCTTGGAGGATATTCCTTGGTAGCCAAAACTTGTGCCAACAATAAGCATTTATTGTGACATCCAATCCACTATTGGAAAGGCACAAAGTAGTATGTATAATGGTAATTACAAACATATACTTTGACAATACAATACCATTAGACAACTAATATTAACTAAAGTTTATCTCGGTTAACTATATAGAGTCAAAGGATAACACTTTGGATCCGCTAACCAAAGGGTTAAATAGAAAAGTAGTTCAAAAATTTCCCAAAGAAATGGGAATCATTAGAGTACTTAGTTACTGAATATTATCTCGAAGATATATGCTTCACTATAAAACTTATCCATCTATTCTAGAAGGATATAGTTATTCAAGTTGAATATTCAACATGAAGGACTTTAAGTCTACTAATGGATATATGTTCACACTTGCAAGTGCATCAATGTCATGCAAATTCTTAAAATAAACATGTATCACCATATCCATGATGGAATATGAATTCATCCCCTTCGATAAATATGGTGAAGAAGTTGAATGGCTACATCACTTCTTGGATGATATTCCTAGGTGACCAAAACTTATGCCAATAGTAAGCATCCATTGTGACAGTCAATTCGTAATTGGAAGGGCACAAAGTAGTATGTAAAATGGTAAGTATAGACATAGACGTTCATAACACAATACCATTAGACAACTAATTTCAATTAGAGTTATCTCTGTTGACTATATAAACTCAAAAGCCAACACTATAGATCTATTAACTAAAGGGCTAAACACAAAAGTCATTGAGAAATCATCAAGAGAAATTGGACTAAAGCCCATTATGGCATGAGTTAATATACTTGAAACCCAATCTAGTTCACTCGAGATCCCAAGATCTAGATTCTAAGGGATAAACTAGTTATATCAAACTTAAATAAATTATAGTTAGGGGTTTACCCTATAGTCCATTCATATGATGAGATAGTGATGCCTACATGAAAAAGGTTAAGCCAAGCATTTTAAAGATATCTATATATAGAAACAATTACACGAAGGTCAATTGGTCTTCCAACTCAAATAGGTAATTGAGACCTATATAAGGAGTAGAGATGCTAATCCATGGAATATTTTTGTGAGTTCTATACCAATTCGACCAAGCCGCCCTCATAAACATGAATTAAGCAAATAACATAGTAGAAGTACAAAATAACATGCTCAATTTACACAATAAAAATGACCAGCAATAAGAAAGAACAAAATATGATAAACACACTAGTAATGGTGTGCCTCATAGCTTTTTGTCCAGACTAGCAACGAGCATAAGCATGGAAAACAATAAAAAAACATATGAGACAAGAATACATACTAGAACAACAAAGGATTTCCAATCACTTAACTCATAAGTAAAAACATATTTGATAAATGATGATTGTACTCTCACAGCATGTTATCAAACAAAACATAACTTATCAAGAAAAAGAGTCTGACATATGGTACACAACCAGAGTAAGAAGATACTGACTTCTTAGAGGCTCACACCAAACTCACGTGTAGATAAACAACTAAAATAATATAAATTAATCAAGAAGTAGGTAGATTAATTTAATACTGCAAAAGAAATAAATAGAAAGCTATATGCATACAACAAGTAAAAGAAAGAAAGCATGTAACTAAACAAAATAAATAAGCTTTTCAATCAGAGTCCATACCTAGTATCTTTGCACATACACGATAGAAACTCAGATGATAATAACAGAACAATCTAATCATGTATAACAATATTGACTTCGTAAGGACTCTATCAGGTTAAGGAAATACTGACTTCTTAAGGACTCTATCAAACATGCATCCAATAGAAAGATAAAAAATTAACTGATAATCATAGCAGCAATAAAAATAAGCACAAACAGGTAGTAAATAAGCAGTATATATACTATTAATAATCAGAAAGCAAGCAATAAATACTAAAGGCTTTCTAATCAAAGTTTAAACCTTAGTAGACATACATAATTTAAACTCATATTATACTAGTTAAATAATAGAGCATACACAACATCAAATATAACAAGTTAAACCCACACAGAACCTCTACCTATATGGTAATATCCTTGGGTTACTTATGGAAACTACTTGATAACAAATAAATCCACTAAGAAATAAAATAGTTACAAGCCTGACAGATTTAGAACCCTCATTACCTCTATCAATTGGGACCACTGTTCGAACTACGTATTACTGCCCTCACTTGCTACCTCTGTAACAACTTGGTTCGACACACGAACTCGACTCTCCTTCAAAGCCAACACCACCTAATGTGGTGTGATTAGAAAATGTAGATCAATAATGTGAAGTGAACAAAACTCTTAACCTTGAAGACCACCCTCAATCATAAACTACTAATAATAATATGGAACACAAAGTCCATCACAAACTAGAAATCATCAATGTGGGAAACACATTCAATTCACATATCGCACACAGTTAACGATTTAATGTCTCACCATAACAAACCAACCCAATTTCACAATGTTGAGTCTCACACAAAAATAAACTAGTTAAGAGATTAACACTCAAGCAATCTATTTTACCCATAACACTCAATCGACACATGGCTCGCAACCACACATGCTTATCACATAAATCCACTCACAAACCCTATCGCTATTACTCACTACTAAAGAGCATGATTTTTTCTACACGATCACTAATCACTAATACCTAACAAAACTCAATAGTGTTCCAAAAATAGAAAAAACGATATGTTAGTTTGACAGAGCTCCTCTACAAATTTTTTGGATAACAAAAAAGAATGAAAAATGGGGCATTTATAGAAGTTACCTAAGCTCAAGGCCAACCTTACCATGGTCCTCGTCGACTACCTAGTCATGGCCTTATTGAGAGGTGTGGAAAGGCCCTTGTCATAGGGTGTGATGAGGTGCCAAAATTCACATTTGTTATCCAAAAATTACCAAGTAATTTCTATAAATGCTCTCTCCCATACAAAACCAAAGATAAGAGCGATAACGTCAAGCTCACATGCTCGCTAGTCAAAAAATACAAAACTCAACCTAGCATGTGTACTAAGAAAACTATCCCCATAACATGTGTATAACATGCTTGCATACAAAATGTACCTAACTATGTGCGTGTGTGTATTACTGATTTGTAGAAACCAACCTTACACAAAGAAAAAATAGAGTACTAGGTAAAATAAGACTTAGTGTTTTACATATGAAAAGCCAACAAAATACAAAGAATTATAGGACTTACACTTTTTATGATCTTTATGTGTGAAGAATTTGAGTGGAGTACTGCAAGATACTTTTTGCATATTACTTTTATAAATAAGGGATCACCTATATGAGAGAGAAGTGAGATCATTGATAAGTCTTTGAAAAGAATCTTATATTGTGATTTGTCAAAATTAATTGAGAGAATTAGGTTTAAATATTATATTTTTACTTAATTATTTTACAAAATATGTGTATTATAATCACATGGTATATTTTGATGTATTTTATAAATTTTGATCGTTAAAAGATATAAATGAAATACTTAAAGTTAAAGGTAAGGGTCCAAAGTGACAAGAAATAAAGATTTAGCACTTGAGATGTAAAATTCCAAACATTGGAGGACTTATGTTCCATTTTTGTACCCAAAATACATTGAATATTTATTAGTGGGAAAGGCTAAAGAAAATAACCATGCGTCGAAACATGGTATTATTCATGCCATGACATAGTAACCACCGTTCTAACTATGGAATCTATGAAAACAACTTCACACTGAGAGATAGTAGTTTTCATGTCACTACACTATGGTCACGGGTTTTACTATAGGGTCAAGAAATCGTATCATGCCATGGCATAATATGTTGAATGTCACAACTTGTGTGTCATTTATTCACATGTACATACCAATTTTGAGATTTTCTTTCCCACTTTATTCCTTTCAAAACTTAGCACTATAAATAGATTAATTAGGGCTATTAATGGAAAGAGTTGTGATTACATGCAAGAAAAATACTTCAAGAGGCAATTTGGAGAGTTAAAGACCAATTTCATCGACAATAATCCTAAGCTTTCTTTTCATTTCTTTTATTGTTCTCACAAGTATATTTGTATTTTTATTGTTATTTATATATATATAATTTTTTTATTGATTGAGGGTGATTTTAAAGCCATTAGCCATGGATTTCAATTAATTTAACGATTAGGTAAGAAATAGTAGACTTTTAAACTTGTGAATTTCTCTAAATTTTTATAATCAAAAGAGTAAAAAGTTATGATATTCTTTTATTGAATAGAAATTCATGCTAATGGTGAAAGATGATCCTTCAATCATGTTTTAATCATATTATTTAAATCTTATTTTAATTTACTAGTTTTTAATTTATTGCTATACTTTATAGATCATGATGGGTGAAAGAGCTCACGGGTTCCCACAAGAAAATGATCCCAAAAGTTTAACTCATTGAGTAAAATTTAGTCATACATTTATAAATTCATTCTCCTAATGATATTTTATTAATTTGGGAATTATTTGCTCTTAACTTCCCATTAATTCTCCCCGCCCCCCAAACAAGATCACTTGGTTTTCATAAGTCGACACTCCAAGCCAATCAAATTGGCCTTCAAGTTTTAATTTTGAAATAGGCCTACCATCATCACGAGGTTAGAAGATTTAATTTCAAGCCCACTAAGTATACATTTCATCTAAGAGAACAACCTTATGGCCTTAATAATATTTGATAAATCCAATAACTTACCTAGGTTTTCACAAGGTAATGAACTCCTATCATAAAAAATCAACCATTCTTAAGTGTAGTTGACTCATGCACTTATAAATCTATACTACTATTAGTATTTTATCATTGTAAGACTTATGTGCTCAACTTTTCAACAAATTATTTCTTTGAAATTAGAAAAAAGAAAAAAAAACATTATATTTAGTTTTATAACTTCTTTATTTTACATCTTTACTATAAATATATACACAATTGTATATGTTTAATTATTAATTTAAATATTTTTTTAAAACATTTTAAATACATACTATATAACTTTTTAATTTACTTGTTAAAGAAAAGGTGTTTGGTATTTAAATGATTATACTTTTAAATTATTTTATCTTTGTTTAATTCTACAACATGATTAAAATTTAATTATACGATATAATGAAATCAATAAATTCATCATAAGTTGAATTAATTAAACTTGTATATCAAAAACAAATATATAAACCGTTGATTTTGATGAGTTAAAAAAGATATTAGATATCTATTAGGAAAGTAAATTCTTCAATATTATATTAGTATTTTTTTTTTTTTTGGTATTTGACTTAAACTTTTTACTAAATTTAAAATAAAATATAAATGGTAAAACATGTCATTATTCTAATATATAAGGGAAATTTTGTCTAAAATTAATTTAAATATAACATAAAATTTTATATATAGTATAAATTGTTCAAAACAAATATTACATGCATTTATAAAATTGTGTAAATAATAAAAAAATTACTTTAAAAAACAAGTAACTTTTTTATGATAATTTTTAAGATTTATTAAAATTTTCATAATTTTTGTAAATATTTTTTTGTAAAGTTCTTCAAAGGTATCTGTCAAGAATAACAATATCCTCAAGATTTCTATAAAATTTAAGTCTCGATATAATTTAATTCACATGGATACTTAAGACCTTGCAACTATGAGATCCAAATCTCTTTTGTAAACCATCACATGAAAAGATTTTGCAAATGCCGTGTTAAAAATTGTGATAACATATTGATGCAAGATAACAATTGAAAAATGCAACAAAAATGGCTGGTGTTTGTATCAGTTGAATAAGAAAATCCTCAATTTTTGTTTACTCAGAAACTTTAAATGCTGTGCTGTGTCTTTTTATTATTGAGAGAAGAATGTAACATGCAATTGATCAAATATAAGAAGTTAGAAATAGAATAATCCTAAGTCACATGTCCAAAAATAGCCCACTTTAAGGATATAACGTCTGAGCTAACCATAAAATGACACTTAGCATTTGAGATGATACAAATGATTTGAACTCCAAATAGCACGTACCTTAAAATAGGAAAAAAAAATTATATCAAACAATACTTTTATATGATTTAAACATGTAATTTAAAATAAGAGAAAGGTAAATCTTACCGTAAATAACCTTAAAATAACAATTATGAATATATCTAATTTATGTGTATTATATATGAATATACATATTTATATACAATTAACATGATAACTTAAAATCAATTTAATTATATACAATATATATATAACTCCCATTCCACTTATGACAAGGGTAGCATTTCCCCTTAAAAGAAACCATGAGTATCCAAATATTAACCAAATAAGTTTTTCTAAGAGTCTTAACCGTTGCAACCTGTTCAAATCCCCAACTTCTAAATATCAATAATATATATGTAATTGAAACATAATAAACTTGGAAACCCTCGCTAACGCATACTTATGGTTTATCTTGTAGCAGGCTTTTTTGATTATTTGTTTTTCATAATCTTCATATAATTAATATACGAAAGCATTTACATACCAACAAGGTTCCAGCTAATAAAAGATATACAGATTACAGAAGAAATAACATCACAATTAGGCCATAAAAGAGTAAATAAATAAATGAAGAGAAAACAAGCCTGATTAACCCAAAAAAATATTACAAGATGTTATCATTCTATGAACTCCAATGCATATAATCTTAATCTTCATAATTTCATTAGAACAAAATTTTAGCGCGACGCGTTAGGCTTACCAGAAAAATGGATCTCTTTCCCAGCCAAGCCTGATTAGCATAGCCCTGATTGCTGAGTAACTAATGCCACCAAAAAAAGCCTTTTTCCATACCGTCAAACACTAGAGGTTTCCATCTGAAGCTTTTCTCAATCTTTGAAGTTGATTTCACGGCTAAATGAAATCACTGATTAGAGAACAGTGAAGAATATGAATTGACTGATAGAATACAATTTTATCATTTGATGTCATGGCTTTTGACAGGAGGTTGTTGTATCAAGTTTTCAGATTCCTTTTTCGAAGGATCCAACTTCATTTTTTCCTTTTCAGCCTCTTTCTGCGCTCTCTTCTTTTTAAATTCAAGTTGCTTGCAATTTTCCTCGAGAGCTCGAACATACATTCTCACGAAATTTTGCAGTGTACTTACAACTACACGACAGATTTTGATATGATAAACCAAATTAGTACAAATCCAAAAGGAAAAGAAAAGCAAATAAAAAGAAAATGCATACATCGCTACATACAAGGAATTATGCTACTTCCATTGCAGCCTTGAATTGAAAATAATGGTTAATTTTCAGGGAACCACAAGCACTCTAAAAAAAACTACCAATGTGTACATAATTTATATCCATATATAACAGCCTTTCTTTGTGCTAAATCAAAGATCCTTTTCTGTTACTCTCAGCGCAAAGAGCACAAAACATAAAGAAAATACCTTGCTCAAATGGGCAGCGAGCTGGATCTTCCCCAAAATACAGAGCCAATGCATCTGCATTTCTACCCTGAAATCACCGGAATAGAAATAATGTCTACAGCTCTTACTACTAGGTGCAAGAAGATAACTTAAAGTCAAAACTCAACTCTTTCAACAACACTTAATACATACCACAAAAGAGTATAGTGAAGCCAATGACCTCACTTCGGCTTCAGCATAAGAAAGGAACTCCTTTAATGTCTGTTACATTTCTCAATAAAAACATACCAGCAGTAATTGATACACTTCAGAGTAAAAAGATCGCATAAGAATAGTACACAGTTCAATAGCATGTAACAGGGAAAAAAAAAGACAGGCAGGTCACAACATTACGCAAGGAATGACAAAGACTGGTGAGTCTAAACTTTCATTGCAAACTTTACAAATTCAGAATGAAAAATCATACGGAATCAGGATGTTGGTGAATTGGAATAAGAAAGAATCGAAACAACTAAAATGATTATTTTTTATATTGTTTATTAACCTTTTTTTAAATCAGAATAAGTATGAAACTAATTCATGATGTATGGAGAGAATGAAAGTAGTAAATTTATCAAAGTTCCATTCTAACATTAGTTTTTTTTTCCGTGCATTGGAAAAACTAATGCTATATTTTACATAAATAAAATAAGGGGTAAGGTACATCTTATCATTTTTGGCCGTTTGATCTCTTTAAACTAATATTGCCCATCAAAACTTATTTACAAAATAATTCCATAGAATAAGAGTTTTTATAAAATATAATATACCTTACTATTTTTATGACTTTGATTATTTTTTAAATATTAGTAATGATAAATAGTAGATAAGTTAACCAAAAAATGCAACTTAATTTCTAAATAATTAAACTAAGTATTATATGTAAATAATAGAGTAATATATCTCAGTAATGTAATAAATAAAAGAATCCACAGACAATTCATTTTTACCACTGTTGAATTTAACTAAAGGATAGTTGAGAATGAATTTGGATCTAGAGGGGAATGAGATAGTAACTTAGAAATATCTCCATTCCCATTCTTGATGTAATTTGAGAAATAAATAATATGAATGGTAGTCGATCATTTTTATCATTTACAAATTCCTTAAGTCGTAACCTCATAGAAATATGTCTAACTAACCTTCAGTAGATATGTAGTGTCAAAACAGTGGCCTAAAATGTTTTCCTTCAGCAACTCAAACGTCCTCACTAACCCTTCTCAAAGGCAGCTATATCAACTACATCTGGTCCAAACCTTCTACATAATCAAGTACCTAGGTCTAGCATGGTTGAACCTTAAAACATGCACAAAAGTTTGATCTACGAGTGTGCAGTGGACATGTGGATAACATAAAGAGAGAGAAGCCAACTAAGAAGAAATATTTTGGCCCATATACTTTTATGCTTTATTCTTTTCAATTGGTCTTCTTCTAGTCCCAATCAATTAAGATTTATTGACAAATTCTTATTCAAATGAGAGTATATATGCCACAAATACAACCATGTTTATAACAGTAAATGTAGGGGCTTTGAAAAGCCTAGGGGTTCCTACTTTGTAGAGACCAACAAGGCAGTTCCAAGACGACAGCAATCAGATCTGTAGACTATGCGAAAAAACAAAACCTGAGACAGCTTTCTGCATGAGTGGACTGCTCGAACAATTTCCAAGCAATTCCAGCACCCCAAAAAAAAAAAAAAAAAAGAAAAGAAAAAAATTCCAAGCAATAGAGAATCTATAAGCTTCAAAACTATAACTGTTACTTTGATGGCTAACTTAGAAAGTATAGTTCGTTTCTCTTGCTCAGAGAATACAATGGGAATGGAAATCAAACTTTTTATCATGCTTTTTGAAAGTTAAAACCAACCATTTACATGAAGATCATCTTAAGGTCTGCTTGCTTTCGCTTATGTTAAAAGTGATTTCAAACAGAAACTGTTTATCAAAAAAGCTATTTCAGGCATGCTTCTGTCAGCAAGCACAAAATATGCTTTCCAAGTTTTGAAAATGTTTTTGATAGATTTTTTACTGTATGATCATGGTGTTTTTTTTTTTTTTTGCTATTAGAAGAGCTTTTATAGAGTCTCAGAAGCGGAAACAAATGGACCTAGTCTTGCCAACGTTGTGCTCCATTCCTGTGCTAAGGCATTCCAGCTTAGTGAGTTCAATTACCCAGAAAAGATATGAAGTTCTGTAAGCTTGCTACATATGATTGCAGCCATCACCACCAGAAAATTCATGAGACATGCTTATGAGTTAATATTTGATGGATTTAGTGTACCTTGCAAAATATTTTTGAGAAAGCACCATCATTGCCTGATGCAGTCAGCTCCTGCACAACCTTCTCCAGCCCTTTACTAATAGCTTGCATTTCTTCTGCCAAATATTTCAATTGTATCTGCACAATTATTAAAACTAATTAAAATTACTTTCCCTGCACGTGAATTGTTACAACATATTTGAAATAAAAAATTAAATTAAATTTCTTAAGCTTTCAAATCCATTGTGAAAATAAATTTATTATGAAACATATGTTTTTGAGTCAATTAGGGATCCATTATTCTTTAACCAAGAGTAGCCCTATTGCCAGAGCAATAAATACTATTTCTAGATCTAGCTTTCTATATTTAGAAACACTTAGGTGATAAATTATTAGAAACTATTAAATTGTTGTGGCATTAGTAATAGTTGCTCTGGAAATAACAATTCCTTAACATATAGAAAATGAATAATAAAACTCTTTAAGCCAATATTAAGCTCCTTAATATATACATACATATAGAAAATGAATATGATAAGCATCCTTAATAAAACTCTTTATGCCAATATTAAGTTCCTTAATATAGCGTATCTATTAGGAAAGTACCCTCCTTAATAACAGAATTCTTTTGATTTTAGGTTTTTAACTTATGCTTTTTTTTCGATATGAAAAATAAAATATAAAGAGCATGATATGCCCTTACTTTAAAATATAAGAGTATTTTTATCCAATATTATTTTAAGTTTATAAAATATAAAGAAAGCGATATGTGATTACTTTAAAATATAACGCCATTTTTTTCTAATATTATTTTAAGTGTGATTTAGACTTTACACTCCATAATTATAGAAGGTTTTTAACTTATATTTTTTCCCGAAATACAAAATAAAATATAAAGGACAAGATATGTCATTACTTTAAAATATAAGAGATTTTTTGCCCAAGATTATTTTAGGAGTGATTTAGACTTTTATACATAGCATGACAAAAGAAAATAACAAAAAATAAAAAGAACCTTATGCAAATCTGCAATTTTCTATTTCTTCTTACTAGGTTTATTTAATATTCTATTAATTAATTTATTAATATAGAAATGTAAAAATGATTTAGAATCGTCCAATTAGGATTGATATAAACCAACTCAAGATATATATAATTTAACGTGCCAGCGATTAAACAACTTATTAGAAACACAAGACAACCAATATAGATATAGATTTAGCTCCAAAAGCACAAAACAAAGAAACATTAGTTGTTTTTGCAATACCCAAAATAAAAATATATATACCTTTGTTGAAGGCTCCAAACTAACTAGGTCTTTTGGAAAATCTAGGAGTTCAGGCACTTTTTCAGCAAGCACCTAAAGCACATTAAAATGGAAATTTGATATCAAAAGGTAATGTGGATGTTTTTGAATGCAAACCTTGAGGATGTCAAGGACTTCGGCTTGAGAGAGTATTTTATTAGAGATACGAGCATCAATTCAAGCCACAAAAGAAGGTGATCCACCTTACAAAGGTAATGCATTAGAGTCATCTTATTGTTCCGAGCCCGTGTGTCAGTGAGTTTAAGAAGACTATCTAGTCGAAACCCAATAGCAGAACCTACAGAAATGAGGCAGTAAGATCATTGCAAAACAGAAGAAGAAATTTGGAGCCTATTTTATTTTTTTGGCTGAAAATAAACGGAGCTTTTAGAGGGAAAATCCTATATCGATGAAGTCAGCTATCATTTGGTAGCAACCAGCAACAGTGTGGAACACACAATTGTGCTAGACAAATGAGAAAAAAGCATGGACACAAAGCAGAAATTGCTTGGCACACCACTCAGCAGCCATTAAGCTGCAGGATCAAGTCCATAAACTACCTTCACTAACTAGTCAAAAAGATGATATTGGAACCTCATACAAGCTGCACCTATGAGTAATAGAGTTACCATTGTGTTTCAAATTTTTAATACTAATATGTATAAGCAAAAAAAGGAAGCCACACCATGAAAGAGGAAAATAAAAAGCTAACTGGTTACAATAGTAAAACTTTTTGGGAAAATTTACTACTATTCTTGTCATTTTCCCAGTAAACTGAAAATGATATTAAGACCAAAGCAATCATGATTTGATCCAATCCTAATTTGGGATCCAACTTGAGATTCATCAACAATAACAAAAGTAATGCCCTTTGTTGTTCAGCCATATTCCAGACACTCCTAGACAGATATGTTCAATCCCTTGAAAACATGATTCTCTAATTAACAATTTTATGCTTAGAGCCACATTTAAATGAAGCATTAAATTAGGAACTTCATCAATAGAATGAAAAAAAATTATGTAAATAAGAAAATGGATGACCGTTTGGGTGCATGTCAAAGGTTAAAGCATACATCTACTGACCTCTTGCAGTTCCTTGGTTCAATGCATTACCAAGAGAAAGAATGGTTTGCATGATCCTCTTCAACTTAGTCGAATTTCGGATCTGACAATCAAATTAACAGAAATAGTGTATCAGATAAAACTGCTAGAAACACCTGAAAGGCTATATGATGATTACAAGCTTCTTGCCTCTGCGGCCACAGAATTGACAATATTCAAATTTTTTCTAAGGTCTGAAACCTGAAAGAAGACAAACAAATATGTAAAGGATAAATCACAACAACAAAATGCGCCCCAAGAATTAAAAGCTCAACATTTGTGTCCTCTGACCTGGGAATCAAATTGTATCTTAAATGCGAAAACTCTTAGCTTGGACTCTACCCGTGGCACTTTCATTAATTCTAAGAAGAACTGTCACACATAGGCATATCATGTTAATTTGAGGATCAGAAATTTCGAAGATATACACGCAACACGAAATTATAGCTCAAACTTAGCAACTGAGGTTCAAATTATGTAATTAGTTAAACTTACTTGCTACTTGCTAGAGAGGGACATATCAAGTGATTCAAGTGAAGCCATATACAGCTTATAATAACTGAGTGCATTGAACTGGGAGGTGCCACTAATTATGATGCTTAGAAATTAACTTATCTTATAAAAAAACTTAATTACCAAAAATAAATTAGGAAAGGGTAAATCAACTCACCTGCTCACACTTTCCCAACTTCTCCATGTCTCCATTATAATTCTAAAGAAGGAAACATAATCATGACTCGGTATAAACAAAGAAATGAGACTCTTACTGTGGTATGAGTTGATGATAGCTGAAAAATGAGAATCAATACCTTTAGTAATTCCATCTCCTCTTTTGTTGGAGAGAACTTTATGAGGTTCTCAACTTGATCAATATCAAATGCTGACTCATCTAAGGTGAGGACTGAACTCTAAAAGAATGAATCGTGGATAAAAGAGAAACAAATAAATAAAGCTGCAGCATCTTGAACCAACAACAGAATTCAAGACCTAAAGTGGGAGCATGCGGAAAAGAAGTTAAATTAATCATGAAAGATAGAAATTATGCCATCTATCTATTTAAATAAACCATCATGAAAGTCCCCTTTCAGTAACAACTTCAACTTGAATAATTAAGTAGCACATTTCAAACAAATAGCTTTAGCTGCTGCTTACCAACAAATCAGGCAGTGGGATTTTAACTTTACTAAGCATGATTTCACAATTATATGCCCGCCTCAGCTCAATCTACAAGAAAGAAAAATTCTTTATTAGATAGCTAATGAAAAATAGGTATTAAATCAATAATTATAATAAAGGAAACATCGCTTTGGGCGGGGTGGGGCAGGGCAGGGGCTCCTCCAAGCCAAATCTGTGCTTGTAATTTTCTAGAAAAATACTAATGTTATTCAAGAACACTATCTGTTAAAAATAGGTAATGCATTTATGATTTGCAGATTATGCAAAAGCAGGGTTTTTTTAACAAAGTAAAAGCAAGGTTTGCATTCTAGATTACCAGCTGAATTTTTTCAGGTTTAGGTCCATAGGTCCTGTGGTTTGATTTTCCACCGATGCTATCTGAATTTGGTGTAGATGCTGAGAAAAGACTCTCAAGTTCTGACATGTCAAACTCCGGAGCCCTAAGACATCCAAAAATGAATGAAAAATTTCCGATAATTATAATAATAAACATTTTATCAAGTAGTCACTAGTGAGACTTACTTGGAAGCATCATCAGACTTTTGTGCCTCAGCCCACAAGCTTCCTTGTATAGCTCGTGTTAATTTTAACCAATGATATGGCTTCAGATTACTCTTTTTAGCTTGACCATGTATTCTAGGACCAACATGTGATAGTCCTCGTCCATTGCCAAGTGGAACACTAGGTGGCCCAGGAACTGGGGGCACATTGCCATTGCCAATTCCAAAATGAGAACATGAAGAGGCATTGCTAGCTTTTGGCGCTCCAATGATTAGAGGAGTTAGAGGTGGCACAGGTGGAGCATTTGTAGATTTACTGGGCAAGGGATCTTTTGATGAAGTCGGAATTGGTGGCGGTGGAGCAAAAAATGTAGTGGAATTAGGAAGAGGGCTCGGATGTGTAAGAGAAGGAAATGGCGGTGGTGGCACAAAAGATATTGTAGTGGAATCAAAAGGAGGGCTCTGATGTGGAAGAGGAGGAGGTGGTGGTGGTGGCGATGGCGGCACAAAAGATATTGTAGTGGAATTAGAGGGAGGTTTCAAATGTGAAGGAAGAGGAGGTGGTGGCAAAGAAGATATTGATGTCGATTTAGAGGGAGGCCTAGGATGTGTAGGAGGAGGAGGTGGTGCTGGCACAAAAGATATTGTTGTGGAATTATAGGGAGCCTTGGTGTGTGTAGGAGAAGGAAGGGGTGGCACAAAAGATACTTTAGTGGAATTAGAGGTAGGCCTATGATATCTAGGAAGTGGAGGTGGAGGTGGAGGTGGTGGAAGGGCAAAAAGAAATTCTGAGTTCTTCATAGACAAGGAGGAATTAGAGCCAACATATATATAGGGTAGAGTTGAAGGAGGAGGAGGAGAGAGAGATGAAAATAAGGTTTTGATAGTGTCCAACGAAGATTTCCCAAGAGGAGGGGGAGGAAAAGCAAAAACTAAGTCCTTTGTGCTGGATGATGATGTCTCTAGAAAAGTTTGGGTTGAAGTAGTAGGAAAAGAAGTTGAAATCGAGTTTTTGATGGTAGATGGGAGTGGCCTAGAAGTAGGTAAACATGAAGAAGAAGGTGGAGCTAAAATCACTTTCTTGGCAAGGGAAGATGGAGATGACACTGAAAAAGAAAGTGAAGAAGAGGAAAATTGAAACAAGTCCTGTAAAGGAGAGGATATAGATGTTGATGAAGGAGGTGGTGGGAAAGGAGTGTTTTCAATCATTGAAGAATCCCCTAAAGATTGAAGTAAGGAAGGCCACCGTGGCAATGGTGGCGGCACTGGTATTCTCAGGTTATCAGACTGCACAGTATTAAGTGAATTCAAATTAGGTAATGAAATAGCTTTGGAAGTTGGAGATGCAGTCACAGGATGATGTCTGAGTTCTTCCCTATTGGAGACAGTATGATCATGCAATAAAGCTGTAATGCCAAGAGTGGTAGGTAAACTTTGGAATCGCGATAAGGATATGGGTGAATCTTGCAAGGAATTACTAGGAGAAGTTGGCAAAAATACAGTAGTTTGAGGTACTCTTTGAGATATTATCTTTAATTGGGCAGGCCATTGCAATGAACTATGCAATTCTTGAGCTTCAGTCTCTTTTTTCGTTAACCTTCCATCATGTTTTGCTTGGGGCTCAATCCTCTCTTTGGTTGAGTTTCCACAAAAAGGTTCTTGGGGTTGAATCTTCCTTCCAACTAAATTAGTGTCTGGCAGTTCCCGGGATTCTGTCTCCATTCTCACTGGCACTGCATCCTGCACCTTCTGGGATTCAATATTCCTTCTAAGTAAAGTTGCATCCTGAAGTTGTTGGGATTGTATCTTATTTACAAAATTTTCATCTTCAGGTGATTGAATTGAATGTGCAGAATGTCTCTCCTGACCCATGGATTTGGAACGCTGGATATTATCCTCTGATTCAGTTTTTTCAAATGTAAGCTTATCAGGAGCTGACTCCAGCAACAAGCAGTCTGTTTCTACATTTTGGGAAAATGCCTCATTCAGTTTTCCTTGAAGTGCGTTTGAGACTGTAATTTGCTGCAGCACATTTAGTGCTTCATCTGTCTTTGTATCTAGCCAATCAACGCCACTAAAAATCTCTTGAACTTTTGCAAATGCTTCTATAGGAAGTCCTTTTTCCTCAATGCAAGGCAAATCAATCAAATTTAGGGAAGCAGCAGCATCCATTTCCGAAAATATAACCTTCATTAATATGCAAATTATCAGTTGCATCTATGCTATATGTTGAATTCATAAAAGCTATTAAAAAGATCGAGTACATAGACAAATACCTCAGCTCTAAAATCATTGGGAAATTGGTCCTTAATATTCCATAGCATGTCAACATCATCACGGTTGAGCATCAAAATGTTTGATCTTATAAAAGCTGTATTGAACATGACCCTAAACATCATCTCTTCACGTTCCATACCATTATCCAAAGTGATACACTCAAGAACAACATCTCCTTGGATGTGGCAGTGAATATCGATTTTAACTAATTCACAGTCTGCCTGAACAAGAATGAAAACGAAAATAATACTAAATATGGTGGATAGCATAAGCATGAAAATGAACATAAATATGAAAATAAAATTTGCATATTTGTTAACAATGAAGGCAGTTGCATAGAGACAAACAATAAAAAGTGCAATCATTTATAATAATTTCCCTGTCTCCATAATCATGTTTCAATTTCAGGTTTTATTTTATATATATATAAAAGACTTCAATTTGAGGTATCTTGAACAAATAGATTTTCCATAGTTAAATGTTACTGTTGTCCCTTAAGATTTGACCAAACAAAAGAAACACCAATAATCTAACCTCATTGAGCGGAAAATACTCACACTCTTCTCATTAATTTAGAATAAAGGACTGCTTCATTATTTATAGCATAATCCTAAACCTTATACAACTTTCAATGATGTAGAAGATTAGGAGTACTATTTATGTTATTAATACGTTGTTTATTTTATTATTATCCTTGAGTCAAAAAAATGTTTTTATTTCTTTAGTAGTTGTTTAGGGAACTAAGGGTCTTATTTGATATTATGCTTGCTATAGTCCTTGTTTATCTTTTAGTTGAGTCTTTAGCTATAAATAAGAAGAGTATGTGAACTTTAAAGTTTAGAATGAAATATTGTATGAATTTTGTATCGAGGTTTTCTCAGTTTTAGTGAGACAATTTTGGGTTTGAATTGAAAAATTCAATCCTTATTTAGAGGATTTTTAATTCCTTTAGATTAAATCGAGACTTCTATGTCAATTGGTATCAGAATTTAGGCTTTCCCTTAGTTGATCGATGCCCAATTCTAGTAGCAATTCCTAGCTTAAAGCTCTGGAAGCTTACCTTAAGAGCAAGCTGCTGCTGCTTCTCCTATTCTACCCTACTCAGGTTATGCACTACCTCCACTAGTGTTCATTGCTCAACCCATCACCCATAACCATTTTACAACCCTTGAGTACCCATCTTCTTTTTCTTCCCCTATCTCACCGTACCCAGACCTTAATAACCTATAGTTCAATCAAACCCAAAAGCCCCAAAATAAAAATACCCACCATTCAGCATCATTGTGATCCTCACACGACTCCAACCCACCATCCAATGACCCTCTTCTTGAAACCAACCCTCATAGAACTTACCAACAACCCCTTCTCCGTTTTTCCCACCTCATTTTTCATCTACGCCATACCCAACGTACACCCTTAAAAGAAGAATCCAAACCACTCAACCTTCTCCTAATTCTACCGATTACCAACACACTCCTTATCGTTCATCATCATCGCGACAAACAGAACCCATTTGCAACAAACAGAGCCCATATCATTTCTTCCTTCATCATCACAAACCCAACACCCTTTACCATCACCATTTCGTCACTCATCAACCCAAATTTCATTCCCATAAATTTACCCAACAATCTCAATCAACCTACAACCTAAGTTCCCATTTTCATCACGTCAACCAATTAACTCATACCCAGTCCACTCCAATCCTCCTTTGACATCACCACCTAACCAGAACCTTTTTCCACCTAACCTAGGCTTATCACCATCTATCAAAGACCCATTAACCCTTTAGTTGATGTTGCCACACCATTTTTCACCAAGTCGAAGCAATTTGTTTCATACCTAGCAATTAAAAGTTATTCCACCTCTTGGTCGCACCATAGACAACCCAAACGCCTAGAACCCAAGCCCAATTACTCTCTATGAACCTAAGTCCACTCCGAGATTGTCGACCTAACCAATTTGTGTACTCTAGTTTCAACCAAATTTAATTCTACTTCAAGTCCTGGTTTGTGAATTTAATTATCACTTGCAGTTGCTATCAAATATTCCGTCCAAATTACACATGGAAAGAAGAAATTGATGAGTGTTTACAAAAAAGGAAGGTATGATCATGTTACTCACCTCATTAAAACTGTTAAATATTTAGAAGGTAAATACCATACTAATATCCAATGTTTTCATAGATTTACTCATGTTGATAAAGTTCAAGAATGGTTGAACCTTATTAACAACTATTTTGAATTTAAGAGTAGAATTAAAGAGTACTCCCTAAGTGCAAATTCTCATCAGATCTATTAAAGAAGATCGAGGAGTTGATCAAGTTGATTTTCTCAAGTGTTGATCAAGTTAATGTTTTCAAATATTCTCAAGATATTTTGCAAGAAATTGGTGGTCCAATGACTAGGGATAGATTAGAAGATCAAGTTGTGTGCAAGGGTTACTTTAGGAATAAATTTTTGTTTTAATTAATTGTAGGTCTTTTATGTTTAGCAATTTTTATTTTAGTTAATTATGGGCATTTTATTTTAAGTCTTTTAGTTTTTTTTATTTTTTAAGGTTGGACAACACCTAATCCACTACTAAATAAAGCCCATGTTATCTAGGGTTTTTCTATTAGGGATTCTTGCTTATAATAGAGTAGCTATGTAATTTGGCGGAAGAACAATGAATATCATTAATAAAAAGTATATTTCATAAATTTTTTGCTTTGTCTTCTTATGTTCTTGATTGAATGCTTGAATTTGACTTATCAAAGGGAATGATCATCCTTCGTGGCATTTCAAGATTGGGGTTTTAAGGACTTTGTTCCTAGGGTTGTTCAACTAGAAGGTATGCATCATCTATGTTTCTACCATGGTTGAGAGATTAAACTCTTATGTTGAAGAGTAGCAATTAATATTACAATCATTTTGTTTAAAGGGCTGTTCTTTTAACACTTTTAGACTTTGGAAGAAAAATATCCATGGTTACAACTCATTTTGCATGTACTTGTTGATGAAAGGAAGAGAGAAACACCTCTTGTTCCGAATATTATGAAGACTCATTTCCCATGGAGGCAGAGAAGTATTCCTTTATTGTTCTTTGCAGTTCAATTATAGGTTATGATGAGCAAAGTGTAGTCACCATAAGTGAGCATCAGTTTTTGTCCCTCAACTTGTGAAGGCTATCATGTGGTTTCTAGCTATTGGTTTGGTACATGTCTTATGTTTACCGAAGAAAATATAGGAATAAGCACCAAAACGTGTTGAGCTATTTCAGAACTTCTGTAGTGTACAAATGTGTTGCTGAATTGGATTGTTTGTGCTATTTAAAGAGCTGGTCTCACTTTCATTGTGGCACTAACAATCTTGGACTCTATAGTATGTGCTTATGGAGTTGTTTTAGTTTCAGGTTTAAAAAGTACGCTGTATGAATTTAACTTCTTGGAAATATCTAAATCCATAGACCCATTTTGGGTTCACAATGCTAAGTTGTTCAACACTGAAAGTTTTACAACAACTGTCTCCAATCAATACAAAAGGTATGGTGAAAAATGGTCAATGGAGGAGAAGGAAAATTACCACGGCTAGAAGCATGGAAAATGTTTATCCAAGCATACAGATAATGCCAAGTGGTGTTGTTGATTTGCTCTCGGACTTCATTCTTTCATCCATTTTCAAGTGGCTCATTCTTATGAGTACAATTTTTCAACTACTATTGCTTTCCTCATTCCACCAAGATTCGAGGACAAATCTTTTTTTAAGAAAGGGAAAATTGATGTAGGAGATTAGGAGTACTGTTTTACATTATTAATATGTTGTTTATTTTATGTTTATTTTATTATTATCCTTGAGTCAAAAAATATTGTTTATTTCTTTAGTAGTAGTTGTTTAGGGAACTAAGGGTCTTATTTGACATAATACTTGTTATAATCCTTGTTTGTCTTTTTGTGGAGTCTTTAGCTATAAATAGGAAAAGTGTGTGAGCTTTAAAGTTTAAATGAAATATTGTATAAACTTATTTTCTCAATTTTAATGGATCGAAGAATTCAATCCTTATCTAAATGTTCTTTAATTTCTTTAGATTATATCAAGAATTCTACGTCACCTAAGGAAACTAAATATTAAATACTAATATTTCAACCCACCGTTTAAGCTAGAAATAGATACATATGAAGAGCTTAGACAATTACAAAAGACATTAGAAAAAGCAAAGGGACACTAAACAATGAATAACAATAGAGAGACATATTTGAATAGTTGCGCAGCTTCTAATAGTCTTGCCAAGACTGAGCTTGTAATTGAGCCAAATCCTAGAAAAAATGAATTATGACATATCGTTGACGAGGCTAACATTGATTGAATTCAAAGGCCACATGCAATAGAATGGGTAAAACAAAACAATCCCTAAGAGTGCAGGGGAGACATAGTATAGTCTGTAAAAGTGTAGGCATGAAAGCCAAGCAAGTGGCAACAACAGATATGGGAAGAGATAACTACAAAATTGGCAGCGGTACATAAGAAACCAATAGGCAACAACAGCACAATGCTGGTGACTGGCACGTACAGCAGCTAAGAAAACAGTACAGATCACAATGGCACAAAGTAAAATGTTGGCACAGAAGACTGTCTGCACGGGCACTAATTCTCTCCCTCAAGTTAGAGCATAGATATCACACATGCCCAACTTAAATAGCGAGGTGTGAAAAGATCTTCTAGTGACAAATAACCCTTTATAGAGCAATAGTAGTAGAACTCGATTTATCGAGCATATAAACAAGAAACTCTGGGCAAACAAGAAATATATAACTAGGCGATGCTTAATCAAGCAAATAATAGCCGCTGACCATCACAATTCACAAAGAGCCAGAATCTAAGGGTGGCAATAGTTAATCTTACTGGAGCATGAGAATTAATTTGACCAAAATTCAACTTCTACATCTTAACAAACCCATTTATGAAGGTGAAAAAGGTGAACAAATAATCAAACAAGCAATAACACAACCCAACAAAAAATCTCATATTACAAACAATGATAGAGAAGTATCCAAATAGTCAATTTATTCGATTCTGGTAGAAATCTCTTGTTGAACCTTTTAATTTCTAAAAGGCCAATGATATACCCCAATTTAGGTCACGTATTGGTCTTAATATGAATGAGAGAGGCATCCACATCGATAAATCACCAAGGGGTGGTCTTAATATTTTCTCAATAAAAACACCTTAATTGAACAAATGTAAAAAAGTACCCATAATATTTCAACCTCCAAGACCCATAACACCCTGTGGAAAAGTCCAATAAATCCAATGGTGAAGACCCAATTCTCCCAAGACAACATCGTATTTCACATTATAACCCAAATGATAATCAATTAGTGGAGGTTTGTTTGAAGAATAGCATCACGAGAGAACCCACAAACTAAGAAAAAGGAAAGGTAGTGACATGTAAGGGAAATCAAGAAATGATCGGCTCTGATGCCAAAATAAGCTAGAATTTTTAAGATATGGAACAAAACCTACTCTGATTGGTATATGAGAAATTGTTAAAAGTAATCAATATTTATAGTCCTAAAAAAACACTATTGATTTGTTTGCTGAGATGTATGTGTATTTATTTCAATCTAAACAAAGGCATACAAATCATCTGAGACACCTAGTATATGTCAAATCTCATTACACTTCATGTCTATCCACAAGCAGAAAGTTGTACCTAAGACATGCAGAATGCCCATTAAATGAAAGTTCAAAATTTGCGAATTAAACAGTTTACATAATTACAAGAAAATTAAAAAGAAAGAACAATAGTTCAAATCACATAGGTAATAGAACACTTTAATATAAATACATAAAAATAAATAAATAAATAGACTTTCAACCACCTGCTTGAAGTGCCGAACAAATTTGCTCCTCTTTGGAGTTGAGAACAGAACTTTTGGAGTCCCATCAGCAGCCATGAAAGGATCATGTCCATAGATCCTGAATATTGGACAACAACCTCCTTCACTGTCCATAATAGGAATAAATCTCAGAATAATACAATCTAATGTTAGTCCCCTATCCAATGGAGGCCATTCTGAGCCCAGATTTCTTCTTGAGACATACTGAAGATACCGAAGCTGTGAAGGTATTGGATTCAATGGTGACATCAGCTGCAGAAGTTCACGTGGTGCTTGGTTGTAAATCATATTCAGGGTCTTCAGTTCCCCATTAAACTGTTTCCTGTAAATCAAGAGGGCAGCCAGCATGAAGGCCAAAACAGGCCAACCCCCCCTTTCACAATGCATGAAGACCACATTTTGTTGCCCAAGTGAAAGCCAGTTCTCACTTGATCTCAAAGAGTGGTGCATCATCTCCATTGTGAGCAATGGGCAACCTTCATAGTGTTGAGGATATTCCATCACTGTCACGTCATAATCTGACAATATATTGGCAACCTGACTTTGTTTCTCTCCTTCTCGAAAGTTGAATAACATGAATGAAGCATCTGCATAAAGTTCATGAAGCTGACCCATTATCCCTCCAACATAAACTTTATAATCATCTTCTTCCCAAACATCCGTATTAAAGCAGCTTTCAAACACTGCAGACAGAGAAAATATATTGCAAATCGATAACAAACATTTCTACAGAATTAAGCTTCATTCAGTTCAAAAAACCTGGTTTAACTCAATAAAATATCAAATTTGATGAATACTACATGATGTCTGAGTGTGTGTAAGTGAAAGACAGAATAAAAAATGTGCAGCAGTAGAATAACAACTAAAGAGACAAAAAAATGCAAATTTAAGCAGATTTTGAAATATAATGTTGAGAAAAAAAATGTTCCATGATGATGTTTCAGAAATAGAAATATAGGATAAAGAGGGTTTCCCTCAGATTTAACTTCATGAAGTTTTTGATGAAAAAATATGTTCACAAAGCATAATTAGCGGATTAGCATCATCTTCTCAAATTACAAAAATGTTCATGGAAGAAACTAGTTAACTTCGGCTCTATAATTTTCAATCAAAAAGAAAAAAGTTCCTACTAAATTTTGGTAAACACTTCCTTATCACCACCTCAAAGTAAGAACTTTAATACTTGAAATTGCCTCCCTCCCAGCTTGATAATTAAATGGGTATGTATCATATCTGACTCTTTTTTGTAGATATCTCATTTTGACTCCTATTAGAATATGCAACAATGTTGTATACATATTCAACAACGTTGTATGTAGTTGTATACATATAAAACTTTGTAAATGTGCTGAGAGGAGGAAAAGCCAGAGGGAGAAAACTAAAACTAAGAGAGATCTTGATTCTTGAATAGAGAAGAAAGAGGGATGAAAAAAATGGTCATTACTCATAATTGAAAAATAATTGATAGAGGCCATCCACTATAATAAACCCAATATTTTATCAGAAAACATTTGAAGACCATACATAAATTTTAAAATTAATTGATCATATCACAGTCTCTACTTTCCTAACCACATATAATTATCAATCTCAACGCTTCAAGAGCATATAAGACTTCATAGATTGAAAATGCAACACAGATATAATTGTAAAGTCAATTACATATTCTAGAACTGAATCAGAGAGACTCTGATACTTGAAGTAAAATCTTATTTAAGTATAGTGAAAACTTCGTAAACGACTGCACCATTTACACCAATGCTTGTTTGGGGAGGTAATAAAAGTTCATAAAATCAGCATCCATGAAACTATACCGTAAACCCTTTCAGAGATCTCTAGAAGCCCATCTGGTGGCTTCCGATAGAAGAACTTGCGAAACAACGCCATTTCCTTTGGAGATCAGAAAATAACCACCAGCAGAAAGCCTATAAGAACTCCAATTCAACCCACATTTTTCACAAGCTCGACCCCACCATGCCCATTTACCTGGATCCCTAGATTACGAGAAAAACTGGACAACAAATGGTCGTGAGGGTAGAGAAGAGAAGGTACATTCATAAACCAGAGGTATGGATTTTGCTTGGTTTTTGAAACACTCTATGGGTAATGTCGTTGTTGCTATCTTAAAGTCCACACTTTGTATGTGACTGAGAAACTTGGCTTTCAATCAAAAAGCACGTTGGTAGCTTCAGAGAAAAACAAACAGTATATTTGTTGGGTCATAGAAAAAGATATATGTGAGAATATTCTAACATCGTATTATAGATATAGAAGTCATAAATGGTAGTCATTAAAACTTAAACATGAGTTAAAGAAATCCATAGATCCGAGGTTTGTTTAGGGATGCCAGAATTCCGTGCAAGTATGGGTAGTAATCGAGTTAGTTTAATTTTGGTGGTAAATATTAGATAGGTTTCAAGATTAGTTATTTTTTTAATTCAAGGTTTGAGTTTAGTTTTTGAGTGAGCTTAAAAATTATAAATTTGTATTGTATTAAATAATATATTTTGTATATATATTAGGGATAAAAACTTTTATAATTTAATATTTATGAAAAAAATAAAACTAAATATATTAGGTTTTGATGTGGATTTTTTTCAATATCAAATAGAACTGAATCATTGTATGAGAGTAGTATTTAATCCTATGATATTAAGTCAATAACAAAATGATAAAATTTTGTAATTAAGAGAAAAGATAGTGTTTGAATGTTATCTATAATTATGTACATATGTTGGTATATATAAGATTGATTACTTGTATCATAGTAAACATCTATTTATAATTTTCTTTTCAAGATAATTATTGGGTCCTTATTTTTTTATTGAAATTATGATAGCTCAACACTTGTTGTGCTTGGCCCGTAAGACTTTTTGATGACAATGACCATTCTTTGCTTACTATATGAGATGCACTAAATTACATCCAAAATCAACCTCTTAGATTTTTCTAGTATTTGGGCAATAAGGTTTAATTGTAATTTTTGTGTCATGATCCTTTTTAATCAACTGGCAATACCATGCTCGCTTTCTTTTGCTTTTTTACCTACCCAAGCGAGGGATTTTATGTAGTGCTCGATCACTCAAAACATGCACAACGGCTTTGTATCGGTGGCAATGCTTTCAAATTTCTAATTAGACTTTAATTTAGGGAGTTGTTTAGGTCAATATTTGTACTTCGAAAGTCAACCATTTCCTCTTTTCGAAGGGAATTTGTAATTCAAATCCTTGGCTTGGATCCCTTAAGCTTGGCCAAGTAATCGTGGCCATTGGATGTGCACTTGAATGGGTAAGAGATTTCTTCTCCACCTTAATATATACAAGTTTCTTGTTTTCTTAAACTCCTCACAATTCATAATCATTTCTTAGAGCTCACATTTGGGAGAGTAAAATGAGTAAAGAGATGAGGGAAAGCATTCTTCAAGGTAATTTCTTCGATCTTTTTTATTTATTTTTCTTTCTTTAGGTTGCGTATAGTGTAAAATAATTATTTTACCATTATCTAAACACTTTGCACCCTACAAAACTTACACCATAACTTCCTATGTAGGAAGTGATGGATACCAGAGTTATGGATGTCCAGGACCAAATGTGCCCATCTTGGATATGCATCAAGAGGGATAAGGGCCGATGTGGGCAACACTTATTGGTGGCCAAATGGAGGCATGGATAATGAAGCCTTGGTTGGCAAAACCCTAGTCGGTGACACCTTATCCTCTCCATCTCTTAGTGGTACCTATCTAGCTCACGTAGGCCTCACCAACAATGTCCTTGCTTGTGGTCCCCTGGCCTGCAATCCTTTGGCTAGCGGTCTCCTAGCCGACACTTCTTTGACCTATAATCGTTTAGGCAGTGATTGCTTATGCCATCCTAACATCGTGTTTCCTTCGATACAGTTTGCAAGGGGTCATTCAGGCAATAGTTCAATGCAAGTTAGGTCTTCGACTAGCATTCATTTATGCCAGCAAGTACCGATTGGAGTGATGTTGACTTCTTTTCTATGAACCATTATGGCTCTAAGATGATAGATCATTATTTGGACATGATGAGAGAGAGTTCTAAATATCTGCATCCATTACTTTGATACCTCCAACTTTGGGCAAAGTTTGGAGCAACCTTCTTCTTAGAAAAGTTACTTTATCTAATGATCACTTTTTTAGGGTTTCAACTCCCTTTTTGGCCTATAGTATGGAATTTCTTAGTTGATATTAACACAACTCAAGGATAACTTTTGCCCAGCTATTATATGATGTTACTAGGTTAATGGGTGTTCTAGAAGGAGAATGGTAGAAAACTAACCATCGAGGAGTTCAAGTACTACTACTATTTTTACCTATAGATAAAGATAGTAAGGGTTGGTTTCATTTTAAGTCTTATGATAACCACATCCTAGTTAACAAGTTTCCACACACCAATAAAAGGGTGGAAGGATCCCTCTTTACTATAGTGAGCAATTTTGGTATTCCATCTCAGGACATTCCTCCCATGCTTATCTAGTTCAAGAGAAATGATAGGGTATTCGAGACTTAGTCTTTTATTGATGTTATGCTTTGTCTTGGCTTGTTTCTTTTTATTTTCGATATGTTAGACATGTGGCGATATCACTCCTAAGCAATAGGATTTTATTGTCTCATTCTATTATCTTCTATTTCCATGTTGAATAATGACCCACTCATCCTTCTTGAGCAAATTTCTTATTGAGACCTAGACCCAACGATAGTTAGTTCAAAGGGCAGCATCTCCCCAGGCTTAGACATTAAGTGTCTTTTATAGTTTATAATTCTTGTGTTATTAGTTTTGGGTGATCATGTCACTATACTAACTTTTAATCTCTTTCAGATATGAATTTCATACGTCCTTCTGGAAAGAAGTGCAAAACATAGATAGTTATTTGTTTCTTGAAAGACTTTAATTTAGAGGATGCTTTTAAGAAGACCAAAGTTTGGGACTTCTACGAGGAAGAAAGCGCCCTACTCTAGGGTGGCTATTTCTAAGTCATGTTCCAGGAGGGGAGAGTCCTTTCTAGCACTTAGTGACATTCCATATGATCTAGTTGTGGACAAGTCAAGTCCAAGATCTATTGGCTTGGATGAGGAAAGTAAGGGTCTATATGAGCCCTCTATTGTTCTAGATGTTCCAAGACCAACTAAGCTCAAGGATGAGGATATTTATGCCTTGATAAGGCAATTCGTAACAATTTACTTAGGAATTGGAATGTGCCATCATAGTGCATGTTGGTCTGGATAGGCGCTTGGTAGTTTCCGAGGTGGAAATTTGTGAGGCACTTCACGTTAGGGACACTTCTGAGGCTACCCATTACAAGTTAAAGACTCAATTGAAGGAGTCCAAGTTGGTAGCTTCTATAGTTGTTAAGATACAAACAAAGGCAATAATGGCCTAAGAGGTAGCCAAGAGAGAAGTTAGCTAGTTGGATACTCTTATAGTGGTAGAAAAGATCATTTGGGCGAAGAAGGAATGGACCAACGAGCTGTATGAGAAACTATGCTTAGTATAGGAGTAGATACAGGCGCTCACTACTGAGCTATGGACAACTAGGGTCCAAGCTTTTGTTGAATACAATGACTATGCCAGATACGTCAAAGATACCTTAGATGTTTGGGCTCATGGTTTACAAACCTCGAAAAGGAAGTTCAAACTATTATACCCAAAGATTATCCTTTTAGACATTTTTTTCCTCCTTACATAGATGTGCTTCTCGATACTATGTGGTTACCGCATAATAAAAGGATGATGGTTCCAACCATTATGGTAGTGAAGACTCTAAGAATACTAAGGATGATGGTGTAGTATGTGGTAGTGTAGCTTAGGATGCTAATAAGTGTAGATACTAATACATTTTCATCTTTTCCTTCTCATATTCTTAAGTTAGTCTGGACTTTGGTATTCCCCACTAAGGTGTATTTACTTAGTGGTTTTGCTTTTCGTTCTCATACTTGACTTTTTGTATAAAAGTTTTGGGTATTAATATGCTTGTAATATTTTTTAGCTCTTGTATTTCTTTATGTATTTTATCTTTCACTTGTACTTGTACTATTATTTTTGAACTTGATTGTTCTCCCATCTGTTGGTGAGACCGTGAACCTTTAAGTAGGCATGTAGGGGTAGGAGGATGTTGATGCACACATTTTGTATTTGATAAATAACTCAGAAGTGCATGAATAACTTTGTAAAAAGTGACAAGTATACCTACAAGGTCAGTCTAAAGATGAACTATGTGATTTTAAATAATTCAACAAAACTCTTAAAAAACAAAAAATTAACCTAAACATTTTGTCATAATTGTTTAGGTTTTGGAAAATCTGATCTATATATTGACATAAAATTAAATATACAACAAATATTAGGCAGATAAATATTTAACACTCAATAAAGAATTTATGTGATATATTATTTAATTAATCAAGTCTGCTCAAAATTAATTATGTTATTAAAGATAAATTTTAAGGTTACTGATGCACTCTTTTTTGTATAAAAAATTATTTTAACAGGAATCAATTTCATTATTTATCAATGTTAATTAAATTCTTTTGGTGTGGATCAATTAATTGATAATAATTAAATTATGTTTTATTCCTAAGGAATTAACAAACCATTTAAATCAATGTTTATTGCAGAGCTATTAATTTAAATTCGCATTCAAGGTGTTTAAAATAGATTTTATATTGATATGTCTAAACCTAACTTTCAAATTTTAAATTTATTACAAAAATATATCGTCAATATATTTTCTAATAGTAAATCTTATAAAAATCTTTGAAATAAAATATTATTCTAAATTAAATCTAGATAATCAAATACTAAAATTTAATTTTCAGATTTTAAATCTATTACGAGAAATATATTATCAATATGTTTTCCAATAATAAACTTTGTAAAATCTTGAATGAAAAAATAAAACTTAATTTATTTTATAAAAATATTTACTTAAATTAATATTTCATAAGCATAACAACATAACTAATATCTTATACCAATATTCAGCCAAACATGCTCAATTTAACAAATGGCTAGCATAATAAAAATTACATTTATAATAGTAAAATTAATTCTAAAAATAAAGGAATACGTTTAAAATTTATACCTCAAAAGTATCCTTCAAAATACAAATTTTTAATACTGATATGTACCTAAAAACCTTAAAATAAATCTACCTATATTGTTTATTGGATTGAAAAAATACTACATAAAAAATTATAGCTAACTAATTCTTAAGCTGCTAAAATTATAAAACTACAAACTATTTGAAAATTAGACTTAATTGATTGTTGGTGTCTAACTGATGATGAAAACAAGTAAAATGGGTATGTATTGAGAAGCATTGAAAAGAGAAGGAAATAGTGGATTATGAGTGAATTATCACCGCTTATCAAGATACACTTTTATCCATACCACAACATGCATTAGTTCTGGTACATGTGAAACTCTAATACTAGAAGTTATCTTCGTGGTACATAAACTCCACCGTCATAGCCCATGTTGTTCTATTTGTCTCCAATTTTTTTGTATTTGACCCCCTTATATTTGGTTGGTACATATGTTATTCTTTTAGCAATTAAGTGCTTTAAAGTACAAATATTCAAGTGTTTACCATTAAATCATTTTGAAGCTAGATATACCTAAAATATGAAATATACATGTGAGTTTGAAAACATATAGTTACTAAAATAATGATAAAATTATACAAATATAAATATATTTTAGACATTAAAGTGGAAATAAATCACGTAATATTTAATAATTTTCAAGCACTCATCAAACGTACTAGTAGAGAGCGGAATGTGGGTTTTGGACTTGAAGTGTGCCGAGGAATAGACATGATTTCTAGGCCCATATCTTAGACCTATTTGACCAATTATATGCCCTTTCGATCACCTTCTTGGTTGGCCACATCTTAGCTAGTTGGTACCACACCTAGCTAGCCACATCTTGGCATACTAATTGTACTCCTAACCTGCCACTTCCTAGTCTCGACCAACCATGTCTGATCCTGGCTAGCCATACTTGGTCCTAACATATTTAACCAAATGACGGTTTGATCTATGGCCCTTGCATTAGTTCGATAGGATGGCCTATATTTTAAAGTTTAGGTGACATTTAATTTGTATATTCATGGCCTTATTTTTCTATTCAGGCGTTACTATGTTTGCCTTATATTTTTCTAAGTTGGGGTGAATTATTTGTTTGAGTGTTTCTTGGCTAAGCCCTTCATTCTATAAGCCCCCTACTTAGAGTACTTGAATTTGTTCAAGTAGTCAAAGTATAATATAATTCTCAACTTAGAAAATGTTTGATCATTTTGTGTTAAAGATCAATAGTCTAATTGTCGAAATCCCACAAACTTAAGTCTATGTTGTTAATGTGGTGTAGGAACCCGACAATTCCTAGATCTAGAACCACATGGCTCAAAAGCCATGGCCAATTAAAGGGCTATAGAAACCCAATTAAGCTATTCTTCATATTAGTTATAGTCTAGATCGTATAGCTTAAGGTTACAATGTGTCCGACATGTAGATCTCACTTATCATAATACTTCTTATTCACTACCTTAGTAGGGGTGCATGCCCTAGTGGGGCACTAAAGACTTTGTTACTTTTAGTTTGAGTATGGTGTGGCTCTCAAGCCATGGCCCATTTTCATGTATATGGCTAATTAAGGGGCAATAGACTCAGCTAAATTATTCTCCATGTTAATTGTAGTCTTGGTTGTAGAGCCTATGATTAGAATGCATCCTTTTTATAACTTAATATGTCTTATCTTCTATAGACCATCTAGTGGTCTAGACCATGAAGTGTAGAGCTCACATATCTGGATACTTTTTATTCACTACTTTATTTGCTTAGTACCAAGGTAGTGTACCTTTCAAGTCATGGCTCCCTTTCATGGTCTATAGTTGATTAAGAGGTGATTAGACCAAATTAAGCTATTCTTCAGGTTAGTTGTAGTTTAGACTATAGAACCTATGATTAAGATGCATCCTCTTTATAACTTAATGTGTTCCAACTTCTATTGATTGTTCAGTGGTTTGGGCCCTGAGGCACAAAGTTTAGGTGTATGGATGCTTCTTATTCACTACTTTAGTAGGGGGCTCATTCCTTAGCAAGGTACTGAGGATTTTATTGCTCTCAAATCTTAACAATGTCACACTAATGGCTCTAGACTTGATTGAGTTGGGGCAGCTTAAACACGCTTGCCAATTTGATGTTGGAACTTTTCCCCTATTAAATCTTCCTAATGTAGACTCACGATTGTAGGGGATGATAAGTATCCTAAGTTATCCTTTATTAATAACAATAAATTCAACTTACAAAATAATTGAAAATATTCTTCCAAAAAAAATTTGAAATATAGTCGAATAAGGTTATTTATTTTTTTAGGTCTTGCAATGATAGAGATTTTAAAAAAATAAAGAAAAAACAAAATTAATAGGGTGAGAATTTTTAGGTCTTGGTTTGGCAGCCCATCTAGATCTCTATGGCGTAGCATTCTCTAACTATTTTTTGTTCTCTATGCACCCTCTTATTCCCATGTCTATGGGGAACTTTTAAGTCAAGATGGTAGGTTGAAGCTACAACTTTGGCCTCATACAAGAAGGGCCTTCCCAAGATGCAATTGTATGAGGATAGGCAATCCACGATGAGGAAGTCCACCATAATTGTTCTTGTGTTGGTGCCTTGTCCAACTTTTATTGGCAGAGTTACATTATCTTTCGAGATAAGTGGAGGTATTGAAAACCCTATCAATGGGGTAGTCACACTACTACAAAATTGGGCATTAAAGTCGGTTAAAAATTGACTTTAAATCAATTTAAAGTTGGTTTATGAAAGTCGGTTCAACAAGTGAACCGACTTTAATATATATATATATTTATTTATATTTACATATTTTACTCATTTTCTACTATACTAATAACCTGTATTCAATCACATATAGTAAAAAAAAACCAAAATCTGTTTAACAAAGTTTAAATAATAATACAAATAATTGAAAAATTAAATATAATTAATTACTTGATAATTAAATTTATTACCAAAAAATAATTTATATACACTACATATATATTTAACTTAAATTATAAATAACAGCATGTCGTCAAAGTGTCATGGATTTTGTGATATTCCTACTTTATTTCAAGGAGAGCAAGCTTAGTTGGCTTGGAATCACCCATATAGTGACAAGGAAACTGGGCAAAAAACAATTGGTCCATATAACAATTCATTCCCTTAAATACATGAGCACGTAAACATCCATCAAACAAACAGTCTAAACTTTAGAAACATATGAATGGAGAAATTAAAGCATTATAAATATTACCATAGTGTTGTCCTATGTTATTGAAGATCGTCATATTCTTCTCCTCATATTATAATTTGAACAAAGTGTTATGTCCATTCTTCTTGTAAATCATCAAAAATATGCATATCATAGCCCAACTTGTTCCAACCAAAGAAATATATGTAATTAAATTCAAAATAAGAATGTAATATCATGAATTCACAAAAAAATAACTTATATATGTTAAAAGATTAGTAAAAGATATTGTCACATCGACACCTGAGTGATATAATAATAACCTTATCCCTTCAAAATCATATTAGCACTATATTAATCTTTTGTCTATAAATATGAAGCTATCTAGAATCAGGCTGGTATTTTTAATGCTATAATGAACTCTAAATATGAAATCAAGTGTAACTCCGATTTGTTCTTAGGTTGATTGGGTAAAAAATAGTTATTTCATAAGTTTATGGGCACCAAAACTCAACCAACCCAAGTAACAAATCGAAGTTACACTTGACTTCATATTTAGAGGTCATTATAGCATTAAAAATACTAGCTTGATTCCATATAGCTTCATATTTATAGACAAAATATTAATACAATGCTAATATGACTTCGAAGGGATAAGGTTATTATTATATCACTTGAGTGTTATTGTGTTAATCTCTTCTACTAATTTTTTAACATATAAAAGTTATTTTTTATGAATTCATGATATTACATTGGAATGATGATTCTTGGTGGTTTTCTTGTACTTGGCTTGCCAGTGACTACCATGATGTTGTCATAAGGGAACTAGGCAAGATAGATGAGATGAAGTTTAGGCAAAAAACAGGTCCATAAAACAATTCATTCCCCTAAATACATGAGCACATAAACATCCATCAAACAAAACATCCATCAAACAAGGGACTTTAGACACAGGATTAGAGAAATTAAAGCATTATAAAAATTACCATTATGTTGTCATATGCTATTCAAGATCATTAGAATCTTCTCCCGATTCTTCTTGTGATGATACAATTTGAACCATATGTTCTACCCATTTCTCTCGTAAATCATCAAAAATTTACGGGTCATAGCCCGTCTTGTTCCAACCAAAGAACTACATGTATTTAAATTCAAAATAAGAATGTAATTTCATGAATTCACAAAAAATAACTCATATATGTTAAAAATGTATATTGGTAAAAGAGATTACCATATCTTCAATTGGAATTTTGATATTTGTGATGATTTTGCTCATAAACTTCATGACATAATAACCACATATGACTCCATCATTTTGTTATGGAACCTTAAAAAAACAAGTGTACATGATTTTCCATATTCTAACATCTTTATTATTCAATAGTAAAATTAATAAAATTATTAATATTCTCTTGTACATACCATAACTTTGTGCCACATAAGCTTATGAGATTTTTTAAGGATAATGCCCCTAAACTTGTTCCACAACTTTCATGCCCTATTAAAGTTCAAAACATTTAGTTTTTTTATTAAATATTATGAAGAAAAATAGAAAAAATAGCTAGCTATAACTCTTATATTTCAACAACTACTTTTGTATCTTTACTCAGTTCTATGAAAGCTGAGTCATAGTACCAAACATGATTATTGAACAGATCAAGGATTACCAACATCCAATGATCTTGGCCTTGTTCAAACCTTAGTGACCAAGGGATTATCAATTTTTGATTTTTGTTAAGCGTTAATATCCTATCACATAATTTTTTAGCTCTGATGCTGACATTCTTCTCTTGATAGTGATTGACAAATGAAGAATCATAGGACATTGTTAAATGTGATGAGTAATTATGTAGAAGTCGATAATAACATCCCCTATATAAAAGAAATATATATAAATAATTAGATAATATAAATATAATTATATATGTTCTACATAAATGAAAGTTATTTACTAATTCAGGACTCACTTTGTCCACACTTGAATTATACTTAAATCGATCATTTGATATTCAAATAGCTGTAATATACTCGATCGATATATATGCTTGACCGATGTCTACACCAGAAATTTCTATAGGAAGTGACACAGTCCATCCATTATTTATGCTAGATTCCCTCGTAACAATAGTCATCAAAGCGCCAAGATTTCTGCTAAAGTTTAAAGCATAATATAACAATACTTTTTTCAAGGCTTCTTCTTGAATGACTAAGTGCACGATGATTGGCCACTAGACATAGATTTACCATGAGATACTTGCTTCATATCATGTATGTTAGTAACAATAAAAGATTAATAAAATAATAGTACTAAAAAACTATTATCTTTTAAGTAAAAAAATAGTACCATGTCAAAATTTATCACAACTTGAATCGATGGCCAAGCCATATATTTTCCAACTGCCTCTTAGACTGTGGTAGCATTAGAAGGCACAAGTAGTGGACAATCATGGAGTAATGATTAATCAATTATTATTCGCCAATGATTTGGAAAATATTGATTATGAATGATCCGATCATCGCTCAATTGTTGTACCATTCCAATGGCAACAAAGTCCGTTAATGAAGGATGTTTCAACAAATATTTCATATTCTATAAAAACTTTAAGTGTTATATTTAATAAATAAAATATATAATAAAAAATAAAAATAATATATTATCTACATAAACTTAAAATCTTACCATAAATGATTCATCAAATAGAGGTGGACTCCCATATGGGGTAGCTATTGGAAGTACATTCTCATCAAAACGTTCATCGTGATGTGATTGATGGTAAGAATGCACAGATTGCATTGGAGAAAATGAACCACTACCTGATTGCATCTATATTCTTGGCATAAAGGTAGGACCAATAGAATGACTATATCTCATATTGTATATAGGTTGGGCGCCATGAGATTGCATGGGTGGTATGGATGGTGGCAAGCTTGGCATGGATGGTTGCATGCTTGGCCAATATGGCATGCCCTAACATACATTGAGGCCTTAAATAAGTTGAGTTCTTCTTCAATTTTACTATACTTCTCCTTACTGACCATATGAGGCTTTTGTTTTGGAATGTTAAAATACTCCATATAACCATCATATTGGCTACCTCCCCTAACACAACTAGGGTGCTCGCGTCTGAATGCATAATATATAGCATCTCTCCCTAGTTGTTCAATTATTTCACCCCTAGATATTTGTTCTTGAACAACTCTTTACAAAAAATAAATCAAACAAACATATCATACATTATTACATCAATTATTAAAAATCATAAGGACTTTATGGAAAGTTAAATTACTAACCAACTTATTTAGTTGTTCTTCTCCTCGCTTAGTCATTGGTCTTAACTTCTTCATTTTGGGAGTCTTTGTTTCTATGTATAATTCAGATCGGGTAACCGGTATACCCAATTTAGCTTCCTACATAAATTAAAAAATCTATTAATCATGACATCAACTTAAATTTGAGGAAAATAAATATAAAAATATTTATAAATTAACACAAATTAATAATATCATTCTATATCTAACTTTAGGATTTGAAGACCTCCCAATACGGTTAGGAAGAATATTATGCATTTGTATAATCTGATGTTCTTCCCTAATAATTTGAAATTCATCCATACGTCTATAATCCATGAAGTCTCTCCAAACTTGAGGTGTAATCCAGGGGTGTCCTTCAGGGATTTTGTAGAGCTTTACTTTCGTCAAGTGGTTCCAAATATGGAAACACATAATTTCTGGCCAATTTGGAAGTTTTGTATTTCTTCCAAGCCTTATTTGCAATCTTATAACACTTGCTCTTCCAAGTGTCATCGACTTTATAACGATTCTGTAAAAACACACTACAAAAGATTAGATATAATACAAAAAAGATATAATATACGTAATTAGTTATAAAATTTAAGAGACTTACACAAATGGTTTTCCATATTTTCAAATTTTTAGCTTCGCCAACCTGAGTCTAATCATTTATATTAATTGGTATACTTGACACAAGTCTACCAATAGAGGATTTCAATTGTTGGCCATTTTCCCCTATTGGATTACCAATAGCATCAAATAGAGCGGGTACTTTAAGTGGAGCATCAGGTATATTCACCCAACTCTTTCTTTTCAAATGCCCCAATGGATCATTTGGATCTACAAGCTCTAGTACCCTAGGATCCATGAAATATCTACAAACAATGATGAGATATAAATTAATTGACAATTTTAAGCCCATACATATATATAAACATCCAAGAGTTATTAGAACAATATAAAACATACATTATGTTTAATTAGGTTATTGATCGATCGTATACATATATTCCTTCACAATCACTTCGAGTTCATGATTAAGAATCATCGTCATCAACTAGATCATCACACAAATTAGGTAATTTATTTGAAAAATGACTAATATTGGATAATGTATCAAGCATAAGCTCATCATCTTCTAAAACATCACAATGGTAGAACTCATTTTGTGGTGGCGTTAACATAAAAGACCATCTTGTGTAAATTTGATCGCTCGAGTAAAATACTTGTTTTGCATGAAATGCTAACATGAAAGGATCATCAGTTTGACTTATATTGGATAAATTTACAAGGGTCAATCTAAAATCGTCTATTTTATATCCAACATTGATAACATCTTCGACCCAATCACACAAGAATATTGTTTCATTGAAGACCTCATAATCGAGTTCCCAAATCTCTTAAATTATACCATAATATGTTATATAATAAAGTACAAGATTACCATCTTTTCAACTAGAAAATTGCATAGTTTATGCAACCATCTTTATACCACGATTCTGATTTACTCGGACTTTGTCCCTTGCTTGAGTCATAAATCTCAATCCATTAATTGTGAAACTAGAAAATGATTTTACATCAAATTTTGGACCATATGCAAGCCATTCTAAACTTTCTGTTATTTTATGATTGGGTTTGTTGAGTTCAACTCGAATCTATGCATACAAAAACATAAAATGTGTTTAAAGCAAAGTTTTAAAACATTACATACAAGTACTAATGAATTCTTGTATGTGACATTTACATGGTTGTGAAACCAATTAATAAGCTCTCTCTTATGTTTATCATACAACCATTTTTCCTCCTTTTTTTTAATGATGATTGATCTTCCGTAAGTTTAAATACATTCTATAATGTTATTAAAGATATATCAAGTAGATATCATCATTAATAGTTAAATAAAAAATATCTTTTGCATAAATGGAAAGGTTAAGCATCACTTACTCTATGTACGGTTGTGCCTCATTATTATTTACCAAAATAATTCGTTATACTTTTTCCCATCAAGTGCGATCAATAAACAATTTCTTACTTCCACCAAGCATAGGATTACCTACTTGGATCATTTGACGTTCTAAGAACAACTTATGCATAGGATTCCTAATTTTAGTGTAACCACTAAAGTATTCAAAACAAAACTCAATGGCCTTTTCACCAATGTAACGTTCCACCATGCATCCTTCAGGTCAATTTATATTATTTACATATCCTTTAAGGACTTGCATATATCTCTCAAAAGGATACATCCATCTTAAGTAAGTAGGACCACACAATTGAACCTCTCGAACTAAGTGAACACACAAGTGAATCATTATATCGAAGAAAGGAGGAAAATATTTTTCAATTAGACACAAAGTCTCTACAACATCTTTCTATAAAGAGTTTAACTCGCCAATTGATATAGATTTCTTGCATATTGTATTAAAGAATGAACAAAGAAGAATTATTGATAATCAAACATGTTTTGGAAGAATTGATCTAATAGCAACTGATAATAACTATTGCATTGAGATATGAGAGTCATGTGATTTCAATCCATAAAGTTTCTTATCGATGATAGACACAAAATTTCTTAAGTTGGACGAGTAACCATCAGGAAATTTCACACCCACCAAACATTTACAAAACACATCCTTCTCTTTTTTTGACATTGTATATGATGTTGGTGGCAAGTATGTTCGATTCTTATCATTTTTCACCCTTGGTGCCAATTAAGGTCGTATGCCTAGTTTCTTTAAATCCAGTTTTGCTTTAATTCCACCCTTCGTTTTTCCAAGTATATTAAGTAATGTACCAATCAAGCTCTCATATACATTTTTCTCAATGTGTATGACATCTAAGATGTGACGAATGGGTAGGTCTTTCCAATAAGGTAATTCCCAAAATATTGATTTTTAATTGTAACAACCATGATCTACTGATTCAGTAACATTTTCATTTTCACCCCTTTTTATTAGTTGACCTTTTTCATTTTCCTACCTTAGTGAGTATTCTTGTTTTCATCTTTCCATATCTTTTGAATGTCATATCATTCAATTACCTTAATATCTCAACACCTCGCAAAGGTTGGGGTGCATGCTCATTATCTTCTTCACCATCGAACAGTTTCTTTTGGTATCTAAACTTGTGTCCAGATGGAAAAAATATTCTATGTCTTATATAAGACATCTTTCGTCCGTGAACAAGATAAGTTGCAGAAGTGTCATCACTACATATAGGGCATCCCTTGTAGCCTTTTGTTTCATGTCCTGATAAGTTCCCATAGGTAGGAAAATCATTAATTGTCCATAAAAGGACCCCCCTCAAGTTAAAGTGTTCTTTTTTATATGCATCATAAAAATTTACACCACCATTCCACAATGTCTTTAAATCATCTATCAGAGGTTACAAATATACATCAATTTCAATACCGGGTTATTTCGGTCCTGAGATAAATAATGTTAACATCATGAAGTTGCTTTTCATGCACAACTAGGGAGGAAGGTTGTATGTTACCATAATTACTGGCCAACAACTATATCTACTACTAAGGGAATTATGTGGATTAATTCTATCAGTAGCAATGGAAAGACGAAGATTGCACTACTCAGATGCAAATTGAGGGGATAAATTATCTATTATTTCCAATTTGGAGAATCACAAAGATGACATAGCACCTTATCATCAGATCGATTATTTGAATGCCAAGTCAACATCTTTGATGTCTTTTTACTTTTGAACAACCTTTGAAAGTGAGGAATAAGAGGAAAGTACCAAAGAACCTTTACGAGCACGCCTTTCTTAGGTGTTGTCTCATTTGTAGCATGCTTCCTTCTCGATTCTTTACATATTGGACAATCATCTAATGTCTCATATTCTTTTCTATAAAGAATGGAATCATTTAGACAAGTATGAATCTTATTATATTCCAGGCCAAATCAACTAAGAGATTTCTTCACTTTATACATTGAAGATGGAAATTCAATACCCTCAGGAAACATATCTATTAGTAGATTTAGTAATTCTGTGAATCCTTTGTCAGAAAACCATGTTTTGCCTTCACATTGTACAAATGAACCAATCTAAAAAATTTAGTGTATTTTTTCATTTTGGATACAATGGTTTTTCGGTATCTTTTAGAAGTTTTTTAAAGGTTTCGGGATCATCTTCATGTAGTTCATCTTCAACACCATGAAACATATTTTATGTCTGTACATTATGATAAGATGTATGTAATCCACTCACATTATTATATATCTCTTCCCCATGAGTATTATCAATATTTTATCCATGATAATACCAACATTTATAACTCAAAAGAATACCACTATGGATAAGGTGATACTTAACCTCGTCAACTTCATGAAATCACTCATTTTTAAATTTAACACATGGACATCGAATCATACTAATTTCATTATTACTATTTCTACAAGCAAATTCCAAGAAACTTTCAACTCCAGAAATGTAGTTCTGCTCAATTCTACATTTTGAAATCCAAGATTTGTCCATTTTCTTTTAATGACATTAAGCATATTAAATATGTATCCAATCAATATATTTAAGGTATTATTATATATGAAATCCCTAATTATTAGAATATATACCAAAACATACATAATACAAAAAATTATCATCTTAATTATTTTAAAATTATATTACTTTTACTAAATAAAATATAATTAATTGTATGTAAATAAATTTATCCACGTACGGTAAATATTCTACTCCCTCAAACCTACAACATCCAGATGTTATTTCCCTTGACCCACTTAGAAAATTAGCCAAACAAATAATAACATGCATAATACAAAACATACATAATACAAAAAATTATAAAAATACTTACAAGAGTAAATGAAGTGACAAAATGAAGGAAATGAAAAAAAAGTGTTTTGTAAGTGAGAAAATGGGTATAGATTTTTTAAGAACGCTAAAAAAATAGGGGATTTGAAAGATAATTTGGAGAGAAAGAAAACACACTAAATGATGTTGGAAATGGTGGTCATAGGTAGCCGAAAAATGTGAAAGAGTGGAGGAGGTGAAGCTCAGTTTTGATTTTTTGGGTGCTGTAAATTAGAAATTTTGTGTCTAATGGAGAAGAAAGAAGAGAAAAGGAAAAATCCATATGGATAACATCGGTTGACGTGTTGAACTGATGCTACACGAGGACGTAGCATTAGTCCTATGTGTCAACCGACGCTATCCATATGTGTAGTGTCGATTGACACGTAGAACCGACACTACGTTCTACGTGTAGTGTCGGTTCAACACTTCAACCGATGCTATAAGTAGCATAGATTTTTTTACCAAACCGAATTTAAATTGATTATAAGTCAATTTTCTCCATAAACTGACTTTACATATAGACTTAAATGCCACATTTTGTACTAGTGTCACAAGCTTAAATGGGTAGGAGTGCTTCATTTGCTTTCAAGCCTCAAAGAATAGAACGTTGGCTGTACTAGCAGTTTCTATCAATATGTGATGTCGAGCTATGGTGGCCACCATAAGGGTGACTACTAAGGCATATAATTATAAGGATGGATTAACCTATATGCTTTTGTTTTTGAAAATTTTATGTATGAGTCTGTGAGTTTAAGATTTTAGCCTAGGTTGCATGCATCAACAACCTGTAGAATTTCTAGGCTATCAGATGAGTGCTTCATAAGCATTATTGGAGCTACCCCTGTTAAGACCTCCCATGATGACTTTGTTCTCTAGGACTTCCTATCCTTAAGAATGGTCTCTATCTCTTGATGGGAAGGCCTTCCATAGTGGTCACTTATGTTATAGCCTTTGGTTGTACCTAAACTCATCTAAGTACCCTTTTTCTAATAAGGCACTCAATTTCATTCTTTAGCTTATGATAGTTCTCAATTGAGTAGCCAGTTTCCTTGTGAGACCAACAACATTGAGACTTGTCCCAACTGGGGATTTTCTGTTTATTAGGCCAGCCGATTTCTTAACTTGCATAAGCATAACCTCTCTTATTGAGAGAGGTGTAAGTCTATAAACCTTTCTAATGATGGATAAGGTTTATATCCTTGATCATTTTATTTTTTATATGGTCCATAATGGATCTCTTATTATTGCAACATAGGGACTCATCCATGCCTCTACGTTTTTGCTCTCTCTATAAGGAACCCTATTATAGGGTTTGATGTAAGACCATGATGGCCATTGAGTGCAGGTAGTCTACCACTTGTATCTTCTTTGAGTTGAATCAAATTCTTTTAAAGACTTATCTCTTCCTTACTATAAGGTTAACAAGTGTGTCAAGGTTTTTAGCCTCATTCTCTTGGTTGAGAAGTGAGAAAAAAACTATTTTCCAAATTATGAGAAGGAATTAATAGTGTTAGGATTTAGGGTATGATACAAGGCTTTAGCCTTATCTATCAATGTAAGCTAAAAAGCTTGACACTTGACCATGTCGGTGTAGGCATAGAGGGCCATCTAACTTTTAAAATTTCCAAATGTTCTAAGGGGTATTTTATGCCACTTATGGGTTTTTGTATTAGGGAACTTCAACTTATCAAAAAATGGGATGGCTATGATCTTTAGGGTGAATGGGGACTTAGTAGACACTGCTAGGTTTGGGATTTATACTCAATTTAGCCTCTTTTAAACTTCTTGCAATTATTCAATGAGTTAATGAATGATGGGATAAAGGATAGTCTCCACTTCATATATAAATTAGATCTTGGTGTGTTCATTGCCCATTAAGATTTCTTGGTCATCATGGTTGGCTTGGACAATGTCTTCTTTCCTATGGACCTCGAGATGGTCAAACAGATGGCAAAGAACAAAAACCTTTGAGGTTTCTCCCAAATGGTCCAAGACAAATGGCTAGTGGTACTGTGTTCTAGCATCTAATAGTTGGATGACTTTGAATAGTATAAGTAGAATTGTTTTTTCTAGATACGAGACTCTAATCTTGCTATGGATAGTCATTTGGCTACCAAGCCCTAGATGACTACGAGTTTGGCCTTGTACACTCTAGACATTGGAGGATTCCAAAGGGATGTTTTCTAGGGTACAGACAAGTTTAGGACTTGGTGGCTCTGATAGGCACTCTAGGATAGCTTGGAATGTGTTTTCCATCAGGTTCAAATGGGCTATGGCTCTGGCTTTCATCTTCTTGATCCGTCAAGCCCGTTATGAGCAATATGTCTACGTGTTAGATCTACATTTCTGGCAAGTTGTAGTTGATAAGTGCTTGAAAAACACTAATATTATTTGATATATTTGTACTAAAATGTTATAAATAGATTTGAATATACATAAATTTATCATTATTTAAAGTAAATCTTTGTTTTGGAAATTACGTGTATGTTTTGTTGCTTTTAATGTATTTCTAGTTTAAAATTGATTCAAATGATAAACACATGAAAAAACATACTTGAAAGCCCTCATTTTCAACTTAGAAGAATAAAAGAATAAAACATGTAAAGCTTACATTAAATCCAACTAATTTGTAAGGGGTGAAATAATAATGTGAGAAATAGCAACGTGGTCCGTGACATGAAATAAAGTGGGCCATAGTGCACTCCTTGCTATCCAAAATCAAATTGATGCATTTAGACATGAGTCGTAATGGTGGAAACATTAGGTTACGACGTGACCTTTTTCAGATTTGATTTTAACACATACCAAATGAGACACGTGCCATGGCAGAGGAAACATTGGGCTGCAGTGCGGGGTGAATTTTTCCTTATGGTCCCTTTTTCTCAACCATTTTCAACTATAAATATAGCTTCATTTCTCAGTATCAAACATACCAAAAATTGACCAATATAAATTTTCTTTAGAAACAAATTCTTAGATAGAATTTGTAGTAGTTTTTTAGTTTTATTTTTATGTAGTGGTTTTGATTCAGTAAACATAATAGAAAAATCTTTTTGGAAGTTTTCCAGATCAGCTATGAAAATTTATGTAAACTAAAGAATATATTTGTGATATTAATTTTAATTATATTATATTATTTACATATTTAATTTTATGTATCTTTTTTAATTCTATTTTTAATTATTGATTATTTATTAAATTTGAATATATCTTGTTGAATATTATTATGGGATGTTAGTATGTTGTTATTTTGTAAAATATTAATTTAGGTAAATATTTTTATAAAATAAATTGATTTTATTTCTTCATTCAAAATTTCTATAAAATTTATCACTGAAAAGTATATTGGAGACTGATAAGTGCTCAAAAGTACTTAATATATAGTGATTTTATACATATTCAATGATTATTTAGATTTATTTGCTTATTTTACTATCATTTTATGAAAATCTATCTTTTCGAAATCACATGTATATTTTCTTGTATTTCATGTATTTCTTGAATTTAAAAACATTCAACTTGAAGAAATTTACTTGATATACTCCATTACAACTTAGAGGATTAAAAAGAAAATATATGTAAAGCATTACATATGTTTTAAGATTTGAAAACAGAAATACAAGAAAAAGGGTTCCTAGTAATGCAAATTGAAGTGTGTCATGGCATAAATATATTGTGAGCCATGACATGAGGCCAAATAGAAAAATCAAATGTATCCCAGATATGATGTGGGCCGCAGTATGAAAACATTGTATAATAAATTAAAACATTCAACTTGAAGAAATGTACTTGATATACTCCATTACAACTTAGAGGATTAAAAAGAAAATATATGTAAAGCATTACATATGTTTTAAGATTTGAAAACATAAATACAAGAAAAAGGGTTCCTAGTAATGCAAATTGAAGTGTGTCATGGCATAAATATATTGTGAGCCGCGACATGAGGCCAAATAGAAAATTCAAATGTATGTGGGCCACAGTATGAAAACATTGTATAATAAATTAAAACATTCAACTTGAAGAAATTTACTTGATATACTCCATTACAACTTAGAGGATTAAAAAGAAAATATATGTAAAGCATTACATATGTTTTAAGATTTGAAAATAGAAATACAAGAAAAAGGGTTCCTAGTAATGCAAATTGAAGTGTGTCATGGCATAAATATATTGTGAGCCGCGCCATGAGGCCAAATAAAAAAATCAAATGTATCCCAGATATGATATGGGCCGCAGTATGAAAACATTGTATAATAAATTATTTTTAAACTTTTGTGTAATAAATTATTTCATGTATAATTTATTTTACTAAATTATGTATAATTTTATTATTCTTTACTATATGTTTAGTATTTCTGTGTACGAATAAGTATTGTTTTATAAATTTATATATATATATATATATATATTAACTTGACAGTTGAAATTAAATTCTATTTTTATTATAATATGTGAGGTAGGACGTCTTTAGGGTACCCTCTCACAAATATACACAAACCATCTAGAATGTCAAGAAAGCTGAATTTTGACATCCTACAACCTTTTGAACCTATCCTTAATCCTTTACCTGAACCATTAGACATGGGGAAAATCCATCACAAAGAAAGACCATAATAAAGGAGTTTGAAAGGCTAGTAGTTGACAATGTAACTGCCTTTATCCATTTGGGTGAGGTTGCTAGGAACTATGAATTATAAAACATTCATTTTTCCATGATTCATTCTTTTCATGGAAATAAAGACTCTGTGTCTTTTATTAGGGAATTTTATTCTACAACACAAACATAATCAATTTAGAATGATATGTTTCCCCTACACCCTTAAAGATAGAGCCAAGGCATGGCTAATATCACTTCTAGGTTTCTGGATGACTTGGGAGGAAGTTTACAATAAATTTATGAAAAACTTCTATTCCCATTAAAAGGCGTCAGAGTTAAGAGATAAGATTGCCACTTTCTCTTAAATGGAGTGAGAAACTTTTCCTAAATTATGGGACATGTTCAAACTTTTTCTCACTCAATGTCCCTATCACAGCTACCCACTATAGCTATAAAACTAATTTTTCTATGATGGATTGACATAACAATGTCATTCCATCATTGATAATGATACTAGTGGAGTGATGGAAGAGAAAACATCCTTAAAGACTTACAATCTCTTTGAGATGTTGGGTGTTAATTCCCAACAAAAGAGCTTTGGAGCAAGAAGGGTAGGAGTCCATGAAATTGACTCCGATGACCAAGAAACTTACACTTCTTACTACACATGCCACGACAAATGAAGAACAATGTGGTGTGTGTAGTAATTTGGGACATGGTGTTGATACTTGTCCCTATCAAATAAAAGCTATAGTTGGACCATGAAATTGACTCTGATGACCAAGAAACTTACACTTCTTACTACACATGTCACGACAAATGAAGAACAATGTGGTGTGTGTAGTAATTTGGGACATGGTGTTGATACTTGTCTCTATCAAATAAAAGCTATAGTTGGACCTGAGTAGGTCAATGTTTTAGGGAGATACCAACAAAGACTTAAGTATAACCCCAATACTAATACTTATAATCTTGGGTGAATGAATCGTCCCATTTTCTCTTAGAGGCATAACAACCCTCAATTTGCCCAAAGCTTAAACCCACCAAACTAGTAATTCCACTAACAAATGCCCAAAGCTTGAACAGTTAATTGGGAACTTGCAGAAGCAAGCCAAGGAATAGATATAAGGTCAGAACACAAAAAGAATTCAATAACAAACGGATACTGAGTTCACAAAAAAAGATGAAATCTCTCATGCAACATCTCACTAGACAATAAAAATAGTCTTGGATGAGAGGTAGCCCATTATTTATTAATTTTTTTAATTTACTTAAATTCCATTTTGTATTTTTTTGTTTTTATTTATTTTGTGTGATTTTTAAAATTTATGTGTGGTTAACATAGATTTTTATTTTAATATAATATAAAAAATAAAAAAGGGAGGACCAAGAAAACAAGTGAGAAGTGCAAAATGGTTTACACCCCGGTATGAAAAAATTTTGGGTTGTAGAATGAGGTAAAATTTGTAACAGTGAGAAATGCAAAATGGTTCATGATGCAACATGAAAAATTCTGCATGGTAACCAACGTATATATTTTTGCCTACAAATCCTTTTTCCTATGCAAAAATCATACATTTTCTTTCATTTTCTCACTCTTTCTCACAAAAGCCCACCTTTCTATCCTACTAAACACCACCATAACCCTCAAAAATCCCAATTTTCTTCCATTTTTCTTCAAAACCTTTACCAATAATCAGTTTCCTAATAATTTCCTGTCAATCCAACAAAGAAATTTTCAATTTCTTCAATAAAATCAAGAATCTTCATATTCAACAAAAGAGGTATTTTTCATTTTTCTTCTTTCCACACCAATACAAGTTTTCATAAAATTTTAGAGTTTTAGTCCTAAATTGAATTCTCTAAAAAAATTGGAAATTATTATGATTTTTTTGAGTTTCAAAACCTTAATTAGGAAAACTAGTGGTTAGGATATTTGTATTGTTGTCTAAAATTTCTACGAACTCCTAAAATTTAGATTTTGTTTAATTTTGAAAATTGAACCAAAAAGAAGTAGGAAAGGAAAGGAGGTTTCAACTTCTAAAGGTTATGATAATTCAAAATACTCTAGTTATAATGCTAAAGTTTGCTTTGAAAAAGTGATGGAAGTAAATATGGGTTTTATACCAGAATAAGGGATGGAATTTAATGATGGACTTGAAGGGATTACTAATATAATAGAAGTCCTAGGCTATAAAAAGGTTTATAAATGAGCGAGAGGCTACTATTGAATATCTTGTTCAGAAATTATTTACAAATTTTCTCAATGCTATTGATGGTAAAGTAATTGATGGGAATGTACTAGTTTCATGTGGATCAATTGATATAAATATTCAATATTATTTAGTGAAAACTAGAGAAGGTGAGTATGAGCAATATCATAGTAATGTAGATTATACTGTAGTTTTAGAAAGCTTAACTATATAAGGTGTTGAGAGGATTTTAGCTAGTAGTAAACATAAAGGTTTTGAAGCAAAGCATTTGGATAAAATTTCAAGAATTTGGATGATGTCACCAAACATTATAGTACTGTTTGATATAAAAAGGGCTAATTTTCTTTATACAATCATATCTAAGATGCCCATGGATGTTGGAGAAATAAGTTACTAAAGAATTAAACTATTTGTAAATTGTCACCGTATGGGTTTCTTTTTCCCCTAACTAATAAATGCTTTATGAAAGAAAGTGGGGTATCTCGTTCAAAAGGTAAGGTTATTATATAACCCCATGAATTATTGAACATGATTTACTTTGATGAGCTTACTTCTAATATGAACATTATTCCCACTAAAAGAAGAACCATTACTCCATCAAGAATGTCAATAAAAGATAAATTTCATAATTTTGGTGAGAGAATGAGCAACATGGAAGAATACCAACAAGATTGGATCAATAGGATCAGTGTTAATGATAGTATGCCTTTTGAGGTTAGTGTTAAATTCCTTACACTAAGATTGGATAAATTTTATATCGATACCTTTTTTATTTGAATATGAAAGTATTTTCAACTAATTATTATAATAAATCATGAATGTTTAAAATATTGAAATGAAATATGTTATAGATTTTAGTTATAAACTTAAAATAAATTTTAAAGCATAAGAAGTTTTGTTTTCTTATTCTTTTTATTTGTTTATATATTATTTGTCTTTTTTTTTATTTTTTGATGTTTGTGGGTATCATATCTAAAAAACCCTCACGAGAGTTAAACTCATCCACTAGGGTAACCTAGGAGTTTAAAGGCTTCTTACATACGCTAAATGCAACTATGTCAATTATGAAAATGATTTAGGATAGTTTAATTTTTAGTTTTTCATCATTCTTGCTAACTAGCAAGAAGTTGGTTGAGGGTTGTGATAAATGCTTAAAAGCATTTAATATATCATGATTTTATGCATGTGAAATGATTATATATATTTACATTTGCTTATTTTACTATCATTTTATGCAAATCTATCTTTTCAAAATCATGGGTATATTTTGTTTTTTCATGTGTTTCTTGTATTGAAAAAGATTCAACTTTAAGAAATTTACTTAAAGAACTTTGTTACAACTTAGAGGAATAAAAATAAAATATACATAAAGCATTACATGTGTTTTAAAATTTGAAAAAGGAAATACAAGGAAAAGGGTTCCAAGTAATCCAGATTGAAGTGTGCCACAACGTAAATATATTGTGAGCCACGACTTGAGGCAAAAAGGAAAAAGCAAATGTGTCCCTGATATGATGCAGGTTGTGGTGTGAATACAATGTAGCCAATCTGCGAGTATAATGGATTGTGTCCAAAACCGTGTACAGGTTGTGTATACCGTGGCATGAAAAAGTTGTATGTTGCAGCGCCAAGCTAATTTGTTTTGACATTTTTCTCTTTCCTCGACTTATAAATATGAACCTAGCTCTATTGTTAAAATGGTCCAATAATATCTTAATCCTTTATTTCTTAGTTTCTTAAGCTTTCCTTTTATTAGTTTAAAGTTCTTCTCTTTCTTTTATGTAATAGTTTTAGCTTTTAATTCAATTAACAGTGTAGCAATTATGTTTTGAGGCTTTATGGGACATAAGAAATTCTAAAGAATTCTTTTGAAGTATATTTAAATGTATTAATTTTTATAATCTCTAAGTGTTGTTTTACTTACTATATGCTTAATTTATTGATAATTTATTAAATTATGTATGTCTCGCTATAAAAGTATGGGATATTAGTAATGTTGTTACGTTTGTGAAATATTAAAGTTGGTAAAACATTTTTATTAAATGGATTAAGTTTAATTTCTTCATCAAGATGTAACCATAAGTTTGTTAAAGAAAATTATATTGACGTAATATTTTTCATAATAAAGAAGAGAGTTATATTTATGATTTAATTACCTAAATCTCATTTAGAATAGTGCTCTTAAATTTTAACATATATCAACTATATAGTTAGAGTGAAAATTCTATTTCAATTTTTTTTACAAGAATTACTACATAAAAATATATCAACGAGATATTTTTAGTAGTAGTTTTAAAATCTAAAAGTTAGTTTTTTTTATACTTAAATCATTAATCTAACTTAGACAACTTGATAAGAGTTTAAATTGTTAAATCCGATCAAATGCAATAATTAATGGTTCATGAATCTCTTATAAAAGAAGTATAATTCAATTAAAATTATCTACTAGACTAGACTGATGGTGATAAGTGATTTTAATCAATAATAAATGGTAAACTTAATTATTCTTCTATATATATATATATAAGAGAATCAATCATCTGAATTCATTTCTTTAATAACATATTTAATATTGAGCAAACATGATTAAGTAACTAATATATCAAACAGATTCTCTATTGAATGATAAATATTTAATTGCTTAATTATTCACTGAACCTGTCTTTATTTTTATATCACTAGTATCGTGACAGGATGTTTAGGTTTTTAATTTTATTTTTTAGAATTTGTTGAATAGTTTAAAACCAAGTGATTCCTCTTTAGATCACTTTTGGAAGTATACTTATCATTTTCTATAAATAATTCATATACGTGCGAGCTACTTTATAAATCATACAAAATTTGTACACAATAATTTTTTTACATCAATGACATATTTTTCATAATAAATTTAAAATCTAAGAATTAGGTTTTAGGATCTAATTTTGACACCTTGAATGAGAGTCTAAATTATGTGTTTTTCCTAAAGTAATGATTTATATGGTATGTTATGTTTTTTAGAAACAAAACATAATTTTATTTATTCAATTAGTGATCCCCGCCTAAGGATATTAATTGGTTTTATTGAAAACCAACTTGATCTCCACCTAAGGATATTTTCATACAATAAAAGGAAAATCAATAACCTTAATTTATATTTTTAATAACCTATTATTTTTGAGCAAGCATGATTAACTAACTAATAAATATTTTAAACTCTTCGTTGAGTGTTAATTATTTATCTACCAAATTTTAGTGAATCAATTCTATTCCCATTCTTTAATTTTATGTTATTAGTTTACTTTTCATGTTTGTTTTAAGAGATTTGTGGGACTATTTAAAATTATGCAGCTTCTATTTAGATCGACCTTGAAAGTATACTTATTTCTTTTTTACAAAGTGATTTGTACACTTGTGAGCTATTAAAAACATACAAAATTTGTACACCAAGTTTTTGGCCCTATTGTCGGGGATTGTCGTAGCATTATCAACTTTATAATTTAGTATTATCAAGTTTTTGACACCGTTATCGGAGAAGAATAACACTTTAAATTTTTATTATTAAAAAGCTTTAAAAAATTGTAAATATTTATGAGCTATTTAATTTATAAAAAAAAGTTAAATTTTTATTTCAAATAAAAAATCTAAAAAAATCTTAATTATTAGTTGCCTTTAGATATTAGAAAAATACCTTAGATTATTTTTATTTTTATTGTAACTATATTTTATATTAGTTGAATTTAGATATTAATTAATTTATTTATTAACTTAATTACTTTTTAGTATTTTTGTAAACTAATTTAAATATTTTTATTTTAACCTAAATTATTTTCCATGCTTTTATTTATTTAATTATAAATTCAATTATTTTTATTTTATTTATTTTACTTTATTTTATTTTTATTTCTTAAACTATTTTGTTTAATATTTTTGTGTACTAACACAAATTTCTTGTATGATATAATTTATTAACTCATTTTAATTATTTATTTAAATTTTTATTGTTGTACTATAAATTGTGTGTATCATATATTATATATTGTATTTATTTTATCTTTTTATTTTTTTCTATTTGACAGGTGAATTTCATTTATTATTTTCGTAGTTTCTATAAGGTAGAAGATACTTTGGGTATACTTTTACACCTAACATAGACAACGTTAACATATATAAGAAATTATTAAGAAGGTTAGATACTGAGGTCCAAGAGCTTTCAATTTAACAAAACATAGAACCAAACTTAGACCTTCTAATTAGACCTATAGAAATGAGGAAAAATCCACAATATAAGGAAACAATAATGAAAGAGCATGCAAGGTCAGTTATTGGCACTAACTACTGCCTTAATCCAATTGAGTGAGGCTACACAAAATTATGAATTGAGAAACATTCTTTCTATGTTACCCTCCTTCCATGGATTAGCTCATAAAAACTCTTTTCTTTCATTAAGGACTTCTATGTAGCAGTCCAAATCTTCCCTCTTAGTGTACTAACCGAGGAACAATTGAGAATGAAGTGTTTTTCCTATACATTCAAAGATAGAGCTATGGCTTGGCTAATATCCCTCCTACTAGGTTCCTTGATAAATTGGGAGAATACTTACAAAATATTTATGGAAAATATTTATTCTTATAAAAAATAATATCTAAGGACAAAGATTGTTACTTTCTCTTAAATGGAAGGAGAACCTTTCCATGAGACTTGGGTAGGTTAATTTTATTCCCCACTTAATGTCCTCATCATGGTTACTTAATGCAGGTGAATAATCAATTTTTCTATGATAAATTGACACAACAATTTCAATTCATTGTTGACAACACTATAGAAGGAGTTTGGGCAAGAAAACTACCCTAGAGACTTATAATCTCTTTGAGATTTTGGGTGCTAATTCCTCAAAAAAAGAGCTCACAAGTATGAAAGGCTAGAGCCCATGAAATGGACTCTAGTACTGACGTGTCAGTGCAAATTGCATAACTAACCAAGCAAGTTGCAATTCTCACTACATAATCCACTCCTAATGAAGAATAATAAGGAGCATATAGTACATTGGGCCTTGGTGGTGATACTTATCCCTACCAAACTAAAGTTTTTGCAAGACCTTAATAGATTAATGTCATATAGGGATACCAACCAAGACATATGTATGATACCAATGCATACACCTATAATCCAGGGTGTAGAAATCATCCTAATTTCTTTTGGTGGCAAAAAAATCCTCCATTTGCTTAGAAATCCAATCAATAGGCCCAAAAATATCAACAATTGTCAAAAAATCCTCCTAATAGACTAACTCTAAGAACAATTAAAGGTTGGACTCCTTGGAAGCATTTGTGAATCGGGTGGAGATACAGATAAAGCAACTGGTTGAACACTTGCATAAGTAAGGGAAAGAATAGCTATCTAGTGAGCACGACAAGTGAACAAAATATCATGAAGATATTGAGTCTATTAAAAATGGAAGTCCCCTGAGAAACATTTTGCTAAGACAACAAACATAGTCCTTGATGTGAGGTAACCCATTATTTTTTGCTATTTTTTAAATTTTTATTCTAAATGTTATAGTTTTGTTGTTTTTATTATAATTATTTACTGATTAATTTGTACAATAGTTATAGGTGTTTTTATTAATTTTATTATAACTTTATACCTCGACATGGGTCTTTGGATTGAAAATTGGGTGTGAAGAATTAACTTTTGCACAATGGAATGAACTTAAATGTGCTATGGTTCAAGTGGTTCTAAATGTTTTTGGTTAGAATTTTAAAATTTCATGTTGTGGCATGAATAAACCTATGTTGTGATCCATGTTCAATTTTTGCATTGAAATATCTAGTCCTACTCATTTTAGCCCCCATTTCTCTCATTTTCTTCATATTCTTCATATAAAACCCTAAATATGTTATCCTCCAAACACACATAAACCCTCAAAAATCCCATATTTTTCCTTCAATCTTTCAAGTTTCTTCACAAGAATCATATTCCCATATATTTTCTTACCATTTATTGAGATGTTTTGTCAATTCTACTTCAATAATCTTCAAATTTTCATCTTCAACAACAGATGTCTGCAAAACTTCTTTTCACAAATAGCACAAGTAAATGACTAAAATATTTTAGAATAGTTCTTGAGTTAATTCTTCTAATTTTTTAGATTTATTCTAGAATTTTTGGATAAAAAGAGTACCAAATCCTAATTTGAATAAGTGACGGTGAGGAAATATTTTTGATTTTTTATAGTGTCATGTTGTTTGAAATTTTTAGAATATCAATGAACTCTTGGATTTTTAAGATTAACTTGATTTAATGGCACCAAAAGGAGTAGCTGTGATAAAGGAAAGGGGATATAGGTCTCTATAGAATACAATAAGGTTAAAATCTGTAGGTGTAAAGGCTAAACTCATATTTAAGAAGGTCACTGAAATAAATAAGAGTTTTGTTATATAATGGGGCTTAACTTTTGAGTTAAGAAAATATTTCCATTTTGAAAGAATAACTAATGCATAGCGGCTTTAGGATTGAGACGATTTATATCTATACTTGTAAGTCATGTTGTACTTTGTGTTTGTGTATTGACTTTTTGTATGTAAAACATAGAGTCTATTTATTTTACTTAATGTATCTATCTTTCTCTTTGTAAGGTTGATTACTAACAATCAATGATGCACACATGCACATAGGTATGATTTATATACAAGAATTTTTACATACACACTATAGGGTTGGTTTTCATAATGTGTATTCTTGCTCACTCACATTGTTGCTCTTATTTTTGTTTCATTTTATTACGAGTGTGGATATTTATGGAAATTAATTGACATTTTTAGAAACAAAAAATGGGAATTTTTGGCACCTCAACATGTCCCTTATTGGGCCTCTCGTTGGACCCTTGATGAGGTGCTCAGTAAGCACCTTCGATGAGGCCTCGATAAAGTTCATCCTTGTGCTTGAGTGAGTTCAATAAATACCCATTCTCTTCTTGTTTTTAGATCACTATTACCTTGAGTATTGTTCGATATTAGTGATTTATGACTATATGAGAAAATTTGTACACTTCAGTGTTTGCGAGTAAGTGTTATTATATGAAGAGTCTATATGGTTGACTTGTGTGTCAGCAAGTAGTTGTCAAGATACAACTTTTTTCATGCGAGGAGCCTATTTAGTTATGAGTAGTGTGTCGATTGTATGACTTTTCTCAAATTGTTAGTTGTGTATGGTACATAGTTAACTGTGTGTCACACATAAAATATTTGTGGTTTATGGTTGAAAGTGGTTCACACGGTGATTATTGTTTTTTTGTGATTAAGGGTGGTCCACAAATTTTCTTGTTCACTTCACATTATTGATCTATGGGTATTAATCACACCATATCAATGGTGCTTGCTTTAGAGGAAATTCAAACTCGTGTGTCAAAATAAGTCATTGTGGAGGCAGCAAGCAAAGGTAGGAATATGTAGTTAGAACGAAGGACCTGACTTATAAAGATATTTCTATGAGTGTTGTATCTATTTTTATTGCTTAGTGGATTTATTTACTGTCGAGTAGTTTTCATAAGCAACCCAAGAATATTACCACGTTCGTAGGGCTCTAAGTGGGTGTACCTCATTATATCTATTATTATTCATGATTAGATTGTGTGTTAGCAAAATCTGAGTTTCTATTGTATATGTAAAGCTTATTTGTTATATGTTATTGCATACTTTATTTTCTTTGTATGTAGCATGCCTATAACTTTCTATTTATTACTTTTGTTGTATTAAATTAATTTTTCTACTTCATGATTAATTTATATTGCTTCCACTTTTTATCTGTATGCTATTACTACAAAATTTAGCTTATTTTTGATGTTGTTACTAGTTCCCAGGCTAATAGCATCAAAAACTAATTAAATTTTGTATATTTTTAAATAGCTCCTAAGTGCACAAATCACTTTTATAAAATGATAAAATATACTTCTAATGTCGACTTAATGAAGAATCGTATGGTTTCTAAAAAATTCAAAAATTCTTAAAAATAAAACCTAAATATTCTGTTACAAAGTTTGGGTTTGAGAAATTTAATCTAATAACATAAAAAATAAGATAGATTCAACAAAAAAATGGCAAATAAACATTTATATTCAGTGGAGAATTTATGAAATAGATTAGTTAGTTATTAATATTTGCTAAATATTAATTATGTTATTAAAGTTATGCATTAAGATTATTGATTCTCTTAAATACTAATAGTAGATTAATTAGGTCTACCATTTGTTATTAATGAAAATCACTTAATGACTTATGTTGGTTCTATCAATTAAGTTTAATTAAATTATACTCTTTTTCTAAGAGATTAATAAGATATTCAATTTCCACTTTAGTCGGGTTTAACAATTTAAACTCTTACTAAGGTATCAAACTTAAGTTCAATATTTTAAGTATGTGAAAACTTACATTGAAATTCTAAAAGTACTACAAAAAAATATGTTGTTCATATATTTTACAATAATAATTATTATAAAAATCTTTGAAATATAGTTCTCTAAACATCCAAATAATCAAATCCAAAATCGAAGAGTTAACTCCAAATTAGATTTATATAATTAAATCTTAAATCTAACTTTCATATTTATTATGAAAAATACTTCATCAATATGTTCTTCCTTTCACAAACTTCGTTTTAATCTTGATAAATAAATAAGACTTAATAACTTTGAAAGAAAGTGCATATATTTCGCAGTTTATCTTATCCTTTTAACATATGGTGCACATTAATCCTATATCTACCAAAATACAAGAAATCTTAATTACATATAAATTTAATTTTTATATCATTTAAATACAAAATAACACCATACAAAACAGGGGCAAAATATTAGAAAGATTTAGATTAAGCTGGAGGTAATAATTGAGTAGAAGATTCAAGAACCAATTAAAAGAATTGAATATCATATTCAAGAACATCAATCCTATGATTTTTTTCTCCTTTCTTTTATTGTTTCCATGAATATTTTTTTAATTTTTTTTTTCATGAATAACTAATTTTATAATTAATGGTGGGTGATTTTAAAGCCCTAGACATGGATTGCAATATTTAATAAGATCTACATTATTCTACTCAACTATTCTTTTTGATTTTGTATTAATTCTCAGATTTAATTATTGTATGAATTTATTTGACTATTTAAGTGTACAATTAAAGAATCAAATTAATCGTTATTAATCAATTTAGTTGATTAGATACGTAATCACTCCATCAATTTAAATAATTAGCAATAAATTGTTTGCTATGAGAATTAATACTCAAGATAATTAAACCGAGTTTATGTTTTTAACCATAATCCAATTCGCTTCTTTAAAAACTAAAGCTTTTGTATAAAAAAGAGTTTGAATTAAAAATTTGTTTAGTTCAACAAATCTGTAAGAAGATGAGAAGATTTTACATTTGTGAATTTTTCTAAGTTGGTGTAATAAAAGAATATGACAATAGGATATGCTTTTGTTGATTTGCAATCTCGTGGTGGAAAATGATCCTACAATCGTTCTTTTATTTGAATCTTTATATTTTATATTTATCTTTATAAATCTTTAGTTTTTAGATTTAATTTTTAGTGTACAAAACCAAAATCCTCGATTTTAAAAAAATATGAGTTAGATTTCGAAATCCTCTACAAGAAAGACTTTTACTTACTATGTACTAATTTATGACATCTTAAATAATTTAAAGTGAGGTTTCAGTTGACACATCAATTTTTGGTTCCATATTTTTGGAAATTTTTGTTCAAATAACTGTAAATACTTTTATTTATTTTTAAGTACTATATATATATATATATATATATATAATAAAATATATTAAAATAAAAAATAAAAAATTTGAAAATTTGAAAATTTGAAAATATATAAAAATTAAAAAACTAGAAAAATCTCATTAAAAATTAAAAATATATATTCTTTATTTTTATTTTGGTTTATTTATATTTGTATTTGTTTTATTTTTACTTAACTTTTTTATAATCTTTATTTTTTTCAGAATCAAAGTGAATGAACCCACACTACAATATGAGATTAAATACAGAATTTCTTGAGCAAGTAATTCTAATATATTTTCCAAGTGCAAGCAATTCATGAGAATGTTATTTTAGTTTATTTATATTTGTGTTTGTTCTATTTTTACTAAATTTGTTTATAATCTTTATTTTCCTTTTAGAGTCATAGTGAATCAACCCACGCTACAATCTGAGATCAAATTCACAATTTCTTAAGCAAGCAATGCAAATAGATCTTCCAAGTGCAAACGACTCATATGAAGATTCAGATAATTCCATCTATGTAGAAATTGGTGTGAATAATCTCAATCAAACTCCTAAGGAAATGGTAGTACTAGCTTTATATCAACAACCATTATGAATTTAATTTGACAACAATGATGCTCTTGAATTAAAATCTAACATGATTCATCTGTTACCTACTTTTTGAAGTCTAGCTGGTGAGGATCCAAACAAACATCTAAAGGAATTTCATGTGGTATGTTCTAGCATGAAATCTAATGGCACTACTGAAGAACAAGTAAAACTTAGAGCATTTCTATTCTCTTTAGAAAATAGTGCTAAAGTGGTTGTACTAGTTACCATCTTGGCCCATTGGAACTATAGAAGAACAAGTAAAACTTAGAGTATTCTCATTCACTTTAGTAAATAGTGATAAAGAGTAGTTGTACTACTTACCATCTAGGACAATAAATAGGTGGGATGAGATGAAACAACTCTTCTTAGAGAAATATTTTCCAACTTCTAGGGCCACTTGAATCAAAAAGGAAATTTGTGGCATTCAAAAAACAACTAGGAGACTTTATATGAGTATTGGGAATGGTTCAAGAAATTATGTGCAAGTTGCTCTTATCATCAAATAAGTGAGCAACTCTTAATTCAATACTTCTATAAAGGATTTATATCCATGGACTGACGCATGATAGATTGATAACTCTATCAATGTAGTGTCTCAGTTCCCTTTTCTGCGTAACATTTATTTGTTTTATTTGATACGTAGCATTTTGGAGGTTAAAAATTTTAAAATATGAACTTTCTTGTGAAAATGGATAAAAATGTCTTTTTGGAAATATTTTGGATTTTTTAATATATGACCAATTAAAAGATGTCATGTGGACACCACACAAGCATGTGAGTTGACTAGGCACACCACATGACCGAAGAGGGTCAATCGCGTAATATAGGGTGTACCGGGTGATGCAGTCCATGCCATGTGTCGACACAACATTAGTTTTGACTTCCATTGCACAGTCAACGGGTATGCTATGCATCATCACTTAATTCATCCATTCTTCCTACTAGAGTGCCACACAATCCATAACCATGAATCATAGCATGCCATGTGGTACTAACGCAGCTCATGTTGATCGTAACCTATCCATTTTCCATGCATTACATGTTGATTCTCCAAAGGAATCCACATGCCACATGTCACAATCCTATTGGATGGCATTGTAATTTTCCCTTTTCATATTAACCCTTGATCTAAAGCTCATCTAACAATCTAGATTCCACCTAAAACTAAATTAACCCCCTAATTTCCCCATAAACCCTAATGAGCCAAAAATTATCAAAAAAATTATATCATATTTTGGAGCCAAGAGGAGAGAAAAATATAGAAAATTCAAAAGGAGATATAATTTTGGTAGAGATTCAAGAGGAGGTTAGTATTACAATTCAAGAGATTGATTGTATTTCTTATTTTCTCCTTTATTTATCAATTTTTATATATTTCTTTATGAAAAATTATATCTAGCTAATTTATTAATCTTGAGATCTTATGAACCCAATTTTCTACATGTGATGATATAATATTTTTACCCAATTATTACTTCAATTCAATTGTATTATTTAATCTAGTTTTTATGTTATTAATTGTTTGATTAACAAAATTGATCTATAAAGACAATTAAATATATTTGAGAAAATTATTTAATTGTTTGTCTTGATTAAATAACATACATAGTTTCTAGGAAGATATTTATGATTCTTATGTATGTGATCCATAATTGATAAACTTAATAAGTAGTATGTAATGTAATTGACATAAGAGTGTGATTAGGTTAATTACTATATGGTGTGTAGTTTACTTGATAGAGAAATGCATGCTAGGTTAGATTTAATTGATCATGTAATTGATTGGTAATTATATTGGAGGGGATTTTAGTGATTTACATGTTTAGAAAATTGGGAGATTAAGTATTCCTAGATATTTTCTCATATATCTTCTTAGCTATTAATTTTGAGTTAATTAATTATTGCTATTTATTTTTAGTTCTTTTAATTTTGTTTTCTTAATACATAATGACAAAAAAGGAATTGATTTTACTTTTTAGTTTTAAAAATTAGTTTCTAATAACATAATTTCCATGAGAATGATCTTTTTTTTATCATTATATTACTTTTTATGATAATATTCTTGCATATTCATTGCACATAATTCCTTTTGATCATAGATGTAACAAGTGGTGGAGCTTTTATTAATAAGACTTCTGAAACTGTAATAAATTTTATCGTTACTATGGCTGCAAATGCTCAATAGTTTGGCACCTGATCCAAATCCCCACAAAAGGTCAATGAAGTAGAATTTCCTAATAATATTGAACAAAAATTGGGTGCCTTTACTTCAATTGTGAAATAACTAGCAATTAGACTAGTTCAACCTTGTAGAATTTGCACTAAAATTGGACACCTAACAGACATGTATCCTACTATTCAAGACCGTAATATTGAACAAGTAAATTCTATAGGAGGATACTAAGGACAACAAAGGCCAAAATATGATCCCTACTCTAATACTTATAATCCTAGTTGGAGGGATCATCCCAACTTTAGCTATTATAGAGGCAATCAAGTAACTGCCTCTCTAGTAATCCACCAGGTTTTCCTTTTTTAAGAAGTGAACAATCTTATAAAGTGATATCACAAAACCTTCTTCTGCCTCAAGGTAAATCTTTTGGGGATTTGGTAAATATGATATTATACAACACTTTTCAATTCCAATAAGTTACCATTAAGTTACAACAATATACTATGAAGTTCCAATAAGAATCACTCAAGTTTCAACAAGACACAAAATCTGCTATCAAGAACCTTGAAAATGGATTCAGTCAGTTAGCTATTACCATTGGTAAACTCAGAGTATAAGGATCTAGTAAACTTCTCTCTCAACCAATGGTTAATCCCCAGGAAAATGCCAATGCTATATCATTAAGAAGTGGTAAAAATCTTGAAGAAGCTCATGAGGAACAAACCAAAGAAAATGAGACTAAGGATGAGCTAATTCAAGAACAATCATATAATTTTGAGAAAGTGGAAAACAAGACAATCGATAAGAAGGAAGAAAAATAACCACCTAAGGTACAACCCCTATTCCTTTTCCTAGAAAGTTTACAAAATCCAAGAAGGAGGTACATGAGCAAGAAGTCTTGTAAACTTCTTGAAATGTATAGGTTAATATTCCACTTTTGGATGCTATCAATCAAGTGCCATGCTATGCTAAATTTCTAAAGGAATTGTGCACCAACAAGAGGGAGCTTAAAGGCAATGAAGTGGTGAACATGGAAAAGAATGTGTCGACAATCTTATAAAGGAAACTTCCATAAAAATGAAAGGATCCAAGGAGTTTCACTATAACATGCATTATAGGTAACCCCAAATTTGAAAGGGTTGTGCTAGATCTTAGAGCTTGAACTAGTGTTATGCCTTATCCGATTTATGCTACTTTAAATCTTGGTTCCCTTAAAGAAACTGGTGTAGCTATCCAACTTGCCAATCAATCTAATGCTTATCCAAAGGGAGTTTTTGAATATGTTTTAGTAGAGGTTAAAAAGCTTATCTTCCTAGTCAATTTGTATGTACTTAATATGAGAAATGACTCCACTGTTAAGTCAATACCCTTGGTTTTGGATAGACCATTCATGAGAACTACTTGAATAAATATATATGTGCACTCCAAAACACTAACTATGGAGTTTGATGAAGAGGTTATTTGCTTCAAAATCTTTGAAGTAATGAGGCACCCTAGTGATTATAATTCTTGTTTCTTCATTGATATACTTGAAACTTTAGTGTAGAAAATGATTTATGTCAAAAGTAACCACCTATTAGAGGTTGCAATAAGAGAGCATGAAAATCGAAAATTTAAGTGATGAAGAAGGTGATATTGACAAAGTAAAGAAATTGAAGAAGGTGGTTTCCTCTCTTGACTCTTCTCTAGAGATAAATTTGAGGTACAATCTTTCCTATATATCTCTTTTAATGTCTAATGAGAAACCTTTACCTTCCATTGTGCAGGCATCTATCTTGGAGCTCAAACCTCGCTCGAAAGATCTCAAATATTATACTTAGAAGATAGAGACACACTTCCTGTAATTATATCATATAAGCTTTCAACTATTTGAGAGAGGAGCTTAATTTTTGTTTTGAGAGAATACAAATTAATGGTTATATGGATAATTGCCAACATTAAAACAATTGGCACCTTTATGTGCATGCACAAAATATTACTTGAAGATGATTCCATACTAATAAGAGAACTACAAAAGTGATTGAATCCACTAAAAATGAAAGTAGTTAAGAAAGAAGTTATCAACTTATTCAAAGTGGTGTAATTTTTCTAATATCAGATAGCAAGTGGGTTAGCCTAGTCCAAGTGGTTCCAAAGAATTTAGGAGTTAAAGTGGTGAATAATTAGAATAATGATTTGATTCCTACCTGACTTCAAATCAGGTGGCAAATTTGCATTGATTTTCAAAAGCTCAACTTTATGACTCATAAAGATCATTTTTCTTTATCTTTTATTGAATAAATACTTAAGCATTTAGCAAGCCATATTCACTATTGTTTTTTTATGGTTTTTTTGGGTTATAATCATATTATCATTGCATTATAAGACTAACCCCATGTTTGGTTGGACAGAATGGAATCGATTACTAAAATAGAAGGAATCACAATTCTTCTCCCCTCCTTAGTAATTATAATTCCATTCCCATCTAAACTTTTTTTCCAATTTTACCCTCACCTAAAATATAACCTTAAACTCAAATCCCAAATTCACAAACCCAAAATTCCAAAACCGTAAACCCTAAACCCTAAACCTGAAAACATAAATCCTAAAACCCTAAACCCTAAAACATAAATCCCAAAATCCTAAATCCTAACCCCTAAATTCCAAATCCTAAAACCCTAAATCCAAAATTCTAAAACCCTAAACCCTTTTTAGAAAATTAATAATTTTAACCCTAAACCTTAACCCACAAATATAACCCCAAATCTTAAATCCTTAAACCCTAAATCCCATATCCCAAACCTCAAAATCCTAAACCCAATTTAGAAAAATAATAATTTTAATAATATATTTCTTTTTAATTAAGTAATAATTATTTAGAAAAATAATGATTTCAATAATGTATTTTGTCTGACGAAAAAATTGTAATTAAATGACATTATTTGAACTTTACTGAATGTAGGGGTATTAAGGTAATTTACAGCTTTTTTCATTCCATTCCAATGGCAAACCAAACACTGTAATCCTGATTCCGAGCTTGATTTCAGTGGTCAAACCAAACAACATTGTTTACTTTCCATTCCATTCCATTCCGATTTTGATTCCGATTCTGATTCTATTCCACAAACCAAACGCGACCTAAGAGAAGACAAGATTTACTTGCCCCTTTGGAACCTTCGCTTATAGATGCATAAGATTTGGCCTTTGTAATGCTCCCTCACATCTTCCAAAGGTGTATGATAAGTATATTTTTTTATTACATAGAGAGCATTATAGAATTTTTATGGATGAATTTACTATATATGGAGAGTCATTTGATAATTATCTTAGTAACCTTACATTAGTTTTGGAGAGATGCATAGAAACTAACCTTGTACTTAATTGGGAAAAGTGTCATTTTATGGTAGATCAAGGTATAGTTCTAGGGCATGTAATATCATCTAAGGTAATAATGGTTGACAAATATAAGATATATCTTATTTGTTCCTTACCATCTCCTACTTGTGTAAAGAAGGTTCATTATTTTCTTGGTCATGTAAGATTATATCAAATATTTATCAATAATTTCTTAAAAATAACAAGACCTCTATGATAGTTATTCCAAAAAGATATAGTATTTGTTTTCGATGAAGAATGCCTCAAAGAATTTAATAGATTGAAAGAACTTTTAACTGCAAAACCTATTATTAAGCCACCTGACTAGAGTCTACCATTTGAGTTGATGTGTTACGTAAGTGACTATACAATTTGAGCCATTTTGGTACAGAGGGTTGGCAAGCAGATCTTGCTACATCCTTTTCCTCCATGTGTTCCACAGCACAAAAAAATGCTTACTATGGCAAGGTACTAATTTTTTTCCATTTTTGACTTGTTTTCATTTTGTTTCTCATTATTCTACCTACATTGATATAACTAAATAAAAATAAGTTTTTTCGTGATATTTTAGCACAAAATAAGAAAATTAAGTGGTTCAGAAGTGCCCTCAAGCAAAGCCAAGTCTAACTAGTTAATATGATATGGGCAGCACATTCATAAATACATATCTATTAATACATGCCTGAGCAAAAACTATCCCCATCACATATCCATCAATCAACATTCCTTTAATATAAGGACATGCAAGGTTTTTGATGAATTGATTCATATGTGTATTGCACATGATGTCAACCAATACACTCATGAAATCAACTTATATGAGCTTGCTAATCAACTAAGTCTTTTCATAAGTCTATTACACTCCTCTCCACTAATTTAAATATGGATTTAGTTAGAGATCAAAAAGTCTTTGAATGCTTGTAATGTAAGGTTTAGGTGGGGGTCGATAAATGGAGATATTTAGGCTTTTTTCACACTTTAGCTTTCCTTTTATTCATCCTGGAATTCTTAAATGTAATTGGGATTTCACTTGATATTCTAGTGCACTCTATCTTACTATTTTTTTATATATTCTTTTACTCCACATCTTTATATAACTTCACAATACTCACAAACTTATTTTCAATTTTATTCGTTTTTTTGTTTAGAGGGAATTGTGTTGTAAATTTTTTTCTTCACTTTTCTTTTTTGGAATAGAGTGTATTACATTTAACCTCACTCTATAACATAGAACATGATTTTCATTCAAGCTAAAAGTGTAAGGTTAAAGGTAATGCTTATTGGTTAGCCTTAATATGTGGCTTAAAGATATGAATGGTTCTTAGTTAGGCTCAAATGGGTGACTAAAGATATGAACAGTGGTTAGCTTGAAAGGATAAATTGGTCCAATTAAGGCCTAAATCATTTCTCAAGCTAAATAATATTTAGGATTTTCCCTTAATGGATGATAAAATAGATTTTAAAACATGATAGGCCTCATCAACTTGCATAAATAACCTCAAATTTTCTCCCAAAAAGAACATCAAAATAAATCATGAGCATGTGCATAAAATTTGAATCAATCCATTCCAAACTAGCAAGCATATTACATAATTAATGTAAGTGTTTTAATGAACATGTAACATCTTGTATTATTGGGTTCATATGTTTCATGTCAAATATGCATGCATTTAGTTTCCATGTATTCATCAATTTTTATCATGATTAAAAACATCCTAAATAAATAAAATCATCCTAAAAAATAAAATGCATACTAAACACTAAAGTAGAGAATGATTTTCTCTCCCTTACACTTAAATTACACATTGTCCTGAATATTAACATATGAATATAAAAAAATCAAAGGAAAGAAAATTCCCTTAGCCTTGGCACACCACATATGTCATTGAAACTGCTCAATCTTGTTGTGTCATTGCCTTCCACATTTATTCACTTACGAAATTGAAAAATCTAAGTAAAATAATGTTGGCTTAGCTCCCAAAAAGTGCCACATTTAATGTCCTTGACGGACGATTATATCAACTCCTAAGGTGCATCGACCAAGGTTATCGTACATGTTTCATTTGGTAATTGGCCTACATGATAGTGCTTCACTCTATTTCCATTAACAATGAACCATTCTCTTTTATTATACTCTAATTCATTGGTCCCATGTTTGGTTACCTTAATGATGGTGAATGAACTTGACCATGTATGGTAGGTGACATGATTTTCCATGGACTAGACTATTTGGGGTAGTACCAATTGGTGTTTTAAATACAGTTTTGTATGCCCATAAAGCATTATCTAACTTAGAGGCCTAATCCATTTTATAATTGTTCACTATTTTCTCCAAAATTCTTGTCACCTCTCTACTGGACACCTTTACTTTCCTACTTATTTGGGGATGATAGAAGGTAAACACCTTATGCTTAATCCCATTCTTAGACAATAAAGAATTAAAGACTTTATTGAAAAAGACACACTAATGACCTAAGAGAAAAATCATCGGCTCATCGAATCACCTAACTATCCATTATGAAAAATAAGTATCCAATTACAAAGGTAGGAGTCAAACTACTCACCCAGGTAATGCCTCTAAGTAATATCTCCAAAATAAATTTTCAAAGTAATTCTCTCCCTAAATTAGCTCTCCCTTTTTTGTAGATTTTTCTATTAGAGTTCCAATTTTTTACCCTCCTTTTTTTCATATGAATAAACAATATAATTACAAGGCAATGACAACATATTAAGAAAACAAGTAATGTATTTAATGACTAAAAAGAGGAGAGAATTAAATATGAATAAAATCTTCATAAGTTCTACGACTCCTCTAAATAAATTAAGATAAAACAAAAAAAATTAAGAATTGATATATATATATATAATGTTTTTTAATTTAGAGTAGTAGACTTAGCTTAACATGACTACAATAGTATACGCAAATGATGAAATTAATTTTGTTCAAAGTATGACTATCCATTAACAATATAAATATATGTAGAAAAAACACACAAGAAAACTAACACATATGATGACCTATCGATAATCACCAAAATTAAAATATATGTTGCGATTGTAATAGGATGTCAATTTGTTCATTTATGATCAGTTATGAAAGATTCAAAAGAAGGAACATCACCTATCATAAAATAATTACAGTTGAATTCATACTTACACAAAATAAAATTTACTTATCAAGAGAGAACTTTAATATTTCTTTTTTTTGTATTTTCCACTTGTATTAATAATTTTTTGTGAAAGATTGGTTACTTATTTTCTTTTTGTATAACTATTTATGACTCTTTATTTTTTTTGTGCATGCAAAAGCTTTTATATTTTTTACAACTATTTCCTTTATTATATTATTTTTCTTTTACAAGGGAAATATTCATGAGCCAATATACCTAGCATGATAAATTTCATACTCGTTGTGAGGTAGCATTCTCAGCTCACTATTGTAACTTTTACACATCACAGTAGGTAGTTCTCTCAAAACTAGGTGTCTCTCTATAGCAACACTTTATAAAGTGAAAGACTGAGTTCATCCATAATTTTCACAATCATGATTATCTCATGTCCTAAAATCTCACATAATTAATTATAAATTTCTAACATGACATATTTATGTGTACAACAAGTGTGTGAATAGGTTCATGTCAACATCGATCACCAGATATGAAAAATATATAAATGTACAAGTCAAAATATCTATTTGTATAATGTATAGAAAATCAAAATAAATATAAATATTGTATGTAATAAGCATGTCAATGTTAAAGCATGACTATTTTCCTCCTTTTTTATTTTTTTTATTTTTCTAAACTAAAGAAACATCAATAAAAATAAGAATAAATAAACAAACTAAAGATTCTTACCTAGGCTCAATTAAGCACTCAAACAAATGTATCTAAGTGAACAATAAATGATGGTCAAATGACTGGAAAGAGACAATCTTTCCTAACCCAAACTTTCTTGAATTTTGTTTTCACTCTATTTTTGTGTTTATAATTAATAGACTTAGTTGCTTTGAATTTTTCTTAGGTTTATCCTTATTTTTGCCTTTATTATTATTCTTTCTCATCATTGGTAAAGATACAGCATACATTTATGAATGATGATGAAAATTATTTCCATAATATCTAGCACGAAAGGCATTGTTATAATATAGATAAGTCCAAAGGAATATGCAATAAGGACAAATATGTCATTTCTTACCATAGTTATGACAAACATGCATAAATTTAACATGCTTTTCCCCAATAGATGCAACTATTCTTTGAGTATATTGTATAATAAGAGAAGAATTAGAAAAGCGTACCAGTTATGTTATGGATATTGTAGCATAAGACAAAGATATGTCTAAAGGCTTAACAAATTCAGTTGATTCTGAAGTGGATGGAATAGTGTGCTCATATGTATATATCCTACCCCTCTTTTGTCTCTAGTTGGCTTCCCATAATCAAGAACTTTGTTCAATCTTTTAGCCTCAATTTTTAGCCTTTTTACAACTTCCTTTGATTGTTCAAGTTCCTACATCGAAATTTGTTTTTTTTCCTAAACATGCAAAACTTGAATTCAAGTTAGAACATTCAGACAAATCAATATTATTCTACTCAAGTAGTGATGAGTTTACTTCAAAAGATTTAAGTTTATCATTAAATTTAGTTACTTCTACAATCGTCTTTCCTTTATCTATTTTGCATATTATGAAATCTTTAAACACATCATTAATATTAGTGACATTAAAATGTTTAAGTAAATATTTAGTGTCACTTTTCTCGTTGTTTGAGTTAATGTCTAGCTTATTGGGGCATCCACCAGCATTTGTAGCAGTTTGTGTCACTATTTTTTGGCTCAATAGGATTGTCATTATCGCTTTTAAAGTCAACAAATGTGGTATTGAAAGCTCTTCTAGTATTTTTTCTTCTTATGTACACATCCTATTGAAAAGTGAACAAAACCCATACATTCAAAACATTAAGGTTTAGTGGGTTCAGGTTTCTTACCATCAAACGTCACAAGTTTGAGTTCTCTTTGATTCTTATCCTTTTGATGGCTTGGTTGAGCTTATGTTTTAGGGTTCTTTATGTTGAATATTATGTTCAGTCTTTTGGTCAAGGCTATTATTTCTTTGATCAACACAAATTATTCCAATGAATACATAAGTATACATATCACAAAAAGTAATATAATGATAATAAAATATTATTCCCATGGAGATTATTTTATTAGAAACTAACTTTTAAAACTAAAAAGTCAAGATCAATTTTTTTATTGGTTTTAAAAAAGAAAAATTTAGAGAACTAAAAATAAATAGCAGTAATTAATTAACACAAAATTGACAGATAAAAAGATATAAAAGAAAATATCTAGGAATACTTAATCCTCCAATTTTCTAAACATGTGAACCACTAAAATCTAACTAATTGAATCTAATTTCCAATCAATTATATAACTAATTGAATCTAACCTAGCATGTATTCCTCTCTCAAGTAAATTACACACCATATAGTAATTAACCTAATCACACTCTTATGTCAATTAAATTGCATACTACTTATTAAGTTCATATATTATGAATTATATACATAAGAATCGTACATCTCTACCTAGAAAATATGCATTTTATTTAATCGAGACAAAAAATTAAATAATTCTCTCAAATATATTTAATTGCATCTATATATTAATTATCAGCCAAAATATTAATAACATAGAAATTAGATTAAATAATATAATAAAATTGAAATCATAATTGAGGTAAAATATTATATCATCACATATACAAAACTAGGTTCATAAGACCTCTAGATTAACAAATTAGTTAGATATGATTTTGTTCATAAATCTCATATTTTTCATAAAGAAGACATACAAAATGATAAAGAAAGGAAAATAAGAATAAATATAGTCAATATATTGAATTTTAGCATAATCTACTATTGGTTCTAAAAATTAAAAAAATGTTAATTTTCGGCTCATTAGGATTTTTGGGGCACCTAGGTAATTAAATTAGGCTCAAATGAAATCTGGATCATCAGATCAGCATCAAATCATGGGATGTGATGAAAATGGGGAAATTAACAACGCTTTCCCATAGGAATGTGACATATGGCATATGGAAATCGTTGGAGGAATTAGCGCGTGGCACATGGCGGGGTGGACTAGTCATGGTCGATGGATGTGGAATCAATGCCATATGGCATGATGTGATTCACATATATAGATGTTTTGGTACCATGATGGAATGAGTAAACAAATAAATTAATGCCACATGGCACATTCATTGATAATGCAGCGAAACTCATAACGAACGTTGTGCTAACACATGGTATGACCTGCATCACTCGATACACATAGTATGCTTCAATTGGCCCCCTTTGCTTGCATGGAATCCATATGGAGATTTTTGGTTATCTCCTTTACTTGTATGAAATCAACCTATATGAGCATGCTAATCAATTCAATCTTAGAATAAGTCTCATAAGTCTTATTTTCATGTCTTTCTCCACTAATATAAATATGCACTTAGCTAAAGATCAATAAGGGCTTTTCATCCTTGTAATGTAAGGCTTAGGTTAGGGTCGATAAATGAATACATTTAAGCTCTTTCCATACATTATCTTTCTTTTTATTCATCATGCACTTTTTAGCTACAATTAAACTTGTACTTGATATTTTAGTCCATCATATCTTATCATTCTCTTCATTTTATTTTATTCCACATCTTTAATTTTTGTAACTTCATAATACCCCCAAAATTATTTTCAATTTTGTTTTTTTTTCATAGGGTACATTAAATTTCACCTTACTCTATAGCACATGATTTCATTTTTTTTTCTTTTCATATAAGCTAAAGGTGCAAGGGTAAAGGTATTGCTTATTAGTTAGGCACAAAATGTGGCTCAAATATATGAAAGGTTCTATATTAGGCTCAAATGGGTGACTATGGATGTTAACAATGATTAGCTTGAAAAGCTCAATCAATCCAAATAAGGCTTGAATTATTTCTCTTGTTAAATACTATTTAGAATTTCACCTCAAGAGATAATCAAATAGATTCTAAAACATAGTAGATCTCATCAACTCATATAACTCATCACAAATTTTCTTTTAGTAAGAACACCAAAATCAATCATGAATATGTGCATAAGCATATCACATAATTAAAGTAAGTATCTTAAAGAGCATGTTACATTCCTTATCCTAATCATGACAACCAATATATCATTGGGTTCATACCTTTCATATCAAGCATTCATGCATTTAGTTTCCGTGTATTTATCAATTTCTACCTAAATCATGATTAAAAGAATCCTAAAAATATAAAACAATTCCTAAAAATTGAAAATATGTACTAAATACTAAAACAGAGAATGAAGTTCCCTCCCCAAACTTAAATTTCACATTGTGCTCAATGTGCACATATAAATATGAAAACATAAAAAGGAAAGAAAACTCCCTTAAACACCACATATCTCATTGAAACTGCTCAATCTTATTGCATCATTGCTCTCCACATGTATTCACCTACAAAACAAAAACAATAAAAATATAAGTAAAATCAAAATTGGGTTGCCTCCCAACCAACGTCATGCTTAATATCCTTAACTAGATGGTCATATCAGGTCCTATGGTATATCCATCCATGTCCAATTACTATTGAGTTTTCCCTTAAACAATTTGAGTCTTGAATTGTTTAATAATACTTTATGTTCTAGTTTAAAAACATAGTGATCATTTCTCTTATCATGTCATATTTTTGTTTTTTTTTTTACTTTTGGGCATTCTTAAAAGAACTCCACCATAGCTCATCTAACGTTTTTATTTACAACATATTTTTCACCTCTCTATTGGACTCTTTTGCTTTTCCACTTGATTAGGGATGGTAGGGTAAAGGTGTGAAGTCTAAACTTGGTGGCCCTTCAATAGATGGTTTGAGCTAAGATCCTATCTTAAAACTCTCCATAATAATATTAGGTATACATATAAGAGGGGTAGCCTCTAAATAGTTCACAGAATTAATAATATCAATCCTAGATTCCATACTTTCAAAATTAGAATAGATTGATTAGTTTCTTGGTGAGTTTACTACACTGTTCACAACAACATGTGTAATAGTCTTAAGTGTGGTCAACCCATCAAATTATTTTAAGTCATCATCATGATCAGTAACATATATTTTAAAGCATTCATTAGCATTATTAATATTAGGTGTTTCAGATGCTTTAAAAACTTTGAATGTCACTTGTTCATCTTACACTCTCATTGTAAGCTCACCTTTTTATACATCAATGAGTGCTCTTATGGTTGCTAATAATGGATAACCAAGTATTATAGGAATATTACGATCTTCTTCTATGTCTCATACAATGAAATCCACCATAAATATGAATTTGTCTACTTTTAATAGCACATCATCTACCACACCTCTGGTTCGCTTAATTGATCTATCTACCATTTGTAATGTTACTAAAGTGGGTTTGGCTTTTCCATCCACCAACCTCTTAAAGAACGATAATGGCATAAGTTTAATGCTTCAACCTAAGTCATATAGTGCCTTCTCAAAGTTCATGTTTCCAATTGTGCAAGGAATGTCGAAGCTACCCAGATCTTTCAATTTTGGGGTAGGTTTTTTAGCAAGGATGGCACTATAACCTCCTTTCGAGGTTATTATTTCATTATATGCAAGCCTATTTTCTTATATATGATGCCTTTAGAAATTTGGCATAAGAAGGAATTTGTTCAAATGTATCTATAAATGGTATATTTATGTGTAGCTTCCTGAAGACATCTTGAAATTTTGAAAACTATGTGTCTAACTTTTACTTTTATAGTCTTTGAGGAAAAGGAATAGTTGGTTTGTAGAGGTTTCTCTTTTTTGGATAAATTATTTCCTTTCCAGTGCTATATTTATCCATTTGTTCATTCTCATCATTTTTAGCTTCATGTTCCTCATCATCCTTAGGAATCTTATATTCCTCTTCATTCTTTTGAGTCTCATATTCCTATAAAGTTTTACACTTCTCAAGGTTATGGCATTGCAATGCTCCTTACCTTCTCTTCTTGGGCTTATAATTGTGTCACTTGGAAGGTTATCTTGAGACCTTTTAATTATGACATGGACAAGTTGCCCCATTTAGATCTCTAAATTTCAAATTGAAGCCTCTTGAGTGGACATTTTTGCATTTATTGATTGGATAAATTCTTTCATCATCTGCATAAAAGAATTTGTATTGTCCTTAGTAGTTGGCTTCTTCTCTTGGGCATGCGATTGTTGTAGTTGTTGAAAACTAGGTGATGAATTGATGGTTTAATTGATTACCACCTTGATTATTCTTATTACTCCAAGAAAAATTTAGATGTTGTCTCCTTATTGGGTTATATGTGTTTGAGTATGGATTAAGTTTTTGTTCACATTACCCATATAGAATGTTGATTCAAGATTATTTGGACAATTATTAAACAAATGAGCTCCACCACAAAAGACATTGGACACCCTTGAATCTTGGATCTAGTTTATACTAGTTGGTGAGTTTTAAGCCTTCAAAAGATTCACTAAAGATGATACTTTAGGTGTAAGTGTCATGATATCATTTATCTCATGCACTCTGGCTATCATCTTGTGGCTACCACCCTATCCATTGGCTATTGATAATTATTGTTAGCAATTTTTTGAAGTAAATCAAAAGCCTGATTGAAGGATTTGGCTAGCAGAGCTCCATTAGTGGATGCATCAACAATGGTTCTTATTTGGGCATTAAGACCATTTTAGAAAGTCTCTATTTGTATTCGATGAGGAATACCATGGTGAGGACATTTCCTTAGCAATTCTAATATTTCACATGCTTTATATAAAGATTCCCTTTTATATTGTTGGTAAGAGGTAATGTCATTCCTAAGCTTGGTATTCTTTATTGGTGGGAAATATTTCATAAAGAAGTTGTTTTGCCAAATAATTCCAAGTTGTAATGAAATCATATGAAAGAGAATTTAGCCAAGCTCAAGCACAGTCTTGCAAAGAGTAAGGGAACAATCTAAGCCAAAATGCCTCATCGGTTACACAATTGAATTTGAATGAATCTCCAACTTCAATAAACAATCTGAGATGTAAATAAGGATCCTCTATTGGTAATCCGTTGAATTTTCCAATTGTTTATAACATTTGAAATATCATTGGTTTTAGTTCAAGTTGATTAGCTTTAATGTTTGGCCTTATAATACTTAGATTCATCTCTTCCAACATAAGTAATAAATATTCATTCATAGCTCTATCCCTATCATTCATTAAAGATATCTAGTTGTTCAAATTTAGCTTATTATTGTTTGTTTCTAATAGATTAGAAATTTCTTCCTCTTGGGTGAAAGATATCTAGTTGTTAAAATTTAGCTTATTATTGTTTATTTCTAATATATTAGCAATTTCTTCCTCTTAAGTGACAACTAGATATTTTTTTATTGATCTCAAAGTATGCTCAATTTCAAGATCTAAGGGCAAAATATTTCCCTCATAGACTCTTAATGAGTGTTCAAAAAGCACTGAAAATACCATGATTTAATCATATTTTTATATAAATTTGTTTTTTTGGAATCATAAATATTTTTATTGTTTTTTAGATATTTTAGTTCGAAAATAATTTAAAGACTCGAAGAAAAATAATGAGGCAATACATCGCAAATATGTTGAGAAAAAAATGATGAAAAGTCAAAACATGGAAAAATTGGACAAAATAGGTCAAAAAAGTCAAAAATGCCCCAATCTGTAATGAGTCGGGCATATCCACCGAATCCCGCGCACAACAGTGTGCATGTCACATCGAGATCCACGCCCCTTTCTGAGTGCATCTGCCAAGTCCCACGTGCACCCGCGTGTGCCAACTTGTTCGAAATGCGTCCAACACCCATTTTCAAAATATATTTTTTCAATTTTTTAGCTTTTTCCTCACCTATAAAAGGACTCTCTCCTCCATTGTAAAGATCATCCCAAAAATCACACATTTTCTCTTTCTCTCTATCTAGCTTTCTCTCTCTGGAAAGCTTTCATAGTTTTTTTAGTTTTAAAGTTCTTCTCTTTTTAAGAAGAACTAGTTATGTTTTTGTAGATTTCTAGTTTTTAATTTAATAAAAAAAATACAAATCTGTTTGGAGGTTTTCTAGAAACGGAATTAGCATCAAATTTCTGTAAGGATTCTTTGGGGGTATAATTTTAAAATAAATTCTTTACAATTATTTTTTTATGTTTTATTCTTATATATTATGTTTAATTTGTTTGTGATTAAATTTAACATGACTAGCTATTTGTAAATATAATATAATAATAACGATGTACTTGAGAAATATTAAATAGGTAAAACATTTCTAAAAAATAAATTGATTTTGTTTTTATTCAAGATTTTATATTGAGGATGTTAGAGAGAAAAATATTATTTTCATTACAAACTTAAATCTTAAAATTAGATTATAAGATTTAATTATCCAATCTGATGTAGAGTAGTGCTCTTTCTTTTGTTGGTACAATCGCCCGGTAGTTAGAGTGAAGCTCTATAAAAAAAGTTTTTATAAGAAATATTACTCGAAAATGTATTGATAACATATTTTCTATAATAGTTTTAAAACTTGAAAGTTACTACTCGGATAATTAAATTCTTAAGTTTAATTTGGATACCTTTAATAATGTTTAAAATGTCTAACCCACCAAAGGTGGCATTTAAATGGTTCATTTCCAATATCTTAGGGAAAAAATTAATTTAATTAACCAAATTAATTATCGATCTCACTCATAGGGGTTAATTGATTTTTTTTAATGACAAAAAATATCAAACCCTACCAAAGGTGATATTTATATAATAAAAAAAGAATCAATAAATATCAATTTATATCTTTAATAACTTATATAAATAAGCATAATTAACTTAATTATTTAAGAATATATATGATAAAATATTTAAGAATAATTAATCCCCTAATTTTCTAAACATGTGAATTACTAAAATCCCCCAATTAATTACATGATCAATTGAATCTAACCTAGCATATATTACCATCTCTAGTAAACTACAAATTATATAGTAATTAACCTAATCACACTCTCATGTCAATTAAATTGCATACTACTCATTAAGTTTATCAATTATGGATCACATATATAAGAAGCATACATCTCTGCTTAAACACTATGCATATTATTTAATCAAGACACAATTAAATAATTATCTCAAATATATTCAATTATCTCTATAGATAAATTATTAGCCAAATAATTAATAGCATAAAAAATAGATTAAATAATATAGTTAAATTGAAATTATAATTGTGGTAAAATATTATATCAACGGATGTAAAAAATTGGATTCATAAGACCTCTATATTAATAAATTAACTATACATAATTTTGTTTATATATCTCATATTTTCATAAAGAAATACATAAAAATTGATAAAGAAAGAAGAATAAGAATAAATACAATCAATCTCTTGAATTGTAGCATTAATCTCCTTTTGTATCTCCACCAAAATTGTATCTCATTTTCAATTATTTTGTTTTTGTATTTTTCTCTCTTCTTAGCTTCAAAAACGAATAAAACATTGTTAATTTTTAACTCATTAGGGTTTTTGGGGAAATTAAGGGATTAAATTTGGCTCAAATGAAATCTAAATCGTAATATCAACTTCAAATCAAGGATTGAGATGAAAAAAGGAAAACTTAAATAGCATTGGCCAATAAAAATGTGACACATGGCATAGAGAAATCATTGGATGAATCAGCGCACGAAATGTGGCGAGCTGGACTAGTCGTGGTCAACACGTGTTGAGTCAGTATCATTTGGTATGATGTGATTCACGAATATGGATTACATGGTACTCCGGTGGAATGATCAGACGAATCACGTGATGACATATGGCATAGTCGTTAACCACATGACAAAATTCAAAACGAACTATGTGCTGACATATGGCATGGCCTACATCACTCGGTGACATTTGGTCAGCTACCTTACTTTCTTGGCATCCATATGGTGTGTTCTGATTGGCCATGCATTAAAAATTCATAAAAGAATCCATAAAAATTTCAAAAAATTATCAAAAATATATTCTCACCCATTTTCACTAGAAAATTCATATTTTAATACTTTTAACCCCAAAAGTATTACTTATTGAGTAAAAGAGATAATATTAAGTAGAAAATTTCATTGATGACTCTACTTACATAGAGTTATCATTCTTCATCATCACTATCTTTAATCATAGTAGTTTTGAAAGCGATGTCCTTATTTTTTGGAGGTTTTCAAAAGCTCATTTCAAAGATTTGAAGTGAACCAATGTGTTCCTCTATTTTGATGTTGTCCACATCCTTGCTTTCATCAATGGTAATGAGCTTTGTATAGAAACGATCTGGTAATGAGCAGAGAACCTTTCAAACTATCCTAAATTTATCAGTTTTCTCTCTAAGATTGACAAAGGTGTTAGAAATATCACATAATCTAATGTAAAATTAGAGAAAGTTTCATCTTCTTTCATCCTAAGATTTTCAAATTGATTACCAAGCATGCACATTCTAGTTCGTTTAACTTGTATGGTTCCCTTATGGGCAATCTCTAAAATATCCCAATCATACTAAGCAATTTCAAAATGAGAAATACGATGAAACTCATCAGTAGATCAACATTGAAAATAGTATTAATACATTTTGATTCCAATTACTACCAATTTTATCTTGATTGGTCCATTCATTTCTAGGCTTAGGAGTGACTAGATTATCTTTGGTAACAATAGGTGGTTCCTAACCATAAAGTACATAGTTCTAAACACTTTCATCTATAGACCAAAAAAAGGCTCTTATACTAGCCTTCCAATATGGGTAATTAGACCCATTAAAGTAGGGTACATGGGTTGTAGACAAACCCTTTCTTAAATGCTCCATAACAAGGTCCTAGTCACACTAAGTGTATCTAGTGAAGGCTCTGATACCAAATGAAAGTTCTTTTAGTTATGAATCTAATTCGTTAAATAGTGAAAGTATAGTAAATTAAAATTTCATAAGCACCTAAACAACCAATCAAGTATACGTAAAGTAATGCGGAAATATAAAAATTAAAACAAGATATTTTTAGGTGGAAACAACCTAGGCCATACCAATGACCTAAGAGGAAAACTATCGGTCTACCAGACCACCTAATTATCCATTATGAAAAATAAGTATTCATCTACAAGGCTAGAATTCAAACTACTCATCTAGATAATTCCCCCAAGTAACCTACTTATAGGCCGCTGCTTTTATCATAGTCTTTACAAGATAGGCATTTGAATTCATACCAAAATTTTAATAAACTCGAGTCCCACGAGTTAATTGAACCTGTACCATTGACCCTAAAAAGTTAGCACATAAGCACAAGTGCAAGTGTATGTCCTAGAATAAATTCAATAATGAACAACCCTTCCTAATTGATTTAGACAATATATCAGATAAATAAAAAATAACTAGAAACTCTAAAACAATGAACTAAAAGTACAATAACACAATTATTATTGTAGGGTTGTTAATCCATCAATTACAATTATAAATGTTTGACAAATTAACTTAATAAACAAACCTACTTGAAAACTTTTAGAAAAACAAGATAGAATAAAAGATGAAAAGAATAAGCATATAGCTCTTGTGTTGTTAATTTCAAATGTGTGCTTAGGTTTGAGGTTAAAATAGCATTACTATATTATCCATAAAATGAATTAAAACACTTTCAAGAAATAAGGAAAATACAACAAAAAGCCAATCCAAATAGTAATAGAAAATTGTATTAAAATCAAATAACTGATTGTTCGATCGATCGAATGCAGTCTTGATCGATCCAATCAATATTAAATTAATTATTCCAAAAGCATATTGATTTAGTGATTTAACTCGATCGATTTATCCTTGATCAATCAAGTAAATCTCTTGATCGATCTAGTCATGTTTTAAAACTAATTTAATTAGGTTATATTGCTCAATCGATCCAGTCACTACTCGAATGATCGAGTATCCTTTTTTGCATTATTCTTATTATGTCTAATATGCAATCTAACGTCTATGGGAACAGAAATATACTTGATATGTGATCGTTGAGGCTCAATAGTTTCTTCGGCTTGAAAATATTCTTCTAAGACATACCTAAAAACTAAAATTACAATTTTATGTTTTGTTTCATGAATATTGTCAATACTAACATAAACTAATAAATATTCAAATGAAAATGGTTTCATAGGATCATTTTTCCTTAATCATAAAGTTTTTCTAGCCATAATTGAATTAACTTTTGCAACTTATGCTCTTTTCTCTCAATTTGTTTTGCATTTATTCTACTAGGCTTTTTTATTAGTTAATCTATCAAATATTTTGATGTTGTGTTTGATTGATTAGCATGCCTACTATATTTGTATAATTGGGCTTAATCATTTGTTCTAGTATTTATTATGATTTTGATTTATCTATCATTATGTTAAATCATCTAGCTAGGGTTATTCATTTTTTAATCCATTCTAAAACACACATTGCACTTGTGTTTTTGTACCAACATTTCAAGTGCCAGTTAAATGGATTCGATAAATATTATGACTCGAGTTTTTCAAAATGTTGGTCCAAATCTGAACACTTTACTTGTAGAGAATGTAAAAGAAAGTGTAGATTTGGAAGTAGGTTACTTAGGGGCATTACCTTGGAGAGTAGTTTGAGTCCTAGCTTAAAAATTTAATATATTTTCATATTGGATAGTTAGGTGGACTCATCGATCAATGATTTTCCTCAGTCATTGTTGTGACCTAAGTTGTTCATAATGACTATATGAAAGTAGAGTCACCAATGCACTTTTTTACTTAATATTTGTCATTTTATTCAATAAGTAGTATTTTTGAGATCAAAATATTAAAATCTGAACTTTCTAGTGAAAAAGAGTAAAATTATAATTTTTGAAATTTTTGAAATTTTTATAGATTTTTTAATAAATTTTTTATGCATAATCAATCAAAAGCTGTCATGTGGATGTCACGCAAGCAACGAAGCTCACATAACAAGCCACATGAACCACACGTAAGTAGAGAGGTCCAATTGCATATCGCCACGTGTGTAGTATGATGTAGTATTGTGCCACGTGTTAGCACAACATTCTTTTTTATTTTTGCCGCTTGGTCAACGTTATTGCCACGCATCATCACGTGATTCATCCATTCCTTCCACCCATGCACCACACAAGCCATAATCCCAAATCGTAGAACACCACATGTGGCTAAGTTAGTGTGGTTTGAATGAGACCAATCACCCATGCCATATGTTACGTGCTGATTGATTTCGCCTTTCTCCATGCCATATGGCACGCTCCCTCCATCAAAGCTTAATTTAACTCATAATTTTCCCATAAATCCTAATGAACCGTAATTAACATAATTTTTATCAATTTTTAGAGCTAAGAGAGAAAATTATAGAAAAATTTAAAATGAGAATCAATTCTCGATCAATCTAGAGATATCTCGATTGATCGAGTATCTTAATCTCAAAATATTCTTATGTGTCTAATATGAAATTTGTCAACCATAAATCATAGATATACTTGAATTGTGATTGTTGAAACTAGATAGTTTCTTTGGCTTGAAAATATTTTTAGACATACATAAAAACAAAAATTACATTTGTATATTTTATTCACAAATATCACCAATACTCAAATAAATCTTACAACTTCGTTAAAACATTATAATAATTGACTAAAGACTATTTATACCCTCTTCTCTCACCCTTTAGTTCACACCATCTCACTCGAGTCTCTTCATCTCATATTCTTTGATATCTTTCTATATCTATTAATTGTTATGTTTTAAGAATACTATTTTTATTATTTGTTTTTTTAAAAAATTCCTGCTAAAACATTTTTTTTCACTTTATAAAGTTCATTATTTGAATTACATATTCAAAATTAAAAAATTAATTAATTGTATAAATAAATTCACTTATTAATTAAAGTTGTGTATAACATGTGCAATTTTATTTTTTCTAATAAGTTATTGAAAAAAAAAATTAGATACCGAGTAAGAAAGTTATCTAATATTTTATAGGTCTTTATTTAAGGTTAGATTAAATTACATCAAAAAGTTAAAATAAAACGTATGGTGCAATATTTGTAATTACTTTAAAATATAAATGATATTTTTGTTAAAAATTATTTTAAATGTACCTTCATTATTTTAAAAATATAAGGTTAGATTTAGTATATATATATATATATATATATATATATATATATATATATATATATATATATAATCTAACATTTTGCAAAGTACATCGCAAAAAAGTTAAATATACCTTCGTGATTCCTGACTAGCATTCTGGTTTGTTTAAAAAAGAAGTGTATAAGTAACCATTGTATGTACTGACTGCTTATACTTTATACCTATCCATTTTGGCTTAACTTCCTATAATTTGATAGTTATCTACTTGAGTTAATACAACGAAAAACACAAAAAGAAAGAAACAACAGTATAAAAAATATATATAACGAGACGGATTATAGTACATGAGTTGGGCTCATCTAGTGGCATCTATCTAATGAATTGGGGGCGGAACAGTTAGAAAACAAAATGCAGGCAATACACATCCTTGCAAAAAGGGGAACCCATCTACACTGCAAACGAAACATTCTTTACATGGAAGCCAAAAGATCTCTAATTTCTGCTACGGCTGGGATGCTCTCTGTGGGGTATATTTTGGCAACAAGTTGAGCAAAACTATCATACTTATCAAGAAACTCCTTCTGTCAAAATTGGAAATAATTTTCTTCAGTTATACAGCAATAATTGGTGGTCCTAAGTTACTCCGACCAGAAAAGAAGCTTCTAAGTTTGCACTAATGTTTTTTTTTTAAAAACACACATATGTAGGTAAAAGACACATGCCATGTAACTAGTAGAAAAGCAAACAATTTAAGTTCAATAGCAATCAAGGTTTTTAAAAGGCGGTATAAGCCAATTGAACCCAAAATAACATGGTATAATCCAATTGAACCCAAAATAACATGTTAATTTGTACATAACGGATACATATGTGCATATCTAGTTTATATACACTCTATACATAAATGAATGAACATTATGTACAAATAAATAAAGGTGCATTATATACAGTTTGTAGGTATAATATATGTACATATTATGTTTAATGTCAAGACTCAATGTTTTGTACCTCTAAAAACTTGTTTTTACCCTATTATGAGTTGGGTATTAGGTAACCATGGATTTCAACCCATCAATGAGAAGACAATCATAAAAATAGAGATACTTTTACCTCAATAGTATCATTGTGCATCACCTAATTGAATAAGCTTCAACAGAAAAAGACACAAACCTCAAATGGTTTGCTAAGCCTCAACTCGTTGGATAGATGAAGCTTACTAAAGCGAGCCTCATTGCAAGACAATATGGTAATATGTATATATATTATATTAATAAAAATCTCTTTTTTAAACATCCATTTGCTAAACCACCAAAATTATGCCTTATATCCATTTATGGAGAGAGAATACAATACACACCTTGCACTTGTCCCATAAAGAAGGCAAAAGCACCTCTGATGTCAAGTTCTTCTGCAACTTCTTATACATTGCACTGATGGACTTGTCCACCTATAACAGAAGAGCCAATACATCATCACCTGACTTCTGAAACCAATAACAAGACTCACAATTAAGAATAACTTACCCCAGATAAACTGGATTTTAACATCTTCCGAAGGTCCGCTTTAGACAACCCAAGCTGGAAAGGAATCTGAAATTTGCAAAATATATCACTTAAGCCGTGAACTCCAGAGTACAAAATGGGTGGGAACCCGACTAGCTGTAATCCTTATCAGTTTATTCTACACATCAATACCACACTTTAAAAACCAGACAACCATTATGGCGTTAACAAAAGTTAATTAACATCAGAACACAATTTTTGGAAGGTGCTATAGAACATGGCATAAAAGTTGTTAACCTACTACTAGTAAACAAAAATGTGAAAATAAAAAAGCGCAAGCACAATAACCTCTTCTGGGGTTATTGTGTACATTAGATCTTCTATTCTTCGAGCAAACTGGAAAAGTCTTTCAAATTGCTGCAAGAAACAATTCCAAGGAGGGCATTTAGTATTCAAAATAAAACTTAAAAAGGTTTAACAAGAGATTGCTCATTCAACAACAGCCACAGAATTGAATAACCATTTCAGTGTCTCTGTCAGTTATTTTTCTTAATAGTTTGTCAAAATATAATAGCCCAAAAATGAGAAGAGAATGGTTTACTTACACAATAAATAATCATGTTGATATGACGGGTGCACGCTTGTTCATAGGATTCGCTTGCCTGGTGATAGAACTTGGCTAGGGTAGGCACAACATTGGCGAGGTCATACAAACTGCATTTATTTAGCTGTTTCTGATCAGCAAAGTATAACAAAAATAAAATAACAAGAAAAGTAAAAGTAAAAGTAAAAGAAAGGGAAGAAAAGTACCTATTCTGAAATGCCCCATAGTTTTCTAATAAAAAAATGTCAGCATATTTTGGATCTGTTTGTGCAACTTTTTCCAAGGTCACGAACATTATGCTGACCTGTTAAATATGATCAAGTACAATAATAATCCATGTACAGTTTTATAAAGTGAAAACAATAGTAATCTTTTTAGTTCATGGAATTTACTTTAGGGTGAAAGCCACAGTACTCTAGTTTAAACCATTAGTGTTTAATATTTTTCCATTACAATATTATTTTTTAGTTACATAATTAAAACGTGATTAAAATGCGAATTTTAACAAGAATAAAAATGAAATCAATATGAAATTATTTAGGCGAAAATAAAAAATAAAATATCCATACAAAAATTATTATAATATATATTTTAATTTTAAAAAAATTATAAAAAAATTATCAAAATATTAAATAAAAATTAACAACCATCAATCTATTAAAAAGGAAAATTTTCATAAATAATTTCATGTATAATTACATGAATGAAAAAATAATATTTTGATACAAAAATTTTAGAAAAACAACAAAAATAATTCCATTAAAACTTGTAACTACAAAAATAACACCCCGTGTGACTAACTCATATATTTTTAAATTTGATACATCATTTCACATTAAGTAACATCCAATTGAACTTCATTAAAATTTTAGATTAATTCAATGTTAAACATCGTCCAATTGGTTACTGTTCAATATTATTGGGGTAATAATTATTGTTACAAGTTTTAGAGGTGTTTTTTTTGCAATTCCCCAAAAATAATTTAAATAATGTAATTTGTCTTTATTTAGCTCCTTTTTCAAAAACAATTAGACTAAAGAAATCTTTTTTTATGCTGAAGGACTAAATGCCCCTCTGACCTTAATTGAGAGGACAACTGCGACCCTTCACTCTTTATGTTAACTTCACGTATAGTGCATTACATTGGATTAATCAGATGTATAATATATATCACTTTTGCTTTTCCTTTAGTCCCACTGGCCTTTGAAGAAAAGAGAATTATCGAGACAACAATCATATTTTCCAGAATTATTCTAGATGCACACACTTATAAAACCCACGCATGAGACCCAGGTTGGAATATACGACCCAAGCAACAGCATATTTCTAGGTTTTTGGTTTTTGTCCCTCTTTAAATTTCCCAAAACATGCTTCTACCACTATATTTTTCCTTAATATATAGATCAAGGAGAAATAGTTGTTCTCTCTGTAAAATAATATACTGCTGAATGCTGATCGTGTCAGGTTGCTTGACATACAATACAACCCATTGAAGCATAACAAGATTACATGGATGGTAAGAAAAAGCTTACAAATTTGGTGTAGGCTTGATCAACCAAATCCCTAGATTGTCCCTGGATGTACTGCTCCATCCTAGTAGCCAGAGTTGCAAATCTATGCAAAAGTAATAATGTAAGGGACAGGATCAAGACATACGTGACAAGATATTCCTTATAGGATGGTAACCTTCTAACTGCAGAAAATATAATCTAGAACATCAAAAACAATCATACATGACAGAAACAACTCACAGGAAACAAAAGTAAATATTGGTCGTTGATTTAAAAAAAATACAGTAATCCATAATTCACTATCACTTTAAACATCATCATCTTCCATGCACATAATAATCAACCTTGCCCAATAATCTTCTATCATTTCATACCTATTATCAAATGTCATTTAAACTCAGCCACCAAATGATCCATGTTTTAGATCCATACAACATGAGTCAAAACTCCAATCTCAGGGATGAAGACAAAAGTTAAACCTTCATCAAGTTACTTGTTCTTTTGATCATTTCCATGATGATTTAACGATATTAGATACAAGATAATCCAATAAATCTTAAAAGTGGCATAGAAGAAAGTGAAGGAGGGGAAAAGAAAGAAAAAAAGAAAAAATATGTTGTAGATCTGGAAAAATCATAGAGGGACAAAAAAATAGACTGAACCAAATAAATAAGGGCAATACTTTAAATGTAGATATCACAAAAAATCACAAGGGTGTACACAATGTTGAAAACTGCCTAAATCTATATCTCAGTATCTAGGATAATAGGCCATAGCCTGTATTCAATATCAATAGTGGATAAGCATTATCATTCTATGGGTAGCACAGCAGCACTGCTTCCTATCACAGAGGCCATCCTCTTTTTCCGGTGTTCAAATCTATTGTTCTGGAGATTCATTATTCATCCACATCCACTTTATCTTTATGACATTAATGACCAGAATCATACAAATATTGCCTTCCTAACTGCCCCTAGACCTGGAGTAGATACCATATTTGGTTCACTTAACAGAATAACATCCTTCTGGTGCCAGTATTCCTAATAGGCTAATATGGAACGTAGTTTCAGTTCCCTTCGGGTGAAATATTGCCAACAGTCTTGCCAATACAATACTATTCATTTCCCACAAAAAGAAAACTAAAGCTATTACCAAACTAAAAAAAAATGCATCATATAAATACATAAATAAGAGCATAGGAATAACGAGACTCTTCTATTAGCATATTTGATAAGGAGTTTTCCTTAAATACAAATGGAAAGTAATTCATAAATAGAAACCTAGCAGTTTACCTTGGAATATATGATAAGACACCCATCTGACGAACATTGCGCTCATGCCTTTCAATTTGGTGACAAGCTTCTTCAACAAACTGTGACACAATATATGATAAATTATGATCATAAGCTTCCTAATGTGAAATTGCTAATGAGTTACCTTGACCAAACGCTAAAACTCACCCGGCTGAACTGCATAGAAATTCTTGACTCCAGGTCACCAAGCAAAAGACGGACAAATCCTGCTGCATCAGCTTTTTGGCTGGAAAGATAGCGCTCTGTAGTACCATGCATTGATATGCAGCGTAAAGGATCAATCTTGTATGCCCAGTCCACAACAGCATAGAAGTCTTCCTGACATTTATACACATTAAAACTATTATAAGTGAAGAAAAAGAACTTCAAAGAAACTTCAGGTGAATATGGTGTTAAAATATCAAAAGTAAATACAAAAGATTTGGTTGATTGTGTGTTAATAGCAGATTAGGAGAATATTTTTTTTATAATTAGAAGATTTGATTATGTAATATTTTAGTTATAATTAAGAGATGTTTTTTTTCCTTTTCTTGCCAGACTTTCATATAAATAATGTAACTACTTCATCGATACTAATATGGGCTTGAATTCTCAGCCAATTTTTCACGTGAGACCCAATCAGGATCTACCCTAAATTCACAACTTTTTTTTAAAAGATCATTGTCATAAACTAGGTCACACAGATGAAAAATTCATAGAAAATCAATATATTGGAAACAAAGAAAAAATAGAGCCTGAAATTATCAGACATCAAATGATTGCCAACCATACCATGATAACTCAAACTTAGGGAGAGCATTTAATTCAGAACTGAATCAACTTTACAAAAAGTTTTCTGGTATGAACAATTCAAGTTAATCATCCTTAATTGCTCTATCAGCTTCTCTAAGCTATAAAGGTAATTTTTTAAGTGCCTAGTTCATACTTCACAATCCAAAATTTCTTGGATTATTGATACTAGTGCATCTGATCAAATGACTAATGTTGATCACTTATTTATATCTTATTCACTGTATAGTGGTAATCCTAAAGTTAGAGTTGTGGATGGATCTCTTTCAACAGTTATATAAAAAGAGAGCATCCAAATTTCCAACTTTATGACACTTAAATCTTAAAAATTCAAATTGTTTTACTAAGTTCTTCACATCTTGTGTATTTCAGAATCTATTATCGAGAAAGACGATTAGTAGTGTTGAAGAGTGTGAACTATACTATTTTAACAAGACATATGTGAGTGAAAATAGTCAAACCATAATTTGTAGTTCCATATCTACTTCTATGAATGATGAATTTCTGTTATGGCACTACAGAATGAGACACCCTAATTTTCAATATTTAAAACATTTATTTCTATCTATATTTTCAAATAAAATAATCAATTTTCATTGTTAAAATTGTGAACTTGCAAAACAACATAATTCTTTCCCTAATACTCAAGCCAAACCATCCAAACCTTTCAACTTAATTCATAGCGATGTATGAGGACCTTTTTGTTCCCTTACTCGTACCTACTCTAAATGATTTGTAACATTTATTAATGATCATATTCGAGTATGTTAAGTGCATTTAGTGACAAAAAAAATTTAAGGTATGTGATGCTTTCACTAAACCCAATTTCAAACACTAATTCAAATCCTGAGAATGGATAATGGCACTGTATATTTCAACCATACCCCGAGCACTATCTCTAAAAACATTGGATAGTCCATCAAAATTATTGTATCCACACTTCCCAACAAATTAGGATAGCTAAACGAAAAAATCAACACCTCTTTGAAGTTAGCCGAGCCTTAATGTTTACCATAAACATATACAAAAATTTATGGAGAGACGTCGTTTTAATTGCTACTTACCTAATTAATGAATGTCAAGTCGTATTCTCTTTTGAACTCTACTTCAAAAATTCCAAAATTTCTTTCCGGTATTACACCATCCATTTGATCCTTCCCTCAGAGTATTTGGTGTACTACCTTTGCTCACCTTCACTCACACAATAGATTCAAGTTGGATCCCAAAGCGAGTAAATGTGTTTTCATTGGGCATTCACCTACTCAAAAAGGATACAAGTGCTATAAACCCTCCACAAAAAGGGTCATTGTTAGCCAGAATATCACTTTCTTTGAAAATATCCCTTACAACCAACTAACCTCTCTTTACGGGGAGAATGTGAGTCAAGATAGTTCCTTTGAACAACACTTAGACTTAAATTTGAGTCTCCTGATAAATTAAACAGTGAACCTAATCCAAACAATTCAAGTCATGAACATACAACTCCACCCCGTCCTGTTTTCTCATCTATAAAAAAAACTTGGACATAGAACGAGATATGGAAAAACTTGTGATTATTTTACTCACGTAGGTCAAAATTAAAGAACATAGATACCTCCACACTTGATGCATCAAGAACGTTTGAAACGATGATAGATTCAAACATCCAACAGTCTATTCCAAATACAGGTAATTTTGATTTACCCATAGCATTAAGAAAATAAACTCGATCATATACACTTCATCTTATCTCTAAATTTGTTTCATACAAAACTTTGTCTATTGATTTCCATACTTTTACCTCTAATCTTGATAGAATAAAAATTCCAAAAAAATCAAACCATGAAAATTCAAGAATGGAGAAAAACTATTATGGAAGAAATAACAACACTCGAAAAAATGAAACTTAGGATGTAACAAACCTACCAAAAAGGAAGATCCCATTTGATGGTAAGTGGATATTTACAATAAAGTATAAAGCTAATGGGACAATAGAACGATACAAAACACATGGGGCTGCAAAGAGATTTACACAACCCTATAGCATTGATTATACAAAGACGTTTACACCTATGGCAAAATTAAACACTATAAGAGTGTTTCTATCATTAATAGCCACCCTTGACTGGCCTTTTCAACAATTTGACATTAAAAATACATTTTTCAATGGGGTATTAGAAGAAGTCTATATGGCCATATCACCTAGATTCAACAAGGAAGGAGAAATACAATGTGCAAATTAAAAAAAATCATTGTATGGACTCAAACAATCATCTAGAGCATGGTTCGATAAGTTTGCCAAGGTAATGAGGAAGCAAGAATACCAACAATAACAATCAGACCATAACTTGTTCTTTAAACAAACTGAAAATGGGAAGAGAGCAATTATGATAGCATATGTTGATGATATAATATTGACGGGTGACAACTTAGAAGAAATCAAAGAATTAAAGAAAAGCCAATATTTGAAGTAAAAGACCTAGGACAAATAAGATACTTCTTAGGAATAGAAGTTACAAGATCAAAAAAAGGAATCAATGTTCCTCAACGTAAATATGTACTTAAATTTTCTCACTTAAACAAGCATGCTTGGCTACAAACCAAGCGAGACGCCAATTGAGGCTAGGAAGAAATTTGAAGACTTGGGTGAAACAATGACCAGAGAAAGATATCAAAAAATGGTGGAAAACTTGATATACTTATCACACTCAACCTGACATAACATTTTTAGTCAGTGTAGTTAGTCAACACATGCATACTCTAAAGAAAACTCATCTTGAAACAATTTACAGAATACTCAAATACCTTAAAGGGTCATCTGGCGCAGGATTATATTTCAAGAAGAATGAAACCATAACTTAGGTCTAAATTGATGCAGATTGGGCTGGATCATTAGAGCACAGACGGTCTACTACGGGATATTACACCTTTGTTTTTGAAAAATTGGTAACATAAAAAAGTAAGAAGTAAAATGTAATAGCAAGAAGTAGGGAGAAAGCAGAATTCAGGACAGTTGCACAAGGAATCTATGAGGCACTATGATTAAGAAAACTCTTGATGGAACTTCAAATTATAGCAACACCCACGTTCAAGTTGTATTGTGACAATAAGATAGTTATAAATAATTTCCTTGAATCTGATTCAACATGACATAACAAAACATGTGAAAGTAGACAGATTTTCTCAAAGAGAAAGTTGAAGATGAAACAATTTACATGAGTTATGTTCCAATAAAAAAGCAAATTGATGATATTTTCACCAAAAAACTTTTTCTACCTATTTTTGATAATCTTATTTGTAAGTTATATATGATCAACATTTACGATCTAACTTGAGGAGTGTTGAAACGTCCAAAGTAAAGATAAAAGATTTGGTTGATTGTGTATTAATTAGTCAATTAAGAGAATATTTTTTTTAATTATTAGGAGATTTGATTATGTAATATTTTAGCCATAATTATGGAATGCTTTTTCCTTTTCTAGCCATAAACTTTCCTATAAATATTGTAACTATTTCATTATACAAAAGTATTCAGAAAATACAAAAATAATTTCACAAACAATTTTCCATGTATATATATATATGGCTCATTCATATAGCAAAAAAAAATACCTAGAAGCAGGGGCGGATGTGTATAGAGCTAACGAGGAGCTTGTGCCCTATCTTAACACTCAACAAATAAAATTTAGGTGTAATATCTATGAGAACTGTAACATACCAAAATTTTAAATTTTAAGCTTTTAATACTCAATCTCTCTAAAAATATCAAAAATTTGAACATATTTTTAGGTTTTGGGTTAAAATGGTTCTGTAACTTTAAGTAAGTGAAACATTAGTTCTACAACTAGGTTCGCTAATTAATCTTATAATTTTTAAAAAAATTATCAATCAAGTCCAAATTTTAAAAAGTAAAGATTTTTAAGAGGTAAAATAGGAAATTTAAAAAAAACAATATCTTCCTTCTCCCCTAATTTTTTAATTATCTAGCTTTGTTATTTTAGTTCTATAAATAAAGCCTATTAGTTTACTTATATCACATACCAGAATGAACTAAATATAGTATTAATTTTTTTTCAATTATCAGTTATTTCTCTCCTTTCTTATTTGTACGAATTTTTAACCCTAATTCATATTTTATTTTTCCCCTTTAATCTATTTCATTTTCTTATATGAAATTTTTTATCCAAATTTTCCGAACAAAAAAAAGGTCTACTTAGGAAGAAGAAGAAAAAGAGGAAGAAAAGAGAAACAATCTCGGTACAATGGGAGGTGGAAGAAAATAATTTATTTTTGATTTTTTTTAATGATTTCCTAATTTACCCCTCATAACAGCTCAACTTTTAAAAATTTAGACTTGATTAAATTTTTTTAAAAATTATAAGATTAAATAACCAACCATAAAAATTACAGGACTAATATGTCATTCACTTAAAGTTATAAGACCATTTCAACCCAAAACCCCATATTTTTACTAAAATAACATATATATAACATCTTTTTTTTCCGATTAGAAACAAGTAGTAAATGAAAAATAACTAACTATTTTTTCTATGTATATAGTACTCCTCTTGAATGTAAATCCTAAATCCACCACTGCCTAGAAGATAGAAGTTATATAAAAGAGGAAAGCCTAATTAGTACCCACTGAAATAACAAAATCTTAAAAAGCAAGCAATTCAAGTTTAAGAAAAATAGCAGAGCAAATATCATACTACTAATCAAAATCCACAAAAAGGGGCACTCTTCAAATTTTACATGTTAACGAGGGGCAAGACACATAAAGCTCTTTGCTCATTCATGTTTTCTCTATTCCTTGAGATTTCAGCCAGTGATTTTGAAGATCAACCTGCTATTGTCTAAATTTCTGGGTCATTTAAACATTCAAATGCTAATCTGCGAGGTAAATAACTCTTTTGTCAAGTAAATGGTAATCAATCAATACTTCATCCATTATATCATAAAATACATAAACTTGAAATCTAATCATAAAAGTCAGCTATCTTATCTGAGAACTAGACACCACACTGTATATTGTCTTGCATTAAGGGGTTACATCGGCAATATGCCTCTAAGCATCACACTTGTTTATCAAAGGCTTTGGGGTCCAGTGACCAGATCCCAGTTAAGCTTATCTATCATAAAAATAGAAGATATGAGGTCCTAACTTCTTGGTAAAGAACCAAGGGTAAGTCTTTTGGAAGAAGCCATGACCAGCATGTACTACTATTTACCAAAAGTAACATGAACCTTCATTTTAGTTGAACACAAAAACCTAATGAAAAATCTTCTGAGATCACCTGGATTCCAATGAGCAAATTCTGCAGGGATTCATTTAGTGCTGCAAGCTCCACAGAATTTTTTTCTAGAAAAATCAAGTAGAAAGGAGTACCAGATGTTAGATATATGGATAGCCCCCCCCCCCCCCAAAAAAAAAACATTGAGATGATGGATAACTCAGAAAATGCAAACTGACCTAATGAAACATACCAGTTTTGTTCCCATTGTCATCAATGTCCATGATCCCCAAATCATCTTCATTAGCAATGCCTCCTTGTGGTACAAGCGCTGGAACTTCAAAGCACATGAAGTGTGCAAAGAAAGAACTCTGCAGTTCGAGTCATGGGAGACTATATCTTCATAAAGTAAACAGATATTATTCAGAAGTATTTCACACAAGTAGAGTTTAACCTCATCTACAAGAAGTGGGATAAAGATTGTGAGCATCTTGGAATAAGCTTCAGAAATTGTAGAAGTGTCTGATGCATTCACATTTTGACCAGATCCAGTAGATGCTTCAAGCCAGACAGTTGGATTTCTTGATGCTTTCGTACAAGCACGAAGCTCATTAGCAAATTCACGAGCCTGTAAAATCACAAAACAATTGAGTTTGTATAAAAGACCTATGCTAATTTTTCCCTAACTTAGCCCCCACAAGATGATGAACAAAAGAAATCACCATACAGCAGAGGGAAGGGGGGAGAGATTTGAAATTGCAAACCAACAAAGGTGGGCTAGGATATATATGAGACAATTGTAAATACAGACTGACAGATATAAACTCAAATATGATGCTAGATCTCCATAACCGTATAAAGCAAGATAAGAAATATAAGACAATCAGCTACAGTCTGAAAGATATAAAGAATAAGGTGGATGAACCTAGGCGTTACATGCAGTCATAAATATTGTACCTAAGGGTGTGATATGTATTGGAGAGTATCACGTGTATAGCATATGTATTGGATTAGTTTGCCTTCAAGAATGTTATATGTACTTGTGTAAACAATACCTTAACAAGTCATTTGTATCGTTTTGTTCATTCAATAACAAATCCTAGGATGTGTGGTAATTCTAGTCTTGTAACTATGTGAGAGTTCTATTAGTTTTACAATTTAAAAGTATTATCAATTAAGTCAAAATTTTCAAAAATTGTGATTTTTCAGAGATAAAATGAGAATTATATAGTTTTTAAATAAAAAATAAAAGAAAAAAAGCCTTCCTCCCATCCCCCTCTCTCTAGTCTCTCTTTCTCCCTTCCTCTTCTCTCATTATTATTTTATTAATAAAAAATAAAAAATTGGGAGAGAGAAAGAGTGAGTAAGAGAAGAATAAAAAGTGAGTAGGGGAGAGACAAGGGACGGAGAGAGAGAGAGAGAGAGAGAAAGAGATAAAGAGAGAAAGGAGGGGTATGATCGGCTAATGTTTTTTATTAATAAAATATATAATTCTCATTTTACCTCAAAACAATTGAAAACTTTAATTTAATTAATCATATTTTTAAATTACAGGACTAATAGAGTTCATCTAAAAAATTACAAGACTAAAGTGTATAAATCACATAATTACAGGACTTGAAAAACTCAATACCCACAAATCCTAGATTGATTCTCTTTCTTTCTTTTCAATCTATTTTCTGGTTCAGAACTTTAGAAATATGCCACAAGGAAAAAAAATTGTTTGTTTATTAGAGGACTCATTCCTTACTATCTAAAATACATAAGCTTGGAAACGATACAACCCAACTAATGAAATGAACAGAGTTAGCGGGACATTTGTTGTTAGCTTAGGAAGATACTCATGATATGGTAGTAAGAAGCATTCATCTGGACCAACTTGGTGCCCGATTCATTCAAACCGTACAAACAAAGGCACTAACTCGAGATGGAAGACAAAACATCCCAAACGTCCCACCTGTAAACCAGACCGAGTTCCATGACCTGCTCGAGCTCAATGGTTGGACCGAGTTCAATGATCAATCTAGGCTTGAGTCGACCTCAACCCATAACATACTGCCAATTATATCCTTCTGACATGTAAATATGTGGTACACATTATGTAACTGACACCAGTATCTATAATGTTCTATAAATAGATAGATCTCTCGTAAATATCTACACATTCAGCTAATTGTCTTAACTTCTCTCTAATCTCTCTCGGGAAACACATTAAATCTCAACATTTTGACGCCCACCATGGGGTCAGATTTTGAGGTCAATCATAAGTTTCTGACCACATATCCTTTGAGATTCACCACGCTCCTAGAGAGAAATTAGAAAGAACAATTGTGTTCTATTCATGATCTACAAATATCATGGTAAGAACTCGGACTGAAAGATGGTCGAGGTCGGCTGATCGTGAAACAATGGCTACTCAGAGAAATACCCCACCAGTCCCCAATGAGACAAAGACAGAAGATAACGCCCACTACCAAGAGTTATCTCGTCAACTCCTCGAACTAAGAAAAGAGCTCGAAGAAACCAAAAGAGAAAACAGATCTCTATGCTCCCAGGCAAAGGGAAGGACCTCAAAAAACCCCACTACTGATCCGACCAATGGAGATGCAACTAGGCGCGGCCAATCTGAGCCCTAGCAAGCCGAACATATAGTCGAGAAGAATCCCTTCTCTAGCTCGGCACGGTCTAATGATGAACAATGGGTTCAAGAAAGAAAAAACTGGGAGACACGACTACAAGCGCTGGAAGAGAGCAATAAAAGGAAAGATCAGGCCTTGATGGTGGCAAGTGAGAAACACGAGAAAGGGAAAGCCCCTTATGATGTAGACAGAGATTGTGAACAACTATACGTCTCCCACTTTTCCGATATAATAGAAAATGATGAACCACCACCCAAGTTCAATGCACCTAAGTATCCTGATTATTTTTGAACAAAAGATCCAATCAAACATGTTCAACACTTTAAAATAGCCATGGCACCCATGAGTCTCACCCAGGCAAAGGGACGCAATGATGTGCTAGTTGTTCGTCGCCACCCTCTGTGAAGGTGCGTAGAAATGGTTCAACAACCTGTCCCCCAGATCCATATCCTCCTTCCCACAGTTCGCCAAGCTATTCATTACAAACTACGCCTGCAATAAACCTTTGAGGAAGGAATCTCACCACCTTTTCTCAATTATCCAAGGGGGAGAGGAATCCATTTCAAAATACATGAAACGGTTCAGAGAAGAGAAATTGAAAATCTCTAACTGCCCTAGCTCTATTGCTATATAGGCCTTTAAGCGAGACCTACTAAAGAACTCCAACCTGTTTATGGAACTAACTAATACAGTGCCACGCACCTTGGAGGAAGCCTATAGGAAAGCAAGAAAGTTTGTCAACCTAGAAAGGGAGCTCAACCTAGTCAAAGGTCGTCGAACGGAGGTAGAGATAGTACCAGACAAGGAAAAAAGGAAGATGAGTCTAGACAAGGCACATCAAAATAAAAAAAAACAAACATTTTGTGACAAGTAATAGGCAAGTTGGACACTGGTCAGAAAATAGAGGAATTTGGGTTAGATATCCACCATGAGGTGGGTAGCCTTAACAGGATGTCATCTAACAGGAAAGCCCTAATGTCATTCCCGTTCCTTTCAGGGGAAATGCCAACCATCTTTCCTTTTGATCGAACACTTGAAGAGGTCGAGTAGTCCATCTCGATTAGGAACCAAGTCGACACTCTAACGTTAAAGAAAGATGAGCACCTCGGTTAGGAACCAGGCAAAGCTCTCTCCCATCAATTTGAGCCAAGGGCTAATCACCTCGGTTAAAAAACCAAGTAGAGCACCTTAGCACTTGAAGAGGTCGAGTTGTCCACCTCGGTCAAGAACCAAGTCGACACTCTGACGTTAAAGAGAGATGAGCACCTCGATTAGGAACCAGGTAAAGCTCTCCCATCAATTTGAGCCAAGGGTTGATCATCTCGGTTAAAAAACCAAGTAAAGCACACTGGCACTTGAAGAGGTCGAGTTGTCCACCTTGGTCGGGAACTAGGTCGGTGCTCTGATGTTGAAAGAGATGAGCACCTTAATCGACAAACAAATTATGCCCTAAAAAAATAATAATAAAAACCCTTTATATACAAATACGTGCCATTCATAATGTGTTCATTATTTTAAAAAAATACCTATTTATGTAGTTATTAATACAAAGCTCGACCTACACATAAATTTAAAAACTCTTTAAACACTTGGACACGCGACTAATGTCTGGATCATCAGTTTCTTCAACTAAGGGCAATAGCTCAGCTTGAATCTCGATAAATTTCTATCATGCATAGGTCACGGGGTGCACTGTCATCATTACGAGTAATCCTTGCTCCAATTCTTAAGTAACCTCCATCACCTTAAGGAAAACTCTTTCAGATCGTTTCATATAGAAGCTTACCCAATATGATTCCCTATCTATGAGAGCGATCATACTAGCCAGAGTTCTCATTTCTCGAGATTGAGTTTAGATTAACTGCTCCTTAAGGAGCAACCTCACACTTTGCCTCTTTGGCATTACACTCAACTTTAATCACCTCAGAGCTCCCTAATCTCGTCCTAAAGCCTATCATTTTCAACACGTAAAGCTCGAACTAAGAGTATTGGTTCAATCAAAATCCATAAAATAAGCAAAAAAGTTAGAAGAATTGATAAAAATCCCTAAAGTGTGAGGTCAAAAAGGAAATCAAAACGAATCTTGTCAATTCGATGATCATCTGCCACTTCCCCGACGACCTCAGGACCGTTTTCACCGTCAGAGGAGCCAAGCCTTCTCCTTCCTCCTCCACAGAAAGAGCCTACATATAGGATGGCATGACAAAGATGTCCAAAATGCGATAATAATACTCGCTCAAACCCTTTTGCTTGGCTTCCGTCTTGAAGGTTTCCATGGCCATCTCATACACCCTCTCTACACTGGACTCAAGCTTCTGTGCCATAGCATCCACATTGGCCTTTACTTTGCGACGCACCTCCTCGGCAGAAGACTCAACTTGTCTCTGGACTTCCCTAGCCCCCTCTTCAGCTCGCCTCTAAGCCTCCTCAAGCTCAACAACATGGGAGAACTCGCCTCTACCGATGTGACCTTACTCTTCATACAAGAAAAAAGCTAAGCAACAGTCAAATCCATGCAATCTGCAAATTAAGAGCGAGAGGATATCATGTTAATCACCTCAAGTTCAATAAAAAAGGGAAAAGTATATATAAGGAGGCAAGAACAAGATATAAGACTAGGTCACCATCATCAGGCACCACCTCGAATCGGCCCCCAAAGTTTGTAGGAAGAGTTCTGCATTTAGGAGGAGCCCGGGGTTTACGATTCACTCTAAATAAGGCCTCCACAGCACCTTGTCGCATCAACCCGCACGCAACAAAGCACGGTGTTCAATAAGGTCCTCCAGTTGGTCTTTTCAGAGAGATAATTTTAGACATCAACCAATCTTTGCTTCGCATCAAGACTCAAGGTCGTGATTAAAGAAGTCATATTCCTTATCACGACCTTAGTGTCATTCCAAATGCTCCTTATTAACCTGGTGTCATTTGTGGGAGACTCCCACCAACCTAAAACATAGAAAAAATACTTTTTCCAATTTTTTTCGATTTCAGGAAGTGAGACATTCATCCCTTGATCCTGCTTCACTGACATATAGACCCTCCTCGGATCTATGGGGTTCTATTTTAGGACATACACCTCATTAAACTCGGCCATCTCTATGTCCACCCCGAGTTCTTGACAGATCAGTGTTAGGCAGAGAAGATACCTCCACCCGTTAGGCAACAACTGCCCCAACGCGAGCTAGGTCCTAACCAAGAACCTCCTAATAAGAAGGTATAGGGGGAACCTTACCTCAACCATATAGCTTTCTCATGAAAAATAGTCCACTCGGATGGAGGTTGATCACTGTCACAAGCTCCCTCTAAAGGAATCATTATTTGAACTGAGGGAGGGATGTTATAGGTTCTTAATCTTTTTTCATCCTGGGGCAGCAACTCACAAGTCTTAGATACAACCGATCAACCCTTAGTGCGATTTGTTGGTCCCTAGATCATATACTCCTCGTTTTCTTCCTCCACGTCCTAGCCATTGAGATTTGAGTCTAAAGCACGCTCAATCTCATAGTGGGAATGGCCCGGGGGTGAGAGATAGAGGTAAAGAACTGAGGCGGAGATCGACTCACCTCACTAGAAGAGCCCGAGCCAGAAGACCCCAAGTTGTCACTAGCACTAGAATATTGGGGGCTCTCCAAGGAGCCCAAAGGTCGAGGTCTTTTCTCTTTGCATTCTGTGAAAAGCTACAAAAACATAAAGACAAAAAAAAGTAGGTGGATAAGGTACGAGAAGAAGAGATTACTTAGGGATGAGTTGAAAATAAAAGAAAATGTTCCTTTAAAAACCACCTAGAGAAAAAGTAGAAAATTATTAGGTTCTCAACGCTTAAACTCTAAATAACTTGAACAGAGAAAATTATAGCCCAAGCTAAAATCTTACCACCGAATTGAAAATCTTTTACAAGCTCAAGGTAAGATGAAAGAGCGTTTTTCTTACCTGTTTCTCAATTTTGCAGGTAACAATGATAAGTCCCAACCCAAGCATCTCTTTATATAGAGACACTTGTTTTCTCTCTCCAATCAACTAACACGCATATATTAGAAGAGCTGAATGATTCATAACCTATGCCCGATATTTACTCTTCCACCTTAGACCAGAGCTCGAGCTGAAAGAGTAGGGGGACTAGATGTTTGGACATCTAGATCGACCTGGTGTCCGATCCATTTAAACCGTACATACAAAGGCACCGACCCAAGATGGAAGACAAAACATCCCAGACGTCCCACCTGTAGACCAACCCAAGTTCAATGACCTACTCAAGCTCAATGGTTGAACTGAGTTCAATGATCAGCCCGGGCTCGAGTCGACCTCAACCCATAACATACTATACTTTAGGCCAATTATGCACTTCTAGTATGTAAATATATGTATACATTATGTAACTGACACCTGTATCTATAATGTTTTATAAATAGATGGACCTCTCATGAAGATCCACACATTCATCCAATTGTCTTAACTTCTCTCTAATCTCTCTGGAATCTCAACAATACTATAACTAATCATCTTCCACAGATAAAAACAAACACAACTGAACAAAGGAAATTTCTATGGCATTCATGGCCAACAACCGTAAACTTGTCAAAGCATATTGAGAATGATCTAACCCAAGCACAAGTGAACAACAAAGTACATATTTATTTTAATTGAATCTAACCACAAGTGATGCCACTTACGTTGGTTTGCTTCACATATCTATCCCAAAATGTGCCACATTCCTAATAGGAAATACTAAAACAACACACAAGAATTTAAACCAAATCATAGAACCCCATAAAGGAATTAAGAGCAAGAATCTGCATTGCGAATCCAGATAATTATCTTTGGGATAGTAGAAAAGGGTTATTGTCTAACCTCCCGTCGAAGAAGTAAATTAAGCGAGCTACAATATGCTTTTCTTAATGGACCCAAGCAACTTTTATCAAGACTCTGCCAAAAAAAACACTAGTGTGTCAGAGAAGCAACGAAAAGCATAGGCTCAACCAACAAGACAAAAAAATTGATTATTTGATGCATTTGTCTAAATTTCACCTTTAAATGTTGTAAGAGACGAGCATATGTCCTGCATTTGTAACGTAAATCAGCATGGTCAGGCCTTTTCAATTGTCCCCGCTGTAGTAGTACATGCAAAAGAGAATTTTAAAAACAACTACTACAAAAAGATACTTTACTAGACACATATTGAAATCAAGAAGCGGTTAAATCTAAGAAATTTACCTGTGAAAAGTAACTCTTGTCACTTATCATGAAATCTACCAAACTAGCAAAGTAGTTTCTCAAGAACTCAGAAGCTCTTCTAACAAACGTGGTTTTCAATATTTTCAGTTCTGCTCGCTTCTCTTTGACCTGAAAGAGTTTCACCACTAGGAAGGTAATAATATGGTTTGATAATAGATTTATTCAACATGCAAAGGATTAATTCTATTATAAATGCACTTGAAAATTAAATTTACTAGATTACTGAAGGAAATGTAGCCCCCAAAGACGGAATCCATTATTTTTCTTAGATTTCACAGCAGAGTGGGGAAGTGAAGAGAGAGAGAAAGGGGGGAATGGAGAAGAGTCAAAAAATGACTTCTTTTTCATAAGTAAAAATATAGTATTTTTATCAAAAACTGGTTTGCATCAATGAAGTTCTCTGTGAAAGTTAACTCAGATTCTATGACTCGTAAAGCCAATTGCTGCAGCTTAGAACTACAATGTTATTCCACTTTAATTCCATAAGCCATTCAAGGTAAAAATGCAAGAACTGCTTACTATCAATATCATTTTAGGTATCAATAGCTTATGAAGATCCACAGCAAAATATATATGTTATGAAAAAAGTGATCAGGGAAGAATGCATACAGCTCTCATGTTTGTATAGGTTGGATCTATATGAGTATCTTCAAGACCATGTATAGCATTGGCTAACCATTCACATGCTTCTACATTCTGTATCATGCACGCTTCATCAAATGAGCCTCCCATAAGGCATACTGCATACTATAGCCAAGGAAATGTTATCATAGAAAATATAGAGAAAAACAATAAAAAATACTGACATTAATGGGAAAGGATAATATACCTCAGAAGGAATTTGAAAGCGTTCAAGAAGCTTATCAAGTTCCATAATGAGTGCTTTGTTATTTACAGATTGCATTTCCAACTTGTTATTGCGAGTTTCTATCTGGTTGTAGCATCAGAGGAAGTTTAGCTTTACGGTAACATAAGAAGAGCTCAGGCATCAATAATTTTATATTCATGTAACACAAAACTGAATAAAAATTTAGAGAATATGGCTGCAAATTTTAGCTTGAGATACAAACTTTTAAATTGACATAACAGTCATTTCTTGAACATACAGAAGAAAGGGGGAACATAGAGAGAATCCAGTAGAGTCAGCTCCAGTGATGTGATACAACTATCAAAGAATTTCATGAAAAGCAGGCCAGCACGCGGGGGGAGAGAAGATTCTACAGTAACATAGCATGATGTTCAGAACAAGTGCAATGCCCAAACATCTGAATTATTGATATTTCAGTAGACTAAGTTATTATACAATGACCATACTGTAAAACAAACACCAAAGCTCCAGTGATGTGACACAACTATCAAAGAGTTCCATGAATAGAGAGAGAAAAGGAGGGGGGGAGGATTCTGCAGTAGAATAGCATTATGTTCAGAACAAAGTGCAAGGCCCAAACATCTGAATTATTGATATTTCAGTATACAGAGTTATTATGCAATGACCATACTGTAACACAAACACCAAAGCTGACCGACTTTAAAAGGGAAATAGCTCTCATTTGACATGCATTTATCAATATGTCTACATGTTTTTTTGAAATACAGAGGCAGGGGGATCCAAAATAAACTAAATGAAGCAACATCCTTCAAAATGTAGAGATTTTCAACCAAGAAGGATAAGAAAAGAAAACATCACAATCAAATATTTGAATAGGTCCCTACCGACTCAATGTCCTCTCTCATGTGTCTAAGTTTCGCATTGAAAATGCTAAGCCATTCGTCCATGTCATCAACACAAATTGTAGCTTGCTCAAGTCCTTGCAATACCTGTATGTCCCACAGGTTAAAGGAAATAAAATGATAAACACCACTGTCTCCAAATATAATTAACAGCAATAACATAAAATTTGGTCCCTTCAAAGTTCAAATACAACCTAAAATAGTCAAGGAACCGGGTAAAATAATGTGGTCCAAAGTCACATATGCATAAATATAGGTCAAAGTAAAATAGCAAGTCTAGTGGATGAAGTTAACCGAAAAACATAGATCTGAAAAAAGACATACAGAAGCAAATAAAGCAAAGATTTACTTTTAAAAGAGAAACAATGTACTGCCCTTTTAATTTTCCCATTTTTGTTTATTGATAGGAAGCAACTAGATTTTGACAATAGAAGCAGCTTCTTTGTACATCAGGAATCATCAAACTAAGAAGTAAAGATTCACCTCGTTAATTAAAGGTTCACTTTCTAGAATAGCATGCACATTTGCTGCTTCCAGAGCTTGAAGCTCTCTCTTAATCTTTTCAGAAAATGCCTCCGCTTCGCCAATACCCATAACATAACTACATACCATGCCACAGTCAGAAACACAATATATCCTAAGACAATTCAATAAAACGCTCAGATTGAATAAAGAACCTTGTTGCATTGGCATATATTTTTGCACTATAAATGAAAGAAGCTAGATACTGAATGGCAGAATTCAGACAAAACATCACAAGAACCAGTTAGAAATATTTAAAATTATACATTTATACTTCAGTTAAGATGAAAAATTGACAACACAGGAGTTAACAAAAATGTAGTATGCATGGCACCACCCATAATACTAAAGCTGGATAAAAGAAACAATAAACTATTTATCATAACGACCAGGGGAAGGTCTACTTCATGGTAAATTTTACAAGACTTTGAATGGTGAAATGGCAATGTAAACAGAGATAATCGATTCAGCACTGACCTTAACAAGAACATTGTACATGTCTAATATAGATTAACTCAAAGATCACTCAAGTCCACCAGTAACAGAAAGTCTAATCTAATAATACTTGTGACTGCTCAGGAATCAGGATAATTCTACATCAAAAGATAGTAGTATAGCCTTATAGGTACTAATCTGTACAAATTATCCTAGCTTAGCTAGCAGACACCAGCTCTGCTTTATAAGAAATCATACTTTTCAAAGAACTCTTTTTTCCTTCATCCTTCTTCAATTTTGACAGACTATGTCGAGAACAATCAAGAGCAGCTATAACTCTCACACAAAGTGGCTTTAAGTAGAGCAAAGACATATTAGAATGAATTTTTGTTTGCATCTTGAATCTCATGTATTCAATTGAAAATGAAATTTGTGGGAATGGCTCTAGGATAGTTTTATAAACCATATATGCAATTAGATTATGAAAGTCATGTATTATTCATTAACCCTAACTGGGCATTTAAACACATATACAAGTCATATCTAAAGAAGGAAAATAAATCCTAAACATACACGGAATAAAAATAAAGCATATTCTTAAAATAAAACTAAGAATAAACTATACGCATAATGTATACACTTAAGCAAAATTCATCAATCCAAAAATAAATGCAACAAGTTATATGCTATGGAATAAAGAAGAACAAATGGAACGTACGTGCCCAGAAGAGCCTCCATATCCTCTTCCTCTGATTGGGACACTAATTCTTTTTCAACATTCACTTTCATTTCAGTTTCAATCACAGCCTCTGGAGCAGGCCCCTGACCATCTTCTACTTTCCTCTTATTAGTGACTGCCAGTGTGTTCTCCTGCATCAGTATTTTTTGTATACTTAAATTTGAAGCAAAAGTTGTTTAGTGAATAAACAAAGTGAGAGAGACTAAAGCTTATAAATTACATCTGAAACATAAATAAATGCTTCTACAGTACGAATTAAAAGGCACGGATATCCATTGTTATCCTTTCTCTCAAAGCATAAAAAATATATTAACAGGTACATAAAAAGAAACATCCCAATACCCATTAGATTATGATACCAAGATCACACCAGATATTTAGAAGGCCCAAGCTTAAGTATCAATAGAGTAGAAGTTCAAAAAACAGCACCTTGGCCCAGAGAGCCATCTCCACCACATCAATACCAACAACTTTGGGAAGATGACCAAGAACATCTTTGCACATGTTTAGAATGCACATAAGAAGACGGTTTCTATCATCACAATCCAAAATATTAGTCAGTTGCAATACACACACTGCTATGTCAGCCAAAGTAACAACAAACACGTGCACCATCTAGAGAAAAAACAATGAACATATTCTACCTATCATCAATATTGCGCATGGTCCACTGAGGAGGCACAACACTTTGACTTCGAAGGTTATCAAATCCCTACAAGGATTGAGTCAATAGCTAAAGAATATAGAAAATATATCTTAAAAAAATAGAACAATAAAGAATTCCATTGACGATATTGCTTCTTGGTTTTCCGAAGTTCCAAAGAAACTTCCATTTTACAAGAAAACGCCACAACCACCATAAGCTTACATTCATAAACACATGGTAAGAGCATTACCAGTGTAAAAGTGCAGCCTGAGGGATCATTTGACACGACCTCCACCTTATGAAGGTGCTTTAGCTTGTACATCTTGTCTGCCTGCAACCAAAGAAAAACTTCAAAAAATAAGAAAAAGAGGCACCAATAAGTCAAGACCTAGGAAACCATCAACTTTTAGGTGCCAATCAGGATAAGTTCGCAATTGTCATTGAACTGATTTATTTATCATCAATATGTGCATAGAAAATATAGAAAAATGAAGTTCCACGGCAATTTATCCTAAACCCAATATATAACTTATAAATTATCCTGCTGCTCATGTTTGATGGCTACATTCTCTATACGTCCACCTTAAGCAGCAATAAAAACTTTGTGGTAACATAACTGAGAAGCCCATTGTAGATTCTTGAGAAAGGAAGAGGAACAGCAAAGCCAGCAACAAATTATCCTTGTTTTTTTAATAATCCAAAGGATTTATGATATTGGTACCACTATTTTTTTCCCTTTTTCTCAGAGAATATCATAGTATTAAACAGGAATTTTAAATAAATGGGTTTACCTCAAGAACTCCTCCAGTAGAATCTTTCAAGACTCGAAGAAAAGCTTTAGTCCAATCAACCTTTTGTTTTACTACACAAACCATGCAAATCAATCATCCATATCTTGAGCATATCTATATAACACCTCATAAGACGAGCATTTTTCTCTGTTCTAATAAAAAGTTGCTAATTCGTACTATTAAGAGAGAAACTTGCTCTCCATTTTTATCCTGCTTTCCACCCTCACATCTACAACATTTTACAACTTTCCCACCCAACATGGTATTAAAATGTCTCCCCAACATTCAAGTGATAATTATCTCAAAATGTCAGCCAAGCATAAAAGTTTACAGCAGAACCCTTCTTTACAGAAACTGACGTAGAATTGATTAAAGCTTCAATTGTACGTAGATTGTTGACTCAGGAAGATAAACATTGCCACTTTATAACATTCCAAAGGATTTCGCTGAAATCACATGCTCATCCTGGCCATATTATGTTAAATAATTGAAGAGAAGTGTGGATGCCAAACCAACAAATAGAGAAACTATAAATCATATTTAACAATTTTACATAGCCGTTGATCCGGAATTCCAAAACAAAATAACCTAAAAAGTTAAAATTCAATCCCAAATCCTAGGATTTCCAGAACACTGACAATTCAAACTTATCAAGAGAAAAGCAATTAGCCTAGCTACCGTAAGTCAAATTGCTGAAAGAAATTAACAAAATGCATACTGGAAATAGCGAGAACCCTAGGTTTTCCCATGTTACGACTAGGCTTGCCAGATTTGTTCCAGATCCCACGGCCCTTTACCACACGGATCGACATCACCACCTTCTGCTTGGTTCCTTCAATTGCGGCCTCGCAGGCCTTCCTAAGCTCGTTGTCGTCCGCGCTCGATCTCGCCATTGCCAGTGGATGTCTATGACTTTTCTTGGGTGAATTTTCAGGAGTTTACAAATTCAACCTTTTCGGCTTAGGAAAGTGTAGAGCTAAAATAAAAAGGTAAGGGAAATTAATTAGAAAAGTTTAAAAGTTACCGCCATTGTCAAAATGAACTATGTATAAAAAAATTATTAATCTATACATAAGTAAGTAAGTAACAAATAAACTGTCACCCAACTACTCATTTTTTTTAATTCAAAAATAAGATAAAAAGAAACATCTATTTTCTCGCACTCAGTTAATCTCTTCTCTATATTCGCCTACTCCTAACCCATTCTTCTCTATTATGTGCAATTCAAATTATGGATAAACGATGTCTTATACTAAGAACCAAACACCCTTCACTATCTTATATCAAAATATTTAAACTCTAAAAACTATTTTAAACTTATACGAAATTTAACAAATTATGTGAAATTAATAATATGGGTTTAATTGATTAGTTAGTTCTAATTATCTTGAAATGTTTTTCTAAATTTTGTATTATTATTCATCTACCATTCAAAATATTGAAAAATTCTACAAGTTATTATTCTCATCGGACAAATGGATCTTTGATCCTTACATTTGTAATTAGATTTTTGGATTCTTTGAATATGTTACTTAAGAACAATAGTTAATCATTCCTAATAAAAATTTAAATTGTCAATACAGATTGTTTGCATCCTTTATCCAAAATCATCACACTTAACTTAAATTTGAGACCACACCATGTCACATAGACATTACTCGCCATGCGTCACACAAACGATTTCTAAATGATTTTAGATGTTATCCACTAAAGTTACCCACAATAATAAGCCCATAAATATTACTCACTTCAATCAATTCTTGATTAAAATATAATAGTTTATAATTTTTTATGCATAACAATATGTTAAGTTTAGTTGTTATTAATGATGATGCTACGAGTTGAGTAGTATTAGATGTTACTTTTAGTTGTGCTATTGATGACATTGCTTCTTCCTCTGTATTGTTTTTGTGATTCGAGTTATGATGATTAAAAACATTACGACAATCATATAATTATTACAAATTTTTTGTGTTTAATTTTTCTTTTCGTTGAAGTATATTTCATCTTTTATGGAAGATAATAATCTTGTTCTTAGACTTTATATTTTTTCTCTCTTTATTTAAAATGTTATTTGATAATGTAAATAATGATCCATTTTAATTGATTTTTTTATTTTTTATTTGTAGTCATTTTTAATAACTTATTCATAAAAAAAACACATTCATTTTTAATTGATATCTAAATCCCTTGAATAAGTTGCAATTTTTAGTAACTCATTTATTTTTCAAGAAAAAAGTGTAATAACATGTCATTCTATAAGAATGTTTTATACAAATTGCAATTTACTCATATCATCAAATAAGTTGTAATTTTTATTAACTTGTTCATTTTGCAATGAAACAAATATAGGGATTATAACTTACTCAGGGGTTCGAATAAGTTATATTTTAATAATTCCTATTAAAATGTCAAGAAAAATGATAAAATCATTTTTTCATGTTTATAACTTACTTGTGGGGTTTGAGTAAGTTAATTTTAATAATTTTTATATGAATAAAAAAAATACATTTGAAAATAAATATCTAAAATGATAAAATCATTTTTTAATCACTTTTACATATTTATAACTTACAAAGATAGTCCGAATATGTTATATTTTAATAATTCATATTAAAATACCAAAAAAATGCATTGAAAAATAAACATGTAAAATGATAAAACAATTTTTCAATCACTTTTGTATGTTTATAACTTACTTGTGAGAAGTTATATTTTAATAATCCCTATTAATTATTAAAATGAACAAAAATACATTGAAAAATAAACATTTAAAATGATGAAATTATTTTTCAATCACTTTTTACATTTATAACTTAGTCAGGAGGTCCAAGTATGTAAGTGAATGAACAAAAATGCATTTAAAAATAATCCCAAATGATAACATATTTTTTCAATCACTTTTTCATGTTCATAACTTAATGAGTAAGTTAAATTTTAATAATTTATACGTGAATGAACTAAAATACATTAAAAAATAAGTATCTAAAATGATAAAAGTATTTTTTTAATTACTTTTTTATGTTTATAACTTAGTCGGACTTCCAAATAAGTTATATTTTAATAATCTTTGTTTAAATGGATAACAATTTATTCAAAAATAAACATCCAAACAATTATTAATAAACCATTTATTTTATATAATTCTATGTTGTTTGAAGATTTTATTTTATTTTAAGAATAAAAATTATCATTTGTATCTTTAATATTTATTTCATGTTTAAAAGATTACTCAATAACTAAATAAGAATTTATTTGCATTTTTCTTTGAAAATCTAAAAAAAAAAGGAGTTTGTTTTCATTTCAAGATCTTATTTGTTTTGATAATTTTTTTTAGAACTTTTTTTACTTTATTTGATTGATCAAATACTCTAATACCAAAAGAAAATAATATAAATCAAGGGTTGTAATTATAGTATAGGAATTAAACATAGCTAGCATGGGGCTGTAATTATCGTATAGGAAACACAGTTAACATGATAGAAAAGTAGGGAAGAGAAAATTAATATTCGGAGTAAAGTATGATTCTGATTGAAGTATGTTCCAAAGTGTAGAAACCCTCGTAGAGTTTAATGATGTGAAATCTTGAAATGTGGGTATGGATGGTTGAGGAACTGACAGAAAGAAAAAAAGAAAAAAAAATGAAATAGAAATATGGATTTTATTGTGGCTTGTTATAATTTTTAGGTGTTGCATAAATTTATGGACTCTATTAATTTAAATCTGCTTTGTGTAAAAGAACAACAAAAATAGCAATATGAAATGCATCTAAAACTAATATTAATAATAGCTAGTAATTTATCATTTGTTGTAAAAGAAAGATATGTAAATTGAGATTTTTTTCTTTCTACAAAAAGAAGTTAGAGAAAGTTCAAAGACTATTCTTATTATTTTCTTAATAAACAAAGCAAAATACTCAAAGCACGGTTACAATAGAGGTTATTACTTATTATAAAATAATATTTAGATATTATATTTATTTATTTTTATTATAATTTAGTTTTATTATTACGAAAAGATGATTGAATAAAGACAAATAATCCTTATTTTATGTTTTCTATTTATTTATTTTATTTTATTTTTTCATTGATTCTTTTAACTGATCACAATTTATTTAAATTAAAAAAATATCTAATTATAATCGAAAAATATTAAATTTTTATAAAAATATAATATCTAAATATTATTTTTTAATAAATGTAACTTTAATGATATTAATCTCTTACTTAAAATCAAAAATACCGTTTTGCCCCGAGAATTAACACAAATGTGGACACAAATAATTAAGTAAATTAAAACTATGCGAAAGTCATGCATACGTAGTTATCGGAAATTATGCATTGGTTATGAATTATTATTGATATATTATATATGAGATTTTTTCACTGAGAATTAACAAAATGATAGCGTAGGATAATTAAGTAAATTAAAACTATGAGAAAGTCATGTGTAGTTATGGGAAATTATGCATCGTTATGAATTGTTAATGATATGATATTTGAGACAAATAAAATTAAAATTAAATATAATAATCATTTTTTAAATAGAATATCAACTACTATAATAATCATTTTTCTTAAATAGAATATCAATAAAATTAATAGAATTAGTTAATTTTGTACTAATTTAAAAGAAAACATTATTATAAAATTGATTTAGGTTTTTTTAAATTATAAAAATATCTTTTAATTTAAAAAATGAGGTGATTACATCCTTTTAATATTATTTTATTATAATATTATTTTTTAATTTCATAATTTATATTAATTTTAATGTAAATAATTTTAAAAAAAATTAAATATTTCAAAACAAATCTATAAAAAGATATTTATAATTTTATAGTATACAAAATCTGAGTTCTCTCCAACATAAAATTACCACGATTAGGGGTGCTTGTGATCTGATTCGATTTTTAGTAAAAATAATTTAATTAAACTAGATCATTCATATTATTTTAATCAAATTGGACCGAATCGTTTAGTTAATAAAAATATTATAACCGAACAGTCCAATCCAGTTTGGTCCGATTTAGTTAACAGTTTTCAATAATTTGATTATTAATGTTGAAAACAATTTTCATCCATAAATGACAGCATTTTGTTGATCAATTTCTAAAACTAATTTAGTTATTTTTCTTGAGAGAAGATAATATAACAAGTAGCAATATAATTGCAATAGAAAAACTAACCTTGTTGCACATTCATTCCATCCCAAGTGTATACTTCTACACTATCTGCATAAGATCCACACAGAACAATCTCTTAACAATTTGACTAGACAAGGCACAAAATAACTAATAAAGAGTAATAGATCAAACATTTAGTAAAATAAATGCACTAAACAAGTAAAAAATGATGTAAAGACAAACATACCATATAGCTTATGGAGATAGCAAAGAAAAAGTTTTCAAAGTATAACTGAACTCAAAACCCTCAGTTAAGAAAAACAAAAACAATATGTAAATTGAAACCCCATATTTTAAAAATATTAATTGAAAAGTGAGTATAATGTCACATCCGGCTCAAATGTTCCTAAAAATCCAAATAAATGGTGTTTGTCTAAAGGATCTAGACTATTCTACATGGAAAGTTCTAGAGTTGCCTAAAGATGTCTAGAAAGAGCTAGAGTTGGATGGACTCAACTCAAGCTTTGAAGACCCTAGAATGTTCTAGAGCACGCTGGAGGGTGTTAGAATGGGCTGGAATATTCTAGAACGTGTCGAATGGTTCATGAAGGATGTAGAAGCCGCTAGAAGCTAACGGAACATCCCGAAACGTGCATGAAGGAACTAGACAAACCTAGAAGACTCTAGAGTTGGCTAGAAGATCCTAGACCCTTGTGGCATATTGTAGATAAAACAAGAACACTCTTCTATATTCTAGAACTAGAACAATCTAGAAAGTGGTGACATAGCCTTAAGTTTAGAGCCACACTATAAATAGACCCATTGGTCTTCATTTGTATTCATCCTTGGAAATCTTAGGAATTCTTAGCATCTTGTAAGATAAACTCTCTCTAGAGCAATACAAAGCATTCTTTACAAACTCTCTTTCTAATCTCTTTGGAGAATTCGTCCGAGTGAAAGGCAGACTTAGTGCAACGGACGGTGCTAAGTGCCGCACGATCGCTACTTGAAAAAATTAAGATCGTGACAATAAGCACTACTCTATAACAAAATCTAACCATAAAACTTCAAAGCATTTATTTTTCATTAACATTCAAATGAAAAGGTATATATCTTGATCTTACTTAAATCAATTATGACCACATCAGAGCGTTGAGAGCTAAACAATTAAAGCTAGAAGAGGAGTTGGAACACTCCAAAAGTATTGTTAAGAATCTCATGCTGGGAACGAATACTTTAGATAAAATTCTAACTAATAACAAGTTGTATGGTGACAAACGTGAGCTGAGATTTGCATAAGAGGTTTCAACCTCTCCAAGGGCTACACTAAAGTCTATCAAGACGGTGGCCACACATCCTAAGATGAAGACAATAGTAACCAATTATAAAGGTAAGTTTCTGGTGTTATCTTAGTTGGGCTTGCCTAGTAAGATGAACACTTCACCTCTTGTTATCGCCTTTCATTGCACTGATGTCAGTCTCTTGGCTTCGGGCAATTTATCATATTATCCGTAACACATCAAAACATCCCTATATGGAAACATAAAATATATATATGTAATTTACATCTTCAAAGTTGAATAACTTGAAACATTTAGCCTTACAAGATATTAGATTCGTGAAAAAACTAGAAACATAAGTCATAGTAAAAATACATGCCAAAATTTACAATCCATATTAATAATTTGTTAAATTAAAAGCATTTATAACTAAGCATTACTATGATTGTTGTGGTTGATTTGGTTGAAAAGATAAAAAGAATGATTCCCATTTGTTGAAACAAAACTGAAATTTGGCAACGATGATATCTTGATTATTAAAATGATATTAAATAAAGTCAATTATAACATGATACATTGAATTATCAGTTATCATTTGCAAATGATTCTAACAAGATACATTGTATCCAAGTTTATTACATTTGTAAAACATTATTGGTTTTTTCAAAACTTTACTAGTAAACTGAATCGAGCTAGGTTTTGAAAAAAAATGGACTCTCATGTAAGTTATAAACATATAAAATTGATTGCAAAAACATTTTATCATTTTAGATGCTTATTTTCAAATTCATTCTATTCATTTAAATATGGATTATTAAAATATAACTTATTCGATGGTTCAAGTATGTTATAAACATGAAAAGATGATTGAAAAATTCTTTTATCATTTCATATGCTTATTTTTAATGTATTTTAGTTCATTTAAATATGGATTATTAAAATATAACTTACTTGGACCGTCGAATAAGTTTTAAACATGCAAAAGTGATTGAAAAAGTATTTTATCATTTTGGGTGTTTATTTTCTAATGCATTTTTGTTCATTTAAATAAGATTATTCAAATATAATTTACTCGGGATTCGAGTAACTTATAATCCATAAAAGTGATTGAAAAATGTTTTTATCAATTTGGATGTTTATTTTCGAATATATTTTTGTTCATTTTAACAGAAATTATTAAAATATAATTTTCTCGAACCCACGAATAAGTTAAAAAAATGTAAAAGTGATTGAAAAATAATTTTATCATTTTTTATGTTTATTTTTTAATACATTTTATTGATTCACATAGTTATTAATAAAATATAACATGAAAAAGTGATTGAAAAATAATTTTATCATTTTATATGTTTATTTTTTAATATCATTTATTTTAATAGGGATTATAAAAAATAACCATCATAACTAGAATAAAAAGCAATAAAGAGGATAAAACAATGTCATCCATTGAACAACTAAAACTAACATTTAATACTACTCAACCCATAACATCATTATCAATAACAACTAAAACTAACATTTTATTCTTCATAAGAAATTACAAATTATTATATTTTAATCATGAATTGTTCAAGGTTTTATAGCTTAATAAGTTCTTAAGGTAGCAAAACTAAAATGTCTTTACCAACATAAAATTATAAAAATAAAAATAACCCAAAAATGAGTAATAGAAAAATAAAAATAAAAATAAAAAGATTAAAAAAAAACTAAAAATACCTTATTAACATGCTCTGTTTCAATAACCCCGGAATAATTTCTCAAATAACAAAACAAACTTGTAAGAATAAGGACTAACATAAGTGAAATAAGAGCTCAAATTCAAATTCAAAAAATCTAAGTACGAATACAAGGGCCAAAGATCCATCTATCCAATTGGAATAATAACTTGCTAAGCTTCTTAATATCTATAATAGTAGATGAATAATTTAAAAAATATTCGAAAAAGCATTTCAAAACAATTAGAACTGGTTAATCAACTAAAAGCATATTAATAAGTTTACTTAATTTGTTAAATTACGTGGAAGTTTAAAATGGCTTTTAGGATTTAAATATTTTGAGAGATTTTATAGATTTTAATGTAACAGAGGGAAAGGTCTTACCTTGAATGTGGATTTAATGTAAGATATCATTTGGACAGAGCTTGAAGTGCATGACATTGGAGGAAAAATAAGCTTAGAATACGCGAATATAGATGAGAGGGAGGTTTTGTATTTTTAATAACTAGCTAAGTTGTTGCTTGTGTAGGGGTTCATTTATTGCTTATGTGGTGAACTAACTGCATTAGTAAATTTTCTATACTTAGTTCATTTTGGTAATATGCTATAAGTTTTAGTCTATTTTAGTTTATTTTCTTAAAAGTAAATGTAAATTAATACCGTTAATAAGCAAAAAAAAAAAAATATGGTGAGAAAATGCAATGACCAACCAATGACCGTGGTTAGGGATGTCTAAAAACCAAACCAAATTGAATTAAATCAAAAAATTGGGTTGGATTAGACTGGGACGAATAATTTTATAAATCACGTGGTTTGGTCCGGTTTGTATTAATTAAAATTATTTTTCAAATGATTCGATTCGATTATACTAATTTTTAAACCGATCGGATCAAACCATTATTAATAATATATTAAAAAAATTATTTTAAAAATATATTATATAATGTAAATCTACGGGTGCCCAAAAATTTTGAAACCCTATTTGCATCCTCATCACCAACCATCCTCGCCTCCAACGCCAACCAGTCTTACAGGAAAGAAACACACGGTAACTATAAAAAGTAAAGGAGCCAACCATTACAAGAGAGTTGCTCAGTTCTTACTACTCTTTTGGTTGAGAAAGAAAGAGCTATTAATGGTGGTGTAACTATGGAAGAGGTGGTGAAAATGGAAGTGAAAGAATCTAAACCATTGAAGAGTATAGTGTACATGTGGGGTTATCTTCCCATAGATTTACCACAGAAGTCACCACTTCTATCACCAAAAAAAGTGCGGCTTAAAATTATTATGAAGGATATGCCATCAATATATCTTTAATAACAATTCTTATAAAAATATTTAAAATAGATCCCACTCCAACTATACAGTTGATGTAGACCAAAAGATTTAAAAGTATAATTCTAAATCAGATTCAGATAATTTAAATACTAAATCCAACTCTCTTATTTATTATGAAAAATACTTCGTCAATATATTTTTCATTCACAAACTTTGGTTTAAATCTTGATGATGAAATAAAACTTAATTCATTATATAAAGATGTTTAATCTACTTTAATATTTCACAAGTGTAACAACATTACTAATATCTTATACTATTTATAGCTAGTTATGCATGATTAAATAAAATATATAGCATGTAAAACAATACTTAAAAATATTTTGAAAAAAATATATTTAAATATACCTCAACAGAATTCTTACAATTATTTTTGGCAAACCTCTAGGCAAAATTGATGTGTTGTTTACTGAATTGAAATTAAAATCTATTGTATGAACTAAATTTGTTCAACTCTCGAATGGAGAACTTTAAATTACTAAAAGAAAAGCTAAGAAATTAGTTAGAAGAGAACTGGTGGGATGAAATGAATATATTTTTAGAAAAGAAATAGGGTCTTATTTATAAGCTGACAAAAAGAGAAAAAAAATGATTTTTTTAGCCAAAATTGGCACATAATATTTTCCACAACTCGACATATATTGTCTGTACACAGTTTGAGCACAATTCTCTCTTTTCGTACTATGACACACAATATTTTCACACTATAGTACGCATCATATCTTGCACAAATTTAATCTTTTCTTTTGGCTAGGAACATTTTATTATTAGGCTATTCGATCGATCAAGACATGTCTAGATCCATCGAGCTATATAGATCGATCAAGAATCAATCTACTTAGTTTAAAAAGTCATGAATTAATTATTTAATTGACTAGATCAATTGATATATTAGTTAGATCGATCGACCTGGTTTATCATTAATTATTACATTGGATCGATCGAGCATATTTTGATTGCTATATTGGATTGATCGATAAGGGCATTCGATCGATCAAATTATGTACTTGATCAATCAAAAATATGTTAGATCAATCGAGCGGCTAGAGCTTTGATTTTAAAACCTATTTTCAACTTGAATTGAATTTAATTGAATTTTTACTATATTGTCCTTTTTCTTTTTATTGATTTTATAGACAACATAATAATTTTACTTTGACCTAGTATTTCAAAATATTCTATATATACAAACCTAAGCATACAACTTTAATCAACCACACAAGAACATTCTTCTCTTCATCTTAATATCTCTCATATTGTTTTGCAAAACTATTTAATTAGGCTTTTTCATTGAATTAATTTATTAAACATTTGGGTTTGTGTTTAATGGATTAACAAGCTTACAATGTTTGTGATATTGTGTTTAAATTGATTGTTCTTGGGTTTTTAGTTGACTATGATATGTCTAATATATTTATTAAATAATCTAGTTAGGGTTCGATTGCTTATGTGACTCAATTTGTCAAAATATTGGTCTAGATCCGAACACCTTTCTTATAGAGGTTAGGATGAAAGTAGCGGCTTGTAAGTAGATTACTTGGGGACTTCATCTTAATGGATAGTATAAGACCTGGCCTTGTAATTGGACCTTATTTTTCAAAATGGGATGGTCCAGTGGATTGGTAGTTTTTCTCTTAGGTTATTTGTGCGACCTAGATTGTCTCTACCTAAAACTCTCGTGTCTCAATCTTTATATTTATGCATTATTTTATTTACAAGTGATTTCATTCTTAGCCGTCTATGAGAATTTTAATTTGTCATAATTTCACTGATTATATATTAACCCCCCTATTTAGCTAAATAGGTTTGTAACTAAAAAAAATTCACTTTAGGCAGAGAACATTAACACGTAGATTAAATTATGCTTTATTTCTATGAAAATAGAAAACTATTTAAATCAATAATTTAGGTGGAGTCATTAATTTAAACTTTTTTTAAAGGTGTCAAAATTAGATCTAGATAGCTTTTATGAAACTTAGTTATTATATTTTAAATCTATTACGAAAAACATATTGTCAACTTTTATAATTTTTTTTACCTAAATTAATCTTCACAAACATAACAACAAAACTAAATTCCTATAGTTAAAATTAGCCAGACATGCTTAAAATTAATAAATGATCAATAGATTAATTTCAGAAAATTCAAGAAATATAAAAGAGTATTTTGAAAAGAAATAAGAATACAGATTAGATCTCAATACCAATAGTAGATAGATGACGTGTCTTGTTCCAAAGTTGTGATCTAGATCTTTAAAGTAATCCCTATTTCTAGCAATCTTTTGTTACTTCTTGATTTGAAAAATCTCCATGTTACTGCCTCTTATTTATTCTTATTTGATCTAAATTGTGTAAACTAAACCTAAATCTAAGTAAATAAAAGTTGACAACATATGAAATTGTAAACGACTCTAAAAAATAATACATTCAAACCTAAGAAGCAAACTGATTTATTTATAGGGAAAGGTTGGTGCAGAAGGGCTTCGGGTGAATTATTATAGGCACATTACGGAATAATCTTTTCCACATCGTGGCACAGAGTGCATAAAGCTTCACTAAATGCATCCTGAATGAGTCATGCTATTGTACCATTTAATTCATGCTACTGCACATGATACTCTACACGCCAAGTGAATTCCTACTGAATAGTGTGAGTCATGGCACACTATAATTTTCGTTGCGATATGTTTCACTTTTCTTTAATTGTGCCTTGTACACCTTAGAAATTTATTGGTTCTTCATGTAAGGCTTATATGTCTTATTCTTTTAAGCTCCTAGGGTGCAAATTGAATGCTTCAAGTGTTGTTTTTTATGTATTTATAAATTTATACATTTGAAGCTTAAAATACCTAAAATATAATAGAAAATACTCATGATTCCCAACATATAGATTTGTATAATTAATTATATAAATATGAATAGAAAAATATATTTATTTACATTTAAGTATAATAAAATTACAAAATATTATTGCTTTTCAAGAACTTATAGAATAACCTCGCATACATATTCTTATTAAGCTTAATTGACCTATCCAAGGCTGTTAATCAAGCGAGCTTTCCAGAAATTACGAAAATAATATTTTTTTAGTTCCAAACTATAACCCATAACTATTGGATCATGGGCTTTAAGTGGATGGATAAGATACATTAAAAAACCACTATATATACATTATGATTAGGTTATCCAAAACATACAACATTGAAGAGAGAAAGATTACATAGAGCCATTTAATAGACTTTTAAAGAGAGAAGTCAAAGAAAAAGATGAAGAATGTTGAATTGAAGTCTGCTTGTCGCCATCAATTTGAATTAATCTATTCCATAATTTTTATTTCCCTATATCAATGCTTTGTATGAATCATTTATTAGTTTATACCATATCCATGGATAGCTAATTTACCTTATATGGATAAGGGTTGTTTTTGAAACTTATTGGGCTTAACTACCTAATAGACACAGTTTATTCTATTGAAAAGTGGAGGTTTTCTTTCATTACCTTTTTCACTGGAATTCATCCCGATGAAAGTGACTATGTGAAAGCAAAAATGAAAACATTAATCAATACCAGGGTGGTTAAGCCCAACAGAGTGTACTCGTTCTGATACAAATTGAAAATTTGTACTAATTACAATGATTTAGAGGGGTGAGTAGGTCACCACTTAAAAATTCTTCCTATAGTAGAAACTTAACAAACAGCTCATAGAGGAATAAAATCACGTGTACCCAGAAAATCAGATAAGAAAATAAATAAAGAGTAAAATGGGCAGAACAAGCAATAGATAAGGAAGTCAATAAACAAATTTCAATCACCTTAAAACTTTCTATGTGTAAACACATTAGACAATAAAATGATTGTAGTAACTAAACATAAGATAGTACAAAACACAACAATATAACATAATAAACCCATATAGATTCATTTCCTATGTGGAAACATTCACAAGTTGTGTAGCAATTTCTAATAGTAAAGCAATTCACTATCAATAATTAATAGTTCACAACTTATAAATATAAAATAAAATATACCTCTATCAGTTTGAGCACCCCAATCAACTACACCTAATGCTATGACACTAACTACATAGCATCTGATCAAAGAAAAATAATATCATCTTAATGCTCCACCACCACGTGATGCACTAACAACTTAGTATAGTGAAAAATACTGAGGTTAAGACAACTCTTATTCACATGTACCTTAATAATAACTGTCTTGGTTTAAATATTTTTTAGTTAAACTCACACCCAAAACATGTTCTATGAAATCACATTTTAAAGTGTATCACTAATACCATTAAATTATAAAAAATAATTTATAAATCAATTTTTCAAAATTTCAAAGTTTTTTCACATTTTCTAATTAAACCAAACAATAATTAAGAGAGTGTTATAAAAAAATTCTAGTCTTTTTGGACACCTCATAGACGTCCTTCACTAGCATCACGGTAAGGCCTTTCTAACTAATTGACAAGGTCCATAGCCATGCATAGATCCTACCTCGACCAACCCTTGGGACACACACTAGCAGGATCAATAAGCCCTCATTGAGACCTTAGCTAACTCCGCAGATAAATCATTTTTCACCCAAAAAACATTTTTTTTAAATACTTTCACAATCATTTATTGCAAACACACAATCTACAAATGTAAACTATATGAAATTCTCAAATAAGTAAGTGTGTATAACATACAAACATATTACATGTATACCACATGTGTATGATACTGAACCTTAAGTATTCAACATTACAAAGGAGTTGACATATACATAAAATAAAATAAAAACTTTGTATTTTTCACACGAGAATACAAACACAAACATGAAGTCCTCTACAATATTAGCTTAGACATATAAGAAAATAATTTGCAATCACCAAAATGGTCTCACATTTGTACCTCTATAAATGCATTGAAAAATCACTAACTAGTGTGTCTAATGTCAAATAATAGGCAAATTATTCTCTTTTCTCTCCATTGTCATTTTATTCACTAAACACCAAGAGACTTTGGCTACCACCACACTCGTACACTTTAGGTCTAAATAACTCTTGATGATTCTATGAAAGTAGTCATTAGCGTACTTTTTTACTTAATATTTACTTATTTTATTCAATGAATAGTATTTTTAGGGTTAAAAATATATATTTTTACAATTTTTTGGGATTTTATGGATTGTTTATGAATTTTTAATGTAGGACCAATTAGGAGCTACTAGGTGGCCTATCACGTAAGAAGAGGAGTTGACTGGACAAGCCATACGAATGCCATGCAAATAGAGACAACAAATCATATATCTCCAAGTGTGAGGAGCGACGAACCGCATGCCATGTGTCGACAAGGTGTTCAATCTGAGTTTGGAGCATGGTCAAACCTTCACGCCATGTGGTACTGCTCTACTCATCCAACCATTCCACCTGTAAGCCACGTCATTCGTTACCATGAATCACATTACGTTGTGTGGTGTTGACTCAACATGCATTGACTCGGACTGGTCTCTCTTACCACACATCGCACTCTGATTAGCCTAATAAATTTCGTGTGCCACGTGTCGTGATGTGATTGACTAGCGTTGTTAGTTTTTCTTTTTTTGATCTTAACCCTTGATCTGAAGCTCATATGAGGGTCCAGATTGCAACTGAGCTATATTTAAGCCCTTAATCACCTCATAAACCCTAATGAGCCACCTTTAGCATAATTTTGGTTACTTTTTGAAGCTAAAAAGAGAGAAAAATATAGAAAAAATTAAAAGTAGATACAATTTTGGTGGAGATTTAAAAGAAGATTAGCACTACAATTCAAGAGATTGATTGTATTTTTTCTTCTACTCTTTTTTTTTATCAATTTTTATGTCTTTCTTTATGAAAAATGTAAGCTTTATGAACACAATTATGTGTAGTTAATTTATTAATCTAGGTATCTTATGAACTCAATTTTCACCATGTGATGATCTAATATTTTACCCAAATTATAATTTAATTATATTATATAATCTGATTTTTATGCTATTAATTATTTTGCCAAAAATTTATATATAGAGACAATTGAATAAATTTGAGAGAATTATTTAATTGTTTGTTTTGATTAAACAATATGCATAGTTTCTAGGTAGAGATGTATGATTCTTATGTATGTGATCCATAATTGATGAAGTTAATGAGTAGCATGCAATTTAATTGACATGAGAGTGTAATTAAATTAATTACTATATGGTGTGTAGTTTACTTGAGAGAGGAATACATGCTTGGTTAGATTCAATTGATCATGTAATTAATAAATAATTATATTGAGGGAATTTTAGCAATTCACATGTTTAGGAAATTGGGGGATTAAGTATTCCTAAATATTTTCTCATATATCTTCTTAGTTACTAAATGTTATTTAATTAATTATTGCTATTTACTTTTAGTTATTTTAATTTTACTTTCTTAAAATATAAAAACACAAAAAAAATTATTTTTATTTTTTTTAGTTTAAAAAAATTAGTTACTAATAAAATAATCTCCTTGGGAACGATATTTTCTTATTATTATATTACTTGTTGCGATACATATAGTTGTGTATTCATTGAATACATAATTTGTGTGGCGATCAACTCTCATGAATTGTTTTGATGAAAATTTATACATGGTTATTTTTAAAAGAAAAAAATAAAAAACAAATCTCATAAGAACTCTTTTATTTTTAATTTTTTTAAGTCTAAAAAATTAAGAAATATTTTTGTTATTCTTAATAATTTTGATTTTCTAATCATTTTATTTCTCTTTGTATCTTGGTGGGACTCATGTAACTTGATTTACTATTTAGAAAAATGTTAGGTGAAAATGAAAAATGAAATTCAAAATTCAAAAATATGATTTAAAAAGCTTATTTTAAAATATTATGAGTCACTTTATATTTTGATAATAGATCTTTTAAAAAGTAAAAATAAAATCATAAATCGTTATTAAACATAATTTTTTAAAAACAATTATTAAAAATAAATCAAAAATCAAAAGCACCTTTACATAATACTTTAGAGTTTTATTGTTTAAACAACTTGTGCTTTCACAATCTATGGGAACATAGTTTATGCGTAATGCATAACTATTGGGTTATTTTTAATAATCCAATGAGTTGGCTAACAAATCAAGAGAATTATATTTTGAGCTATTATTATTCTAATTGGGCTAATTAAGTAATCTAATTAGGAGAACCCAATTAAACATCTTATACAGTATGAGTTTTGCAATGTGTAATACCCAATAGTAAACCTAATTAAGATTAATAAAACTCTCATTAGTTTACTATATAAAGAACACTGTAGGATTTGGTTCCCAAGGCTAATCACTATCACCTCTCCTCCTCTCTTCCCATCTATTGAGTAAGAACCCATAAGAGAGAAAATATTAGTCTGTGGAAGACTATAGACCCTTAATCCATTCTTCAATCCTTCTTCATGGATTCAAGTATATTCTTCATTATTTTACGTAATCTTGATACTCTAACATGAGTCTAATATTTATGCATGTATTTAGTTCTAGTTATAACAAGTGGATCAGAGCCTTGCTTTATGTTAGATTATTAGGATTGATCATATTGGTTGTGATTTTTGAATTCTATATATATACACATGATTTTAGTTTTTTTTTTTATAAATCCATATGGTTAAAGGGATTTGATTCATATTATGTGCATTTTCATTAATGATGGTTATATGATTGTTGAAAAAATGATAAAGATTATAATATATATAAATATGATGGAGTTTTGATAATATACATCCATATATATATGATGCAGTTTTGGATAAAGTATTGATATTATTCAAATTCTATTTCATTGATTCAGTGCAATATTTGATTTGATTTGATAAAAATGAATCATATTTGATTTGATTTAGTAAATATGAATCATATATATGTATTCTATTTCTTTTTAGTTTTTGGAATATAAAATACATATTACATATATTTATTTATGGTAAAAATATCAAACTTCATTATTTATTTAGGGTAAAAATAAAGTGAATCATATTTGATTTGATAAATATGAATCATATATATGTATTCCATTTCTTTTTATTTTTTGGAATATAAAATACGTATTATATATATTTATTTAGTGTAAAAATATTAAACTTCATTATTTATTTATTTATTTTTGATATTTTTGCATTAAACTTTGGATTTGAGGGCACTCACTTAATTTTTGTGTCCTCTATTATGGAATAAATTAATTGAAACAAAATGTTGCCAAAGTAACCTCTTTTGTGTATATTTATTTATTTTTGAATAATAGGATGTGTGAACTTCGTTATTTATTTATTTATTTTTGATATTTTTGCATTAAACTTTGGATTTGGGGGCACTTACTTAATTTTTGTGTCCTATATTATGGAATAAATTAATTGAAACAAAATGTTGCCAAAGTAAACTCTTTTGTGTAGATTTATTTATTTTTGAATAATAGAATGTGTGTATTTCTTGTTTATGAGATCAATGATCAACCCGAAAGAAGTTCATTGATTGGCCAAACAAAAAATGCACCTGCGAGAATAAATGGGTGATAATTATACAGTTTCCATATGAACAATATACCGGCCCAAAGGAAGGTTATTGTTTGTTCTGAAATTTTCTTTTAGCTACTACTTATGTTGCTAATATCACTGCCAACATGAACTCAATTCCTGTGCTTAACGACACAAAATTTAAGAGATAGAAAGAGAACATTTTGTTAGCTCTCAGTTGCATGGATTTAGACTATGCATTAAGAAAAGAACAACCCGTTTATCTTATGGAGAAAAGTTCCACTAATAAAAAAATGAACTTTGAGAAGTGGGAACATTCTAATAACTTAAGTCTAATGATGCTAAAATGAAGCGTTCCTTGAAAAAATTGAAAAGCATTTTACAAAGAATAAAAAGCGTTATACCATTGACGGGAAGCTTGCTTGAGACCATGGATGGATCTTTTGAGTTTACAGACCATGGACCTTGGATCACCTGATACAAAGTTTTCTAGTTGCATCATGTATATGGTTTCCTCAATGTCACCATTGAGAAAATATATCTTAACATCCATCTGGTACAACTCTAAGTCAAAATGAGCTATAAGTTCCATTATTGTCCTAAAGGAATCTTTCGATGATACTGGAAAGAAAGTTTCTTTGAAGTCAATACCTTCCTTTTGAGTAAAGCCCTTGGCGACTAGACGTGCTTTATACCTCTCAATGTTTCCCATAGAATCCTTTTTGGTTTTAAATATCCATTTACAACCAATTGGTTTTGTACCTTCAGGAAACTTGACGAGATCCCAAACATCATTGTCTTTCATGGATTTCATCTCATCATTCATGGCATAAATTCACGTATGACAATTAGCACTTTGTTTGACTTGTTAGAAATTGATTGGATCATCTTCCATCATCCATATGTCAAACTTATGCTCTTGAAGAAATAAAATGTAATCACTTGAAATTGCACTTATTTTCTCTCTAGTGGATCACCTAAATGACACTTGCTCTTGAGGTTATTGAGTTTGCTCTTCTAGAGCAACCTCTTGATTTTGAGTAGGGATTTCTATAGGTAAATCTTCGTTGTTTTCATGAATTGTATCTTGAACAATGTCAATAGTTTGATCATTTTCAGTAACAACATTCGGTAGAGGAATGGATTTCTCTTCAAAGACAACATTCCTAACTCTATCTCCCCCATCAAACACAACATCCTCAAGAAATCTCACATTTCTTGTCTTGAAAAAGAACTTAGTTTAGGGATTATAAAACTTAAAACCCCTCGACCATTCAGGATACCCAACAAAATAGAAACCAACAGTTCTTGAGTCCAGTTTTTTTCATACAGCGTATAAGGCCTCCTTAGCTGGAAAACCCCAAATGTGTAAGTGCTTAATACTAGCCCTTTTTCCTATTCATAGTTTATAAGGGCTCTTAGCTACTACTTTGCTAATACTCTATTCAGTATGTAGACTGTAGTCTTAGTTGTCTCTTCCTTGAGTGATTATGGCAAAGAAGAATGACTAATCATACTTCTTAGCATGTCCTTAAGCATCATATTACGTCTATCAACAACACTATTCATATGAGGTTGCCCTGAAATTGTGTATTGCGGGACGATGAGGTAACTGTTAAGGGTTTCTTTGAAGAAATTGAAAAGTGTTTTACAAAGAATGAAAAGCGCAAATTATCAAATAAGAAAGGAACTTCCCATAGCAATAATATCAACTTTTATAAATTATGGCTAATAGAGAGTCTAGGTACAAGAGAGTCCGCCAATATTGTTTAGCTACCACAATGAGATTGAAAGCATATAGATCTTTACACACCATTATTCCCGAATCTCAAACTTTTCACATTTTCTTCCAAGGCAACCAATGAATTTTCCTAGAGCTAGGCCATGATCCCTAACAAAAATTATACAGATCATTCCCAATGTTAGCACATAGGCCCAAACGCAAAAAAAAAACATTGCATAATGTTATTCAACATAGCACACGTAATATACTTTAAAAAGACTTATTTACTAAGGAGACAAAGTGAATGAGAAGCCCAACTATGAATCTTTTGATGTATTCTCTCTAGAATATAATTAACCTGAGCCCTCTTCACTCTACCATACAAAGTAGGAAGCCATAAATATTTTTAAAATCTAGAGTGGCCCTTAATGCCTTAACAAGTTTGAATCAAGTCTTTATTAACTATTGTCATATTAGAGTTGTAAAAAATGCTTGATTTTTCAAACTTGATAGTCTAACCAAATACATTTTCATATTTATCAATGATAATATTTAAACACTTCACCTGGACTATAGAGCTCTTACAAAGTATCATTCTCTTTCTAATAGTGATATGATCCATCATTTAATACCTTGGGTATGTGCTAGTAAGGAGTAGGGTCCTTCCAGGTGGTTCCAAATGAAGTCTGAACAAGGTCCGTTTTGATTTTGGGTTAAAGGGAATTATAGCACCCTTACTGAAAGCTTAAGCTATTGGTAGAATTAGCTTTTCAATTCTCCTTTGGTTTGGTATTAGAGCTTGATCAAGGGTTCAAATCTGGCCTGTCACAAGTTCGAGGATAAACCTCCTTTTTGAAGGAGGGAATGATGTGATCCATCATTTAGTACCTTGGGTCTATATTGGCGAGGATAAGGGTCCTTCTAGGTGGTTCCAAATGGAGCCTGAGCAAGGTTCATTCTGGTTCTAAAAACTGTGTCAACTTATGGTGAACTGGTAACAAAAATTAGTTCCTAGGACTGTTCTACTACAAATTTAGATGGAAATCACAACCCTACACCTATAAAGAGATGTGAACCTTAGTATGAGGAAGACACAACAATCAAGGAATGAAGACTTGATTGATAAGTCAAGGTATGAATGCCACAGACAAATATGATAGGTTCAAAATATTTTGGTATCAGAGCCAAGGCTTTAGTCTCAACAAATATGAATGATGGAAATTGGCTATCAAATGGAGTATGAACCCACTTGAAGTACTACTTGGTCCAATTACAAGAGCACAAGAAAAGATATTCAAGGATGTTTTGAATGGACTGATGCAAGAAGTTTGGGCTCAAGCCAATTGTTTAAGCTTATGGAGGAAGGCCCACATATTTATAAAAGATGTGTCAACATGCTATAAATTCTAAAATAATCCAACAAAGAAATTTGAAATAATAAGTGGATTAAATTTGAATAATATGTGGGATTGTTTTTAATTTATAGATCACATAAATAAGACATGTGCCATTGAGTTTAGTTTCCTTTTTCTAATCTTGGGCGTGTGATTTGGAGAGAAAGAAATATGGTTGGTTCTTTATCATTTTTGGCGTGATTTGGAGAAAAAGAAATTTGGTTTAGTTCTTTACCATTTTGAGTGTGATTTGGATAAGAATAAATCTCATTGTATTCTTTACCATTTTGGGTGTGTAGCTTAAGGGGGAAGAACCTACACATTTCTTTTAGTTTATGTTTCCTTTTTCTATGTTTGGTAGTTTCCCTTTCTTATATGGAAGTGTAAGGCATCTAATAGCCTATAAAAAGGCCTTTTCAATTCAATACAAATCATAATATTTCAGATCAAAATTATGAAAGTAAAATTTCTCTTGAATTCTTTGAAAAACTTTTTGAACTTATTAGATTTTTTTGTGGTGTTCATACCTCGACTTATCAATCAAGTCTCTATTCCTTGATTGTGACATCTTTCTCATTCCAAGATTCACATATCTTTATAAATGTTGAGTTGTAGTTTCCATCCAAATTTATAGTAAAACGATCCTAGGAAGTAATTTTTATTACGGGTTTCGTCACAAGTTGACGTGGTTTGTATCATTTTGATATGAGAGCCAAGGTTATAGTTTCAGGTTTGCCTATCCTTATTACGTTTTTTTATTTGTGTGTTCATTATATTCTTGCTTTAAGGATCCAAATCTGATTCTTGCTTGATTAGTTTGAAAGAACTTTTGAGAAATTACGAGCGAAAAAAGGAAAGAGTGGTGAGAGTATAAGAGGGTAAAAGTTGATTTAAATTTAGAATGTAAACATGAGTTAATTTGAGTGATACACCAATTTTGAGTGAAACACTTGAGGTATTGAAGTAAGGATTCTTTCTTATTGTTATTACTATTAACATTTTCTTTGGAGCAAATATGTCTAAAGAAACTTCTTTAGAAGATTTATCTGGAAAGGTTGACTTAATGTTTATGATGGAGGCATTGTAAAGAGAGATGGGGAGGTTGATTAGGGCATAGATGGAACCCATTCATGAGAGGTTAGATTGGGTAGAAAACACACTCGTTGAACCACCTCGTGTGCGTAAGAGGGAGAGAATTCAACCAAAGAGAGTTAGGATAGATGAGGGTGGATTTGAAGAGTTTGAAGAGGAAGATGATTGGGAATCAATTGATTGTGCTAGAAGGAGATATGGTGGTAGATAATAATTTGGGTAGTATTAAGATGAATATTCCATCGTTTTAAGGGAAGAATGATCCAAAAGCATATCTAGAGTGGGGGAAGAAGGTGGATTTAGTATTCAATTTCCACCATTATTCCGAGGTAAAGAAGGTAAAACTTGTTGCCATTGAATTTTCTAATTATGCTATTATTTGGTGGGATCAATTGGTGCTAAACAAGCAAAGAATTATGATGAGGAGGTGATTTATGCCTAGTTAATACTACCGAGAGTTGTTTAACAGGTTGCAAATACATAGGTAGTGAAATCAGATTGTAGAGGAGTATTACAAAAAAAATGGAAGTGACAATGATCCAAGCAAACATTGAAGAAGATCGAGAGGCTACTATGGCAAGGTTTTTGGCTGGTTTGAATAGGGAAATTAAAAATGCGATGAAGTTGCAACATTATATGGACTAAGAGGACATAACACACATGACTATTAAGATTGAGAATCAACTCAAGAGGGGAGGCAATACACGTGTGATCCATAGTCAACTTACATCCACTTGGAAGTCAAATCACTAGAAGCAAGATGATAAGATTTCCACTCCAAAGCCAAAATCGGAGCATAAGTAAGTAGTGGCTAGTCAAGGAACTCAAGGTAAATTAGATTCATCCACTACTTAGAATCGGGCTATTAAATGTTTTAAATGTCAAGGAAGGGGCCACATAGCTAATCAATGTCTGAAAAAAGGAGTTATGGTATGAAAGATGATGGAGAAATCAAAACTAACAATGAATCAAACAATGATTCTATGCCACTATTGGAGGTCATTAATGATGAGGAGTATGCTGCCCAAGCTGAATTATTGGTGGCAAGTATGGATTTGAGTGTGCAATCCAAAAAAGATGATGGAGTACAGTAGGAGAACATATTTCATACTAGATGCCATGTTAAAAGCAAGGTATGTAGTGTGATTATTGATGGAATAAGCCGTACTAATGTTGCTTGCACTACCATGGTGGAAAATTTAGCCATGCCAACAATTAAACATCCTAGACCTTATAACTTGCAATGGTTAAATGATAGTGGGAAGGTAAGGGTTCATAAACAAGTGTTAGTTATTTTTCGCATTGGGAAGTATGAAGATGAAGTGTTGTGTGATATGGTTCCCATGTAAGCAGGGCACTTGTTATTAGGAAGACCATGGAAATTTGATAAACGAGTCAAGCATGACGGCTTCACCAATAAGTATTCATTTGTTCATAATCAAAGATCAATTACTCTTGTACCTTTGACACCAAAACAAGTTTATGAGGATTAAGTGAGGTTATAAAAAGAGAGTGAAAAAAATAAAAATAGTGACAAAGATTGGGTAAAAAGAAATCGAGAGAAAATAAAAAAGAACAAGAAAGAGAGATTGAAAAAGTTGAGAAAAAAAGAGAGAAAAACAAATATCTATGCAAAAGTGAGTGAAATCAGGATATCAATGTTCCTTAATCAGCCAATGATTGTACTTCTGTACAAAAAGGCATTTTTGAATAATAACCAACTTGATGATGCTTTGCTTAGTTCAATTGTTTTTATCTAGTAAGAATTTGAGGATGTCTTTCCCGAGGAAATTCCTAATGGATTACCTCTTATCCAAAGGATTGAACATCAAATTGATTTTGTACCTGGTGCTACCATTCCAAACTGACTAGCCTATAGAAGTAATCCTAAGGAGACCAAGGAACTACAAAGGTAGGTTAGTGAGTTGATGGGAAAAGGGGTACGTGAGAGAAAGCATGAGTCCATGCGCTATTTTAGTAACTTTGGTTCCTAAAAAGGATGGGACATGGAGGATGTGCATAAACTTCCATGCAATCAACAATATCATGGAGTGGCCAAGCCCAATAAGTGTAATTAATGTTCGAAGTTTTCATGAACTTGATAGCTTTTATCGGCGATTTGTGAAAGACTTTAGTAGTATAGCTACATCGATAACCGAAGTCATCAAAAAGAATGTTGGGTTCAATTGGGGAGAAGATTAAGAAAAGGCATTCCAACTACTTTAGAAAAAATTGACTCATGTTCCTTTATTGTCTTTACCTAACTTTGCAAAAAAATTGAGATTGAATGTGATGCTTCAATTATAGGTATTGGCATTGTTCTTATGCAAGAAGGACAACCAATTGCATACTTTAGTGAGAAACTAAGTGGGGCTACCTTAAAGTATCCTACTTATGACAAGGAATTGTATACGTTGGTTCGAGCCTTGGACACGTGATGACACTATCTTTGGCCTACGGAGTTTGTGATCCACACTAATCATGAGTGGTTGAAACATTTGAAGGGTCAACAAAAGTTGAACAAGAGACATGCACATTGGGTAGAGTTCATAGAATCATTTCCCTACGTCATCCGATAAAATCAAGGTGAAAATTTAAGGACAAATCCTTTTTAAGAGAAGTGGAATGATGGAAATATGGCTACCAAATGGAGTATGGACCCACTCAAAGTACCACTTGGTCCAATTACAAGAGCACATGCAAAAAGATTCAAGAATGCTTTGAATGAGCTGATGTAAGAAGTTTGGACTCAAGCCAATTCGTGTAAGCTTATGAAGGAACGCTCATATATTCATAAAATATGTGTTAACATGCCGTAAATTCTAGAATAATCCAGCAAGGAAATTTGAAATAATTACTAGATTAAATTTGAATAATATGTGAGATTATTTTTAATTTGTAGATTACACAAATAATGCATATGCCATTTATTTTAGTTTTCTTTTTAGAGAAAGAAATTTAGTTGATTCTTTATCATTTTAGGCATGATTTGGAGAAAAATAAATCTAGTTGATTCTTTACTATTTTGGGCATGATTTGGAAAGGAAGAAATCTAGTTGCATTATTTACCATTTTGGGTGTGTAGCTTAAAGAGGGAAGAACCTACACATTTCTTTTAGTTTATGTTTCTTTTTTCTATTTTTGATAGTTTCCCTTTTATATGGACATGTAAGACATGTAATAGCTTATAAAAATACATTTTCAATTCAATAAAAATCATAATATTTCCAATCAAAATTGTGAAAGTAAAATTTCTCTTGAATTTTTTGAAAAACTTTTTAAACTTATCAGATTTGTCTGTGGCGTTCGTATCTCAATTTATCAATCAAGTTTCCATTCCTTGATTGTGACATCTTTCTCATACCAAGATTCATATCTCTTTATAAGTGTTGGGTTACGATTTTCATCCAAATCTGTAGTAAAACGATCCTAGGAATTATGTTACAGGTTTCATCACAAGTTAACATGATTCATATCAAATAGAGTGGTAAAGTATTTGTACTGATCCCTTGATGCTCTTTGATACTTAAGTTAGAGCTTTACTCCAACGAAAAGAAAGAAAAAAAATTGAGCTTAAATGTTAATCACTTTTCGAATGGTGGGTTCCGTAACAATGATATACTCATTTAGATGAGATATCATATTTATGGCGAATTTATGCATCGTGCAATTTTTCTCACATTTTTCTTTCAGGTTGACCACACGGTATGATGGATCCAAACAGAACACAAGATATTCCAGGTACTCTTATCTGGCTTGCCCAAGCACATGCTCGACCTTCTGTGAACAAACAGGGCAGATCGAGTTCCTAATTATTTATCGGTTCAGTTGTCGGATGAAGTTGTACTCCTCCAATCCAAGCACCTTGCATGCTTTCCTCTTCTCAAGGTAAGTAGACTAGCAGATATGACGGAGTGAAAATCCACCCAACAGAAGGCATATTAAAAAGCCATAAATTCCTGGTAATTACCGAAGCAACAAAGAATGAGAAGGCAGAAAACCAGGAATCACCGTGACTACCGGAAAATAAAATAAAATAAATAAGATAATTAAAACACAACATACATAAGGCTACAATTCAATAGCATCTGAGCTTACAATACAAAGATCACAAGCAAAAGAGATCTATAAACAACAACAAAAACTTTTAGACAACGAAACCACTTATCCTTCACACTTTCAGAGCCATGAAAAGAGAATGTGACTTCAACGTTTTGAGAATTGTGGGGCTTTTCGAGCTTTCTTGAGTCCTGCTTTCTTCCTCTCAACAACTCTGGAGTCCCTAGTCAAAAGTCCTTCCTTTTTCAGTGGTGCTCTGTGACTCTGACTCACCTTTAGCAATGCACGGGCAACACCGAGGGAAATTGCCTGAGCCTGACCAGAGAGACCCCCACCTTCAGCTTTGACAAACACATCGTAACTATTTTCGTATCCCAACGTAGTTAGAGGAACTTTGACATACTGCAGCCACAATGGGTTTCCTTGAAGATATTCCTGAACAGCATCAAAAGGATGATTACAAATAACTATTCTATTTCACTAATGCAAAACTATAAAATATGAATGCTATATTATGCTCCTACTTCTCGTCACATAATACCCTACAACAAACCTGTAGTATTCTCTCACACTAAATACTGCTAACATACCAATTAGGCAAAGATTTTCTACCGAGATATAATGTTTTATTAGTTAGCATAATGCTTAGTTTGTTACCCTATGAAGTAGAAATACAAGTACATTTGATAAAAGGTCACAATAACTTTGAGATGCTCACTATACACGATAAGATTCTTCAGAATAAGCATGCCATGGAGACATTTTAATAGCTAGCATAATCATTAAAGTTCTATGCTAAATCACATCAAAATCTAAGGTCAATCCACACCATGTATGCAACAACTTGCTGCAAAAGATATTAGAATGATCTTGAAGTAAATAGAAAACCTAAGATTGTTGCAACATATAGAAGATACATGTGAAATATATTATGAATAGATTGAACGTATTTATGATATACGTGCTTAAAGATCGTATTTCAATTTTAAGACTTGTATGTGTATGAGTGGGTATAACTCACACACATCAATGCAACAAGTACTAATATTTAACCATCTATAGAACATTGAGAACATGGTGAATCTGTCATAGTGCCAATAGAACTTAAAATGCAAAAGCTAGTAATAAATGACAACTATGGATTTAGAAAAGAAAATATAGCAGCCTCAAAAACAGATTATACCCTCTTCAGATAAGTGACACTAACATTCGCAAAACTAAAGGATTTCAGAAACAAGCCATTTTCCATACAAATTATTTTAATTTCAGTGTTCTTTCTAATTCATCCAACATGTTCCCTTATTTTCAAGTCTCAGCTAAAAACCTATTCTATGCTATTCCCCATTCCCACAAATCCAAGATACAACTTACTTATTCAGCACCATTAGTTTTAAATATTGCACGTTCCTAAACTAACTAATTGAATTTAAAGCTTAACCAAGCCAAAGCAATGACAAATGCATCTGGAGTCCTCCCCAATGTTTCATTGTCAGAGACAGACTCAACGATAGAATGATTTACTATGAACTGAGAAAAGTCTGATGGTCTTCTTTGTCAACCCAACACCATTCTCTACAGACACTTAAATGTCAATTTCAATGAAGTTACATTCACCAAAATGCTCTTATGCTGTCCATATCTGCGAATCACATTAGTATACATTCCCTAAGATCCTACATTTGATAAACCATTGTTCATCTGCCCCATACAAAGGAATGTACAGCTTCTGAGGAAAAAAGTCTTTCCTATTATTAACATGCCACCTTGGTGTACATCGTTTCTTAATCCAACAAGAAAATTTCTATTAGCTTGCAAAATTCAAGAAACAACGAAAACATAAAATGACAAAAATCCAAAGTAATTGAGAATCCTAATGCTTGACCGCATGGTTTAGCTCAAACAGTTCACACATGAATATTATCATATCACAAATCCCCTCTAAAAACGTTCAAGACAAATAATTTATGCTAAAAAAGAGACACAGAATAATGAGGTAGAGATCACCTTGGCATCACGGTAATTGATAATTACTTTCCCATCGCCTTCTTGAAGAACAACTCGTGCGATAGCAGATTTTCGGCGACCAGTGCCATGATTTGTTTGAGCAGCGAACCCACCGGGAAGTCTCGATTTCACATATTTCTTCAGGTCATCTGTCTCCAACTCTTTCGGCGAAGCAATCGTGGCAGAAACAACGAGCGGAGAAATTCTGTCGATCTTCGAAACATAGACGGAATTTGATCGGTGAACAGAGAGGCTGTTTGGTTTGTAGGAAATTTGAGAGGAAAATGAGAGAGAAGAAAGGGACGATGCGAGAGAAGCAATTGAAGTAGCCATTTTCAAACCACTTTGCCTAGTGATTTTGTAGACTTCAGATTGAGAGAAATTGGCTCCGAGTGACAAAGTAGAAGAAGACATTGCGCTGGTGGCTAACAGAAACTAGATAATGTTCGAAAATTGACGGTAATGCCCTACGAAACTTGATAATATCCTTCATTTTTATAAAACTCAGTGATTTATATGGATTAATATTTTAATTGTGCATAGCTAAATTTATAGTTATCCATTCAAATTAAATGATTTTTTTCGGAAGTGACCGATAAGGTATGTACTAGAAATAAAAATTTATGGTTAATTGAAATTCAATATATATTAATATTTTTTATGCATATATAATTATATATAAAAATACATTTTTAATAATAAAATATATAATATTTTAAATAATTAAATTGTGTTTTATTTATTTTCTTTTTATTTTATATTTTATTTAGAAATATGTGTTAAATAGTTAAAAAATTAAAATTAATGTCAATATTTTAAATAATCTAGTAGAGTAATAATATATTAACATTTAATTTTTTTAAACTAAATTTATTTTTGAATTATAAGTCCTATTGTTCTTGTGTTTGTTTGTTGGTGTGTTTGTTTGTTGGTTTTCCGTGTGTAAAACATGGTGTTTGTTTTATTCTTACTTAATGTATTTGACCTCTTCTTTGTAAGTTTTGTTACTACAAATCAATAATACACACACATACACATTTAAAAATACTTTGTATACAAGTATATTTACATGCACTACGGGGTTGGTTTTAGTAGTATGCATGCTCATTCGTCGACGTTGTTACTTGTGTTTTTTGTTCATTTCGGATGCAGGTATTTATGGAAAGTACTCAACAATTTTTGGAATGAAAAAATGTGACTTTTTACCACCTTGCCACCAAGCTCGCCAAGGACCTCAACACAGATGATGGCAAAATGGTGGCGAGGTGGAAAATTTGAGTTCTATAAATACCCTCACTTCTTATTTGATATATAGAAAATGTAGCACAACTCTATCAAATTAACAACTCATTTTTTTTTGTTTTTGGATCAATAATAACTTGAATGTTATTCGATATTAGTGATTCGTGATAGTGTGAGCAAAAATGTGCTTTTGAGTGGTGAGTACTCGAGACGGTATTTAAGAATGAGTTTTATGTGTGAGCTAGGTATTCGTTGTTAGTGACACTATTGCAACTATTTATTATGTGAGGAGCTTGTTTGGCTATAAGTCTTGTGTCGACTTGCATTCGTGAAACATTTTCTTATTCAATTTTCACATTATTAATTTTTACTTTCTAATCATACCACTTTGGATGGTTTTGGCTTTGGAGCCATTACGGAAGCAGTAAGAAAGATTAACAATAGGCAGTTGGGATAGGTCCCAACTAATAGAGGTAATAGTGGTTTTATTTCTTTTAGAGTTGTAATTGATTTATTTTTTTAATAGATTGTTTATTGTTGAGTGATTGCCTTAAGCAACCCAAGGATGTTACCACATAAATAGATTTTCCATGTAGATTTATCTCGTTATACCTAGAGTTATGCATGCTCGAATGTGTGGCTAGTACAATTAGAGTTTAAATGGTGTATGTCTCTACATACTGAAACTTAAACTTGATTATAAAGCTTTTGATATTTATCCCCAATTTTTTTTATTGAACTGTTTATCAGTTTTTTTTTGTTCTTCTTTGTGTAAGGTTGGTTATTACAGATCAGTAATACACACACGTACACAGTTAAGAATACTTTGTATGCAAGTATGTTTACAAGCACTACGAGGTTGGTTTTAGTAGTATGCATGCTCACTCGCCGACGTTGTTACTTGTGTTTTTTGTTCGTTTCAGATACGGGTATTTATGGAAAGTACTCAACAAATTTTGGAATGAAAAAATGTTACTTTTTACCACCTTGCCACTAAGCTCTCCAAGGATCTCGACACAGATGATGGAGAAGTGGTGGCTAGGTGGAAAATTCGAGTTCTATAAATACCCTCACTTTTTCTTATTTGATACATAGAAAATGTAGCACAGATCTGTCAAATTGATAACTCATTTTTTTCGAATCACTAATACCTTGAATGTTATTCGATATTAGTGATTCATGATAGTGTGATAAAAATTATGCTTTTGAGTAGTGAGTACTCGAGATGGTATTTAAGGCGGGTTTTATGTGTGAGCCAGGTATTGGCTGTTAGTGACACTATTGCAACTATTTATTATGTGAGGAGCTCGTATGGCTATGAGTCTTGTGTTGACTAGTGGTTGCATTTGTGAAACATTTTCTTATTCAATTTTCACATTATTAATTTTTAGTTTCTAATCACGTCACTTTGGATGGTTTAGGCTTTGGAGCCATTGCATAAGTAGTAAGAAAGATTAACAATAGGCAGTTGGGATGGAGGTCCCAACTGATACAGGTAATAATGGTCTCATTTCTTTTAGAGTTGTAATTGATTTATTTTTCAGTGGATTGTTTATTGCTGAGTGGTTGCCTTAAGCAACCTGCGGATGTTACCACATAAATAGATTTTCCATGTAGGTTTATCTCATTATACCTAGAGTTATGCATGCTCAAATGTGTGGCTAGTACAATAAAATTTTAAATGGTGTATGTCTCTACATACCGAAACTTAAACTTGATTATAAAGCTTTTGATATTTATCACCTGTTTTCTGTTTATTGAATTCTTTATCGATTGTTTTATTATACTGCCTATCTGTATTTATTTACACTATAGTTGTGAATATCTATCAGGTATTTTTATCTCCAGTGTTTGTGAGGTTAGGTTGAGTCCTTAAGGAGTCAACGTCTCCTTAACCTGATTGTGTATTGGATCTTGCACTCCTTCATAGTAGATATGCATGTTTAGATTATGTGTAAGTATGATCTGCATTTTATTAACACATATGCTTGGTGTAAGTCTCTAAATAGTCTATATCTCTTTATCCTGAATATGTACTAGGTCTCAGACTCTTTATTAGGGTTTGCTAAGTATGTTTGATTACATATAAGCATCATTTACCCAATATGTTTCCTCTTACGAGATCCTTAAGTGATTGGAAATCCTTTTAGCTTTTTTGTATGTATGCCTATATCACAAGCTGAGTATTGTTTTCCATGTATGCATGTTGCTAGTTTGGACAGGAGCCTGTGAGGCACACCGCCACTAGTATGTACTCTACATATATGTTATTATTCATCTGTTAGTTGTTTTTGATTGTGTGTTGAATTAAGTATGTTGTTTTGTATTTTTTTTGTGTTAATTGCTTAATTCACATTGTGAGGCCTACTTGATCGAATTGGTATAGAGTTCCTGAAAAAATTCCATGGGTTAGGATTTCCATCCCTTTTCTAAATCCTAGTTACCTATTTGAGTTGGAAGAACAATTAGCCTTCGTGTAATTGTTCTTATATATAGGAATCTTTAATTGGTATGAAAATAGGTCACCCTTGTATGGGCTTAACCGCTTAGGTGCTCAATTCTAGAGCTCTATCTACACATACATACACAATGTATGTTTATGCCTTCTGTCACCTTTGGTATGGGTTGTTGTTGTTCTTTGAGGTTGTGTATCTCGATGAACTTTTGTTGTCTACATGTTCTCTATTTTCTTGTTTTTGCATATCTTCTTCTCTCTCTACTTCTTTATCTTACATAGTATGTTAATTATCCTACTTGCCATTATGCATGTTTGTTTGATCCTTTACTAGTATTCTTTTGTACTAGTTACTTTGACATGCTCATTTTGTGTGTTTGCCTTACTTACTGCTTACTTCTTTTGATGCGGCTTGCATGAGCATCATGTTGCATGTTTTTCTTCATATAGTATCAAAGTTTTAGGAATTTATTTCTGTAGTTTTGTCATTCATATGCCATGTCATATAGAATGCATCCCACTTGTGTTACTAGGTTCTTCTTTCTCATACCTAGTATTTTGTGTGTTGGTCCTCTATTAATTTTTTTCTTCATATTTTGCATACTCTTCTTTCTCTTGTGTTTTAGATGTATCTTTTGAGAAAACTAAGGTGTTGTTACAAGCTTATTCATATGAGTGTTTCTTTGTATTATACGTGTTTTGGTTTGCATCCTACATTTGTATGTCATATGGATTATGTACCTATCTTTAGGACCCTTGACTTACATGCATTGCTATTACTAAACTTGTGTGTTTAGTTGGCATGCTTGATGTTTGAGGTGTTGACCCTGTCTAAGCATATCTCTTGTCTCTATGTTGGAACTTGAGCCTTCCTACATACTGTGATGCTTTTGTAGCATCCATTGTTTCTTCTCTCTTGAGAGTGTTACCAATGATCTCCTTTGAGACAATTGTGTACAACTTGTTAATTTTTCTCTCTCTGAAGGAAACATTGTACAATTTGTGTTGATGGTATCTCTTGATGCATATCCTTATCTTTTTGGCCTATGATCTTCTTTAAGGCTATATTTTTCATCCTATCTATTTGTTGTTGTGTTACTTGTCTATTTCTCTAAAGCTATGTTTATATTCCTTTACTACTTTATATATGTCTATGGTCGTTTGGCATTCTCCTTCTCTCTTTCTCTATTCCTAGTTGTTCTACATATTCTTTATTTGGCTTTCTTACTGTAAGTATAATGAAGTTAATAAGGACTTTATTAGTTTTTGAGTGGCATGCATTTGACTTGAATTGAAATGTGGTTTTTATGACATGTGTTTTCATTGAGATTATGTATGGCTGAATTCTTATGTTAAATTTGAAAATAATTTTTTTATATGCACATGTCACGACTTTGTGAATTTATATGGATATTTTGAGAGGTTTGCATAGATTTATGCTTTAATGATTTGTATGATCAAACTCTAGAATCCACTTTAGTGTCTTTTGAGGCAAAATCCTAGATGTTGCTTGGATAAAGAGAGGATATATGCCATCTTTGAACCATTTGAGTGCTTCTTGCCACCATTGTTCTCTTGTCCTTAGCTTCCCCTTTTGAGCCATTATGTTATCCCTTCTTTTCTTTACTCCTACTAGATTTGCATAAATGATAAATCCTACTTACCTTGCACACCTTTTGTTATATTCCAGATTTGTTACTAGTGCACAAATTCAATTGTGTTTTAGTTATTTTTTCTTCACTTTTAAAAAAATGAAAAATAAAAATGAAAAGAAAGAAAAAAGAAAATAAAAAAGAGGGTTCTAGCAAATGAATGTTGTGTTATAAAAGGGAAAAAGGTTGTATTGGGTTTGTAAGTTTTTTGAATTTTGAGAAGTAAAAAGTATAGGACCTAAGTTTGAAAGTTTATTCTTTTGATTGTGAGCACTTTTCTTAAACTAGTTTTTTTGTTGACAAAAGGTGTGCTTTCTCTTAAATGTTCCTTCTTATCTACCTAAACCTTGCCCTAATATTACAAAATTTAAAAAACCTTTTGATTGCTTCTTGGTTGGCATCTACTTTAGTAGAGAGAAAGGCTAAAAGTGGACTTATTAAATTTGGCTTACATGAGTCTATATTTCTACTTGCTTAGTTCATATAAGTATATCTTTATGGCATATAGAGTAACCAAGTTTATCATATCGCATACAGTGCATTTCATCAAAAAATTAGTCATACCCTTACATGAATGCATTATAGATTGATTACCTTGTAGAAATTTTCATTAAATGTTTTGGTTAATCTCAAAGGACCTTCTGGTCTCTCTACCAATTTTGTGTTTAGAGGACGTAGAGTTATCTTCTCTTAAGATATTAGTGATTTATTATTTCTTCCTATTGTTCAGTTTCTTCCTTTTCTTGTTATCCCTTTTGAGTTTGAAATGTCTTGGATTTGTAATGATTTCAAGCTTTTGTTCACGGTACTATGGATTATTTTCATCATGTTATACCTTATATTCATGGTTCATCCATTTCTTTAACCTTAATTAGACCTCACCCTAATGGTTTTAATGACCTTCTTTACTCCGATACATCTTCTTTTGGCCCATTATTCTCTATACTTTCTTTGTTTGGTGGAGATGATAACATTTTTTTAGCATGACCATTTCTTTAGAACAGTTAGCTACCATTGTTCTCAATCCTTAATCTACTTCATCACCTTCTACCCCTACCATTTTTGGACAGTTTTCTCACTGTGGTGTTCTTAGGAACGTTGATGTAGAAGAGAGAAAGAGACAAAGAGTATCAAACTTCTTTTATTTTCCTTGTTACTTTAGTTTTTTTTCAACTCTGTCATATAGGAGTTCGTAAAATATTGTTTACTTAATGAGATATTTTTTTATGTTTCTTACTTTCTATTCATCTATCCTCACATGTTTTGTGCAGTTTGTTTGCTTCCTTCTTTCTATGTTGCATATTTTCTATTGTGTGTAGATGCTTATTTTTTGGGGAAGTTTTGAGAGTGTAGAATGCATAACATATTCTTTGCATCACATGCATACATTTAGGGGAAAATGTGTTTATCAATTGCTTGTTGGCAAGGGGAGTGTTATGATTGTTTTGCACTCTTATTGTTTGTCCTATTTATGAATTTATGTTATGTTGATGTTGTGATGCTTCCTTCTTTTTGACATCACTTTGTATGAACTTTGCATAAATAGGATTGTTAGTTTGACTTATTTTATGTATAGTCTGCATTCTCCTATTTCACATGTCTTCTCATAAGTTTACCTTCTTTCTTATTATGGTGAGTTGTTGCACGTTTATCACATGTAGTTGATAGCTTGGTATTTATTTTTGAAATTCATCTCACATATTTTCTTTGGTAGATTGGGATATCTTTCCATATATGTATCCATAGTTTGGGGTAAGGTTACATGATTGAATACACCCAAGTATTGTTGAGGAAAGATAGTTGAATCACTAAGAGTGTGTCCACTTGAAAGATAGTGGAACTCCTAGTCAACTCCTTCTTAGGGATTCATTTACACTTTTAAGTGGCGTTGATGTCTGGGGGAAGATTGTTCAGTCATTTGGAGTGTGCCAACTTGGAAGATAGATAGACTTCTAGTCAACGTCTTCTTTCAAATTTGTTGACACATTTATGTGCCATTAGTGTTTGACTGCCCTCTTATTGATGTGTTGTATACACATTGTGAATCTCCTTATGCCTTTCCATATCTTGTACAGATGTGAGGCTCCAAGCTATGTATTGCATTAGGGATTTTTTTCTGTCTCTACTACTTTTGGTTTGTCTGTGCATTTGTGCATTTAGGTTGTTGTTTGTTACATGCTTTTACCTTGCTATTGTCTCAATTTTTCTCTTTGTCTATTTTGCATGATTGCATATATTACTTCTTTTTATGTTTTCTTTAACCTTTTCTACTGTGTTTCTTAAGTGTCGAAATTATTGCATTTCTATTTAATTTCTCTCCTTCATAAAGATATGTGGTATGTTGCATATTGTGTTTGTGCTTACTTTGACTTTTTATGTCAAAAAAAGGGAAAAATGTGCATAACTTGTGTTTGTTTATGTATTGTATTTATTTGTTTGTGAATTGTATTTGTTTCTTCCCATGTGTATTTGTATGTTTACATGCTAGTTGCTACATGAGATTGTGAGTGTAGTCTGCACTGCGTTATGTTTTACACACACATACCCATACATATATATATGGAAAATGTTGCATATGTTTACGAAGAGTTTGCATATTTGTATTGCATGTAGATTATGTTTGTTTGTGCTACATTTTAACTCTGCTTAGACTATTGGTGTGTACCTATGTAGGGATAACACGATAGTATTTGGATAGACTACATGTTATTTCTGCATGATATGTTCATGTGGTATGTGTTTGTTTTGTGTGTTCAAATTACAAGTGTATAGCGAAGTCTTCATGCTTTAAGTGTGCTCTGTGCAATGGTGTTGAGTTCCTTGTGATAGAGGATTGGATGAGTTGATTCATGAAGCTATATGAAGCACTTAAGATGGATACACTTGGAATAAGTGTGTCTTTTGAATTCTGGTGTGTCATTGTGCTATTTATGGTAACAAACAACTTTAGACATCTGCATGATTATCTCATGTTTGATAAGCTTTTGTATTTAGTTGTGCAAGTTTTTGATAAAAAGGTCACCAAATAGTTCTAAAGCATTAAATACTTTATAATCCATAATCACATAAGTGTCACCAAATAATTTCTAAAGCATTAATATCACTAATAAAATGTAATGAGTTCTTATTAATACCAAAAGAATGAAAATTCATATGGTGCAATATCAATAAACTGATATAAGTCTCTTTCAAAGATAATACTCAAAATTCTCAATCAAAAACTATTGATACCTGCGATGAGAAAATTTAAATTATATATAAATAAAATAGATGAATAATTTACATGAAATAAATTATATGTAATTAGAATAGATGAATAGCTTACATGAAATAAATTATATAAATTAGAAAAACTTCATCAAACTCGCAACGGGAAAAAATGGTCATACGTAAAGCTCTTTGCATACACAAATAGAAAAATTTGAATTACATATATGCTGGTCATACACACACATCCAAGGGCCTATTAATTAATTATCTATTTATTATGTTATTATTGAATTTGATAAAAGATGGTCATATATGTACAGAGTTCTTTGCACAATAGATGAGAAAGTTTTAATTACATGTATGTTAGTCATACACATGCAATCAAGGGTAGATTAATTAAATATTTATTTATTAGGTTATTATTGAATTTGGGGGAAAGCTAGTCCTATATGTACATACCTTGTGGAAAAGATAAACCATAAAATTCTTATTAAACTAGACATTCATATATTTCCAAAATGGTACGGCTCCACACTTGAATGTTATAGAAAATTCTCAATTTCCATTGCAACTTCTTGGAAACAATTTTCTGAATTATAACAACACATTTTTTAAAATTTGAAGTTTTGGCCTAAAAAAATACCACTTCCTTAAGGAAAATCTTTCAAATCTTCAAGAATATGTTCATAAACATTCATTCCACAAAGGATGATTCTCCCACATGAATCATTCATAAAAAAAGCACTGAAAAGACTTGTCGAAAAGATAATTTTTTTACCTTAAAACCAATTTGAGGAAAAGAATTAGCTCTTTTATTCTATCTCTCTCTTGATCTAGCTCTCCTAGAGCTAGAGGCATGAAACAAATGAATTGGCTAAAAACCCTAAAGAAATTTGTAGAGAATATAAGAATATATGAGTTGTAAATGTACTGAAATGCCATTTCTTTAAAAAAATTCTAAACTATTAATTGAAGAAAAAATGATTTAAAACTTTAGATAATTCAAAACAAAACAAAATAAAAATTTATTTCATAAATATTAAATGATACATGTGGTCTCATGATCTCCTCCTTAAAATAAATAAATAAATAACATTGTCAAACTTTAAACTTATAAATACAACATATTAAAAAAAACACTTAAATTTTGTATGTATAATACTTAACAAAACTACTTTTAAAATACTAATTACATAAAGTACTATAGATTGGGTAAAATTTTTAATGTGTGTCAAAGTTCTTCTAAACCTATTGTAACCAGTGCTAAAACTTCATGAATAGACCTATGTTTTTATTAGTCAATAAGTACACAAAAAATAATAATTTAAGTAGAATTCGTTATAAAGGCTTGCATTTTTTTTATCAAAGCTTGAGATACATTGTTGACCTTTAGGGAATATTACATTTTAACACTTAATTAATTTTAACTAAGTTATATAAAATCATTAAAATTTTCTTCTAATAGCAATAAATGAAATCATTTTCTAATAATTGAAAAGAAATTAATATGTCAATCAACGCATAGCTCTATAGTTGTGTTGTTGTTGTTGTTCATAACATGATAGAATCTAGTTAAACCCTACTCATAACACACACACCGAGTTTAAATGAAATTAAAAAAATAACATAAAATAAGATAACTTGAACAACATTTGTCTAACCATATATTTTAATATATAGTATGACCTTAACTCATCGATGGACATAAGAAATAAATATTTCTATCATATTTTTTTAAATTGTTATTTAAAGTATGAACAATTTAAAAAATTAAATTATTGAATTCACAAATTTAATTCTCATACATGAATGATTATTTTTATGTCTTAAAATTATTTTAAACTATTTTATTTTTGTTATAATAAAATAACATGAATTATGTAAAATATACACCAAAATAGTTATAGAAAGAAATTCAAGTAGCATTTAGCATAGTTATAACTTAAGAACATAGATAAAATAAACTTTAAAAATAATACCATCAGTCAAAAACATTTAAAACTTTCTAAGAAAGCATTTGAAATTAAATAGTAAACTTGAATAAGATGAACATATTTAATCTTTTAAAATAAGATGAACTCCTTACTTTCATTCAAATGATTGTTTTCTCACTATAATGAAAAGTAAATTTAGTAATTTTCAAAATCAACACCATATCCATAAAAAAAATACTAAAATAGAATGATCATTTATGGAGTACATCACCTTCTTATAAAACTATACTATGGCACTACTTTACTAATATAGTTAAGTTTTTTATTGGTTTGTTCAAGCCCAAATGAAATTCGTAAATCTAAACTTGAGGTACATAGGTAAATATTATATAGTTTCTCATCCAATGATAATACTACCTAATCTAAGTTACTTTTTAAGACTTAACTTTGATCAAATTCTCTTCTTTCATAATGTAGGAAATTAACTCCCGTAAAAAATTTACACATTCGAGTACATTAATCCTCATTTCATAATTCACACTATAAGAATTCATGGAAAACCTATTACAACTCAAAATTGGTTTAATCAATTAACTAATCCATTTCGAAGGATCTACTATTAGGCTCATCATGAGTTACTATCTTATACCATATTCAAAACTAAGTATCTACTAACACTTATCAATATCCTAATCTAACTCATTACAAGTTGCTTGTTTACTAGAACACATATTGAGACAAATAATTTTTTTATAGAAAAATCAAACTTAATCATGTTCAAAGTACATCATATCTTAAAAATATTATTTACCTTAACCATATATAACTTAAATATATTCTTCATCAAAGAAGATAGCATTATTAACTTCTTCTTTCTTCCATTTGATATCGCAACTTAACTATATAAATCATAATCTTTACTTATTAATGTTTCCATAAACAAAACTATAAATATTACCATCTCTTGCTGAGAAATAATGGTTCCCAAAAATAAAATAAGACTTATTCTCTATAAAATGTTTGACCCATGTAGTGCTTACTAAATCTCATGAGTCGGCAATATTATAACGTATTATTCACACTTAAATCATAAAATCATCACCCTACAACTATCAAATACCATAATAAGGTTGTTCCATGTCATCAAGGTTTAAAACATATGCTTTGATACGAAAATATCAGGACCTGTTCCATGATACCTTAAAATTTTGGGTAAGTATATATATATACTTAGCCAAATAATAATGAACATAGTTGAAATAGACTCAAATTAAAATTCTTGAGATCTATAGAAAATTTAGCATAATCTTTCATGTTTTTCTTTCACACGGTATCTTGTAATAATATAAACTTATCATTTTCTCCTTTATAATATTCAAATCTCATAAGCTATACAATTATTCATAAAGAAAAATAATACTAACTGATAATGGTATTAACCTTTTATATAGTCCATAGTCATAAAAAGGTCATCAAATAGCTTCTTAAGCATTGATATCACGAAGAAAATGTAATAAGTTCTTATTAATATTAAAGGAATATAAATTCATATGGTACAATTCCAATTAATTGAGAGGAGAAAATTTAAAACTTTAGAAATGCAACTATTGAACTTTAACACCGATTTACATAAACATAATCTCAAGCTTTATTAGAAATCTAAAAGATTAGAAATAACCATAAAAATGTTTACGTAATCAAAATACTCTCAAACTTAGGAAAATAATAAATATTGAATATATCTATTTAACTTTAATGATTCAATTGTAAAATTAATACAAGCTATAACATGAATGTTTTTACAAAGTGTATTCATAATTTAGAGTAATACAAATAATTGCAACTATGTTTATGTAAGTAAAACAGATAAATATCTTAGATAAAATGAATTATATGAATTAATAAAACCTTATCAAACTCGCACTAGGGAAACCTGGTCATACATGTGCAAAGCTCTTTGCACACGCAGATAGTGAAGTTTTTATTATATATGTACGGGTCATACATGCACAGAAAGGCCCATTAATTAATTATTTATTTGTCAGATTACTCTTAAATCAAGGAAAACGTTGGTCATATGTGTATAGAGCTTTTTGCGTACATAGATGAAAAAGTTTTAATTACATATGTGCTGGTCATACGCGTGGGTCATACACACATATATAGAGCCTCATTAATTAATTAATTAATTTTTAGATTACTCTTAAATATGTGAAAAAACTGATCATATATCATAAATCCAAATAAAACTTCTAAATTCACGTAAAATTCAATTTTATAAATATAAAATACTCATTTTCTAACAAGGAAGTGCTAAACTTGTGAAAACTTAAAAGAATAAAGTTAAACTTTTAGAACATTTTTAAATTAATAATAACCAAGTACTTATGGAATTTGAGGAAAAGATGTTCATTCATTGTATTGTATCAACGTTGTAGTTTTAGTTATCCTGTAGGATTTGCTAAATCATCATTTTCTTTATGAACCATACTTGTGTCAGAAATAAGAATAACACCATATAACTAGTGTGTCCAATATAAAACTGAATGGTACTCTAAAAATGCTAACACATGAGTTGTTAACATATAACTTCTATCTTAGATAGTCTTACGCTCCTATTCCCAATTCAAGAAGGCATACTTTTAAATCAATTTGACTACAAGTAAAAAGTTAAAAAACTTACTATAGGAAAGGTTAGGACTCCTCTCCTTGGCCATAAACTTGGATGAAAACTATTTTAAATTCATCACACACTACTTTCAATAAAATAATCATAACTTTTAGAGAAAATGTCCAAATCTATTTTTGTAAAATCCATCACAAACTAGGAATTTGTAGATTTCCAAAATTTTATCACATGATCATTGATTATCAGTAAAACAATTTAAGTCATCAAATCAAAAACCGTTAAAACATAACATTAATGTACTTCCAGACCTACCCTCATAAAATTAGGTGTAACTTTCAATAGAATTGTCAAAATATGTTTCTATAAAATGATACAAAAAATAGACATTTCAAGATTTAAAGAAAGATATAGTACACCCAATTCTAATATGTATAACCATTTCAAAATATAAAAGTACAGATTAGATCATAACAAGAGTTTCAGCTCATTCTTTACATAACATGCTTTGGTGAAACAAGTATAACATTTTGTAGAAAACTCCAAATAACAAATCGTTAAATGTTAATAAAAATAGACATGTCAAGATTTAAAACAAGATATAACCCATAAAAATAAAATCTATAAACTAATTTCAAAATTTAAAAATACAAGTCAGGTTGAAATAAAGTTTTAAGCTTCAATGTGTATAGAACATGATACAAATGGGTTGGCTAAGTTTATAGGGAATATAAGAATGTATGGGTTGTAAAATTACTAAAACTCCCTTCCTTTAAATTTTTTATAAACAATTAACTGAAGAAAAATAAAATTTCAAACTTTACAAAATTTAAAATAAAAATCTTTTAAAAATATTAAATGAGACATAGGGTCTCATAATACCCGCTGATGTATTCATCTCTTCAACTCATCCTATCTCAAGTAGTACTATCCTAGCCATATATAGCTCCACTACATCTACCCTTGCCTATTCCATTACCTCTAATAGTGGATCCTTACTTTTGCTTACCGCATCAAGGTTCACTTTACTTTCTCTCACTATATCTCCCCTTTGGGTCTCGATGGTTGCACTCAATGCACATATACAAAAAATTAAAAATCATGAATTGAAATATGCCAAGATTGAAGGCTAAAAATTAGTAATAGAAAAAGGTTAATGGATCAAATCAATTAGCCCCTACTTTCAAACTATGGTATTTACATCCTTTATAAGGGCCTCAAACAATAGCTCATCATGATAGTTCTTTATTGGAACTATAGAGGTATCTAGAACGAGGATACATGGTATACTCCTCAAAACCTTTGTAGAAAGGAACTATCTAATTTTTTATGTATTATAGAGCTTATGTCCGATCTTGGCTCTCTAGGGGATCTCTTTGGTAAAATCTTGGCTACTATTTTATTGGTGCTAACTCCACATCATTAAGTAAGGTATGGCTCTTCTTGACCCTTATAGTGAAGGATGGTATTGTGGTTATTTCAAAAAATCAACAACATATAATGGTTACATACTCTACAAATGTCGAAATCCATCTTTTAATCCTTATTTATCATAGTGGCACCTATCTTAAATGAAGTCCCTCTGGGACTTTATGAGGTCCATTAGATCTTTAATCCCAATGGTTAGTGATAGAGGATTTCAATGCAATTCTTGGATCTTATGGATCGTAATTGAGGAATTTAATGCTATAGTCTCTTATTGTAATTTGGTTGAAATTGATACTAAAGGGAAATGTTGTACTTACCCTAAATGTGGGTTCTCTCATATTTGGTTGTGATTAGATTGAGGGGTTGTACTATGAATCCTTCCTTGAATCATGGTCCATTGTCTCTTATTACATTCTCTCACAACATCACTTTGATCACTACCCATTCTTACTTTCTACCACTACGATCAGGTGATAAGTACTCAAAGTCACTTAATATATCGTGTTTTATGCATGTTTAACGATTAAAAAAATTTATATTTACTTAGTTTTACTATTATTTTATACAAATCTATCCTTTTAGAATCACAAGTATATTTTATTATTTTTCAATTATTTTAGCTTAAAAATATAATATTGATCAATACTTAAAGAATTACACTTAAAAAACTCCATTACAATACTCCAAACCATTAAAATAAATGATACAAGAAAACAAGGGAAATAAGTGAAGTAGAACAAAGCATGTTGCCACCTGAACTAATGTGTGCCAAGGCACTAACCCTTTTGATCTGATTTTTTGAACCTATAATAGGACCTCTATTCCATTGTACCAATCATCACTTTCATAGATTTTTTTAGCTACTCTCTTCTTAGTCTCTTAAGCTTTTAGCTTTTCATTTATTAGTTTAAAGTTATTTTCTCTTTTAAGAGTTAAAAAAATTTAGATGATGTAATAGGTGTAGTCTCAATTATTTAAACAATTTCAATATTCCTTTTAGAGATTTTTGAAAAATGATGCAAGAAGATTCTGTTAAGGTGTATTTATGTACTCTTTTTCAAGTATTTGTTATGTGATATTTTTACATTCTATGTTTAATTTTTTAATCAATTATTAAATTAAGCATGTTTGGATGAAATTATAATGAGATATTAGTAACATTGTTATGCTTGTAAAATATTTAAATAAGTAAAATATTTTTACAAAATTAAGTATTATTTTCTATTCAAGAATTCTACAAAGTTTATTTCAGAATATATGGTGATGCTAGAATTTTCATAATAAACTTAAAATATCAATTTATAGTACTGCTCCTTTATATGTGATTTGGTTCATATGTGTACTTAGAGTAAAAACTCTATTTCAAAGATATTTATACAAAAATATTATTGAATGATATATTGACGACATATCTTTCATAATAGTTTTAAGATCTCAAAGTTAGTTATCAAAATAGTTAAATTCTTGAACCAAATTTTGATACCTTGAATTAAGTTTAAATTGTCAGCCCAAACTAAGGAAGACAATTAAATGGTTTATTAATCTCTTAGAAAAGAAAGCATAATTTAATAATAAAATTCATTGATAGGCTACACCTAAGGATTTTGATTGGTTCATCATTAATAATGAGAATGATATTTTCCCCGAGATATTTTTATATAAAGAAAGGATAATCATTAATCTTAATTCAAATTTTTAATAATGTAAATATTTAGCAAACATAATCATCTAAGCTAATATATCTCATAAATTATCCACGACATGATAAAGGTCTAAATGCCTGAATGTTTATTGAATCTATCTTTATTTTAATGTCATTAGATTAGACTTTTAAACCTAAACTTTTTGATAGAATATTTAGATTTATTTTCATTTTTAAGAATTTGTTCAATAACTTAAAAACCACATGATTTATCTTTAAACTAACCTTGGAAGTATAGTTATCTTTTTCTATACGTGATTCGTGCACTTATGAGCATTTTATAAATTTGATAAAATTTAATAATCAAGTTTTAATGTATCAATTTTTGATGCGATTTTTGGGGTTGGAATAGCATTTTTAAATTGTTATTATCAAAGTCTTAAAAACTTTTCATGTTCTAAATATTGTGATTTTTATTTGAAATCTTAAAATATTTGATTTATCAACTAATTTTAGATATTTTAAATTTTCAAATCTTCTTTTGTTTAAAAAAATAATATTTTCAATATTTTAAATTCTTTTTGAAAATAAAAATTTATAACTTTATTTTCTTTATTTAATTATTTGGAAAATTGTTTTTCTTTTAAATTTAGTTTATTTAATCTTGTATTTTTATTTCTTTTAATTATTTTTTATTTTATTAACTTTCTTTTGCCATCCTATTTTTTATTTACTAACGTTTGTATTAATGTACAAAAAATAATTAGATCCTTGAGAAAAAAAATCGTACTTTTTATTATTGCATATCTATAAGTTTGAAATATATTTCAAATAAAAGATAGACATTTATCAAGAGGGAGAAGAACAACCTTAAGTACAAGTAGAAGAGTGAAAAAAGTAGAAAATAATGAAGGAGTATTCATTATCATTCATAGGCAATACTATCTCATGCTTCCAATTGGAATGAGCTGCAAGAAATTATGAATTGAAATATTCATCATTCCTTTTTTACCTTTATTTTACTATATCCTTAATGAAGACCTTTAAAATTTCATTTGAGAATTTTATGCTATTATACAAATGTATCAATTATAAAGACTTAATGAATATCAGCTTTTGATTAGGTGCTTCCCTTACACACTCAAAGATAAAGCCAAGTCTTGGTTCATGACTTTCTAATAGGGCTTGTTAACCACTTGGGAAGTAGTCTACGACAAATTCATGGGTAGGTACTATTCCCTTTAGAAGGCATCTACGGGCAGTTGGGCTAGGAAGGAGGGGGTCCTCCTTATTTTTGCTTCGAACGAGATGAAATTATTAATGGGTCAAGCCCAATGTGTGCTCTTGATCACTATCACTAAAGAGGCGATGATGCAAGTTCCAAGCACTCATAAATTACTTTCATTGAGATGTTTCTCAATCAAAATATTAAAGTGAGTATATTTTTCTCTCCTCCATAAAGAAGGTTCTTATACCTTAGTATAAAGTCCACTGGTACTTAACGACAAAGCTAGGAGTAGAAGGAGGGACTTGAATCCTTAACCTCAGCCTTGGTAAGGTTATGCTCTACCATTAAACTATTTTTTCTAGCTAAGTACTTAACCATTTATTATATGGTGGATTGATACAATAATGTCTATACATTATTGATAATGCTACAAGAGGGGCTATGGGAGAAAAGACAACAAATAAAACTTTGGAGCTGTACAAGATGTTGGGTACTAATTCCCAACAAAAGAGTATTAGAAGAAGAAAGGTAGGAATCAATGCCTTCAAGAATGAAATGGCCTTGTAAATAAGTATATGGAGTTTATGGTTTAGTTAGACATAATGATAATTATCCAATATATGCCTAGCTCCAAACACAGAGGCCATATAAAAAGCAACCTTATAAAAAGCAATATTTCCCACTAGATCAACTTGATAACCCAACTTTAGAAGAAAATATAAATACCTTTATTTAAATCAATAGAGACAATAAATTGATGAATAATCAAAGGTTAAGCTCTGTCGAGTCTTCGATAAAAGGGTTGAATTCAAAGTTAGGTAGCTAGCAGAATGCATGCAAAAACAAGAAAAAAGAATGTTGCCTAGCCAAGCAGAATAAGAAAAGGAAGTCAATAAAATATTACCCAAAATTTCTAATGATCTACCATTTAGTACAGGTAATACAAAAAGATAGTAGAACCACACTAGCCAACAATTCTATGATCTTTTTAATATGCTTTCTAAAGTAAGTATAAATTTACCTTTATTAGAAGTGACCAACAATATGCCCTCCTATGCTAAATTTTTCAAAGAATTAAGCATAAGAAGAGATAAAAAATCTATAGTGTTGTGCTTTAGCACCAACTAAGTCTAATCTTAAAAAATCCTAGTAGTTTTATCATAAACATGACTATGGAGGATAAGAAGGTAAATAAAGCAATGCTTGAATTAGGTGCTAGTAAAAGCTTGATGCAAACTTTATTTTCTTAGAGCTAATATTAGGAGACCTTAAACCTATAACCATTAAATATCATAAATGAATGGTTGAGGAACTTATAATGCTTATTGATTTTATGGTTCTTGACATGAAAAAAACTACCTGTGGACAAAGAACATAAAATACTTCTTGTAAGACCATTTATGGTTACTATTGAGACTATTATTGATATTCAAGATGGGAATTTAACAATGACTAACTTAGGAGAGATTGTCTATTTTAAACTTTTTGACTCTTCACCTTTTCCTTCCATCTAATCTATTGATGAATGCTTTGAAGTTGATTCAATAGATAGCATTGTACATAATACCTTTTTGCAATATAGAGTAAGGGGTAGAATATGATCTAGTAGATATTGTTGCTTTAAACGTTAAAAAGGTAGAATATGATCTAGATGAGAAGACTAAGGGGTACAATGATCTAGTAGATACTGTTGAACTTTTAGGGGAATCTAATACACCCTTAGATCTACCTAAGATCCCAAATGGGGAAGAGGCCAGTCCATCTAACTTAGAATGTAAAGATTTACATGAGCACCTTAAATATGTATGTTTGGGAGAAGAGGAAACTTATCCAGTTATTATTTCATCTTCTTTAACCAAAACTCAAGAAAAAAACTTATTAAGGTCCTTAAGAAATTCAAAAAGGCTATAGGTTGAAGTACCAGGGATATTAGAGATATTAGTCATACTATTTGTATGCATAAGATCAATTTTGAGGACAGTGCTAAACACGTTAGAGAGGCCTAGAGAATACTAAACCCAACCATGTAAGAGGTAGTGAAAAAAAATTGAAACTCTTAGAAGTAGGAGTATTTACCTTATTGTTGATAGTATATGGGTTAGTTTTGTGTATGTGGTACTAAAAATATCTTATATAATAGTTGTTAAAAATGATAAAAATCAATTAGTACCTATTATAATTATCATTGGATGGAGGATGTGTATAGATTTCATGAAACTAAATTTATACACTAAGAATGATCACTTTTCTCTCCCATTCATTGATCATATGCTAGAAAGACTAACTAGGCATGAATTTTACTATTTTCTAAATGTACTTTAAGGTTATTATCAGGTGCCTATTACACTAGAAGATTAGGAGAAGACATCTTCAAATTTCCGAAAATGGAAATTTGCTTTCAAAAAGATGCCGTTTGGGTTATGCAATACACCCACCACATTTCAGAGATGTATGATGTCAATCTCCTCAGATATGGTGGAAAAATTCATTGAGATATTTATGGATGATTTTTCTATTTTCACAACCTCATTTGATGACTTCTTATATAAATTAACTTTGGTTTTAGAATGTTGCATCGAATATAATCTGACACTTTGTTGGGAGAAAAGTCATTTTATAGTACAATAGGGAGTAGTGTTAGGACATGTAATTTCTAACAAAGGAATTAAGGTCAATAAGGATAAAATTGAGTTAATTGCAAAATTATCACCCCTACATCTATTAAGGGAATTAGGAATTTCTTAGAGCACATTAGTTCCTATAAGCGATTTATCAAAGACTTTTCAAAAATTCAGTATTTTTTATATAACTGTTGGAAAAAGATGTCTATTTTGATTTTAATGAAGAATTATTTATCACCTTCAATACTTTAAAGGATAAATTAACATTTCCCCTAAAATAATGGCACCTAATTGCTCTCTTTCATTTTAAATCATGCGTGATACTTCTGATTATGAAATAAGAGCAGTTTTTGGGCAAAAAGTGGAAAAGTGTTTTCATGTTATTTACTACACTAGCAAAATACTCAATGATACCCAAATAAATTATTCCACCACTAAGAAAGAATTCTTGACTGTTATGTTTTCTTTAGATAAATTTAGGTCTTACATAGTGGTTTCTATAGTGAATGTGCATTTTGATCATGCTACTTTAAGATATCTACTAAATAAATCTAATGCTACAAGGAGGTTATAAGGAAGCAAACATTGAATCCATATTGGTGAACTAGCCTAAGCATCAAACATAAAACTACATCTAGCTAAGATAGTAAATTAACTAAGCATTGGATGAGAGGTAACCCATCATTATATGTAATATTACTTTCTTCATAATTATTTTTATTTTGTGTTATTTTATTTTTATTTTTGTAAACATTATTTAGAATTATGAATATTATAACCAATTGTTGAAGTGTGTGAGAAGTGTATAGTTTTTATTGTTATATAACTTAATGATTGGATTAATAGATGCACCTGCATACCTACACTTAAACAAGACCAATAATTTGGTAACTTTTCTACTCTCTTATTCTTTAATTTACAATTATTACATTGAAGATAATGTAAGTTCTAAGTTGTGAATAGGAAAAAGTAGAATATAAAATTTATGCTTAAATGTTTATATGTTCAAATTCACATTCACATTTTATTTTTACCTTTCTTTTTATGTGCTTTTAACTATTTCTATTGTTTTAGGAACTTTTAGGATAATTTTAAAAAATTTCTTACAAAATTATCACGTCTTTTATTCAAATTTAAGAAAATGATTAAGTTTATGCATTGTTAGATTAATTTCAAAAAACTATCATAGAGTAATGTGATAATTAGTTATTTTTTTCATAATTTATATTTCATGAGAAAATGTAGAAATTATAATGAATCCAAAATTAGTGTTTAGGAATCAAATAATGAATATTACATTGTGAGAAAATATTTGGTGCTATAATCTTCCCATTCTGAGTGGTGATATTTTTTCTACTCTTTTAAAATACTCTTCTTATAATTTTTAAATTGTTAGATGAGCTTTATAAGTCTTTGCATTGAATATTAGAATTTTTACATCTAATAGAATGTCATATATTTATTTTTATTACTTAAATTGAATAAGTTAAGTAGAAATTAAAAGTATATGTCTTTCTCTTTTCATAAATGACCTCTAAAAAAAAGACACATATAGGGTTACCCGAGCCAATACAAAAAAAGTCATAAATTAACCACTCACTTTATCATTTAATATATGTACAATTTGTACATTGATCCTTTCTCTAAAAACATATATCTTTAAAATAAAATAAAATAAGGAGATAAAACAAATAAGAAAGAAAAAGGAATAGTATAAACTACATACTATAACACAATGTCCTTCAAAGTAACGAGAATTAGATAAATACAAAAGAAAAATGTAAGAAATAATTCTCCAAATAAGTCATGTGCATTTCATTCATCTTTTAAAATGCATATTACTTGAGATTTTTATTTGATGAGTTTGATTAATGCATAAAAGTAGTTGTGTTTTCTTTAAAAAACTTTTCATTTGATTCATTTTATGAGATCATTATTTATGCACTACATTGAGTTTTTTCTTCATTAAGCATATGTAAAATTATTAGTTCATTTCTTTACACAAACTCTATTCGCATATATCTTTGAATAAGTGCTTGAACTAATATGATTAGTGTAACCGAGAGTATGCCTTGTAAAGTTAGAGTTGAAGCAAATTTAGACTCCTTACACTCAGATTGGAAAAAATTTAATATTGATAAATTTTTGATTAAAATACGAAAGTGATTTTCAATTAATAAGTATAGTAAATCATGAATGTTTAGAATATTAAAATAATTTCTATTATATATTTTAATTGTAATATTAAAAGAGATTAAAAAGCATAAGAATTTTTATAATTTTTAATCTTATCTCTTTTATTTATTTTTACTTTATTTTAAAATTTTATCCATTGTTTATTTATTTTTAATTTTTACCTAGATGTTTGTAGTTATCATATCTAAAAACTCTCACAAAACTTAAACTTGTCCACTAGATAAATCTAAGGGTTTAAAAGCTTGTTGCATACGCTAAATGCAACCATGTTAATTTGTGAAAATGATTTAGGATAGTTTAATCTTATTTTTAGTTTTGACTTTTAATTTTTTTGCCATTCTTGCTAAGAGACTAATAAGAAATTAGTTAGGGGTTATGATGAGTGCTCAAAAGCACTCAATATATCATGATTTTATACATGTTTAATTATTAAAAATATTTATATTTACTTAGTTTTACTTTATTTTATACAAATTTGTCTTTATGGAATCACAAGTATATATATATATAGATAGATATTTTAGCGTAAAAATATAAAATTGATCAATACATGAACAACTATACTTGAAGTATACTTGAAGCACTCCATTACAATACTCCAAACCATTAAAAAATGATATAAGAAAATAAGAAAAATAAGTGAAGCAAAACAAAGCATGTCGTGGCGTGAACTAATGTGTGCTATGGCACCAACCCTTCTGATTTGATTTTCTGAACCTATAAATATGACCCTTATTTCATTGTATCAATCACCCATTTCATAGTTTTTTCAGCTCCTATCTTATTAGTCTGTTAAGCTTTTAGCTTTTCTTTTTTTATTCTCTCATTTGAAAGTTGAACAAATTTAATTTATGTAATAGTAGTAGTCTCAATTCAATAAACAAGTTTGGCATTCCTTTTTGGAGGTTTTTCCAAAATAATTCAATAAAATTCCATCGAGGTATATTTATGTACTCTTTTAAATTATTCTTTATCTGTTTATGTGTTATTTTTATATGCTATGTTTAATTTTTTAATCAATTATTAAATTAAGCATGTTTGGCTAGAATTATAATAGGATATCAGTAAAATTATTATGCTTGTAAAATATTTAAATAAGTAAAATATTTTTATAAAATATTAAGTATTATTTTCTATTCAAGAATTCTACAAAGTATTATTCTTTTATTTGTTATTTGGTTCATATGTGTACTTAGACTATAAACTCTATTTCAAATATACTTATAAGAATTATTATTGAAGGATGATGAGTGCTCAAAAAACACTAAAATAACCATGATTTTATGCACATTAATTGATTAAAAATATATATATTTATATGTTTTATCATATATATATATAAATTTGTCTTTTTCGAAATCACGGGTATTTTTATTGTTTTTCAGGTATTTTGACTTAAAAACGTAACTTAAAGACTCAAAGAGGAATACTGGAAGCAATACATCACAAATATATTAATAAATAAATGGGGAAAGGTCAACAAATATGGAAAAATTGGACAAAATGGGTCAAAAAGGTCAAAAAGGAGAAAATCGCATCGCCGCGTCGCGCAATTGCCCAGCCGCGCGCCCCAGCGCGCTGCTACTATTCACGCGCGCACCGACGCTCGTTTCGCCCCATTTTTCACGTGCAGCCGCCCCATGACGTCATGCTGACGTCATCAATGACCTCAGCATTTGCACTACGCGTTTTTACATTTTTTTAACATTTTTTCACTCACTTTTTCTCTCCATCCTCATCTATAAATACCCCTCTTCCCTTCACTTCTAAACACACCTTCAAAACACACTTCTCTCTTCTTTCTTTCTCTCTTTTCTTAGATTTTTAGTTTTCTTTAGTTTTTCTTAGTTTTTAGTTAATTTCTCTTAGTTTTAGAGTTCTTCCCTTTTTGGGGAGAACTAGTTATGTTTTTGTAATTTATTAGCTTTTTGATTCAATAAATGGGAGTGCAAATTCCGCTTGGAGGTTTTCCAGCAACGGGAATAGCGTCGAAGTTCTGTAAGGATTTTATTTTCTTTATAGTTATTTTTATGCTTTATTCTTACATGTTATATTTAATTTGTCTGTGATTAAATTTAATTGTGCTGACTGTTAATAAAAATGATGTAATAATAACGTTGTTATGCTTGCGAAATATTAAATAGGTGAAAATCTCTAAAATGAATTGATTTTGTTTTTATTCAAGATTTTATATTAAGAATGTTAGAGAGAAATATATTATTTTTCATTACAAACTTAAACCTGAAAATTAGATTTTAAGGTTTAGTTATCCGGTCTGATTTAGAGTAGTGCTCTTTTATTTGTTGGTACAATCGCCCGGTAGTTAGAGTGAAGCTCTATTTCAAAAGTTTTTATAAGAATTATTATCTGAAAATGTATTGACAACATGTTTTCGGTAGTGGTTTTAAAACTTGAAAGTTAGTACTCGGATAACTAAATTCTTAGGTTTAATTTGGACACCTTGAATAAAGTTTAAACTGTCTAACCCCACCAAAGGTGTCATTTAAATGGTTCATTTTCAATCTCTTAGAAAATGGAATTAATTTAATTAAGCAAATTGGTTATCAACCCCACCCATAGGTGTTAATTGTTTTGTTTAGTTAACAAAGAATATCTAACCCCACCAAAGGTGGTATTCATACAAAAAAGGGAGAATTAATAAATATCAATTCATATCTTTAATAACCTAAATAATATGAGCAAACATAATTAACTTAGTTATTATATCCATAAATACTCTGCCATTATAAATGATAAAATTTACATAAATGTTTATTGAATCTATGTTTATTTTTATGTAAGTAGATTAAAAACACAAAAATCCCAAAATATCGTGACAGGATGTTTATGATTTAATTTCGTTTTTAAAAGTTTGAATAATAAATTAAAAACCACACACATTCCTTCCTTAAATCGACCTTTGGAGTATATTTATCATTTTCTTCGAAATGATTCGTGCACTTGCGAGAGTTTTATAAATATTAAAACCAAAGTATTGGCAAGAATCAATGATGCTGGTTTTAGCTCATCAAAGGATATATTGACAACATATCTTTCAAAGTAATTTTAAAATCTAAAAGTCAATTATTAAATAATTAAATTTTTGAACACAATTTTGACACCGTGAATGAAGTTTAAATTGTCAAACCCTACCTAAGTAATATAATTAAATGATTTATTAATTTCCTAAAAAAAGTAAAATTTAATAATAAAATTAATTGATAAGTCCCACCTAAGGATTTTAATTAGTTTATTATTAATAACGAGATGGATCCTTGTCAAGGATATTTTCATACAAAGAAGTGAGAATCAATAATTTTAATTAAAATATTTAATACTACAGTTAATATTGAGTAAGTATAATCATTTAAGCTAATATATTTCACAAATTCTCCATAACATGATAAATGTTTAAATGTGTGAATATTTATTGAATCTATTTTTATTTTAATGTTATTAAATTAGACTTTTAAACCCAAACTTTGTAAAAGAATGTTTAAAAATAAATTCTCATTTCTCATAAGATGGTATTAATTATGAAAGTTAAGTGAATAAAGATAAATATTATGAACATGTGTAAGTTAAAAATAAATAAAAATATTTATAAAATTTGAATAAAATATATCAACTCACTAAACGAAGCTAGCTTCGCTGCTTAGAAATGATTAATAGGCCCTACATAAATATCAACTTATATTAATTTCACAATTATAAAATTATATAATTTACAATTTTCAAAACACTAAACTTTTCAAACAAGATAACTCATACACCCTAAAATAAAGTTCCATAATCACATTTTAAATCCCTATAAACCCTAAACTAATATCATATTTATTAGTTATCCAAACTATCAAATTAATTACAAAGCAATAGACATTAAAATTAATAAATTAACATCAAAATAGTTGAAAAAAATGAACTATTTAATTATTACTAATATTTGTTACGAAATTAAAAAAAATTCTAAGATTTTTAAATTTGGGGTTTCTCTAAAATAATTAATATACATGAATAAATCATGGGTAATGAAAATATAGTGTTGAAAATATCAAATTTATATTCATTCATTAATTAAAACAGCAAAAAAATGATAATTTTAAAATGTATATTAAAAAATCATTTAAACCAAATACTCTTAAAATAATAAGCATTAGAAATGAAAAATTATAAATAAATAAAGAGGATGAAAAGAGCTTTACTTTGATACCTTAAATGCTATATATAGTAAAAAAAAAGAAAGAAGATGCGAAAATGGCAACAAGAACTAGTGTCGAGCATTCCTTTTCTTATTCTTCTTTTTTTTTTGGCTTTTTTTTTTCTATACAAGCTTATATATTTCAAGTGGCCAATTCCCTGCTGCCTGTTTTTTTCTTTTTTAATAAACAAAAATTATTAATTATATTAAAATCTAACGAATTATCAATTTAACTTTAAACTAAATAGCTAATATTATTATTATTAATTCTAAATGACTATTTTTAATCTCCTACTAATAATTTAAAAATATCAATATTTAATTATAATTAAATAAAAAGCTTTATTAAAATAAATATATATAAAAATTATTTATGTAATTTAATTATACAAAATAAAAGTATAGTCCACTAATACAATACATACATATGGTCTCAGAAATTTAACCGTGATATTTTTTAAAACTGAGACAATAGACATATCTTATGACCACGGTTATTTAAAAATCGAGACCATAAACATACGTTATCAATTTTCTCTCTTTTACACCAAACATTAAATTTTTCTATCATTTTTTTCTTATTCCCTCTTTCTTTTCCTTTTTCCTCTCTCTCTCTCTCTCTATCTCTTTTCACTCCCAACTAATGCATTACTAGCTACCAATTTTTTTCCATTTCTCTTCTCTACTCATCAAACCCTATATTTTCCACTCTTCAGAGCCGTCCCAGAGCAACACTAGCTCAACAAAAATGAAGTACAATCCAAGGGTTGATGAGCTTGCCTCTCTTCACTAATCTCTGCCAAACGTGTCTATTCTAGTTTGCTAGAATGATGCGGTTTAGAGGGTTAGATGCATAAACAAAGGTTGTGACAGAAAGGTTATTTAGTTCTATCATTGCAAGTGGGTCATTAACATCGAGTGAATCACTCGTGGTTAGAGGAAAAACTAACAACTGTCCTCGATGTTTTTGAGAATAAGGAGGTGGTTTCTTCTCTATTTGTATTAATATCTTTTGTGAGTAATGCTTTTTGAGTTTTACTAAGTTGCAGTAAAAAGATTCCTGAAAAGCCGAGTTGAAAGAGTTCAGTAGCAAGAATGGATATGATCTCAATAGAAATGGCGATGGTTGTCCTTTGCTTTTGGATATGCTAATGTTGATGCCAGTGCCTGGTGCCTAGTAGTGATGTTGGTGCCTAGCTTGTCAAACTCTTCAAATCATCACATTCTATTCCACTCAGGTTCATGGTCCAAATTACCATTGCTGAGAGGTCAGTTTCACTTTGATTTATATGCTAATTGCTAGTTTTTGGCCTGGTGCTTGATGTTGGTGCTTTTAAGTTCTGTAAATTTTAATACCTAACCTTTTATCAAATGTAATCTTGTAATGTAAGTTTTCATATGAAAAATGTACTAATACTATCATCTGGATGCCTCTACGTAAGGGATAGTATTTTCTTTCGAAGTTCTATTAAAGTATAGCTTGATATTCCATCTATAATTCAGTATGGTTTACTAGTCTCTTGACATTTCAACATTGATTTAATCTATTGCTATGATATGAAAGGACATAAATCAAACTTTAGGTTGATTGGATTATTAGCTTTTAGTATTATTAAAAAATCTTGATTAATAATATTTTATCAGATGTTCTTGATTTTTCTATGCCATGCATAAGTAACAAAAATTTATTCTCTTAATGAGCATATTTTGATAATATTTGAAGTTAAACTCTTCTAGTAGAGTTGGAAGATTAAGCACTAAAGACTCAAAATTTGTAAATATTGATGAAGAATTAGAGAATAAGGTTAAGAAACCCAAAAAGTCCATCTCAATAAAATCAATAGCTTCAAGTGTGGGAAACTCAATCATATTGCTGCAAATTGTATTTATAAACAAAAATGCATGAACAAGTATGCTATAAAAGCTGAGGTTATTGTCTCGAATAGTACAAATAATGATGATGGGATGACACCAACTTTTTAACCCTTTTATCTTCTTGTAATGTCGGAGATCATCTAACTTCCATCTTAGATACTTAAGAGGTTCCTGCTAAAGATGATGAAGATGAGCAAACTGAGTTGCTTTATTCTTACAATGAACTCTTGTTAGAGCCTATTAAATTCGAGAAAGCAAAGAAAAAGGATTTGGAGAGTTAGATTAAAAGGATTGCGTAATAAGCACATTGTAGAAAACTTATAAGGAAAGAAAGTCCTTAATTGATGGTGAACAACATGATCTCACTAACAGGTATGAAATCATTCAAAAGAGATATTCTGATTTGCTATAAAAGTTTAATGCAAATCACAAGAGGATGAAGAAACTTGAGGAATAGCTAAAGTGTTCCACGTCTGGTAAAACTACCCCTTTATATGTCAATCTTGATCCCTCGTCTAATTAGAAAGGTGAAATCGATCAATTGAAGAAGTAAATAATTATACTTGAAAATGCCAAGGAGTATCTAGCTTATACTCTCACACAAAAAGATGTTGAAGTGGAAGCATGAGAAGTTGGAATTCTCAATAATTTAGTGGCTTACTTAGAATCTTTCCATAAGGAAAGGAAGATTTAATCAAATATTTAAAGGATAAACTCCGTGTGAGTGAGAAGGAACTAAATCAATCCTTTTCTATAGTCAACAAAATGATGACTAGTTCATAAAAAATAAATGAAATCATAAGTAACACCAAGTTTTTTGGTGATAAATATGAAATTATATTTAATGAAGAGGTTTCTAATTCAAAAATTGTAGCACCAAAGTTTACTTGGGAAACTACCCAAGAATCAAAGTTGAAATCAGTTGTTGTCACCCCAAAAGTTAAATCGATTGTTATGTTCTAACCTATTTCCTCTAACAAGGTGAGCACCTTACCTAAGGCTAGTTCTTCCCATTTCTTTTACGGTGGTCTATTACCCCTAACTACTATTTCTCCTACTTGTCACGACTACTGGAATTTGAGAGTCGATTGTGAGAAATTGACTTCTAATCCTCGTATTAAAGTTAGTGTGAGCACTTCTTCTTTTTATCCTCCATGTACTACTCCTTGGTGTGAGACCTAGATTCTCTAACTCTTTTATTCATCTTTGTTATCATTATGGAATTGATGGCTACCTTGCTAAGTAATGTCCTATATACTTGGGGACTACATCTTCGAGTTTTCCATCTTTCTCACCCCATCTCCTATGTTAGGATGTAGCTATTATGGCTAATTTGAGCATCTATAAACTAGATGCATTATGCATATCAGGCATAATACGGAAAGAAACAAATCTTCATCAAAAGGTCTACCTAGCCCTATTTATATGGATCACTTGAAAAAATTTCTAGAACTTCTAACAAAAAAAAACATCAAATTCCATATACTCTATATGCTCATATGGAAAGTAGACTACCTCTTGATTTAGTTTCTCCTCGCAATTGTTTTACACAGAGGATATTGTTTGTTAGTTTATTGGTTCTATGTATATTATTTTTATATGGTATGAGAGGATATATTAAGGATCTTTTACCTTGCATACTTTTTAAGGCAAAAATTAATTTTTTTCCTATTAAGTATAAAAATAAAAATATAAAATAATAATGAAGATCAAGTTGATGTTCCTAGGTGCTGACCAATATTCTCAAGATCTTACACAAGGGATATATTTGAAATATCAAATTGGATGCAAAGAAGCAATTTAAGAAGATTTTTTTTGTTTTTTTAAGAACAAAGATAGATTAAACACAAAAATAAAGAACAAGAAAAATATACAAAGAATTCAAAGAAAACTATGAAATAAAATCCAAAGATGAAAACAACGACAATGAAATTGAAAGAAAACACAAGACTCAAAAGGATTGGAGGATGTCACATGATGGGTATAAAAATCACTATTCTTTTGAAATGAACAACCGAAAAGTTGTATTAGTCCTTCTCAAACTTTTGAAAGCTTATGAGGACCAAATTAGGATAGTAAGAAAGTGCAAGATAAGGGAAAAACAAAAGTGTGAGCAAAAGGATAATAAAAATAGAGCAAGTAAGGTTGAGAGAAAAAATGTAGAGAAAAGTGAGCAAAAATGAGAGCAAGGTGAGCGAAAAGGAGAGAAAAGTTTGCACAAAGGATAAAAGTGAGAAAATAAAAGAATGAGTGCATTGGCTGAAAAACATGAGATTAAGAGTGCAATGATGGGAAGGCAACAAGTACTTGTACTTATGTACAATGATGTTTATATTTCTACTAACGATCTTAATTTATCTTTGCCTATTGTTATTGTGTCTTTATTGAAAAACTTTAAGGACCTATCTCTTGAAGAGATTCCCGATGGATTACATCCTTTGCAAGGCATGTAGGATCAAATGAACTTTATATATGAATCCATAATACCAAATTGGCCTGCTTACAAAGCTAAGATTTGGGGACGAATCTTTTCTAAGAAAGGGCAATAATGGAGATCAAGGTGCTAATCAAGTTGATGTTCTTAAGAGCTGACCAATTTTCTTAAGATCTTACACAATGGATACATTTGGAATACAAATTAGATGCAAAAAAGCAATTTTATTTGTATATTGTTTTTGGCCTTTTATGTTCAGTAATTTTTATTTTAGTGAATTGTGGGACTTTATATGCCTTATTTATCATAAGATTTTTAGTCTTTTATTTTCTAAGGTTGGACTAGGCTCAATTAACCACTACACAAAGCCCATGTTATCTATGGTTTTTCTATTAGGGTTTTTTACTTATAAAATAGTAGCTACGTAACTTAGAGGCAACACCGAATATCATTAACGAAAAATATATTTTAGAAGGCTTTTGCTTTTCCTTCTTGTGTTCTTAATTGAATTCTTGAATTTGATTTATCAAAGAGAATGATCATCCTTTGTGACGTCTCAAGATTGAGGTTTTAAGGACTTTGTTTCCTTAGGGTTCTAATCTAATTATCTTCAATACGTTCTTAGAAATTCAATCATTCTTATTCCTTTGAGTTAATGAGTTCCTAAGGTTATTAGCCTAGAGGGTCCGCATCAAATAAATATAAAAATCTATAACATATTACATGTGTTATATACAGATGTACTAAAAAGGTAGAAATTAAAAGAATAAAATGAGACAATGATACACATATTAGTAAAATAAAATAAATTAGACAAGAAATAATTTACTAAAAAAATATTTAAACATAAAGTAAAAAAATAAAATAATAAAAGAGTCAATAAATAAATAAAAGGGAAATAAAATAAAATTAATTATTTTAAGAAAAGAAAATTAAACTAAGGGAAAGAATGTTAATATTTTTTTTAAAATAAGAAAATAAAGTTTAAAAAATAAAATAAAGTTTATTATTTTTATTTATTTATTTTTTAATAAAAATAAAAGAAGATTTGGAATTTAAAATATTTAAAATTAATTGATAACCTAGATATTATAATATTTAAAATAAAAATCACAATATTTACAACACAAAAAGTTTTTAAGATTTTGATAATAAAAATTTTAAAAATCTATTCCTTCTTAACAACAATGCCAAAAACTTGATGATACATAATTTAGCGAGTTTTTGATACTCTTAACAGTGTCTCGATAACGACGTCAAAAACTTGATACTTACAAAAGTTTATCTTAGTTTTCATCACTATTATGGTTTTACCTTACAATTACACCAAAAATTTGATGTGTCAAAATTAGGCTTACAAATTTTGTATAATTTATAAAACAACTTGTAAGTGTACTAATTACTTATAGAAAATGATAAATATATTTTCAATGTTGATATAAAAATAATCATGTAGTTTTTAAATAATTCAACAACTTCTTAAAACACATAAATAAAAACTTAAACATCTTGTCACAATTGTTTGGTTTGAAAATCTAAATTAATGACATAAAAATATAGATAGATTTAATAAATATTTAGGTAATTAAATATTTATCATTGTGTGGAGAATTTATGGGATATATTAGTTAGTTAGTTATACTCGCTTAATATTAAGTAGGTTATTAAAAATATGAATTAATATTATTAATTCTCTATTATATATATAAATAAGAGATTAGTTAGGTCTATCATTTGTTATTAATTAAAACAACTTAGCTTCTTCGGTTGGGTCTAGTAGTTAATTTCAATTAAATTATGTTTCTTTTTTAATAAATTAATGAACCATTCAATTGCCAACTGCGGTCGGATCTAACAATTTCAAATTTTATCAAGGTGTTTAAGTTAGGTTGTTGATTTAAGTATCTAAAAACTAATTTTTAGATTTTAAAACTACCTTGAAGGATATGTCGTTAATATATCTTTTTATAATAATTTTTATAAAATCCTTGAAATAAAGAATGCCTCGAAATCAAATTTAGATAATAAATATATAATATTTAGGAGTATTTCTCTAAATGAGATTTTGATAATTAAATCTTATATCTAACTTCTTTGTTTATTATATAAAATAGTTATGATTATTAACATAACCGTCCTCGACTGTCTCTACGCCCATTCCTACCTACAAGTTACCCAGAGATAAAAAATGCCATTAATCTCGATCGGGAAGTGCATCACCATATATATATATATACCAATCATATCATCTCGTGTCGAATTTAATAGTTATTTTATTCAAATACTAAATATCAAAAAGTACCCACAAACAAATACTAGGATAGATCGAGTGCCATAAGTATGGGCTAAATAGCACCATTCCCTAATATTGATAAACAGAAACCTCGTTATATTACTCAATATCATTTATATATTATAAATTTAATATTTTTTATATTTTAATAAAGTTCAATCATGGGTGTAAACTTATTCAATTAATCGATTTTGATGCTCAATAGTGACATATTGAATTATTCTTGACAAAGGCCCAAAGCTTGCTTTGCAACAACATTATTAAAGAATATTGAGAAATTATAACAAATAATACCTATAAAATTTATAATAATAAAAATAACATCATAATAATATTGAACAGAATTTAATTAAACGATATTTAATATTAAATGGATTTAAATAATTATATTTCAATTTGAACGGAGTCCAATTAAATGGTGCTCAAAATAAAATAATATGCCAAAATATTTTTAATAGTTAAAATGTATTAATCAAATATAAGAGTTGTTATTTTTGTGATTTTAAATGTTAAATACGTTATTTTTTTATTTTCCTAAAAAACCGTTTTTATCATAAAAATAAGATAATTATATTATCACAATTACTTTTTATTGTCACAAAAAATGCTTAAATTTTCCGATATATCTTTACAATTAATTACACATAAGTGTTAGTATTGTTCGATAAAGTTGTTAATGAAATATTTTTATGACATTAATAAATTAATTTGTGGTAATATCGACATTATAAAAAGAACCCTTAAATATATTTAAATAACGATGTTATTAAATTGATTTTACTTTTAATCTCCTATAAAACATATATGTTTTGTGTTATAAAAGAGAAAAAAGTTTATTTACCACATATTGTGTCATTATCACAATTGATGTGTCAATTAATTTTACATAGAATTGTAGAAAAAAGTAGATCATCTTATTTTAGTCTATAATTGTTTATTAAAAAAAGCTCTATAAAAATATATGTGTACTATATTTTTAAATATGTGTAATATATATTTGTTATATCATAAGAAAATACATAAATGCATACCGTGAAGGGGTTAAAAATAAAATTTTATTTATGAATGTGTTATGTTGTGCAATTAAACCTAAATATAAAGAGTAATGATATTATCATTACTAATTTTGTTAATATAATAACAAAAGTGAATAAAATAACTTTTTAATCATATAATTAATTACACTAATGTACAGTTATTATAGAATAAAATTATAATTAATAAAAAATAAGTTTGTACATAAAAAATTAAAAAAACATTTTGGTACATATATAACTCATTTATTTACGTGATTTTATTTTTAATCAATTAGAAAAAACACATGTTATAGTTTTCTTAAAATGTTAAAAAAACATATATTTTGGAGTGAGTTAAAAGTAAATTTATATGTATAAATAAGGTTATATCATGTAATTAAACTTAAAAATAATAAAAAATCTTTAATTATTTTAGATTAAATATGTTTTATCCATCTTATATTTAAAATGTTTAAATCATTGCAATTATGTGTAAAACATATGAAGTATGAAAATAATGTTCAAAAATTAATTGAGTTAATTTTTTTTAATAGAAGTAAGGTATTTGCATTGAAGATGCATTTTCTTGGGAACAATATAATTTCAAGTCTAAACCGTGAAAAAAAAAAGAATAAAATACTATTCATCTTCCCCGTCTCTTTCCTTAATCTCTTCTCTCCCTAATTACATTTTCTTTCTTTTCCATTACCATCTCATTCCTTCTTCTTCACCTTTAGTTGCAAAGTAGTTACATAAATATAGTTAAAGGCCATCGAAGAAATAACTTGTTTTTTTTTCTAAATTTAAATTTAAATAAAAATAAAATGGTAGGTTAATTATCTATGAAATTTTATGTATCAAGTGAAACAATGTCTAGATTCATTTGTTGTTGGGAATCAAAAATTTATAGGTGTTGTTTTTAGCTCAGTGTAAAAACAGCATAAAAACAGCATGATAAAATTAAGGTGAATAAATATAACAATCAAAATTGCAATAAGTTCTATCATATTTAAATTATCCAAGTTGGAAAATTATCATTTTATTAACAATGTGAACATTAAAATGATACTTGTAATTTTTGAGGGGGTATAATGATCTCTTACGCTTTCTCTTAGATGGGTAAAATATAGAGAAAATGAACTAAGGAAATAGTCAGTATTTCTTTGTTTGGATTTACAATCATGTTTGGTTGTTGAAAAAAGAAAAAAAATATGATTAGTGAGAAAAAAAGAGGAGGGGTGGGTATGAAAAAGAAAACAATGTATTTTTTTTATATAACCCATACTTAAAATTACCATTATTTTTCTTGAAAAAATACATGTAAAATGTACTTACCTCATTTTTTTAGTTTTTTTTTCCTTATCTTATACATTTTGAATAATATTGCAATGATTTAAAGTTTTAGATATTTTTAAAAATTATCCCAATTTAGCCAAATTATTTTCATCACTAATTAATATTTTAAATATTATTCGATCAGTATCGTTTACGCTTTCCTCGTTGACCATTGTCGGGGTTTCTCGTTGAAGAGTTAAGAGGCCTCATTCTACTGGCTACATATGCCTTCAAAGCAATAGGAATACTGTTTCCCCAACTGGGTTTGATGAAATCTTCGTCGATCCTTTTGGGTTAAGACAAACATAAATGGAAATTATAAGTTTTCTTAATTTTGAATTTGAAATGGCGTACAATTATATTATATAGAATAATAGATTTTAGTTTTCCTCCTACTTGTTTCTTCTTTTTCCTTTTGGTTTATCTAATCACTTAATTGTTTCTACGTTCCCATAGTCTGTGTCAAATTTCTTTTGGTCTGGCAGATTCTGGTTTGAATCTAAAGAATTAAGGTTGTCTTTGTTTTTCTCAACTTTTCTCGTATTATTAAATATATCATTCATTTATGACAAAGGAAGTTGAAAAAGGCGATTTATTTTGTTTTCTTATGACATTATTAAAAAAAAATTGAACATGTTGCTTTTGAGCGACTTGGGATCTTATCTGATCTGGGTTTGCTCTGCTTCCACCGTTCCCGTAGTTCTTTGATTTGTTAGTGGTGAGTCACTCCACACTATTTGATTATCTCTACCTTTTTCTTTGAACTGTAAATTAGACTTTAAATGTCAAGAATTTAATTGTCATATTTAGCTGGAAGAATCTATTCCCAATTAAATTTGTATTTATTATGGTTCTAACTTCTACCTTTCTGAATTCAATGTATATGTCCTAGTCGGATATGCTTGTGGCGCTAAAATGCCGGGTTGGTCCTGTGCTTTTAAGGTGATTGAAGTGGTTTTAGATCCTATTGTGCTTTATTTAATTGAATTTTCTTCATCTTGCTTTGATTACATCTTTGTATCTGTTATGTGTTTTGGTTTTAGGTCCTCTCTCTCTCTCTCTCTGTATATATATATATATTCCATCTTTGTATCTGTTATGTGTTTTGGTTTGAAGGTAAGATTTTCGATCGTAAGTTATCTGAATTTAATTTCTATTTGTCTCTTCTGCTGAACTACTGACAGTTTGACAGAAAAATGATTTTTATGAAATTGAGCTTCTTTCCTATCAGCATTTTATTATTGTGAAATTTCATTGACATTATTGGATGCTTCATTTGCAGTTAAAAATTTAAGTCACCATGAGCAAATAACTTTTTGCATAATGGGTTGGCTCAACAAAATTTTTAAAGGCTCCAGCCACAAACTTTCCGATGGGCATTGTGACGAGAAATGTGGAGAAGATTTTAATAGTTATGCTCCTTCATGTTCAGGGGTAATTAGATCCACATCCTAGTATTTCTGTTCTCTAAAAATTCATTTGTCTGGTGTGGTAAGATGGGTATGTTTTTGTCAGTCTTGTCAAGAACTGGAGGTGAATTGAGTGATGGCTCTGCTAACTATCTAGATTCTTCACATAATAAATATATAATATATGTATTTTTTTCACTTGGCATAAACTTAACAGTTACATCAATTCTTCATTTTTTCTAAAGAATTCGTGTAACGCAATATGAACCAGGGTTTTGGTATTCAACACTTTAAATTGGTAAAAATTTTCAGAAAAATGAGGAAAGTAGGTGTTAGAATAGACATGTGTCCGAGGTGGACATTTTCAACTGGGTCCATGTAACATAGCTTAAGAGGTTCAGCAGATAATTTTTTTTAAATGAATCTGTTTCATTTTGTATGAAAGAAAAACTCCTTTGATCACCTCTGTTGCAATGTCAGCTTCTCTAATAAGATTTTTAACGTTCTCAAACTTGCTAACAAATTTTTATATGAAACTTGGATGGAATGTAGGAGACGTGGTCAGAAAATGAGAATGAAGATATAGAGCGTGCTATTGTGCTATCTCTCATAGAACAAAATATAAAAGGAAAGAGTGCACTTGGTGAGTGATTCAGCTGCAGAGGTTTTTATAAATGCTATTCATATTTATTTATAAATCTTTAGATCTGTTTTATGGAAAATCTAATGATTAGGACTAATAATTTCTTATATTGGATAGATATTGATTCTCACTTGGAAGAAGATGAACGACTTGCTAGAGCTTTACAAGAAAGCTTAAATACAGAATCTCCTCCTCGATATGGAAATGGAAATGGAAATTCATATCAACCATTTCAGCCCCGCTATGGAAACGAAAGTGATAATTTGCATAAACCATGTCCTCCTCAATATGGAAATGGAAATGGTAATTCATATCAACCATTTCAGCCCCGATATGGAAACGAAGATGGAAAATGGCACCAACCATATCCACCTCGATATGGAAATGGCTATGGTAATTCATACCATCCATATCAACCGGCTCCGGTATACTACCCTATGGGGTCGAGGTATATGATTATCTAAAAGATGAGTGCAATGTTTAGAGTTTGATGTAATTTATTTTCATTATTATATTGAAGGAAATTGGATAGTGTTATAAGTGTAAACTTATCTAACAACCAGTGTTGGCCCAGCTTGTACTGGCTTAATCTTTCTGGGAGATGTGGTTATGGTTAAGAGCAAAAGATTCTGTACCTGTAATCCTATCTTCTTTATGTGATGAAATGGAGTGTTAGAAATATAAAATGCACAATATAAAAGCAAGTATTAGTCACCTCATACCAGCTATAATATTTTAACTTTTAAGGGAACTGGAAGCCAGCACAGCATTTAGATATTATAAATGGATAAAAAAGAAAGAGAAAGAGTAGAAAAAAATAAGGGAGAAATTTGGCTTTGTGCAAATCTTAATTTATGCATTTAAAGGTTTCACGTGGTTTTTCTTTTCTATTTTGGCTTGCTTTCTACTTTCAGTTTTTGAGTTTTTAGAGGGGTTATATATGTGTGAAATTTTATCATTGTGTTTCCTCATTTTTTTCTTTTTAATTTTTTTGTAGGATCTGTTCTGGTTGCAATAGTGAAATTGGTTACGGACGGTACCTGAATTGCTTGAATGCTGTTTGGCATCCAGAATGTTTTCGTTGTCATGCTTGCAATCTACCAATATCTGATTACGAGGTACCAATATTACTCTATATTAGTTGTCAGAGCAATTGAATATGTTCTAAATTATTTCATCGAGGGTATTGCACTAGATGATTCATATTTGAAACTCTGTTTCTTGCAGTTTTCTACATCTGAGAACTACCCTTACCATAAATCTTGTTATAAGGAGAGCCACCATCCAAAATGTGATGTTTGCAAGCATTTCGTAAGTCTTACTAGGATCACTTGACAATGCAGTTACATTAAATGCTGCAGAAAACAAAGAAAATTATCATTGTCAGCCATGCTTAATTGGAAGCCTAATTTTATGTGAACTATAACTGTAACAGAGATTTCACCGTAACAAAAGATCATTCTCATATAATGATTATCTTTGTTCTTGACATTGTATGCTGCTGCAAAAATAAAAAGTTTCAATTTTTTATTGTTATATAAATTCACTGAAATTACTTAGCCATTCGTTTTTCTATCAAGAAAATATTGGCATTCAATGTATTTGTGTGGACTTGAGAGCGCATAATGTTTCAATTTGGGTTGAATGTCATGTTATGAACTTGAAAACATACAAGCATAGTTTTCTTTTGAATGTATCAAGATTGTCAGATGGTGTTGGTTTTCTATAATATAAATGTTTTGACAGATTCCAACGAACCCTACTGGTCTTATTGAATATAGGGAACATCCTTTTTGGAACCAAAAGTACTGCCCTTATCATGAAAATGACGGTACTTCTCGTTGCTGCAGCTGTGAGAGAATGGAGGTCAGTTTATATTATGTCTTCAACCAATAGACGTATGTACTGTTTGACAAAATAGTTGAAACCATGATGTGTGTGCTCATTTTATTCAGCCACAAGGTACTCGATATGTTACACTCAATGATGGTCGAAAGCTCTGCCTAGAGTGTCTTGATTCTGCAATCATGGATACGAGTGAATGCCAGCCCCTTTATCATGAAATACAAGAGTTCTATGAAGTTTTGAATATGAAAATTGAGCAGGAAGTTCCATTACTCTTAGTTGAAAGACCAGCATTGAATGAAGCCAGAGACGGGGAAAAAAGTGTAAGGACACAGTGTAAACCAATTTAAGTTTCCTATCCATCATAAAAATATATTTTGTTATTTTCAAGAATATAACACAGATTTAAACATCAATGTTCTGAGACTAGAAGTATACTGTTTTATAATTTCCTATGTTACATGGACTCGTGTGTAGGGTACAGCCGGTATGCATCCAGAGTTCAGACTCGTAATTTTTATATTTTTAAGAATTAAAATTTAGATTATTAAGCATAATTATTAGAATATTATTTTTACAATAAAATTTTTTAAAGTGAATTATTCTTGATAATATTAAATTAAAAGAAGCGTATATTTAAAGGTGTTGATTAAAATATTGTTCTCTTATTTAGTAAAAAATAAGTAATATTTTTTTAGATATATTACATGTGCTAAAAGTTATAAAAATATTGCATAGGTTTTGCGGGGTTAATAAAGGTGGGCTGTACTCTTTTGTTTTAGGTCAGAGCTCAAAGAAAAAAAAGAGAGCTCAAATTGTATTATGGACTAGGGATGCCCTAACAGTAGTCTGACACAAATTCCACACCCGTGTCAATTTACTACTCGGCAGATTTTTTTTATTCAATTCGGTATTTAAACTTCCCGATTTTATTCATTTAGTACCTTTATCATTAGGTAAGTTATGTTACTTTTTTAAATTTTGTTTGCAAAAGTAGTAGATCAAATCACATTTGAAGTTTGAGTACCAAAATAAATAGAAAAAAGCAATAGTAGCAAATTGAATGGAAAATGAATGTTTGAGTAGTAAACGAATCTTCACCCTTTTTAGGGTTATAAGTTTAGATGTGACACATTGCATGTAGCATAAACGTCTGAATGTCATAATTTATTGTTTATTGTTAAGCTCTTATTGCTCTTGAGCTTTAGTATGCTCTGTCATTTTGTCAATGGGCAGGGCCATCATCACTTGCCTGAGATCAGAGGTCTCTGCCTTTCTGAGGAACAAACAATTAGCACTGTAAGAGTTTAATATATCCTTTGTATTTCTTGCTTACCATGTTTTTAAGATAATTTTTAGTATGCATTCAACTTATTTTATAGTAATCTGAAAATTTTCAGGTTTCAAGGTGCCCAAGTTTAAATACAGGAAACAGAGCCATGGACATGATAACCGAACCTTACAAATTAACCCGTCGCTGTGATGTTACTGCGATTCTGATTTTGTATGGTCTTCCTAGGTATTGCTTCTTCTCAGGCCTTGGTGCTTTAACAGCAACATATAGGGTGGCAATTGGGCCATAATCAAAGCACGAACATGATATGAATTGATAGAAATTTTTTTAGTAAGAATTAATTGCTAATTCTTTTATGTTTGTAAATATATTGGTTTTTCTTGCCATTATGAATGAATAACTTGACTAAAAATAAGGTAAATGTTTTATAATATCAAATAATATATGTGAATTTGGTCTAAAAACACACGCAAAACATAAATCCTAGAAAACAAAGTTTTGGACAGTAAACTAATTACATGTATTTATAAGTTATACTCTCAGTCATCATAGGAAATATCAGTGAAGGGTCACCAAATCTGAAGAGCCTTTTGGCCCTTGTTCCTCACCTTTCTGCCAGAAGTTATTTACTTTCAGACATAAGAGGCTAATTAGCTTTGTAAAATTTATTTTTGCTGGAGACTGATTAACTGAAAATTTTATTTGGAGGTTGCTCACTGGGTCAATCCTTACTCATGAGATGATGCATGCATGGCTGCGGCTTCAAGGTATTGGATTTATTTTTTCTTTCTTTTTTCATTCTTTCTGAATCTCTCTTTGTTAAGGGAGCAATAGACAATGGTTAATTTATTTTCTTGTTTCTGTTCATGTTTAAAATATGATGACTTAAGGTCTTTGCTTGTAATTATGTTAAAAGCTGTTATAAAAACAGTTTTAGGATATGTGTTTCTATCATCAAACACAAAATATGAATTGTCTTATCTTTGTTCCAAATGTGTTTTTTTTATTGTCAGAAGCGCTTTTACAGGATCCCAAAACTAGAAACAAACATATCCTTAAACTTGGTCCAAAAACAAATTATACTTAGGTTTTCATTTTCGTTAAATTAACAAGAAAGCTTTAAATTTTACTTTTTTAATGCTTAGAGTTCAGTATTGTTGATTGTTGTTCCTCAAGTCATCGAGATTTTTTTTTTTTAATTGTTGTCGTTGAAGGTTACCGGCCTCTCAGTCTAGATGTTGAAGAAGGTATATGTCAGGTTGTGGCTCATATGTGGCTGAGTGCTGAGATGGTGTCTGGATCAGGAGACAATGGTCCATCAACCTCAGCATCGGCTTCAACTTCGTCGAACTGGAAAATGAGATCACAATTTGACAGGAAACTTGGTGTATTCTTTAAAGACCAGATTGAATCAGATATGTCTCCAGTTTATGGCGATGGATTTAGAGCTGGCCGATTTGCAGTTGAGAGATATGGTCTCCGGAAGACCCTTGACCATATACAAATGACAGGAACTTTTCCTTATTGAACTTTGATGGATGGATCCTGAATACTTTTCTTGGTTCCTTGTCTCTTATAGAATTGAAGCTTGGCCTTCTGATATTTAGACCGTGGGCTAAGTGCTTGGAAGCTTACTACAAAGTTTGAGAAATAATATCCATGGTTGTGAATGTAATGCCATTATTTGTTGAGATGATGTTGGTTGCTACACGATATGTATACCTAAACCAACGAGATTCTTTACTAGTTCTTTTTGCATGTAAAAATAAAAAAATGAATTTTTCTAAGAATATCTATAAACCAATGATTTTGATTTATGATTTATGATTTATGATTTGTGATTCTTTAATTAGGTATGTTTGATTACAATTTTTATTTTGATTTTTATATTTTTAAGGATTCACTAAAAAAATATGCAATAATGATTTATAAATCTTTAAAAAGAAGATTTTTAAATCATATTTTTTATTTTAGATTTTTCTCATTTTTATCTAACTTTTTTTCTAGAGTAAATGAAATTTTATGATTTTTGTATGTTAAATATTGTAAGAAATTTATTTGTTACAAAAAATCAGAAAACGAATAGTGTTATTGAATAATTTGTGAATAATTTTTTGATTTTTTTTTTCCTTTAAAATCATAAAGTCCAAATTGTTATTTAATATTGATGATTATTTAAAAAAAAATTAAAATTAAAAAAAATTAATTATTTAATTATAAATTATAATTCATAATCGTTATTAAATATGTTCTAAATATTTCATTAGATTTGAATATCATGTCAACGATATCATTACAATAATAAATAATTTCTTATGTATTAGATCTTAATAATGAGGTTACAAAATATAGTTATTTTAGTATTATACTTATTCTAAAAGTGACACTTTAAGTCTTTTATATATTTTTATAACAATTTAGTCATATTGTCATTAAAAAGTGATTACATAGTAAAAAATAATTTTTTTTGTTTTATTTATTTTTTCTTCAATTCTTTTAGATATAGTTTATTTAAGTTATATTAGTCTCTATATAATATAATTAAAAAAAATTACTTTTGTCCTTGTACAATTACTTTTTCATAATAATATGACTAAAATGTTATAAACAATAAGTAAAGAATATAAATGTCATTGTTGTAATAAATAAAGGACCGTGTGGGTATTTTTCAAAAAACAAAAGGAAAAAAAGCATAACTATTTGGGATTGGTATGATTTAGAGAGAGAAAACTTAGAAAGAAGTTAAGCTGATTGACTGAATGTGTGGATCTCATAGGAGATCCATATATTTATAAAATAATTACTTATACAGGTGTCAATTACATAATGAGTACACATATTTACATGTTAGAGGGGTATAATTGGCATAAAGTACAACATATCAAGGGTTAAGGTCAACCCCAGCTTGGGTTGATCACTATGCTCGGGCTACTTATTGAACTCGGGCTGATCATTGAAGTTAGGCTGATTATTGAGCTCAGGCTACTCATTGAGCTCGAGCTGTCATTGAGCTTACGTTGTCATTGAGCTCGATGTTATCCTATGGGTAGGATATTTGGGGTGCTTCGCCTTCCATCTCGGGTTGGTGACTTGGCTTTAGTAGTTTGCATGGGTCGAGCACCGGGTCGGTCTAGATATCCAAACATCTAGTCCCACTACTCTATAAGGTAGAAGAGTAATTACCAGGCATGGAATACGAATCGTTCAGCTCCTCTAATAAATGCGTGTCACTTGATTGGAGAGAGAAACCAAGTGCCTCTATAAAAGGGATGCTTGAGCTGTGACTTATCATCATTACCTACGCAATTGAGAAATAGTGAAAAAATGCTCTGTCGCATCACCTCGAGTTTGTAAAAGGTTTTCAGTTCAGTGGTAAGGATTCAGCTCAAATTGTAGTTTTCTTTGTTCATGTTCTTAGAGTTCAAGCATCGAGAACCTAACGATTTTCTACTTTATTTTTAGGTTGGTTTTTAAAGGATCATTTTTTTTAATTTTCAAACTCGACTCTAGGTAACCTATTCTTCTCATACCTTACCTGTCGAGTTTCCTTTTACTTTTATGTTTTTGTAGCTTTATCCGAATACATAGAAAAGAGACCTCGACCTCTTGAGAAAGCCCCTAATATTCTAGTTCTAATGGCGACTCGAGGTCTTCTAACTTGGGCTCTTCTAGTGAGGAGAGCCGATCTCCGCCTTAGTCTTCTACATGTACCCCTCATCCTCAAACCACTCCTACTGTTAGATTGAGCGTGCCTCGAACTTAAATCTCAGTGGTCAGGATATGGAGGAAGAAAATAAGGAATATAGGATCTGGGGAACCCATAACTCATACAAAGGGTTGGTTGGCTGTGTCTAAGACTTGTGAGTTGGTGTCTCAGGATGAAGAGAGATTAAGAAAAACCTACAACATCTGGTACTCAATTCATATAATGATTTCTCCAGAGGAAGCTTGTGATAGTGATCAACCTCTATTCGGTTGGACTGTCTTTCATGAAAAGACCTTGTGGTTGGGGGTAAGGTTCCCCATGTACCCTTTCATTAAGAGATTCTTAATTAGGGCATAGTTTGTGCCAGAGCAGTTGATGCCTAATGGGTGGAAATATCTGCTCTACCTGACATTGATCTTCCAAGAACTCGAAGTGGATTTAGAGATGACTGAGTTTAACGAGGCCTATGTTCTGAAGCAGAACCCCATAGATCCTAGAAGGGTATATATGTTGGTGAAGCAAGAACGGGGGATGAACATATCACTTCTTGAAAATGAGAAAAACTAGAAGGAGTGTTTTTTTCTATGTTTCAGGTTGGTGGGAGTTTCCTATGAATGACACTAGGTTGATAAGGAAGTCTGGAACGACATTAAGGTCATAATAAGGAATATGGCTTCCTTAATCATGACCTTGAGTCTTGATGCAAAGCAAATGTTGGATGATATCCAAAACTACCTTCTTGAAAAGACCAATTGGAGGACCTTGTTGAACACCCCACACTTTTTTAGGTATGGGTTGATAAGGCATGGTGTGGTGGAGCCTTCTTTAAGGATCAATTGTAAACCCCAAGCTTTTCCTAAATGTAGAACTCTTCCTGTAGACTTCAGGGGTCAATTTGAGGTGGTGGCTAATGATGGTGAATTAGTCCTATGACTTGCCCTTCCCTTTTTTTTTATTGATATGACATGACTAACGTGACATCCTCTACTCTTATTTTATAAATCCTATGTATTTTACCATTGCTCAACTCTTTGCCCATATGAAGAGTAATGTCGTACTAGTAGGGGGAGCTCTCCAAAGGGTACAACTTTGGCTCTTAGAAGGGGTTCTTCTAGGGGAAATAAAAAGGGGCAAGTCTTTTCATGAAGATCACCCTTCTTCGCTAAAGAAGAAAAAGGTGGTGGTCGACGATCCTACCCTCAACCCAAAGCCTTTGAATATTTGCTCGCCCTTATCACCCTTACAAGAACATCACATGGCTCCAACTTCTTTCTCAGGTTCTAAAGAATCTGAGGATCCTGTAAGGGATTCAAGGAAGGGGAATGCCATCCTTAATGATCTTACTACTAATGCGGAAGGAATAGTCTTGAATCAGGGCTTGGCACAAGAGCACCTCGATCATTGTATAAGCCACCTTTCTGCTGCATTATACAAGAAGCAACTCGAGGCTATTTGCGAGGGTATAGACTTTAGCGAGGACATCCGTCGCCAGATGTGTCAAGTGGGTTATCTCACATTTTGTTTTTATTTGTTAATTAGAGTATATAAAGTGTGAGCTCGAGACTTATTGGCTTAACCTTTTGTTTGTTTTAGTTCATGCTCCTTTATGAATTTGATAAGGCTCATAGCGTGGATTTTTGGAAAGATGAGATGGTGTAGGAGAAGCAGAGCCATGCATATACGCATTCAAAATACACCATCCTACTGGTAAAAGCAGCTAAGTGGGAAGGTGAGGCAATTGATAAGGATGAGAAGCTAAAAAGGACCACCCCTAGCTAAATAAGTATGCCCAACATCTTAGTGAGGTCGGGGAGGCTCTTAGAAGTTTTGAGGAGGCTCTTAGGCATGCGGATGAGGGGGCCAGGGAAGCCTAGAAAAGAGCCAAGTCTTCTACCGAGGAGATCCATCGTAAGGCGAAGGCCGATGTGGATTCCATGGCTCAGAAGCTCAAGTTGAGCATACAGAGGGCGTACGAGCTAGCCATGGAAACCTTTTAGATAGAGGCCAAGTAGAAGGATTTGGACGAGTATTATTATTGCATTCTGGAAATCCTGGTCACTCCGCCATGTATACAGGTTCCTTCTATGGAGAAGGAAGAAGGATAAGGCTTGGGCTTATTTAAGTTAAGAATGACCCAGAGGTTGTGGAGGCATGGGCAGAGGATTTTTGAATTTTAATGACTCCATCCCATTTTTGTTTTTCCGAGCACGATGGCACTTTTTTTCTTATAGTCGTGAGCTCAAACTTGTAAGAATGTTAAATGAAAAAATCAAATGGAAAGATAAACTTTATTTATTAACAGAAAATTAGTTTGTCTCTTTTATTGTGTATTTATGATGTTGACCTACCCACTTGTTTTTTGGGAACTTGGGTCATTAATTTTCCCTTTTTTTGTTTTTTTATCAATCTTCATCTCTTATAAAAAAGGGTTGAGAACACTTTTTTAATCTATACATTTATGGATTTCTATCAATTCTTCCAACTTTTTTGGTCGTATTTTATAGCTTTTGATCGAACCAGTAGGTGCTCAATTTGAGCTTTACGTATTGAAAATGGTAGGCTTAAGGATGAGGTTAGGGCGCTCAAAGTTGAGGTGGTTAAACTTGAGTGTAATGTAAAATAGACCAAGTGTGAGCTCGCTTCTTGCAAGGAGAAGTTAATCCAAACTCAATCTCGAGAGATAAGGACCTTGGCTAGTATGTCCACACTTGTAGATATGGAATCATATTGGGCGAGCTTCTATATGAAGCGATCTGAAAAAGTCTTCCTTAAGGTGATGGAGGTTATTGAAGAATTGGAGAAAGGACTTCTCGCGATGATGATAGCTTACCCTAAGCCCATGACTTATGCACAGAAGAAAATTATAAAGATTCATGTCGAGCTATTTCCTTTAGTTGAAGAAACTGATGATCCAGATATTGTTTGTGTGTTAGTGTTCAAATTATTTTTAATTCTGAATTACTAATACTTTAAGTGCATATTTTGTATTAGTGATTTGTGAGTGTTTTAAGCAAAAACCGATTTTTTAGGGTTGGGTTATTTAAAAGTGAATTAACATCCAAGATTTAGATTGCTTATTTAGATAAGCCATACCATTAGGTTTTCACTTTTACTGAATATTGGTGACTAGTTGTAGTAGGGCTTCGAAGGAAAGCCATATTCTTTGTTGGATCATAGTAGCTATAGAAACAACAAGCAAGGGCAATATATGAGTAGTTAGGGAAGATTTCCTGAGTAGTAGAGGTATTTAAGTTTATTATTTCAATTGAGTTGTAAACTTATTTTATTTATTTAGTTAATTGTTTGTTGTCAAGTGGTATCCATAAGTAACCTGAGGATGTTACCACATAGGTAGGGCTCTATATGAGTTTACCTTGTTATATCACTATATTTTCATGCTCTACTATTTGGTTAGTACAATCATAATTCTATCCAAGTATGTGTCAACATATGAATGCCTTATTATGAATGGAAATCATTTATTTCTATTATCACTTTCTTTGTATAAAATAAACTACCTTCCTTTTTGTTTAATTTGTTATTGTTGATTTCTTCCATACTTAATTGATTTTATTTTTTCCATTCTATTAGTTGTCTTTCGGTGCTGTGATTACGGAGTGTGTATCTTGGAGTTTTTGATTCATTTCCCTAGTTATTTATCGGCCATTAGACTCTTTCAATTGATATCAAAGGTTTGTACATCATCATGAAATCAATGTCTACCAATGATTTAGAACATCTTGATGAGTGAAAAATTTCCAAAGAAGCCTGGGATTTTTTTGGAAAGAAAGTATGATAATTTTCTATTTAGTATTGATAAAGATTGATTAGTGGATGCAAGGTTTGGCATTTATGTGTTTGGTTCTTATGGCTTTCCATTCTGAGATTGCTTCTTCATAGACCTCCAATTGGACTGATGCTACTAGTGACAATGATTTCTCTTCAAGAATCAAATGATCAACTAGTTGATGAGAACTTAAAATTCAAGAAGAATTTGGTCAAGGTTTATGACAACTTAAAAGAAAAGATAAAGATCATTTGAAACTTTTGAATCAGTTGTTGAATCTCTCTCTTGAAAGTGAAAAGGAAATAGAAAACTTAAAGATGAGATTAGATAATCACATCAAAATATCTTATGGGATAATGAGAAGTGTTTATATAGTATTAAGGATCTCAAGAAGTCTATTCAAAATGATGAACTAAAAACATTTGTAGTAAAAGTTGATCTTAACCATACTTCTGAGAAGTCTACAAATGTTGCTCAGTTGGAGTAGAAAATATTTATGCTTGAAAATGAAAATGCCTACCTTGAGTCCTTTTTGACTGATTATGAAGTTGAGATCAATGATCATTGGGTAGATCTTGAGGCCATTTCTCATAAAGTTAAGTTGTTAGAATCCTACTTGATGGATAAAGCTAAAATGATAGAGTCTATCTCTTTCTCTCTCTCTCTCTTCAAAAACTTCATGCTGAAAGGAAATTAGAAGAAACTCTAGAAATTATTCAAAAGTTGTGTTTGGGAGCTAAACTTCTTGATGAGATGTCAAAAATTGGTAAGACTCGTGTTTATTTTAGAGGTCTTGGATACATTAATGATAAAGCTACACCTTATCCTTTTCCTATTCAGTTTGTTCGTGCATCAGTTTTTTCTTTGGTGGATCTTGTGTATGATTACACTTCTAATGAATTAAGTGCCAAATGTGAATCTCTCTCTCCTTCTATTGATTATTTTAACTTTCTCTCGATTAGTACTTCTCGAGCTAAAGCTTCCCTCTCTAACATGAAAGTTCTATGTTATGTTATGGAACTGGTCAATTGCTCTTTAAGACATTAGAAAAGCCTTATTACTCAGAGTAAGGCTATTATACTTCTTCAAGAATATAAGTACTCCCTTTTATTAATTATAATGGTTCTATTTCCTAAAGTGAAAAATTGTTCATACTTCACTTAAAGCTTAAGCTCTTGGTAATTGATACTTTGATAGTGGGTGTTCTTATCATATGATTAGAGATAAGTCATTCTTCACCAAATTTGTTCAAGTTAATGATGGTTTAGTTGTATTTTATACTGGGAATAAGTTATGATGAATGGGAAAGGTTCTATTAGTGTTCCAAGGATTCTTGAGCTCGAGAATGTCTTCTTCGTGGATGGTTTGAAAGTAAATCTTACTAGCATAAGTCAAATATGTGATGATAAGTGTTTGATTAAATTCAATCACAAAGAGTGTACTATATGTGACAACATTAGGAGTGTTGTTGTTAAGGGAATTAGATTAGAATATACCTATTATTATATGGGTGACTCCTCTTTTCTTGTCTATAACAGAACTAGTCCTAGTGTAGAAGAGCTTTGGCATGAAATATTAGGTTATTTGAATTACAAGCTACTAAAGAAAATCTCGAGTCTCAAGATTGTTAGAGGCCTCCCTCCAATCACTACTATCATAATGGTATTGGAGGACTTCTCTAGGTACTCTTGGGTAATATTTATGAGAGAAAAATCATATGCTTTTGTTAATTTGAAGATATTGTGTATTAAACTTTTGAATGAAAAAAGGTGATTCCATCGAAAGTATAATCAAGACCAGAAATGACCATGGAAAGGAATTTGAAAATTACAAGCTTAAGTCTTGTTTTGACAACTTGGGTTTTCATAATGAGTTTTCTACTTCTAAAACTCCTTAATAGATTAGAATTGTTGAGAGACAAAGAAGAGTCATCCAAAAAATGGCTAGAGTTATGTTGACTAGCAAACATTTATCAAGATATTTTTGGGCTAAAGCTATGAGCACAACTTGTTACACATTGAACCGATGTTTCTTGAGACCTAGTTTATGTTAGTCTCCCTATGCGCTTATGTATAGGATGAAACTCAGTGTTAAGCATCTTTGTGTGTTTATAAGAACTTGTTATATTCTTAGTGACAATGAGAATTTGGATAATTTTGAAGCTAAGAGTGATATTGGCATTTGCCTTGGAAATTAATATAAAATATTAGCTTATCGAGTCTAAAACCTAAGATCATATTCTGTGATGGAATCCATTAATGTGCTTATTGATGATTATGGTGGTACTAGGATGGTAGAGTCTGTGGCTAGTGACATCTTTGAAAATTAGGACCCAAATGAGAATATTCTGAGTGATGTTGAGTCACTATCTATTGTCAATCCTACTAAGTCATCAAAGACAGCTAAAGATGAATAAATAGATCCTTCTCCTCCCAAATAAACTAATGGTGCCTATTTTATTGATAACATCATTGGTGACATTGAATAAGGAGTTAGGACTAGACACCAAATCTAGATGACCTTGAATTATATATGTTACACTTTGACTATTCTTCTAAACTTTTTAAGGAAGCCTTACAGGACGTACATTAGGATAACTCAATGCAAGAAGAATTTAATCTATTTCAAAGGAATGATGGCTAGTATATAGTTCCCAAACCAAAAGAAAAACATACTATCAATACACGTTAAATGTACAAGAACAAAAAGGATAAGAATGCCATAATTTCCATAAACAAATTGAGATTTGTAGCACAGGGTTATACTTAGATATAAGGTATCAACTTTGAGGAAACTTTTTATCTTGTTTCTTGCTTAGAGTCTATGATAATGTTAGCTTGTTAATTTGGTTTCAAGCTTTATCAAATGGATGTCAAAAGTTCCTTCCTAAATGATGTTAACAAAGAGGAAGTTTACATAGAGCAACCTAAATGGTTTGAAGTTCTACATCTTCAAAATCATGTAATGTAGTTAAGGAAAGCCTTCTATAGTTTGAAACAAGCTCCACATGCCTAGTATAAGCCCTTTTCCACCTTACTACACAACAATATTTTCAAAGAGATGGAAATGACAAAATACTATTTGGTTTGATTGACTTAATGATGTGGGGACATTGAGTTTACATAAAATAAAACCCCTCATTTTCATCTTGCTAAGACGTTAAACTAAGTGCCGGATTGGAGGCAACCTATCATTTTAAGTAATTTTCTTTTATTTGTTTTATTTATTTAATTCCCGTTGTTTATTCTAGTTTAATTGCATATGAATAATTTTAGAATTGTTAAAACTAAAAATATTTGTTAAGATATTAGAAGTTTACAGTGATCTGTCTGTGTGACAATGATGAACATGATGGATACACCTACATTTCTCCATCACTACTTGCATATTCTAAGAAAATATGTAACTTTTCTTCTCTTTTATCTTTATCTTTAATTTACAATTGCTACATTGAGGATAATGTAAGCTCTAGGTTGGGGTGGTGAAAAGTTACTATGCTTAATTTAAAAAAAAATTAACAATTTTAAAAAAATTTATGTTACATTTTCATTTTTATTGTGTTTGATTTTATTTTATTTATGTGGTTTAGTAATTTTTAGAATTTTAGGATTAGTTTTAAAAAAATTCTCACAAAAATTTATCATTTCTTTAAATCAAATGTAAGTAAATAGTTAAGTATTTTTCATTGTTAGATTAATTTTTGAAAACATATCATGGAGTATATGGTAATTAGTTAGTTTTTGTCATGATTAGTATTTCTTGATAATGTGTGGAAATTATATTAAACCCAAAATCAGTGTTTATGAATCAAATAGTGTAGACTACTCTTGTGAGAAATATTTTGAGCTCATTATCCTTTATTTTGAGTGATAAATATTATTTTTTCTACTCTAAATATTTTTCTTATTTTTTTCAGCATTATTAGATGATCTGTATAGGACTTAGCATTGAATGTTTGGATTTTTACATCTCAATAAAGTGTTATATATATATATATATATATATATATATATTATTTTTTTAGATTAAATTATTTAAGTAGAAATTGATAATATATGTATTTTTTCATTCATGCATGACTTCTATTAAAAAAAAAGGAGATATATCTAAGGTTACTTATATAAATACAAACATAAAAGCCAAATATTAACCATTCACCTTACCATATAAAAAATGTACAATCTGTACATGGGTTCACTATCTAAAAAAATGGATTATCTTATAAAAAAGAATATAAGAGATAAAAAATAGAAAGAAATAGAGGAAAATGAATAGTATAAGCCATATACTATGACCCAAAAAGCCTAAACAGTTGTGATAAATGGTATAATGCAAAAGAAAATATATGAAGTAATTCCCTAAGACGTCATTACATTTTCCTACATATTCTAAAAGGCATATTACTTGATATTTTTATTTGATGAATTTGAGTGATGTATGAAAGTAATGTATAATATTTTATAAATCCTTTCTTTTGATTCATTTCGTGAGATTAAAGTTAAAATAACACTTTGAGCCTTTCGTCTTTATACATATGCGAATATATTAGTATATTTCTATACATCAACTCTTTCGCATATAAATTAGTAGAAGTGTTTGAACTTATAAGATTAAGTATTTTTGATAGTATATATTGACTTGTGAGAAATAGAGTCGAAGCGAATTTGGATTCCTCACACTAAGTTTGGGTGAAATTAAATTGATACATTTTTTATATGAAATATGAAAATGATTTTCAACTAATTATTATAATATATCATGAATGTTTAGGAAGTTGAAATAATATATGCTTAAGATTTTAATTATGAAATTTAAAAGAGATTATAAGTATGAGATATTTTTGTATTTCATTTCTTTATTTTATTTTAGTCTTTTTACTTTATTTTAAATTTTACTTAACTTTTTATTTTGTTTTTATTTTTTATTTTTAATGTTTGTGGGTATTATTTCTAAAATTCCTCATGAGACTTAAATGCGTCCACTAGGGAAACCTAGGGGTTTAAAGGCTTGTTGTATATGCTAAATGAAATTGTGTCAATCTACGGAAATGATTTTGGATAGTTTAATTTTTAGTTTTTATCGCTTCTCTTGCTAAGAGATTACCAAGAAGTTGGTTGAGGGTTGTGATGAGTGCTTAAAAAGCACTAAAGTTACAATGATTTAATGTATTTTAATTGATTAAATAGATTTATATTTTATAATTTCATCATATTTTTATATAATTTTTTTTAGTCACATTTATTTTTATTATTTTTTTGGTATTTTTATTCAAAAATAATTTAAAGACTCGAACAAAAATACTACAAGCAATACCATCACAAATATGTTGAGAAAGAAATAAGGAAATTCAAAAAAATGGAAAAATTGGACAAAAAGATAAAAAATGCTTTGAGTTGCATGCATCTGTAGAGTCTCATGCGCACTCCACACCCCAATTTATCGAGCTGAGCCCGTGTCATTTTGAGCCCCGTACGCACCACACATATGTCATGCTGCAAATCTTGCCCAGTTTGCACCAGCCCTGTGTGTCTACGTTCATTTGTCGGCGCTAGTGCTCAGCCATGCACATCTCTTCCCACATGCGTGCCAGCGTATACGAAACATGTCCAACACCTATATTCAAGATATTTTATCCATTATTTTAGCTTTTTCTTCACCTATAAAAGGACCATCTCCTCCATTGTAAAAAACACATAATTTTCTCAACTCTTTCTCTCTCTAGTTTTTAGTTTTTTTTAGTTTTAAAGTTTTTCTCTTTTGAGAAGAACTAGTTATGCTTTTATAAATTTTTATTTTTTGATTCCATAAACAGAAATGCAAATCCGTTTGGAGGTTTTTCAGCAACATAATTATCATCAAAGTTCTGTAAAGATTCTTTTGAGGTACAATTTTAAAATGAATTCTTTACAGTTAATTTTATGTTTTATTCTTATATGTTATGTTTAATTTTTCTACGATTAAATTTAACATGGCTGACTATTTATAAATATGGTATAATAATAATGTTGTTATGCTTGCGAAATATTAAATAGGTAAAACATTTTTAAAATAAATTAATTTTGTTTTTATTTAAGATTTTATATTAAGGATGTTAGAGAGAAATATATTATTTTCATTACAAACTTAAATCTAAAAATTAGATTATAAGGTTTAATTATTCGATCTGATTTAGAGTAATGCTCTTTTATTTGATGGTACAACCGACCTATAGTTAGAGTGAAGCTCCATTTCAAAAGTTTTTTATAAGAACTATTATTCGAAAATATATTACACTAGTTTCTTTTAAAGGACCTAGATTTAGGGAATCGTAAATATTATAATGCATGACATTAATAGATGCTCCTAAATCTAACATAGCTTTTTCAAGCCTTGTATTACCTATCCTATTAGGATGGTGAAACTACCTAGGTTAGGGTATTTGGGTGAGAGCTTCTATTTTTCTTTTTTGCACCATAGTCTTCTTTCTTTGTTTTTCTAAGCCTATTAGGAAAAGGCACAATAGGTTCATAAGTATAAAGAGGAGGTTTGGATACTACCTTGGGTATTTCTATTATTTGATTTGAAATTTTTGGGGATTTGTTTAGACTCTTCAAGTTTCTTGCCACTTTTCAAAGTAATGGCATTGATAGTCTCCTTGGGATTTCTTATAGTTTACGAAGGAAGCTTGCCAGATGCATGTGCTTCCAATATTCCTACATTTGATCTAGTTCTCTCACTTATGGTTCTAGGTTATGAATTAAAGCTAGGGTATCCTGATGAAATTTAGCATTATTAATGGCCTAGGGTTTGGGAAACTAGGTTGGTTATAAGAAGCTACTTGATTGGTTCCTGAATAGCCCAAATTTGGATTATCCCTCTATCATACACTATAAGTGTTAAAATAAGGATCATACCTAAGCCTCTGTGCTTGAAATATTCCAATAACATTGGCTTGTTCATGGTTCTTGTCTTGAAGAGTAGGAAACATGTCAGTGGATGTCCACCATAGAACATATGCCATAAGTCTTAACCTATCCAATAGCCAACTATTACACTGAAGTAGTAATATTATTCATTTTTTGCTCAAGGTGAGAGTTAATGCTCACCTCATTTACCTTTCCATATGGATTACCACATATACCAAATTGTTTAGAATTGTCATCCATATTTGCAATTAAGTTTCTTGTCTTAGTTGGGGTTTTGTTTACCAATGCTTCTCTACTAGTAGCATCTTCTATATTCCCTTTTAAAAATATTGGAGAAGAAGTTTCTCATTGATTTAATGGAGGGGGAAATTGGTGCATAACCTCGTGAATCTCTCCCAATACTCATATAGAGTTTCCCATTGAGTTATTGTATTCCACAAATTTCTTTTTTTGATGAGTATGGCTCTAGATATTGGAAAGTATCTCTCTAGAAATAATTTGGTCATATTATGTCACATTGTGATGGTATCTAAAGTGAGGTAATACATACACTCCTTAGCACTATCAACAAGTGAGAATGGGAAAGCCTTAAGCTTGATTTGCTTTTCTGTGATCCCAAATGGTTTCATGTTGTAAAATACTACATGGAATTCTTCATATGTTTTTTGGGTCACCTCCAACTAAACCCCTGAAAATAGGCAACAAATGTATTAGTCCAAATTTAAGTTTAAAACCTACCTCTAAGTTGATATACAATGCATAGGGGTTGTTGCTCCAAGTCTGATATACCTAGATCCTTAAGAGTTAGATCATTGTTGTCTCTTTAAGAGAACATGAAAACGTGCAAGTCTACACGGTCATAAGTAATAAATGATAAGTAAAATATTGTTCCCATAGAGATTTGTTACTAATATTTGTTAAGTACTAAAATTGTTTCAATCTGATTTTATTCAAACAATCGAAAGTTTGATGGAGTTTAACTAAATTGATTTTTTATAACAATAAATAAGAAAATTTTAGGATTGCAATTTCACCACATTAATCCACTTGAATCATATTATTTTCTCTTGATTTATATTCTTGAATTTAATTTGTCAACCAAGAACTCCTAATTTATCCATATATCTCTTCCGAGCTCCATATAGACACATCTCACTAAAATAATTCACTATATTCCTATGAGAATTAAATTCACCATGATTCATTAAGTTCAAAGTTCTCAAATAATTACATGTACAATAAAAGTATATTCCTATCCCTTATATATACATGTTATTCTATCCACGAGAAACACACAAAAATGTCTTTTCCAAGTTTATTTAAGTGTCACATATTAATTGATTAATCTTCCAACAATCAAAATCATTAAGCACAAATAGAATAAACAAATTAAACATTTCATAAATCATTCAAAAATAATTAATCCAAGCTTTATAATAAAAGTTACATGGAAACCCTAGAACATTTAAATTACTTCATAACAAAAATTAAAATTGCAAAATGAAAATATTAAAAAATTTAAGGAATATTAGATGAAGAACAACAAAAGGAAAATTAAAAGTCTCTCTAATTTTTATCCTACGTAGAACCACAACAGAAGCCAAAAATGGCTTCTGCTTGTTCCACAGTCCAACCTCGTCCAACTTATTTTTATCATAATAAGCACATATTTATAGCTTCAGCTCTCTAAAAAAAATAAATCACAAAATATTTTTTTACAACACGCGTGTAAAGTGGGGGACAAAGAAATACATCGAAAATATTATTTAAACACGCATGGGAGACAAGTGTGAAAAATTAGGCTGGACATCGTGCACCATTCCATGTGTTTTTATTTCACAAAATGCATGCCATATGCTGGCATCTAATTCGCTGGAAGAATAACGTGTGGACTACATCACACGAGAAACTTGCATGCTGAAATGTGCGTGACAACTGGCATCCATTTGCGTGGAGTATGGGACTCACGCAAGATCTGAGCCATCCAAATTTTGATCTAACGGTGAATGATGAAGACGCATTTGAGGGAAATTATTGGTGCAGACAGGTAGGTCTCACCCTGTACGCTGGCCTGCGTAGATAGGTGGACCCCACTCTACGCGCTGAGTAATGTGTCGTTGGTGAAAAATGCGTCCAATCGCCCATGTGGTGGTTGCATCTAACTCGCCTCATTTTCACCATTGATTGTCTGATCTGACGGTGTGTGAGGCGCGTTGAACATAGATGCGTGTGGTCTTATTCCCTGCGTAGAAAAGCAAAAGTTTGGTTAATTGCAATTTAGCTCTATAATTTAATTCAAATTAAATTTTAAACTTTTAATATTTGCAATTAAGCTCTCTTTTAATTCAAATTATATTTTCAACTTTTATTAATTACAATTAAGTCTTTTTTCACTAAATTTTTTTAATTTTCTTTAAAAATATATTCCTTAAAAAATAACAGTAAGTATTAATTTAAGAACATAAAACTAATTAAAAACATTAAAAACATAGCAATTATAATTAATAAAGTAGATACAATAACTATAAAACGTACAGTTATCAATCATGCACTTCCATGTCTTCCTTCTTAGATTCAAAATCACTTGAGAAGTAGTAGATTATATCGTGTTATCTTATAGTGAGTCGATTAGTGCTCTTGATCTTAATCTGTAAGAGTATTCTTGTTACATCCAATGATTACCCGAGAATCAAAAGTGTGAAAAGTTAGTAAAACTAAAACATAAAAGTAAAAAGTAAAAGAAACTAGTAGCTATTAGAAAAATTGTTAGAACAATCTCCGATAATAACACTAAAAACTTGACATAATCGAGATTAAACAATTCTACATGGTCATGCATAAGTGATAAGGAATTAAAGAACAATGGTTGTTATGCCTACAATAATTGATAATAATTTCTATTACTACTTACTAATTCATTATTGTATAGTAAATAAGAGGTTTTGATTATTTTTTATGGAAATAAAAAAAGCAATAAATTAGGTCGCACAAGAGTTACAAGAGATATGTGATTATGAGATTAGTATCACAAATATCCTACAATTTAATTAAACATGTCATGAATGTAAATTAGTTCTTTAAGTTCTAAATCACTTTAATAATTCAAAATTATTCTTGAATCCTAAGCTTTAGAAATCTAAGTCTACTTAAGGCTTCTCACATTTTCTTATTATGTATTGATTCATATCCTAAACTCTTACTATATTTAATTATTCGGTTTATTAAGATTTAAAAATGTGATAACTAAACTAGAAAATATTAGAACAATTGTTTAACCTTTAACTTAGGCATCTAACCCTACATATGACAATAACCATAAGGTACCACTTTAAATAAGAATAATAGTGACTACATACTAATATCTTAGATTAAATAAAAACATATTAATGCAATAAATTAGTTAATAACTCTAATTCATAGATGCATAGTTTTGGCATTCAACCATATAATTAAACACATAGAGAATAAAAAATTGAAACTAAAATTATCATGACATTAATTAACCATAGTCTAGGGCTTGGAATTGCCTATAATTATATTATTAGTTTATCTATATATGGATTCTAAAAGAATCAACATTATAATGACACAAAAATAAATAAATAAAGATTAAAAAAAACTTGTGAAAATTTTCAATATTTTCTTGAAAATCTCCTCTAGAAGTTTTCCTAGATGTGCTCTTTGATCTCATTTGTTTCTTGTAGCAATTCTTCTATATTTATGACTCTTTAGGTTATTTATATAATTTATTTTCCGGCATAATTAAAGGTGGATTAGAATTTCCTTGATCCAATGGTCAGGATTAAAATTCGATACTGAAAATGGTAGATTTACGGATTGATTGGACGTCTCAATCGATCTAACCTATGTTATTTCTGACCTGAGAGTACTTGAGTGATCCTCGATCAAAGCTCGATCGATTGATACCCTTCTCAATTGATCTAACCTTACTTTTCGTTTTTTCCCTAACTCCTCTATCAATCTATCGATCTCAATCAAAGCTCGATCGATCGAGTGTTCTGTTTTTGTTTTAATTACACATTTTTATCTTCTTTTTTTGTTCATTTAATCACAAAACACTTATATAATAAAAAATAAACACATAAAATACATAAAAAATAATAATATATTGTAAATATGTGTATGAAATGTTACCTATAAGTTATGATAATAATTATGGTCATTAAAAGTATGTGATGGTTCATATAGATAATTTTATGACCTAAAGAAAACATTGAATTTTTTAATCTTAACTTATGAAAAAGATAATGCAAATATATTAATTTATTTATTTTAACTAGAATGTAACTTAATGAACACAAACACAACTTAAATGGAAAGTTTAGAAACCAAATCAAGTGGATGCGTAGAAACTCTGGAATTAAAAGGACCGAGTTAAACTACATAAGAATTAAATGAACTAGACCAATATGTTGTTTGAACTGGTTCTATATGTTACTAACTAGATCGATCCGCCTACGCCAAGCAGATCTGAAAAATTGTTCAACTTCCATTAGCAAGGTAGGACGATGGTGGCTTGCATCCAACAGTGATCTAACGGTAGGGTTCAGGTACTGGTGAAACTATTGTTCTTCTTTGTGGGCAGTGATAGGTGGTGTGTATGTTGGAAAAGATGAAGTTTATAAAAAGTTTTTTTAGTAAAGCCTTGTCCCACATTGCTTTTTTACAATATTTAAAAGATGTATAAATAGTGAATAGTTGGCTATTGGGATTGGGCCCCAAGGGGCACTCAATTTTGTGGAAGGGGAGAGGACCTAGTCAAATGTGATACCACGTGTGCGCGTTGTTGACGTCGTTGCCGTCCGTCTGTCTGACCGGCCGAGCCGAGTCCAAGTGTGTATGTGGTATTTTATTTTTTTTGGAAAAATCAATCTACCATGTCTACTGAAATGCTAACTACTAATCTAAACAAACCATTCCGTTTTGAGGGACTAAACTTTAAAAGATGAAGACAAAAAATGTTATTTTTCTTAACCATGAAAAAAGTCGTGTATGCTCTTACTACTTGAGAAGCTGGAACTAAGAAATATGATGTTAGTAGATACATTAAGTTTCAAATGATTGATGGAAAATCAATAGAAGCTCAATCACACGAATTGCAAAAGATAACACACAAAATAACCTCTGAAGGTATGACTCTAGATGAACAATTTCAAGTAGCTGCTATTATAGATAAATTACCCCCTGCTTCGAAAGATTTTAAGAATACACTTAGGCATAAAACTAAGGAATTTTATTTAGAAAGTCTTATAACCCGTTTAAGAATAGAAGAAGAAGCCCAAAAACAAGACAAAAGAGATGAAATACTCGTAGTCTCAAATAACAGTACCAATAAGAAACCCTCCTCTACAATTCTGAAACCTAAAGGTAGAAATATGAAAACTCAGAATCGTAATAATAACCAAACCTGCAACCACCAAAATAGAAATAGAAACTATCCTCCCTAGAATGGACCTCAACCCCCTTAAGGAATAACACATTCATGTGTTATAGTTGTAACAGACCTGGCCACTTGGCTATGATATCTGAAGTCAATTTTTTTGGTGGATCCGAGGGCTAGTGGGTGGACATTGGTGCTTCTCGCTATGTTTGATATGATCGAGACATATTCAAGTCCTATTATGATTCTGAGGATAAGAAAGTGTTGCTGGGTAACTCCCATTCCACTAAAGCTGTTGGTACTAGTGATGTGGTATTGAAGTTTACCTTTGGAAAGACTGTCATCTTGAAGGATGTCCTGCATACTCCAGAGATGAGAAAGAACTTAGTTTCAGGCTATCTTCTTAACAAAGTTGGGTTTACTCAAACTATAGGGGCTGATTTATATACTATAACTAAAAATAATATATTTTTTGGGAAAGGGTACGCCATTGATGGCATGTTTAAATTAAACGTTGAAATCAATAAAACCTCTTATTCTGCTTATATGTTGAGTTCTTTTAATATTTGGCATGCTAGACTTTGTCATGTTAATAAATGTATAATCAAGAACATGAGTACTTTAGAACTAATTCCTAAACTATCTTTGAATGATTTTGAAAAATGTGATTTTTGTAGTCAAGCTAAAATAACCAAAACTTCACATAAATCAGTAGTTAGAGAAACTAAACCTTTAGAATTAATTCATTCTAATATATGTGAACTTGATGGAAATTTAACAAGAAATGGAAAACGCTATTTTATAACTTTTATAAATGACTGTTCAGATTACATTTATGTATATCTAATGAAAAATAAAAGTGAAGCGTTTGACATGTTTAAAATAATTATGACTGAGATTGAAAATAAACTTAACAGAAAAATAAAAAGGTTTCAAAGTGATAGAGGCACTGAATATGATTCTAATATCTTCAATAATTTTTATAAAACTCATGGAATGAAAAAACTGCACCTTATTCTCCTGAAATGAATGGCAAAGCTGAAAGAAAAAATAGAACTTTTACTCAATCAGTTGTTGCATTTTTATTAAACTCTAGTGTTGCTTCCCATTGGTGGGGGAAATTTTATTAACTATTTACTATGTGCTAAATAGAGTGCTTAAATCTACAAATAAAATTTCACCATATGAAATTTTGAAAAATAAGAAACCTAATTTAACTTATTTTAAAACTTAGGGTTGTTTAGCCTATGTTAAGATCTCTGATCTTAAAAGAAATAAACTTGCTAGTAGAGCATATGAGTGTATATTCATAGGATATGCTATGAATAGTAAAGATTATAAATTATATGACTTAAATGATCATGTAGTTATAGAATCAAATGATGCTGACTTCTATGAACATAGGTTTCCCTTTAAATTTAAAAATAGTGGGGGTTCGTTTTCTAGTAGTTTACCCATAACTAGAACTAGTGAACAAAATGAAGAATTAAACACTGAAATTAAAAGAAGTAAACGAGCTCAAACCCTTAAGGATTTTGGGTCTGATTTTTATGCTTATACCTTAGAGGAAGATCCCCAAACTATTAAAGAAGCATTATCTTCTTTAGATGCCAACTTATGGCATTTAGTTGACTTACCTCCTGGTTGCAAAACCATTGGTTTTAAATGGATACTGAAGAAGAAATTAAAACCCGATGGTACTATTGAAAAGTACAAAACTCGTCTTATAGTTAAAGGGTATAGGAAAAGGGAAAATGTAGATTTCTTTTATACCTTTTCACCAGTCACACGAATAACTTCCATACGTGTACTTTTTTCTCATGCTGCTATCCATGATTTAGTAGTACACCAAATGGATGTTAAAACTGCTTTCTTAAATGGCGACTTAGAAAAAGAAATTTATATGGATCAACTTGAAGGTTTTGTTATCCCAGGTCAAGAAAATAAAGTTTGTAAACTAGATAAATCCCTTTATGGTCTAAAACAAGCACCTAAGCAATGGCATGAAAAATTTGATAATCTAGTTATCTCACATGGATTCAAAATAAATGAAAGTGACAAATGCATTTATTATAAATTAGAAGATAAGATTTGCACTATTATATGTTTATATGTGGATAACATGCTTATTTTTGGGTCAAATATTCATGTTGTGAACAATGTGAAAACTTTGTTAAGTGCTAATTTTGATATGAAAGATCTCGAAGAAGCGAGTGTAATCCTTGGTATAAAGATAACTAGGTCTAAAAAGGGAATTTCTCTAGTTCAGTCTCACTATATTGAAAAGATCTTAAAGAAATATAATTACTTTAACTGCAAACCTGCATGTACTCCTTATGATCCTAGTGTAAAGTTGATCAAGAACAATAGAGATGGTGTTAGACAAACTGAGTATGCAAGCATCATTGGTAGCTTACGTTATGCTACTGATTGCACTAGACCAGACATAACTTATGTTGTGGGACTACTATGTAGGTTTACCAGTAGACCTAGTGTAGAGCATTAGAATGCTATTGAAATGGTTATGAGATACCTTAAGAGAACTATGTACCTTGGATTACATTATAAAAAGTTTCCCGCTATTCTAGAAGGATACAACGATGCAGATTTGAACACTTTATCAGAAGAATCCAAAGAAACTAGTGGCTATATTTTTAACATAGCTGGTGGAGCTGTTTCCTGGAAGTCTAAGAAACAAACAATATTGGCTCAATCTACAATGGAGTCTGAAATGATAGCACTAGCCACTGCTAGTGAAGAAGTAGGCTGGCGAAGAAGTCTGTCAGCTGAGATCCCTTTATGGGAAAGACCGATACCAGCTGTCTTGATCCACATCGATAGTACTGTGGCTATTGCAAAGATTCAGAACCGTTACTACAACAACAAGAGACAACAGAAACATCGTAAGCATAGTACTGTTAGAGAATTTCTCTTTACGGGAGCTGTAAGAGTGGATCATGTACGTTCTGATGAAAATCTAGCAGATCCTTTGACGAAAGGATTACCGAGAGAAAAAGGTTTTCAAAACCTCAAAAGGAATAGGATTAATGCCCTTAGAATGAAGAGTCACTTGTGATGGTAACCCAACTTATAGACTGGAGATCCCAAGAAATAAGTTCAAAGGGTAATAACAAGTCATGAAGTGATATGAGAGGTATCATGCTATTTTCAAATCCCATTCTATATTGTTAGAAGCATGAAGTCCTGAAGCGATAGAAAAGGATGAGTTAATTATTAAACTCTTAATGCGTTCTATACTCTATGTGGAGTGAAGTACATAGCTACAAGAGTACTCTTGATAGACTCACCTATGTGAATGTGGAAGTGTGGCCGCTTCCTATGGAAATTTCTTGGGCAAAATTTACTAGAGCATTCACTATACTGGGATACACATGCATGGCCATAAAGCACGGGCTTTTCGAACTACACCTTGGAAAGGTTGTGTGTGTGATGATTGTTAGAGATAGAGTTCAAAACTATGAGTTACTCTAGTATATTCTAAAGCATCAACACTATGCAAAGGTTCAAGTCGATAGACACCTTTTCGCTTATGCACAATCTTATAATTTTAATAGATCGGTTGCTCGATGAAAAAATATTTTTTATATAAAATTCAAGTGGGGGATTGTTGGAAAAGATGAAGTTTATAAAAAAAAATTAGTAAAGCCTTGTCCCACATTTCTTTTTTACAATATTTAAAAGATGTATAAATATTGAATAGTTGGCTATTGCGATTGGGCCCCAAGGGGCACTCACTTTTGTGGAAGAGGAGAGAACCTAGGAAAATGTGATACCACACACTCGCGCGCACCGCCACCGCCGCCGTCCGACCGACCGACTGGCCGTGCCGTGCCGTGCCATGCCAAGCCGAGTCCAAGTTTGAGTGCGTGTGCGTGCATGAGGTGGTATTTTATTTGTTTTTGGAAAAATATTTTTTTTAAGAAAAAATTTTCCACTAAGAAAAATGGTTGTCATATATATATTCTCTCAAAAAAAAAAACAACCGTTATTTTCTTTTATCAGAATATGACCGTTAAATGGTTGTTTCTCTTCTTTATTCAGAAAAATAGTTGTTGCTCGTATTTACTCACAAAAATGTTTGTTATTCGTCTTTACTCAGAAAATGGTCATTACTCCTCATTACTCAGAATGATTGTTACGCTCTTAATTCCCAGACATTACCGTTATTATCATAATTGCCACACGATTTCTGAAACCTATAAATAGAGGGCCTCATCTCTCAGTTTAATAACAACAATCTTTGCGAACTCATCTCACTAGAAACAATTATCTCTGCAATTTTAAGTTATTTTTTAGTTTTCCGAGCAACAAATTTTTCAGATGTAGCATTCCGGTCTTCATCAGTGCAATGAAGTTCCGAGACAGAGAAAAACGATTCTGGGCTGTTTTATCCTGGGGACGATGGGGCTGTGTTTGCGTGCACAAATTTGGGCAGAGTCGCGAAACGTCTTAAAGAGAACGACCTAGTCTGCGATTCAATCCAAACAATTCCTTTCAAGTTATCGATAATATTGTTCCTACACTGTTATTACAAACTTGTATCAACGGTGTAGAGGTGATTTGGTACCATAGTGAGCTACAAGTTATGGAGTATGGTTGGTTGTGCGGCTAAGAGGAACAGGTTTGGCGCTTCTGGGTGGTGGTCGACGATGGGTATGGCTAACGATGGTGGTGGCCTTCGACTGTGGGGTGGTGATGGAGATGGTGGTATGGAGGGAAATGGGGCTCTGTGATTCCTTTTTCTTTGGGTTTTTTTCCTTGTCGGTTGGTTTCTTTTAGGCATGGTAATTTTTTTTTTAAAAAAGAAAATTTAATTTAGCTATGATAACAAATTGATATAGATAGGAAAAGAAATAGAATTAGGAAAGAGAGAAAGAGAGAAAGAGAAAGAATTAAGATTAGGAATTGAAAGATTGAGAAATTAGAGAGAAAAGAGAGATAATTCATGTTTATGGTCTAAAATAAATTTATAAACTTATATCCTATTTATAAGATGATAACAATTGAAAACATATAATTTAAAACTCAAATTAATTATCCTATTATATTTAAATATAAAATTATAAAATATTTTAATCTTTAAATTTTTTATCTATTCTAATTAATATCTAACATATTCTACTTATTTATTATTGATTCCCATCGGACACAATAATATAAAATGTATATATTAGCTCAAAGTTTACTGGTAGATACATGTTCACATTTAGAAGTATAATTAATCACAGAAGTTCTCTAAGGAAAAATATACTACATGATCCATCATAAAATATGAATGAATGACTTTGGATAAAATGTACCAAAGAAGGAAAATGACAAAGTAATTTGTTAAAAGATATTTCAAAATAACCAAAGTTTGTGGTTGCAATTTGCATTAATTATAATATTCAATCTACATAGCAATATATATAACCATAAATCTTAATATATATGACATAGACACAATATCATTAGATAACCATTTTTAATTGGGATAATCTCTATTGATTAAATAAAATCAAAAGCAAACATAATAGATTTCCTAATCAAAGGTTAAAATTGAGAATTAGTTCATAAATCATCAAGAAAGATGAGATTGAAACCCATGAAAGAATAAAGATTTGCAAATGAAACTCAATATGACTTTTCCAAATTAGTTATATGTTTATGATCAAAACAAATATAATAATAAAAGTTGAATTGTGTGAGAAAATACTGTTGTGTAAAGTATTTTATCGTTTAAATAAACGATTAATATATTAAGGACTTTATTGATCAATCAAGAATGTAAATATATTTTCACAAGAAATTTTTTAAAGGATAATACCTATTTATTTTATTCAGGTTTTAAATTGTTAAACTCTATTTTTGTACTAAAATTTATTTTGAGTTGTCGAAACCATTTACCTTTCAAAGAGAGAAACTGTGGTGCTATTTTAGTGATTAATTGGATTTAATCCTACAAAAAATTTGAGCATTTTATTCCTCTAATTAATTTTTTTTGCCTTTTAGGTTGCTTAGTTATTTTTCCCCAATTGGTCTGTGAGCTCTATTTTATAAGAAAAGCAAGTTTAATTTGGATAAGTGAAGGAAAAAGAAAGAAATAAAAAGTATAAAAAAATTTGTAAGGAAAATAACAAAAATAAATTTTTAAAATTTATAATTGTAAAAATAATGTTATTAATGTTCAACTCATATATTTTTACTATTTAAAAAAAGTCAAACATATCATATTACATTAAATATCGTCCAATTAGATACCGTTTAAATTTAATTATAATCATTTTAACCAATTCCATATTAGATCTCGTTAATTATTAATGAAGTTTTATTTTTATTATTATAAATTTTAAAGATGTTATTTTTTATAATTTTATAATTTTGTATTCTCTATTTGTGGCTTACAATTAGTTACTTTCACGTAAAGTTCAAGGAGCAAAATGCTGGTTTATCATCGTATATTAGGAAATAATTTTCGGAGTTCTCAAAATCTCACCTTTTAAGTGAAAAAAGTTATATTAAGAACTTCATGTTATACATAAAAGTCTATTATTTCTTTATCAATTTATATTAATTGAGATAGTTTCACATAAAAGGCCATTTAACTAACTTAGTAGTTAATAGATCAGTAGTTTAGAAAGGAATGTCAAATGACATATTATGATTAAAATATATAGTTACATACGTGGATTGTTATCAAGGAGTTTGAATCGAAAATAATTTCTATTTTAATTACCAAATTTTTTAAGGAAATTAAAAAAAATTATAATTTATAATTATAAAAACAATACTCAAAAATATTAAACTGTCCAATCAAATGACATTCTATATTGAACGGTTTTAAATTATTACAGTTTAATTTTAACTGTGTTGAAAATAAAATAACATGTTAAAAAAATTTAATAATTAAAATGTATGAATTAAACATAAAAGATATTGTTTTTATAATTATAAATTTCAAAAATTACTATTTTTATTAAGAAAATATTTGGAAGAGATACATTAATTTATCCTGGTATATCTTTGTTTCACCCCTGTATATGCCTCATCATAATTACAATTAATGTATGATGTCAAACTTGTATTAAAACTCTCATTTCTTCATGCTTCACGTACTCAATCATCGTAAGCCATTGTGATGGAGCATAAAATGATATCAACAAACATATTTACACTTTATTTATCTAATAATATAGAAAAATATCACTCTATTATTTATTTTATTCATATTATTAAACTATTTTTCTTCTTATTTATATTATTTAATTATTATATTTATTTCATTTATATAATTTCATTAGTCTACCTCTAACGACATCACAAACCAGATAGATATGTGATGGATTTAGAACAATTTGAATAATTAAATGGTATATTTAAAATAAATTTTATTTAAAATATGAGTTATTCTAAATATACAACTAAATTATTTAATTTGTTTTAAAATTATTACTTTCATGTGATATTGTTAAATGAGGATTAACGAATGGTATAAATAAAATAAATATAATAGTTGATTGGTATAAAAAAGACCAAAAATAATTTAGTAATATAAATGAAATAAATATAATATTTTGATAATATTTTTAAGATTTACCCTTATTTAATTTTACATTAACTCATTAAAAATATGTTTCAATAATTTAAGGCATGTTGTTAAATTAACTCAAAAATTATTTTTAAAAACTGTTTTAATATTATTACTTAAAAAAAATTTCCTATAGTTTTTAAAAAGAATGAATTGTTTGGCTATCATTTTAATAAATTAATTAAAAAAATAAAAAAAATGATTATACATGTTGTTTGGCAAAATTATTTTTAAAAACTTGTTTTTATTCTATACTTTTTTTATGTTAATTTTAGTATATTTAAAATAATCTAAATATTATAATTAAATTTATATCGTTTAATTTTTTAAATAATTAATATAATTGAAATGAAAAAAATATATCTTAATAATAGGTATTAATTTCAAATAAACCTTAATAATAACACTCAATTATAAAAAAACAATTATCTAACGTGTAGAAGCATATTCTTATCATATTTGATGAGAAATGAGGTCTCGATAACTTATTATTATCTTGGAAAAAGTATCTGATAAATCAAATGTATACTTCATTTGATTTTCCTCTTCATCAATCACAAACTCATCATTTTCTTATTATATAAACCAAGAATCATTATGGGCACATAAACGAATAAAATTATAAAAAGTACAACATGCTATAACAATTAAACTTTGTAGGCTCAATTTGTAAAGAAATATTAATTTCATGATTTTAAAATGTCTTTCAATAATGTTTTTGATATCTTTGGCCACGATAAGGAGAAAGAAAACTCAAAATACATGAAAATTAAGAATCAATCACATAATATTCATCTCTTCGACACAACAAATTAACTCAAATAACATACTTTTAAATAAAATTAAATAAAAATTATTTAAAAAATATAATATTCACTTACTTTCGTTTTGTCAAGAAAAATTATTTTATGAGAGTGAAATTACATCTAAAAATACTTTTAAATATGAATCATGTATATACAAATATGAATCATGTATCCCAATTGCAAACACACAAATTCACTTATTTGTATAATATCTATTACTGCTATGCATTTTTTAGAATTACATTTTAAATTATTAAAATTTATATTGTAAAAATAAAAACTAAAAAACAATAACATATTTTAATTTAATTTTTTTCATTATTGGTAGTAAATGCATCCTATCTTTCTTTGGCTCCCCAAAAGTATAGAGGTTTCCGAAGAAAGAGGGAATTATAATATACAATTTTAGCAAATAATGTTGTATTCTAGAACATGAGAACAATTGGGAATGTCTTTGAAAGTTTCCTTGCGTCATCTATGAAGTCATTTGACACAACTTTATCATATATTGAATATTAAGTTGACAAGCTTTTAAGAATCTTCGTAGCGTGAAATTAAAGGTGGAAAGACTCGACAATTTTTTTTTTAATATTTAGGATAAACATAAAATTAATATTCTTAAAATTAAAAAAATAAAATAAAATAAAACAACATCTTTTAATACTAATTTATATATCTATTAATTTTTTAAAAAAATGTTATTTTATTGTTATGAATTTTACATATATTATTTTAAGTTTCCAAAATGTTTTTTTTATTACCATTAAATACATAAAAAAAAATTCAAGTCACAGCAACGACCTTGGAGTCGGTTTCAGATATTCGTTTCAAAATGTTGAAAAAATAGGTATTGAGGTAGAGGATATAGACACATTTATAATTGACTCATTAATTAAGTATTTATTAGATAAATAAAAAATAAAAAATGATTTTATTGAATCCATAACACGATCTACATTTATATATATTATTACTCGTATAAAATAAAAGAAAGTAATAAAAGTCCAACAATGAAATTTCCAAGTACGAAAACAAAACCTTAATTTATTATATATACAAACCCTAGCCGACTTCTAGAGAAGTAGTAATTTTGTACCTCAGAAATCCCAATGGTTATTCGTATTGTTAAGATAATTTGAATTCATTTATAATTTGCGACGTTCAACACATGAGAGACAAACCAATATGCAGAAGAAAATCACCTATTGGCTAACAGATCACCCAGTAATCCTAAATTTCAGGTGGAGTCAGACCCAATCATGGGGTTCCACGTGGTACTTCCTCTTCACCGCCATAGCTACCTATATCGTCGCCGCTACTTTCCTTCATCTCTTCTTAAAACTTATTCTCAATCACCGCCGTTCGATCCCTCTCGGACCAATCCCAGTCATCCACAGTCTCGCTATGACTTTAATCTCCGTCGTCACTTTCATCGGAATGCTTCTTTCAGCCGAAGCAGAGGTTCGCGAGACGCGCTGGTTCTGGCGTCGAACTAAGACCGTTACCACCCCTTTTCAGTGGCTCCTCTGTTTCCCCCTAGGCACGCGCTCTTCTGGACGCGTGTTTTTCTGGTCGTATGTTTTCTACCTATCTCGGTTTCTACATCTTCAACGTACATTCTTCACCATTCTTCAAAGTCGAAAGCTTACTTTATTTCATCTTTTTAACCAGTCGTTTCTGATTTTGAAGTCGTTTCTTTGGCTTGAATTCTCGCAATCGTGTCAGATTTTGGGTATACTATTTACGACTTTATTGTACTCTGTCGTTTATGGGTATCGTTTCTGGACGGCGATTGGAATGCCCAGCGCGTGCTTTTCTTTTGTGGAGAATTTAAGGGTATCATTGTTGGGGTTCAATTTGGTTTGCCATATTGGAGTTTTGTTACTTCACTTTCTCAAAGGTGGGTGCAATGGAATTGGAGCTTGGGTTTTCAACTCAGTGCTCAACTGCTTTAATCTTCTACTGTTTTTGAAGTTCTACGTGAAAATGCAATTTAATAAGGCTGAGACTGAGAATGAGACCTCGGTTTTGGAGAGGAAGGATGGTGAGCTGCTAATCCATAAAGAAAAACATCGTTAGTGGGTTCTTTTCTTACAAAACAAGATCTCTTTTTTTTTTTCAACTTTTCTATTTTGAATATAAATGTTTATACAAAATGTATTAATTGTTATACGATTTTTTTATTTTTATTTCTAATATATATTTGTTATACAATCTTAATGGATGGAGAAAGTTGTGAAATTCTATATTGTTTGTCGGTAAATTCTTCTAAAAACATGTTTTATTACTTTTCTATTTCTTTATAAATGTTTATCGGACATGTATTGTTTTTATTTATTTAGAATTTTCGAAAGATTTGAAGAGTCCGTACCTAGGTAGCAATCGAATTGACCCGTAATCAGGGTGGATGGCTTTTTGGATTGAATTGCTTTGAATTCTGGTTTAAATTTTGAATAAATTATGTTTATTTTATGTATATAAATTCAATAATATTTAATCTTATTATAAATTAAAAATATGAGTTTAATTAATATTTTTTTAAAAAATTAAATAAAATAACTTATATAAAATTTATAACAATAAAAATATTATATAATAATACTAAACGGTATTAAATTAAAAAAGAATTCAATATATATTAGTCAAAATAATTATATTTTAACATGTAATTGGATTACATTTGATTTAAAATAATAGGATGAGTTTTTATTTAATGATAGAAATATATTAGTTGAACAAAAAATGTATTATTTTATAGTTATAAGTTTTAAAATATACTACTTTTTTTCATTTTTTTTTGTTTAATCCATATAATACATTTTAAGGTACACATTCACTTATTAATTAACAATTTTAAATGAAATCACATTATAGACACTACTTTTATAACAAAAATATTAAGGGGATGAACATAACAATCATTATTTAACATATAAAAGAAGAAGTTAAAAAATATTAAGTAAAAATATTAAAATATATTATATAAAAATATAAATAAAAAATCTTGCTTTAAATGAATAATAAATATTAAAAGGTAATTCATCTTATCTCTTTTTATCTTTCTCATACATTTTTTTTTCATTCTTTACTTTATTAATTATTTAGAGATTCGATTGGATTGAAGTCACGTTTAAATATTGGATAAATTGTATTTATATTATGTATATAAATTTGATATTATTCAATCATACTATAAATTAAACATATCAATCTAATTAATATTTTTTTAAAATTGACATAAAATAACATACATAAAATTTATAACAAAAAAATTATCTAATAATATTGAACATGATCAAATTAAAAAAAACTTAATATAAATTAGCCAAAATAATTATAGTTTAACATCAAATTAGATGACATTCAATATAAAATAATGGGTTGAAATTTAATTCAATAGTAAAATTATATTAGTTGAAAATAAAATGTCTTTTTTTATTCATATTTTTTCAATTGATATAATACATTTTGATATACAAATTCTCTTAATAATTAACAATTCTAAACAAAATCACATCCATAAGGATATATATACTACTTTTATCACAAAACTATTAAGATGATTAGCAATCCAATCATTATTTAACACATAAAATGAACTTCAAAAATATTAAGTAAAAGTATTATAATATAAATAAAAAAAATATTTCTTTAAATCAATAATAAATATTAAACAATATTTCATATTATCTTTTTTCCTGCTCATCTTTTACATTTTTTTCATTCTTTTCTTTTTCATATTCACTTTATTAATTGTTCTTATTTTTTAGTCTATTTAAGTTATAAAAAAAATGAATAATCATCCATTTTATTTTATTATTTTTTCCTTCCATATTTTGAGTTTTTACTATTAATTAAGAGAATCATTTATAATGGAGATCAAGGTACTAACTAAGTTGTTCTCAAATATTCTCAAGATTCTTTGTAAGGAATTGACGGTCCAATGACCTGGGCAAATACAAAGAGGTTATGCTAGAAGATTATAAAACTAAATTAGATGATTCTAAAGCTTCACCAATGATGGTCTATTATCTTTTTATGCAATGTATAGATTTGAAAGATCAAATTGGATGCAAAGATTAAGTTAGGAAGCAATTTTTTTGTTTTAGTTAATTATGAGCCTTTTATGTTAAACAATTTTTGTTTTAGTGAATTGTGGGTTTTTTTTTGTTTTATTTGTTATAAGTCTTTTAGTTCTTTTTTTATTTGTAAGGATGAATTAGGCCTAATCTACAACTAAATAGGATCATTAGGGTTGAATTGCACCTAGGGTTCATCTTTGGTTTGAATTAGCGTTTTTGTCATAAGGGTTGTATAAAAATATAACAACCTTATCATTTGAGGGAACCAATATCATTAATGAAAAATATATTTCAGAAAGCTTTTGCTTTGCCTTCCTGTGTTCTTGATTAAATATTTGAATACAATTTATTAAAAGGAGTGATAATTCTTTGTGATGTCTCAAGTTAGGGTTTTAAGGACTTTGTTTCCTTAGGGTTATAATTGATTATCTTTAACACGTTCTTAGCAATTAAATCGTCCCTATTCCTTTGAGTTCATGGATTTCTAGGGTTATTTAGCTAAAGGGTCTGCATCAATTTATCTTTGTAATTGATTAATACATAACTTTATTTCTTTCATAATAAATGAATTTTATGTTTGGAGCCATATATAAAGCACTTTTTAGTATTTTATTGTACTTATTGTTTTTATAATTTTAATATAAAATATTTTACAATAAAAATTATGATGTCTATGAATTATTTTGTGTATAATTTTTAATTTTTCCAATAAAAACTTTTCTTGTGTAGTCGTGTTTTTTTCAAGTAATATAGTGTATTTTAAGTATAGATATCAATCTCACGAATTAATATGAACCCATAAAATCAAACTTTGACACCCACACACTTGGTGTATGAGAACTCCAAGAGAAATGACCAAAGACCCCGTCAACAAATTGATTATCAAACCCAAAAAGCTAAGTTTTGGATTATAACAACACCTTAATCTTATGTTTATAAAGAATCAAGAGCCAAAGGTGAAAAAGATGCCATAAGGGTTGCAAATCCTTGATAAGTGAGTTTGAGAATGAACAAAAGAGGCTAAAAGTTCTCAACTTTACAAATTTTATGAAAATTCTTTGAATGATCCAGCTAGCATACATTATGAGTTATTTATACCACATGAAAACCCGAAAAAAATAATCAGACATGAAATAGAATTCTAAAACGTGAAAAATTGAAATGCAAAGTATGCGCCGCGACATTCATAATTTCATGCCTCGATATTAAGCCAATTTTTGGTGCTAGTACAAAAACCCATGATTAGCATGTTGTGACATTGAGAAAAGATGCCTCAATGTGTTATTGTGCATACAAAGTCCATAGATTAGTATGTAATGGCATTGAATAATCAATGCCTTGACGCATTGCTTTGTTGTGGAATTGGTTAATCAGTGTGTTATTGTGCATACAAAGTCCATAGATTAGTATGTAATGGCATTGAATAATCAATGCCTTGACACATTGCTTTGTTGTGGAATTGGTTAATCAATGCCCTAGCATGCCTCCATTTTATGGAACTAAACACTTATTTCATTGAGTGGGATATTTTGTGACTTAAGCTCATTTTTTAGCATCTTTTGGGCTTCACCTTTGATCCTTATTTCTTGAATTAGCCTATTTAATGCCTCCTTGAGTTGTTTGGCTTTTGATCTTGTAATGGATCCATTTGGAATGTGCATTGGCCCGCAATTCCCATCATTCCACCTCTTCTCAAAAGGATTTAACCTTGAATTGTCACCTACATAATCAAAAGGAGGGAATACAAAAATATTAAAAGAAGTACTAACTTTATACTCACACAAAAGATCCAATTTGTAGGCATTATCATTGATCCTTTCAAGCACTTGAAATGGATCATATCCTCTAGGTTGCAACTTGGATATAAGCTTTTCTGGAAACCTCTATCTTTTCATATGTACCCAAACCCAATCACCCAGTTCAAAGATAACACTTTTCCAGCCCATGTTGGCTTTGAAGCATATTCCTTACTCTTCCTTTGAATGTGATGAGTGCTTGAAAAGATATATTATTTCATGATTTATTTGCCCTTAAATAAAAGAAATAGATTTAAATTGCATGATTTTATCATTATTTAAGCAAATCTATGTTTCAAAATTACAGGTATGTTATGTTATTTTCAAATATTTTTAGCTTCAAAATTGATTCAAAAGATAAACACATGAAGAATCATATCTGGAGTACTCATTTTTAACTTAGAATAATAAAAGAATAATACATGTAAAGCTTACATGTGATCTAACCAATTTATAAGGGTAAAACAATAAAAAAAAGTGAAGAAAAACATTTTGACGGCAACGGTGTGGATAAGTGTTGATTGTGGTGTGAGCCACGACGCACAAATATTTCTCCCTTATGATCCACTTTTTCTCCTATTTTTAATTATAAATATGACTCGTTTTCTATTGTTTCAACATACCAGAATCACAAAATAGAATAGAATAGTTTTATAGTTTACAATTTTTTTTCTCTAGCGATTTGTAGGAGTAGTTTTATGGTAGATTTTAGGTTAGCCGTTCCACCACCATGTAAAGATATACAGAAAGAACCCTCCAATTATAGAGATGATCCAATGTTTTAAAGAAGGTAGTGATAGCTCATTTAGAGATATAGAATCGATTTTACTAAAAAGGAATAATTTTTTTGTTATATGTTTTATTTCTCTTTGTAATCTGCATGTGGTATTTTAATCTCTACTTTCAATGATTGTAAGAATGATTTTGTGATTTAAATAAATAAAATTTTAGATTTATTTCTTATTCACAATCTTGAAATCTTTAATCATAAATTAATGATGAGCCAAGTCTTGATTTATGATTAAAGAAAATATGTTAGAACTAAGAATTAGACATATCATTTATGCTTACTTGCATAAAATAAATAAGTAGATATTTTAATTTCATTGATTTGTATTAAATTAGATAGTTGAAAAATAACTTTAATTATAATTTAAAAAGGGGTCAAATCTTGATTTATAATTAAAGAATATATCTACCTTAGGTTTATCAATTTTTAATCTTAAGTCTGGCCAAGGAAAGTTATCAATTAATTTAAAATTTTGATATATATATATATATATATATATATATATATATATATATATATATCTTTATTTAAGATTTATATAAGTATTGGCGATATTCATGAAAAAAGCATACAAATGTAATTTTAGCTTCTAGATATGTCTTTCAAGAATATTTTCAAGGCGATGAAACTATCGAGCTTCAACGAAAACATATCAGGTATATCTCTATTTTTATGCACGTTGGATTTCAAGTTAGAAATATTTAGTATAGAGGTTGCTCGATCGATCAACTTTGATCAAAATAATCAGGATTGATCGAGGAGGTAGATCGATCGAGTCTTGATCGTGTTTGATTTACCTTGTTTGGGATTTATTTTAATTATTATTGGATCAATCAAAAAGGGTTTTGATTGATTGACCTTATTGGTTGGATTGATTAAGCTTGGAATGGATTTATCGAGTGACTAGGATTTTAATTTAAAATATTTATTTAAAAACAATCCAATTTATGAAATTATCGCGTAGTCTATTCTTTAATATACTTCCTTGTTTTTACAATCTACTTTAAAATATTTATTTAAGCACGAGCCAATTTATGAAATGATCACTTAGGCTAAGGTAAATGATAAAATATCGGCTAAAATATTGGATAATATAACCTAAATTATGGAATAAATCTTAGCCTAAGAGATAGCATAAAATCTACTTTAAAAAGAACTCTTCTTCAAATAGGAATCTTCTTGACTAATAAGTCTACTCTAAAAAGAACTATTTTTTAAATAAGAGTCTTCTTAATTAATAAGTCTACTTTAAAAAGAACTCTTCTTTAAACAAGACTCTCCTTGATTAATGAGTCTACTTTAAAAAATCCTCATGATTAATGAATATTACTAATAATATTTGTAATAGAAAACATATTTATCAATTACATAGGATTAAGGGTTATAATGTTTTCTATAAATAAAACCCATTGGTCATTATTTCAATAGACCACACAAGAGCATTATTCTCCTCATCTTAATCTCTCTCTTGTTTTGAAAATATAATATCATAATTCTTTATGCTTCTTTATTTAGTTAATCTATGAAACATTAGTGGTTATATTTGATTGATTAATAAGCCAAATTGGTTTATGATATTTTGGTCGTATGGTCTTATAGCTTGTTCTTTATTTTCGTTCTTGAATTGTTGGACATCATAATTATTTAGTTTGATTATTAAACTTTAAAGAAGCTATCTTTACTAAACTTGTGCTTGAATTGATTGTTCTAGATTTTATAGTTAATTTTGATTTGTCTGATTTATTTATTAAATCATCTAGTTAGGTTTATTCATTATTGAATCAATAATAGGACACACATTTTTACTTGTTTTATTGTGATAATGTCTTAGGTACTAGTGGAACGAATTTGATTGTTTGTGCAACTCAAGTTGTTGAATCATTAGTCTAGATTTGAACACCTTTCTTATAGAGCCTATGATGAAAACTGGGGCTTATAAGTAGATTACTTGGGGGTTCTATTTGAGTGGATAGTACAAGACCTAGCTTTGTAATTGAACCTTATTTTTCATAGTGGAGAGTTAAGTGATGTGTGATGACTCTATAAAAGTAGAGTCATTAGCCCACTTTTTTACCTAATATTTAATTTTTTATTTAATAAATAGTATTTTATGGTCACAAATATTAAAATATAAACTTTTTAGTGAAAAAGGGTGAAAATATAATTTTTGGAAGTTTTAGGGATTTTTTTGGATTTTTTGTAGGACCAATCAGAAGCTACCACATGGTATGCCACGTAGGTAGAGAAGCTGAATGGGCAAGCCATGCAGATGCCATGCAAGCAACGACAGTGAATCACATTACGCCGCGTGTGAGGAGGACGAACCACGTGCCACGTGTCAACATGGCATTCAATCCGAGTTCGAAGCTTAGTCAACCTGCCTTACCATGTGTCACCACTCGATTGCTCATCCTGTTTGACCTATGCACCATGGCATCCATTTCCAGAAATCAAGTCCCACCGCGTGGTGCTGACTCAGTCAGCGTTGACTCTGACTGGTCTCCCCTGCCACGTGTCACTCTCTAATTTTCCCAATGAATTTCCCCTACCACGTGGGAATGATATTTTCTTATCATTATATTACTTGTTACGATACGTATACTTGCGAATTCATTGCACACAAAATTTGTGTGGCAATCGTGTGTGTGTGTGATGCATATGATATCATCCAATGCACTCTTGAAATCAATCTATATGAGTATCTTAATCAATTCAATCTTAGAACAAGTCTTATAAGTCTATTTTTTTCACATCTCTCTCCATTAATATAAATATGCACTTAGCTCAAGATCAATAAGGACTTTACATGGTTGTAATTTAAGGCTTAGGTGGGGGGTCGATAAATGAAGACACTTAGGCTCTTTCCACACCTTAGCTCTCTTTTTTTCATCATGCACTTTTTAACTGCAATTGAGCTTTAACTTAATATTTCAATGCACCCTTTTTTGTCATTCTTTTATTCCACATCTCTTTCCTCATTTTTTTTTACTTCACAACACCCTCAAACTTATTTTCAATTATATTTTCTTTTTCTTTAGAGGGATAATTGTGTTGTGAGTTTTTATTTTTTCTTTCTTTTTATTTATCTTTTTTATAGAGTGCATTGCATTTCACCTTACTCTATAACATAACACATGATTGTATTTGTTTTTCTTCATACAAGCTAAGGTGCAAGGATAAAGGTAATTCTTACTAGTTAAGCATAAAATGTGGCTTAAAAATATGAATGGTTCTTTGTTAGGCTCAAATGGGTGACTACGGATATTAACAATGGTTAGCTTGAAAGGCTCAATCGATCCAAATAAGGCCTAAATCATTTCTCTTGCTAAATACTATTTAGGATTTTGGCTTGAGGGATGATCAAATAGATTCTAAAACTTGGTAGATCTCATCGACTCACATAACTCACTACAAATTTTCTCTCAATAAGCACACCAAAATCAACCTTGAATATGTGCATAAGAATTTGAATCAATTCAATCAAAACTAGTAAGCATATCACATGATTAATGTAAGTATCTTAACAAATATGTTACATTCCGTATCCTAGTCATGACAACCAATTTTTATCATTGAGTTCATATGTTTCATATCAAGCATAAATGCATTTAGTTTCCATATATTTTTCAATTTTTACCCAAATCATGATTAAAAACATCCTAAAAAAAATTTCCTAAAACTTTAAAATGCATAGTAAATACTAATATAGAGAATGAAGTTCATTTCCCTAAACTTAAATTTCATATTGTCCCCAATATACACATATAAATATGAAAGGGTAAAAGAAAAGAAAACTCATTTAATCATGGCACACCACATCTGTTGCTGAAATGCTTAATCTTGTTGTACTATTTCTCTCCACATTTATTCCCCTATAAATCAAAAACAATGAACATATAAGTAAAATAACGTTGGGTGCCTCCCAACGAACGCCACATTTAATGTCCTTGACTAGACAGTCATATTACGTGCTAAGGTATATCCCATGTGTCCATTTACTTTTGAGTTTGCCTGGAAACAATTTAAGTCTTGATTTGTTCAATAATTCCTTATGTTCTACTTCGCAAACACATTGCTCAATTCTATTCTCATGCCATATTTTGTTTTCTTTTTGAGCTTTTTGGAATTCTTATAAGCACTCCATCGTGACTTATACAATTTATATATTTCTAGCATCTTTTTAACCTTTCCATTGGACTCTTTCATTTTCATACTTGAATAGGGATGGAAGGGTAAAAGTGTAAAGTCTAAACTTGGTAGCCCTTCAATTGTTAGTTTGAGCTTAGATCATATCTCTATATTTTCCATAATTTCCTTTGATACATACATGAGAGGCATATCCTTCAAAACTTTCACACAATTTACAATATCAACTTTCAATTTGATACTTTCAAAGTTAAAACAGGTTAAGTTGTTTTCTGAAGAGTTTATGTCCTTGTTCATAGCATCATGTGTAGCAGTCTTAATTATGGGCTACTCAACAGATTCTTTTAATTTATCCCCATAATCAATAACATTTATCCTTAAGCATTCATTCGCATTATCAATATCAGAGGATTTAGATGTTTTGAAAACTTTAAACATTACTTGTTCATCTTACATTTTCATTGCAAGCTCACCATTTTGTACATCAATAAGTGCTTTTCCAGTTATTAAGAATGGATGACCAAGTATGACAGGAATGTCACGGTCCTCCTCTATGTCTCGTACAATGAATTATTTCCTTTTCAATGCTCTCTTAAGCTTTATCCATTAGTTTTTCCTCATCCTTGTTAATTTCCTATTTCTCCTTACCTTTTCTATCTTATATTCCTGTTCTAAAGTTTTACCACTTCTCAAGGCTATGGCGATGCACTGGTCTTTACCTTCTCTTCTTGGGTTTATAATTTTGTTACTTGGAAGGTTACCTTGAGGCCTTTGACTTATAGCCTAAGTGAGTTGCCCTATTTGGTTCTCCAAATTTTGAATCGAAGCCTCTTGAGTGGACACTTCTGTATTTACTAATTGGATGAAGTCTTTCATCATCCCATTAAATCATTTGTATTGTCCTCAATAGGTGGCTTTTTATTTTGGGCTTGTGATTGTTTTGGTTGTTGAAAACTAGGTAGTGGAAATGATTGATGGTTGAATCGATTACCACTTTAATTGGTGTTATTGCAAGATAAATTTGGATGTTGTCTCCATCCTGGGTTATATGTGTTCGAGTATGGATTATTGTTTCAATCCATATTACCCATATAGCATACAAATTTAGGATTATTTGGAAAATTATCAAACAAATGAGCTCCTCCATAAAACACACACGATACTCCTGAATCTTGGACCTAGTTTATACTCGCTTGCAAGTTTTTAGCCTTCAAAATATTAACCAAAGATGAAACTTGAGCTGTAAGTGTTGTGATATCATTTACCTCATGCACTCTGGCTACTCTTCTTGTGGCTATCATTTTCTCCATTGGCCATTGATAATTGTTGCTAGCCATTTTCTCAAGTAAATCATAAGCTTGATTGTAAGATTTGTTTAGAAAATATTCATTAGAAGATGCATCAACAATAGTTCCTGTTTGTGCATTGAGACCATTGTAAAAAGTCTCCATTTGAACATGAGAAGGAATACCATGATGAGGACACTTCCTTAGCAATTTCTTGAATCTTTCCCAAGCTTCATATAAAGGTTCTCCTTTGTATTGTTGGTAGGAAGAAATGTCATTCCTAAACTTGGGATTCTTTGTTGGTGGGAAGTATTTTATCAAGAATTTCTCCACCAAGCCATTCCAAGTTGTAATGGAATCAGGTGGAAAAGAGTTTAGCCAAGCTCGAGCATGGTCTCAAAAAGAGTAAGGGAAAAATCTAAGCCTAAATGGCTCCTTAGTCACACCACTAAACTTAATTAAATCTACAACTTCAATAAATAATCTGAGATACAGATGAGGATCCACTATTGGTAATCTACTTAATTTTCCAACTGTTTATATCATTTGAAACATCACTAGCTTTAGTTCAAACTGATTAGATTGAACATTTTGTCTTGTAATACTTGGATTCAACACTTCCAATGTAGGTATTTCTCCCTCACGAATTCTTCTCATGCAATAGGCTAAACCATGTTTCTACAATACTAAAGAAGATATCTAAATAAAAAATAAATAAAAATTAAAAAATAAACAACTAAATAAATAAATTAAAGTTAAAAAATAATAAATAAATAAAGATAAAAAGAAAAAGAAATTAAATAAAACAAATAGATAGAAAAGTTAGTAAATTAAAATTAAAGTAAAGAAAAATAACTAAAATAAAATAATAATAATAATAAATTTCTAATATTGTAATCTCTCACAACGGCGCCAAAAAAATGATAGTCAAACAAATTGTATGTGCAATGAATATGCAAGTATACGTATCACAATAAGTAATATAATGATAAAAAAGATCGTTCTCACGAAGATTATTTTGCTATAAACTAATTTTTAAAACTAAAACAATAAAAATCAAATTTTTTTGTGTTTTTATATTTTAAGGAAGTAAAATTAAAATAACTAAAAAGTAAATAGAAATAATTAATTAAATCAGATTTGGTAACTAAGAAGATATATGAGAAAATATCTAGGAATACTTAATCCCCCAATTTTCTAAACATATGAATCGCTAAAATCCTTCCAATATAATTATCAATTATTTACATGATCAATTGAATCTAACCTACCATGTATTTCTCTCTCAAGTAAACTACACACCATATAGTAAATAATTTAATTACACTCTTATGCCAATTAAATTGCATACTACTCATTAAGTTCATCCATTATGGATAACATACATAAGAATCATACATCTCTATCTAGAAATTATGAATGTTATTTAATCAAGAAAAACAATTAAATAATTCTCTCAAATCTATTTAATTTTCTCTATAGATAAATTGTTGGCCAAACAATTAATAGCATAGAAATCATATTAAATAATATAATTAAATTATAATTATAATTGGGGTAAAATATTAGATCATCACATGGTGAAAATTGGGTTCATAAGATCCCTAGATTAATAAATTAAGTAGACAGAATTTTAGCCATAAAACTCATATTTTTCATAAAGAAAGACATAAAATTGATAAAGAAAGGAGTAGAAGAAGAAATAAAATTAATCTCTTGAATTGTAGTACTAATCTTCTCTTAAATCTCTACTAAAATTGTATCTCTTTTTAGCTATAACAATTTATCAAAATGATGCTAATGGAAACTCCTTAGGGTTTATGGTGTGATTAGAGGCTTAAATATATCTTAGGTGCAATATGGACCATCAGATCAGCTTTAGATCAAGGGATGAGAACAAAACAAGCAAAATCAAAAACACCAATCAATCACAGCGTGACACATGGCATATAGAATTCACTGGGTGAATCAGAGCCTTACGTGTGGTAGGGGAGACTAGTTTGAGTCAACACATGCTGAGTCAGTGCCATGTGGAGTAACGCCATTTGAGGTAACAGATGGCATGTCACACGGGTGGAATGTCTAGATGAGTAGAATGGTGACACATGGTGTGAAGGTTTGACCGCTCTCCAAACTCAGATTGAATGTTGTGTTGACACGTAGAACGTGCTACTTCACTCCTTACACACGGTGACCTACGATTTTTTGTCCTTGCTTACGTGGTGTCCATGTGGCTTGCCCAATCAGCTCCTTTTCTTGTATGGCAGACCATGTGGCAACTTCTGATTGACCTTGCATTAAAAATTCATAAAAATTCCTAAAAAACCCCATGAAATATATTTTCACCCCTTTTTACAAGGAAATTTATATTTTATTGTTTTTACCCCCAAAAATACTATTTATTGAATAAAAAAGTAAATATTAAGTAAAAAAGTGCACTAATGACTCTACTTTCATAGAGTCATCAACATGTATATGCATAGTATGGGAAGAGGTTACAAGATTGAATACACCCAAGTGATGTTGGGAGAAGATAGTTGAATCAATAGGAGTGTGCCTAACTTGAAAGATAGTTGGAGTCTTATTCAATTCCATCCTAGGGATTCGCTGACACATTTAAGTGGCATTGATGTTTAGAGGAAGATTGTTGAATCATATAGAGTGTGCCAATTTGGAAGATAATTATAATTCTCTTCAATGTCTTCTTACATATTCGTTGACACATTTATATGCCATTGGTGTTTGAATTCTCATCTTGTCGATATTTTGTTTGCATATTGCAAAGCCCTTTTTCCTTCCATAACATATATATATGTGGGGCTCTATATTATGTATTGCATTAGGGAGATATTTTCAATATGCAATACTCTTGGTTTGTCTTTGCATTCAGGTTGTTATTTGTTGCATGCTTTTACCTTGCTATTGTCTCCATGTTATTCTTTGCATTTCTTGCTTGATTGCATATGTTGTATCTTTTTGTGTTTGCTTTAATGTTCTTTGCTATATTGTATGAGTGTTAGGATTATTTTATTTTTATTTTAATTCTCTCCTTCATATAGAGGTGTGGTATGTTGAATACCTATATGCACTTGTTTTGACTTTCCATGTCAAAAGGGGGAGAGGTGTGCATAAATTTTTTTTTTGTGCATTGTATTTTCTTGTTAACATGCTATATTTTTCATAGGATGATAATTATAGTCTACATTCCAATATATTTATCTAATATGCATACACTTAGGGGGAGTGTTGCATATGCTCAAGGGGAGTTTCCATATTTATGTTACATGTAGATTGTGTAGTTTGTATATTTGTATTGCATATAGATAGTGTTTGTTTACGCTACATGATAACTTTGCTCAAACTATAAGTGTGCACTTGTGTAGTGGTAACACAATAATATTTGGATAGACTACCAATGTGTATCTGTGTATGGGTAACGCGATAGTATTTGGATAAACAACACATTATTTCTACATGATATATTCACAAGATATGTGTTTATTTCTTGTGTGCAGATTAAAAGTGTAGAGTGAAGCCTTTGGGCTTTCGATGTGTTGTGTGCAGTAGTGATGAGACCCTTGTGCTTGAAAGTGACAAAATGGATGAGTTGATCAATGAAGATGGATGAAGCGCATAGGATGGATGCACTTGGTGTTGGTGTGTTTTAGGATTTTGGTGTGTCATTGTGTCATTCATTAGAACAAATAACTTTAGGACATCTTCATAATTTTCTCATGTTTGATGAGTGTGAGTGTTTGTACCTAGTTATGCAATGTTTTGACATAGAAAGCTAAAAAAGGAGAATATAAATCCTATTCAACTTATGTTCGTGAGTTGTCTTACCGTGTATAAAATACAGAATATGTTTTATTTTACATAGTGTAGTTTTCTTCCTCTGTGCAAGCATATTTACACACCACAAGGTTGGTTTTCGTTGAGTAAGTGTATGAGCGAGCCTACATTGTCACTTGTGTTATTTGGTTCATTTTCAATATTGTTATTTGTGGAAAGTACTCGATAATTTTTGAAACCAAAAAAGGTGAATTTTTTACCACCTCGCCACCAAACTCGTTAGGGACCTTGCCATAGGTGGAGGCGAGGTGGCTGATGAAGTGAAAATTTGAGTTATATAAATACCCCCATTTCTTCCTATTTGGTATCTAGAAAAATATAGTAGATCCCTATCAAATTGACATCTTGCCTTTCTATTTTTGAATCACTAATACCTCATGTGTTGTTTAGTACTAGGGATTGGTGACTTTATGAACTAAACCATGCTTATGAGTGATGAGTACCTAAGGAGGTGTTAACAAGTGGGTTCTATGTGTTGAGTTATGTGTTGGCTAGTGGTTGGCTTCGTGCAACATTTTCTCATTCACTTTACACCTTAATAGTCTTTGATTACTAATCACAACACTATGGGTGGTGTGGGTTTTAGAGGAGAGCCGAGTTCATGTGTAGAACCAGGTTGTTGAAGAAGAGGCAAGAAAGAGCAACAATAGGCAGTTAGGATAAAGGTTCTAACTGATAGAGGTAATGGTGGTTTTATTTTCTCAGAGTGTAACTGTTTAGTTGTTTAGTGGAATGCTTCATGTTGAGTGGATACTTTAAGAAATTCGAGGATGTTACCATACAGATGGGGTTTCTATATGAGTTTACCTCATTATATTAGGACTTACGTATGATAGAATATGTGACTAGTATGATCAGAGTTTAAAGGATGTATGTTCCTACATATTGAAGAAACTATAATTAGAAAGCTTATGTTATTTATCACTTGTTTTCTATTCGTTGGATTCTATATTTGTTTCTTAATTATACTGCATGACTTTGAGTATGTGTACTATACCTATGTTTATCTTTTATATGTTTATATCTCTGTGATTTGCATGTTTGAGTTATGTTTTTAAAATGTAAGTATCTCGTTAACCTGATTATATATCTGGTCTTAGACTGCTTCAATATTGTAACGAATGATCAATATGTATGATATCATTTCTAAGTTTCTATCATACATGTTAAAACATACTAAATGAATACTTTGATTAGAAAATGTGTTAGTTATAAGTTGTCACTTGCAAACTCGTCCACTAGGGCAACCTAGGGGTTTCAAGGCTTGTTGCATAGGCTAAATGCAACCGTGTCAATCCACGAAAGTGATTTAGGATAGTTTAATTTTTAGTTTTTATCGCTTCTCTTGCTAAGGAAATATCAAGAAGTTGGTTGGGGGTTGTGATGAGTGCTCAAAAAGTACTAAAATTGCCATGATTTTATGCACGTTAATTGATTAAAAATATATATATTTATATGATTTTATCATATATTTATATAAATCTATCTTTTCAGAATCACGAGTATTTTTTATTGTTTTTCAGGTATTTTGACTTAAAAACTTAACTTAAAGACTCAAAGAAGAATATTGGAGGCAATACATCACAAATATATTCATAAAATAAATGAGGAAATGTCAACAAATATGGAAAAATTGGATAAATGGGTCAAAAAGGTCAAAAAGAAGGAAATCGCGCGTAACACACCCATTCCGTGCGCACCCATGCCCATCAGCGCCCGGTCTCGCACGCTGCATTTCCCTGTCCGCGCGCGCGCCTCCTCTCCATTCCGCGAACCCCTGCTCCTTTCCGCGGCACGCCCCTACTCCAGTCTGTGTGTACCCAGTCCGCGCGCGCCGCTGCGCCCATCTGCCCCATCCGCGCGCGCCAACTCGCCCCACATCACTATGACATCAGCAATATGAAGTCATCATTCACTACTCTGCATTTTCTCCATTTTTAATCATTTTTTCACCCACTTTCCCTTCCTCTCCTCACCTATAAATACCCGAATTCTCTTCACTTCAAACCAGAAACCAAAACACATCTACTTTCTCTTTGTTTCCCTTCATTTCTTAGTTTTTTAGTTTTTAGTTTTTCCTTATTTAGTTTTTCTTAGTTTTAGAGTTCTTCTCTTTTTGAGAAGAACTAATTATGTTTTTGTAATTTATTTTCTTTTTGATTCAATAAATGGGAGTGCAAATTCCGTTTGGAGGTTTTCCAAGAACATGAATAACATCAAAGTACTCTAAGGATTTTATTTTCTTTACAATTATTTTTTATGCTTTATTCTTACATGTTATATTTAATTTATCTATTATTAAATTTAACTTTACTGACTGTTTGTAAGCATGATATAATAATAACGTTTTTATGCTTATGAAATATTAAATAGGTAAAAAATCTCTAAAATGAATTGATTTTATTTTTATTCAAAAATTTATATTAAGAATGTTAGAGAGAAATATATTATTTTTCATTATAAACTTAAATCTGAAAATTAGATTTTAAAGTTTAGTTATCCGGTCTGAGTTAGAGTAGTGTTATTTTATTTGTTGGTACAATCGCCCGGTAGTTAGAGTGAAGCTCTAGTTCAATTTTTTTTATAAGAATTATTATCTGAAAATGTATTGACAACATGTTTTCAGTAGTGGTTTTAAAACTTGAAAGTTAGTACTCGGATAACTAAATTCTTAGGTTTAATTTGGACACCTTGAATAAAGTTTAAACTGTCTAACCCAACCAAAGGTGGCATTTAAATGGTTCATTTTCAATATCTTAGAAAAAGAAATTAATTTAATTAACCAAATTAGTTATCAACCCCACCCATAGGTGTTAATTGATTTGTTTAGTTAACAAAGAATATTTAACCCCACCAAAGGTGGTATTCATATACAAAAGAGAGAATCAATAAATATCAATTTATATCTTTAATAACCTAAATAATATGAGCAAGTATAATTAACTTAGTTATTATATCCATAAATACTCCACTATTATAAATGATATAATTTGCATAAATGTTTATTGAATCCATATCTATGTTTATTTTTATGTTCTTAGATTAAAAACACAAAACCCAAATATCGTGATAGGTTGTTTAGGATTTAATTTCGTTTTTAAAAGTTTGAATAATAAATTAAAAACCACATATATTCCTTCCTTAGATCGACCTTGGGAGTATACTTATCATTTTCTACGAAATGATTTGTGCACTTGCGAGAGTTTTATAAATATAAAACCAAAGTATTGACAGGATCGACGATGCCAGTTTTGCTCATCATCAGCAACCACATTTTTCCTTCTCCTAGGCCAAAACTTGGAAAGGCTTACTGAAGGCCAAAACCTAAGTGGTTCAACCCTAGGTCGAAAGTCTCTTCTCTCATCTCTTCTTGCTAGGTGGTTGGATCTAAGCCTTGAACATTACATCCATCCATCTAAGAGGTATGGTAGTTTGTTGTTTAGGTTCAAGGTGAACCAAAAGGTGCTCCCGAAAGAAAGGTGGTTTCTAAGAAATCTAGAAGGCAAATTGACTTCTCTCTACTCAAGAGATTTGACAATATCTTTAGGTAAAGGTAATCTTCTTCATCTCTAGCATATAAGCATACACATGAAATCCCAACACATCCATGTAGAGGTGAAATCTAATCATTTCTCATAAACCATTTATGTTTCATTTTCATGTTTTATTTTGTTATACATATAGGGGGAGAACATATTTAGTTAGGCTTATGTTAAGCTTGATTGGTATGAATGCATGCATTACATGATTAATCTTAACATTTCACTTATTTCTATGTAAACTGAACTAATGTACAATGAGGCTTTCAAGTCAAAATGATATGTGCCTTGTTTATGTCATTTTAGTTACTTACAAGCTTGTGAAGTTGCAACGAAGATGGATTCATAGGACCATAGTGTAGTTCCATTATGGAGTTTAGTAAATCATTATATTTTATCTTATTCCTATAAGTATCATGCAGTGAGTGAGAGAGAGATTTTTCCACATGAGAATTCCAAAGGGGGAATTCATAAGGATTATAAGTGTTGGCTATTTTTGTGGACAAAATATTTACCTGTAAACTTATTTTTAAGCTCGTTATCAAGAATATCAAGTAAAGCTTAAGAAAAATCAGAATTTTAGATAGTTGTACTTTAGGTATATCTGTTATAATTATAACACATAGGATTGCACTCACGCATTTAATAGAAAATATTTATAAATCTAGAATTATTTTTGTTGCTAAAATATAGAATAAGATATATGCTAAAATATTAGATAAGATATACTCTAAATTATAGCTTAAATCTTAGCCTAAAATATAGTATAAAATATACTTTAAAAGATCTCTTTTTTAAATAGGAGTCTTCGTGATTAATGAGTCTACTTTAAAAGAACTCTTATTTAAATAGGAGTTTTCATGATTAATGAGTCTACTTTAAAAGAACTATTTTTAGTAAGAGTATTCTTAATTAATGAGTATTACGAATCTCATTTGTAATAGAAAAGATATTTATCAATTACATATGAGTCTTCTTAATTAGTGAGTATTACTAATCCTACTTCTAATAGAAAATATATTTATCAATTATATATTATTAAGGTTTTTAATTTTTCCTATAAATAAAAATTATTGCTCATTGTTTCAATCAACCACATAAGAACATTATATTTAATGTTTATAAATTACAGACCTAATTAGCCTAGAGGGTGAATAGGTTATTTTTAATTTTTATCAATTTATAATTTAATAACTTAAACAAAGCGATCAGACATATAATTATTTGTAAGAATAAAGTGTAGAAATAAAAGAATAATACACGATATTTTAAGGTGGAAACAACCCAAGCCACAACCATGACCTAAGATGAAAACCACTGATCCACTGGACCACCTAACTTTCCACTATGAAAAAAATGTTCAAGTACAAACTTGTTCTTATGCTACCCTTCCTAGGATACTGCCCCAATGTAACTTACTTACGAGCCCCTACTCTATTTTCATAGTTTCCAATATTAGCATGAGTGGTTTCCAGAATAACGTTCCAATAAGCTTCCCACTAATCAGATACGTTCCCCAATTCACTGCAAAATGGTTAGCACAAAAACACAAGTATTCGTGTGTGTTCTAGAATGGATTTAATATTGAATAATCCTAACTAGATTATTTAAAACATATGTCCCTTAAATCAACTAGCAAATCTTAGAGCAAATAGATCAAGCACAAGTTCAATAAAAATAGCTTCTTTAAAGATTAATAATCAAATCAAATAATTATGATATGACAAACACAATTATTTGATCTAATAATTCAAGAACAAAAATAAAAAAAAATAAGTTATAAGAACATATGATCAAAGTATCATAAACTAATAAGGCTTATTAATCAATCAAACTTAACCACAAATATTTGATAGATTAACTAAATAAAGAATCCTAAATAATTATGATCTTATAATAGCAAAACAAGAGAGCGAAATTAAGAAGAATATAATAATACTCTTGTATGGTTGATTAAAAAATGAGCAATGAGTTTTATTTATAGGAAGAATTAAAACCCTTACTAATATATAATTGGTAAATATCTTTTCTATTAAAAATAGTATTAGTAATACTCACTAATTAAAAAGACTCATATGTAATTGATAAATATCTTTTTTATTGCAAATAGGATTAGTAATACTCATTAATTAAAAAGACTCCTATTTAAAAAAGTGTTTTGTTAAAGTAGACTCATTAATCATGAAGACTCCTATTTAAATAAGAATTCTTTAAAAGTAGACTCATTAATCACGAAGACTCCTATTTAACAAAGAGTTTTTTCAAAGTATATTTTATACTATCTTTTAGGCTAAACTTTAAGCTATAATTTAGAGTGTATCTTATCTAATATTTTAGCATATATCTTATTCTATATTTTAGCATAAATATTTTAGCAACAAAAATAATTCCAGATTTATAAATATGTACTATTAAATTCGTGAGTGCAATCTTATGTGTTATAGTTATAACAGACTTAAAGTATGACTATCTAAACTTCTGATGTTTCTTCAACCTTTCTTGATAGCGAGCTTAAAAATAAGTTTACAGATAAATATTTTGTCCACAAAAATAAAAACACTTATAATCCTTACACTATTGATGAAGCATTAAGAATAATATTAGAAAGAAAAATCCAAAAAAGAAAAGTTTTATCATTGATGCTTTGCATATTAAACTGAGCCATTAATCCCAACATAAAAGATTTTGTAACTTAAATTGTCTATGATGCTAATAAAACCCTAGAACCAAATTAGGGTTTCGAGAAAAAAGGATGAATCTAATACTAAGAAAAGGAAAAGTGATTGAATCAAAATAGAGTTTCCAAAATTTTCTTAAAATGGAATCAGAAAATGAAAGAGATCTCTAAGAAAGAAAGGGTTTAGAGCTTTCAAAAGATTAAATCTCTTTATGCAAGAATGCCACTTCGAAGTGACAAGTTTGTGATGAGAGCTAAAGAAGAAAATTCTCAGAAAAATGTTGTTTGACGTGATATTAACTATCTATTCTAGGATTTTTGAGACACATTTGTGTTAAATGTACTTCAACACGTATATGGTATCTTGATTCTTAATTTACGCCATATCTTTTCTAGATGAAGAGATTACAACAACATCAAAGATCCTTCTATGGAGGTTACCTATATGGTAGTTTCCTTAGAGATAGATTGACATCGTCTCGCACTTAAACTAGCTAGAATAGTGATAGTTGAAGTGGAGCCAGGCAAGCAGTTGATAATAGCTTAGCGGTTAATAGTTTCATCAAAAAAGGAAAGTAGCTGATTTGGGGAGGAAATTTCAAATTTTTATTCTAGGTTGCAAAAAAGGCAAGGGGTGGTGATTACTCTCAATTAATGAAGCATTATTATTGGGATTTAACTAAGACTCAATCAAAGGAAACGTTGGGGAAGGTACTAAATTTTATAGGAAAAAATAATGTTTAAGATAAACTTTTACCAGAAAAAGATTTTTCAAGATAAATGGAATTTAGAGAATACCTTCTCAAAGTTAGTTTCTTTAGAATCATCCTTGAGAATTTTATAATATGGAAGCATATGTCTTTTTCCTATCAACCTCCAAAGTTTTTTCAGGCAAATTATCAAAGTCAATAACACTATACACTTCTTATTGAACCAAAAGAGTCTTCATATTATTGAACCAAGAGAGTCTTCATCTTACATTTTCATAAGACATAGTCACCTATGCCATCAAAAAATGTTATATTGTACTTTTTACCCATGATAAATAATAATAAAATATTGTTATAATAGAAAGAGAGTGAGAGAGAGATAGAGAGAGAGAGAAAGGATAAGAAACCCTAGCTACTTTGGTAATGAAAATCCAAAAGTCAAGTTCTTTAAATGTACTTAGAGAACCTTATGGTCAAAGAATCACAAAATAGCTTAACTCATAAAAAAATGAGGGCCTTGTAAGTTTGGTACACTTCGATGACAAGTCGAAGGCCAAAAAACACAAATACCTTGCTATGATACCACTTGTTAACGATTTCTCACTCAAGATTTTTAACAAAGAAGAGTAAAAGAATATAGAATAGCTAGAATCAAAAGAACACCATATTTAAATGGTTCATACCTTAAACTATACACCCTAATTCATTGAGAAAGGCTAAAATCTATCAACTATGAATCATGAATTTTATAGAGGATAATACAAAATTAAATTACAATAGGTAAAACCTATGACACATAGAGTATCAAAACCTTAACAATAAATCTTGTAAACTATTATAAAAACACTCAAGATACACATAGTATCAACAAGAAAAATAAAGAGAGAAATGGGTAGAAAAAGAGATGAAACGACAATAAGAAGAAGATACATAGAGGAAATGAATGAGCTACCCTCAAAAACCCTCTTGGAAGGTATATATATATATATACACACATATACATTTGGATAAAATGATCATTTTACCCCTCAACCTTAATCACAAATATAACTTAAATGACTATTATGAGAAAAACTTTAAACAATTATACATTAGTAGCCCAAGAGCCCACTATATAATAATGCACAAATAATTATGCATTTATCATATTTAACTATATATATACATATATGTATACATGTCAAATTAGATAAGGAAATTTGTGAAAAAAAATTGAAAAGAAAAAAGCCAATAGAAAAATAATAATTTAATGGCTAAAAGATGTACCTATAATTAAATTGGGTACTAAATCGAAACATTTTAATAATACAAGATAAGAAAAACACCAATATATTAACTAAGGTATCAAATCTCATATAATAATAACTAAAATAATTTAAATTTATTGTTAATTTTTTATGTTAATACATTGCTATTATCATTAACAATCCGAGTTTAAAAAATTAATGAAATGACATAAAAATTTAGAATAAAAATAATCATGCATTAATGTTTTTTATTTTGCGGGAAATATAATTGTAATTTTTTTTCTATTTTTTTTTAAATTTTTATAAATACCCTTGTCCAATTTGCCATGTAGAAGACATGTCACCAACTTTGACCATAAAAATGGGTCTTATTATTCCTACATGTTAGTAACATTCCTTTTATATTCATATGATGCTTCCTTATGTTTCATACATCTTGATATCACTTTGTATGAACTATGCATAAATAACTCTATTAATATGGCATGCTATATGCATAGCAAGCATTCTCTTGTTTCACAAGTCATTTTATGTGTTTACTAGTAATCTTACTTTGACGTATTTTATTGCATGTAATTGATTGCCTGTTATTTGCTATTAGGATGCTCAACACATGTTTGTCTTTGGTAGACTGGGATATTTTTCTTTATATGTGTACATAGTATGGGGTGGGCTTATAGGATTGAATCTATCCAAGGGTCATTGAGGAAAGATAGTTGGACTCCTTGTCAACTTCTTCTTATAGATTTTCCAACACGTGTTTGTGTCATTGGTGTTTGACCACATATCCTATCGATGTGTTCTAAGCCTATTGTGAAGTTTCTAATTACCTTCCACAATACGTAAAGCTATGGGACTCTGTGCTATGTATCACATTAGGGAGATGTTTTCTATATGCATTTCTCATGATTTTTCTATGTTTTGTTGTCTATTACAAGTTTTTACCTCGATGTTTTTCTTTGTTTATTTTTCATGAATGTTAGTGTTGCTTGTATTTCTCTTTGACTTCTCTCCCTCATACAAAGGTGTTTATTTAACTTTCTGTGTCAAAAAGGGAAGACATTTTTGTGCATAACTTATATTTTTTTGTGTATTATGTTTGTTTGTCAACATGTTGTTTGTTGCATGGGATGATGAGGGTAGCGTGCACTGTATCTAAATTTCCTGATATGCATACAATTAGAGGGAGTGTTGCATATATTTAGGAGGAGTATACATTTGTGTTGCATATAGATTTTTTTTGTATCTGCTGCATGTTCGACTGTGCTTAGCCTATCATTGTGTACCTGTGTAAGGGTAACACGATAATATCTAGATAGAGTACAAGTTTTTTCTACATGGAATGTTCATGGGGGTGTTTGTTTTATATGTGCAGGTTTCAAGTGTAGATTCAGACCATCGAATTTTATACTTGTAGAGAATAGATGAGTTGAGAATTTGTGTTTCAGACTGGCAGAGTGCGAATGATTTGATCCTAAATAGGGATGGAGTGAACAAGATGGATGCAATTGAACTAGGTGTGTTTTTTGGTGTTGGGTGTATGTTGATGTTTTTTCATGGGACAAACATCTTTAGGTTATCTTTATGATCATCACATGATTAATGTGCGTCTATACTTAATTATCCAGTGTTTTTCCATGGAAAGCTAAAGTGGAAGAGTGTAAGTTTTATAGTCCTTTGAGTCTTTATTGGCATTTCCATGTGTAAAACATGAAGTTTTTTTATTTTACTTAGTTATTTTTTTCCTTTATATAATATTAGTTACTGATGATCAATACTGCATACATGCACATAGTTAGGTACATTATGTATGTGAGCATTTTTACACACACCAAGGGGTTGGTTTTTGTTGTATGCATGCTAGGTCGAGTGTTACGGTTTTTGCTTAGTTGTGTTTGCGGTTATTTATGAAAAATTAATCAATGGTTTTTAAAATGAAAAAACATAGTTTTTTATGAATTTTTGGGTGCCTCGTCGAATCCCTCAGTTTAACGAATGGTCAGCGAGGTACCTTTAAGCTTGAATATTTTCTATAAATACCCCTATCTTTGTGTTCCTTAATGAGAAAAATTGTAATAAACTCTACCAAATTGACACCTCATTTTTCTTATTTTGAATCACCATTACCTTAAGTGTTTGTTTGGTAATAGTGATTCGTCATTGTGTGAGCAAAAATGTGCTTTAGAATGGTAAGTACTCAAGGCATTGTTTGCTAGTGAGTAAAATATCATTCTTAAGTTGCAAGTACTTAAAGACTATTTTACTAGTGGGTTGTAAGCAATACTGAGTTCTTGGGATTGAGCTAAGTTACACCTGTGAGTTCCCAAGATAGTGATTGGAAATGGTTATGGTTGAGTTGTCTCTCACATTATTGTACACATTATTAGTCATTTGTTATTTATTTCACTAGTATATGTAGTGTTGACTTTATAGAAGAGTTGGATCTATGTATCATATCATATTGTTACCTAGGCAACAGGCAAGGGCAAAAATAGATAGTTAGGACAGAAAGGTATTTACGTTTATACTTTTATTGAGTTGTATCATTTTATTGTTATTGGTGAAGTGTTTGCTACCGAATAGTTTCCATAAGCAACCTAAGGATATTACCACATATGCAAAAGTTCTATGTGAGTTTACCTTGTTATATTTGTCGTTATTCATGATCAGCTATTGTATTAGTATAATTTGAGTTTCTATCGTGTATATTCAATCAAACATACAAGATTTAGACTCTGATTAGAAAGCTTATTTGATTTATGTTGTTGCATGATTTCTTTCATTTTTTTCTAGCATGCTTATAGCTTTATAATTATTGCATTTTTTGTATTAAATTAATTTGTTTGCTATTTGATTAATTTTTATTACTTTTGCTTTATCTACTAACTGCTTACTTTCAATGTTAACAAGTTTAGTGTGAGTCTTTAAGGAATTAGTATCTCTTTATCCTAGTTGTGTAACATGTGTCAGACTTGTTCATTTGGTTTGTTATGCTATGTATGATCACTTGCTATGAGAATACAATCATCATTTACCAAATATGCTCCCACATATGAGGTTTTGAAGTGATTGAAAATCCTTTGTAGCTTTTCCAATATGCATACCTGTTTCACATGTTGTGTCATGCTTGCCCTATTTTTACACGTTGCTAGTATGGACAGGAGTCTATGAGGCACACTGTCACTAGTATGCTTATCGCATATTGTTGTTTCTTATCTATTGTTTGTTTCAGTTATGAATCGAATTAAGTATTTTGTTTTATTTTTTCAATATGGTATCTGCTTAATTCATGTTGTGATACCTACTTGGTCGAGTTGGAATAGAGCTCGTGGAATGATTACAAGAGTTGGCGTTTCCACCCCTCATCTAGTCCTAGATGCCTATTTAGATTGGAAGAACAATTAAGCTTTGTGCAATTGTTCCTAAGTATTGAAATCTAAGTTAAGAGATATAAGAGAAAAAATAACTCCATAACAAAAATTGATGTTTTCTTAAGGAAAAAGTATAATATAATTATGTTTATCAAATTTAAATGAGAATTAAAAATTTAGTAGGAAAGATTAATTTAGTTGGCAACAAAAATATAGTGACCCAAAACAAAGCCAATAAGAAAAAAAAATTGAATCCATATAAAAATTCAAGGAAACTAAAAATATATATACCAAAGCAAGAGTTAAATAGGAAATATGTATAACTTACCTCTAAAGGACAAAAAGTAACTGATATTAATTAATGATACAAGCTATGGTCAGTAAACTACAAAAGAAATACAAGCAACATTAAATGATAAAGAGAGAAATTAAATAGTCCAATGTCCAAGTACTTCATAATGTACGGCTTCTTCAAGCACTAACATAGAATGCATAAAATTAAAATATGAACATGCATAGGTCTATCTCTCCATATGTGTCCAGTTGCTTCTAAAATTAGGGTTTGATCTTTCACATTTGACTCTCTTGTATATAGTATATCTAAATATATGATAATCCATTTTGATCATATCTTTTGATGTATAAATGTTGCTATAAAAGCTCGCAAGTGCACGAGTAACCTATAATAAGCAAAAAGTATACTCCCAACGTCGGTCTCTCAAGGAATTGGTAGGTTGTTTTAGAAAGTTAAATTATTTTCTAATATAGTTAAAAATAATAATTTCTAAACATTCTAACAATTGATAATTGGTAGAGCAAAATCATAAATTCTAAATTAATTTATATCTAAAGAAATCGAGTAAACTAAACTATAACCAAACCTAGGATAATGGATGAATATGGGATTTTAGTGAGCATAACCCTTCTTTTAAGGAAGGAATGTATGTGGTTTTTAATTTATTATTCAAACTTTTAAAAACAAAATTAAATCCTAAACATCCTGTCACAATATTTTGGGGTTTTGTGTTTTTAATCTACTGACATAAAAATAAACATAGATTCAATAAACATTTATGAAAATTTTATCATTTATAATGGTGGAGTATTTATGGATATAATAACTAAGTTAATTATGTTTGCTCATATTATTTAGGTTATTAAAGATATGAATTGATATTTATTGATTCTCCCTTTTTTATATAAATACCACCTATGGTGGGGTTAGATATTCTTTGTTAACTAAACAAATCAATTAACACCTATGGGTGGGGTTGATAACTAATTTGGTTAATTAAATTAATTCCTTTTTCTAAGAGATTGAAAATGAACCATTTAAATGCCACCTTTGGTGGGGTTAGACAGTTTAAACTTTATTCAAGATGTCCAAATTAAACCTAAGAATTTAGTTATCCGAGTACTAACTTTCAAGTTTTAAAACCACTACTGAAAACATGTTGTCAATACATTTTCATATAATAATTCTTATAAAAACTTTTGAAATAGAGCGTCACTCTAACTACCGGACGATTGTACCAACAAATAAAAAAACACTACTCTAAATCAGACCGGATAACTAAACCTTAAAATCTAATTTTTAGATTTAAGTGTGTAATGAAAAATAATATATTTCTCTCTAACATTCTTAATATAAAATCTTGAATAAAAATAAAATCAATTCATTTTAGAGATTTTTACCTATTTAATATTTCGTAAGCATAACAACGTTATTATTACATCATGTTTATAAACAGTCAGTAGAGTTAAATTTAATCACAGACAAATTAAATATAACATGTAAGAATAAAGCATAAAAAATAACTATAAAGAAAATAAAATCCTTACAGAACTTCGATGTTATTCCCGTTGTTGGAAAACCTCCAAGCGGAACGTTGTTCTGTCTAGGAGAATGGTTTTTAAGGAGCCTTTGACCCACCATTCTTTCGTGGGAGCACTCTTCGTTAATACTAATTATGTTATTTTATCTTTAAGAAAAACAAAAAAAAATTGTTTTGTTTGATCTAGGTACAATTGTATTTTGATGCCTTAATTATTTGATTTGTACCTAGATGTGGGTTATCTAAAACCCTAAGTATGCCCCTAGTTTTAAGTACAGAAAAAAAAATTGAAAATCAATAGGGCATGTTTGAAACAGTATAGGTAGATAACCTTGTCTTACTTGTAGGTTTGATTGACTCAATGATGAGGGGACATTGAGTTTACTTAAAATGCAATCCCCAAGTTATGTCTTGCTAAGACGTTAAACTAAGTGCTCGATGGGAGGCAACCCATCATTATAGGTAATTTTCTCTTATTTATTTTATTTACTTCATTTTATTGTTTATTTTATTTAATAATTTTTAAATTGTTAAAACTAAAAATATTTGTTGAGATGTTAGAAGTTCACATCGATCTGTCTGTATACACTTTAATGATGAATATGATGGATGCACCTACATTTCTTCATTACTACTTATACATTCTCAGGAAATAGGTAATCTTTCTTCTCTTTTCTCTTTATCTTTAATTTACAATTGTTACATTGAGAATAATGTAAGTTCTAGATTGGGGGTGGTGAAAAGTTATCACGAGACTCAAACTCGTCCACTAGGGCAACCTAGGGGTTTTATCACTTCTCTTGCTAAGGGACTAGCAAGAAGCTAGTTGGGGGTTGTGATGAGTGCTCAAAAAGCACTAAAATTACCATGATTTTATGACATTAATTGAATAAATATATATATATATATATATATATATATATATATATATATATATGTTTTATCATATATTTATATAAATTTGTCTTTTTCGGAATCACGGGTATTTTTATTGTTTTTCAGGTATTTTCGCTTAAAAATGTAACTTAAAGACTCAAACAGGAATACTAGAAGCAATACATCACAAATATATTAATAAATAAATGGGAAAAGGTCAACAAATATGAAAAAATTGGACAAAATTGGTCAAAAATGAAAAAATTGGACAAAATGGGTCGAAAAGGTCAAAAATGTCAAAAAGGAGGAAAACGTACCACCCAGTTGCCTAGCCACGTCGCCCAGCGCGCGCAGCGTGCCCCAGCACACCCAACAACGCGCGCACCAGCCTTTCCTTCCTCGCGCGCCGCGTGCACAACATGCTCCCTTCTACGCCAAGACTCTACCCATCTGCGCCCAGCTGCGCCCCATCAGCGCGCGCCTATGGGCCCCACGTTATGCTGACGTCATCAATGACGTCAGCAATCACCACTTCGCATTTCCCCCATTTTTTAACATTTTCCCCCCACTTTTTCTCTCCATCCTCACTTATAAATACACCCCTTCTCTTCACTTCTAAACACACCTCAAAACACATTCTCTTCTCTCTTTCTTTCTCTCTTTTCTTAGATTTTTTAGTTTTTCTTAGTTTTTAGCTTTTCTTAGTTAATTTCTCTTAGTTTTAGGGTTCTTCCATTTTTGGGAAGAACTAGTTATCTTTTTGTAATTTATTAGCTTTTTGATTCAATAAATGGGAGTGTAAATTTCGTTTGGAGGTTTTCCAGCAACGGGAATAGCATCGAAGTTCTGTAAGGATTTTATTTTCTTTTACAGTTATTTTTTATGCTTTATTCTAACATGTTATATTTAATTTGTCTGTGATTAAATTTAACTGTGCTGGCTATTTGTAAACATGATATAATAATAACTTTGTTATGCTTGTGAAATATTAAATAGGTAAAAATCTCTAAAATGAATTGATTTTATTTTTATTCAAGATTTTATATTAAGAATGTTAGAGAGAAATATATTATTTTTCATTACAAACTTAAATGTGAAAATTAGATTTTAAGGTTTAGTTATTCGGTCTAATTTAGAGTAGTGTTTTTTTATTTGTTGGTACAATAGCCCGGTAGTTAGAGTGACGCTCTATTTCAAAAAAATTTATAAGAATTATTATCTGAAAATGTATTGACAACATGTTTTCAGTAGTGATTTTAAAACTTGAAAGTTAGTACTCGGATAACTAAATTCTTAGGTTTAATTTGGACACCTTGAATAAAGTTTAAATTGTCTAACCCTACCAAAGGTGGCATTTAAATGGTTCATTTTCAATCTCTTAGAAAAAGGAATTAATTTAATTAACCAAATTAGTTATCAACCCCACCCATAGGTGTTAATTGATTTGTTTAGTTAACAAAGAATATCTAACCCCACCAAAGGTGGTATTCATATAAAAAAAAAGAATCAATAAAATATCAATTTATATCTTTAATAACCTAGATAATATGAGCAAGCATAATTAATTTAGTTATTATATCCATAAATACTCCATTATTATAAATGATAAATTTTTCATAAATATTTATTGAATCTGTATCTATGTTTATTTTTATGTTATTAGATTAGAAACACAAAAACCAAACTATCGTGACAGGATGTTTAGGATTTAATTTTTTTAAAAAAAGTTTGAATAATAAATTAAAAACCACATATATTCTTTCCTTAGATCGACCTTGGGAGTATACTTATCATTTTTTATGAAATGATTCGTGCACTTGCGAGAGTTTTATAAATATAAAACCAAAGTATTGGCAAGAATCGGCGAAGCCGGTTTTCGCTCATCAACGCCACCCGAAAAGATCATTTTCCTTTGCCATTTATTGATTAGATGTTGGAAAGATTGGCTGGACATGCTTATTATTGTATTATTGATGGATATTCGGGGTATAACCAAATTGCAATTGCACTAGAGGATCAAGATAAGACAACATTTACATGCCCTTATGGTACTTTTGCATACAGAAGGATGCCATTCGGTTTATGTAATGCACCTGCAACTTTCCAAAGATGCATGATAGCGATTTTCTCTGATATGGTAGAAACGTTTATTGAGGTTTTTATGGATGATTTTTCTGTTTTTGGCCATTCTTTTGATAATTGCTTGCGTAATCTTTCTTTAGTCTTGCAGCATTGTAAAGACACAAATTTAGTGCTAAATTGGGAGAAATGTCACTTCATGGTTCAAGAAGGAATTGTTCTTGGCCATCAGATTTCAGCAAAGGGAATAGAAGTAGACCGTGCAAAGGTGAAAGTGATCGAAAAATTACCACCTCCAACAACTGTAAAGGGCGTTAGAAGTTTCTTGGGACATGCTGGGTTTTATAGAAGATTTATTTTTTCAAAAATAACAAAACCTCTTTGCAGTTTGTTAGTTAAAAAAGCACAGTTTGATTTTTCTTCTGATTGTTTGGAGGCTTTTAACCTTTTGAAGGAGAAGCTCACTTCGGCCCCTATAATTTGTGCACCGGATTGGAGTCTTCCATTTGAGGTAATGTGTGATTCTAGTGACTATGCTATAGGTGCTGTTTTAGGCCAAAGGAAGATTAAGTTGCTGCATGTGATTTATTATGCAAGCAAGACATTGACAGATGCACAACTTAATTATGCAACAACTGAGAAAGAGCTTTTGGCAGCAGTGTTTGCATTTGATAAGTTTAGATCTTATTTAATTGGGTCTAAAATCATTGTTTATACTGATCATTCTGCTCTTAAGTATTTGCTAGCCAAGAAAGATTCCAAACTGCGATTACTAAGATGGATTCTTCTCTTGCAAGAATTTGACTTAGAAATTCTGGACAAAAAGGGGACCGAAAATTTGGTTGTTGACCATTTGTCCAAGTTGGAGGAAGATTACCTTGAGGTTTAAGGACAAATTAATGAAACATTTCCTGATGAGCAATTGCTTGCTATCCGAACGGCTCAATGGTTTGTTGATTATGCAAATTATTTGGTCAAGAAAATTATACCTCCAGACATGTCTTATCCACAAAGAAGGAAATTCTTTTCTGATTTGAAACATTATTTTTGGGATGAACATTACTTGTATAAACATTGTGTAGATCAAATTATTAGGAAATGTGTGCCGGAGGAAGAAATGGAAAGCATTCTTCATCATTGCCATTCGAAGGAAGTTGGAGGACATTTTGGTGGAACAAAAAATGCAGCAAAAATTTTGCAATCCGGATTCTATTGGCCTTCATTGTTTAAAGATGCTTTCAAGTTTGTTTCAATGTGTGATGATTTCCAAAGGAGCGGAAATATTTCAAGGAGACATGAAATGCCCTTAAATAATATTTTGATAATTGATTTATTTGATGTTTGGGTATTGATTTTATAGGGCCTTTTCCTTCATCTCATTCTAATAAATACATTCTTATTGGTGTAGATTATGTCTCTAAATGGGTGGAGGCAGTTACCTTGCCTATCAATGATGCTAGGGTTGTGATCAATTTTCTCAAGAAGAACATATTTTCCAGATTTGGCACACCTAGAGCAATTACAAGTGATGGAGGTAAGCATTTTTGAAATAACCAATTCGAGGCTTTGTTGCAGAAATATGGAGTAACACACCAGATAGCAACACCTTACCATCCTCAAACTAGTGGACAAGTTGAAATTTCAAACCGAGAGTTGAAGAGGATCCTTGAAAAGATCGTAAATAACTCACGCAAGGATTGGTCAAGGAAACTAGATGATGCACTTTGGGCCTATAGGACAGCTTTCAAGACACCTATCGGCATGTCTCCGTACCGATTAGTGTATGGAAAGGCTTGTCACCTTCCATTTGAATTGGAACATCGGGCATATTGGGCAATTAAAATTCTGAATTTTGATCTTAAGGCAGCAAGTGAAAAGAGGGTGTTGCAATTGAATGAGATGGATGAAATGAGGAATGATGCTTTTGAGAATGCCCAAATATACAAGGACAAGATGAAGGTTTGGTATGATAAGCACATTTTGAGGTGAAACTTTGAGGTGGGATAGAAAGTGCTGCTTTATAATTCCCGTCTCAGACTTTTTCTGGGAAAGCTAAAATCTCGTTGGTCAGGACCTTTTCTAGTAACCAAGGTATTTCTTTATGGAGCAGTTGAGATCAGTCATGAAACAAAGGGAACTTTCAAGATGAATGGACAATGGTTGAAGCCATATTTTGACGAAGAATTCAGCAAGCAGAAAGATTCTCTAGAGTTACAACAACCGTAGTAAAGAATGACAGAAAGTCTAGCTAATGACTATAACCTAAAGCACTTAATGGGAGCCAACCCATCAGATTTGTTTTTCTCATTTTTATCTCATTTTATCTTAGCAATTTTAAATTTTAAATTTTAGCTTAAATTTTAAGTTTTGGTGAATTATTAGTTAGATTTTAAATTCCGCACTTCATTTTATGATAATTTTATTTTTAATTAAATTTGCTTATTTTATTTGTCTTGCAGGTAAAACAAAAATCTTACGTTCGCCACCAGCGATGGCAGTTTCGCCGCCGGCAGAAAGGATCTATTTAAATGGGATTCGTCGTGGCCAACTCTTTTTCTCTTTATGATGTCGATGGCCATTTGCAGTTTCTCTTTCTTACATTAAGGACAATGTAAGGTTTTGGTTGGGGGTGCGGTAAACGGTAAATCTTTTCTTTGCTTCATTTTTAGTAGTTTTGTTTGTGTGTTTATTTGTGTTTAATTTGATTTTCCATTTATTTTTTCTTTTATTTCTTTATTGTCTTAATTTTATTTTTTTATTATTATTTTTTTCTCATTTGCATTTTACTTGTTTTAATTTGCACATTGATGATAATAGTGTGATTGTGATAACAAGTAGCTTTTAGAAGACATTAAATTTTGGTTCGGTTTAAAGATAATTTCAAATGTTGATTTTACCTAGTTGGCGACTCTTTTGGTATGTGGTATGATTTGGGTTATTAGTCTAAATGCTTAGAGAAGTCTTATGTGCAAATTTTTCATGGACATCTTTGTGATCTCAACAAACTCTAGAACTCATTTGAAAACCTCTTGAGGCGAAATAATTTGGAATTGCACTGTTTAGGATATGATGTAGGCCATTTTTGGATCGATTGTGCCATTTTAAGCCTACCATGTTATCCTTATATCACTAGTTACCTCTTTGAGCCTATTTAAATATATTGTTTGCCTTATTTTTCTTTCTTTTTGCCTTCTATAACCTACCTTTTATTTAGCCAATATATATATATATATATATATAATTCCTACCTTATTTGTTAAGAGCACTTAATTTTGAACACAAACTTTTCAAGAGCAATTGGAGTAAGGATGGAATAAATTATTTTTTAAAAAAAGAGCCTTCACATTCTAGTAAATAAAAGAGTTTTAGTGATGGATGTACTGAGGTGAAAGATTGAGGAAGAATTTTGTTTATCTTTGAAAAATGGGATATGATCGGAAGAAACAATTTGGGTTTAATGGTGTTACTTTTTTACTTAATTGGTTGTGTTTAATCTAATAAGTTCTCTTATTTGTATATTGACACTTTCCGTTCTTTCTTAACCAAATACCTAAGCCTAACATTACAAGCCTCATAAAGTCCTATTTATCCGAAGTGGTGTATTTTCCTTCATTAGTGGAGAGAGGTTTGAAAAGTGAGCCTATGAAGTTTGAGATTTCACCTTTTTTGTTTGTGGATGTTGTGCATAATATTATCCGGGGATTATGGCTATTGGTTTGTGGTTTGATGGATGTTTAAGAGTCAATAACAAAAGTGAAATTGGCATTTGAGATTTCTTAAAGCTTAGGTGACATTTAATTATTCTATGTGTTGTGTGTTATTTACAATTTTTGAGACATTTGTGCAAATTAATTGTTGTGTGATTTTATTATTTTGAGTTAGGATAGTTATAGGTAAGATGTTTGTGGGTATCATCACTGGAAGCCCTCACGAGACTACAACTCATCCTATTAGGACCGCCTAGGGGTTTAAAGGCTTATTGCATACGCTTAATGTAATTTTGTAAATAGAATAAATTTTCTTTTAATTTTTCTTTTAATGTCTCCTTTGAATTTATTCATAGATCACTTTTTTTGCTAGAGACTAGCAAGAAGCTCGTTGAGGGTTGTTGATAAGAGTTAAATTATTGCATTTTTGTTATGATTTAAATGTTGAAATTTGTGTGAAATTGTGTTTATTTGATTATTTAATCCACAAATATCATTTCACGGGTATTTCGTGTTTAAGGTGCAATTTCAGGAAAAATCATGATTTTGGAGAAGTTTGGGACAAATTGTTGCTGCCAAGTGTTCATCTTCAAGAGTTTTTCATCTCTTCTCCTTAGCTTTCATTTTCTGCAGTTTATTCAGATTTTTTATTCATGGATTCAATTGAGATAATGTTTGTTCTTATTTCCATTATGAACTAATTCATTTTTGCTAAGGCTATGATGTAGTTGAATCAAGAAAATATGATTTCTTTTGTTATTGTTATATGAGTTCATTGTTTTCAAGTTGAGTATTTATTTCCATGCTTAATGTTTTAGATTTCTGGCCAAGATTAGAGGATTTGCTGCATTATATTGAGACCGAGAGGAGATGTGTAATGAATGCTTCTTGTGATAAATACCGTATGTTGAATGCGAGTGTGAGACCTAATGCATGATATATGTGGTTATTCTAGAAATTCCATAAATTGTAAAGTGATTGTTTGTGATTAAACTTCATAGAAATATTGTTGGTTTTCATAGATAAGTAATTCTAATATAACTCGAGCGAGAGTATTAGGTAAATTTGGGTTTTCAACCATCACTTTTAGCTTTGATTCTCATATAACATGACTTGAAATCGGATTGAATTGATTTAGCGAAATCAAATACCTTAGCGTTTTTAATCATTTGTGAACAACATTCAATTGTGTTATTTGCATTTATTTAAGTTAATTTGCTTCTTAAACAATTTCAACAATTCGGTTTTCAAATAAAATTAGGATTAGTCAATTTCGGTACTTAGTAACGCCATTCCTTGTGGGTTTGATATCCGTACTTTTGTACACTTTATTACTTGAACGATTCGTACACTTGCGAAAATATGCATCAAGATCCTTCTTTTCTTATCTTGTTTGACCAAAATATGATTCTTTTTTTTTAAATCATACTTACATACTTGGATAGAAAGTTTGATGATTCTCTAGAATGAAATAAAGGAAAACCTAATTTCAACAAGAATAAGAAAGTCAAGCAAGAAAAAAAAGAATTGAAAACTTGAACAATCTACCACTTTGTTCTTCCTTCTGTTTTCTTTTTTTTTTCTCTTTTTTTTATTGTTTCTGTGAATAGAAAAAACACAAAAAAAAATCACAAACCTAATGAACAAAAATTCAGGAACTCGATAAAAAGAAAAAAAAAAGTACGACAAAAACCATTAAATCCTTGATAAGTGGTGTAAACGATAAAGTTTACGTCAAAAAAAATAGGGAACATAGGAATAGCATGGTTCTACTTATAGGAATTGAGCCGAGCTTCGATTTGATATGCAATAATATTCATTTCGTTACCCAAGTCAAAAGTTATGGCTTTTTAAAGTTACAACTCCGATTTATCAATTTTTCTTTTTCTGAAACTATAAACAACAACAAGCTATCTTTTTTTTCAAGAAAAAAGATGGATTAAAAGGATAATAAATATGAAAGGACAGATTTTGTTTTTCAAAATCAAGAACTCAAAAAATGATAGATGTAGATAGTCCTTAAAACCCTAACCTTTGGCATGATCGGATTAGAACCCTAAGGAAACAAAGTCCTTAAAAACCTAATCTTGAGACACCATAAAGGATGATAATTCCCTTTGATAAGTTGAATTCAAGCATTCAATCAAGAACACAAGAAGGAAAAGCAAGAAGCTTTCTGAAATAAAGTTTTTATTAATGATATATGGTCTACCTCCAAATTACATAGCTACTCTTTTTTATAAACAAGAAACCCTAAAAAAAGACCTTATATGAAATGGGCCTAATGGGCCTATTTAGTTGTGGATTGGATCTAATCTATCCTCTATAAACAATAAAGACTAAAAAGACTTATGATAAATAAAACATAAAAGGCTTACAATTAATTAAAATGAAAATTACTTCCTAAATTAATCATTGCATCCAACTTGATCTTCCAAATCTATCCTATGTATAGGATCTTGAGAATATTTGTAGGATCTTGAGGATATTGAGAATATTTGTAATCATTAACTCGGTCAGCACCTCAATCTCCATTAATTTGTGATATTGTGCCTTTTAATTAATTGTTCTAGAACTGCTAGTTGATTTTGATTTATTTGATATATTTATTAAATCATCTAATTAGGGTTATTCATTATTGAATATACTCTATAACACACATTTTCATTTGTGTTTTTAGGCTAATTTTTCATGTTCCACCTATACGAGTTCAATTAACTCATGTAACTCGTGTTCAATGGAACATTGGTTCAAATCTGAACCCCTTTCTTGTAATGACTATGATGAAAGTAGGGGCTTATAAGTAGATTACTTAAGGGCATTACCTTAATTAAACCTTATTTTTCATAGTGGATAGTTAGGCAGTTCAATGGATAGGTAGTTTCCCTCTTAGGTCATTAATGTGGCTTAGGTTGATTTCACCTAAAAATCTCATGTTACAATCTTTATATTTCTGCATTATTTTATTTACACATGATTATATGTATGGTCGTTCTACAAATTTTTAATTTATTATATTTTCACTTATTATCTTTTCACAACCTTTTATAACTAACATAAAGCATAACTAACAAATATTTTTCTTTCAATTAGAATTAGAGTAAGTCATTAGATACATTTAGTGTGCCTCAGACCTTTTTATGGATCGTTTAAGAGAGGGTTTGTCTACAACCTGTGTAATTTACTTTGATAGGTCCAATTATCCATACTGAAAGGCTCGAATGAGAGCCTTTCTACGGTCTTTGGATGAGAGTGTTTGGAAATATATGCTTTATGGTAAGGAACTACCTACGGTTACCAAAGATAATGTTCTCGCTCCTAAACCTAGTAAAGATTGAACCATAGAAGATAAAACTAGTAGTAACTAGAATCAAAAGGGTATTAGTGCTATTTTTAGTGCTATGTCTTCTGATGAGTTTCATTGTATTTTTCATATTGATACTACTAAGCAAGCTTGTGATATTTTAGAGGTTGTTCATGAAGGTACCTCAGAACTAAAATGAACAAAACCTTGCATGCTTGAAGTCAATTTGAGAATATTGGAATGAAAGAAGATGAAACATTTTCTAAATTATATACTAGATTATGTGATATTACAAACACCTCTACCAATATTTAAGAGATAATTGATTATTTCAGGATAGCTTGGAAGATTCTCTACTTACTATTGCCATTGATGAAAACAAGGATATTGACAATAATAAAATAGAACTTGTTGGATCTCTTCAAACATTTAAGATGAGCTTTCGTCCTCCCATAAAGACCAAATATATTTCCTTCAAAACTACTACAATTGAAGAAGGTGACAATGAAGAAACAGAATTGTGACTCTTGACTAGAAAACTGAAAAAAAAATCTTCAACATAACAAATCCTTTAAAAAAGGACAATTAAGTTGTCAAAAGGATCAAAATTTGAGAGAACTCAAATCTGTGAGTTATGATGGTATGAAATCTAAACCCACTGGACCTCAAATTTTTGAATGTATAAGTTTTGGTTACTTTATAGTTGACTGTGCAAATAAGAAGAACAAAACTGGAAGAGAATTCAACACTACACTAGCTGACTCAAAGTGGTAACGAAAATATGCTTAATTCAGAAAATGGTTACACCAACTTCCTAGCATTTACTACAACTTTTGGTGAACAATTCAGTATGTTTGACATTGATTTTGATAATGAAGAAAGTGATGCTAAATTTTTATGTAAGAAATTTAATGTCATTAATATTAATGATGTGTTCATGGATTATGTGAGATGCAAAAGAGATAGAAAAATAGCATGCAGAAGTAACTAAACTCAATGAAAAACTAATGTCCTATGAAGTGAATCCATCAATACTAGAAAAAGAAAATCTTGATGTGAATGTATTGATGATCTCAATTTGAGTCTTGCAGGTTCATAATAGGAAAAACAAAATTTGATGTAGGAACTTGAACAATCCAAGGAAGCTGTGAAGAGACTTACAATTGGAGCTGAAATGTTAAACAAAGTTATTGACTATGGAAAACCTTTTGGCATCAACCTTTTATTCTCACATGATACGAATAGAGCTTCAACATTATAGACTACTATAGTAAGGCCTACTAACCCCACTCCTACTATTATTCATTATACACAAAGAACAATTGCACATGTGATTGAAAAATCTATTAAGTTTGTGCCTATTTGTAACCATTATGCTAAGAAAGGTCATATTAGACCATATTGTAGTTTTCTTGTGACATACCTATATTTTAACAATGCTTTTCATGCATGATATTCTAGAAATAATTTTCATCATCCATACATGAATTCTAAATCTCCATCAATGATGAAAAAGAAAAGAAAAATACAAAATAATGATAAATCCAAAAACTTATCTAACTCAATTGATCCAAATTCAAAAATATAATAAAATCAAAATTAAAGAAAGTTTGGGTTAGAAAAGATTATCTTTTTTCAATTAATTGACCACCTTTCTCTTTCACCTAGGAATATTTTGTTATATGCTTGATTAACCTTAGGTGAACATATTAGTTTGATGGCTTGATTTTAATTTGATTTTTTTATCTTAGTTTTTTTTGTTCTTAATTTTTATTTAAAAAAAATTAAAAATCCCACAAGGAAGTAGACTACCTTAACATTGACATGAACATTACACCCTCATACTTTAGACTATGTCTTTAACAACTGGATACTGTGACTTATGCACTTACATATCTTATGAATCTAGTGATCAATGTCAACATGTTCCTATTCATACACTAAATGGACACACATGCATGTAATGTATGAAATTTATAATTGATTATATGAGTATCTAGTGGCTTAAAGAACCTCGATTTCTAGAATTATGTTTGAGCTCTCTCTTACACTTTATAAATTGCTACTACAGAGAGACACCTAGTTTGAATAGGGCTACCTACTATGATTTATGAAGCTACCATAATAAGCAGAGAGGTTCATCTTATAACTAGTGTGAAAGTCATCATTCTAGGATTTTGGCTTGTGCATATTTCCTTATATTAAAGGAAAAAGAAAAATATAAAAGTAATTACATGCATAAAACGAAAGAGCCACAATTGATTATACAAAAACAAAATAACCAATCCTTTATAAAAAATAAATAATAATACATTAGAGGAATGCAAAACAAAATTGATTAAAGTTCTCTCTTAATTAGTTAGTAATATTTTACTTTGTGCAAGTCTGAATTCAATTGCAATTCTTTCATAATTGGTAATACTTTTTTTGTAAATCTTTCATAACTAATCATGAATGGACTAACTAAAATACTAATGTTGTTCCAAAACTCAACTCACTTGTGGTGACTGTGGATATGTCATTATATATGTGATCATGTTTGTGTGTATTCCTTACATATTTTTATCTTGTTAATGACTAGTCGCACCTTGAACTCAAATTAATTTTTCTCATGTGTGTGAAATGTTGTAGTTATGTTTGGATTAATCTACTACCCTCTACTAAAAACAAATATTTTCATTTTTACTTCATGCTTGATTCATCTATCTATTTTTATCTCTTGTTTGTATTTTTGTTATTTGTATGACAAAAAGAAGGAGAAAATTGATATAAAAAAGTTGAAACATCAAAAAAGGGGGGGGATAGTTAATTTAGGGGAAGATTTTTATTTTTAAATTACTTTGATTTTTTTTTTGGAATATTTCACATAGGGGAGTTGTTTTTAATTTCTATCATTTTTTTAATCTTTTTGTTTTTTAACATTCTTCACTTTTTTATTATTAGATACACTTAACTATTGTGAACAACAAGTTTGTTAGTGTTTTTGTTTTTCAGTGTAAACAAGAGCAGTCAAGATTCAAGCAAAGATGGTTCACCAAATCCTAAGATAGTTCTACTATGTAATTTTTTTCTCTATAAGCGTTATGTAGTGAGAGAGAGGTTTTGTCACTAAAATATGGGAAAGGGGGAGATGGTAAGGTTGTGAGTGTTAGTGATATTCATGAACAAAATATTTCTATGTAATATTAGTTTCTAGGTGTGGCTTTCAAGAATATTTTTAAGCGGAAGAAACTATCGATCCTCAACAATCACATCTCAGGTATATCTATGTTCCCATGGACGTTAGTTTTCATATTAGACACATAGGAACATTGTTCAAATAGGTCACTAGATCAATCAAGTGGTGACTAGATCAATCAAGTTTTAATTAAAGCTAGCTGAATTACTTTTTAATATGACTATATTGATCGAACTATTAACTCGTTCAATCGATATTTATGACTAGATCAGTCCACTAATTTTTAAATTAATTAATTTTTTCACTAGATCGATCAAGATTTAACTACATTGATCAAACTATTCATAGTCAATCAATCAAGTTTGACTTAATCTACCGAGTGGCCATACTTATTCGATCGATTAGTTTTCAAATTTAACCTAATTTTTACTCGAACCAATTATTATTTTTACTATACTGTCCTTATGTTGTTAAGATCTTTTAAATAGTTTTAAGGACAGTTTTGTAATTAAATTTTGACCTAGGGTTTCAACTCATGCTATTTAATTATACCACTAGTTTACAATTTTATTAAGCATACTATAACATTATTGAGCATTATTCTTTTCATCTTATTCTCTCTTTTGTATTACTAAAACTATTCAAGTAGTTTTTTCATGAAATTAATTTTTCAAACATTTGCGGTCATGTTTCATGAATTAATAAGCCTACAATATTTATGATATTGTGCTTTTAACTCATTGTTCTAGAGTTGCAAGTTGATTTTGTTTTATCTGATATATTTATTAAATCATCTCATTAGGGTTATTTATTGTTAAATTATTCTAGGTCACATATTTGCACTTGTGTTATTGTGCTAACTTTTAAGGTACCAACTGTTTGAGTTTGATTAACTCGTGTAATTCGAGTTCATTAGAATATGGATCTGGATCCGAACACCTTTCTTGTATAGATTACAATGAAAGAAGTGACTTAAAAGTAGATTACTTGGGAGCATTACCTTGGTAGGTAGTTTGAGTCATAATCTTGTAATTGGACCTTATTTTTCATATTGGATAGTTAGGTGTTCCGGTAGACTTGGTGGTTTTCCTCTTAGGTCATTGGTGTGGCCTAGGTTTTTTTCACTTAAAAATCTTGTGTCATTTTTTATATTTTTACATTTTTTTTATTTAGACACAATTACATATCTGCCCATTCTTTGAATTTTAATTTGTTATACTTTTTATGATTATCTTTTCACAACTCTCTCTAGCTAACACGAACCATAACTAAAAAAACTATTTTATCTTTCAAGAACAAATTAAATGATTTGAATAACGGATTATATTTGCTGATTTTTTCCCTTTTTTAAATAAGCAAACTCCCACGGTTATGTAAGTCCCTAGAATTCTCAATTAATCAATGACTTCATAGGTCGGCCTTGAAATTAATTACTTGATAATTTAAGGAAAACATATAAATGAAGATCCTCAATTGATTAATAACTTCCTTGGTTGGGGCTAAAATTTGTTAATTGGTAAACCTAAAGTAAATATATTCTTTAATTATAAACCAAAATTTATTTCATCATTAATTTATAATTAAAGATATTTTAACGATTGAATTTAATCTCATTTAATTAATAATTTCCTTGGTCGGGCTTAAAATTTATAAATAAAATAAAAGTATACTCTTATTCATTTATGTGCAAATAAGCACAGGTGATGTTTTTTAATATGTAATTCTAAAATATTTTCTTTATTTATAAACCAAGATTTGATATATCATTAATTTATAATTAAAGATTTTAAGAACATAAACTAGAAATGAATAAAACTCTTATTTATTCAAATCCTAAAATTGTTCTTCCAAACATTGGAAGCAAAATAACTAAAATCCTATAATTCATAATTAGCCAATCATAAATAAATTAACAAAAGTTAATTCAACTATGAAAGATATCAAACTATAAAAAGAAATAAAAGATATAACAATTAAAAATACTCTTTATTGTTGAAAACGATTCCATATCTTTAAAAAACTTGTCACTGGTTTCTCTAAATCCTTCGATCTTCTTCGTAATAAGAAGGTTCTCTTTTTGTATCTATATATGATGATGGAACAACTTTTAAAATTGGATCTAAAAACTAAACTAAACTAGTGGCTATACCTCTTGTAAACATAAGAACTAACTAACCTAATAAGAATGTATGTATGTATATTTATAAGAAGAGGCATTGAATAGAAACCAAGATCAAAAATATAACATTGTATGCTACAAGTTGTTTCCTGTCGTAGTACAAAGTTCAACCTAAGAGGGCTATGCCATGACACACATTATTTCTCACTATGGCACTCAAAGTTCAACATGACCAATAAGTTTTTCCAAATGGTATTTGTCTTGAATTTTCCTTATACCCACCCCTTACACATTGTTTGGTTCTTGATATAAGGTAGGCTTACCTTACTCTTTATAGCTCCTAGGGTGATACTTGAGTGCTCCAAATATTGTGTCTTTTTGTGTTGATATTATTTATCTTTTTTTTATCCAAAAAAACTTGAAATACAACAAAACATATTCATAATTTTGATCAGTTAGATTTGCATAAATAATCAAATAAAATTCTATAATAAAACCTATTTATTTTAATTACACACAATAAAATCATGAAATACGAGTTCTTTTCAAGCACTTATCATCCATGTACCAAAAGAAAAGAGAAAATTTAAAAAGCTTAATCAATTTGAGTTTGTATGGAGTATCATAATTACCTTCTAAATATTGGTAGGGTCGTAGGTTTTCAAGCACTTATCATCCATGTACCAAAAGAAAAGAGAAAATTTGAAAAGCTTAATCAATTTGAGTTTGTATGGAGTATCATAATTACCTTCTAAATATTGGTAGGGTCGTAGGGAATTTTTTTCTTTTTTACAATTGCTTGACTTTTGTTTTTTGGTCTATGGTGTTGGATAAGAGACTAAAAGTTGTAATATGGAAACAAAAATCGTAAACCAAGGCCCAAACAATTTTATCAAAGAAAATAAATAAATAGATAAAACATAATATATGACTTGATTTGTAAAAAAGAGTGATTCTGTAAATAAGATAGCTAACATTGATTGTTAAAAATCAAATAAATCTTGATTATTAAATGAAAAAAAAAAGTTGCGAGGAAAAGAAAAAGAATTTCCTCCACAATATGTTCTAAAACCTTTAACCATGTTAGTAAAAAGGAGTATGTATGAAATTCTTTAAATGTTAAGAATTGAGGGTCTTTCCATTTTTCACTTTAATTCCACTTTAAAATGAATAATTTTTGCAGGAAAAAACTTAGGAAACTCCAAAAGGTTAATTATAAACTTTGGGATTCTTTTGATTTTTTGTTTTAAATTATTAAATAATTAGCAGTTCACATAATTAAGCAAACACATTAAGTTTAATTAAAGTGCACCATAAAAATCAGAAAAATAAATGAAAATTTTCATTCTCGTATAAGTATGATGTAACTGAAAATGAAAAATAAAATACTATTTAAATTTACAATTAAATATATTTAATATCTAATCAAAAAGAGTTATTTTGAAGTATGGAGTTGAGAGCCTTTCTATTTTCACATCTTATTTTTCATTTAAATGACATCGTAATTAGTGTTAAATTAGGCAAGGTAATTATTAAGCAAGGGCATTATATTTAATTAAAGCGAACCATAAAAATAAGAAGAAAAAATGAATGAAAATTTTCATTCTCATAATTGAAAATGTAAATTATGATTTAAATATATTTAATATCTAACAAAAAAGAGTTATTTTGGAGTATGTATAATATTAATGGCTAAACCAATTTTTAATATCATGTAATAATTTAAAGTGGCAAGCTTGTAAATAAAGAAAAGTAAGATTAAATTAGTGATTTAGTTTTGAAAGCACAAACTCATGTTTTTATATTATGTATAAGATAAGATTATATAGGAAATATTAAATTGAATATTGCAAATTGAACGCATCAGCATGCTGCTTAGTTGGACCTGCCGCCATGCGGAAAACTCTGTTTGATAACATCAGGAATTAAGAAAATTTCATTCCCCAAAGATATTTGTATTATAAGAAACTATGAATGAAGGTCAGAGTTTACAACATCTTAGACATGCTACATGCTTCCATTACTGGTGGATGCTATTTAATTCTGGTGGTGAGTTTGGGCATGATTCGTTACAGGTTTTTAATTAGCTGCTGTTTCTTTATTCAATTCGAGGTCTTTGATCCTGGTATCTCTTCCTTTTGGAGTGGGTTTTGTATCTAATGCTAGTACCGACCACAAGGAAAGAAGAGGTTAATGGGAGATTTTGAAGGATAGAATCACTGTTACAAAAATGTGTTTTAAACTCGGTCCATACTTAAAATGTAAAGTTGGTTAACCGGATGAACCTACTTTACATTTTATAATTTTTTTAAATTTTTATTCTCATTTTTTGAAAATTCTGTATTCAATATTCAATATATATAGTATAAAAAATTAAAATATAAATAATAATACAAATAATTAAAAATTTAAATATAATTAATTACTTGATAATTAAATTTATTATAAAAATAAATAATGTATATACAATACATATAGTTAACTTAAATTAAAAATAAAATAATGTCGTCAAAGTGTAATTGGATTGTGCGAACAAACTTGGTTGATTTAGAATCACCAGTATTGTGACAAGGAAACTGGACAAAAATAATTGATCTATATAACAATTCATTCTCCTACATACATAGCATGTAAACATCCATCAAATAAGCAGTTTAAACTTTAGAGACATACGAATAGAGAAATTAAATCATTATAAATATTACCATAAAAAAGAGATTACCACAGCGACATCCGAGTGATATAACCCTTCGAACTCATATTAGCACTTTATAATCAATTGTCTATAAATATGAAGTTATCTAGAATCTATGCCGGTATTTTTAATACTATAATGAGCTCTAAATATGAAATCAAGTGTAACTCTGATTTGTTACTTGGCTTGTATGAGTTTTGGTGCCCATGAACATCTTACAAAATTGTTCCATACGTTTAAGGGCACCAAAACTCATACAAACCAAGTAACAAATCAGAGTTACACTTGATTTCATATTTAGAGCTTATTATAGCATTAAAAATACCAATAGAGATTAAAGATAACTTCATATTTATAGACAATTGATTAATAAAGTGCTAATATGAAGTTGTCATAAGGAAAGTAAGTAAGAGAGATGAGATAAAGTTTGGGCCAAAAACAGGTCCATCAAACAATGCATTCCCCTAAATACATGAGCACATAATCATCCATCAAACAAAACATCCATCAAACAAGGGAATTCAGACACATGAATAGAGAAATTAAATCATTAAAAAAGTTACCATTATATTGTCATATGTTATTCAAGATCATCCGAATCTTCTCCTGATTCTTTTTGTGATGATATAATTTGAACCATGTGTTCTACCCATTCCTCTCGTAAATCATTAAAAATTTGCTAGTCATATCCCATCTTGTTCCAACCAAAGAACTACATGTATTTAAAATCAATATAAGAATATAATTTCATGTATTTACAAAAATAACTCAAATATGTTAAAAACTTTATGTATATAAGTAAAAGATATTACCACATCATCAATTGGAATTTTGATATTTGTGATAATTTTGCTCATAAACTTCATGACATAATAACCACATATGACTCCATTATTTTGTTGTGGAACCTACAAAAAACAAGTGTACATGATTTTCCATATTTCAACATCTTTATTATTCAATTGTAAAATTAATAAAATTATTAATATTCGCTTGTACATACCATAACTTTTGTCCATATAATTTTATGAGATTTTTAAGGGCAATGCCCCTAAACTTGTTCCACAACTTACATGCCCTATCAAGGTTTAAAACGGTTAGTTTTTATTAAATATTACAAAAATAATAGAAGAAACTAATATCTAGCTATAACTCTTACATTTCAACAATTGCTTTTGTATCTTTACTCAATTCTATGGAAGCTGAGTCACAGTACCAAGCATGATTATTGAACAGATCAATGATTACCAATATCCAATGATCTTGACCTTGTTCAAACCTTAATGGCCAAGGGATTATCAACTTTTGATTTCTCTTAAGCGTTAATTCCCTATCACATAATTGTTTAGCTCTGATGCTAACATTCTTCTCTTGATATTGATTGACATGTGAAGAATCATAGAACATTGCTAAATGTGATGAGTGATTATGTTGAAGTTGATAATAGCACGTCCTATATAAAAGATATATATATAAATAATTAGATAATATAAATATAATTATATATGTTCTACATAAATGAAAGAAAAATAAATAGATTGAGGACTCACCTTGTCCACACTTGAATTATACTTAAATCGATCATTTGATATTCAAATAGTTTCAATATGCACTCGATTGATATATAAGTTTGGTCGAGGTCTACACCAGAAATTTCTATAGGAAGTGGCACAGTCCATCCATCATTTATGCTAGATGCCCTCCCAACAATAGTCATCAAAGTGGCAAGATTTCTGTTAAAGTTTAAAGCATAATCATAACTATACTTTTTCCAAGGCTTCTTCTTGAATGACTCCGTGCGTGATGATTGGTCACTAGACATAGATTTAGCACGAGATACTTACTTTGTATCTCTTAAATGTGCTGCATTTAAGAGTTCTAGTATACTAGACTAAAAAACACATTATGTATCTTAGTAACACATCAACCGACGCTACATCCTACGTGGATAGCATCGGTTCTACATCAAATTGACTTTAAATTCATTATAAGTCGTTTTTTCCAAAAACCAACTTTACACAGCAACTTAAATACCCTTTTTTGTAGTAGTGAATTGTTGGGTGTGATGAAGTATTACTTATCGGAGATTTTAATGATATGTTATAGCCAATTGAAAAATTAGGTTGAAGGCATCAATCGTGAGCATCCTTGGAGGATTTTTTAGAAAAACATTTTAAGGTGGTTGAAAGAAAAAATGAAGAAACTCATAGAGAGAATATTAATGAGTTCTGGAAATAACAAGAAACTCTGAAAATACTTAAATTCAATTAATTAGTTTCTAATACTCTTTACAAGATATATTTATGCTAAGCTAACAACCTAACTATACCTGATAATCATAACATAATTCTATTATGAATCCTTTTCATACAATGGTCACTAACCTATAAGCTAGTTACGAGACTTACGTAGTTTATACTTTGTTTTTTTATCCCTTCTCAAACTCTACTCTAGGCAAGACCATAAAGGAAATCCATTATTTGTGAAAGGCTTTGTTAGCACATCATCAATCTAATCTTTAGTGCATACATATCTAAGAACAAGTAGCTAGTTGATCACTTGTTCTCTAACAAAGTAGAATTCAATATCTATGTGCTTAGTTTTAGCATGCATCACTAGAATTTTTGACAAATGTTGGGTACTAACATTATCACAATATGCAACTGGTATTTCTTGCAACTGTACTATCAATTCTTACAGCAAAGACCTCAACCAAATAACCTCTATAGTAGTATTTTCTATTTGCTAGAGCTCCAAGAGATCAAACTATAACCAAAGAACATACAATAAGCACATGTGCTTCTCTTGTTATCAACACTAAAAGCCCAATCTGCATCCAAGAAAGAAACCAAATCAACTTCTTCACTTTTCTATAACAAGAGATCATGTGTTTGTGTTTCCCTTAGGTACCTCAACACTCTTTTAACAGCTTGTCAGTGTACCTCTATTGGAGAAGAGAACAATTGATAAATTTTTTACAATAAATTCTATGTCTAGTCGAGTTATAGTGAGATATTGTGATACTTCTATTACGCTCCTATAAGTAGTTGGATCAGTAAGCACTTATCCATTATACGTTGAGAGTTGCTTTCCAATTGACATAGGACTTGGAAGAGATTTTACGTCACTCATCTCAACCTTATCCAATAAATCCTTCAACTACTTCAGTTGAGAAAGATGCAAATAGTCACTTGTTCTTAGAACCACATTACCTAAAAAGAAAAACAAATCTCCAATGTATTTTAATGCAAATTGAGAATGAAATAGATTGATGAACTCTTGAATAATATCGGCACTTGTCTCTATAACTATGATATCGTCCACATACACCAATATTATAGTAAATCCTTATATTGAGATTTGTAAAACAAGCAGGCATCACATTTGAAATTGACAAATCCCATGTTAACCAAACTTGTGCTTAGCTTCTAGAACCAAGCTCTAAGAGCCTATTTAAGACCATAGAATGCCTTCTTAAGTTTTCATACCATAGGTATATTAGATTGAACTTCAAACCCCTAAGGTTGAGTCATATACACCACTTCATCAAGATTCCCAATCAAATAGGCATTATTCACTTCTAATTTCCTAATAACCCAATTCTTACTCAAATCCATAGAAACGGCCAACCTTATTGTTTCATGCTTGACTACTGAATTGAAAGTTTCAAAGAAATCAATGGCTTTATCTTGATGATAACCTTTAGCCACAACTCTAGATTTTAATTTGTCGAGCTCACTAGTAGGCTTTCTTTTGATCCTATAAATCCATCTGTTTCCTATCACTTTCATGTCAACTTCAAAAGGAACCAATTCCTAAGTCCCATTTTGAATAAAATCATCATAATCCTCCTTCATTAAATCCATCTATTTAAGATATTTACTTGCCTTAGTAAAGCTACTTGGCTCTACATTAGGGACAAAAAAAAGCTTGTGTGTAAACAACAATTTTTTTGGTTTTTGAATGCCATTCTTTAATCGAGTCACCATGGGATGTGTATTAAGAACATTAGAAAGTTGAGATGGTGCAAGTAGTGCAGGTGGTTGATCATACACCTTAACACAAGGTAGAAAATTTAAGGGTCTATGAGTCTCATGAATACCAAGTGGTGAATGAGGTAAAGAAATGGTAGAAGATGGTGATTGAGTAGAGGAAGAAGACAAGGAATGCTTATCTAAAATTGAATTTTTTTTTACTTAATGTCTTTAAACTTGGTTTCATTGTGCTTTTCAAGAAAAGGAAATGATATTAAAATTCAACATGCCTACTAGTTATTGTCTTTCCAAATTGAAGTTCATAGCACAGGAAACCAAGAAAACACAGTTGGTAGAAGGTGGTTCAAGCTCATGCTTTACATAAGCTCTAAGACATGAAAAAGCTAAAAAACCAAAAAATCTCAAGAACATGTAGTCAAGTGGTCTTTTGGGCAGAATAGCATTGGGTGAACTATAACTCAAAACCTTTTTGGGAAGTCTATTTTGTAAATAGACAACAGTTCTATAAGCATAACTCCAAAACCTGGTAGGCATGTCAGATTGAAGCAAGAGAGATAAATAGCCTTCAATAACTCTTCTTAGTCTACTCTCCATTGAACCATTTTGTTATGAAGTATCCTCCATTCTAAATTGAGAAAACTAAACTCTCCATCCTATCTGTTTTAACACACTTTAACTTGCACTCAAATTGCCTTTCAACCATGACTTTGAAAAATTCAAGAGCATATTGTTTTACTCTTAGCATAAAGGTAATATATCCATATGTACTTAGTATTGTCATCAACCAATGGTATTTACTTATATAAATAATAAGTGAAATCCACTTGTTAGAAAAAGATGTTTGAAATGATGTTTTGATTTATTTGTACTCGCTACAAATGGTAATTTGTGCCCTTTTTCTAAAGGAAAAATCACACTTAGACTCAAGTATAATATGCATAGATGGAGAAGCTAAACTTGATACCTTATTGAGAATAAAATCATAAACATGTCCTAATCTAGAATGCTAATTAACATTCTTAATTGAGTAACTGGCAAAAAGTGCCTTAAGAAATAGAGAAGAAAATTGAACCTGAGAAGATTAATTTGTCACTATGTATCTTATAGAGTATATTGTCACACATGTCTTTGAAGATTTCCTGTCCATTGAAGGATCCTTAACACAGAAATAAGTGAGATGAAATTCAACAAACATATTATTGTCATCACATAAATGATGCATTGACAATAGATTGGAAAAAGCTTCTGGTGAATGTAAAATGTCACTTACAACAACTTATAATGATTAATATCAAGTTCTTTTATTCCTACTTGAGAAATAGGAAGTAAAGATATATTACCTACTACCACACCTTCATATCCAACATATGGTGTTGCATTAGCAAGGTTGCCTTCATCACTAGTCAGATAATGAATAGCTTTATTATCAAGAAGTCAAGCTAAGTCATTCTTTCCACTTGAATCATAAACATTAGTAGAAAATGCCATAGGTGAAGGATTTACCATCAAAATATCTCTTAGCTAAAAGAATTTTGTTTTTGTATGCCAACTGATCTAGAATTGAGGTTTCTCACCTTTTTTTTGCATTTTTTTAGAATAACCACCATCTCTATTCTTTGGACTAAATCCTTTTGAAAAACAACCACTAGATGAATTCTTTTACTGTGATCCGGATGATATCAATAAATTATGTAGGTTTTGAGGCTCAACGTTAGAACTAGAAGCAGTTGAGTTTCTAGAATTGCCTCCAAAGACTTGCCATGAACATTGAGATTGTTGAATCATGCAACATGAGCTTGAAGAAGCTGATGTTCATCAAATATGTATATTGAAGAATCACTTTCTTTTTAGAAATTAGTAGACTTTGAACTTCTTGAAGAGTAGGCTCTACACTCCTCATATGGAAAGATGTAACAAAGCCCCTACAACATTGAACATGTATTTCAGAGATAAAGTTTGAAGACTATACGAGCGACCTGAAGTTAAGGAGTTGTGAAATTTTGAGGACAAAATTTTCTTTAACAAGGTAGGAATGTAAAATCCTATAAATTTATTATAAGTATTTAAAGTTCCTTAAAAATACTTTTGGAAAATATATTAAAGTATAGAGAATTATCAAAAAACAATTCTGTGAAAAATCGGATTGAACCGAAATAATTGAGTAAACCATCACATTTTCTTCCCCTTTTTCTCCCTCTCTCTAAAACTTTCTTTTGCTAAGTTGTTTGGGATTTTCAGCACATTTTGGAGGAAATTTTGGGGATAAATATCCAAGTGTTCCAGCCAAGGATTCGTAGTAGGGATTTTTACTATAACTTTCTAAATTCATGCATCATTTTGATAAATGTAATGGCATGCATCATATGTTATGAATAAAAGTAGAAAATTGGATTTCATAATTCTATAAGTAATGTTATAATATTATAAGTGTTATTTTAAATGAGATTCTCATTATAAAATATTTTTATTATGCATACAATGGAAAAGTTTTATATATAAAACGAGTTTCAAATGTTGATATAAAATGAATATTGAAAATTTGATATGGTATCTAAGAATTTTATACATACATCATGAGAATGTTTTTATATGTAGGGAGTACACCTTAATTTTGTCTTGCGGAGTATGGTACCCATGGGCTACTTGCTACAACTCACTACATGTACACATGCATTCTTTGAGGAATTTTGTCTATATGTTACCATGGATTATTATGGTTATGAATATGTGATTGTGGAATATTATTGTGGATTGTTAACCGTGATTATGTTACTTACACATAGGCCTCAGAGTTGGACCCCCGTTGTGTTTAGAGTTGCTTACACACGAGCCTCGAAATTGGACCCTCCATTGTGTTTGGAGCTTTCCATCTATTGGGTCTCAAATTTGTTTGTTGCACATGAGCCTTGGAGATGGACCCCCATTTTATTCTGGACAATAGATGAGGGCATATAGGACATATATTTGATTTATACATACACCATATGTGTTATGGTTGTACATAGGGTTGTAGGTGGACCTACATATGTCTTAGTGGTGGACCGTGCATGTGTCCTTGTATTTGAGTGGTCAATACATATAGGGTTGCATAAAGTTGATTGATAGTGTATAGCATGATTTTTATTAAATGAGCATATATTGAGATTTAAAAATCTCCCCACATTATATGATAATAATTATGATCATTATTACCGTTCAAATATTTTATTAGAATAAGTATGCATCATGATTAATTATTTATGAAAATAATATTTTAGAGTAGACTCCTATTAAGCTATATGTAACTCACTCCTGCTCTACCCTCTCTATTCAGCTACGTTGCTCGGGATAATTATGGTGAAGATTAGATGATCGTGAGTAGAGGATTTTGATATTACAACATTTGACATGAAACATTATTTATTTTATTAGTTATTATAATTTACATTAGGCACGCAAAGACTAATATGATAAATGTTAATTTACTTAATTAATGTATTTGATTGAAATTCATGACTTTTTTTCCTTTTTGAATAAAAAACTTCTAAAGGGTACCTAAATTATTTATAACATTGATTTTTAAATGATTTTTTTAAATTCAACTTCTCATGATTATTAGAAATATTTTTTTCAAATATAATTTAAAAATTTATTACATTTTTATCTTATGTACCCATTTTTTGGGACATGATAGAAAATTAAGGAGTCCTCAACAAAGAACAAATGAGATATGGGAGGACTAGTATGATTGACTTTCAAACCATTAATATTTCCACAAGACTAAACTTTATGTAATAAGGAAGACAACCCTTCGGCACATATCAAAAATAGATAAAGAGAAAGTGGATTGTCTTGTCGCAATCCCCTCTGAGATTAATAGTTTCCTCGTTTATCATTCACAACACATTAATAAGTAATAGTGGAAATACAACACATAATCCAAGAAATCTATTGGACACAAAAAACCAACCTTATCATCACAGCTTAAATAGTACCTCATTCGACTTGATCATAAGTTTTGCTCATGTCTAATTTCAAAGTCATTTGAAAGTTATTACCTTTCTTCCTCATTTTCAATGAATGCAAAACCTATAAGTCTTTTATATATAAAGGCACTTTGATTCTTACTAAAAACATGTGATACAACCATTTTCAACCTCTAAGTTATGATTTGTGCAATGAATTTATAAGTTACATTGCATATCCTAATAGGTGAAAGGTGGGCCACATAGCGAGGCTCATCAACTTTTAGAAATAGCTCTATGTGAGTGTAACAGTTAGCTTACTAATAGTTCTAACATTTTCTTCAAACTTTTCTCCCTCTCACAAAAAATTTCTTTTGCTAAGTTGTTCTGGATTTTCAACACATTTGGCAAGGAATTTTGGGGATAAATATCCAAGTGTTCAAGCCATAGATTCATGGTAAAGGTTCTTACTATAACTTTTTAAATTCATGCATTGTTTTGATAAATGTAATGTTATGCATCATATGTTATGAATAGAAGTGGAAAATTAGATTCCATAATTCTATAAGTAATGTTATAATATTATAAATGTTATTTTAAGTAAGATACCCATTATAAATATTTTTATTATGCATACATTGGAAACGTTTTGTATATAAAATGAGTATCAAATGCTGATATAAAATGAATATTTAAAATGTGATATGACATCCGAGAATTTTATACATGCATTATGAGCATTTTTTTATATGTAGGGAGTACACCTACATTTTTTCTTTAAGGGTATGGTACCCATAGGCTACTTGTTACTACACACTATTTTTGACACACTACAGATACGTATGCATTCTTGGAGGCCTTTTGTCTATGGTTCTGTATGTAACCATGGATTATTCTGGTTATGAATATGTGATTGTGGTATATTGTTGTGGATTGTTAGCCACAATTTTGTTGCTCACACATGGGCCTCGAAGTTGGACCCTTGTTGTGTTTGGAGTTGCATGCACACGAGTTTCGAAGTTTGACCCACCGTTGTGTTTGTAGCTTTCCATTTATTGGGTCTCAAATTTGTTAGTTGCACATGGGACTCAGAGTTGGACCCCCATTGTATTCTAAACAATAGATGATGACCCATGGGACATATATTTAATTTATACATATGTCATATGTGTTATGGTTGTACATAGGGTCGTAGATGGACCTACATGCATCTCAACAGCGGACCGTACATGTGTCCATGTATTTGAGTTGCCAATACATATAGGGTTGCATAAATTTGTTTGATAGTGTATAGCATGATTTTTACTAAATGAGCATATATTGTGATTTAAAAATCCTCCTATATTGTATGATAATAATGATGATCGTTATTACTATTCAAAATTTTTATTAGAATAAGCATGCATCATCAATAATTATTTATTAAAATAATATTTTAGAGTAGACTCCTACTAAGCTATATGAACTCACTCTCACTCTACCCTCTCTATTCAGATGGGTTGCTTGGGATAATTATAATGAGGATTAGATATCGTGAATGGAGGATTTCGGCATTACTAGATTTGGCATGAAATGTTATTTCTTTTATTGGTTATTATAATTTACATCTAATATGATAAATGTTAATTGACTTAATTAATGTATTTGATTGAAATTTATGACTTTTTCCTTTTTGAATAGAAAACTTCTAAAGGGTACCCGAATTATTTATAACACTGATTTGTAAATGATTTTTTTAAATTGAACTTCTCATGATTATTAGAAATATTTTCTTCAAATATAATTTAAAAATTTATCCCATTTTTATCTTATGTACCCATTTTTTGGTACATGATAGAAAATTAGGGAGTCCCAAACAAAGAACAAATGAGATATGAGAGGACTAGTATGATTGACTTTCAAACCATTAATATTTCCACAAGACTAAACTTTATGTAATAAGGAAGACAACCCTTCAGCACATATCAAAAATAGATAAAGAGAAAGTGGGTTGTCTTGCTCCAATCCCCTCTCAGGTTAATAGCCTCTTTGTTTATCATTCACATCACATTAATAAGTAACAGTGGAAATACAACACATAATCCAAGAAATTCATTTGACACAAAAAAACCAACCTTATCATCACAGCTTAGATAGCACCTCATTCAACCGAATCATAGGTTTCGCTCATGTCTAGCTTCAAAGCTATTTGAAAGTTTTACCTTTCTTCCCCTTTCAGGTTTCACTCATGTCTAGCTTCAAATTCATTTGAAAGTTATTACCTTTCTTTCTCATTTTCAATGAATGAAAAACCTACGAGTCTTTTATATATAAACACTTTGATTCTTACTAATACAACCCTTCTCGACCTATAAGTTATGATTTGTGCAATGACATTATAAGTTACATTGATTGTTGTTATGCTTGTCAATCTCTTCACCCACAAAAATATTAAGAGCTTTAAATTTTTGAATTTGTTATTTTATTTGCACAATCATTCTAGATGTGTTTCTATTTGTTGTTTTTTTTTTCTTCCAATCAATAAGAGCTTGTCTACTCCCTATCTTTTCTTTTTGCAACCAAAACCAAATTACTTCTTGTTGTTAAGCATGAGAAATAACTTCCTAAAAAATGGAAGAGAAACTTATCTTGTGAATCTTCGTTTAGGCCTTCCTATGGTTGAATCAAAGTTGAGCAATAATGTCATGTGGCCTGAGCCATACCAATCTAAATGGTGTAGAACATTGTACGAAAATACAAATAACCAAGATTGATTTACCAAGGCTTCATCAAGGCATTCCAACATAAAAGCTTTTGATTCTCTTCCATTCTTCCATGTGAACCTTGGCCCTACATACCCAATATCAATAAGTGCAACCTAATAAACAATGTATAAACTATGTAAGTCTTGTAACTAGCTTTTAGGTTAGTGATCATTGTACAACTAGGACTTATAACATAATTCTGTTATAATTATCACTTATATAATTAGGTTGTTAGCTTAGTATAAACACATCTTGTAAAGTGTATTAGAAACTAATTAATTGAAGTTAATCATTTTTAGAGTTCCTTGTTATTTCAAGAACTCAAGAATATTCTCTCTACGAGTTTCTTCATTTTTTCTTTGGTATTAGAGTTGAGCAAGAAGCAATTGACAAGCTTCTATGGTAGATCTTGTGACACATATTGTGTTCACTACAAACAATGCTTCATCTATATCACGTACATCTCAGTTTTTAGGAATGACTACTTGTGGAGTTTCCTCATTACCAAACAGTAAAAATGATGTCTATCAAACTAGATCATACTAACTTCTTGATCTGAAAGGAACAACTGTTGTGTTTAGCCATTTCTTATGACTTGGATCCATACCTCAACATTGGTTATGCAATTCCCTCATTGTTTATCACTAATGAAGCTAGTAACACAATATTGAGTCCTAAATTCTCGCGATGGAATCAAAGGATCAATATTTTCATGAGTTGGATATATAATTCTATGACAAAAGAAATGTTGTTCTACATCTATGGATCACCTTCAACTACAACAGCTCGAATGTGGACAATTTTTGATAGAGTCTATTCTTTAGCTAGATCTTGAATTATGGAACTACACACACAATTGCAAAAGGTTAGGAAACATTCATTACTTATGCATGAATTTTCATCTAAAGTTAAAGACATTGCAAATCATCTCAATGTTGTTGGTAACATAGTGCCTAAAATAAAGTTGATAATGTACCTCTCACGTGGTTTAGGAGGTGATTAGGATGATTCCACTTAATCTTTACTAGTGGTATTGTTTTTCTTCTCCAATTCTTGACTCAAAAATCAATTATTATCACTGGTCTTTCATATGATACATTGACCTATAATGGAATTTTTGTCTAATCCAACATATCATTCTGATTTCGTTGATATTATTAACCTGTGACAATCTTACAGATAATTCTAAATGATATATTATATTGTCAATCACTTTTATAATTATGAACTATCTGATGTAGTATGGTGCTAATCTTTCCTTTTATTTCAAAATAAGTTATTATTTTTTTAGGTTGAACCTTTCCTTTTATTTCAAAATAAATTATTATTTTTTGAGGTTGAACCTTTCCTTTTATTTCAAAATAAGTTATTATTTTTTGAGGTTGAACCTTGAGAAAAATATAGTCATCAATTTTGAAGTTCAATTGTCCACGATCAACTAGACTATTGACTTTTTCTCAAGAAATTCCTTAAGTATTTGATGCCTTAGAGTAGAAAGTAAAACATAAGCATCATCCATTTGTTGCTATCAAATTTGGTGTGAATTGTCTTATGAAAATATTGACAATATAATATCCAATTATTAAATCGAGACTTTGACAAACTAGTTTTTTATTCAACTTATTCAATCCAATAATTGCTACAATTCATTGAGAATGCTTGTATGCTTTGACAACAAACGAATGTTGATATTTGCTCACATAATCAATTTAATTCTATGAATCACTCTTTAAATGTCAACTTCTCTAGAAAATCAAATTCAACTAATGCAACCCATTTAAAAGGTAGATGATGCGCCTTTTCTTTACATATTTTTTATTGGTTATTCTAAGAGTAGATAGCTGAGAAAAAAAAACTTTTAGAACGAAAAATTTGTTCCTAAGACATCAAAACCATGCTCTATTACAAGCTATCACACCTCAAAAAATAGATATGTGACATAAAAAAGGGAAAAAATTTAAATTATATTTAACAAAAATTTTATTAATAATCATGAGATTCAATTTTAAAAAATTATTTAAAAATCAATGTTATAAACAATTTAGGTACAATTTTCCGTTCAAAAAACTCAAAGTCGTAAATTTAAATCAAATACATATATTAAATCAATTAAAATTCATTAGAGTAATCTTAACCTAACTAATCAATAAAAGAAATAAAGTTTTATATCAAATCCTATAACATCGAAATCCTCCATTCACTATCATCTTATATCTTCACTGTCATTGTTTTGAACAACGCAGCTAGAAGAGGATATAATGAGGATGAGTTATACATAACTCAATAAAAATTTACTCTAAAATATTATTTTAATAAACAATTATTCATCATGCTTATTTTGGTAACATTATTTTCGTAACATCTTCCAACGATAACAATCATCATCATTATCTATCATACAATGTGATAAGATTTTTAAATCACAATACATGCTCATTTAATAAAAATTGTGCGATGCAGTATCATACAATTATGTTAATTCAATACCGTAAGCTTAACTTTCCATATATCATACAATTAAACCCAACTTCTACTAATTTTTTCGTTTTTATTTTATTGAGTCAACTCCCCAACTCATTTTTTTTTCCTCTTTTCTTTGAACATTTTTTTTAATACGGATTTCTCATACTAGTGGTGTTGTACGCTTATATCTTTCTTTTGTCAATGTGCATCACTTCTTAAAGAGCATACAATATGATTACAGTGTATGAACAAGCTATGGGTGTAGGGGTACTGAGTGAGAGACAATTTTGGTAGGGTTTAGCTAACAGCTCTTTGTCCGATTAAAAACAGCAATCGATCTATAAAATCAATCAGGGGTACTCTACCACATAATGGAAACAACAACAAAAACTTAACTCAACAAGAGTTACTCCATAAATTGTTTACATGCCAATTCAACTATGCGCCCAACATAAATATTAACAGAAATTCACAACTTTTCTATTCATCATAAATTCAGTTTTTGTTGCTAATAGGACAAAGGTACAATTGCGTTCTATTATATGGTTTCTTCCATAAATGTAGATATACCACATCAAGTTTATGCACATCTACGATGAGTTTACTAGCAAGATAAAATTGCTTTATATATTCAACCCATACGAAGTTTGGCACAAACAAAGCTTTTTCTAGTTTTAAGAGAATCGATCTATACTGCTGTTTCAGTTATAGTACGACTACATTTTATAACAAAAGATATAACGGTAAAAGAACATTTCTTTTGGTTGTCTACAAGAATTAACTAGTTTCTGTGATTTAATCGTCAAAACAAAGACCAGTTGAGAGAAATTACTATACAAAAAAAAAATCACAATTCATATTTCAAACTGAAAATTCGGGTACACTGCATGCATTTGAATTCAACCTCACGTAGAAATTCTGTCTGCTGCCAAAATTTCTAGTAGGAAAGATTCCAAATGTAATTTGATGACATCGTTAAGCTTCAGCTTCAGAGACAGAAATCTATTTCTTTTAAATGTAGAAGTGATGAAGGCACAACCACTTTTAGGGGTTCGCTATGTTAATAGTACCACGATTCTACTTTTGGTACTTTTTTTACCCATATTTTTGAGGTAGTACCTTAGTGTTATCCCATTTTAAAAAGGTACCAATTTAATGTAATTTGTGAAGATTTTTCGCATGTTTAATATATTCATTCAATATTCAGAAGGTATACATTTGAAAAATCTCAAAGGTATAACCTCAAAAATATGGATAAAAAATGATAGTAAAAGTAGAATCTAGGTACCACTAAGGTAGAGAACACTTTTAAGATTAGATCCTATAGTGTGATGTGAAGCTTCTTTCAAAACTGTAGGGTGACTAGTTAAAGCACTAGCAATCTAAATGAGTCCTGAACTTAACAAGGGGAAAAAACAAAAAGAAAAAACCCTCCATACATGGGTATGTTTCGAATGAGTCAGAAAGTACCTATTGTATTGCTTGTGTCAGTTGGAGCCTACAGGTATCATTTTTAGAACTGCTGCAATTGGCATGCCGAGGAAACCGAGGAAAATGCTAACAAACCACATTGGCATACTGAGAGGGGTAGTGTTTGCAAATGTGCCCAAGAATTCAATAATTATGATTTGGAAGACAACTGTGCAAGCAAGCACAACCATAAACACATAATTCTCCAAGATGTCTTTAAAAACATTTATCTTCTCCATCTCTCTGGAGCTTATCTCATTGAAAACCTGACAATACCAAATACCAGCTCAAGTGAGTCGGATAGAAGGGAAAGAAATCAACACAATCCAAACAAATGAGGAAATAAATCAAAATATATCAAAGGAAATAAATTTTCATGGTCAAAAGAACTAAACTATTCTCTAATCACCTGACAGAAGACAAAAGAGTTGAAAATTAGTGTGTTCAATATCAAATCTGAATGGTGGCCTTCAAGATGAAAAGCTGCTTTCCCTCTGGTCTGGAGGTACCATATCACGACAAATTGGTACAGAGATTGCCCTATGATATTCCTCCACATCACATTACTGATGAAGTTTCCTTTCCGACCTACTGGTGTTCTCTTCATCAAGTCATCATTAGGAGGTTCTGTGGCTAGTGCAAGTGCCCCTAAAGTGTCCATGATCATGTTGACCCAAAGAAGCTGAACAGCAGTGAGGGGAGCATTACCTGAGAACATGTCCACCCATTTTTCCATAGTCAAAATCATTGAGATGAAAAATAACACAAGACTGAAATACAAAATATTTACACGCCAGAGAAAAGACCAGGATATGCTTACCTGTCAAACAGGCAGATGAAAAGTTGACAATAAGGGCAACAATGTTTACTGTAAGCTGAAACTGAACAAACTTTTGAATATTTATGTAGACTGATCGTCCCCATTTGGCCACAGTTACAATTGTTGAGAAGTTATCATCCAGAATTATAACATCAGCACTCTCTTTTGCCACCTGAATATCATATAGAAGTGCCAAGTAAGAAAGTTGAATCGTAAAAGTATGTGTATATGGCTAAGCTGCTAATGCTTGATAGTTGAAACCGTAATTTACTTAGAAACGGCATTCAGTTTTGTTTATTGGAATAAAGAAAGTTTCAAGTTCTTACTAGTTGCTAGTAAAACCACTCTCGCCCAAATCTAGAGAGAGAGGCTCCTCCTTCTCTCTAGAACCCTAACCCCCAATTCTTCAAATTCTTCAATGCAAAAGGACTCGAATCAATAATCAACATGATATTTCCACACCAATTTCACTCTCTTCCCCAATCTCCAAACGAGTTCGCCATATTTTTTTTTTACCGATTTCTCTATTTTGGTCATTTTCTCCATTAATCAAGTGAGTGTCCATGCTCATTCTCTACTTCTTCATCAACCTTTGTTCATCACTCTTGGACCAGTTGGCTTCAATTCTGATCATCTGTCTCCATTCTTAATAGCTGCTGCATTTCTGGTTCCTGTCTCCAACTCCACACTTCCACTTGTTTGGGATTAGAGCCCCTACTTCTTCTATCCTCCACCCTTGTGCTTCCACCTAATGTCCTCACTCATTCCTGATCACCATCCTCAATCTTTCTTTGCTTCATCATCTTTTTGGTTTATGCAAGATACTTTTTGCCAACGCAGTTGTGCTTCTCATTTGACTTCCAAGTTTATCTTCTATGATTTGAGGTTTGGATTTTATAACTACTCCAAGAGACAGACTCCTCTTTGCACTAAACTCAACCATTGTGCTTCCACCTGATGTCTCCATCCCCGATCACCATCCTCAATCTTTCTTTGCTTCATCATCTTGGTTTATGCGTGATATTGTTTGCCGATGCAGTTCCTCTTCTCTTTTGACTTCCAAGTTTATCTTCTATGGTTTGAAGTTTGGATTTTATAACTTCTCTAAGAGACTCCTACTCTTTGTACTAAATTCTCTAGCATATATGCTGGTAATTTCTCTCCTGATAATGGAATTTTGTGGTATTATTGTGGTGTAATATCTCTATTCTACTGCTTGACTTTCGGATGGTGCCTGATGTGAAGGAGTCAAGCATTTGATGGTTATGGGTTGTTTCTTGGAGCTGGTTAGGCCTAAGTTTGCTAAGGCTGACTACTGTTCTGTTTTGCTACTATGTTTTGCTTTCTGTGTCTTAGTTTCAATAATGGTTATTTGTGTGTCTGTCTCTGATTTATGCATTTTATCCCTTGGTTTTGCTGCTGGATTATGTAGGTATCTTGGTTAATTCATTTGTTGGGTGTTGGTTTTTCTAGATTTGAAAACTAGTACTCCTTAGGCAGTTTATGGCTGTTGTTGGAGTTGAGTCTTTTTAGCTGGTATAGGGTATGGTTCTGGCCTGTGTCAAGTTTGTACTGTTTCTGCTTGTGTTTTTAGCTTTAATACAATTCTATATTCTGAAATATATATATATATATATATATATAATCATAGATATGGATGGCATCTTTAGCTTCAAATGGAAATGGAAAATGCCATTCAACGATGAAATCTTATAAAAAGAAAAATAACAATGTACAATGACATTCAGATGCCCCACATAGAACAAAGGTGGGTGTTGAAGGTTAGGCAATAATAACCTCTCAAAAAGAAGAGCACAAGCCCTCTCCAAGCATAGGGTTTAACATTTTCAAATAAATGAGAGGACTCACAGATTGTTCATAGACAAAAGCGTTCTATACTAATTATTGCATTGCAACATATTTTAGTATAGACTAAATGACATCTCAAATAAAAACACAAGGCAGCCGGCCAGCAAAACTATTAGGAGCACATAAACAAAAATTAGGAAAGAGAATAGGTTTCCCACAAAGTCCAGTTATTAATCTTATCATCAGCATACTAGATTTGATAATATTCCATTTATTCTTATACGTTTTAACTACTTACTAAATACACAGAATAAACAGATTATTGAACTAATATATCCAATGAACCAAATAATATTATATTATGTTCAGAAGGTAAATTTTGCTCAGACCTCAGTTCCAGCAATTCCCATTGCTAGTCCGATATCAGCTTCATGAAGGGCTGGAGCATCATTTGTACCATCACCAGTGACTGCAACAACGTCTTGAAAAGTGGTCCGTAAGTGTTTCACCAAGGTATGCTTATCCAGTGGTGAAGACCGAGCCATTACCTAAAATGATGTCAAATAGTTGTCCATAAAATGTCCAATTAAATAGAACTCTAGAAAGGCACCTAAATTTTGCAAGCAGTTAATTATATTGATTGCTATAGTAACAATTTTCAGTAATATGAACACAAATTTTCCAGATTTGCCTAACCATACATAAAGGAAAGCTGGATAAAGGGAAAATTAATAGTTTTAGGGCCTCAAGTTTATAGTACTTTGTGTATAATAGTCAAGAATGACATTTTTCTAGCAACCTTTAGGAAGTATTTTTCTTGGAAAACTTGCATGATCAAAATTTGAACTTTCTTTAACCAGGCACTAAAGTAGTTGCTGTGTAAGACTATGTATAAATATGTTGTAAGTCAAGAGTAACAACTAGGAAGAAGAAATTTCATAGTGTAAAACCGACCTGAATTTTTGGGATAATTTTAAACAATTCCTCCTCGCTCTTGTTGCGAAATTCTGGGCCTTCAATTGCTAAACCATCATCAGTCAAAATTCCACATTCTCGAGCAATTGCCTTTGCAGTGTTTATGTTGTCACCAGTGACCATCCTAACAGTTATACCGGCTGACCTACAAATAGCAACAGATTCCCTAACACCAGAACGAACAGGATCTTTGATACCCACTATTCCGATACATGTGAACCCATCAACGGGAATAGGACTTTCAATGGAGAAATCACTTTCAATATCCATATAAGCAAGGCATAAAGTTCGAAGAGCTTCATTAGCAAATTGTTCTATTGTTTTTTGTAAACTATTTACGGTTGCCACATCAAGAGGAACAACCTCACCTTTTGAGTTCACAACTTTGTCACAAGCAGCCAAAATTATCTCTGAAGCACCTTTGCAGTGTACCCGGTAACCACCTTCAGAAAGCTCTAGAACTACCCCCATTCGCTTCTTTGTAGAATTAAAAGGCTCAACTTTCACAATTTTTGTTGCTCGACGCTCTTCTTGGAAATCTCCACCAATAAGAAGACCGTATTCTAAAATAGAAGTCTCAGTAGGGGTTCCCAGTATCTCAATCCCATTATCTTTGGTTATAACCACTTCTCCTCCAGTATTGCTAAATATAGATTGAATTAGAATTCTTAAAGCAGAGTCAGGAATCCCAGAGTAGAAACTAGCAGTTTCCTTGGAGCTGCTCACTTCCATGATCTTCTCACAAATGCAAGTTTTAACTACCGTCATATGGTTAGTAGTTAGTGTCCCAGTCTTGTCACTACAGATAGTTGTAGCTGATCCCATAGTCTCACAAGCAGCCAAATTCCGGACAAGTGCCTTGTCATTCATCATCTTTTTCATAGCAAATGCAAGGCTCAATGTCACAGCCAATGGCAACCCTTCAGGAACAGCAACCACAACAATTGTAACAGCTATAGCAAAGAACTCCAAAATTTCCTTCGCATCATCCCCAGACCAAACCCAGTGAGACCCTTCTTGCAACTTGCGGCTAAATAATCCTTGCACAAGAACAGAAAAGGTCACAACAGCAAAAAACAGACCTATTTTTCCAATGATGGTTGCCACACCATTAAGTTTGACCTGCAGAGGGGTTTCATCAACTCCTCCTTCACTAAGAGTAGCCATTAGTTTACCCCACTGGGTTCTCATCCCAACAGTAGTGACCAGCATCTTGCATGATCCATCCTGAACCTTAGTTCCAGAAAGGAGAAACGGGTTCTGGCTGTTCACATTTACTGGTTCACTCTCACCTGTCAAACTGGATTCATTTATCAACACTGAAAATCCTGAAAGAAAAAGACCATCAGCAGGAACCTGATCCCCAATACTGAGATGAACAATATCGCCAGGGAGTAAATCATAAATTGACATCTTCTGCCTAAATCCATTTCTAGTAACCTGAATCGTAATTTTTTTCTTCTCCCTGTCCAAATCCTTGAATTGGAGAGATTGTCTGTAATCACTCGTGGCTGTGACAAATACAACAAGTAAAATGCTTGCAACAATTCCAAGTCCATCGTGTGCACCTTTGGGCCATCCTTCCATAACTATGCCAACAACCAATGAGACAAAAGCACAAAAGCCTAGAATCATAAGAGTCATATCTTGAAGAGCTTCCCACACATAAACAAAGAAACCCTTGACAGGGCTTTCAGCAAATTTATTAATTCCATAAATCCTTTTTCTTTTATTCAGCTGCTCCTCAGAATTAGGAAGTCCGCTACTCATTGATGTGGCTAGCTTGCTCGCAATACCCTCAACTTCGCCATGAACTTTCAGCTTCTCCCCATCACGGCCTTCAACAATGGATCCCAACTCATCCGCACAGATTTGAAACCCTGCATCTTTGACTTCCTTAGGTACAACGTAATCGAAAGTTAAGCCTGCAGGCAGAGCCTAAAGTCATATCTATATTCTTCAGCAGGAATACTATAAAAAAAATCAATTAAAAAAAACTGTTTAAACCGCAGCGTAAACAAGTTTCATACCATGGATAAACTGAAGTGCAGCTTGTGAAACCAGAACTGCAACTCTTACTTTCTCCTATCATTTTCAACCAAGAAAGATTAAGCCCCCAACTAACCAATGTCAATGACTATAAGTCAAGCAATGAATTACATTCACCAATATAACATTTTAATACATTTATTAAGATTAATAGTCCAAATATCGCCCAAGTAACATATAGGACCAATAAAGGAGTAAGAAACAAAGATGTACTCCATTGAATCTCAATATGGGGTCAAGATCTGCCCTAAACTCCAATGTAATGTTGACTTTTTTATATATATATCGGAAATATAATGGACTAGAATGTAAATCTTAAAGTGGAAGGAAAAGGAAACGCAAATAGAATTGGAACAAATAGCTCTAGTACACGTAACCAAGAAACTACTATGGGAAAAAACTTTGTTGATTAATTTAATCATAAACATGCCTAATCTGTAGCAAAAAGGGAAAAATTAAATCCCTAATCCTTGTTATTACTAAAAAAGCAACTGGGTTAACTTCTCACTGTTATTGACTTATTTCCAACACTTCGTCTTCTTCTTTTTTCCTTCCTCTTTTTATTCCCTTCATTTTGACCTCTCTCCGGATTTCCTTGACCATTGTTGAAGACAACAGTTAAGATTTTTTCCGGTAAACTCGTTAGATAGATTGTTAAAATTAAGAATCTACCTTAACAACTTAATTTTTCTCTTAATACTTAATTTATGAGATGATATTTTAATTAATATTATTATCTTATTTATATTTAATAGACTTAAATAAGATAAGTATAAAAAACAATAATAAATTACGAACTTATAATTTAAATAAATAAAATGAAATAATAAAGTTGATGAAATGAAACGATAAGATTGAATTTTTAGCAGCAAAGAACAAGTAAACCAGAAAAAAAAGGAACAAAAATAATTTAAAAATATATATACATATATACTACTGTAAAAACCTGATTGGATTTTCGAATAGCTTCAGCTTCAGAACGCTTGGGCAGATTAGCAGTGAATCGGAACCTCCGTTTTTTATTCTTCACTAACCAACAAAGCTTCCTCCATCTTTGAAGCGCCTCTTCTGAGGAGTTCTTAGGCTTTACATCCCCAAAATTCTCTTTCAAATAACTCTCCATCTTACTTCTTCTTCCTTGTAGCAAAACCTAGCACTAATACATCTCACAGATACACAAAACTGAAAATAAAAGCCTCCCTTTACTGAATCAAAGCAAGACGTCGAAGTTCAAACTCCAATCTAAAATAAAACACGTCAAACTCCAAAAGCTTCTTCTTCTTTTTTTCCACCCTCGTCTCAACAAATTTTATTGGTCGATCTGGAATTGTTTCATCTTTCCTGGTATAGCCCTCCCACCTACTCTTAACAAAAGTCAAGTGAATAATAATAATGATAAAACAATTCAATATGACCCTTCACAACTTCGAAGCTTGGTATCTTGTGTTTCTTGCAAAATAACTGCAAATAAATTTACCATCATATCTCAATATATAAGAAGAGCATAAATTTATAATCTAAATTACTCGAAAGCAGCTGACTTTCTGACAAGATGCTTTTTTTCTTTCTTTTATTGACGCGTTTATTTATACGCGTAAATTTAAAACATAAAAATTATAATAATTTTAAATTTTATCGATACAAACGTAACATATGCTGACAACTCTTAATAATGCCGGCTTATGTATTATTAACTCGGAAAATTCTATGTTTTACTCAAATGACGTATATTATATACGATGGGATAATTATTTTTACTACATATATTAATATAAAAAATATAAAAAATTTAATTCCATACATTTTTATTTAATATGTTACATTCTTATTTAAAAATAAGCATATTTGTGTAATAATGATAAAAAATAATAGTTTTTTGAGAAAATAAAAAATAATAGTTCTTGAGTAAATATTAATAATTACTTTTTGAGGATAACTGAATTAAGTTGTAGCAAACAAACTTAGTTCAACTGAGTTTTGCTAAACCATTTATATTTTTTTATAATTAAAAAATACACACACCTTTAATTATACACAAAAATATTAATATAAATATTATTTTTATTATGTTTTTTAAATAAAAAGGTAAGGTTTTATTTTAAAGTGGTTTTTTTATAAAATCAATGCGATGATTACTATTTGATAAATTTCTTTAAATAAAATTGCAAATTATTTATGTGATAAATGAGTTCAATTATTTTAGGTTATAAATTATGGAAATTGAATTTTTTAGCTTACGAGCAAGTGTGAAATATTGATTTATATTAAAATATCAAAGTTAAATTATAAAAATTATAAATTTATAAAATTATAAAAACTTTAATAAATCTTCAAAAATATCAAAATATTCTATTATTTATTTCTTAAATTAATTATCTTATTTAATAAATATAAATATAAATGTATTTTATATTTATTTGGAGCAATAAATTAAAAATATATAAAATAGATAGTTATAATGTTTAAAATAAGTATTTAAATTAATAAATTTATGATTAATAAAATTAGATAAAGATATTTAATGATAAATTATTTTTAAAATAATTAAAATCAATCATAAATGATATATTATCGATTTTGATGATAATAATTATATAATTAATTGTTATTTTATAACATATCATATTTATATATTGATATTTTATCTATATATTCATACAAATATATTTTAATATAAAAAAAATTAAATTTAAATATTGATGAGATATTATTGATAATATTAAATATACTTTCTTCCATCTTTACGGGTTTATTGAATGAATAAGCAGCTCTTCCCTTGAAGCTTCTATGAAATGGTTGGGTGAATTCCGCTCATTTGAAAAGTTAATTAAAATTAATTTTATAGAATTATATAATAATTTAAGAGAGGGTGATATAATGTTTTTTTTTTATTATTAGTTTTCAATTTAAAAAATATTATATAATTATACTTTATAAAAGTTATTATATTTATTTAATTTATTAATCCAAATTACCATATTATCAATAATTTAATTTAATAATAATGTAAAATTTCTCAATTTTATAATGTTTTTATTGGTTGAAAAACGTGAACCCTGTTTTGGCGCATTGTGGGCTGAAAGCGTCGGTGATAAAGGCACATGTGTGAGGTCAGTATTTGGCAGAAAGTAGCTTAAGTTTAGGTTGTAAACGCGGGATGGTGGGATGGGTATTTTTTTATCTATAATTTTAAATTTTAATTATTATTTTTTTAAATAATTTTTTTAATAAAAAATAACAATCCTTAAATAAAAAATAATGATTTAAATATTATTTTTATTTTATATTTTTATTATAAATAAAAATTTATAAAAATAATAAATATTTTATTTTGAAAAATTAAAATTTTAAGTCAATAAATAATAAAAATAAATGATATTTATATTAAATAAATAAAAATAAAATATATGTAAGAAAAAATACATAATTTTTTTTATTAAATAATATTGATAATATCTTATTATAAATTAATTATAAGATTTTATATTTTTTATATTTTAAATAAATATTTTGAATAATTTTTATAAAAAACTATATATTTTAATAAAATAAAAATATAAAAATATAAAAATATAAAAATATATAATGTATTATTTATTATTAGTTTAAATTTAAATGTAATTAAATTTATAAAAATATTAAATTTTTATATATTTATTAAAATATAGTATATAATTTTGAAAAACGAGACGAACAATACTATATTCGTTTTTGTCTCATATCATGTGATAAAATACTGATCTTTATTTTTCGTTACTCTTCGCAAATATACAGTATAACTCTCGTATATATTTATCCCTAAATAATTTTGATAACATCATTTAATTTGATTGATTTTTTTAATCTATTAATTTTATAAAATAATCAATTAAAAAGTTATATTATTTCAATATTTTATTATTTAAAATATTATTATAATAAAACATAATGAAAATAATATTTTTAACAAAATTGAATATAAAATAATAAAATTAAAACACAAAATTATTTAAATATATATTTCAATTTTAGTAAAAAATAATAAAATATTGAAATAATATAATATAATTAATAAATATTAAAAACGAATATCTATTAAATTTTTATATTAATTATGACTTTATTATTATTAAATATTTTTATTTAATTATGTTTATTCATTTAATAAATAATAATAATAATATTAATATTTTAACGTAAAAAATCATGAAAATGATATTATTTATCTTTAATTAATACTTTTTATAAAATTAAATGATATTATTTCTAATCTAAATAATTAAACAATATAAATAAATCATAAATTTATAAAGTTTACTTCTAAAAATTTATATAATTTTTTTCTTTAATTAACATCTAATTAATTATATTTGAGATGGCATTTCCTTTATCCATCTTTTTTAAAGAGAATATTTTTGATCAATTATACATCTAATAAAAAGATTAAATTAAATATATATTCAAAAGTACGCAAATCATAACAGTGTTCAAAGAAAAAATAAATTATATTCTATATAGTTTAAATTACTCAAATTCAATTATTGACAAGTTTTTACACGATCAAAATTTAAAATATCAAATATAAAAAATAAATTATTATGGCTTAATTAGTTGGTATCTAAGCCCTTAGATCTTATACTCATTCCAAAATAAGAACAATCCGAACTAAATAATTAAAATCACGTGCATAACAAATAATAATAACAATTAAATCATATTATCTTTTAATTCAAAATCTCCCGCATCTCCCTATATGTGTTTCATTTATAATAAATTATAAACTTAAAAATTAATATATATATATATATAATTAAAAAATGAGTTATTTATATAAAATATGACTAATCATTTATTAGAAAGAGATGAAAACTATGTAACCCAAAAAAAAAAGGCAAACTTAATTAGAAGAAAGTTGGAAGAAGAAAATATTAAAAACTCAAATGAGAAAATAGACATAACTAAGCTAATATATAATCACCTACAGATGAGAACCAAGAAGTATTATCAAATGTCATTGCTGATTTTGAGATTAATATATGTGTTATTTACATTTAATAGACAAAATGAAGGGTTACTAATTTAGGGATAATTTAAAAAAAATTATCAATAATATCTATTTATTCGTTACTAAATCTTAAATCTTTAAATATTAAACCAAATAAATTTAGAATTATTTTAGTTTTTGTTAATATATATACAAGTGTGTTTGTTTTTATTTTTTTTAATTGTGTCTTTTAATTACTAAACATAATATTTTTAATGCTAAATATAAATAGTATTCATTATATTGGATCTTTCATTCATTAATGACTCGTTTAAATTGTGTCAATTAATCAAGAGTCAAGGAATAAGTATGGATTTATTTACAAACTATTTAGTTTGCTTGGACGTGAAGTAAAATTTATGATAAAATAAAATTCTAATTTGTAAAATTTTATCCAACAATTATCAATATTTTTGCTATATTCTTATCATCTAATATTCAATTAAAACGAAATAAAATGATTTAAAGATCTTACTTAATGGGCTACAATAATTTTAGATATATAATTTTCTTAATTCAGAATTTTATAGATTCTAAATGGCTTTCAATCAATGCCTAGAAATCTACCAAATTATTATTATTCTTAATTTCATAGTTTATTTAATATGTCTAATAACTATTTTATTTCATATGATTTTATATTCAATTTAAAGAAATAATATTTAGAGTTTTATATATATTTTTTATTAACTAGGGTTTATATTATCTTTTAGAGTCGATAAATATCTATATAAAGTTTTAATTGGAAACAACTTTGAAAATACTTTCATGGACTCTTTGGTTTCTTTGAAAAATTTATCTAGACTTATCAAGAGTAATATTGTGGGATTCAAAACTGAACTTATCACTCACATGTCATCATATAACATCATCCTTTGATACCAAAGTTCTTATCTCATTATAGTTAGCGGGTGATGGTCCTCATTTTTTTTATATTTATAATATGTTTTAGAATGATTATAGTTAAGATGTCAACATTGACCTCGAGTCTCACTTCTTTAGGTGAGGTTCATATAATTTGGTATTAGAACAAGGCTCTAAATTAGATCAATCTATTCCTTTATTTTTTGTTTCTTGTTGTTAATTGTGTTTTCTTTATTATTATTTTTTCTATTCTAATTTAGCACTTGAAAAGGCGTGAAAAAAAAAGAAAGAAAAGATAAAAGATAAAAGATAAAAAAAATATTGTGTTGAAAATTAAAAAAATATATATATCAAGTTGTTTTGCTTTTGAAGTTGTAAAAATGTTTTGTACTAGATATTATGTCATGGTAAAGTATGTGACATAAAATTTAATAAGTGACATGGAGCTAATTATGTTAGCACTCTCATGCTTGAAAAATTAAATTTGATAACTTTGCAACATTCTGGATCATACAAGGTACCTTGAATGAATGATCGTGTGAAAATAAAGATAGAAAAACAAGTGTGAGTGAACTTTATAATATAGAGGTATATGGATGAGGTTTGGTGTGATGTGGTTCCAATGAAAATGACTCGTATTCTTTTGAGGAGACCATCGTAATGAGATAGGCAAGCAAATCATGATGAATATACAAATAAGTATTCATTTATTGTTAATAATAAGCAAACTATTCTTATGACACAAATGCATAAAGATTAAGTACAATTAAAAGAAAAAATGAATGAGTATAAAAGATAAAGTTGTAGATAAAATAAACTAAGAAAAAAAAAGATTAAGTTTAAAAGAGAGATTGAGCAAAATATAAAGAGGAATTTGGAAAGGAAAAGAGATTCATAGAAGAAGAGTGAACTAAACAAAAAATTTGAATTAAAAAAAGTATGAATTTGATAAATAGTATGATCTAAAGAAAGAGTCATATGAAAAAAAGAGTGAACAAGAAAAGAAAGAAAGTGAAAAACAAGAGATACAAGAGAAGGACAGGAAAAAAAGAAAAAAAATGACAACTTAAGTAAAAAATAAGAGGAATGAAAAAGAAAGAAAAGAATAAGAGACTTCAAAAAAAGTGTACAAAAAGAAGAGTTGAAAATAGGAAGAGAATTACAAAAAAAAAGATTGAACTAGAAAGGGAGAGTAAATATAGAGAAACGATAATGAAAAAGAGAAGAAGTTAGTATTCTAAAGGAACAATTTGGGAGAAGATAAGCTTGTTCTACTACTAATGAAATAAACTTTTTCTTTCCCTAGTATTATTGTTTTTTTAGGGCTTAGAAGTTGATGTCACTGAAGAGATTCCTAATGGTTTGCAACAAATAAGAGAAAACTAACAAGAAGTTGATTTTAAAAGAATCAAGGAACTAGTTAAACTTATAAGAATGATATTTATTATGTGACTTTGATCTTAAATTTGAAACCATTGATTCTATATTATAGAAAAAATTAATACCAATAAAATATAATTTAATTAATTAATTTGATATATATAATCAAAATTTATAGCTAATATTAGTTAAGGATGAACTAAGAAATGGTTAAGGCTAAAATCATCTAATCATTCTACAACGTTAAGGTACTTTGGTATTTATCTCTTAATAATAGCATTGTATATATGAATAGTTCCATAAATTTCATCATAAATGCATTTTAGTTTAACTCTTTAAAAAGACAAAAAAAATATTATCCTTAAAACTTGTAACGATAAAAATACTACTCATTATGTTCACTTCATACATTATCACTGTTAAAAAAAGTTTGGCGCATCATTTTATTTTGAATTATGTCAAATTGAAACTCGTTTAATATTATTGTGATATTATTTTTGTTACTATAAATTGTAGGACTATTATTTTTCATAATTTTCCTTTTATTTTTTGTATAGATGAACTTATAGCTTTCATAACTTATATAAATAATGCATCAAGAGTTTTTTTTTTTTGGAAAATTTATCACTAATGCCTCTGAGCTAATGCCCTTGAGGTTTAACATATCTTCACTTATACTTATGAGGTATATAAAAAGAGCTCTAATGCCCCTGAAGTGTATAGTTAATATCAACAATACTTTCGAATAGTTAAAGGCATTAACTTTCCATCAAATGATGTATTTTTGTATACTCTCGTACCAAATTATGACTAGCTATTTTACAACACTAGTTGTTACTTCTTGCATATTATTATTTTAAGGCAAATATTTAAGTTTCTTATTAAAATATTATTTTATCTTTATAATTTTCTTATGTTTGTTGTCGTATAGACTTATGGCTAGTTTCGTTGTCTTTTTTCTTATTTATTAATTTTATAAATGTTATAAACAAATATTTAATCATCCAAAATCCTTAAATGAATTAGAATTAAAATTTAATAGGTCCACCACGTTTTTCTCTTATGTTATTCATTTTCTTTTGTTACATATGATATATCTCAACTTGTTCAAGCCTTAATACTTTTCCGATAATGATAGAACTCTTATATCGGTACATAGTATGATGTTCAAATTAGACTTACTAGATAATAAAAAAATAGTGATTACACTCCATATTATTCATAATATTAATAATTATTACAATTCTAAAAGTCAGCTAAGAACCTTCAAGAGATTTTTAACCACTCATAGTTTTTAAATACATAATTACTAAATGAATAATTTTTTATAATAGAGAGTCTTCTATTGCTAAAGTTGTGTCAAACTAATGGAAATAAGAGTTCCTTTTGTAGGATAAAGAATCCTTATTTATAGTAGTGAAAAATCACTATTTTATCCCGACTTTAATAATTGCCCTAACTTTCTACTTTTGGCTTTGAATTTAAGCTTTTCATTTCCTTGGTAAGATTTTCCGACTAAAGATGTGAGTTATACATCTTTATTTCTCCTTTTCATTTTCTACCAACATTCATTTTGATGACATAAATGATGATGCATCTTCATCTTTTCGATCTTTATCGTGGTAATGCATTTGTGGTCCTTAGTGGTTTTCTTAGCGTAAAAATAAAATACCTTTCTATTTCTTGATAAATTTTCTCAACTATGCACTTATGAAGTTTAGTGCTATTTAAGTATATATTTCTATTTGATTGGTTCACATGAACATATCTTGATGGCATATTGGGTAAATAAGTTTAGCATAACACACACAAAACATGTCATAAAAAATTGAGCCATATCCTTTATATGAATGCATCATGGATTGATGGACATGTGGATATTTACGTTTATTGTATTTGCTATTCTTTGAGGACCCTCTTGTTCTTTGAACATGCTTAGTTTGATTTTTTCTTTCTATATTACTTGTTTTCTACTATGTGTAGATGCTTCTATTTTGTAGTAGTTTTAAGAGTATAATGCATAATATCTTTATCACATGTAGACATTTAGTGGGAGAGGTGTGTGTCAATTTTATTTTGTCAAGAAAAGTGCTATGTTTGTTTAACTTCCTATTTCTTGTCTTGTTTTTAAGTTATTATTGATGCCTTGTTCTTGTGGTGCTTCCTTCTCTTTAACATTACTTTGTATAAACTATACATAAATAGGACTATTAGTATAACTTGTTGTATGCAATATATGCAATCTCTTATTTCACATGTCTACCTATGTATTTATTTTCTTCTCTATTATGGTGAGTCATTACATATTTCTTGTATTGCATGCTTTTGCCTTGCTCTTGTCTCGGTGATATTCCGTGCCTTTTTTGCATGACTACATATATTGCTTCTTATTGTATTTTCTTTAATCTTATTGACAGTGTTGTATTTTTATTAAAATTATTACATATTTGTGTGTCTTATCTCCCTTATATAGTGGTATTTGACTTTTGTGTCAAAAAAGGGGAGAAGTTTCTATACACAACTTTATATTTTGACCATGTCATGTGTTACATGGGTAATGAGTGTAGGATTGCATTGCATCATTTTGCTTGACATGCATACACTTAGGGGGAGTTGTTTATTATTCTTATGTTTATACCTATGAAGGGGTAACATGATATTATATGGATAAACTATACATTGTTTCTGCATGATACATTCACGAGTGTGTTTTGTTCGTAAGTAGATGGAGGTTACAAGTGTAGATTAAAGTCTTTGAACTTCAATGTGTAGTGTGTACAGACCCTTATGTTTTAGATGAAAAATAGATGAGTTGTTACATGAAGATGGATGGAGCGCACAAGATGGATGCACTTGGTTTAGGTGTGTTTTTCAGTTTTTGTTGTACATTGATTTTTTGTTCATGGCAACAACATCCTTGGATCATCATCATGATCATCTCATGATAGATGTGAGTATGTATTTTTTTGTGTAGTGTTTTAACACGGAAAGCCAAAGGGGGAGAATGTAAGTCCTATTGTACTCTATATTTGTTATTGGCTTCCCGTGTGCAAAAAACAATGTCTATTTATTTTACTTAGTATATATGTTTTCTTTTGTATAAGGTTGATTACTATGGATTAGTAATACACACATGCACATAGTTAAATACACTTTGTATGCAAGCATATTTAGACACAACATAGGTTTGGTTATCATAGTGTGCATGCTAGGTTGAGAGTTATGGTTTTAGGTGAGCAAGCATGTAAAGGAGTTGATGTTATTGCTCTTTTTTTGTTGGTTTGGGTATGGATATTTATGGAATTTACTTAGTATTTTTGGAAGCAAAAAAAATATCTTTTTGCACCTCACTGCTAAACTCACCACCAATCTTGCCACCACTATCGCCACCACCTTTAGCGAGGTGGTTGGTGAGATGGCCAGCCGAGACTCTATAAATCCTCGCTCTTCTCTTATTTTTTTACGCACATTTTTAGTACCAAAACTCTACCAAATTTCATACTGAAAATCATGTCTATTTTCTTTGAATCATTTTGGAAAGTTTACATTTGAGTATGGGTCATTTTGTGAGTTAAGTGTTCAAATCATTTTCTGTGTACGTATATGATTTGATTGTGTGAATCCCTTACACTATTTGAGATCTATGAAGGATTATGTGTCCCTTAAAGTTGTTAGTAGCTACATGTGATACTAGTCTATAGTTATCAATCATACCACATTGGGTGGTATTAGTTGTGGAGGATAGTTGAGGTTCATGTGTCGAACCAAGTCATTGTAGAAGCGGCAAGTAAAAGTAGCGGTAGGAATTTTGGAGAGTGGTCCTAGATGATAGAGGCAATAGTAGTTTTATTGTCTATCATAGTTGTAACTGTTTTATAGTTTAATGGATTATTTGCTTCTGAGTGGTTGCTTTAAGCAACTTGGGACGTTACCACATAGATATAGTCTCTATGTCAGTTTACCTCGTTATATCACTTGTTATGCATGATCTGTTGTTGAGTTAGTATAAGCTAAATTTTATTTATGTATGTTTCAACATACTTAAACATAAACTTTGATTAGAAAACATTTTTTGTTTACTTCCTTTCTATTTGATACATAATATTTTCTTTTTAAAGTTATATACTTTTCCAATATTATATAATTCTAGATTCTACTGCGTGTTTGGTTTGGTGTTTACTATCCTATTCATACAAGTTGGGGTTGAGTCCTTAAGGAATTTGTATCTCCTTACCCTGGTTGTGCATTGGGTCGTGGATCCTTTCAATTTCTTAAAGATGTCTTCTATATACCTTTGAAAGATACCTATAACATGGTTTAATCTGAATGCTACAAAAGTCCATTGGAATTGTCTTTTATTAATGATATTAATTATTTTTCTTTGGGATAAAGTACCTATTGTAAATGGTTTCTTCATTCAATGCTTTGAATTTTATTACCATTCTCTTTTTTCAACTTATTCACTACGCCAAAAATGACTTTTAAAGTCGGTTCGGTGAACCGACTTAAATACGATGACTTAAAAATGTAAAGTTGGTTCACGCGTTGAACCGACTTTAATTTTTTTTTACAAAATTTACTCATTTTCTATTATACTAAAATTAAAACCTGCATTCGATTACTACATAATAGCAGGAAAAAAAAACCAAAATATATTTAACAAATAGTTTAAATAATACAAATAATTGAAAAATTAATATTAATTAATAGCAAAAAAATTACCATGGTATTGTCCTATGTTATTCAAGATCATCATATTTTTTTCCTCATGTTGTAATACAAAAATTACATATATAATAAAAATATTTATACACATAAATAATAAACACATAATATACAAAACAATATGAATAATAAGTGCATAGGATTAATAGAAATATTTACAAGAATAAATGAAGAAAAAATGGTGTTTTGTAAGTGAGAAAAAGGTATAAATATTTTGAGTATTTTGCTCAAAAAAATAGGGGATATAGAAGATAAGTGAGAAAGAGTAGAGGATAAGTGAAGGAGGTTTGTGTTTTTGAGAGTTATGTAGCATATGGAATAGTTCTGTCTAGGGAAGAAAGAAGAGAAAAGGAAATATCCACGTGTGTAGCATCGGTTATACGTGTCAACCGATGATATCCACGTAGTTTGTAGTGTCGGTTGATGTGTTAAATCGACGCTACACGTAGGACATAGCGTTGGTTCTATATGTTGAACATATGTTTCACATAGAATCGACGTTACATCCTACGTGTAGCATCAGTTTAACACGTTAACCGACACTACATCCTATGTGGATAGCATCGGTTTTTTAGTGAACCAACTTTAAATTCATTATAAGTCGGTTTTCACCAAAAACCGACTTTAAATCTCGACTTAAATGACCACTTTTGTAGTAGTGCTTTTTCGACTAAGAATGCTAGACTAAAGTGTGGTTAATTGTTTAGTATTATGATTTTTAGTTCCAAAAGTTCTTGAATTTGTTTTTCAAACTCAATCCTATCTTTTGGAGTAAAAATCATAAATTTTATTCTAATAACTTTTTTAGGATCTCTTAGTTTTATGTTAGCAATAATTTTAGATTTGATTACTTTTGGATCTAAAGGATTTTCTGAGCTTACTATTTTCAATAATTTTTTAATACTTATTAAGGCTTTACCTTCCTAGATTTCATTAAGAATTTTTTTTGTTTCTCTTCTATATCTAATAAAATGTTTTCTAAATAAGATTTTTGTCGCTACTTTGTATCTATCTCACCACATTTTTACTTTTTGTGTTATTGCATAAAATATAAGTTTGATAGAGTCGAAGCTTTTCTTATTTTGACACATAAATAGTTTCACCATTTAATATTATTAGACTTATTTTGTCTAAATATTGAATAAAAGATTGATATAAGTTTATTAAACTTATGGTAGGATTAAGAAATTTCTTTCCTCTTATGATTATATCTGTATACTTTAAAAATTTATTAAGATTTATTGTAGTATTATTAGCAATTCTTACAATTAAATATTTTGGTGCTTGTTTCTAGAGTTCCTTTGGGAATACATATTTACTAGCTAAACACATACTAGCTCTTGTATCTACATATGTATGTAAATGGTAACTAGTGTAACTTTTAAATTTTAATCCTACCTTAATATAAATAATGTTTGAATTTTTTAATACTATACAAATTATTTATTTTATGATGAAGCTTATTCATATTCTGAATCAGTTATTTCTTTCTCAATTTCTTCTAATAGATAAATATTACAAGTATCATTTATATCTGATTTCTCTATTGGCTCTAATTCTATTAAAAACTTTTTCAAAGATCTTTGCTTTTTGTGAAAATTCTTTTTTGAATTCTTTTTTTTATGATGAAGCATGTTAAGGCATTGATTAGCATAATGTCCTTCCTCATTACATATCCAACATCTGTATTTTTTCCCTTAAGGGCAATAGTTTTTATTTTCAGGTGGCTTATACCTTCTCTTATATTTTTGAAAGTCATATTTTTTAAATTTTATATCTTCTGAATGTTTTGTGTATATATGGGTTTGAAAGTCATTTTTTTTAAATTTATACCTTTTGCTTATAAAAGTTTATGTTACATCCATATTTTTCTGCTATTCTAAAATCTCTTGTATCACATTAGATTTTATCATTTAATCTTATTTGTTGATATTAATGCATTTCTTGATATTTAATGATTATCCAATTTTTAATACTTCTTATTTTTTCTCCCAAGGTGTATGGTATAGTTTTTTTTTATTTTTTTTATTCCATCATTCTGTATGATTTTATGTAATGTTCTAGGTAGTTTTGGAAAACATATTTCCTTATAAGTTTCTTGCATAGAGGGTGGTAACTTATGATAATACATTTCATATTCACAAATAAAGGAATCTATATAACATAAGTCACATATTTTCATATTTGTCAAATGCCATTTGGCTTAATTTCATTTTCATTGGATTCACTGATATGCCAACGATTGTCTTCTTTAATAAATTTCATGTATATTTCACTGACTACAATATTTAAATATTATATACCTGTGGGTGCTCCCACATTTGTAAATGTTGTTGTTCGGTTAAATGTATAAACTAAATTTTAATATTTTATGTCATTTTATAAGCTACTAAGACTCTACAAGCTAAAAGGTTTGATTGTGTGGTTGAAGAAGTTTGTATGATTACCCTCATACTGCTAGATCATTCATCAAAGATTTTTTTTTCTGTCTCTTATACAACTAATCTAAAAGATTAGATCTATAATTTTCATGAAGTTTGAATTCTGGTTGGATACTACCTCTAGTTTTCTAATGTAATCCTTCTTCCATTTTGGGTTATTGTTTTCATCTATAAGGAATGTGAGGTTCTTCTAGCCTTTGCTTATTTCTTTCTTCTCTATATGGATCAGATATTCCTTCTTGATAAGGAACTAATAAAAAAGATTTATTTCATATGATTTTTTTGAATCATAATTTCTTTTTTTGAATCAATTTTATTGATTATTATCTTATCATCTTCCTCTTTGTTTATACAAAGTTTTTCATCATAATATTTTTCTAGTTCTTCATTTGTTAGAGTTAACAAATTCACTAGTTTTTCTATGTACCTATTTATAGGGTATATAAATTGTTCTTCTAATTCTTTTCTATATTCCATTAAATTGGGATTATAGTTTTTTATTTATCTTTGGGTTTTATCTCATTCTTTATTTTCTCATTTATAGGTATCAATGCATTTGATCTCCTAGGTGGTTCTTCTTTTAATTCTACAAATAGATCTAACGTATAACCTATAATTTTATCGATTTTTGGTATGTTTTTTATATCCCTTCTTTATTATGAAAATTTCTTATGTATGTTTTGTTATAAGTTTTTATTATAATCATATTTTCTTACTTTATTTCAAAGTTTCTTTTGTATCTCATTTAAATATTGTAAGGACTTGATGTTTGATTCTTGTGCTATATCCATTTCTTCTGCTAAAAGAATTAAAAGTTTCATTATTGTTATTTGGTTTTTTTATATACTTTCTAGGTTTCTATTAAAATCTAATTATATATATTGTAGCTTATTTTTAAAAATTATTGGGATAATAATGGTATCATTTTTTTCCTTGTACATTATGGAGTAATGCTTTCATTATTTTAACTTCTTGTTTTAGATATGTTACCTTTCTTTCTTTGTTAGAGGTTTCTTCTTCAAGATTTATAAATATAAACCTAGATACATTACTATTCCTACTCGTATCAAAGGTTTTTCTTTAATATCTAAGTTCCATTCTTCTAACATTTCAAAGTCTATTAATATTTTTGATTTTATTATTTATCCATTTTTTTGAAATTCTTTTTTATCTATTTTTATAAATTCATTTTATTCATATATTGAATTATTATGATTGTTTGTTAATGAATATCTTACTATATAATACATTGAAAATAGATGATTTTTTTCTTTTATTAAATCACCACTTTCAAATTCACAAGCTAAACTTAACACTTCGTTTAATTTCTTATCATTAATAATAATGGCAAATGTACGATACATTGTGAATTTTAATTTCTAGTATCTTAGATTTATATAGATCATTTCTAATAAAACATTATTCTATTAATTATTCTATTATTTAGTTATGTTATTTTTATTGGAGTATCAATTTCTTCTCTAAAATATGCATATTAATATTTGGATTACTCTTAAATGAATGTATCCAATTTTTCCTTTATCATTTTAAGAGATTTTTGATAGTTTATCCATAATGATTTCTTTGTCAATTAATGGTATATTATACCTTCATTTTATGTATGCAATATTAATACTCATTTTTTATTACTTATTCCATAATAAATTATGTCATTTCGTGAAAATATTTTCCTTATTCTTAAGAATGATGGATCTTTAAATCCATCTCATTTTTTGAGATTTAATCATGCCTTTTATATTTCTTTAAATTTCTTTTTGCTAATTAAATTTTCTTGTGAAAAACATTATGAGATGTCTTGTGTTTCTATTTCTATTATTTCTTAATTTCCTATTATTTTTTTATTTTCTATTAATATTTCTACCATTTTTATGTATAAAATATTATTATTATTATTAAATTTCGTTAACTTTAACTTATGTTAAATTTGAAGATATTTGTAATATTTTTGAAATCTTAGAAATATTTGTGATATTACAAAGTTTGGAGGTATACTAGAGACAAAATTACACTTTTGATGAAAGTTATGAGACTCATGAAGTAATTTAGATCTTAATAATAATGTTCTTATGATTTTTTATTTTTTAAATTTAATTCATTATTAAAAGTTATGCAAGAATTCAACAAGTGTAATAAAAGATGAGCCGCGTATCCTCGTTAACCAGGCACACGAACGGGTTAAAAAATACTACGAAATAATTAAGCTTTATATATATTTGTCCAGGTTAACTTTAAAAAATCAAATAGATAAAATTAGTGTGTGATTCAATCCATAAGATATCATTAATATTTTAAATAATTAACTATTAATTAAATTAATATTTAAATATTAATTAATCGATATTTATTATTTACGATTGTGTCATTCACCAAAAAATTTCAATAGGTCCTCGTAATCACAAAAGGTATGTCTAAACGCATGATATCACCACTCAAATTCTCTCAAATTCACTTCGATCTTAGTTTTTCTCTCAAAAATTGACTTAGGCATCAAAATAGATACGATACCTACTAGTGTCATCCCCTTTTATATGGTTTTATAAGGACCTATAGGTCTAAGTGTCTAGAGAACATGGCCTAACGAAAATTGACTTCTACATCTGGTACCATTTGTAGGAAATAAATTTAATGTTCAACCGACTAAGCTAGTGAAAATTTACGAACACTCAAAGAATTCATGTTATTTGCTATGGTCGTCAAGTTCTTCGTTCACCTTTTTTCCTAATAACATGTTTGATAAGTTAAGTTAATAGGATGAGTTCCTAACATGTTCCTAATGACATCTCATTCTCTTAGTAGGTTCATAACGACATCCAACTAGAAGATATACTACAACATACAGTATAACGAGGAAGTTATCCAAGTAGGCTAACCATGCTAAATGGTGAAGTAGACCAACCTCTTAAGCATAGTAGTTATACAGTACATCTAGGTAGACTAGCCAAGTTTACCAAACATATGCTAGCTTTGAGCTTCAACAACTCTAGAAAGCAAAGATAGCAACTATCTTTTAATGTTCACCATCTATGCAACCATATGCAGTTTTAACCATAATTTTCGGAACCACCCAAAAGCTAGATAATAGGAATAATCAAGTTAGAACATCCATATCAATGATGTCGTTGATCTTGAGGTAGATATCTATAGTTGTAGTTGTTAGACAGACATCACTCTAAGAGAGTAGAGGTTTATATATAAAGAAAGATCATGTCATAGCAGGTCAAGTCGCACTTAAAAGGGCTATGCTATTGGAAATTCCACCTCCAAGGTTATTCTATCTAAAACATTACCATCTAGGCTGCACTGTCCTAGATGTTGCCACTCAAGCCACACCAGACATGATGGATTGCTACCTTTTAGGTTATATAATGCACAAATCTTGATAGTCAAATTTTATAGATTTATAAAAAGGTTACAAGTGTATGAATCACTAGTAATAAATGATAAATATACTTCCAAGGTTGTTCTAAAGAACATCTACATGATTTTAAATAATTCATCAAATTTCTTGAAACAAACACAAAAAAACCCCAAACATCCTATCACCATATTTGATTTTTTTTTAAAATATTAATCAAATGACAAAAATAATAAGATGATAAAAGATGAATTTGACTCAAATAAATTCAAGGTAGATATGAATTTATAAATCAATGGAAAGTTAACAGGAAATTTAGCAAGATAAGTATGCTTATTTGAATTATTTAAGTTAATTAAGTATAAATTCATATTATTGATTCTCTCTTATATGTATAAATAATTCCTTTGGTTGGGTCATTATTTGTTATTAATCATACCACTTAATGCTCTCGGTCAGATCACCAGTTAATTTGATTAAATTATTCCTAATGACTAAGGAATTAACAAATCACCTAATTTGATGTCTTTGATCGAATCATTAATTTAAACTCCTAATAAAATTGCCTAAATTAGATTTAGATGATGTATCTATGAAGAACGGGCACATGAAGAATAGCTGGAATACGTCGCACAAGATCTTGGCGTGTTGGAAGTGCGCGATAGATAACACTGAAACGTGGGCGACACAGAACGAGCTGGTAAGTGGGTGCCATTTCTGCATTTTCATTTTACCAAATATATGCTACGTGTCTCCATATGATTGGCTGGAAGATTGATGAAACATGTGGCTGCTTCTTATTCGGTTGAACGCGAGGGCACACTCTGATGCGATGAACCGCGTCGCACGGGGGTATAAGTGAGCTGCTCGGTGTGCGACATCTTGATTCCACTCATGTACAAATCTGGACCGTTCAAACTTGATCCAACAGTGAACGATGAGATGTGCCTCTGGAGAAAATTCTGCACAACCAACACGTGGGTCCCACTCAGCACCGAGCAACGTGCGTCCAGGAAAACCAGGTCTAATATCTATTGTCGCATTTGGATTCAACGCCCCAGATCTTGACCATTGATTGGACGATCGAACGGTGGGTGTTGCGCGTTGTAAATGGCGCGAGTGGCCTCCTTCTCCTACGTAAAAAATTCAACTTTCCTTAATTGCATTTTGACCCACAAATTTAATTCAAATTAATTTCTAATCTTTTGATATTTGTAATTTCACCCAATTTTAATTCAAATAATATTTTAAGTTTTTATTAATTGCAATTAAGTCCTTTTTTTTTATTCAAATTCATTAATTTTCTTAAAATATATTTATTAAAAAACTAATAGTAAATATTAATTTAATTAATTAAAAATTAACTAAAAATGTAAAGAACATAGCAATTATAATTAATAAAATAAACGAAAATACCGATCTTGTGAAATACCCTTTGGTTTCATAATTTGTAAAACTCTCGCAAGTGCACGAATCATTTTATAAAATAATAATAAATATACTTTCAAGGATGATCTAAGGAAGAAATATATGTGGTTTTTAATTTATTATTCAAACTTTTAAAAAGAAATTAAATGTTAAACATCCTACTACGATATTTTGGTTTTTGTGTTATAAGCTAATGACATAATATAAATAAACATAGGTATGGATTCAATAAACAATAATGCAAATATTTATCATTTATAATAGTGGAGTATTTAAGGATATAATAATTAAGTTAATTATGTGTGTTGATATTATTTAGGTTATTAAAGATATAAACTGATATTTATTGATTCTTTCTTTTTTATATGAATACCACCTTTGGTGGGGTTAGATATTCTTTTTTAATTAAACAAATCAATTAACACCTATAGGTGGGGTCGATAACTAATTTTGTTAATTAAATTAAGTCCTTTTTTTCTAAGATATTTAAAATGAACCATTTAAATGCCACATTTCGTGGGGTTAGACATTTTAAACTTTATTCAAAGCGACTAAATTAAACCTAAGAAAGTAATTATATATTTGAATATTAACTTTCAAATTTTAAAACCATTACTGAAAATATATTGTCAATACATTTTCAAATATTAGTTCTTATAAACACTTTTGAAATAGAGTTTCACTCTAACTATCGGGCGATTGTACCAACAAATAAAAGAGCACTACTCTAAATCAGACCAGATAATTAAACCTTATACTCATATTGTCATATTTAAGTTTGTAATGAAAAATAATATATTTCTCTCTAACATCTTTAATATAAAATCTAGAATAAAAAAAAATCAATTTATTTTATAGAAATGTTTTACCTTTTTAATATTTCACAAGCACAACAACATTATTATTATATCATATTTATAAATAGTCATTCATGCTAAATTTAATCACAGAAAAATTAAATATAACATATAAGAATAAAATATAAAAAGATAATTGTAAAAATCCATTAAAATTATACCTTAATAGAATCCTTATAATAGTTTGATGCTAATTCTGTTGCTAGAAAACCTCCAAACATATTTGCATATTTTCTTATTGAATCAAAAATTAAAAATTTATAAAAACATAGATAGTTATTTTTAAAAAGAGAACTTAAAAAAACTAAAAACTAAAAAAAATGAAAACTTTATAGAGAGAGAAAGTGCTTAAAAAATTTGTGTGTTTTACAATGAGGGAAGATGATCCTTTTATAGGTGAATAAAAGGCCAAAAGGGGGGGGGGGGGGGGGGGGATATTTCAAAATTTGAATTTGGATGCGTTTGGACAAGTTGGTATGCGTATGGGGCGCGAAAATCTCAACAGACTAGCGGTTGGCGCGAGTAAGACACAACGAGAAGTGTGGTGGTGCATGCGGGATGTTGTGCAAGGGACTTGGCACAGATGGACTGCTATGCGTGGGACTCAGGGCAGATGGGTAGTTACGCATGGGATTTTAAACATTTTGAAAATTTTGACCCATTTTATCCAAATTGTTTTCCATTTTTTTGATTTTTCCTCATTTCCTTTCTCAATATATTTGTGATGTATTGCCTCTAGTGTTTTTTCATGTCTTTAAGTTATTTTTGAACAAAAATATCTGAAAATCAATAAAAATATCCATGATTTCGAAAAAACAAATTTATATAAAAATATGATAAAATCATAAAAATATAAATATATTTAATTAATTAAAGTACATTAAATCATGGTAATTTTAGTACTTTTTAAGCACTCATCACAACCCCCAACCAGCTTCTTGTTAGTCCCATAGCAAGAGAAGAGATAAAAATTAAAAATTAAACTATCCTATATTACTTCCTTGGATTGACATGGTTGCATTTAGCGTATGCAACAAGCCTTTAAACCCTTAGGTTGCCCTAGTGGACGAGTTTAAGTTTGGTGAGGGTTATGATAACCATAAATATTAACAAAAAAATGAAAACAAAATAAAACAAATAAAATATGAAGTTAACTAAAATTTGAAATAAAGTAAAAAGACTAAAATAAAATAAAGAAATGAAAGACAAAAACAAATATCATGATTATAATTTCTTTTAAATTTCATAATTAAAATTTTAAGTATATATTATTTTAACTTCCTAAACATTCATGATTTATTATAATAATTAGTTGAAAATTATATTCATATTTCATATAAAAAATGTATCAATTTAATTTCTCCAAAACTTAGTATCAGGAATCCAAATTTGACTTTATTCCTCACAAGTCAATACTCTCAAAAAACACTGAATCATATGGGTTCAAATACTCATACTAATTTATATGCAAAAAAGTTAATGTATAGAAATAAACTAATATGTTCCCATATGTATAAAGAAGAAAAGCTCAAAGTGTTATTTTAGTGTTGATCTTATGAAAGGAATCAAATGTAAGGATTTATAAAATATTAGGAAAATGCAATGACTTCTTATAGAATTACTCCCTATATTTTCTTTTGTATTAAACAATTTCTCACAACTATTTAAGCTTTTTGGGTCATAGTATATAGATTATACTATTCATTTTTCTTTTCTCTCTTTCTTTCTCTTATATTCTTTTTTTAAGAGAATATATTTTTTAGAGAGTGGACCCATGTACATATTGTACATTTTTATATGGTAAGGTAAATAATTAATATTTGGCTTTTTTGTTTATATTTGTATCGGTAACTCTGAATATATTTATTTTTAATAGAAGTCAAGCATGAATGAAGAAAAACACATACTATCAATTTCTACTTAAATAATTTAATCTAAGCAAATGAAAAATAAATATATAACACTTCATTAAGATGTAAAAAAATCAGACATTCAATGCTAAATCTTATAGTGATCCTATAATAATGTTGAAAAAATAAGAAAAGTGTTTAGAGTAGAAAAAAATAATATTTATCACTCAGTATAAAGGATAATGGGCTCAAATTATATCTCACAAGGGTAATTTACACTATTTGATTCCTAAGCATCGATTTTGGGCTTAATACAATTTCCACACATTGTTAAGAAATACTAGTCATGACAAAAACTAACTAATTACCATATACTCCATGATATGTTTTAAAAAATTAATCTAACAGTGCAATTTTTTTAACTATTTACTTAAATTTGATTTAAACAAATGATAAAGTTTTGTAAAAAAGTTTTTAAAACTAATCCTAAAATTCTAAAAATTACTAAATCACACAAGGAAAATAAAATCAAACACAATAAAAAAGAAAACGTGAACATAAAAATTTTAAAATTGTTAATTTTTTTGAAATTAAGCACGGTAACTTTTCATCACCCCCAACTGAGAACTTACATTGTCCTCAATGCAATAGTTGTAAATTAAGGATAAAGAGAAAAAAGAAGAAAAGTTACTTATTTCTTGAGAATGTGCAAATAGTGATGGAAAATTGCAGGTGCATCCATCATGTTCATCATTAAATTTCACGTAGATAGATCGTTGTGAACTTCTAATATCTCAACATATATTTTCAGTTTTAGTAATTCTAAAATTATTCACATATAATTAAACTAAAATAATCAAAACAAATAAAAGAAAGTTACCTAAAATGATGGGTTTCCTCCCATCCAACGCTTAGTTTAACGTCTTAGCAAGACGCATCATTATGGTGCTAAGAATCACCTAGCCACATGAAATCAATTTCGGCAGTGTTGTGTGGTCCTTCTAAATAAGGCTTCACACGATGCATATTAACTTTGAATGTTGTTTGTGTCTTGGAATCCAATAGTTCTACTGCTCCATGAGCAAATACTTGAACTATTTTGAATGGTCCATCCCATCTTGATCTCAGTTTTCCTAGAAACAATCTCATATGAGAGTTAAATAAAAGAACTTTCATTCTAGGGTGAAGAGTCTTTAGCCTCTTGTCATAATTATGCTTAGTACACTCTTTGTATAATTTGGCATTCTCATAGGATTAGTTCTTAATTTCTTCCAATTCATTAAGATGGAGTAACCGTTTTTCTCCTACTTTATCTAAGTCCATGTTTAACTCTTTAATTTCCCAGTATGCCTTATGTGCGAGTTCAATGGGAAGGTGGCACATTTTTTCAAAGATTAATCGGTAAGAGCTCATCCCAATGGGTGTTTTGTAAGCTGTGCGGTATGCCCATAAGGCATCATTCAAATTAAATGCCCAGTCCTTCCTTGAAGGATGCATAGTGCATTCTAGGATTCCCTTGAATTGCCTATTACTTACCTCAACTAAACCAGAAGTTTGAGGATGATATGTAGTAATGACTTTATGTGTGATGTTATACTTTTTTAGTACTTCATCAAATATTTTATTACAAAAATGGCTACCTCAATCACTTATCATAGCTCTAGGCGTTCCGAACCTGCTAAATATTGAATCCTTTAAGAATTTTACAACAAAATTAGCATCATTGGTTTTAGTGGGGATAACTTCTACCTACTTGGATACATAATCCACTGGAATCAATATATATTGAAAACCATTGGATGGGGGAAAAGGACCCATAAAGTCAATCCCTCCTACATCAAAGAGTTAAACAACAAAATTAGATGTCAAAGGCATTTCATATCTTTTGCTTATGTTTCTTGTTCTTTGACATCTATCACATTGTGCACAAAACATATGAGCATATTTAAAAAGAGTGGGCCAAAAGAATCTAGACTGTAATATCTTACAAGTTGTCTTTTTGCCACCAAAATGGCCCCCACAATGAAGTTTATGAAAAAGTCAATATGCTCTTATGTTATTCTTCTGGTATACATTTGCATATGACTTGATCTTGATCAATCTTGTATAAATAAGGGTCATCCCAGAAATAGTCCTTGATAGTTTTAAAGAACCTTTTCTTGTCTTGATATGAAGTGTTAGGTCTCAAAACACCAATGGCAAGATAGTTTACAATATCAACATACCATGGGTTTGGAGCTATTGAAAATAACTGTTCATGAGGAAAGGCTTTAACTATATCTTCATTACTCTCACCCTTAAGAGAATTGAAGTTAGAAATCAACCTAGACAGGTGGTCAACTACTAAGTTTTCACTACATTTCATATCCTTGATTTCTAGGTCAAATTCTTGTAAGATTAATACTCATCTAATTAATCTTGGCTTGGCATTCAGTTGACTTAATAGGTATTTTAAAGCAGCATGATTAGAATGCACAATCACTTTAGATCCTACTAAATAAGATCTAAATTTGTCTAAAGAAAACACTATAGCGAAGAATTCCTTTTCAGTGGTGGTATAATTCATTTAGGCATTATTAAGTGTTTTGCTAGCACAGTAGATGACATGCAAACGCTTATCCACTCCGATAGCATAATCAGAAGCATCACACATTATTTCAAAGGGTAAAGACCAGTTTGGTGCCATAGTAATAGAGGCAAATGTTAGTTTCTCTTTCAAGATATTAAAGACAATAAGGCAATCATCGTTGAAATCAGAATAAACATCTTTTGATAACTTGTTACATAAGGGATGACTTATTTTAGAGAAATTTTTAATAAATCGTATGTAAAATCATGCATGTCTTAAGAAGCTTCTTATCCCCTTAACAGATGTAAGAGAGGTAATTTGGAAATAAGTTCAACTTTTGCCTTATTAACTTCAATACCTTTCTTTGAAATGATATGTCCTAACACTATCCCTTGTTGAACTATAAAATTACTTTTCTCCCAACTAAGGGTTAGATTGCATTCAATGTATCTTTCTAAAACCAAAGTAAATTTATGTAAGAAATCATCAAATGAGTTTCCAAAGACAGAGAAATCATCCATGAAAACCTCAATGAATTTTTCCACCATGTTTGAAAAGATATACATCAGATATTGCTGGAATGTGGCAGGGGCATTGCATAACCCAAATGGCATTCTTCGAAAGGAAAATGTCCAAAAAGGACATGTAAATGTGGTATTTTCTTGATCTTCTAGTGCTATGGGTACTTGATAATATCCGGACAATCCATATAGAAAATAGTAAAATTCATGCCTAGCTAATCTTTCCAACATTTGATCAATGAATGGAAGAGGAAATTGATCTTTTTCAGTATATAAATTCTGTTTCTTGAAATCTATACACATCCTCCATCCAGTGATTATTCTAGTGGGTACTAATTCACATTTGTCATTTTTAACAACTATTATCCCAGATTTCTTAGGTACCACATGTATTAGACTAACCCACTTACTATTGGTAATAGGGTAGATAATTCTTTCTTCTAACAATTTAATAATTTCTCTTTTAACTACCTCTTGCATGTTTAGGTTTAGTCTTCTTTGGGCCTCTCGTACGTGTTTAACACCATTCTATAAGTTGATGTTATACATACACATGGTAGGACTCATGCCTCTTATATCCCAGATACTCTAACCTATGGCTTTCTTAAAAATTTTAAGCACTTTTATAAGTTCTTTTTCTTAAGTTTGGTCAATGTTGAAGAAATTATTGCTGGATAAGTTTCTCATTCTCTGAGAAACACATATTTTAAGTTCTTAGGTAAGTCTTTAAGTTCAAGTTCAGGTGGATTGACCTCTTTACAAGATGGGGAACTGGGTAGATTTAAGTGTACTAGATTTTGTCATTAGTTTATCATTATCTAGTTGTTCAAGGTACCCCTTAGTTTCCTTATTTAAATCTTTTTCGACCTCTTCAAGTGTAAGAAAAATTTCAAGCTTGTCTTCTATTCTGGTTTAGAAAAAGGTGCTTTGGACAAGATTATCCAAAGGGTCAACATCGAATATTTCATCGATGATAGAAATAGAAGGAAAAGGTGAAGAAGCAAAAACTTTAAAATGGACAGTCTCTCCTAAGACTATCATTGTCAAATTTCCATCTTGGACATCAATACTAGTCTTGGTAGTTGGCATAAATGGTCTACCAAGCAGTATTGTGTACTCTCTGTCCAAGGCTAGATTTTCTTGCATATCAAGAACCACAAAGTCAACAAGTATTATCAGTTTGTCTACCTATACCAGGACATCCTCAACTATTCCCTTTGGATATTTAAGAGATCTATCTGCAAGTTGAAGGGACATAGTTATTGGTTTTAAATCTCCCAAATCAAGCTGTAAGAATATTGAGTATGGTATCAATTTTATGCTAGCACCTAAATCAAGCATTGCTTTAGCGACCTTCCTATCCCCTATAGTTATATTTATGATAAAACTTCTAGGGTCTTTCAACTTAGGGGAAGTCGGTGATCACTTTTAATAATGGTAAATTGATATTTTCTTTAGAAAACATATTAAAAAGAACATAGAATTTCTTATTTTGTTTGGATTTTTTCAGTTGATAGAAATAGAAGGAAAAGGTACTTGCAGCAAGTGTGGTTCTATTTTCATTTGAATTTTAGGGATGTCAGATGACTCCCCAATGAGTTTTTTTGAAGGTTTGTCAAGTTTAGCACTTGTCTCTCCTTTTTGCGAGACTAGAATTTCACCTTATTTGTTATATGAACTAGAAGGTAGATCTTTAGAGATTTCAGGTAAACTAGTATTGACTACCTTACCACATTGATGGGTTCTTACATCCTTCGGTTGTTTAGGTTGACTAGGCATCTTTCCTGATTCTTGCCTTTGCATTTTTTCTATTAGCTGCCAAACTTTAGTTTCAATCCTTTTAATCGAAGCCTCCATGGTGCTCAACCTTTGATTATTCATCAATTGGTTGCCATGACTAACTTGAATAAAAGAATTCAAGCTATCCTCTAAGGTTGGCTTAAAAGATTGATTTAATGGATAATAGAAGTTTTTATATGGCCTTAGTGTTGGACATTGGGTGTAGACTTGGTAATTGTTTGGTGTCCAATGATGTTTAGGGTGATTATTGGTGTTTGGATGATACCTTTGAAAGGAATTGACTTCCTATATGGAATCCACACTAGAATCACAAGTATATGAACAATTACGAGCATCATGCCCAATTGAAAAACCCACTTCACACATCTATTGATTTGGCATTTTGTAGGTAGTGAGAAGTTGCACCTGCTTAGTCAATTCAACAAGTTGCAAGGTCATTTCATTACTTGACCCAACTTCATTGACTCCTAGTCTTCTTCTCCCACAACTCCTCCAGCAACATTATCAACCATATATTGACACTACAGTGTCAATCCATTATAAAAGAAATTGGTTCTATAGCTGTAATGGAAAGCTATGATAAGGACATTGAATGAAAAAGAGTTTGAATCTTTCCCAAGCTTCATGAAAGGGCTCTTCGTCCATTGAGAAAATGTTGCTATCTTCATTCTTAGATGAATAGTCTTTTGATGGGAATAGAACCTACCCATAAAATTTTCATAGACTACCTTCCAAGTTGTTAAAGAACCCGGCGGTAGAGTAATGAACCATAACCAAGCTTTATCCTTGAGGGTGTAAGGAAAACACCTCATCCTAAGCTAGTCTTCATCAATTCTCTACAGTGGAAAGGTTTGAACAATAGCATATAATTCTCTAACAAAATGCAAAGGGTCTTTATTAGGGATACCATAAAAGGAAGGCAATAAAGAATAACAAATCTTTTTCAACTCATAGTTTCTTGCAACCTTTTGCAGTTGTATGTCAGAAGTTGCATTTCCAATGATTGGTGTTGCATAGTCCTTCATCATTTTTTGCCTATCTCTAGCATCTCACATGGCTACTTATAGTGAAAATCGGTCCTCCTCCTTTTGTGTATCTAGCTCCTAAATTGAAAAATAGTAGGCTTCTCTAAGAAATATTTCTCACTTAACAAAATATATAGGCTTAAAGAAGACGAAAGACGCATGGAACATAATTTATTTATTTATTTTCTTATATTTTTTATTATTTTTATTGAAAATCTAAGTTAAGTAAAAATCTAAGTTAATTAAGTTAATGAATTAATTTTTTTTTGTAATGCAAAATTTAAAGAATGAACACAATTTTGGAAACAAATGAATCTCTATTATTTAATTTGAATTTTATTACACACATTCTTAAAATAAAAACAAAACAAAATAAAACAAACTAAAAGAAAGGAAAATACAATAATGGGTGACCTCCCACTCAGGACTAAAATTTATCGTTTTCTAGTAAGACGTTGCTTGGAGATTTTAGAATGACAAACTCAATGTCTCATCTTCATTGAATTTATTTGATCCATTTTGACCATTCAGTTAGTCTTTGCTTTATTTTTGCAAATGTTCAGCTAACTATTCCATTTGGACTTCCATCTTTTTGATAGAAGCTTCCACAGAGTCAAACCATTGATTAGTTTTAGACTGGTTATCTCTATAGATTTGAATAAAAGAATTTAGGTTGTTCTCCAAGGTTGGTTTACTGGGAAGGCTTCTTGGAATGAACTGGTGGAATTACTGGCCTGGCTCATTTGAGCTTTGGGCAAAAGAAGGGTTGTTTTGCCTCCAAGAGAAGTTGGGATGATTCCTTCACCCAAGAATGTAGGTACTTGAATTGAGGTCGAATATTGGTCTCTGTTAATATGTTCCCAAAACATTAACCTATTCAGGTCTAGCTGGTGTTTCTCCTTGATATGGACAGGCTTCAGTACCATGTCCAATGTTGCTACACAAACGACAATGTTCATTATTGGTGTTGATTTGTGTAGTGAGAAGGGCAACTTGCTTGGTCAATTAAACAAGTTATTGTTGAACTTCATTGCTAGAATCGATTTCATGAACTCCAACTCTTCTCACTCGTGAGATTTTCTATTGGGAATTCGAACCCAACATCTCAAAGAGGTTGTATATATCTAAGGCTGTCTTCTCTACCATAGCTCATTCAACAACATTGTCGACAATGAACTAGCATTGATGTGTAAGTCCATCGTAAAAGAATTAGTTATGCAATTATAGAGGAAAGTTGTGATGAAGGCATTGAGTGAGGAATAATTTAAACCTATCCTAGGCTTCATGGAATGGTTCTCCTTCCATTTGAGAGAAAGTGACAATCTTTTCTCTCAACTATGATGTTTTTTGGTAGGAATTGAATTTTTCCATGAATTTATTATAAACGTCCTCTGAGGTCCTTAGAGAACATAGAGGGAGTGACATCAACCAAGCTTTGGCCTTGTCTTTCAAAGTGTAAGGGAAACACCTCATTTTAACCTAATCCTTGTTTAGAATACCGAGGTGAAAAGTTTGGACTATGGTATAGAAGTCCTTAATGAAGGAAAGGGAATCTTGATTAGGCAGCCCATAGAATGAAGGAAGCATGAAAAAATGAATGTTTTTCAAGTCATAATTTTGAGAACCCTTACCCAGCTGGATAAAGGCAGTTGTTATGCTAATTATTGGCCATGTAAACTCCTTCATGGTGGTTTCCCTAACATGTGGGTTTTCTCCCATTTCTATTGGTTACGATAAAGGATTAAGGCTTGGTTTTGTGTTTGACTCAAAAATAGGTTGTTGGTCAAAATCTAGCCTTGTGGACAGTTATTTAAATTTATGAATATTATCTATGTATGATATAAGAGGTTTTCCTAAGGATATTTTACCATGTAGAGACTAGTGAAAGCGTAAATTTAAAACACCTGTCAAAGGAAAAGAATAATAAAATAACTATACAAAAATAAAAAAATAATACTAAACAAACAAGTTAAGTTAACCTCTAATTTAAATAGCATGAATAATATTAACTAAGAGTGTTCGCAGGAAAGAATGGTGGGCCAAAAGCTTCTTAAAAATCCTCCTCCTAGACAGAGCAACGTTTCCAACAAAGTCTGTACAAAGGCTTCTAAAAACTAGTCTCCTAAACAGACATCTCTTAGATTATTATTTTTCAAGCTATTAATATCTAAGTTAATTAGTTTTTTTGTTTTTTTGTTTTCATTTTTATGAATTCTTTTTATTTTTATTTTTACTTTTTTTTAATTTTCTTTTTTGAATTCTAAATTTTAAATCTTAACTTTTAATTTTAAATTAATTTTTTTATAATTTTTTGGTTATTTTAAATTAAAAAAAAATTGACTATTCGTTCAAGAACAATTTTATTTTTTGAAATTAATTTTTTTTTGTTTTACAATTCAAGAAATATTTAATTTTTGTTATTATTTATTTTTTTTGAATTTTAAATTTCAAATTAATTTTTTTAAATTGTAATGTTCGTTCGTGAAAAGTTTTTTAAAATTTTAAATTTAGAATTTGAATTTTTTTAACACAAAATAAATAAAAAAAATCACAATTATTTATAAACACAATTGTTTTTTTAAATTTGATAAATAATTTTAAAATGTTATTCCTTCCTCGGCATAACGCCAAAAACTTGATGAGTCATAAGACTCACATTAGAAATATAGATCTTGCAAAATACCCTTTGGTTTTATAATTTGTAAAACTCTCATAAGTGCATAAATCATTTTATAGAAAATGATAAGTATATTTCGAAGGTCGATCTAAGGAAGTAATAATATAAGTGGTTTTTAATTTATTATTCAAACTTTTAAAAAGAAATTAAATCCTAAATATTTTGTCACGATATTTTGGTTTTTGTGTTCTAATCAAATGACATAATATAAATAAACATAGGTATGGATTCCATAAAAAACAATGTAAATATTTTTCATTTATAATATTAGAGTATTTAATGATATAATAATTAATTTAATTATACTTGCTCATATTATTTAGGTTATTAAAGATATAAACTGATATTTATTGATTATCTCTTTTTTATATGAATACCACATTTGGTAGGGTTAGATATTTTTTGTTAATTAAAAAAATCAATTAACACTTATGGGTGGGGTCGATAACTAATTTTATTAATTAAATTAATTCATTTTTTTCTAAGAGATTTAAAATGAACCATTTAAATTCCACCTTTGGTGGGGTTAGATATTTTAAAACTTTATTTAAGGTGTCTAAATTAAACATAAGAATTTAATTATCTGAGTTTTAACTTTTAAGTTTTAAAACCATTACTGAAAATATGTTGTCAATACATTTTCAAATATTAGTTCTTATAAACATTTTTGAAATAAAACTTCACTCTAACTATCAGGCGATTGTACGATCAAATAAAAAATCACTACTCCAAATCAGACCAAATAATTAAACCTTATAATCCAATTTTCAGATTTAAGCTTGTAATGAAAAATAATATATTTCTCTCTAACATTCTTAATATAAAATCTTAAATAAATTATATCATATTTACAAACACCCAACCATGTTAAATTTAATCACACATATATAAAATATAGCATATAAGAATAAAACATAAAAAGATAACTATAAACATACATTAAAACTATACCTTAGTAGAATCTTTACAATAGTTTGATGTTAATTCTACTTCTGGAAAACCTACAAAAAAAATTTCATATCTACTTATTGAATCAAAATCGAAAACATTATAAACACATAGCTAGTACTTCTCAAAAAGAGAACTTAAAAGACTAAAAACTAAAAAAAAATGAAAATTTTCTAAAGAGAGAAAGTACCAATTTTTTTTTTGTGTTTTCCAATGGGGGAAGAGGGTCTTTTATAGGTAAAGAAAAGGCCAAAAAGGGGGAAAATATTTCAAAATTTGAATTTGGATGCGTTTGGAAAAGGTTGGCATGCGTATGGGTGCAAAAATCTTGGTAGACGGGCGGTTGGTGCACATGGGACACGACGAGGATGCGGCACAGATGGGCTGGTGAGTGCATGAATCATTAAGAATGGGCGGCTGCACACGAGCATGGGACTCAGCGTGATGGGCGGGTACGCACGTTGATGCACACGAGATTTCAGCCATTTTGACATTTTTGAGCGTTTTGACCCATTTTGTCCAATTTGTTTTCCATCTTTGTGACTTTTCCTTATTTATTTTCTAAATATATTTGTGATGTATTTCATCTAGTATTTTTCTTCGTGTCTTTAAGTTATTTTTAATGAAAATACCTAAAAAATAATAAAAATACATGTAATCCGAAAAAACAAATTTATATAAAAATATGATAAAATTATAAAAATATAAATCTATTTAATCTAGGGGTGAGCAAAATATCCGAAAAATCCGATCAAATCCGAAAAAAATGAGTGGTTTCGATCCGAAATCGGATCGGATTCGGATTGGATTTTATCAATCCGTTCGGATTCGGATTGAAAATATTCAAATCCGATCCAATCCGATATATTTATATATTATTTTAAAATAAATATATAATAATTAATAAACCTAATTTATTAAACCTAGCTGCACATCTCTTACAAAACCTAATATTTTCTCTCTGCCTCCATCCTACATCCTTCTCTCTGCCTCCATCTTAATATTTTTCCAGCTGCTTCCATCTTTCTCTCTACCTCCATTGCTGGTTTCAAGTTCTGCTCCTCACCGTTCTGTTGCTTACCGTTCTGTTGCTTGCCGTTCTGTTGCTTGCCGTTCTGCTGCACGCTGTTCTACTACTCGTTGTTCTGCTGCTCTCTATTCTGCTATTATCTGTTCTGCTATTCACCGTTCTACTGTTCGTTGTTCTGCTGCTCACTGATCTATTGTCGCCGTTTTGCTGCACGCTGTTCTACTGCTCTCTATTATGCTATTATCTGTTCTGCTACTCTGTTCTGCTGTTCTGCGTTCTGCTGTTCGTTGTTTTGCTGCTCACCAATCTACTATCGCCGTTCTGCTACTCTCTGTTCTGTTGCTCGCCGCTTTGCTATCCCAGTCGCAGCTCGCTGCATTCTGCTCGCTGCACGCTACACGCTGCATTCTGATCGCTGCACGCTACACGCTGCATTCTGCACGCTGCATTCTGTTGGCTGCATGCTGCATTCTGCTTGCTGCATGCTACACTTTGCTTGCTGCACTTTGCTTGCTGCACTTTGCTCGTCGGTCATTGCTCTGCCGTCGTTGTTTGTAGTTTGTTGTTTGATGTTAATTTATGCAATTGATATTTAATGTTTTGGAGTTAAATTATGTAATTGATGTTGAATTTTTTCTTTTTGATTATTTTTGTTGAATTATTTTTAATCATGTTGTCTATTTTTTAATTTTTATTAAAAATATTTTTATTTTAGATTTTTTTATTTTATGTAATTTTTCATTTTATATATTGAAATTATATTAGATTTGGATTTGTTCGGATTGACATTTATAACAGTTCGGATCATATTGATATTTCATAATTTGCTTATTTATGTAATTTTTTTAATAGATTTAAATTAAAATTTTGACCCTAACCGATCGGATTGGAATTTAAAGCAGATTTAGAATCAAATAATTTTCGGATTGGATCGGATTCAGATTGACTTAAAATTGGCGGATTCGGATTTGTTTGGATTGACATGTACAACGGATTGGATTGAATAATTTTCGGATCGGATCGGATCGGATTCGGATTGACTTAAAATTAGCGGTTTCAGATTTGTTTGGATTGGCATGTATAGCGGATCGGATTCGGATTGAATAATTTATAATTTGCTTCGGATCGGATCAGATTCGGATTAACCTAAAACTTGCGGTTTCGAACCGATGCTCACCCCTAATTTAATCAATTAAAGTACATTAAATAATAGTAATTTTAGTACTTTTTAAGCACTCATTAACAACACTATTCTATGATTAATCATGTCAACCAAGTAAGGTCAAATTTCTTTATTTTGAACCTCAAGTGTCATTATTGACTTATTTTTCTTTCTTTTTATCATTATTTTTTCAATCCTTGGCTTCTTTTGATATTTTTTTCAGTTTGTCTCCTTAATATTATTATTATTTCATTTTTTATATGGAGTACATATTGTAGAAATGGATATTTTGCATATATTATGCATTATTTTTCAATTTTAGCATAATTTCGACACTCTAAAGTCTTATTCTAGTGTTTTCATAGTCTATCATTGTTTTATGCAACCCAAATTTTTCTTGAATTATAGGGCATGAACAATGTATTATATTCAAAGGGTAAGAAGTGGATATAAATAATTTGCCTATGTAAGCTCTAATTGGTTCACTAAAGGGGTTGTTCTTATAAGAACAACAAATGAAAGTTCGTTTATTTAGTTGTGGATCTAATTAGCAAAATATTTTAGGAAGTATGTCAAATTAAAATTTCGTAAGTGGACAAGCATGCAAATGCTTAAAATGAAGATCAACACACAAGATTTTTAGGTAGAAACAACTTAGGCCATACCAAGGGCCTAAGAGGAAAACCACTAGCCCATTGGCACACTAGACCACCTAACTATCTACTATGAATAATATGTATCTAGCTATAAGGATAAGACTCAAACTAACCACCCAGATAATGCCCTCAAGTAACCTACTTACAAGTCACTACTTTCCTCATAGTCTCTACAAGAAAGGCATTCGGATCGAGACTAGCATTCTAATAAACATGAGTCCCCCGACTTAATCAAACCCACACCATTGTCTCCTAAAATGTTTCACATAAACACAAGTATAAGTGTATATCCTAGAGTAGATTCAATAATGAGCAAGTCTAACTAGTTGATTTAAACAATATATCAGATAAATCGTAAACAACTAGCAACTTTAGAATAATTAGTTAAAAACATAAAAACATAATTATTATTTTAGGCTTGTTTATCCATCAAACACAACCACAAATGTTTGATAAATAAACTTAATGAAAAATCCTACTTGAAAACTTTTAGTAAGACAAGAGAGAGAATAAGCACAATTAAGCTTTTATGTGATTAGTTTCAATTGTGTACTCATGTTTATATTTAAAGAATATTTTGATGCAGTTTAGGTCAAAGTAAAATTACCATCTTTTTTATAAAATCAGTTAAAAGAATTTTAAGGAATAGGGACAATATGGTAAAAATTCAATCCAATTCATATTATAAATAGGTTTAAAAATCAAAGCTCTAATCGTTCGATCGATCTAATCAAAAGCTCCATCGATCGAGTACATAGTTCAATCAATTGAATGTCCTATAGATTGATCCAATGTATCAATTAATTGATTCTTAAAAAAATGGATCAATATTGTCATTAATCTTAATCGATCTAGTGCTCAATTGATCAAGTATTAATTCCTCGATTGATATAGTCATATAAATAATTAATTTAATATCGCCAACACTAATATAAATCTTAGAATCTCCCCCTTTGGTATATTTGTGTAATAAACCTCTCTCTTACTACATAACTCTCATAGGAGAATTAAATATTTACATAGTGGTACTATTCTATGATCCGGTGGAACCATTTTTGCTTGAATCTTGATAGCTCTTGTTTACAAAAAAAACAAAAACACCAAAGGACTCATTGTTTAAAATAGTTAAGTGTATCTAATAATAGAAAAGCGAAGAATGTTCAAAATAGGATTAAAGAGATGATAGAATTTAGAAACAACTCCTCTATGTTAAATATAAAAAAAATCAAAATTTCAAAAATAAAAATCTCTTCCTAAATTAAATATCCTCCCTCTTTTTTATGTTTCAATTTATGTTAGAATCAAAAATTTTGATACCAATTTTTATTCCCCTTTTTATTCTACTAATAAACAAACATATACCTAAGATAAACACGAGCAAATGAATCAAACATAAAGTGCATTGAATTATATAACTTTTTTCACATTACAAACCATTTTAATTACACTTTAAAAAATAAAAAATAAACTAAATTTACTTCCAACACACAAATAAAATAGGATAAAATATCATAAAAATAAATCATTATCCTATAGGAGGAAACCTATTGTATGAATGGATGTCCTTAATCATGAAATTTTTTTCTTGAGGTTCATTAATGCTTATTAATCTTTGATCCATTTCATCCATTTTCTAAGTTTCCCAATATTTCCTCACCTCATTTTCAAATAATGTTTGATGAGATGGTTTGGGATGAGTTATATTTTCCATATATCTTCATTCCTAAAGAACTCATATGTAGCTTCTATTCCACTTGTACCAGCTCTGATGGCTTCTCCTCCACTGGTATCAACGTCAATAAGCCTCAGTCTATTTGAAGTCTAAGCAGATGATCTTGAAATTGTTGACTTTCTAATGTCATACATCAATTGAATAGTATCAGAATGCCTAGTTTATTGTACATCCATAGGGAAGTCCAATCCTCGGGTTGAGAATTTGAGATTGGTTTATAATCTCATCTTAAATTATTGATCCTACATGTAATGCAATATTTTTTCCAATGCAATACAAAATATTTTCATGTAGATGACCAATCTTAGTATGCTTCAAAGGTAGTAAGTTAGCACAAACTGTTTTTTTCAACACCTAAGAAAAAGGGTGTGAACTCACCCGGTATAAATAGTCACTTTGCACTAAAGTGGGCATTTGGAGAACCATAAAGTTTGATCAATATATCTTCAATGGAAACATTATGGGGTCCCTATTATTTTCAATGGCTAAGAAATTTTTGATCCTTTGGGACAATATATCAACGATTTTATTTCTAAAAATCTTTGTAACTCATTGGTCCTAGTTTATATATTTTGGAATCTATGTTGGCATATAATTCACGTACTAGGGATGGGCAACATAATTTAATCGAAGTAAATACGGATACCCATCCTAGAGCCCTAATGGATCAAGTTATGCCTTTCTCATGAAATTTTATCCATGTAATTCCACATTCATATAAAATAGGGCATCTAGAAAAGGAAGTGGTATACCTCAATTTTGATTTTTCATCCCACCATTGGGATGAAAGAGGAATGGGTGCACCTTGAGGTAGTTTGTGTCATCTTGCATCCATTGTAGAAAATCAAGCATAAAACCAAAATGACCAAAGTATCTCTCTTTCTAAAAATTGACCAAACAACCAAATTTTCCTCCAAAAAATATAGAAACAAGATCAAGGAACAAATTTTGGGAAGAAATTATTGAAAAACAATTATAGAAGGGGTGTTTGTTTGTTAGGAAAGTGAAGAAAGGTGGGGAATTTTGGTTTATGTGAATTTTTGTAATGATTAATGCCAGGGAAGAGTTTAGTAATCAATTTTGAGTGAATTAGGGAAACAATAGTGATTTTGAGTGCAAATGAAAAATTTATCGAATAGGCGGTAGGATTTGCATAGGGGAGGGAAGAAAAAAAAGAAATGTATATAAACTAAAGACGCTCGATCAACCGACATTCATACCTTGAATGATCTAGCTCATCATCATTCGATTGAGTATCAAAAACCCCAAAATTTTTAAAAACTCCCTCTAAGTTAATGACTCCTCTAAATAAATTAGAATAAAAAAATTATAAAAATTGATATATATATATATATATATAATTTTTTTTAATTGAGATAGTAGACTTAGCTTAATATGACTACAACAATATATACAATTAATGATATTAATTTTGTTCAAAGTGTGACAACATAAATATATGTGGACAAGTCACATAAACATATCAATAATCACCAAAAGTGAGATCAAAATCGAATCTACAGCAGCATATCAATTAGTCCATTTGTGATTAGTTATGAAGGATTTAAAGGTAGTAGTATCACCTATCATAAAAAAAATATAATTGAATTTATACTTTCACAAAATTAAATTTACTTACAAAGAAAGAAATTTAATATATATAATTTGTATTCTCTTCTTGTATTATTTGTTTTTTGTGTGAGGGATTGGTTATTAAATTTCTTTTTGTATAACTGATTATGGCTATTTCTTCTTGTACATGCAAAACCTTTTGTATTTTTCTTTTTCCTTTAATATTCTAAGGAAATATGCATGAGCCAAAAACCTAGAATGATGACTTTCATACTACTTGTACGATAGCCCTCTTCGCTCACTAGAATAGCTTCACTCATCACAGTAGGCAACCCTTCCAAATACAATGGCTTTAATTAACTTAATAGATCAATTCATGTAGGCGAAAAGAATAAGGCCCATCACATCTTTGACCCCATAGTGACCATGATCCAAGATCAAGGTGATGGAATTACTCACCATTGTATTAATGGAGCAAGTTTCATACGAGAAAGGTAGTGTGACTTAACCCTTACATCATCCTCGGTAATTGTGGTTTAAGGTCAAGAGAATGATCAAACTAGAATCAGAAGACCAATTTCGTAATGGATTAACCTTTGTGTGGAAAAAAGGTTGGATGCAACCCTTCTTGTACCCATAATGACTATGGTCTAGTATCCTGACAATGTCTAACTTGGAATCGAGACAACAATGTGTCAATGGACTAAGTCTTGTGTGGAAAATAGAGTTGAGACATAACCTCTTTGACACCCATAACAATGATAGTCGAGGATTTAGACATTGGAATCGGTAAATGTTTACTAAGGAATGAAGTAAGGCACAACCTCTTTCACATCCTAGAAACTCTTTCCTAAGAATCAGGAACTTGCACAAAATTTCCCAAGAAGTGGGACTTGTGATTAGATCACTCAAACTCAAACAACTTCCCTAGGGAAAAGATGAAGGCCATACCTCTATAAGATTTGAATCTAGGAAATGGTTATTGCTTGCCACACTCAAGAAGCATGCCAAGTAAGAGGCAAGGGGATTGGGAGACTAGACTACCCATTTTCCCAAACAAAAAATCTCAAGGCATTTGAGAAGACAAGGATATTCCTAAGGCACTTGGGAAGATCAAAATAATTCTTAGGAACTTAGAACGATAAATTGTTTTTTGAAGCTTGGGAAGATATCAGAGCATTTATAAAAGGGCATTGACAAAAAAGAATGGGATTGGAAAGAAAGTTGAAATTAAAAAAAAATTTCAAAATATTAGAATTTGGGTAAGTTATGTTAGAGAAACACCTTAACATCGAAAAGATGGGACCATCAGTCATTAGAACTCACCTCGAGATTCATGATAGTTAGCAAATCGCTTGCCATAGTAGTAGTTGTCAGGATCCAACTGATTACCCAGACGTTAATTAGGCTCGGCCAAGGAAAATGTAAGTTCTGTTGTATTTTATGTCTTTGTGTTGGCTTCTTGTGTGCAAAATATGGATTTTGTTTATTTTACTCAATTTTCTATCTTCTTCTGTGCAAAGTTGGTTACTGTGGATCAATAATACACACATACACAAAGTTAGGAATAATGTGATTTAAAGTATGTTTTTCACACACAACAGGGTTAGTTGTTTATTATGCATACTAGGCCATAAGTGGTAGATTTAGGCTCAGTTTGGGTGTAGATATTTATGAAAATTACCCGATAATTTTTGGATAAAAAATGTGATTTTTGGTACCTTAATAAGGTCCTCAACATGGGCCTTTCTATACCCCTCGAAAAATCCACATCAAGGTAGTCGACAAGGACCCTCAATAAAGTGGTGTGACCATTAATATTCCTTCTATAAATAACCCCTCTCTTTGTCTCTTGACCCTTCATTCTGATACCAAACCTCTACAAAATTTTCACTAAAACATAAATTTGATTCACAAATTACTTTAAGAGTGTTCAAATATTTATGCTACAATATTGTGGGTACAATAGAGTACTTGAGTGTTGAGCTCTTGAACTCCTTAGTTTCTATGTGAGAAATAATATTATAAGATTGGGTTGAGTTTTATTTTTCAAATTATTAGTTATGTACGGTACATGGATTGATTATGTGTCCTATATAGATGATTTGTGATTTATGGTGAAAAATATTTCTCACAGTGATTATTGGTTTTTTGTGATTGAGATTGGTTATTAAGGTTGATTATTGTTTTCACTTCACATTATTGATCTATGGTTTCTAATCACACTACATTGGGTGTTGTTAGAATTGGAGGAACATTGGGTTAATGCGATGGACCATGTTGTTACAAATGAAGAAAGTAAGGGCAATAACAGGCAGTTCGGGCAAAGATCTTGCTTGATAGAGGTATTGTTAGTTTTATTTCTATAAGAGTTGTAATTATTTTATTGCTTAGTGAATTATTTGCTGCCGAGTAGTTGCCATAAGTAACCAAAAGATGTTACCATATATATAACGAAATCTTCGTTGGTGACGGTATGTGTTGTAAATTTCCATTATCCATAGTAATGAGCAAGAATGACACTAATGACTCGATTAAAGCCAAGTTCAAGGGTCACAATTTTGGGCAAAGAAAAGTTACTCATACTATCCCAAAATATTTGTATCTGTAGCCATTTGGTCCTGTATAACTTCTCAATTTATTTACAAATTAGTTAATGGTTTTTAGGCCTATAAATGTCAAAGTAGAAAGTGGAATAATGTAGTATTTAAATCACCACCCTTCAACCACTTTAGCTTGATCCTTTATTGTAAGAAGATATCACGCTGATGTAGCAATCTATCCAAATCAACATGTGCATCAGATTCTAATTTAAGAAGTTCCTTAAAGAAGGAATCTTCATCATAATGTTTATATAATTCATCAAGAGTAGCAGATCCTCTTTCAATATTGAAATCCAAGTCACCAAAACCTATTTATTCCAAACCTTGAGAGCCAACTTAAGGTTACCAATGACCATACCCATTGGACTAGCTTGAATAGGCACCAACCATGTAGCACATAATAAATCCCTAAAACTAGGATGCTTGATCCGTATATCAAGAAATTGAAATGGCTTAGAGCTTCCAAGCCTAATCGTGGAAGTCAATAATAATAATGAATGATGATCAAAGTGATATTTAAAGAGGGTGCAGCAAGAAACTACAAGCTAGAAGTCTAGAAAACACTTAGAGCCACAATCTAAATGAGACCTTATATGAGATAAATTGCCTATGAAATAAGTGTACTAAACCCCTTTGGTATCAATTTTGGCAAGATTACAAAAAGATACCATAATAGGAAACTCCTCATTAGGAATAGTACTATGATATGAGCCCGTAGTTTCATGAGATCCAATAATAGCATTAAAATTCCAAATCACTAACCATGCATGCTTAAGTTCCAAAATAAACATTAAGTTATCCTAAATATCCATCCAATTAACTTAGGCTCCACTACCATAAACAAAATTTTAAGAGATGAATATTGGAATTTACAATGTAGGTGACCAATATATGTTGGTAATGTTGTAGAATAACCAAAGTATCATCTGCCACTGAGAGAGTAGAAAAATAAAAAGCTTACTTACCAAGGTGGAGCTAGGAGTAATGAAGGAATAACTAAGGTTTCACCTAAAATGATCATCCAAATAGTTGATATATGTCATTGGTTTTATTATACATAAAAAATCACACCTTTCCTTTTTGCAAAGATTATGTAGGATATTCTGGATATTCACATTGGCAAAGCCCTTACATTCCTATATAGGAATATCACAAGAAGTTTCTTTCAGAGGCCTCTATGTGGGAATTATATCTCAATGCTTGAAGATGTAGGGTAGAAGATCTTATCCATTTATTTTTTATGGCTACTAATTTTTGATCTCTATTCTCGACATCAATCAATTTTTAATGTGCATTTTGTTACATATGTTGACTAAACATAATCATTGAGATAGATGATGTGGGTGGAAGGGTGAAAGTAGGAAAATTGAACCTTGGAGTGGCAAAAGGTGGTATGGAACAACAAAAGATGGTATGGAGCTAGCAATAGAGTTGTTAGGCCTTGATAGTGCAGTCTTTGTAGTAGAGTCTACAAATAAAGCCAGTTACATGGAAGCAATACCATAAGGGATATTTCCAATAGGGAGAGCATAAATATGCAAAGTATAAACTTTACTTAAAATATTTCTTACTGAGATTTCATTGGCAATATTGGTTACTTTAGGCCTATAAACTTATAGAATGCAAGTTTGCATTTGAGGTTTAGTAGGCTTTGTGTCCCAGGGTTTATCTATCAAAGTAGTAGCATTTTTTCAAAATTTATAAGTAGCATAACCTACTAAGGAGCATAGGTTATAGAAGTCAAGTACATTTTCATATTATAGGTCAACAAATATCTTGAGTGAACTCACTTTGACCATTACTTATTCCTCTCTTTTACGAGCCAGATCTATATTTATCAGGACTTTAGCATATTGGCCCAACTCACCATTAAGGGTGACATCATCAATTTTTAGAGGAGCCTCAATGGCTTTAGCGATTTGTGTAAGGATATGTAGGATTTATTTGTCTCAAAATTTCTAGACCAAGTTGTAAAAATAGACCTACATTTGGGCATTTATAACTTTTTTATTATAGGAAATAAATAAATTAACAATGTCGTTCTCCAAAATTTAATATATTATAAGATTGCATTTGTATATTAACATTTTCAATTCTTTTTAATTAAAAAGTGTCAAAAAGAAGTTTATTGATATTATTTTTAATATAAAAGAGAAGATGGAATTGATATTTATCATTTTTAATTTTTTTAGTTGAAGAGTGCCAAAATGAAGTTTATTGATAGAATTTTTTATAAAAGAGAAGATTACATTTTCATATTATTACTTTCAAATATTTTTAAATTAAAAAGTGTGAAAATGTAGTTTATTGATATTATTTTAAAAATTTGAAATTTCTTTGATATTTGAGCAAACCTTGAGGGTGTTTTTAATGTGTACTCTTAAAAAAATTTAAAATATAAAATTTAATATGAGAATAGATCATGTTTGACTCATAATAATATGAATGATAATGTGATAGAATTTTCAATAAAAAGAAAACTTATTTGTCTTATATCCTTTGAAAATACATTTAAATACTCTATTTTATTCACATGTTGTATAATCATTTATTTTTATTTTTTCATTTTGTGGTAGTTTGAAGTGAAAGAAGGTATATTTTGTATTTTTGTTTTATTTATAATTTTTTAAATTTTATTTTAATTTTACTAGTAAAATAAATATAGTAATATTAATATATTTCTATTGAATTTAATTCTTATTATCATTATTTTTTTATTATGTTTTTATTTTGTGAATTAAATATGACTAAATGTGTTTTTTGCTCTTGTAATAGGATTAGTATATATTTTTTTAATAATGATATTTACTAGTTGTAATAATATATGCTTGGTGAGAGAATGTTGGTTCGTACCCATCATCATGATACATGTAATACTTTCATACGTTTGGAACTATTATTAAAAATAACAATTATAATTATCCTCTTTTTCAGAAAAATTTTAACATATTTTTTTTGTAAGTTACAAAATCTCTACTCTGTATTACTGGATAGTTAAAAAAAATTCCTTTTTCAAAAATGTTAATAGGTGAGATGATGTGAACAAATCCAATATATAAAGATACCATGAAAAAATAGATCAAAACATGGGTGAAAAATCGGTCCCTAAAAAAATTATATCACTCTCAAACTATGACCGGTTGATTGGGGAATATATATATATATATATATAAGGAGTATAAATAACCCAAAACGTCCCTAACACATGTACATAGATTTGTTTGGCTAGCTGGCAAAGTTTTTATGTCTAGTGGTTGGGGAAGCCTCCCTTGTTGAAGTTGTCAAAAATGAGCCACCATTGGCCAGAAATGATCATGGTGTACGTGCATTCATCTTGTTGATAGAAGGATTGCATGTGATGATATTTTTTGACCTCCATTGGGATTGGAATCTCGAAACTTATAGATTAATTTGTTGCTTTATTTTTGGAAGCATAAGAGGTTGGTCTTATAGAGAACATGTAGAATTCATGTTAGAATGTTTACATTTTTCTAAAGATATAGAATTTTTATAGATAAAAACTCGATGAAAATTTATAAATATGTTAAAAATTTAATTTTTTTATCGTGATAGAACATAATCATTTTGCATAAAAATTATTAGATATTAATATCGATTTTTATTAACATAAAATAGAACTGTATTTTTGTGGATTTATAAGAATCATTATAGGATGGTGGTGGCCATTTAAGCCTTCGATATTTAAGATAATAATGAGATCGTATAAAATAGAAAAGATTTATCTTCATTTTCTTGAAAAATAAGAAAGAGAGTGTTTATGGTTGTAATTTTTTATTATACTAAAGAAGTTAGATAATCAATTATTTGTGAATATGTATAAATATGAATACATATAGAAAATAAGTTGATTTATTATAATATAATGATTATGTCTTGGTAATTATATATTTTGGATAATTAAAAGATAATTATTAATAATTTATTTTTTTATAAAAATTATTTAGTAAATATGTTTATATGATTACTACTTACTTACTGGGATTACTATTTATTCAAAGTATCTATTAAATTACACTTATATATATATAATTAATTCTTGTATTCCTTGAAACATTCGAAAAGGGGATGACCTTTTGTTTTGCGTTGGTTCATCTGAAGTTGTCAAAAGGCTCCAGTTTTTGGAAGCTATATTGTTGGTTTCCATGTACATTCAAGGGCACCTTCTTCACATCACGAGTAATCATCATATTTGTTTTGTGCTCTTAATTTGGTGATTTTTTCTATTTTATTTTTCATTTTGAGTGTAGATTTTTTTTATTCATGTATTATCCAATTGTTAGTTGCATTAAGTTGAAGAACGCATAATGAATTTCATGTCGAGATTCCTACATTTGTGTCGAATACCATAATACCAAATATCACACAATAATATACACTGATTTGATATTCATCAATTACCACTATATTATAGAACTTGAGCAGAAGAATTTATGGTTTTTTCCAGAACATGTATTTGACATCTAGTTAACCCTCTTTTGATCCTTCTGGTCTCATCAAAATGTACTGTGGGCTCCTTCATCTAATTCTTGTGGTCTATTATCGAGTACCAGTTAACAATGACTGCCCACAAATTGGTCACAAGGCAATCAAATTACTATTCCACCATATCAGATGCTCAATCAGTTGAATATTATAAATGTCTTATTTTTACATTTTAGATATTTAATTTTAAAAAAAAGTTTTATTAACGTATAATTTAAAAATATAAATAATTAAGTTAAATTTTTTTAAATATAAAATAAAAATTATATATTTTATTAATAAAAAATATTAAAAAAACTCTCTCTCTCTCTCTATCTCTTTTCTCTCTCCTATCATTTTCTTATCTTTATTGTTAATAAAAGTAAAATATAAAATTGAAAGAGAACATATAGAAAGGTAAAGAGAATGAGCAAGAGATAGACATAGAGAAAGACTGAGTGGGTGAAAGAAAAAGGGATAGAGAAATAACAGAAAGGGAGTGAAAGATAAAGAAAGAGAGAAAGAGAAAGGGAGAAGAAAAAGGGGAAATCGATTTTTTTATTAATAAAATAAAAAAAATTTATTTTATTTTTAAAAAAAATTAATTTAATTAATTATACTTTAAAGATTAACAAAATTCAGATTATAAAAATAAAATTATAAATGAACCCCATACCCGACTCCAAACTGATAATTCTCAGTTTTTACCGGCTCCTATTCCCACATCACATACTCAAAACCTTGTATCATCTGACATAACTTTACCCATGCCTAATACATCTAACTTTATGTCCTATCCGAACAGAATAGTCAACCACCACAAATGCCTTATCCTTCCTCTCGTTCTCTACCTAATAACTAGTGGATATGTTATCGATCCACTCCTTTTAATTTGCTTTATATGCATACTCACCTCACCTGCCACATAATACCTGTCATTAGCAGTATAAAGTGACTCAAAGCTTTTCCAATTTTCTTATGTACAACATGTCAAATACCAATATTTTTTCAATTATTTTTATGTACATTTACATACCAACTACCAATACTTTTCCAATTTTTTTTATATGTTGAGCCATATGGTTTTATATGGAATTACTTAACCTACTTGTACAGCTGTTGTAAGCTATTCTTACCTTTCCTATCCTACCTTTATGTTACAAGAGCCTTTGAGGTGTGCTATTCTTATTTATAACTAATACTAAAAATATCTAGCCTACACTATATAGCTACGTTTAATCAAGTATATTATGTATAAATACTCATTTTCATAAACATACAAGTTATCTTCACACTACCCTAACTTTATTTTCTTTTCCTCTTATCTCGCTTTAGTTTTTCATGACTTTTTGTAAGTCTTGTAAGTTCTATGTTTGTGTTGGTGTTTTCATATGTAAAATATAAAATTTGTTTATTTTACTTAGTATATTGTCTTTTTTTGTGTAAATTTGAATACTAATGGTTTAATAATGCTGATGAGTGCTCAAAAAACACTAAAATAACCATGATTTTATGTACATTAATTGATTAAAAATATATATATTTATATGTTTTATCATATATTTATATATATTTGTCTTTTTCGGAATCACGGGTATTTTTATTATTTTTCAGGAATTTTGGCTTAAATACGCAATTTAAAGACTCAAAGAGGAATACTTGAAGCAATACATCACAAATATATTAATAAATAAGTGGGAAAAGGTCAACAAACATGGAAAAATTGGACAAAATGGGTCAAAAAGGTCAAAAATGTCAAAAATGTCAAAAAGACGGAAATCGCTCGCCGCAACCCAGCCGCGCGCGCAGCGCCCAACAGCATCCCCTCCGCGTGCCCAACGCGTTTTCGCCCCATTTTTCACGTGCAGCCACCCCTGTGACGTCATGCTGACGTCATTAATGACATCAGCAATTCTAATACGCGTTTTTACATTTTTTAATATTTTTTTAACATTTTTTTACTCATTTTTTCTCTCCATCCTCACCTATAAATACCCCCCTTCCCTTCACTTCAAATTACATCTTCAAAACACACTTCTCTCTTCTTTCTTTCTCTCATTTCTTAGTTTTTGGGTTTTCTTAGTTTCTTTCTTAGTTTCTAAGCTTTTCTTAGTTTTTCTCTTAGTTTTTAGTTCAATTCTCTTAGTTGTAGAGTTCTTCTCTTTTTGAGAGGAACTTGTAATGTTTTTGTAATAGTTTAGATTTTTGATTCAATAAATGGTAGTGCAAATTCCGCTTGGAGGTTTTCCAGCTACGGGAATAGCGTCGAAGTTCTGTAAGGATTTTATTTTCTTTACAGTTATTTTTATGCTTTATTCTTACATGTTATATTTAATTTGTCTGTGTTTAAATTTAACTATGCTGGCTGTTTAGTAAAAATGATGTAATAACGACGTTGTTATGCTTGCGAAATATTAAATAGGTAAAAATCTCTAAAATGAATTGATTTTGTTTTTATTCAAGATTTTATATTAAGAATGTTAGAGAGAAATATATTATTTTTCATTACAAACTTAAACCTGAAAATTAGATTTTAAGGTTTAGTTATCCGGTCTAATTTAGAGTAGTGCTCTTTTATTTGTTGGTACAATCGCCCGGTAGTTAGAGTGAAACTCTATTTCAAAAGTTTTTATAAGAATTATTATGTGAAAATGTATTGACAACATGTTTTCAATAGTGGTTTTAAAACTTGAAAGTTAGTACTCGGATAATTAAATTCTTATGTTTAATTTGGACACCTTGAATAATGTTTAAATTGTCTAACCCCACCAAAGGTGGCATTTAAATGGTTCATTTTCAATCTCTTAGAAAAAGGAATTAATTTAATTAAGCATATTAGTTATCAACCCCACCCATAGGTGTTAATTGATTTGTTTAGTTAACAAAGAATATCTAACCCCACCAAAGGTGGTATTTATATAAAAAAGAGAGAATCAATAAAATATCAATTTATATCTTTAATAACCTAGATAATATGAGCAAGCATAATTAATTTAGTTATTATATCCATAAATACTCCGCTAATATAAATGATAAAATTTGCATGAATATTTATTGAATCTGTATATATGTTTATTTTAGATAATTATTTATTGAATCTGTATTTATGTTTATTTTTATGTTATTAGATTATATTTAATTAATCTGTATATATGTTTATTTTATGTTATTAGATTAGGAACACAAAAAACCAAACTATTGTGACAGGATGTTTAGGATTTAATTTCGTTTTTAAAAGTTTGAATAATAAATTAAAAACCACATACATTCCTTCCTTAGATCGACCTTGGGAGTATACTTATCATTTTCTTCGAAATGATTCGTGCACTTGCGAGAGTTTTATAAATATTAAAACCAAAGTATTGGCAAGAATCGGCGATGCCGGTTTTCGCTCATCAAATGCGTACATGCATTTAGTTAGGTACACTTTGTATGTGAATATGTTTACATACACCATGGATATGATTTTTGTAGTGTGCATGCTAGGTTGTATTTTTTGTGGTTTTGTGTTGTTTTAGTTGTGGGTATTTGTAAAAAATTATCAAAGTAATTTTTTAAATAGAAAAATAATTTTTTAGAGGGCTCGTTGACCTGGCTTGCCAATCCTGACTGGTAAGGTTGTAATGGGTACTACCCTCACCGTGAGTCGTATTACCCTAAGTGGCATTAGTCTTTCTGACGTAAGGTTAGTAAGGTAGTCGATAAGACCTTGAACAGTTGAGAAATTTTCTACAAATACCCCTAATAAATGGTAATTAGAAAAGTACAAACGAAGCTATGCATTATCACGTTTTTCTGATTCCGTTTCACAATTACTAAGAGTGTTTATTGGTATTTTGTGAATCATGTTTGTGAGAGCAAAATTGTATTCTTTAGTTGTGTGCTTGAGACTATGTTTTTTAGTGGTTTGTTGTTGAGGTGGATATTCTCATTTATTTACACAATTGACCGTTCACACTATTATGCGTAATGGGGCTCCAAAGAAGAGTTGGATTCGTGTGTCAAATGAAGTTGTTACGGAGGCAAAAAAGAAAGGGCAGCATAAGAAATTAAGGTAGGTTTTTTGATTGATAATAAAGGTAAATGTATTTATACTTTTCTATCTAGTTATATATATTTATTTTGTTTAGTGGATTGTTTGTTATCAAGTGGTTGTTGAAAACTTTTAGTTACATATCTAATTAAACTATATGAGTGAATAGGTAATTAATCGAATCACGTCAAATTAAAAATTCATAAGCCACAAGATATGTAATCATGTGTAAATAAAAATAATGTAAAAATAAATAAAGATTTGACACACGATAATTTAGGTGGAAACAACCTAGACCATAACAATGACCTAAGAGGAGGTCCACCGGACCACCTAACTATCCACTTTGAAAATAATGCTCTCAAGTGATTTACTTACGAGCCACTACTTTCTTTCACAATCACCATGTTCGAATCTAGACCAATATTTTGATAAGTTGAGTCACACGAAAAATTGAACACGTTCAACCAGTACCTAAAAAGTTAGCACAATAACACAATTACAAAGTCTGGCCTTGAGTAGATTTAATAATGTAATCCTAACAAAAAGATTCTAGAATATATCAGTTAACTTTAAATCATCTAGCAATCCTAGAACAAGTAGATTAAGCACAATTTCAAAGAGATAGCTTCTTAAAGTTAAATAATCAAGTCAAATAATTAGGATCACATACATAATTATTTGATCTAATAATTCAAGAACGTAATCAAGAAAAAACTATATGAACAAGTAATCAATATACCATAAATTAAATAGGCTTATTAATTAATCAAATACAAACACAAAATGTTTGAAGATTAATTAAGGAAAGAAGCCTAAATAAATATGACTTTGTTTTTGCAAAATATTTTGAAAGAGAGCATAAAAACAATTAGAAGAATAGAATGATTGTGGTTAAAGAAAAAAAAGGCATTTAGTTGTTTAAATAGAAAATATTGAAGCCTTAATGCTAGGTTAAAGTCCAGTAATAAAACCATCCACTAAATAATTCATAGAGCATTAAATGATAGGAAAAATATAGTAATTGAAATGTTTACCTTGAGTAAACAATAAGTTTAAAGTTGAAACCTTTGTTGCTCAATTGATCTAGAACAAGCTCGATCGATCAAACCAATAAGGTTGATCGATCATAAACATTTTTGATCGATCTAGGTAATGATTAATAAAATTTTGAGATTAGATAGATCGAATACGATCGATTCTAAATTGATACAATCTCTTGATTGATTGAACCCAAATTTGATTGATTTACCCCAATTTTAAATTTAACCTGAGAATACTTAGATTGTACATGATCGATACTCGATCGATCTATTCCTTAGTCAATCAATCAAGAAATATATATACTATATGTTCTTATACGTCTAATGTGAAATATAACATGTTCAAGAATAAGTATATAACTAAAATATAATGAGTTAAAGCTCGAATGTTTCTTCGACTTGAATATAGATCTTGAAAACGAGTTTAGAAACTAATTTACATTTAAATATTTTATTCACAAATATTTCCAACACTCATAAACCTTACAATCTATCCCTCTGCTATATTCGTGTAACAAAGCCTCTCTAACTACACCACACTTATAGGAAAAATAAATTTTATATGGAGTAACTATCCTATGATCTAGTCAAGCATCTTCGCTTGAATCTTTAGGCTCACATGTACACTAAAAATCAAGTAGATTGATATGCATACAATTTATCTCGAAAGATTCACTGTTTATTAATTTAGTATATATAGTAATAATAAAATGAAGAAATAGACATAAGCACTGTGTAAAAGCTGATAAAATATTTTTAATTAAAATTACTCCCCCTATGTGCAATAACAAATAAAAAATATAACACGTAATAAATGTATCCTCCCTCTATGTGTAGTCTCTCTCACTAAATATTTCTCTCATTAGCTCTCCCCATTTTGGTCATACGAATAATTAATATTACCATGAAGCAAAAACCTTTCTTTTGAATTGAGGGTAGTACACTTATCTAAACATGACTAGGATAGAACACTCAATTGGTGAGAATAATATTGTTCAAGGGGAGATTCCATATTGACAGCATAAATATATAGAAAAGACATAAACATTCTCACATATATGGTGATATATCGACAATCACCAAAAATAGTGAAAGTCATTTTGTTATGGATCTAAATACTTAGTCAGCAAAAGTATTATAAATTAAAATTTTGTAAGTTTCCAACCAACTAATCACGTGTACATAATATAATGTGAAAATAAAAATATCAACATACGAGAGATTTAAGTGGAAAAAACCTAGGCCACACTGATGAGCGAAAACCGACATCGTCGATTCTTGCCAATACTTTGGTTTTAATATTTATAAAACTCTCGCAAGTGCACGAATCATTTCGAAGAAAATGATAAGTATACTCCCAAGGTCGATCTAAGGAAGGAATGTATGTGGTTTTTAATTTATTATTCAAACTTTTAAAAACGAAATTAAATCCTAAACATAAATATAATCTAATAACATAAAAATAAACATAGATACAGATACAGATTCAATAAATATAATCTAATAACATAAAAATAAACATAGATACAGATTCAATAAATATTTATGCAAATTTTATCATTTATAATAGTGGAGTATTTATGGATATAATAACTAAATTAATTATGCTTGCTTATATTATCTAGGTTATTAAAGATATAAATTGATATTTTATTGATTCTCTCTTTTTTATATGAATATCACCTTTGGTGGGGTTAATATTCTTTGTTAATTAAACAAATCAATTAACACCTATGAGTGGGGTTGATGACTAATTTGGTTAATTAAATTAATTCCTTTTTCTAAGAGATTGAAAGTGAAACATTTAAATGCCACCTTTGGTGGGGTTAGCCAATTTAAAATTTATTCAAGGTGTCCAAATTAAACATAAGAATTTAATTATTCGAGTACTAACTTTCAAGTTTTAAAACCACTACTAAAAACATGTTGTTAATACATTTTCACATAATAATTCTTATAAAAACTTTTGAAATAGAGTTTCACTCTAACTACTAGGCGATTGTACCAACAAATAAAAGAGCACTACTCTAAATTAGACCGGATAACTAAACCTTAAAATCTAATTTTCAGATTTAAGTTTGTAATGAAAAATAATATATTTCTCTCTAACATTCTTAATATAAAATCTTAAATAAAAATAAAATCAATTCATTTTATAAATTTTCACCTATTTAATATTTCGCAAGCATAACAACGGTATTATTATATCATGTTTACAAATAGCGAGCAGAGTTTAATTTAATCACAGACAAATTAAATATAACATGTAAGAATAAAACATAAAAAATAACTGTAAAGAAAATAAAATCCTTACAGAACTTCGATGCTATTCCCGTTGCTGGAAAACCTCCAAGCGGAATTTGCACTCCCATTTATTGAATCAAAAAGCTAATAAATTACAAAAAACATTACAAGTTCCTCTCAAAAAGAGAAGAACTCTAAAACTAAGAGAATTTAACTAAAAACTAAGAAAGAAACTAAGAAAAGCTTAAAAACTAAGAAAGAAACTAAGAAAAGCTTAAAAACTAAGAAATGAGAGAAAGAAAGAGAAGAGAAGAATGGTTTTGAGGTTTGTTTAGAAGTGAAGGGAAGGGGGTATTTATAGGTGAGGATGGAGAGAAAAAGTGAGTGAAAAAATGTTAAAAAAATGTAAAAACGCGGAATGGAATTACTGAGGTCATTGATGACATCAGTATGACATCATGGGGGCGGATGCACGTGAAAAATGGGGCGAAACGGGCGTCGGTACGCACGGAGGGCAGCTGGGCACGCGCGTGAACAGTACTCGCGTGCGCGGATCTGGGGCTGCTGCACGCGCGCGGCTGGGCGCTGTGGCGGCGCGATTTTCTCCTTTTTGACATTTTTGACCCATTTTGTCCAATTTTTCCATATTTGTTGACCTTTCCCCATTTATTTATTGATATATTTGTGATGTTTTGCTTCGAGTATTCCTCTTTGAGCCTTTAAGTTGCATTTTTAAGCCAAAATACCTGAAAAACAATAAAAATACCCGTGATTCCGAAAAAGACAAATATATATATAAATATATGATAAAACATATAAATATAAATATATATATATATATATATATATTAATCAATTAATGTGCATAAAATCATTGTAATTTTAGTGCTTTTTGAGCACTTATCACAACCCCCAACGAGCTTCTTGGTAGTCCCTTAGCAAGAGAAACGATAAAAACTAAAAATTAAACTACCCTAAATCACTTTCGTGGATTGAAACGGTTGCATTTAGCCTATGCAACAAGCCTTTAAACCCCTAGGTTGCCCTAGTGAACGAGTTTGAGTCTCGTGAGGGTTTTCAGTAATGATACCCACAAACATTGAACTAAAAAAAATCAAAAGAAACAAAAAAAACAATCAAATCAAAAACTAAAATTACAACAAAATCAAAAATTAATTTAAGAATAAAAGAAAACAACATATCACAAAAATGTCTCATACTTTTTAATCTCCTTTAAGATCATAATTAAAATCTCAAGCATAAGTTATTTTAATTTCTTTAAACAATCATGATTTATTATAATAATTAGTCGAAAATTATTTTCATATTTCATATAAAAAATGTATCAATTTAATTTTACCCAATTTCAGTGTCATGAATCAGAATTCGCTTCGACTCTATTCCTCACAAGTCAATACTCTCAAAACACTGAATCCTATGGGTTCAAACACTCATACTAATTTATATGCGAAAGAGTTGATGTATAGAAATGAACTAATATGTTCGCATATGTATAAAGAATAAAGGCTCAAAGTGTTATTTTAACATTGATCTCATGAAAGAAATCGAATGTATAAATTATAAAGATATAATGTATAAAAATTATTTTCATGCATAAATCAAACTCATTAAGAAAGAATTTCAAGATATATGCTTTTTACAAATGAAGAAATAGCAATGACTTTTTAGGGAATTACTTCATATATCTTTCTTTTGTACTTAGCTTATACTCACAACTTTGTAGGCAACGTGGATCATAGTATGTAAATGATACTATATATTTTTATCTCTCTATTTTTTTTGTAGATATTTTTCAATATATGTATTTTTTAGAGAGTCAACCCATGTACAGATTGTACATTTTTTAGGATTTTGGTGAGTGGTTAATTTTGTGGCTTTTCTGTTTGATCTTGGTTTAGGTAACCCCAGATATGTCTTTTTTTTGTAGGAGTCATGCATAAATGAGATATAAGCATATACTATCAATTTCTACTCAAATCATTTAATCTAAACAAAAATAATAATAAAAAATATATGATACTCTATTAAGATGAGAAAAAAATTCATACATTCAATGCTAATACCTATAGAGATCATCTAAAAATTTGAATAAATAAGAAATGTGTTTGGAGTAGAAAAAATATATATTTCACTCTGAATAAAATAAATTAGGCTCAAATTATATCTTACAAGGGTAGTCTCCACTAAAAAAAATTCATAAACACGGATTTTGGGTTTAATATAATTTCCACATTTTATCAAGAAATACTATTTATGAAAAAAACTAACTTATTATCAAAAGTAATTACAAAATATTTAATGATATGTTTTCAAAAATTAATCTAACAGTATCAAAGACTTAACGATTTACTTAAATTTGATTTAAAGAAATGATAAATTTTTGTGAGAATATATATATATATATTTTTAAGCATGGTAACTTTTCACCACCCCCAACCTAGAACTTACATTGTCCTCAATGTAACAACTACAAATTAAAGATAAAGAGAAAAGAGGAGAAAGATTACCTATTTCTTGAGAATGTGTAAGTAGTAATGAAGAAATGCAGGTGCATCCATCATATTCATCATTAAATTGGATACAGACAGATCGTTGTGAACTTCTAACATCTCAACAAATATTTTTAGTTTTAACAATTTAAAAATTATTCACATATAATTAAACTAAAATAAACAATAAAATTAAGTAAATAAAACAAATAACAAAAAAAATTACCTAAAATGATGGGTTGCCTCCCATCCAGCGCTTAGTTTAACGTCTTAGCAAGACGTAACTTTTTGGTGCTAAGGGTTACTCAGCCAAATGCAATCCATTTCAGCAATGTTGTTTGGTTCTTCTAAATAAGGCTTGACACGATGGCCATTGACTTTGAACGTTTTTTGTGTCTTGGAGTCCAATAGTTCTACTACTCCATGTTCAAATACCTGAACTATTTTGAATGGTCCATCCCATCTTGATCTCAGCTTTCCTAGAAACAATCTCAAACGAGAGTTAAATAAAAGAACTTTCATTCCAGGGTGAAGAGTCTTAGGAACTAGCCTCTTGTCATGATAGCGCTTAGTACGCTCTTTGTATAATTTGGCATTCTCATAGACTTCATTCCAAATTTCTTCCAACTCATGAAGCTGGAGTAATCGTTTTTCACCTGCTTTATCTAAATCCATGTTTAACTCTTTAATTGCCCAGTAAGCCTTGTGTTCAAGTTCAACTGGAAGGTGGCACGCTTTCCCAAAGATTAACCGGTAAGGGCTCATCCCAATAGGTGTTTTGTAAGCGGTACGGTATGCCCATAAGGCATCATTTAACTTAAATGCCCAATCCTTCCTTGAAGGACGCACAGTGTGTTCCAATATTCCCTTAATTTGCCTATTACTTACTTCCACTAAGCCGAAAGTTTGAGGATGATATGGAGTAGCTACTTTATGTGTGATGTTGTACTTGTTTAGTACTCCATCAAAGAGTTTGTTACAAAAATGGCTACCTCCATCACTTATTATAGCTCTAGGCGTTCCGAACCTGCTGAATATTAAATCTTTCAAGAATTTCACAACAACATTAGCATCATTGGTTTTGGTGGGGATAGTTTCTACCCACTTGGATACATAATCCACAGCAACCAAAATATATTGAAAACCATTAGATGGGGGAAAAGGACCCATAAAGTCAATCCCCCATACATCAAAGAGTTCAACAACTAAATTAGATGTCAAAGGCATTTCATCTCTTTTGCTTATGTTTCTTGTTCTTTGACATCTATCACATTGTGCACAAAACATATGAGCATCTTTAAAAAGAGTGGGCCAAAATAATCCAGACTGTAATACCTTACGGGCTGTCTTTTCACCACCAAAATGACCCCCACAATGAAGTTCATGACAAAAAGTTAGAATGCTCTTATGTTCTTCTTCAGGTACACATCTCCGGATGACTTGATCTTGACCAATCTTGTATAAATAAGGGTCATCCTAGAAATAGTTCTTAATAGTTTTAAAAAACCTTTTCTTGTCCTGATATGAAGTGTTAGGTTGCAAAACACCAGTGGCAAGATAGTTTACAATATCAGCATACCATGGGTTTGGACCTATGAAAAATAACTGTTCAACAGGAAAGGTTTCAACTATATCTTCATTACTCTCATCTTTAAGAGAATTGAAGTCAGAAATCAACCTGGACAAATGGTCAGCTACTAAGTTTTCACTGCCTTTCTTATCCTTGATTTCTAGGTCAAATTCTTGTAAGAGTAAGACCCACCTGATTAATCTTGGCTTGGAATTTGGTTTGCTTAATAGGTATCTTAAAGCAGCATGATCAGAATGCACAATCACTTTAGATCCTACTAAATAAGACCGAAATTTGTCTAAAGAAAACACTATAGCCAAGAATTCCTTTTCAGTGGTGGTATAATTCATTTGGGCATCATTGAGTGTTTTGCTAGCATAGTAGATGACATGCAAATTCTTATCCACTCTTTTCCCAGGACTGCTCCTATAGCATAATTAGAAGCGTCACACATTATTTCAAAAGGTAAAGACCAGTTTGGTGCCATAATAATAGGGGTAGATGTTAGTTTCTCTTTCAAGGTATTAAAGGAAATAAGGCAGTCATTGTTGAAATCAAAATAAACATCTTTTGATAGCAAGTTACATAATGCTCCTATAGCATGACTAACTTGAATAAAAGCATTCAAGCTATCTTGTAAGGTTAGCTTAAAAGATTGGCTTGGTGGGTAAGGGTGGTTGTTATCCGACCTTAGTGTTGGATATTGGGTGTAGGCTGGGTGATTATAGGTGTTTGGATGATACCTTTGAAAAGATTGGACTTCCTCTATGGCATCGACACTAGAATCACAAGTATTTGAACAATTATTAGTACCATGCCCAATTGAACAACACACTTCACACACCTCTTGATTGGAAATTTGGTGGGTAGTGAGAAATTGCACTTGTTTAGTCAATTCAGCAAGTTGCAAGGTTATCTCATTATCAGGGCCAACTTCATTGACCCTTGCTTTCCTTCTACCACCTCTTTGTTGGGAATTAGAACCCAATAGCTCATAAATATTATAGGTTTCCTCTGCGGTTTTTTCTCCTACAGCACCTCCAGCAGCATTGTCAACCATGTATTGACTCTACAGTGTCAATCCGTCATAAAAGAATTGGTTTTGTAGCTGTAATGGAAAGCTATGATTTTGACATTGAATGAAAAGGAGTTTGAATCGTTCCCAAGCTTCATGAAAGGGCTCTTCATACATTTGAGAAAATGTTGCTATCTTCGTCCTTAGATCAACAGTCTTTTGATGGGAATAGAACCTACCCATAAAAATTTCATATACTACCTCCCAAGTTTTAAGAGAACCTGACTGTAGAGTAATGAACCATGACCAAGCTTTATCCTAGAGGGTGTACGGAAAACACCTCATCCTAAGTTGATCTTCATTAATTGCATGTAGTGGAAAGGTTTGGACAATAGCATAGAATTCTCGAATGAAATGCAAAGGGTCTTCATTAGGGATACCGTGAAAGGAAGGAAACAAAGAATAATGAATCTTTTTCAATTCATAATTCCTTGTAGCCTCTTGTAATTGGATGCCAGAAGTTACATTGCCAATGATTGGCATTGTATAGTCTTTCATCTTTTTCCGCCTATCTTCAGCATCTCCCATGGTTGTTTGTAGTTGAAAATGATCCTCCTCCTATTATGTATCAACATTTTGCTTTAAAAAAATAGTAGATATCTCTAAGAAATATTTATAACTTGATAAAATGTACAGGCTTAAAGAAAAAAGGTGCAAGGAACCTAAATTTTATTATTTATTATTTTTTTATTTTATTTTATTATTTTTTTACGCTAAATTTAAAAGAATGGACATAATTTTTGAAACAAACAAATTTATTTCATTTGAATTTTATTACACACAGAATAAAACTAAAACAAAGGAAAATACAATAATGGGTGACCTCCCATGTAGGACTAAAATTTATCGTCTTCTAGTAAGACGTTGCTTGGAGATTGTAGAATGACAAACTCAATGTCTCCTCTTCATTAAATTTATTTTACCCTATTTGACTATCAAACTAGTCTTTGCTTTGTTTTTGCAAATGTTCAACTAAATGTTCTACTTGAACTTCCACCTTTTTGATAGAAGCTTCCATAGAGTCCAACCGTTGATTGGTTTTAGATTGGTTATCCCTACAAACTTGAATAAAAGAATTCAAGTTGTCCTCCAGGGTTGATTTATTGGGAATGCTTCTTGGAATAGGTGGGTGGAATTGCTGGCCTGGCTGGTTTGAGCTTTGAGCGAAAGGAGGGTTGTTTTGCCTCCAGGAGAAATTTGGATGATTTCTCCACCCAGAATTATAGGTATTTGAATTGGGGTCAAACCTTGGTCTCTCTTGATATGCTCCCAACACATTAACCTGTTCAGGTCCAGTTGTTGTTTCTCCTTGATATGGACAGGCTTCAGTACTATGTCCCATGTTGCTATACAAACCATATTGTTCATTATTGGTGTTGGTTTGTGTAGTGAGAAGGGCAACTTGCTTGGTCAGTTGAACAAGTTGTTGTTGAACTTCATTATTGGAGTCGATTTCATGAATTCTAGCTTTTCTCACTCGTGAGTGTTTCTGTTGGGAATTAGCACCCAACATCTCAAAGAGGTTATACGTCTCTGAGGCAGTCTTTTCTCCTATTGCTCCTCCTACAGCGTTGTCGACAATGAACTGACATTGTTGTGTAAGTCCATCGTAAAAGAATTGGTTCTACAACTGCAGGGGAAAGTTGTGATGGGGACATTGTGTGAGAAACATTTTGAACCTATCCCAAGCTTCATGGAATGGTTCTCCTTCCATCTGAGAGAAAGTAGCAATGTTTCCTCTCAACTCTGATGTTTTTTGGTGGGAATAAAATTTTCCCATGAATTTATTGTAAATGTTCTCCCATGTCATCAGAGAACCTGGGGGAAGTGACATTAACCAAGCTTTGGCCTTATCCTTTAAGGTGTAGGGGAAACATCTCATTCTAAGTTGATCCTCGTTTAGAATACCGAGGAGGAATGTTTGGACCGTAGCATAGAAATCTCTCATGAAGGAAAGAGAATCTTCATTAGGTAGCCCATAAAAGGAAGGAAGCATAGAAAAATGAATATTTTTTAGGTCATAATTCCGAGCAGCCTCACCCAACTGGATAGCGGCAGTTGCCGTGCCAATCACCGGTCTTGCAAACTCCTTCATAATGGTTTCCCTAACATGTTGGTTTTCTTCCATTTATTTCGGTTCTAGTAAAGGATTAAGCCTTGATTCTATGTTTGGCTCAAAAACAGGTTGATGGATGGAATCGAGTTTTGTTGACACTTGTTTAAATTTATGAATATTATTTACATATGGTGTAAGGGGGTTTCCTAAGGATCTCCTACCACGCATAGACTATTGTAAACGTAAATTTAAAACTCCTGTCAACAAAATAAAAAATTTAGAGAAAATTTACATGATATTTAATACAAAACACTAAACAAAACAAGTTAAACCCTAAATCAATTTTTTTTTTCAAAATGTTTATTATTTTATTTATTTATTTAAATAAAACAAAGTTTAAATTTTTATTTCGTGATTTTTTTTATGTTTTTTGTTGTTATATATATATATATATATATTAATAAAATAACATAATCAGTATTAACAAAGAGTGCTCCCAGGAAAGAATGGTGGTGCAAGAGTCATGCAACTCGGTGCCTGAGTGGGGCCCACGTGTCTGAAGTGTTTTCAAGGCATGATTCTGTGCGGCCGATTCACATGAGCCCCGTTATACAAAGAATAGAAAGCTACCACGTGTCCCACTTTATCTTTCAGCAAATCATATTGTGACACATGGCAAGGTTCGGTGAGTGCGAAAATGTAGGATCACGCACGCATCCCAGCCGTTGTTCCCCATGTTCCTCGTGCCTTTATCCCGTGCGATGAGCTCTGCATGCAGCTGATTTCCTCACCAAATGAAATCCTGCCACGTGTCTGTATTAATTCTTCAGCCAATCAGAGATTGACACGTGGTATGCAGATTGAATTAAAAATCAGAAACGGTGCCTGTGTTTCTGTCATCCACGCGTAAAAAAATTTAATATTCTCTTTCGTACGCGTGGATGTGGAATTTAAGGAAAATGTCGGGGTTTTATTTTCGATGCAAATTTTTTACGCGTGTTTAAAAAATGTATTATTTTAGATGTATTTTTTTAGCTATAAATAGGGGATATAATGAGAGTTTTTGGGAGTTTTTTTGGGAGTTTAGAGTTTGAGATTTTTAGTATTGTTCGGGGCTGGACTGTGGAACACACAGAAGCCATTTTTGGCTTCTGATTGTGTTCTTCGTGTGCCAAAAATTTACGATCCGAAATGATTTAATTTTCTTTTGTTCTTCATCGCATTTTCCTTAACTGCTATAATTTTAATTTTAATTTATGAAGTAATTTAATTTTTCTAGGGTTGCATTTTATCTAAATTTATGAAGCTTTGATTTTAATTACTTTTGAACTATTTATAAGATGTTCGATTTGTTTATTCTATTTGTGCTTAATGCTTTTGATTATTTATGAATTTTATCAAATGATCTGTGGCACTGAAATAAACTTGGAAGAGACATTTTTGTGTACATCGCTCATGGATAGAATGACATATATGATGAAGGATAAGAATATACCCTAATTGTATGTGTGGCCATTTGAGAACTTAGAACGTAATGAATCTTGATGAATTTAATTCTCATAGGAATATAGTGAATTAATTTAGCGAGGTGTGTCTATACGGAGCTCAGAAAAGATGTATGAATAAATTAGAAGTTTTCGGTTGACAAATTAAATGTACTAAAAAAATATAAATCAATAGAAAATAACATGATTTGAGTGGATTAATTTGGTGAAAAACTGCAATCCTAGATTTCTTTTATTTTGTTATTAAACTCTTTTCTTAAAAATTTTACAAATCAACGATCGTTTTGGATAAAATCAGAACAAAATAATTTTAGTACTCAACAAACTGTAGTAACAAATCTCCGCGCGAACGATAACTTACTTATCAAATATTATTACTTGTGACCGTGTATGCTTGCACATTTTATGTTCTCCAAAAGAGACAACAAAGGGTAATTTTAATATTTTTTCAACACTCATCACAACTCTCAACCAACTTCTTGCTACTCCTTTAGCAAGAGAAGCGATAAAAACTAAAAATTAAACCATCCTAAATCACTTTCTTGGATTGATACGGTTGCATTTAGCGTATGAAATAAGCCTTTAAACCCTTAGTTTGTCATAGTGGAAGAGTTTAAGTCTCGTGAGGGTTTTCAGTAATGATACCCACAAACATTAACAAAAAAAATGAAAATAAAATAAAACAAATAAAATAAGAAGTTAACTAAAATTTGAAATAAAGTAAAAAGATAAAATAAAATAAAGAAATGAAATACAAAAAATATATATATCATGCTTATAATCTCTTTTAAATTTCATACTTAAAATCTTAAGCATATATTATTTTAATTTCCTAAAACATTCATGATTTATTATAATAATTAGTTGAAAATCATTTTCATATTTCATATAAAAAATATATCAATTTAATTTCATCCAAACTTAGTGTTAGGAATCTGAATTCACTTTGACTCTATTCCTCACAAGTCAATGCTCTAAAAACCATTGAATCCTATGGGTTCAAACACTCATACTAATTTATATGTGAAAAAGTTAATTTATAGAAATGAACTAATATGTTCTCATATGTATAAAGAAGAAAGGCTCAAAGTATTATTTTAACGTTGATCTCATGAAAGAAATCAAATGTAGAAAATGATAAGTATACTCCCAAGGTCGATCTAAGGAAGGAATGTATGTGGTTTTTAATTTATTATTCAAACTTTTAAAAACGAAATTAAATCCTAAACATCCTGTCACGATAATATGGTTTTTGTGTTTCTAATCTAATAACATAAAAATAAACATAGATACAGATTTAATAAATATTTATGCAAATTTTATCATTTATAATAGTTGAGTATTTATGGATATAATAACTAAATTAATTATGCTTGCTCATATTATCTAGGTTATTAAAGATATAAATTGATATTTTATTGATTCTCTCTTTTTTATACGAATATCACCTTTGGTGGGGTTAATATTCTTTTGTAATTAAACAAATCAATTAACACCTATGAGTGAGGTTGATAACTAATTTGGTTAATTAAATTAATTCCTTTTTCTAAGAGATTGAAAGTGAAAAATTTAAATGCCACCTTTGGTGGGGTTAGACAATTTAAAATTTATTCAAGGTGTCCAAATTAAACCTAAGAATTTAATTATCCGAGTACTAACTTTCAAGTTTTAAAACTACTACTGAAAACATGTTGTCAATACATTTTCATATAATAATTCTTATAAGAACTTTTGAAATAGAGCTTCACTCTAACTACCGGATGATTGTACCAACAAATAAAAGAGCACTACTCTAAATTAGACCGGATAACTAAACCTTAAAATCTAATTTTTAGATTTAAGTTTGTAATGAAAAATAATATATTTCTCTCTAACATTCTTAATATAAAATCTTGAATAAAAATATAATCAATTCATTTTAGAGATTATCACCTATTTAATATTTCGCAAGCATAACAACGTTATTATTATATCATGTTTACAAACAGCCAACAAAGTTAAATTTAATCACAGACAAATTAAATATAACATGTAATAAATCATAAAATATAACTACAAAGAAAATAAAAATCCTTACAGAACTTCGATGCTATTCTCGTTGCTGGAAAACCTCCAAAGGGAATTTGCACTCACATTTATTGAATCAAAAAGCTAATAAATTATAAAAACATAACTAGTTCTTCTCAAAAAGAGAAGAACTCTAAAACTAAGAGAAATTAACTAAGAAAAACTAAAACCTAGAAAGAAACTAAGAAAAGCTTAAAAACTAAGAAATAAGAGAAATAAAGAGAAGAGAATATGGGTTTTGAGGTGTGTTTAGAAGTGAAGAGAAGTGGGTGAAAAAATGATAAAAAATGGTGGAAACGCGGAGTGGTGAATGATGATGTCATTTGATGATGTCAGCATGGCGTGGGGTGGCTGCGCGCGGATTTGGGGCGAGATGGCAGAGGTGCGTGCGGAAGGCACCAGTGGGGCGCAGGGGCGTGCACAGGTGTGGGCGTGGGCACGCGTGGGACTGGGCAACTGGGCGGTACGATTTCCTCTTTTTTGACATTTTTGACCTTTTGACCCATTTTGTCCTATGTTTCCATAGTTGTTGACCTTTCCTCATTTTTTATTAATATATTTATGATGTATTGCCTCTAGTATTCCTCTTTGAGTATTTAAGTTACGTTTTTAAGTGAAAATACCTAAAAAACAATAAAAATACCCGTGATTCTGAAAAGAAAAATTTATATAAATATATGATAAAATCATATAAATAGATATATTTTAAATCAATTAATGTGCATAAAATCATGGTAATTTTAGTGCTTTTTGAGCACTCATCACAATGTCCAACTTGGAATTGAGACACCAATGTGTCAATGGACTAAGTCTTGTGTGGAAAATAGAGTTGAGACATAACCTCTTTGACACCATAACAGTGATAGTCGAGGATATAAACATTGGAACAAGTAAATGTTTACTAAGGAATGAAGCAAGGCATAACCTCCTTCACATCCTAGAAACTCCTTCCTAAGAATCAGGAACTTCCAAAAAAATTCCCAAGAAGTGGGGCTTGTGATTAGATAACTCAAACTCAAAAAACTTCCCTAGGGAATATATGAAGGCCACACCTCTACAAATTTGAATCTAGGGAATGGTTATTACTTGCCACACTCAATAAGCATGCCAATTAAGAGGCAAGGTGATTGAGAGACTAGACTACCCATTTTACTAAACCAAAATTCTCAAGGCATTTGAGAAGACAAGGAAATTCCTATGGCACTTGGGAAGATCAAAAAAATTCTTAGGAACTTAGAATGATAATTTTTTTAAAAGCTTGGGAAGATATTAGATCATTTATAAAAGGGCATTGACAAAAAACAATGGGATTGGAAAGAAAGTTGAAATCAACAAAAAATTTCAAAATATTAGAATTTGGGTAAGCCACATTAGGGAAACACCTTAACATCGAGAAAGATGGGACCATCATTCATTAGAACTCACCTTGAGATTCATGACAGTTAGGAAATCGCTCACCATAGCAGTAGTTGTTAGGACCCAACTGATTACCTAGACGTTGATTAGGCTCGGCCAAGGAAAATGTAAGTTATGTTGTACTTTATGTCTTTGTGTTGGCTTCTTGTGTGCAAAATATGGAATCTATTTATTTTACTCAATTTTCTATCTTCTTCTCTACAAGGTTGGTTACTGTGGATTAATAATGCACACATACACAAAGTAAGGAACAATGTGATTCAAAGTATGTTTTTCACATACTACAAGATTTGTTGTTTATTATGCATACTAGGCCATAAGTGGTAGATTTAGGCTCAATTTTGGTTCAGATATTTATGAAAATTACTCGATAATTTTTGGATAAAAAATGTGATTTTTGGTAGCTTGACAAGGTCCTCAATAAGGGCCTTTCTAGACCCCTTGAAAAATCCACAGCAAGGTGGTCGGCAAGGACCCTTAATAAAGTGGTGTGACCATTAGTATTCCTTCTATAAATACCCCATCTCTTTGTCTCTTGACCCATCATTCTGATACCAAACCTCTACCAAATTTTCACTAAAAAATAAATTTGATTCACAAATTACTTTGAGAGTGTTCTAATTTTTATGCTATAGTGTTGTGGGTAAAATAGAGTAATTGAGTGTTGAGCTCTTGAATTCCTTAGTTTCTATGTGAGAAACAATATTGTAAGATTAGGTTGAGTTGTATTTTTCAAATTATTAGTTATTGTTTGTTTGTGATTGAGATTGGTCCTTAAGGTTAATTATTGTTTTCACTTCACATTATTGATTCATGGTTTCTGATCACACTACATTGGGTGTTGTTAGCATTAGAGGAGTGTTGGGTTAATGTGATGGACCATGTTGTTACGAATGAAGGGTAGTAACAGGCAGTTCTGGTAGAGATCTTGCTTGATAGAGATATTGGTAGTTTTATTTCTATAAGAGTTTTAATTATTTTATTGCTTAGTCAATTACTTGCTGCCGAGTAGTTGCCATAAGTAACCCAAGAATATTACCAAATATATAGCAAAAACTCCGTTGGTGACGATGTGTGTTGCAAATTGCCATTATCCGTAGTAATGATCAAGGATGACATTAATAACTCGATTAAAGCCAAGTTCTCCCCTTTTTGTAAATTTTTCAATTAATGATATAATATTTTTTCTTTTTATCATATGAATAAACAATATAATCATGAATCAATAGCAACAGATTGAGTAAGAAAGTAGTGCATTAATGACTGAAAAGAAGAGTAAACATTCTTAAAAGCTCAGAACAATCAAAATAGAATACTAAAAACACTATGTTTTCCAAAATATGAAGAAACTCCTTTTAAGTTCTATGAATTCTCTAAATAAATTAAGATAAAACAAAAATTTATAAAAATTGATATAAATATTTTTTATTGAATAAAGGATAGTAGACTTTTCTAACCATGACTATAGTAGTACACACAAAAATTGAATTGAATTTTGTCCAAAGTGTCACTATCCATTGATAACATAAATATATGTAAATAATACACACAAACATACTAATATATATGGTGACATGTAGATAATCACCAAAAGTAAAATATGTGTTGGAATTTCAATAGGATGTCAATTTGTTCATTTATGATTAGTTATGAGAGATTTAAATAAAAAAATATCACCTATCACGAAAAATCACAGTTGAATTCATACTTGCACATAATAAAATTTTACTTACCAAGAGAAAACTTATTTAATTTTTTAATTCCCCTCTTGTATTTATTTATTTTTGTGTGAGAGTTTAGTTATTTATTTTCTTCTTGTATAATCATTTATTGCTCCTATATTCTTTTGCATGCAAAAGATTGTTTTTTACAATTATTTCCTTCATCATATTATTTTTCTTTTGCAAAGGATATATGCATGAGTCAATATACCTAGCATAATGATTGTTACACTACTTGTGAGGTATCCCTCTTCTCTCACTATGCTAGCTTTCACACATCACATTAGATAGTCTTCTCAAAACTAGGTATCTCTATAGTAGCATTTTATACAATGAAAGATAGAGTTCAACCATATTTTTCACAGCCAAGGTCATCTCATACCCTAAAATCTCACATAGTTAATTATAAACTTCTAGCATGACACACTTATATGTCTAGTGAATGTGTCAATAGGTTCATATTGACATCAATCACCAGATGTGAGAAATATGTAATGCACAAGTCACAATATCCATTTGCACAATGCGTAGCAAAAACAATAACACTAAATGGAGTATGTAATCATCATGTCAATTTTAAAGCATGTATGCTTCTCTCATTTTATATTTTATATTTCTTTTATCTTTTTTTAACTAAAAAAATATCAATAAAAACAAAAACAAACAAACAAACAAAAAATGTTCATCTGGGGTCAATTAAGCATTCAATTGTGTGTTTCGATTTATTTTTATAGAATATTTTAATGCACTTTAGGTCAAAGTAAAATTATCATATTATCCATAAAATCAATTAAATGAATTTTAAGGAATATGGACAGTATAATAAAAATTCAATCCAATTCATATTATAAATAGGTTTTAAAATCAAAGCCCTAGTCGCTCGATTGATCTAATCAAGTGCTCAATCATTCGAGTACATAGTTTGATAGATCAAATGTCCTCTTGAGTGTCTCAATTAATTAATTCTCAAAAATATGGATCAGTCTAGTCATCAATCTCAATCGATTTAGTACTCGATCTATCGAGTATTAACCCTTCAATATGTCTAGTTATATACATAATTAATTTAACAGGTAATATAGTTCGATCGATCAAGTATCCTATTTTCATAAATTTCCTATGTATCTAATATGCAATCTAATGTGCACAAGAATAGAGATATACCTTAAATGTGATCATTGAAGCTTGATATATTTTTTGGCTTGAAAATATTTTTGTAAGACACACTAGAAACTAAAATTATAATTACATGTTTTGTTCATAAATATTGCCAACACTCACATAAACCTTGCAAATATGATAAATGTTTAAACCATAATAGTATGTCATTTTTTTCATTTATGGTAAGTCATGTAAGATTTAAAGAATAAAGTATCATCTATTATTGAAAACAGTAGTTGAATCCTTACTTTCACAAAATTAAATTATTTATCAAGAGAGAACTTAAATTATTTATTTCTCCTTTGTTTTGGGCATATAAGGGATTTCTTATTTATTTTTTATTATCTTTTCTACAACCACTTTTGGATTTTTCTTTTTATGCATACAATTTCTTTTGTATTTTTCTTTTTCCTTTATTAATTTATTTTTTTAGTTAAGGAAATATGCTCGAGTTAAAAACCTAGTATGCTGACTTTCACTCTAGTTATGAGATTTCTCTTTCTGCTCACTACGGTAACTTTACACATTACAATAGGTGGCCCTCTCAAAACTAGGTTCCTATCTTCCAATTTTTTTATAAAGTCAAAGGTAGGGTTTAAATACAAGTTTGCAGTTAAGGTTAGCTCATGCCTTCAAATCTTACAACAAAAAAATCATACACTTTAAGCATGATGTACATATGAGTTTAGTGAGTGTGTAAGTAGGTTGTTGTCAACATCAACCACCAAACATAAAAAATTATGTAAATGAACATGTTGAAATACTCAATTACACAATGATGAGTCAATCTATATAAGTGAAGTAGTATGAAAATACTATATAAAGTTCATGTTATTATTAAAGCAAATCTACCCTCCCTATTTTAATTTTAATTTTAAAATAAAAAACTAAAGAAACATCAATAAATAAATAAAAAGGAACTAACCTACTAAATATTCTCACCTAGGGTTTATTAAACACTCAAATAAAAGTATCTAGGTGAACAAAAATGACAGCTAGGTGACCAAAAATAGTTAATCTTTCATGTTCTTCGATTACCATTAGTTTTTGATTTCATATTCATCTTAAATGAAGATGCAACAAACAGGGTAGGATGATGATAATTAGTCCTAGAATTAAATCTGTTGAAATTCACTTGCCTCTTTGAACCAACAACTTTATGCTTTCTAGTTGAATTATTGGACATATGAATAGATGGATGATAATAATGAGTCTTATAACTAGAAGTATGGAAATAATTATTAAATTTAAGAGCATTCATCAAAAATCTACACTTGAGTCTAATGTGATATTTCTTATTGATGCACAAAATCTTGATACATAAATTTTTTATATTTTAAATAGCTTGTAAGTGCATCAATCATTTTGTAAAAAGAGACAAATATACTTATGAGATTAGTCTAAATAGGAAGAATACGTGGTTTTTAAATAATTCAACAAAATTCTTAAAAACAAAAAATAAATCTAAACATTCTATCACAAAGTTTTGGTTTTTAAATATCTACACAAATAACGTAAAATAAAAGATAGATTTGATTTAATAAGTACGAGCCAAATAAATATTTTTCCATTCAATGAAGAATATGGATGTACTAGTTAGTGAATTATACTTTCTCATATTGATTAGGTTATTAAATAAATAAATTGATATTAATGATTTTTTCTCTTTTGTACGAAAATATCCTAAAGTGGGAACCAAATTATTTGTTAATAAAAATCATTTAATATCCTAAGGTGTGATCATCAATTGATTAATATTAAATTATGATTTATTTATAAAGAAATAGAAAACCATCTAATCACTATTTAAGGTAGAGCACATAATTTAAACTCTTATTCAAGTTTTCAAAAATTAGATTTAAAATATATGTATTTGATAACTAGCTTTCAGATTTTAGAATCTATCACAAAAAATATGTCATCAATATATTTTCAAATAATAATTCCTATAAATTTTTTTGAAATAAAGTATAACTTAGATATAAATAATCAAATCTAAAATCTAAGAGTATTCATAATAAATTAGATCAAGATAATCAAATACTAAATTTAACTTTCATATTTTAAGTTTGATATGAAAAATATTTCGTCAATATATTTTTCTGTAACAAACTTTGTCTAAATCTTGAATGAAGAAATAAAGATCAATTTATTTTATAAAAATATTTACCTAAATTAATATTCGTAAGCATAACAATATTACTAATATCTCATATTATTTTCAACTAGAAATGCTTGATTTAATAAATGATAAATAAATTAAATATATCATTAAAACAATATATAAAATTAATTCTAAGATAAAATAATATAATTAAAATTAATACCTTAATTGTATCTTTCAGTATATAGAGCAAGCCTTTTACAAAGACCCTTATAGAATAGGGGAAGCCCTAAATGAGTAAACCCAAACTTAAGGCCTCATATTTTCACCAAAGATATGGATAATTATCATAAGAACTAGATCATTATTCAACTTTCCGATAAAGAGATGTCTACCCATTCAAATTTGGATCCTTTTTCCAAGGCAATAAATGTAGTTGAATAAACACACCCGGTAGAAAACTTCTATTGAGATTTGGAGCATTGATTTGATCGTTCATGATCCTGCTCCATCTACTTTCAATACATTGATTCATAAATCCACTTATGATTGAAAGTTTATAAAATATGGACCTGATTAACCTAGAAGGAGGTGAATAGGTTATTTTTATTTTTTATTAATTTATAATTTACTAACCTAAATAAAACGGCCAAACATGCAATCGTGTGTAAGAGTAAAGTGCGGAAATTATAACACATGATATTTTTAGGTGGAAACAACCTAGGCCACAACAATGACCTAAGAGGAAAACCATCGGTTCACCGGACCACCTAACTTTCCACTATGAAAATCAAATGTTCAAGTACAAACTCGGTCTTATGCTACCCTCCCTAAGATACTACCCCAATGTACTTTACTTATGAGCCTATGCTCTATTTTCACAGTTTCCAAAATTAGCGTGAGCGGTTTCCAGACCAACGTTCCAATAAGCTCCTCGCCAATCAGATCGTTCACAAATCAACTGCAAAAAGGTTAGCACAAAAAGAAACACAAGTGCCCGTGTGTGTTCTAAAAAGGATTTAACAATGAATAATCCTAACTAGATGATCCAAAATATATATATCACTTAAATCAAATCAAATAGTAAATTCTAGAGCAAATAAATTAAGCATAAGTTTACAAACAATCACTGTATTGTAACAGATCAAAATGGTGAATGTATGATTAAGGGAATCAGATCACATGACAATTGTTATTGTATTGATACATCACCCACATTAACATGTAACCTAGCTAGCAATGACTCAACTATCTTATGTCACGAAAAGCTAGGTTATATGAATTTTAAAGATCTGGTTAGATTAAGCAAAATTGAGACTATGCGTGGTTTACCTATTCTTTCAAAAATTGAAACACCTGTATGTGGACCATGTCAATTGGGTAAACAAACTAGGATTGCTCATAATAAGATCAAGAGTATAAATACAAACACAGTATTGGAATTGATACATATTGACCTTATGGGTCCTATGAGAACAGAAAGTATTGGAGGTAAGAAATATATCATAGTTGTAGTAGATGACTTTTCTCGCTACACGTGGGTAGACTTTCTTAGAGACAAGTCAGATGCTTTTGAGTTCTTCATCTCATATTGTACAAGAGTGCAGGTTGAATCAGGTGACAAAATAGTAACCATCAAGAGACTGAGAACAGACTATGGAAAAGAGTTTGAAAATACCAAGTATGCTGACTTCTGTAAAGAACATGGTATCTTTCATGAATTCTCTGCTCCTATCACACCTCAACAAAATGGAGTAGTTGAATGGAAAAATAGGATACTTCAAGAGATGGCAAGAGTAATGATGCATGCCAAGGGAGTCTCCAAAAGGTTTTGGGCTGAAGCTATAAACACTGCATGTCACATTGTAAATCGTGTATATATTCGCCCAAGTACAAACCAAACTCCCTATGAGATATGGAGAGGTAAAAAACCCAATTTGAAATTTATGCATGTTTTTGGAAGTAAATGCTACATACTTAGAGCAGTTGGGTAGGTTTGATTCAAGAAGTGATAAAGGTATATTTCTTGGGTATTCCCTAAATAGTAGAGCTTATAGAGTCTTCAACTGTAGAACTAATGTAGTTATGGAATCCATAAATGTCGTTATAGATGATGGGGATAAGAAGATTACAAGTGAAGAAGCTAGAAATGAAGAAAATTTCACAATACCTCAATTAACAATGACCAGTGACACAATTGGAATAAAAGAAGAAGAGTTGAAGGAAAGTGAACAAAAGAAGGAAGAAACATCAACCTCATCAATGATAAATCCAACTCGAACTTCAAAAAACCATCCTATTAAGAATATAATTGGAGATCCTAATGCAAGCATAGTAATAAGAAGAAGACAAATAAGTGAGGTAACTCACTTATGCTATATTTCTCAATTTGAACCAAAAAATGTGAATGAAGCTCTTAGGGATGAATTTTGGATAAATGCCATGCAGGATGAGTTAGCTCAATTTGAAAGAAATCATGTGTGGGTATTAGTACCTAAGCCTAAAAATAAAAATGTTATTGGAACAAAATGGGTGTTCAAAAATCAATCCGATGAGCATGACATTGTTGTTAGAAATAAGGCTAGGTTAGTAGCTCAAGGCTACACGCAATTAGAAGGAGTTGATTTTGATGAAACATTTGCACCTGTAGCTAGACTAGAGTTAATTAGGATTTTACTTGCCATTTCCTGTCATATGAAGTTCAAATTATATCAAATAGATGTTAAGTCTTCCTTTTTGAATGGATTTTTGAATGAGGAGGTGTACGTGGAACAACCAAAAGGATTTGTTGATCCGAAATTTCCAAATCATGTTTACAAACTCAAAAAGGCTCTTTATGGTTTGAAACAAGCTCCACGAGCATGGTATGAGAGACTTACCAACTATCTTTTGAACAAGGGATTTAGTTGAGGGGGAGTTGATAAGACTTTATTCATTAAAAGGAGTAGTGATGAGATCTTTATTGCTCAAATTTATGTGGATGACATAGTTTTTGGATCCACATCTAATACACTAGTGGATGATTTTGTGCATGTTATGACAAATGAATTTGAAATGTTTATGGTAGGTGAAATGAATTTCTTCCTTGGTTTGCAAATCAAACAATCTCATGATAATATATTTATTTCTCAAACTAAGTACGCTTGTAACCTTGTTAAAAGGTTTGGTCTTGAAACTAGCAAGCCATTACGAACTCCTTTAGGTACCAGCACAAAAATTACAAAGGACACTCAAGGTAAAAGTGTTGATCAAACCCTTTATAGGAGTATGATAGGTAGTTTACTTTACCTCACTGCAAGTAGACCTGACATATGTTTTAGTGTTGGTGTGTGTGCCCGTTATCAAGCTGACCCTAAGGAATCATACTTAGAGAATGTAAAGAGAATCATTAGGTATATCTCAGGAACAAGTAATTATGGTTTATATTTTACTACTGACACTACTTGTGACGTAAGTGGTTTTACAGATGCCGACTGGGCAAGCAACCAGGATGATAGGAAAAGCACATCAGGTGGTTGTTTCTACATTGGAAACAACCTAGTATCATGGCACAGTAAAAAGCAGAACTCTATCTCACTCTCTACAGCTGAAGCAGAATACATTACTGCAGGAAGCTCTTGCACACAAATGCTTTTGATGAAAAACATGCTCAAGGACTACGGTCAACCACATGGTATGATGCCCTTATATTGTGATAACTCTAGTGCTATATGTATTTTTAAGAACCCAGTTCAACATTCTAGAACTAAGCACATTGACATAAGGCATCACTTTATTCGAGAACTAGTTGAAGAGAAAATAGTAACACTTGAGTTTGTACCTACTGAGAGACAACTAGCTGATATATTCACTAAAGCCATAGACACTCAAAGATTTGAGTATCTCAGAAGTGCCTTGGGAATTTCTCCCTCAAATTGAATTTCAAATTTTATTACCCAAAAAAAAAACATCCTTGTTTGGCCAACACAGTATACACATAATCTCATTTTTAGTGACTCAACTCATTTTGATATTTATTGTATAAATTATGCTACAATTTTGGCTTATGCATACACATATATTCTTATACATGTGATGATCGATGTTGACATAAACTTCTTCACACACTCACGAACACACACATATGTTATGCTTGAAGTTTATGAATTTTCTTGAAAGACTCTAGGACTTTCACTAATCTTGATTGTAAAATTGTGTTGAGTTCTACTTTTGCTTACTAAAATTTTACCGTATGGAGGCACCTAGTATTGAGAGGGCTACCTACTGTGATGTGTGAAGCTACTGCAATGAACGAAGAGGGCTACCTCACAACTAGTGTGAAAGTCATCGTGCTTGGTTTATGGCTCGTGCAAAAAAAAACAAAAAAGGGTAAAGATTATGCAAAAACTGATTGCTTATGAATCTTGTACTTGGAATGCACAAAAAGAAAGAGCTAATAGAGGTTAAATATATATATATATATATATTAAAAATAAAATAAAAAAAATTAAGTCCTCTTTTAGTAAATATATTTTATTTTGTAAGATTGAAGACTCGATTATATTTTTATATGATAGGTGATATTTTTTCTTTTGAGTCTTTCTTGATAGATCATAAATGAATTAATTGACATATTTATGGAGTTTAAACATGTATACTATTTTAAGTAAATGTCAATATGTCATTATATGTGCGAAGTGTGCGTGTGCACCTATTTTATTTTACTTATTTATTTATATGATAAATAATCAAAATTGGAGTTAAAAAAAATGATGAGTTCTCAATTGGTTGTGTGCTTGTTTGTAATTAAATGAGTTTAATATCTTATGTGGCTATGTATGCAAATTTGAAAGGAAAATAAAAATAATTAAAAAAAATAAAAAAATTATTATTTACATCCTCTTTTCATTTATTACTTTTTTAATTGGTTTCTAAGTTAGAGAGTCATAGAACTTAGGGGGAGTTTAAAGCACATTGCACTTTGGCATTACTCTGATTTTACACTATTATATCTTTAGGAGGAGTTTAGCTTCAATTGTTTGTCTAATGCTTTGTCCTTCTCGTATGTCAAAAAGGGGGGAGAGAATATTTACTTCCATGTTTTTATTTTGTTATGCATATAATGGGAGAACATATTTTTATTAAGCTTAATTGATATGAATGCATACTACATGACTATTATTTACACTTCACTTATTTCTATGTAAATTGAACTAATATACAATGAGGCTTTCATGCCAAGTTGTCCTATACTTCGTCAATGTTGTTTCAGTTACTTACAATCTTGTCAAGTTGCAGCGAAGATGGATCTACCAGACCATAGGATAGTTCCACTATGGAGTCTGGGATATCATTGTATTTTTATCTTATTTTTATAAGTGTCATGTATTAAGTGAGAGGTTTTGCCACACGAAAATGCCAAAGGGGGAGTTTGTAAGGACTATGAGTGTTGGCTATTTTTGTGGACAAAATATTTACTTGTAAATTTGTTTTTAGGCCTGCTATCAAGTTTATCAAGAACAGCCGAACAAATGTTCAAGTTCCAAATATTCGTACTTCAGGTATATCTTTTATAATTACGACACATAGAATTTTATTTATACATTTAATAGTACATGTTCATAAATCTAAAATTATTTTTGGTACTTAAATAATTTTTACGTGTCTTAATATTTTTTAAGATGTGATTTAAAAAATATTTTTTTAAGGCTTTGAATGGGCTTTGAAAAATTAAGCCCAAAATGCATTTAAACCTAATACTATTAGGTATTATTATTATCTATAAATATAGATATATTAGTGTTTATGTAGAGGTGAGATATAGAGAAAAAAACTGTCGCAAAAGAAAACAAATATTGAAGCTGCCGATCTGCCTATTGATTACCAAAAAGAAAAGAAAATATTAGAAAAGGTGAACTTGAGAAGGAAGGCAACAAGAATTATATATATGGGAATTAGGAGGACAAAGTGATGCTGCTAGATACCAAACAAAAGGCTGAAAACAAATTTTTGAATAAAATATATATATCATTGCTTCGTCAACATCATCAGCATAGACAATCCAAATAAAAAAAAAACAATTCAAGTTTTAGTTGAGGATTAATCTTTTCTGATGCAATTCAGCAAATGTTGGTAAAAGGTAAAGATCTTAATTTGTGATATTTGATTTTCTATATTTTCATAATTTATATTCAAATTAGTTTTGTTGTTTTTCATGTTCCTACGACTTCTTTTTAATTAGTGTCTTTCATGTTTAAATGAAATAATTTCATGAGTAATTATGATTATTTGATTTAATTATTAAATTTCAAAGAAGTTATAGGAAAAATATATTTTTAACAAGGGTAAAAGAATCATTTTAACCATCAAAATAGAAATCTCTAAACCTCAATTATGATCATTTAAATTATATATTTCAATGATATTTTCTTATTTTCAGACAACAGAGCTGAAAGAGTGAAAAAATAAAATTAATATTTAAATTTTTTTGATTTTGAGGATTAAAATGATCATTTTACTTTTGTTAAAAATGCATATTTTTTCTTACATGATACAAATATGATATTTTTTATATTTTTGTAATTATAGTATTATAAGTAATAGTTAATAAATTTTTGTATAATGTTAATATAGTTAATATCCTTTCACTACTCTTTATCGTTACATGTAATGTATAGAAGGACTCTAGTCCTGTTTAATGCCGATGAGCCAGACTTACGTGGTCCGGCACAAAAATGCGCATTCATGATCTGTTATGGAGCATGTGATTAGGACATCCTAATTGACAATGCCCCAATGACGTGCCTGACTTTTGTGGCTCAAAGTCTCACTTTTGCGTCATTTATGATATTTGACCATACGACATCTCAAATACTCAAACCCTAACAATCACAAACGCCTAAAGATTTATCTCCCATGTTCCCAAAAGGCGTATCAAGATCCTGATAACCATTTTATCTACGTTCCCTCTTTCTTTCATGAATATGACCCTTTTCTTATTTGAGTTTTAATTGTTTTCATTCAAGACCTGGTTTTTGAAATAAAATTGGTTAGAAATTGTTAAGAAATTGTATTTGTATAGTTTGAAGGACTTAAATGGATAGTGTGAATTTTATTGCTAAACAATCATATGAATTAATTTTTTAAAAAAGTTCAAACTATTTAAATAATGATTATTTATATTTTATAAATTTATCACATGATTTATAATATATTTGATCAAATTTTATAAAAACTTTAACTATTAAAATAATGATCAATTATAATTTTATATATTTTTTAAACACATTATTTTTCTACTATTTTTGATTAGTCATTCCACTTTGTTTCATTTAGGGGTGTCAACTCGTGAGTATTATGTATGTTCGTATTATATTTTTTCATATTGTGTGTAGTCATATTCATGTTTTTTTACCTAATTATTTAAGTATTTTTTTTAAAATGATCATAAATTAAATTATTTTTAATAAATTTATTTATTTATAATAATCAAAAATTTAATATATATACAAATATAAAAAATTAATAATTAATTTTAATTAAAAATAATTTATATGATTTCGTGTCTAATTGTATTTTGAATTGCTCTTCAAATTATCAACCCTAGTTTCATTTTATATCAATTCATCTCACTTTGTTTGCTAACTATATGTTATGTGATTTGACTCTTTCTCTGTTCATGTTGGAATTTGGAAGCGTTTAGGGTCTGTTAGATAGTTTTTGATACAAGTCTAATTCTATAGTGAGAATCGACTATATTAGTGATGGTGGTATATGATACCTGTTTAATAGTAAAATTGTTTAAAATAATAATGTTAAAATTTATAATAAAAAATAACAATTTAATGATATTAAATAGATTTAAATTATTAAAATTTAATTTAAATAGTTTACAACTAAAAAAAATATTCTACTAAAATATTTTAATAAGAATTTTTAAACTAGTAAAATGTGACATGAATATAAAAGATCTTATTATTATTATTGAAAAATTTTAGAGGTGTTATAAATTTTTATTTCCATCATAATTTATATTTAAAATATTATTTTATTTGTTATATATGGTTTTCTTAGGTATTAAAATTTTAATTAAATTAATATTTAATTTTTTTATGTTTTTTCTTATTTTTTTTAAATTATTGTTAATTCCAGATGAATTATAAAACAAAAGCACTTAATTATAGAATAAAAATTAAAACATAACAAAGTTAAGTATTTAGTACGTTTTAAATCTACACTCTTGATGTGATAAAATCCACGTAATCATACCATTATTATTTTGTATAGTCCAGTCTAATTCTATAGTCAAACACATTATTGTACAAAATTATACAGTTAAAGTCTTTAATATTTTGTAACTAACAAGTTTTTAATGTATTGAATGCATAATAAAATCTCAACAATCTTTTCTCTTAATTACTTAAAAAATAAGATAAATCTAAAAATATATTATTGAATTGTTGTTTTATTTCAAATCTATTACAAAACTATATTTCATCCGATGTTGACTATTGAATTAAGAAAAACATTTCATACATGTGTTCAAATAAAAATAAAAATAAAATCAATATATATCTAAAATCTATTGTTCATCATATTTCTAAAATAAATTTAAACAAGTAACCCTTCAATGATAATTGATAATTTCTAATAAATCGTGGAATCAGACCTTTGGTTCATATAACGCCATTTATGCTCCACTTTATTTTCATGATAGCTTACCATATCCAATGTTATATATAACATAATAGCAAAGGCAATGGAATATAGCATAGAAGAAGATGATAGCAGAGAATAGCAAAGGGAATGAAGTGCAAAAGAGAATAAGAATAACATTATGTTTGAATAACAACAAAGAATAAATGCAGCAAAGAAGAAGATGAATACTGACAGAGAGAAATTTGTAATTTGTATTGATAGCTTTTGTTGGAACAAATACGTGAAAACAATGTAAGAATAATATTACCAATAATTTGAAATGAATTGTTCAGGTTGATTTGCAGACTAAATCGTTCTCTTTAAGACGTTTCGTGGCTCTATTCAAACTTGTGCATGCAAACACAGTCCCATCATCCCCAGGATAAAACAGCCCAAAATCTTTGTATTTTGTCTCGAAACTTCACTACACTGATGAAGACCATAATTGCTACATGATAACTGTATTTTATATAGTTATTTTCATCTATTTTATTAATTATAATTGCTATGTTCTTGACATTTTTGGTTAATTTTAGTAAAATAATTAAATATTTACCTTTTATGTTTTAAGAAATACATTTTTAATAAAATTAAATAATTTGAATTAAAACCGTACTTAATTGCTAATTTATGTCCACAAATATAATTTCAAATAATAGAGTTCTTAATTGCGATTTATAAAAATAAAAAATATAATTTAAATTAAAATCGTGCTTAATTTTAATTATTAAAAGTTTAAAAAATTTAATTTAAATTAGAAAAAGGCTTAACTTTAATTAAAGAAAGTGTAGAAATTAATTTGAATTAAATTTGTGGATCAAAATGTAATTAATAAAAAGTTGAATTTCTACGCAGGAGAAGAGCCACTCGCAACATTCATAACGCCCAACACACACTGCTCGATCATCCCATCAACGGTCAAGATTTGGCGCGTGAAATACACACGCAACAAAAGTGAGTGGGCCGGAATTCCTGAAGCGTGCAGCTCGGCACACGTGGGGCCCACCGATCGCACAGACTGGCGTGTAGGGTGGGACCCACATGTTGGCTGCATAGAATTTCCGCGAGGCGCATCGCTCACCGTTGGATCAGTTGAATGGTTCAGATTGAAGCACGTGGAACCAAGCTGTCGTGCACCGAGCCGCTCGTCTACAAATCTCATGCGACGCGGTTCATCCAAGCAGTGTGCACCCTCGCGTTTCAACGAAAAATAAGCAGCCACGTGTCTCCTAAATATTCCAGCCAATAACATGACGACACGTGGCATGTATTTGGTAAAATAAAAACGCAGAAACGACCCTCACTTCCAGCCGTTAACACGTTCCAGCGTGAGGAAATCTCGTGCGTTGCGGTCCATCCGTTCTCCATGTGCCCGGCCTGCTCATCCAATGAAAAGCTGTCACGTGTCTTTGTAGTTCTCACAGCCAATCACATGGCGACACGTGGCATGCGTAAAAAGAAAAAAAATCAAAAACGCGCAGAATGGTTTTCACGCGTGTTGTTATTTTAATTCCCCCATTCATTTTTGTCCCCCACTAATAAAAAAATAATAAAAAAACGAATAATTGGAAAGTGGGGATATATTTTGTATGCGAAAATAATTTTGGGAGTTTTTTATAGTTTCAGTTTTTTTCATTTTTTTAGCTAGGAGTTCTTGTTTTTCTTTTTCTTTCTCTCTTGACCATTTTTCATTTTTCCTCTCTGCGTGTTTGGTTTAATATGCATAACATTTTATTTTTGACATTTTGTGGTGTATTATCTTAGGGAAATTACAGAGAAAGAAGACGATAAAGAAGAAGGAAAGGGAAGAAATTATTTTTCATTGAGGAATCGTGAAAGAGTTTCTCCTAACCTATTTTCTTTTAATTTTTGTTTCTCTGCAATGTTTTATTTTTGTGATGTTGTAATTTTAATTTCTGCTATGAACTAATTTATTTGTTCTAGGATTGCAGTGTAGCGTAAATTATGAAACTTGAATTAATTATTTTTGAATGATTTATGGAACTGTTTTAAGTTATTTATTTTATCTGTGTTTAATGCTTTTAATTATCGAAAGATTAATTAACTGATATGTGACACTTAAATAAACTTGAAAAAGGATTTTTTGTGTGTTGCTCGTGATAAAATAACGTATATACATAAGGGATAGAAATATACTTTTATTGTATGTGTAACTGTTTGAGAACTCAGAACTTAATAAATCTGGTTGAATTTAATTCTCATAGGAATATAGTGAATCATTTTAACTAGATGTTTCTGTATGGAGCTTGAAAGAGATATATGGATAAATTAGGAGTTCTTGGTTAACAACTTAAAATATGAGAACATAAATCAAGAGAGAATAAAATATTCAAGTGAATTAATTTGGGTAAACTGCAATCCTAGAATTTTCATACAAACTGTTAAAAAGAAAAATTATTAGTTAAGTCAAACTGTATCAAATTATTGATTGTTTGGATAAAATCAGGTTTAAATAATTTTAGTAATTAACGAAAGTTGGTAACAATTCTCTATGGGAACGATAATTTACTTATCATATTATTACTTATGACCATGTATACTTGCATGATTTAATGTTCTCCAAAAGAGACAACATTACACCTCTAAATTACTACAATTTAGTATATTCTTCATACTTTTTAATCTCCTTTAAGATCATAATTAAAATCTCAAGCATAAGTTATTTTAATCTTTTTAAACAATCATGATTTATTATAATAATTAGTTGAAAATCATTTTCATATTTCATATAAAAAATGTATCAATTTAATTTCACCCAATTTCAGTGTCTAGAATCCGAATTCGCTTCGACTCTATTCCTCACAAGTCAATACTCTCAAAACACTGAATCCTATGGGTTCAAACACTCATACTACTTTATATGCGAAAGATTTGATGTATAGAAATGAACTAATATGTTCGCATATGTATAAAGAATAAAGGCTCAAAGTGTTATTTTAACATTGATCTCATGAAAGGAATCGAATGTATAAATTATAAAGATATCTTATATAAAAATTATTTTCATGCATAAATCAAACTCATTAAGAAAGAATTTCAAGATATATGCCTTTTACAAATGAAGAAATTGCAATGACTTTTTAGGGAATTACTTCCTATATCTTTCTTTTGTAATTAGCCTCTACTCACAACTTTGTAGAAAATGTGGGTCATAGTATGTAGATTATACTATATATTCTTTACCTCTCTATTTTTTTTGTTTTTTTACTTTTTTTTAGAGAGTCAACCCATGTACAGATTGTACATTTTTTAGGATTTTGGTGAGTGATTAATTTTGTGGCTTTTCTATTTGATCTTGGTTTAGGTGACCCCAAATATGTCTCTCTTTTTTTGTAGCAGTCATGCATGAATGAGATATAAGCCTATACTATCAATTTCTACTCAAATCATTTAAACTAAGCAAAAATAATAATAAAAAATATACGATACTCTATTAAGATGAAAAAAATTCATACATTCAATGCTAATACCTATAGAGATCATCTAAAAAAATTGAAGAAATAAGAAATGGAGTAGAAAAAATATATATTTCATTCTCAATAAAGGAAATTATGCTCAAATTATATCTCACAAAGGTAGTCTCCACTAAAAAAATTCATAAACACCGATTTTGGGTTTAATATAATTTCCACATCTTATCAAGAAATACTAGTTATGACAAAAACTAACTAATTATCAAAAATAATTACAAAATATTTCATGATATGTTTTCAAAAATTAATCTAACAATACAAAAGACTTAACTATTTACTTAAATTTGATTTAAAGAAATGATAAATTTTTGTGAATATATATATATATTTGTTTTTTTTATTTTTTTTATTTTAATTTCAAAAATTACTAAATCACACAAAACAAAAATAAAACCAAACACAAAAAATGAAAACGTGAACATAAAAAAATTATTATCTTTTATTTATTTTTTATTTTTATTTTTATTTTTAAATTGTTAAATCTTTTTTTTTCTAATTAAGCATGGTAACTTTTCACCACCCTCAACCTAGAACTTACATTGTCCTCAATGTAACAACTCTAAATTAAAGATAAAGAGAAAAGAGAAGAAAGATTACCTATTTCCTGAGAATGTGTAAATAGTAATGAAGAAATGTAGGTGCATCCATCATATTCATCATTAAAGTGTATACAGACAGATCGCTGTGAACTTCTAACATCTCAACAAATATTTTTAGTTTTAACAATTTAAAAATTATTCACATATAATTAAACTAAAATAAACAATAAAATTAAGTAAATAAAGCAAATAACAAAAAATTACCTAAAATGATGGGTTGCCTCCCATCCAGCGCTTAGTTTAATGTCTTAGCAAAACATAACTTGGGGATTGCATTTTAAGTAAACTCAATGTCTCCTCATCATTGAGTCAATCATACCTACAAGTAAGACAAAGTTGTCTACCTATACTGTTTCAAACATGCCTTATTGATTTTCAAATTTTTCTGTACTAAAAACTAGGTGCATGCTTGAGGGTTTTAGATAACCCACATCTAGGTGAAAATCAAATAATTAAGGCATCAAAACACAATTGTACCTAGATCAAACAAAGAAACTAACTCTTTAGATTGTAATTAAAACTTTAAAATTTTGGAGATAGTTTCAGAATTTTTTTTTGTTTTTGTTTTTTTAGTTAAAATAACATAATGAGTATTAACCAAGAGTGCTCCCAGGAAAGAATGGTGCGGCAAAGGCTTCCAAGAACTAGTCTCCTAGACAGAACTCTCTTAGATCTTTACTTTTCATGTTATTAAAGTTAAGTTAATTAAGTTAAGTTAAGTAAAAATTTAAGTTAATTAAGTGAATGAAAATCTAAGTTAATTAAGTTAAGTTAAGTAAAAATCTAAGTTAATTAAGTTAAGGAAAATCTAAGTTAATTAAGTTAATTTAATTAAAAAGCTAAGTTAATTAAGTTGATGAAAATCTAAGTTAATTAAGTTAAGTGAAGTAAAAAAAACTAAGTTAATTAAGTTAATGAAAATCTAAGTTAATTAAAAATCTAAGTTAATTAAGTTAAGTTAATTAAAAATATAAGTTAATTAAGTTAGTAAAAACCTAAGTTAATTAAGTTAAATGAAAATTAAGAAGAAAAAAAAAATAGTTAAAGAAAGAAAAATAATAATAAAATAAAAATTAATAAAAATAAAATAAAATTGAAAAAAGGTAAAATAAATAAAAATAAAATAAAATTGAAAACGGTAAAAGAAAATAAAAATTGAATTTTATATATATATATATTTTATTTAAAAAAAATAAAATTAAGATTTTAAATAAAAACTTAAAATTAAATGAAAATTAAAAATTAACTTTTTTATTTTTTTTTTATTTTTATAATTTTTTATTTACTATTCATGAACGGTAAGTTTATTTTATTACTCAACCTATATTATTTATTTATTTTTTTATCTAAATTTTTTTTAAAATTTTAATTTTGTTTACTATTTATGAACGGTAAAATTTTTTTTACTTAAAATTTCAAATTTCTAAATTATTTTACTATTCATGGTATAATTATTATTTTTTTTTATTATTTCTTATGAAATTTGAAATTTGATTAATTTTTTTTTACTAAAACAAAAAAATCATAATTATTTACAGCACAAAAATGTTCTTAGTTCCAACGTCTTCAGTGTAGTACTGCTTTTGAAGTGCAATCTAAATTTACTTAGAAGACTTATCACAATTATAATAATAGTATAAGTCATGAGGTAATCTATTAAGAATAAATTTTTTGCATAGAAAATCATTTTTCAGTAGTAAGAGCAAAAGTGACCTTTTTCATTGTTAAGAAAAATAATTTTTTTTGTTTCCATCTTTTAAAGTGTAGTCCCTAAAAACGGAAAGATTTGTTAATGTGAGTAGTTAACATTTCAGTAGATATGGCAGATAGAAATTCGTTTTAAAATTGTTGAAACAAGTACATGAAAACAATGTAAGAACAATATTACTGATAACCTGAAATGAACTGCTTGGGTTGAGTCACAAACTATGCTGAATTCTTTAAGACGTTTCGTGGCTCTATCCAAACTTGTGCAAGCAAACACAGTCTCGTTGTCCCCAAGATAAAACAACCCAAAATCTTCACTACATAGCAAACCATTTCACAACATAACAAACCTTATGCATTGTTTCTAGATATCATAGAAACATAACAACACATTTGTAATTGTCTAGTCATCAATCCAAGTAATTGTCTAGTCACCAATCCATGCATATTTAATCACTTCAGTTGCTTCTTGTATTTAGTTGATAGGCTTTGTTTAATCCCAACATCCCTCCTTAAAATCAATGGCATGCAAATGACACTAAATTTGCTTTTATGATAATTAAAAAGTTGAAGTGATAAGGGTTTAGTAAAGATATCTGCTAATTGATGAGTAGAAGGAATATGTTGCACTAGCAATGTATTGGATACTACCTTTTGGTGCATAAAATGAAAATCAAGTTCAATATGTTTAGTACGAGCATGTTGAACTGGATTAGCTATAAGTGAAATAGTGCTAAGATTGTCACACCAAATAATTGGTTTACTTGAAACAGGAACCTTCAATTCAAATAGCAAAGTAGTAAGTCACATAAGTTTAGCAGTTATATCAGCTAATGCTTAACACTCAACTTTTTTGCTTGATCTTGATACATCAATTTTTTTCTAAAGTACTAAATGATAGGATTAGAACCCAAAAGATCATAACTCTTAATGTAGATCTTCTATAATCAAGATCCGAGCTAACTTAGTTAGCATCTATAAACCCATAAAGTTACAATTGAGATGAAGGTTTGAAAACCAAACCATGATAGATAGTGCCTCAAAGATACCTCAATATATGTCTTTCTACATTCCAACGAGGAATATAAGGGAAAGACATAAATTGACAAACTCCATTTACTGCATATGAGAGATCGGCACGCGTAATGGTGACTTACTATAAAACACCAATTACACCCCTATAATATGTTGCTTCGTCCAACAAATCACGAATATGAGCTGATAAGGAGTACTCAATTATCATTGGTAGTAATAGGTTTAGAGCTATCCATGTGAGTTTTCACCAAAATATTCTTAATATATTTGCTTTGATTAAATAATAAATCATCATTAGCAAGTTTTGTACTCCAATTCCCAAAAAATAGTTGAGTGGGCCCAAGTTATTCCAAGTAAACTTAGCATTTAAAGTAGAAATGAGAGATTATATATCTTGATCATTACTTCCTGTGATGATAATATAATTAACATACACCAAAATATAAATGGTAGAATAATGTGTAACCTTAAAAATAGTAAATTATTTGCCCTTGACTTAATAAAACCCATGGAGAGAAATGCTAATGTAAGAGTGTCAAACCATGCTCTGGGAGCTTACTTCAAGCCATAAATGGCATTGTTCAACTTATAAACATGGTTAGGAAACTATGCATTTTCAAAACCTTATGGTTATTTCATGTACACCTCTTCTTGTAGAATTCCATTCAAGAAGGAATTATTAATTTCAAGTTGATGAAGAGTTCATTTTCTTATCAAAGCCAAAGTAACAATCATTCTAATGGTGGTTGGTTTAGCTATTGGACTAAATGTCTTAGTAATATCAAACCTTGGTCTTTGAGCATAAAATTTTGTGACAACTCTAGACTTTATTTTGTCTGGCATGTCATCCACATATAAACATATCGATTATTGTTTTGTTTGTTGGAAAAGGAACAAAAAACTATGTTTCATTTTTCATTAAAGCATAAATTCCAATGTCGTGGATTCTTTCCAAAGAGGATCAAGAAAGGCTTGTTTGATATTTGTAGTTTCAATAAGGGAATGATCAATACAAGAAAAGGGTAGGCTTTGGGCTTGTGTATTCCATCTTTGGAATGTGTTGTCATAGGATAGGTATTAGAGGTAAATGGTTTGGATGATAAAACTATGTCATTGTGTGGAAAGGAGGAAAATGGTCTATCTAGAGGTATATCTCAAATAGTTAAAGGTTGATCAACTTGTTGCAAATTTGAAAAGGATGGTGGAGAAGATTTAGGAATTGATGAACTTATAATAGATGTGTTAGGTTTATTAGTGACCAGTGAAGCTAATCTAGCTGTTATATGTGTATGATTATATGATAAAAGTGAATTGGATTGGGATATGGTATTTGGAAAACTTGAAACATGGGAAGCATTGGAAGATAGTGGTTTAAGAATGGATTTATGAACCACATGTAAAATAGTTCTTTGTGATGAAGATGATGGAATAAATTATGGCTTGGATAGTGAAGTAAAAGGAAAACTATTCCCATCAAATGTGACACTGTAACTAATATAGAGCCTACCATTAAAAGAAAAACACTCATTCCCTTTATGACATGAACTTTAACCAATAAATGTATAAGGAATGGATTTTGATTGTCGCTTGTGAGAATTATATGCTCTAACACAAGGAAAGCATAAGCATCCAAACACTTTTAAAAAATTATTATCAAATATTTGTGAGAAAAGAACTTCAGAAGGGCTCTTTTCATTCAAAATAGGAGTATGCAAATGATGGATGAGAAAAGTACTAGTAAAAAAGCTTAATCCCACAATTCTAAGAGAATATCATAATTCTATACATAGGAATAATTGGACAAAGGTTAATTGTTATTCCAACTCAAATAGGTAGTCGTGGCCTAGTTGAGGGGTGGAAAAACCAACTCATGGATTCTTTTCATGAGCTCTATTCTAACTCAGCTAAGCAGACGTCATAATCATGAATCAATAAAATAACACAGTAAAACAACATTCTCAATTTAACACATAACAAAAGCAACTAGTAGTAAGAAAAAAACTACGATAAAAACATTAGTGATGGTGTACCTCATAGACTTCTGTCTAGATTAGCTACAAGCATAAGTATGGCAAACAACAAATTCCATGTGTGACAAGAATGCATATTAGAACAATAAAGGATTTTCAATCACTTCAATACTTCATATGTGGGAATATATTCAACAAATGATGATTGTACTCTTATAGAATTGAATCAAACAAAACATAGCATATCTTAAGAAAGAGTCTAAAACTTAAAACATAACTAGGGTAAGGAGATATAAACTCCTTAGAGACTCATACCAAACTCACATACGGATAAAAGACAGAGGCAATATACATAAATATGAAAACAAGTAGATTAATTTAATGCAGGGGAAAAAATGAATAGAAAGCTATAGGCATGCAACACAAAAAGGAAATAAAGCATGTGACAACATATAAAAAATAAGGTTTCTAATCATAGTCGGCATCTAGTATATTCGTTCATATACGATAGAAACTCATATTATACTAACACACAAACTGATCATACATAACAAGAATGAAGGAGTCCAAGACCTGATATACAATTAAGTTAAGGAGATATCGACTCCTTAAGGACTCGTCCCAAATAAGAAAATAATGGACAGATAAACACTTAACTGATAATCAAAGTAATAGTACAAATAATCACAGACAGATATTTAATAAGTAGCAGATATATTATCTATAATCCAAAAGTAATCAATAAATATTAAAGGCTTTCTAATGAGAGTTTAAATCTTAGTATTTAGAGACATACACGATGTAAACTTAGATTATATTAGCCAAATAATAGAGCATATACAACACCAGATATAGTGAGGTAAATCCACATTGAACCCCTACTTATATGGTATCCTCGAGTATCTTATGGAAACCAATCGGTAGCAAACAAATCCATTAAGCAATAAAAAAATTCAATCTTGATAGAAATAAAAGTCTCATTACCTTTATCTTCCAGGATCTCTATCTAAACTACCTTTTTCTGCCCTCACTTGCTACCTTTTATAATGACTTCATTCGACACACAAACTTATATTTCCTTTAAAGAAAGCACCACTTGACATAGTGTGTTTATCAACCTTAGATAAGTAATGTGAAGTGAACAATCAAACATAATGACTACCCTCAATTACGAACACCCAACAACCACCGTAGGAACCATTTTTAACCATGAATCATGAATTATTTACATGAGACACACAATTAACCACATATAACCAATGATTTGAGAACAATAATATGATAACTCAATTAATTTAGCCCGACTTACTCTCAGAGTGTAGTTCTCACACATGAAAAGGTTGCATAAAGGAAACTACTATTTGACACATGGCCCATAGCCATATAAGTTTCTCACATAAGAAAAATTTGTACGAAGGAAAATACCAGCCAATAAATGACTCACACATAAAATCCACTTACAAACACAGTCTTGAGTACTCATCACTAAAGAACATGATTTTGCTCACCTAGTCACAAGTCACTAATATCAAACAATACTCAAGGTAATAGTGTTCTAAAAATAGAGCTCTGTGTTTTACACACAAGAAACTGACATAAAGGATTATAGGGCTTACATAATGGAAGCATAAGATAACATAGCCATGCTTAATTTAGAATATGTCTATGTTTTCTTCCTAGAAGTCCATTTTGTTCATAATTATATGGACAAGAAGTGTAATGAACAATACTAGCTAATGCAAGTGTTGTATAAAGTCCTTGAAACTTTCCTTCCCAATTACTAAGAATGATTTTGATTTTGTGACCTATTTAAAGTTCAACTTAAGCTTTAAATTATTCAAAAGTCATGAAGAACATCAGATTTATCTTGTAGGAAATAGATCCAAGTATATCAATTGAAATCATCAAGAAAATAAACATAATATTGAAAACAATTGGTACAATCCAAATTTCTGAATGTACAACTTGTAAAGGTATTAGGGCATAATTAGATCGAGACAAAAAGGTTGTTTATGAATTTTGCTTGTTTCACATGCTACACAAAAAGAACTTGTTTTATTAATAGTAAAATAATTATTAAGATTAGATAATGCCTTCTTGACAACTGAAATAGAAGCATGGCCCATACATTGGTTCCATAAACCAAGAGTAGACAAGGAAGTACAAGCTATAAAGGAAGTACAAGGTAAAGAATAAGATAAAATAAGGCTCTTAGCATGAGTGATATACTTATGCTCTAAAGGAGATAAATGAGACTTGGACAGAGCTAAATGAAAATCATAAAGTCCATTATGAATTTGACCCTAGAGTAAGGTTACTCCTATCACCTTATCCTTTATAAAATAATGAGAGGAATGAAATTCAAAATAGACATTGTTATCCTTAGTAAATTTTGAAACACTAAGAAGGTTTTTAGCAATATCAAGAACATGCCAAAAATTTAAGAAGCAAGGTTTTTATGGAGTAATGGGAGAGGAAAATTAATTAATTCAACATTTTTGATACTTAAATGATGACTATTACCTATCATAATTTTATTAGGACTAGAATAGGATTGTATACTTAAGAGATTAGATGCATCACTGGTAACATGATTGCTAGTGCCTGAACGAGTGACGTTTAGCTAGAAATTGTGACACATATGGTGATGCATATGATTGAGATGGTAAAGGAATAGGAAATTATGGCTAGGAAGGGATGTGTTGAAAATTATATTGTGTAGCATTCATAGGGAAAGACATATAAGGATTCCAAAATGTGTTGATTGGATAGTATTATGCATAAGGTGTAGGTCCATAGGCATATGAAGCATACATGGATTGTGGCTCAAAAGGCCATGGGGAAGCTTGTATAGATGGTATTGAAGAAGGATAAGGCATATTGGTTAAGTTGTATGGTGAAATGGGTGGGGGTTTTCCTCGAAAAAACCTTTGAATAGGTGAAAAGCTTTTGTCAAACATGAACTAACATGTTGCTACAATATAGCCAACCTTCCTACACAATGACATTGTGTTTGTACAATTCATCCTACATAGCCTCTGCCTCCTCTGCCTCTAATATCATTTTGATAAAATCCTTGTCCATTAAAGTCTTGGTAAGATACAGAAAAATCATAACGATTTTATTGTTTCACACTTTGTAGTTGATTGAATGAAGCACCATTATTTTGGTGGTTGATTACTATGTGTGAGATTAATTGTAGGCAATGGTGAAATTACAAAAATTCCCCTCTTTTCCAATCTACATTCATGACTAATTAATAGTGATTTAGCATAATCCATTATCACATTTTCATTTAACAATCTTTCTGTTAGAGTAGAAAAAACATTATCATAAATTTCATCCAATCCACTAAGGACTATCGCCAAAGGTTGCTCTTCACTTAAGCCAAAATAGGTGCATATACCTCATCTATCAATATTTCACTTACAACATATACTTAGCTATAGTTGGATTTTCTTTCTTTAGACTCTGAAATTCTTCTCTAAATTGAATTGCCTTAGCATGTGACTTATAGGCAAATGATTTTTCAAGTTTTAGCCAAGCACCATAAGTTGTTTGAAAATAAAAGATTTCTTATAGGATATCATTTATAACACAAGAAATAATCCAACATCCGAGTAAGACATCTTGTTTTTCCTAGTGTTCATACTTAGGATTTATTGAATTATTATCCAGAAATTTGAGAGGAAATGGTGAAAGAACATATTCATTCAACTCTAGGATGTGAAGAATTTTTAGAGTATGATGTTTCCAGATTGTATAATTGCTAACTTTATGGAAAAAAAATATGCTATGAAAAATGTGCAAACCTCTGTCAACATGACAAGTCTGTAGGATCTGCCATCATTGAATGAATTTAGAAGCTCACTGAGCTATCATGCTCTAATACAATGATAGAATAGCAAAGGAAATGGAATGTAGCAAAGAAGAAGATAATAGCAAAGGAAATGAAGTATAACAGATAAGAGTAATATCATTATGTTAGTATAACAAAAAAAAAAAAGAAATGTAACGAGAAATAATATAAATACTAACAGAGAAGAAACTTCTAATTTGTATTGATAGCTTTTTACATTGTAAAATAGAGATTGAAAACTTAATACAATTATGTAATATAATGCAACTATTTATAGAGAAATAATCCTTGATCATCAAGTATACTTGATGTCTATCAATGTGCTAAATCACTACATGGCCTTTAACAATGTATGTAACTACCCCTATGCTTGCTTCTCTTTATGAATCAATAACAAACCATATGCATCCTTCATTGCATAGCAAACCATTTGGAACCATAACAAACCAGGTGCATTCCTTCTAGGTATCATAGCAACATAAAAACCCAGCACTTAAGAGCATGTGTGTCAAATTTGTCCCTATAAATTGCATGCATATGAATATAACACACATAACCAAAGACTTTAGGATAAAAATGAAATGCGAAAGTTATAAAGTTAAAAAAACATAATTTCCTTGATGGGGTTTCATAGTTAATAATTTGAGCAAGCATTAGATTAATAAGAAAGGTAGTAGTCCTGACAGCCTCAACCCAAAAAAATTTAGGAACTCCCATAGTGAAGCATAGGGCATGTGCCACCTCAAGAAAGGTTATAGTTCTTATGATTTGCTATGTCGTTTTGTTGTGGTGTATATAATATTTTGGAATCAAAGCAAAAATGAAAGAAAAAAATACATGATAATATTCAAACATCACCCTACTTAAACCTAATAGCTTAAATTTAGTGTTACCAACCAAGAATGGTTATTGGTCATTGTCGCTGTTAGACCCAGTGTTATCGACACCGTTAAATTTTTCATTAAAAGTCCTATAGTCTCTTGCAAATCTTACATTGTTGTTTCTTTTTTGTGCCATCATTTTTTCAAGATGTTAGAACCATCCAAGGAGCCCTAACCTTTTGCCTTCTAGCATAGTCCCTGCCCTTCTTCCAATGTTGTCTATCAAGCCTTGTGTTTTTTTGTTTGCAATAAGAATTCAAATTCCCATTTTTAGTTTTCCTACACAGATTATATTTATGTGTCGTTGAATTTTGGGCAAATTTTTAATTGGGCTGAACTCAATTGATTATTTTTGGGTTTGATCTCATTTATTTGGTTTAATCTCATTTTTGGGTTGATCTCATTTATTTGGTCTAATCTACTATTTAAGATTTATAAGTGTTGGTGATATTTGTGAAATTTTTTTTAAATATAATTTATTTTTTAGGCACGTTTTCAAGATCACCATTTAAGTCAAAGAAACTTATAAACTTCAAGTAAACATGTTTCAGATATACTCTTGTTCTTAAGCATGTTGAATTTCATATTAGACACATAGGAACATTTAGTATATAGGTTGCTTAATTGATTGGATAGTACCTAGATTGATCGAGAAGGTACATAGATCAAGTATCGATCGTGAATGATCTACATCATCTCAGGTTGATTTTCAAATTGGTCCAAATCGATTGAAGTTGGGTTCTATCAATTGAGGGATTGGATTAATCGAGAATTGATTGTACTCATGATTTAGGGTTTATTTTAATTGTTGCTAGATTGATCAAAAAGGGTTTCGATTGATTAATTGAGCCTAGATTGGATCAATCAAGCGGCTAGGGCTTCAACTTAAAATATTTATTTAAACTTGAGTCAATTTAAGAAGTTATCATTTAGTATTTTTTCATCTGCTTCAATGTTTTTAAAATATGTCCTAAAATATAGAATAAGATATAACCTAAATTATACATTAAAATATTGGATTAGAAATAGGTAAAAATATTGCATAAGATATAGCCTAAAATATGGCCTAAGTTATAGCGTAAGAGATAGCCTAAAATTTCAATGAAACTACTTTAAAAGAACTATTATTTAAATAGGAGTCTTCTTAATTAATGAATACTACTTATTCTATTTGTAATCAAAAATATATTTATCAATTACATATGATTAGGGTTTTAATTTTTCATATAAATAAAAATGATTCCTCATTCTTTCAAACAACCACATCTATTCTATTCATCTTGTGCTTTCTCTCTGAAACCATTTTTCAAAAATATGAATCATATTCTATTAGGCTTCTTTTTTTAATTAATCTGTCAAATATTGATGCTTGTGTTTGATTAATTAATATGTTCATTTAATTTATAATATTTTCATTATGTGTTTATGTAGCTTCTTCTTTATTATTTTCTTGAATGCTTGGATCAAATAATTGTGTGTGTAATATCATAACTATTTGATTTGATTATTGAACTTTAAAAAAGCTATCTTTATTAATGTTATGCTTAATTTGCTTATGCTAGGGTTACTAGATGATTTAAAATTAACTAATATATTGTTGTCTTTGAGTTAGGGTTATTCATTATTAAATATGCTCTAAGATACACTTTGCACTTGTATTATTTGTGTTAACTTTTCAAGTGCTGGTTGAATGGATTTGATTGCTCATGTAACTTAAGTTAATTGAAACGTTGGCCTGAATCCATGCACCTATCTTGTGGAGACTATGAAAGAAGTAGTGGTTTGTAGGTAGATTACTTGGGGATATTATCTTGGATGGTAGTTTAAGTTATGGCTTTGTAATTGATCCTTATTTTCATAATGGATAGTTAGGTGGTTCGATGGACTGGTTGTTTTCCTTTTAGGCCATTAAAGTGGTCTAGGTTGTTTTCACATAAAATATTGTGTATCAAGTTTTATTTATTTTTTATTTATATTTATTTTATGTGATTGCATGTCTAGCCACTCATGATTTTTTTAATTAGTCATATTTCAAAAAATAATATATTCACCCTTTTCTAGTTAATTAGATTCATAACTAAAAAACTTTTATACTAGAAATGTTTTCAAGAATAAGAAGTTCTTTACAAATATATTTATTATTATATTTTTTTGTCATATCTATTAATAAGAATTTAGATTCTTCCTCTGTAAGCTAATCATCATCTGCCAGAAAATAATTTTACTACCATCATACATGATGGATCCTCTCCGATTAATATTAAGTTGTATGGTACAAATTATCATATTTGACCCAAAATTTTAGAGATGTATATTTCTAGCAGAAATAAAGTTATATTACCAGGAGAAAATATATTCCAAAATGAGATGATCCCACATATGATGAATGGAAAGTTAATAATTCCCTAGTTAAATCCTTGCTCATCAATAAGTTGGTATCTCATTTTTTCCAATATGGAACAGTAAAACAAATTGGGAGTAGTGAGACAAAGCTACCTTGATGTTTCTAACTCTTCATAGATGCATGAGTTGATGAAAAAGTCATTTCAACTTTGTCAAGGTGATCGATCTCTTTTTGAGTATTATAAAAAGTTAAAATCTATTTTCATGAGGTTAGATTACCGCAAACCTAAGAATATGGCATGTGCTATTGACAATGAAAAAAAATAACAAAGTGTACTACTGAGGATCATATTTATATGTTCCTTGTCGATTTAGAGTAGAGTTTGGATCAAGTTAGTAGTCAAATTTTGGCTACTTCTCCTTTGCCTAGCCTACAAAAAGTCTATATTCAAGTTTGGCATGAAGTACAAAGATAGGTCACCATAGGCACTGAGGACCATCCTGAGCCATCCTTCCTTATTATCCAAAGGAGTAAACCACGTTCAAATCCTCCCTTTACTGACTCTTGTTCTCACTTTTGCACCTATTGTAACAATACTAAACATACTATTAATGTTTATTGGAAGAAGCATGGCAAGCTGGAGTGGTACAAACTTAAACAAGTTGAAAGAAGAAAGAAATCCTCATCTTTTACTTCTAGATTCTTGAGTAATTATTCAATAAGGTAATTTTGGTTTTGTGTTTATTTCTTCTACTTTTGACACTTGACTTATTGACGTTGGGGCAAATGGCATGATGATTATTAATACTTCCATTATTAATTCTCTAACATTATCTTCTATTAAATCTATTTAGGTTTCCAATGGACACCAATGCCAATTTTAGGAGCATGTAATGTGTCCTTATCACCCACTTTTTCCATGTATTATGTTTTACTTGCACTCACTCTTAAAAATAACCTATTGTCAATTAGTCAGCTTACTAAAAGTCTTGATTATTCTCTAACATTATATTCTACTTATTGTGTGTTTCAAAACAATCCCACAAGGATGACAATTGGCATTGGTAGGGAGAGAGGATGTTTTAATACTTGGAGAAGGGGGCTGAAAATTCTACTCGTGGCTTTCAAATGAATAGGGAGATTGAGAAAGCATTGATTATGTTATGGCATTGTCATTTAGGACATCCTTATTTCCTTATTTGGAGAATTTGTTTCCTAAATTATTTTCTAATTAAGCTTCTAGCTTGATATGTGAGCAATGTATTTTTGAGAACCATCATGTTTCTTTCAAAATTAATAAAAATAGAAGTTTTGATACAAAAATAAAATAAATGTATGAAAATTGTGTTTTTTCCATTAACTTTAATTAGATATTTATACAAAAAGACCTCTCTTAATTAAGGAAAGAAAATTAATACAACCAATGCTAAATATTCATAGAATAATTCCTAGAATATGTCTAAGAATACAAATACATATACACAATTTAATTGTAATAATAAAATCTAGATAATTATAATTTAAAATAAGAATTATCTTTTTTCTATTTATAATTCCCATAATCCAACTCAATATTTAGAATATTTTACAAATGATTATTGAGAAAACTTTAAATTTATTATATTTAGAGAGTACGCCATTTTTATTTAATCATACTTCATACTCATATTTTTCATGTAAGTCATGTAATTCGTATGTGTTATTGTTGGCACTGCCATGTGTAAAACATGAAATCTATTTTATTTTACTTAGTATTTTGTCTTCCTTTAAATAAAGTTAGTTACTGATAATTCAGACATAGTTAAAACACTTTGGATGTTAGTATGTTTACACACATTAGGTTGGTTGGGTTCATATAGTTTGCATGGTAGGTGGTGATTTTGTGTTTTTTGTTTTTGTTGGATTGTGGGTGTTTGTCAAAAATTACTTAGCATATTTTTGAAACAAAAAACAAGATTTTTATGTGCTCACCAAGATGCTCGTTGATGTGGTCTACAAGTGGACTAGTGAAGAGGTTGATGCATTTTAATGATGATTCTTCTAACCGTGGTGGTTTTTACTCTTGCCAATGTGGTTGGTGAGGTGGTTAGTGAGGATCTCGATAACCCAAGAGTTTTATATAAATATCCCTTCATTTGTAAAATCAAAACAAATTGAAAAGTGTGGGAAAACTTTAAAATTTTCAAAACTTGAATTTTTAATTGGAAAATTATTTTCTAAATTTTAGACCTATAATATTTTGAGTATTATTCAGTATTAATGATTCTGGAGTGTTTATAAAAAAAAATTTGATTTAGGATAATTATATATGAATTAACATCAAAGACTTAGATTGCATCTTATGTACATGGGATTGCCATTACCTTAGGTTTCACTAGATTGACCATTGGTGACTTTCCATATCAAGTGGTGGTGGGGCTATGGAGGAGAGACAAATTTGACTTGGATCAAAATGGTTATGGAGACTAGACAAGCGTAACGTAGTCAAATTTTAGCATGTCATTCCATCTATAGGAACAATTAGTTTTCATCTTTAGGAACAATTAGTTTTCATCTTTAGGTTATGAGCTATTGATTTATTATATATATTGATTTTCTTGCTGTCTAATGGTTTCATTAAGAAACCCGAGGATATTACAAAATAAGTAAGGATCATATGTGAGCTTACCTCATTAAATCACCTTGTTTGTATGCATGCATGTTGTGTTAGTAAAATCAATATTTAATCCAAATATGTTGGCACATAAGAGGATTGGATTATGATTGAAAAAACTTTATTTTTGTCTACTACCATGCTTTCTATATTTATATCTATTATGTTATGTCATAGTTAGTGATTATTAAATATAAGCCAAATATTCTTTGTTGTTCTCTAGCAAAATCACTTTCTTTCCAAGAATAGTGATTTGATCATCTTTGTCTTTAATCATGTCAAAGTTTATAATCCTCAAAGCCACATGACTAGACTTAAGTTTCTTTAATCCCTCGTTCACATGCTTCATCCTAGAGTGGTAAGCATTGCATTCCACTTGAAGATCAGAGTATATCTTTTAAATGGTCTCACGATTCTTAGTAAAATAACTCTAATCGCACATTATTAAGGACTTTCTTTTCCTTAAGAATGACTTTTAGCACACTTAACTCTTCATCCTTTTCTTCTAGGCTTTCCAAAGCCTTTTCATTATCTTTTTATTCCTTGAAATACTCCCTAAGAAGCTCATTGGAGAAGTCCGAAAGCTTTTCTTATTCATCTTCATCATTTTCAATAACCTTATAGGCTATTAAGGTTGCTATGGGAGGATCTTGAACAAACTTCAATGCCATAAAGGAAATGAATTTGTAATCATCCTTATCGATATTATAGCTACTATCTGAAATTGTAACCTCGACATTCATCACTCTTTTCCTAGAGTGATTCTACTTAGAAAACTAGTTGGCAAAAATTTGTCTAGGCTTCCTACGCTCAAAACCCTTAATCTAATTAATAGGGCTCTTGTCTTGATGTTTTTAGGTTCTCATCAAAATTGTCATCTTTCTTCCCAAACCTTGAGTCTTTCCTACTCAGATTATCTCTTCAGAATCCACTAGAAGGGTTCTTTTTGCTATGGAAGAATCTAGTAAAACTTTTGGCACAAAAAAGTACTGATTTACTCATTTATATTTAATTCTCTAGGCTAAACACATATTAACTCATCTCTATATTGCTACCACTTTCCTTAGTGGTCTTAAAAGTAATGTTCCTTCCCTTTTTGACAACAAAATTGACCCTTCCTAAGCATAAAGTGATGGATCTTGTAAGCTTGAAGATCAAAAACTAGGTCATTTATATTCAACTCTCTATGCTTATAGAAGGTCTTCAAAGTAGTGATTTTAGTGTTGAGTGATGATTGAGATTGAAGAGAATCTTTTCAATTTTCTTACCGTCGATAATAGGTCTCCCAAGGTTATACAATGAATGTACAAGAATAGATAAACAAGCATAGAACTTGACAAATGTTTCATCTTCTTCCATCTAACACTACTCGACATATCTATTCAGCTTGATGACTTTGGATATCATTATTTTAGAGGCATCCTCATGCTACCTGTATGAATTGTCTCAAGGATATCTTAAGCTTCTTTATAAGTATGGAACCTATGCATTCTTCTATACTCATATGGAGTGACAGATCTAATGATTGCATGTAGCCCTTTAATGTTCCATTAAAATTATTTACTTCCTCTTTAGTCCATTTAATCATGGGCCTAGGGATGATGGTATTATTATCAAGGGTCTTGGTTAGATATATCCAACTATATTTTTAACAAGAAACCAAACATGACTCCAAGCGAACATAAGAAGTCCTACATTTGGGACATCTGATAAGCATAATTCATCCAATTCAATATTGGAAGTCTTCCTATGTTACCTTTCTCTCCATAATATATCAAGAGAAAGTGAGTTTGTGACAAAAATGATATCAATTTAGAGAGTCCAAGACCTAGCAAACAATAAATGTAAAGAGATATAGACTCCTTGTGACTTGTCCCTAATTTGTTGGGAGTGGAAACATTAAATAGTAAGAAAGAAAATAGAAACAAATATATAGCACAACACATATTAGGCAAAAATTAAATAAAACACCTAGAAATTTAATACAAAGAAAAAAGCATGGAAAATAGAATAGAAAATGTGCAATAGATAAAAATAAAGGCTTTCTAGCATGTGCAAGCATATTGAGTTCAAGCCCTCATTATATTAACACTATATACGAGCATACAAACACAACCATATAATGAGGTAAACCCATATACAAACCCTAGCTATGTGGTAATATATTTGTGTTGTTTATAGAAACCACTTTGTAGTAAGCAACTCACTAATACGTAAATTAGCAATATACAACTCGGTAAAAATATAGACACAAATACCTCACAACATATGATGTGGTATCTCAGCCACTAATAGTATAATGAAACCCTAGGGTATGGCAAATCCATGTACATGAACTTAAGTATACAATTTTAATCTTAGTTGTTAATTCAATTTTAATTAACCCAACCTAAAATATTTTTTCTGAAAAAAAATCACAAATTACCAATATTGAAAATACTTCAAAGTATTAATGATCCAAAATTAAGAAAGTAATTTTCAAATATGAAAATAGTAGTTTGAAAGTCGACAGCATTTCCCACATTTTCTAATTAAGAAATCATTTTGTAAATGAAAGGGGTATTTATAGAAAAAATTTGGCTGCTGGGTAATAGCCATTACCAACCACCTCGCTAACCATGTTGGGAAGGGTAATAGCCATTACCAACGAGTGTAATAACTATTACAACACTCGTTAACCACATTGGCAACTAGCTTGTAAAGCTCCTCGACGAGCACTAAAAAATTGTTTTTGTTTCAAAAATTTACTAAGTACTTTTTCAAAAATACTCACAAATTAACAAGACATAAAAAAAAAACAAATGCATATTACATTAACCAAACCCATGTGGTATGTGTAAACATGGAAACATACAATGTATTTATGGCTAGGTGAGTTTATGCATTGTTGAATCATCAGTAACTTACCCTATATAGAAGAAGACAAAATATAAAGTAAAATAAATAGACTCTATGTTGCACATAAAAATACCAATAAAGACACAAAAGATATACAGAAATTTATATGAATATGTATATATAGATGCATATATATATATATATATATATATATATATATTCCAAGCATATCGTGGATATTTTATCATATTTATTTTAATTTAAGGATCTTGATCTCTTAAATGAGGCTTTATTAAGAAAGTTCGCATGACAGATTATCATAGAAAACTTTAGCATTATGCTTCTCCACGAAATTATTATATTTTCTCTTTAGTTTGGCCTGATTTGCAGCATCATTACTCGACTCTTTTAGAGAAGTTTAGGTTAGTTATTAGGAATTTCTTAGTATGATTTTAGACTGATAATTGGATGGGTACTCATTTATTTGAGAGGCTAAACAACCCCTTATAGACCCGCTATTACAATCATTAATAAGAGACTATTTGTAGGCTAATAGGTGGCACCTGTCATAATTGTTTGATGACTTTTAACTTGATATTTTCTTAGAGATCCATTCAGTATTTGTCGAGAAAGATACATATACTAGAATTTGGAGGCATTCGATCAAAGATGGAGTCACAGTTAGAAAAAATGGTGTTTTGTAAGTGATAAATGGGTATAAATTTTTTGAGTATTTTGCTCAAAAAATTAGGGGATCTAAAAGATTAGTTAGAGAGGAAGAAAACACACTAACCGGCGTTGGAATTGGTAGTCGTAGGTGACCAAAAAATGAGAAAGAGTGGATGAGGTTTTGGATTTTTTAGAGTTATGCAACGTTTGTAATAGTTTCTGTCTAGAGAAGAAAGAAGAGAAAAGAATTTATCAACGTGTTTCGCGTCGGTTACATGTGTCAACCGACGCTATGCTACGTGGATAGTGTCGATTCACACCTCGAACCGATGCTACGTCCACGCATAGTATCGGTTCGACACATCAACCGATGCTACATCCTACGTGGATAGCGTCGGTTTTACATCAAATTGACTTTAAATTCATTATAAGTTAGTTTTTTTTCTTTCAAAAATTGACTTTATATATCGATTTAAATACCTATTTTTATAGTAGTGATATTTAAGTGTGGTTTTTACTTTTTGGATCAATTGTTTTCGTTTTCGCTGATTACGAAGAGAAACTGAATAGCTGATCAACTGTTTTATGGAATCTGCTACTTTCTGTAATTTTAAACTTTCTTTCTTATAGAATTAGCTAAAATTTTCTTTATGTAATTTTGTAAACGAATGGTATCGATAAATTAATAATTAACCATTTTCTCGTTATCTTCTTATTATTGTTTTCCCTTTTTTTTTGCTAAAGATGGTAACAGGAAGTTCTAGATTGCATCTTGATTTTTAATCCTATAGTTTATTTTTTCTAGCTTTTTGATACATGTTCTCTTATTTTTAATTCTCAAAAAAAGATATATTTACTTTTTTATGATATAAAAAAATAAATATATATTTTTTACTTAAAAAATTAAAAATAAAAGTTGTTATTTAATTTTTTCGACGAAAAAATAATAATTAAATAACATTATTTAAATTTTATTGAATATAGGAGTATTAAGATAATTTACAGTATTTTTTATTTTATTTCAGTAATAAACCAAATATTATAATACTGATTTTTTTTATTTCAATAATAAAAATAAATAATACTATTTCTTTTCCATTTCATTTTATTTCGATTATGTGAACTTGAATTATTATTATATATATATATATATATATATATATATATATATGACTTTTTTTTTGTAAACTTAAGTTTTTTAATTGTTTTTTTATTCTATTCTATTCTATTGCTCTTCTTTTTCTTCAAATCTCCAAAAACTTTATCCAAATTCAATGCCCACTTTATACATTATACAAAATTATAGTCAAAATGCTCTTCTTGTTGATATAACTGTAATACATTTTTATTTGTTTCAAATTATAGTCAAAATGCTCTTCTTGTTGGTACAAATTGCAGTTAAACCTCTTACTAGAGAAGGACTTAATAATTCAGTTCTTATTTGTGTTAGAGATAAAAGATACAATCGGATTAAAGATTCGATGTTGGGATGTATTGAATCGTCCTTAAGTTCAGGACCAATATATTTTAATTGTTTTCCTAATTTCTCTGTGTGCATTAAAGATGCAAATGTTTTAAAATGTTTAAAGGTAGATGTACAGACACATGGTTTCGATATGGAAGAAGGAACCAGTAATATTGCTCTCATATATAGAGTATATTTCAAAGTCATGAACACTATTTGCCCAGACATCAACTTAAAATCTCTCATCAGAGATAAAAAAGGAGAAACCACGCTATTTCAAACAAATAGTGAAAAAACCAGATTAGCTACACCTAAAAGGTTAGCATGGGACAAAATTACCCTTCCAGAAAGTTGGTTAATACAACAAGAACCTGAAAAGGTTAAAATCCCTCAAAATACTGAAGTCGATCAAATAATAGAACATGAAGATGGCTCAGTAGAAATCATGTTTGACTCGACAAGAAAAGTAAGAATATCTGAGCCAAGACCGTCAACTACAAGCAACCGATTCTCAAATGTTTCGGAAAGATTCTCAAATGTTTCTATAAATTCTTCAAGAGGAAAAGAAACTGATTTTGAAGGAACTCAAAGGCTTCCTATGGGAATAAATTTACCAGTTTATCAAAATGATGGATCTAAAAGATCTGAAACAGTAGAAGAAAGATCTAATAGATCTGAAGAGCAGACGGAAAGACCGATGAGTCCAACACTCTCTGATATGGGATACGAATCGAACACCAGGTTCCAGAGTGTTATGGTGTTACAAAAACCATCATTTAATGAATCTCTAAAAGAGATGTTTTATGATCCAAAAAATTCTGAAAAAAGAAAAATATTTTATTCTCTAAATAGAGAACAACAAAAAATGTTCTATGAAAAGTATAAAGCATTCTTAAAGTATGCTGAAAAGAAGAATAGAGAAGGAGAATTAAATTTCTTCGAATTTATCATCAAGTATTCTGAAAAGAATGGAATCATAATTCCTGAGGTATATAACCTTGAAAAGGTTCATCAAACATATACCTTAGAATCTGGTGAAAAAATAATGGCAGCCCATCCTCCAGAAGCAGTCATTAAGATATCAGAAAAAGTACAAGCAGTTCCTTACAAAGGAAACTCAACAAAACCAGAGTTACAAGCCACAGATGAATCTGTGAATCAAGTTATAGAACAAGGAAATTACACCAACTTATTCTTACAAACAGTTGGGAATCAGTTAACAAGAATTGAAAAATCGGTTCAAAAGCAAACTGAAAGTTTGCCATCTACTTCTAAGAAAGAAGTAAAACCAGCCTTCTTTAAACCTATTCCAGATTTTAAATTAAAAAAAGAAGATAACTCAGAATTCTTAAAAGAATTACTAGAAAAAATGTCTAAAATAGACACGATAGATAGAGGAAAATCTGTAAGAATGCTCGAGGAAGATCTGAATGAGATCTCTGAAAAAGAAGTAGATGAAATTTATCAGTATCTGAAGGAATCTTACACAAATGATTCTGTAGAAATAAATAAATTGGAAAAACCAATTCTAGTTTACAAAGCAAAGCCTTATTATCCTAGGCAATCTCCAGTCGATTTACAAATCGAAGAAGAATTACCCAGCAGAACAGTATATTCCGGTAGTACCATCCAAGAATGGAGTATTGACGGACTATCTGAATATCAAGTTATTCGGGTAATTAAAAATATGCTTATGTATGCTACTGCAATCAAGTTTCAAGGAAACTCAGATAAACAGGCAGCATTAGCAATAATAGCTGGCTTTGTTGGACAATTACAAGGCTGGTGGGATACTCACTTAGGTCCTCAAGAACGTCATACAATTCTTAGCTCAATTAAGCAAGAGGTAAATGAAAATGGTGATGTTCTCCAAATAGAAGACACAGTCAACACACTAGTCTACACAATATTGTTGCACTTTGTGGGAAGCACGACTTTGCAGCAAGATAGAAGTCATGAACAGCTTATAAGCTTAAGATGTCCTACCATGTCACATTTCAAATGGTATAAGGATGTTTTCTTCTCTAAAGTTTTCACAAGAGAAGACTCTAATAGCGACTTCTGGAAAGAAAGATTCATTGCAGGGTTACCTACCCTATTTGCTGATAAAATTCGTGCAAGACTCCGAGCCAAGCATGGTGGTTCCATACCCTATGGTATGTATACATTCGGAGAATTAGCCGCTGAAATAGTGGCAGAAGGATTAGCATTTTGTACTGATATGAAGCTTAAAAGACAAGTGGACAAAGAAAAGATCCAAAGCAAGCAAGCCTTAGGAGACTTTTGCGAACAATATGGGTATCAAAATATCCTTAAAGGATTATCTCAAAAGAAAGCCCATAAATCCCAAAAGGCTTACAAAAAACCTTGGTTTAAAGAATCAAGAACTTATCCTTCTAAAAGAAGGAAAAAATCTAAAAGATTTAATTGGACTAAAAAGCCTAATAGTGAATCCCGATTTACTAAAAGTAAAATACCCACTTGTTATAAGTGTGGAAAGAAGGGACACTATAGCCCAAATTGTAGAATTCAACAAAAGGTCAATGAATTAAATATTGACGAGAAACTTAAAAATCAGTTTCTACAAATACTCTTATCAGAGCAATCTTCTGAGGAAGATAATGAGGAAGATTATAGTGGGTCCTCATCTTCCTCCTCTCAAGAGGATGAATCAAGTCAAGAAGAATGTGAATGCGATTACTACAAAGCCATCATCAAAATGAATGGTTTAGACTTAAATGTCTTAACAAAAGAGGAAAATTTCATTCTTGATATTATAGACAAAATTCAAGATCAAGAAGAAAAAAGAAAAACCTTAGCAAAATATATAGAAGTTGCTAAAGAAGAAGTCCCTCAAAGAAAAAATCAAAAGGGATTACAAGCTCAAATACAGCGACATCAGCAACAATATTCCTTCAATGAAATCCTTAAAAGGATTAAGAATACCTCTCCTGAACTTCAGGAGCCAACAATAAGTGATCTCAGAAAAGAGGTCAATCAAACTAAAAAAGATCTTAAGGATCTAAAAACAAGAGTTCAGATCCTTGAGCTACAACAGTGTGTCCAAACACCATTTCTCTCTGAAAATGAGATAGATAATAAAGAAGAGGATTTTGATGATCTCTTAGAAGAGGTCCCAACAATTCCTACTGATAAGAAGAAAGAGATCTTCAAAGAAGAAGAAAATTCTAACCCAGAATTTGCTGATATGCACTTTGTCAACTCCTTAGACAGAGTCGTAAACCACAAATGGTACTCAAAAGTAACCATTGTGATCAACAAAGAATATTCTTTCAAAGCAGAAGCCCTAATTGATACAGGAGCTGATCTAAACTGCATTAGTGAAGGCATTGTACCAACAAGGTATTTTACAAAAACCACTCAAGTACTAAATACTGCTAATGGCGGAAGAATGCCTATACATTATAAGTTGTCCAATGCAGCCGTATGTAATAATGGAGTATGCCTAGAAACTACATTTCTATTAAGTAAAGAATTATCAAGAATGGTAATTCTAGGCACACCATTCATCAATATGCTATATCCTTTCAAAACCACTACAGAAGGGATCAAAACAAAAATTGATGGATATCCCATTATTTTCAAGTTCACAAAGGAACCTCAGATACATGAAGTAAATTACCTCAAAGGTAAGATTACTGAAAAGGAAAAATTTCTTTTTTCCTTAAAGGAAGAAATGAGTTTTAAAACAATTCAACAGAAGATTCTCTCTAAAGAAATACAAGAGAAGATCCAATCTCTCAAAGAGAAATTTGAAAAAGAGATATGTGCTGAAATCCCTAGTGCATTTTGGGAAAGAAAGAAACATGTGGTAGAATTGCCATATGAACCTAACTTTACAGAGGCCCAAATTAATACAAAGGCTAGGCCCATTCAAATGAATGAAAGACACTTACTCATATGTAAGCAAGAAATAGAAGATCTTCTGAAAAAGAAGTTAATAAGGCCTAGTACTTCTCCTTGGTCCTGCCCAGCATTTTATGTGGAAAATAGTGCTAAAATCGAGAGAGGAGTTCCCAGACTGGTAATTAATTATAAGCCCCTAAACAAGGTGCTTAGATGGATAAGATATCCATTACCCAATAAAAAAGACTTACTTAGTCGACTAAACAAAGCTCTAGTATTCTCTAAATTCGATATGAAAAGTGGATACTGGCAAATACAAGTAGCAGAAAATGACCGCTACAAAACAGCATTTACTGTTCCATTTGGGCTTTACGAATGGAATGTTATGCCATTTGGGCTTAAGAATTCCCCAAGTGAATACCAGAGAATTATGAATGATATTTTTAACCCTTATTTAGGGTTCACTATTGTCTACATAGACGATGTTCTAGTCTACTCAAATACAGTAGATCAACATTGGAAACACTTAGAAGTATTTTTTAAAACAGTTAAGTCCAATGGGCTTGTTGTGTCATCTAAAAAGATGAAGTTATTCCAGACCCAAGTAAGATTCTTGGGTCATAACATAGAACATGGGCTTATAAGTCCTATAGAGAGATCAATAGTCTTTGCAGAAAAATTTCCGGATGAAATAAAAGACAAAAAACAGCTGCAGAGGTTTCTAGGGAGTCTTAATTATATTGCAGATTTTTATAAAAATCTTGCACAAGACGCCAGCCCATTATTTCAAAGATTAAAAAAGAATCCTTCAGAATGGAATACAGCTTGCACAACAGCTGTCCAAAAAATCAAGCTTCGAGCTAAGGAGCTCCCATGCCTAGCTTTATTTGATCAAGAAGCTCCAAAAGTAGTGGAGATTGATGCTTCGGAGTTAGGCTATGGAGGCATTCTAAAGCAGAAAATGCCTATAAAAGAAGTCTTAATAAGATATACCTCAGGCACCTGGAAACCAGCTCAGAAAAATTACTCTACAATCAAAAAAGAAATATTAGCCATTGTTCTGAGCATTACTAAATTCCAAGACGACCTTCTAAACAAGAAATTTTTACTTAGAGTTGATTGTAAAAGTGCTAAAGAAGTACTTCAGAAAGACGTCAAAAATCTAGCATCAAAACAGATTTTTGCTAGGTGGCAAGCCATCCTATCTATATTCGATTTTGATATCGAATATATCAAGGGGAAGAGAACTCACTCCCAGATTTCCTCACCAGGGAATACTTACAGGGCCATGAAGAAAACAAATTATCTTCAGGCACTGAAGAAAGAAAGGGCTCCTCACAGGAGTACGAATGGCATAAGATCACAAGCAAATCTATCATCTCAGTTGAAGATGAAGATATGGCCAAATCACCTGAACAGGTAGCTAATATATATCTTAAAGATAATTTACCAGCAAATACCACCCCTAAATCCAGGGAATATTTTGAATTAATCTTAAAAGAAACTAATTCGGTTGACATAATTCATAATATGAGAAATTCTCATGAAATTGCTTACTCAACTTTTAAGGTAAAAAATATTTTATCTAAATCAGATTGGAATTCTAACTTATTCGTTAGAGAAAGATTTAAAAATAAACGAATGAATCCAGTCTCATATGACTATTTTGACTATATACAGGCGTGGGAAAGCACGCTCTTTTATCAAAGCTCAAAGAAAACCCATACGTGGTTTATCCAGTTTTTAACAGGAGATCATTATGCCTTTAATGATTTTCCTACTTGGTTCAGAGATTGGTTCTCATTTTTCGGACCAATTAAAGATATATTTCCTCAAAAGGTTTTAGAAGCCTTTATATTATTTGAAGAGTTTAATTTAAACTCTACCAAAAATGAAGATCATTCATTATTGTTCTTCTTTGCATTATACAAAATCCCATGGATATGGAAATGGGACTATGCAGTAACCCATTGGGACGAAATCTATTGTCTAATAAGACGATCATGGGGAAGATGGTGGGATAAAACTCCACTAGAACAGTTTGATAATGTTAAAATTATTGAATTATTCCAAGCACTCAAAGTGAAAGAAACTACTGACCCTAAAACACTTAAGGGTAAAACTAAAGTAGAAATTGTTATAGAAACCCTAAAAGAAAAGGGAAAAAGCGACGAGTACATCTCTAAAAAACTAGAGAGATTATGTTCTGAAGAAGAAGAAGAAAGCTCCACCAACTCTAATGAAAAATTAGATCTAGAGCCTTCTGAAAGTGACTTACAAATGGCCAGCTCAAACTAGAAGCCAAGCTAACCACCCACTAAAGAAAGTGGTCGACATCAAAGGAGCCCACAAAGCACTCTGGACAAACGACTCCAAAACCTAACAGGGACACACCACCAGAGAAGGAGCCCACTCTTCACATGGGAGAGCATCTGCTTTTACAAAAAGTCTTACTAGACTTATCTTGTGAATTATTGTATTTTGTTTGGGAATGAGCCTCTTTATCTATATAAGGCTCTTAAAAACTTTGAAGAATCATCCGAATATTTTCATATATATTTTACATTCTAAATTCCGCCAGTACTCTCTGTAATATATCCATATTAATAAGATACTTCAGTTTATCCATTATCTATCTTCTTTATTGCTTAAATAACTTAGCAGATCCTGGTCTAATTTGGTATCAAAGCCATCTAAGTTGGAAAAGATAGTAGAATTATAGCAAGTAATCCCAATAATTAATAAGAGACTATTTGTAGGCTAATAGGTGGCACCTGTCATAATTGTTTGATGACTTTTAACTTGATATTTTCTTAGAGATCCATTCAGTATTTGTCGAGAAAGATACATATACTAGAATTTGGAGGCATTCGATCAAAGATGGAGTCACAGTTAGAAAAAATGGTGTTTTGTAAGTAATAAATGGGTATAAATTTTTTGAGTATTTTGCTCAAAAAAATAGGGGATCTAAAAGATTAGTTAGAGAGGAAGAAAACACACTAATCGGCGTTGGAATTGGTAGTCGTAGGTGACCAAAAAATGAGAAAGAGTGGATGAGGTTTTGGATTTTTTAGAGTTATGCAACGTTTGTAATAGTTTCTGTCTAGAGAAGAAAGAAGAAAAAAGAATTTATCAACGTGTTTCGCGTCGGTTACATGTGTCAACCGACGCTATGCTACGTGGATAGCGTCGGTTCCAGGTGTCAACCGACGCTAGGCTACATGGATAACATCGGTTTTCAGGTGTCAACCGACGCTACGCTACGTGGATAGCGTCGGTTCCAAGTGTCAACCGACGCTATCCACGTAGCGTAGCGTCGATTGACACCTCGAACCGATGCTACGTCCACGCATAGTATCGGTTCGACACATCAACCGATGCTACATCCTACGTGGATAGCGTCGATTTTACATCAAATTGACTTTAAATTCATTATAAGTTAGTTTTTTTTCTTTCAAAAATTGACTTTATATATCGATTTAAATACCTATTTTTATAGTAATGATATTTAAGTGTGGTTTTTACTTTTTGGATCAATTGTTTGCGTTTTCGCTGATTACGAAGAGAAACTGAATAGCTGATCAACTGTTTTATGGAATCTGCTACTTTCTGTAATTTTAAACTTTCTTTCTTATAGAATTAGCTAAAATTTTCTTTATGTAATTTTGTAAACGAATGGTATCGATAAATTAATAACTAAACCATTTTCTCGTTATCTTCTTATTATTGTTTTCCCTTTTTTTTTTTTTTGCTAAAGATGGTAACAGGAAGTTCTAGATTGCATCTTGATTTTTAATCCTATAGTTTATTTTTTCTAGCTTTTTGATACATGTTCTCTTATTTTTAATTCTCAAAAAAGATATATTTACTTTTTTATGATATAAAAAAATAAATATATATTTTTTACTTAAAAAATTAAAAATAAAAGTTGTTATTTAATTTTTTCGACGAAAAAATAATAATTAAATAACATTATTTAAATTTTATTGAATATAGGAGTATTAAGATAATTTACAGTATTTTTTATTTTATTTCAGTGATAAACCAAATATTATAATACTGATTTTTTTTATTTCAATAATAAAAATAAATAATACTATTTCTTTTCCATTTCATTTTATTTCGATTATGTGAACTTGAATTATTATATATATGACTTTTTTTTTGTAAACTTAAGTTTTTTAATTGTTTTTTTATTCTATTCTATTCTATTGCTCTTCTTTTTCTTCAAATCTCCAAAAACTTTATCCAAATTCAATGCCCACTTTATACATTATACAAAATTATAGTCAAAATGCTCTTCTTGTTGATATAACTGTAATACATTTTTATTTGTTTCACTTTATAGTTCGTGATATTTTTTGTCCATATTCTTTCCTTCTATTCTAATAGATAAGAAAAATATTACGTGTAAAAATAAGAAACTAGATAATTATAAAGTAACTAATAAAATTTTAAATAATAACCAAAATAATTAAATATAAATTAAATTATAAATACTAATTAAATCATCTTAATATAGATAAATTCTATTTAATTATCTTATTTATTTTATATCACAAATTCATAATATAAATTTTTCATTTTATAACATATTTTGATAATTATTTGAATTTTTTCTACCCAAATTAAAAAAATAATAAGGAAAATAAAAGATAATAATTTGAAAACCCAAATTTATCGTGGGATAAAAACATATCATGTGCATAACATGTACAATTTTCTTCAATATTAAATTGAAACCTAAAATTTGCATTTATTTTACACTTTTAAAAAGTTAAATGATTTAAAACAAAAATAAAAATAAAAATAGATCACTGTGTAATTAATGAGATAATTTTCATCCGTTATTTAGGAGCTGATTAGAGTCGCTTGTGGTTGTAATTAATGAGATAATTTTATGAAGGGAATAAGAAAATGAAAAACGTAATTGTATTATTATTATTATTATTATTATTATTATTGGCCTAACAAACAACAGTATTTCATTATTGCTTTTATTGAGAGTATTAAGATAGAAGACTGGAGGATGGAGTCACGTTTTTAAAACTAATCAATAAAGTTCAAAAAGAAAAAGTGAAAAATATGATTAAAATAATATATCATAATATCAATTGTAAAAGAAGATGAATGGGACCTATATTTGATACGACTGAACTACCAACCGCTAAAAATAACTGTAATATTGTTACACGAAAATTACATGTTCATCGTGTAACATGGTTTCAAATCATGCATATATTTTGTGCTATTTTATATGTTAAGACTCAAGAAAAATATATAAATAAAATATTTACTGTTATAACAAAGTCTTCTATTTTTAATTTTTATTTATGAATTTATTACATATTTATATAATATATTTTTAACTTTTATCTATGAATTTTGCTGCCTAAAAAATAAAACGAGCTAGAGTCATGTTACATTCAATATTATAATATATTATTGAGTAGTTATTTGAGTAAAAAAATTTCAATAAAATATTCTTAAAAAATGTAATAGATAAAATTTATAAAATATATTTAGCATTTTTTATAACTTAAAATATCGAGAAAATATGATTTTATATACTATTAGAGAAATACTAAATACATATATTTATATATTTAAATTATTTATAGTATAATATGTAAAAGATTATTTAAAAAATAAAAAAGTAATTCATTTTACTTAATAATTATGTCAGATATAAACAATTTGTATTATAATATAAGTAAAATTTAGTTATTATTAACAACTTTCATATTATTAACATCCAAAATATCTTATACTTAATATACATAAATTTGAACAAATATTTATATTCAAATTAATTATACTATGATAAATGTAAAATATTTTATAAAATAAATATTTTATCTATTTTAAAAATTAATTGAATATATATATTCATTTATCTTATTTTTAATGTTTAATGTGTTACTTTATGTATTATTAACTATATAAAACACATTAATACAAGTAATTTATAATAATAATATAATCGCGTTAACTTTTTTTACTGTTATAATAAAAATATATTAAATATTTATTTTATTAATAATATTAATTAAATTTTAATGTTATTATTATTAAATAAAATTATCATAATTTAATTTTTGTTAGGATTATAACAAAAATATATTATTATAATATTGTTAGTTTCGATGATTAATTTATATTAATTAAATCTGAATGCTACTGTATAACAAAATTACCTCACCTTCGTGCACGCGAACATCGTGAACTACAGAAAAGATTCTCCTTCCTTTGTATTTTATATTTTATTTTAAAATATCTAATTCTCAAAGCGAAAGAAAACACCAGACACAACACAGACAGATACATTCCACCAGCGACTCTTCCAGACTTTATTTTTCTTTATCACCTACCATTTTTATTGATTAAATAGTTGCTTTTCTCAGTTATTGTCCTACCCAAAAAAATTAAATTGGTATTGAAATATCTAATTAATAATACTAAATGCTAATAATTACAAAGTAAGCCGCCTGAGAAACTAATATTATATAAATACTAATAAGAAATTGATATTTACACAAAAAAAATACTAATATTAAATTATTAAATATTTTATATCTTAATTTTATATTTTAAGATTACTAAAAATAAAAATATTGTTCTTCACAACAAATTTTGTTCCGATAATAAGACTAAAGATAGTAAATTGTATCAATCATGTTAATCCATTTTTATAAATAATCTATTAAAAAAATATTTTTATAATGTTAAGTTATTTTTGTTATCTTTCGTCTATTCAAAAAAATTCAATAAAAATATGTTATTTTAACCAAATATAATTTAATAAATTCATTCAATATAGATAGATTTATGTTGATATCTAATTTAATGAAAAGAATAATATTAAAATATTAATTTAATGAATTAATTTAAATTATCTTATTTACTATTTAATGAATATGTTACAATAAATGTATCATATCATAATAGGTTATTTCATGTTTCATGTTTGAGTTGATCTTGTATGGTGTTATCAAATCATATTACAAATTACTACTCTTAAATAAGACTACACTTTTATACCTATATTTTTTTATATCAAATACTATATTATAATTACTTTAAAAATTTTAAAATTAATTAATTGTTTTAAATTATATTAACACATGATATAATATAATGTGGGTAAAAATTAATATTCCTCGTAACATGAAATAAGTTTATTAAACCAAAATGAAAATCAAACTTGGATACCCTTTTTTTCACAAACTTTACAAAGCTAATCTGTTTAACACAGATATATTTACAGGCTTAGGGAGTTTCTCTTTAAACACAAATTTTGTGTATTAGGTAACACATATGTTAAGGCTTTACTGTTTGAGAATTTGAGAACATGGAAATGAGCAAGGCTGTATGATAAGGTAAGAAGCAATTACGTTGACCCGTTTGAGGCTCTGGCAGCGATGTTGCCGGATCTTCGTTGCCGTAGAAGTTCTATCAATGTCTCTGCCTGTCCCCATAAAAATACACACCAAAGACAAATTAACCACAAAAAACACCCCACTATAAGACACACCTCAATTGAATATAAGCAGTACGAATAAACTCTAAGAGAAAAAAAATAATAATAATAAAATAATCCGACTAAAAAAATGTTATCTATAAGTAAATAATAAAATAAAGATAAAAGCCAAGTCTTCAAAATAAGCATTAGTTTTGGTTTAGTTATTAAGAATTGTAAAAAGTGTTTATTAACCCTTTGCTTTTAGAAAAATGAAAAATTACTAAAAATTAATATTTATTTATTAAAATAATTTTTTTAATTTAAGTTATTTAGACGCAATTAAAACTAGATTATTTAACAATAACAAAATAAATTCATATGAAACTTTTAACATTTTTTTTTAATATTTGATGATTCTTTCTATTTTTTTATTTAGTATTTTATTGATTTTTATTAATTTTTTTAAACAAAAATACATATTTAAATAACTTTTAGTTAGAAACTATTATTGTAATAAATTTTACATTTATCATTCCAAATAGTTGTTATTTCGCTGCGTTCTGACAAATTAAAAAATAATAATATTTTAATATAAAAATTATTCAAATAATATAAATTTTTTTTTTCAAAAGATTGAAAACATTTTTCACAATTTAGAGACTAAACGAACTAAGTTTTTCAAAATGTAAGGGAGTTCTCTTGTTTTCTCCCTAAATTAAATAAACAAAATTTACCCAATAAAAAAGGTATTTTGGAAACTTTCATTGTGAAAAGGACATGATTGTGGAATTGGGTCTTCTTTCTCAAAATCACAGGGTTTCATAAGTCAAAGACCAGATTAACAGAAATTATATAAACTTTACATTAAGCAATTCCTACATTTTTTTTTGGGCCAAACTACTTGTAACTAACTTTACAAAATTTTAGAAAAATGATATAATATCTCCGATAGGTGTGACAATTGTGTGTCTTTATATTTATTTACACAACAAAATATTCTATCACATAAATTATTTATAATTATAATAATTAATGAAATTATAATTTAAGCGTGATGAGTTGCTCATGCTGAGGAATTACGACCCTAATCTCCAACAATTGTGTGATAAAAGTATTTCAATTTGAAATATAGAGAGTAAAAAAAAATAACTTTTTATAAAGAAAGAGGAAATGCTTCATGCAGTAATAGGCAATTTCGAAATCAACTGACGTGGCTGACTGTGTCCCTAATGTTATTTTAAAAAAAAACCCTTAATGTTAGAATATATATATTTTTTTTATTTCAACAGTTTAGCATACTTTTATATTTAATTAAATTCTTTGTATAAAATACCATCGAAAAACATTGCGCTTCCCAAAAAGGACCGTCGCCACGTCAGACACAAGACTCCGAGAGGACGAAAATTGACAACGGAGAAGTAGGGAAGATAGGAAAAACCTCACCTTTTGCTTGGCGCGATTTGTGCCGGATTGGGATAGAGAAACCAAAGGTGGAATCGCGCCTTCCCGAGCCACCATAGTACGGTAGACCACACTATCTTCACAAACCTGTAACAATATCGCCACCGCAATCTCCTTTTGCCTCTGGGAACCAACTTCTATTATTTCCACCAATACCGGAATACCGCCTTCGTCGACCAACGCCGTTCTCGCCTCCGTCACAGAAACTAATACGCTCATCACGTACGCCGATTTATCAACCATATTTGATCCAAAATCCGCCATTAATTCAATCAAAGGTTTCATAATTCCTGATTGGATGGCTCTGATCTTGTTTTCCTTAACCGAACAGAGTGAATATAGAGCAGTTGATGCGTCCTTTTTCGCGCGAAACCCTCCGTATTCTAGGAGATTCACCAGCAGTGGAATTGCTCCTGACCGCCCTATAGCGATTTTGTTCTCTTCTAATTGCGAGAGACGAAGTAGAGCACAAGCTGAGTTCTCCTTAGCTGTTGATGTTCCAGTTTTGAGTACTCGTACTAGAGGCTTGATAGCTCCTGATGAAGCAATCAATTCCTTGTTCTCGTCACAGAGGGAGAGATTCAGAATTGCTGTCACACCATACTCTTGAAGCTGAAGATCGGGAGAAGATAGAAGTGAAATTAAAGGCTTAACAGCACCAGCTTTGGCAATCTTAATTCGATTCTCTGATTTGTTCTTCGCTAGGAGTCTGATCTCCATAGCCGCTTGCTTTTGTTCGTCAATCGAACAGGACTCCAGGTCAGATACAAGCTGACGAATCAGATCGTCGGAGTTCTCCGTAGCACAGGCAATCAATAACCGTCGGCTCTCCGACGAAGCCGTCGGAAATTCTCCAGATCTGTCGCTGTTACATTCGCTGAAAGCCGACGACTCATCGCCGATACTGAGATCGCTGAAATTCCTTCCCATGTATGTAAAATTCGCTGGATTCTCTGTGTCCATGTGGAAAAACCTAGCTCACAGAGCATCAAAACCTCACCGGTGAACCAGAAATTAAATAATTCGGGAATTTAGTACGAAAGCGACCCAAACAGATCGTTTTGTGGGCTCTTTTCAAAGAGAGACAGTGATTCACGGATTGGAATGCGGATAACGAAAATATAACAAGGACGAGAGAGTGGGGGGAAAAAAATTACCACCTGGAATCCTGGACTAAGGCTCTTGCTTGTGCCTTAGCCTTGGCCTGACACGTGCAAAATAAACTGATAGTTTACCAAATCTCAGTCGTGTGGGCACGTGCAGAAAACTCTAAAAGAATAAAACATAAACGCGTCCACTGAAGGTTCAACCTTCCACAAAAGTGTCTTTCTTTCCTTTCCCATAAACTTCAAAAATCAACAAACAATGGTGGCTTCTACTTTGTTCTTTATAGTTTAAACTGAAACTTTGACGAGTTGGATTCCTCTACTTCAGCTAAGAACGTTTTGGTACTCCAGCTCTTTACCTAATTGGGCCACGTAAGATTCCAGATAAGGATTCATTGTTTATACTGCTGACTCGGCAGCATATGGTTCGTTCAATCATATGCATTTGTTGTGGTAAGCCCACCATCGCAGTTTGATATTGATCCTTCATTATTGTTTTTTTATTTATATTGATCTCATTTAGTTTTATTACGCTTAAAAATAAATTAATAAAAATAATATCATATAAATGTTTTTGTATTCTTAATAAGTAATTTAAAAAACATGTTTTTAAATCGTTTGTATATGAAAAATGTATCATATAATAATAAAATTAATTTTACATCTAATTTTCTTTTAAAAACGTTATGTTAATTTTTGTCAACACTAAAAAAGATTATATTTCGTTGATATACCATATGAACAAACCATTAGTTTCTCGTACCATTATAGATGAGAAGTGATTTTTGATCTTTCAATATTTAAATCAATAACAAGATGATAAAGATTAGAGAAGATTTATTATCTCGTTACGTGATTATGAGAAAAAAGAATATTTGGTTGTGATTCTTTGTTATGTGTAAGGGTGTGCAAAAATTATCAAAAAAAACCAACTCAACTCAATTTTGTCAGTTTTAAAAGATTTTTGAATTAGTTTGATTTTAAATTTTTGAAGAACCGATCTAATATGAATTGGTTCGGTTTTTAAATCTCACGACCAATCCAAATCGAACCAAACCATATATATAAATTAATTTTATTATATTTAATTTATTTGTTTTTAGATTGTTAATCTTTCCTTCTCTATAAAAGTTCAAGCTTAATATATAAATTTAGTTATTTATAATCCTAATTTTTTTCTTATAATTATATTTGTGTTCATAGTATAGATAGATATACTCAAATTAACATAAGTGTATAGGTTGCATTGAAAGTTTATTTTCAATGAATAAAAATTTATAATTACAATCTTAAAAAAAAACAAAAATTGCAAACTTAAACTAATTTTTCATTCAATTTGTATTAGTTTTACACTTTTAATTGGTTTGATTTGATTTCTATTTTTTAAAAACCGATTAGATTGGGTTGATCCGAGTTTTAGTTCAAAACCTAACCAACCCAACTTTACACACCTCTAGTTATGTATGAGTTATTAGATTTAAGCTCTTCAACTTGTTTCATATTGACAGTATATGTAGGGGGAGAGTTAACCTCGTAACTATTATTTACTAGAATATGATTTATTTGTTGTAGTATTGTAGACATCTATCCATAATTATCTATTCATTATAATTTAGGGATAATTATTTTCTCTTTATTAAGATTATCAAGCGATAACACTTATTTGATTACTTAACGTTTATTGGCCTTAGCCCATGGGCCTCTTTGTTGATTGGGATAACCTTTTGATTTCCACGTGTGATATACTAAAATACACCCAATATCAACCCCCGTATTTTTAAGCCTTTGGATGAGAAGGTCTTATTGTAGTTTTATCGATGTTGGTGTTCATGGCCCTTTTCACTCACACTAGTGACACTAGGCTTATTTTCACGTTCTTTAATACCTATCTAAATGAAGGATTTCATGTCATGTCTAGTCATTCAAAACATAAGAAGTGCCTCTCTATCGCTTGTGGTACTTCTAGATTTCCAATTGGACTCTTAGTTAGGGAGTTATGCCAAAGTCAACATTTGTCCTTAGGTAGTCAATCCTTTCCTCTTTCTGGAGGTAAATTTGAATTTCAAATATTTGACTTGGAGCCATTAGGCTAGGACCTTAGTCCAAGTAATTGTGGCCATTGGATACGGCCCTGAAAGGGTGGATGGGAATATTTATCTACCTCTCTATATAAAAGCTTTCCATTTTCTTAGACTCTTCACAATTCATAATCATTTCTTGGAGCTCACATCTTGGATAGGAAAAGAATTTAAGAGAAGTATGAGAGCCTTCTCTAGTGTAATTTCTTCCATTATTCTTATTTATTTTTTTTCATATTTTTTTTCTTTTATTTTTCATGTAATGTAGAATAATTATTATTCCACTATACAAACATTTTGCACCCCATAACACTTATACCATGCCTTTCTATGTAAGAAGTGATGGATACTGGATCCATTGGTGTCCAATACTAGGTCTAGCTATCGTGGGTGCATATCAAGATGGACAAGGGTTGGTATGGGAAACATATATTGATGGTCGATTGAAGGTCAGGAAGTGGCATGGCCAACGAAGCCTTTTCTAGTGGGAACTATTGATGACATCCTGGATAATCCATCTTGATCTGTATGTGTCGGGCTAGCGATGGTCTTATCGATGATTCTCTAATCGGTGATTCTCTATTCGACACTTCTCTAGCTGTCATTTATTTGATCAATAATCCTCTAGCTAACAATCCTTTGATCGATAACTCTTAGGTTGACGATATCGGCCAAGAGAGGGTTGCATCAAGTGATGGGCTCAGGCTATCCCAACGTTGTGGTATCCCTAGTACTATTCATTATTTGGTTGCTTGTTTAGGGCAAGTAAGATCTTTGAGTGATAAAGACTTGACTTATCTTTCGATTTACATTCCTTTGTGCTAGACGAGTATTGACTTGAGCAATTCCTAGTTCTTTTTTATGAATCGTTGTTGCTCTAAGATGGCATATCATTTTTTGGATATGATAGGGGAGATGTTATGGATCCCTGAGTCCATTACTCTTATGCTTCAGGTTCTAGACATAGTTTAGAGCAACCCTCTTCTAGGTAGAGTTACTTTGTCTGCTGATCACTTTTTTGTATGGTTCTAACTCCCTTTTTCACCTATATTATGGAAATTCATGGTCAATGTTAGCATGGCTCTTGGAAAATTTCCACCCAATTGTTATAGGATATTACTTGGTTGTTGGGTTCTCTGTAAGGAGCACAATAGAGACATAGATGTAGAAGTGTTTAAGTATTGCTACCACTCATACCCATAGGGAGGTAGTAGGGGTTGGTTCCATTTCAATCTTATGATAATAATATCCTAGTTGATAAGTTTCTAGACACTAATAATAGGTGGAAAGACTCCCTCTTTATTGCAGTGAGCCATTTTGATATTCCATACCTTGACATTCCTCCTAAACATATCCAATTCAAGAGAAATGGTATGATGTCTAAGATTTTTATTGTATTTTTGTTATGTCCTGACTTGTTTCTTTTTTTTTTTGTTATGCATGGGATGTAAGGTGATATCATGCCTCAGTAGAAGGATTTTATTGACTTGCTCTACTTTTTCCCCCAGGTGCAGTTACCAACTTATCCTTCCTGAGAAAATCACTTATTAGGTATGGACCCAATTGTAGTTAATATATAGAGTGAAAACCTACTAGACTTGGATAGTAAGTGCCTATTGTAGTTCAATATTCTTACCTTCTTAGTTTTGGGTGATCAACTCACTGTACAAACATTTAATCTCTTATAGACATGACTTCTAGACATCCTTCTGGGAAGAAAATTCTTAAAAGCCTTTAGTTTAAAAGATGTTCCTAAAACAACCAAGGTTGTATGAAAGTTCATAGCTTCTATAGGAAAATAACTCCTAGCTTTGGGTTGACAAGTGTTGAGTCATGTTCCAAGAGAATAGAGTCCCCTCTAGTACCTAGTGACATTCCGTCTGACCTAGTAGTGGATGATTCTGATCCAAGACTTAGTGACTTGGATGAGAATACTGTGGGTCTATATAAGCCCTATAATGTTTAAATGTTCCAAGGCCTATTAGGGCAGAGGATAAAGATATCCGTGCCTTAGTGAATAGATCACGAAATTTACTGAGGACTTGGAATGAGCCATCATGGTACGTATCGATCTGGAGAGGCACTTGGTAGTAATCGAGGAGACATTTTTTGTGGTAGTTAGCGTTAGGGACACTTTTGAGGCTATCTATTGTAAGTTAAAGACTCAACTTAAGGAGTCCAAGTTGGAAATTTCTATAGTTGCAAAGATATAGAGCAAGGAAGTAACAACCTAGGAAGCAATCGAGAAAGAAGTTAATCGATTAGATATTCTCTTGATAGGGAAATAAGCTGCTTGGGAAGAGGAGACACAATGGACTAGTAAGCTATGTAAGAGCCTAAACTTAGTGCAAAAGAAATTATGGGCACTCACAACTGAGGTAGGAGCAGTTAAGGTTTAGGCCATTGTTGAATTCCATAACTCTACTAGATATGTCAAGGATACCTTGGATGTTAGGCTCACAACTTCTAGACTATGAGGAGGTAGTTCAAAAGAGTATACCTAGAGATTACTTTTTTAAGACTATCTTTCCCATATCACAGAGACTTACTTCTTAGTATGATATGATAATCTTGGAATGGAATAATGATGGTTCTAGCCATCATGATAGTGAAGACTATGAGAATATTGAAGATGATTATGCGACAAGTGGTGTTGATGCTTAGGATAATGCTAGGTACATATACTATATCATGTATTCCTTTACTTCTTTTAATCTTAGATTGGGTTGGACTTTATGTATATCCCTACTAAAGTGCATGTACTTAATGGCTTTACTTTTATTCTAGGACTTTACCTTTTTTATGAATTTTATTGCATGACTATGCTTGCATTATATCCTTGGATTTTTAATAGGACTTTATCTTTTACTTGTAGTATTATTTTTGAACTTTCCTATTATCTCTTTGTGAGATCGTAGACCTTTGAGTCGATCTATAAGGGTAGGAAGATATACTAGTAGAGAGTATATTGTAGATCCCAAACCTCAAGTGTACGAAGGATAGGGTACGATGCTCGGCCTACTCTTTGGATCTATCTAGTAGGTCACATACCCATTCGATCACTTTTCTGGAAGGCCATATGTTTTTGCAGTTGACCATACTCCTAGATAGCCAATTATTGACTAACTTGCACTACTACAAAAATGGCTATTTAAGTCAATATGTAAAATTTTACTAACTAAGAGAGAACTTTTATCCATATATTTTTGTTTTTTTAGTCCTCTCTTGTATTATTATTTATTATTTATTTTATTTTTTCCGAAGGATTGGTTACTTTTTCTTCTTGTATAACCATTTGTGGCTCTTTCTTTTTTTGCATTCAATTACTTTTATATTTTTCTTTTTCCTTTAGAATTTTAAGGAATATGCACGAGCCAGAAACCTAAAATGATGACTTTCACATTAGTTGTGAGGAAACCCTTTCTATTCACTACAGTTCCCTTTCAAAACTAGTTGTCTCTCTATATAGTATTTTAAAATGTGTAAGAGAGAGTTCAAACACAATTCTAGTAGTCAAGTTTATCTAAGTCCTGAAATACTTACATAATCAATCATGCATAAATTTCATGGATGCCGTATATATGTGTGTTGTGAGTGTATGAATGTGATTATGTTGACATCAATCACTAGATGCATAGGATATGTAGGTGCATAAGTCACAATATCGAGTTATTAAAGATGTAGTTAAAAGTATGAGGGTGATATGTAATATTCTTGTTAGTGTTAAAGTAGACTACTTCCCTCATGTTTTTAACTAAAGAAACACCAATAAAAATAAAAATAAAAACAAACTAAATAAAGATGTTCACTTAGGGTCAATTAAGTATTCAAACAAAATTATCTAGGTGAAACAATAAAGAGTGACGGTCAAGTGACCAGAAAGTGAAAATCTTTCCCAACGTGGGTTGAAAATCAACTATCATAGTTGTCATTGGCATTATATTTAGAATTTTCATTCATCCTAAATAAATATACAATATGCATGGTAGGTTAATGATAATTAGTCCTAGAATTAAATGCATTGAATTTCACTTGCTTATTTGAGCCAACAACTTTATGCTTTCTAGTAGGATTTTTGAACATGTTACCATAAGTTCCATTCATCCTAGAATATGATACAACATGCATAGATGGATAATGGTTATGAGTCCAACTATGTGAAATTATTACATTTCAAAGCATTTATCAAAAATATACACTTGGGTCGAATATGACCTTTCCTACTATAATGATGACAAATGGGTATAAACTTAACAAATTTTTCAATCATAGGTGCAACTGTTTTTTGTGTATGGGTAACATAAGGAGTAGGGTTGAAAGACCTTACATATGTGATTTTTGATGTTGAAGGAGTAGAGCTCTCATAAGCATGTTTGAATGTTTGACAAATTCATTTGATTTTGAATAAGATGGAGTAGTATGCTTGTCTACATATCTTAGCTCTCTCTTGTCTCTAGTTGGATTTCCATAATCCAAAACTTTATTCAACCTTTAAAATTTAATTGTTAACCTCTTTAATGCTTTCTTTAATTGTTCAAGTTCCTACATAGATTTTTGTTTTTATGTTTAATAAATGCAAGACTTGAATTTAAAACATTAGCATGTTCAAATAGTTCAATTTTTTCTTTTTCTATTTTGAGGAATTTATTTCAAAGGACTTAAGTTTATCATTTAGTTTAGCTACTTCTCTTTTGCATCTTACAAAATCTATGAATATTTCATTAATACTAGTGACATTAGATTTGTTGAGTAGAAAATCAAGATCATTTTTCTCATCATCTGACTCAATGTTAGACTTACTGAATTGTATACTTGTAGTAGTAGTAGTAGTAAATTCCAAATAGTTGTTGTTTGATTCAACTAAATTGTCATTATCACTTTTAGACTCACTAATTATAGCATTGAAAGCTATTCCATATTGGTTCATCTTGCTTGCACAATCAACTACGAAGTGATCAAAATCCATACATTCAAAACATTGAAGCCCGGTAGGTTGAGATTTCTTACCATTAGAACTCACAGATTTGAGTTCTTTCAGATCCTGATCCATTTGGTAACTTGATTGTCCTTTGTTTTGAGGATTCTTTTTGTTAAGGATTTTGTTTAGTCTTCTGGTTAAGAGTGCCAGTTCTTCAACATCATTGTCACTATCTTTAATCATAACAGTTTGAAAGTGATACTATTGTTCTTTGGAGGTTTTCGAAACTCATGTCAAAGGTTTGAAGTGAGGAAAAAAGTTCTGGTAATGAGTTGAGAATATTTTGAACTATCTTGACCAAATTTTAATTACAAAACTATCCTTAAAAGTATTTAGAAGTGCTTCAAAAATAAAGATGATATAGTAAAAATACTAATTGACTCGAGTGAAAATTAGGTTAACTTTAAAAACATAGCTGCTCGATCGATCAAGTATGGACGCTCGATCAATCTAGTCAAGCTTGATATATTCAATCGATCTAGTGAAATAATTAATTAATTTACAAATAAGTGTATCGATCTAGTCAAGCTTGATTGATCAGCTATGAATAGTTTGATAAATTTAGCTAAATATCAATCAATCCAGAGAAATAATTAATTAATTTACAAATAAGTGGATCAATCTAGTCATTAATCTCGATCGATCAAGTTAATGTTTCCATCAATCTAGTTATATTAAAAATAAATTCAACAAATTTTAATTAAGTACAACCGATCTTATCACCACTCGACCAATCAAGTAATCTATTTGAACAATGTTTCTATGTGTCTAATATGAAATTTAACATGTACGAGAACAAAGATATACATGAGATGTGATTATTGAGGCTCAATAGTTTTTTCGACTTGAAAATATTCTTGAAATACATACCTAGAAGTTAAAATTACATATAAAAGTTTTGTTTACGAATATTGTCAATTCTCACAAAACTCACAGTTAAGAAAAATAATTCCTAAATACTCTAGTAATTGTTGGTTAGTAGAAGATAATTGTAGATTTTAAATTAAATTAATATTTAAAGAAAGCCAGTAAATTAAAGCGAGTAATCTATAGCAATTAAATTAAAGCAAGTAAACTAAACTATATCTAGTAAACTAAACTATAGCTAAACCTGGGATTATGGATGAATATGTGATTTTAACGTACATAACCCTTCATGAAAATAAAAAAATTAAATATATTTATTGATTTTTTTCCTTTTTCAATAAGCGAACCCCACTATCATGGTAAGTCCCCATTGATATTCAATTAATCAATAACTTCCTTTGTCGGGCTTGCAGTAGATTAACGGATAAACTTAATGTAAATATATTCTTTGATTATAAAATAAGATTTTATCCATCATTAATTTATAATTAACAATATTTTTAACCATATGATTTAATCAATAAATTCTTTGGTCAAGCATGAAATTGATAAATGAAATAAAATAAATTAGACTCTTAAGAATATCATTAATTTATAATTAATGATAGACTAAATCTTTGTTTATAATTAAAAATATATATTTACCTTAGTTTTACCAATTAATTAATTGCAGGTCTAGCTAAGGAAGTTATTGATTAATTGAATATCATTTGAGACTCATCATGATTGTGGGGGGTTTGTTTAATTAAGAAGGAAAAAAAATCAATAAATATAACTTCTTGTTTGAATCATTTTTTTCATGAAGGCTTATGATCGCTAGAATTCAATAATCACCCATCATCCTAGGTTTGGTTATAGTTTAGTTTACTTGCTTTAGTTTACTCACTTTAATTTATTTTCTTTCTCTAAATATTAATTTAATTTATAATTTATAGTTATTTTCTACGTAACGACAATTGTAAGAGTGTCTAATAATTATTTTTCTTAAATATACTAGAAAATAATAATTTTTTAAAATAACTAGCTGATTTCTTGAGAGAGTAAAATTGAGATTATATTTTTCATTATTATAAGTGATTCATGCATTTGCGATATTTTAAATTAAAATTTATGCATCAAGTTTTTAGCATTGTTGTTAGGGAATTGGTGTTTTAAATTGTTTATTTATTTATTTTTTTAGTTTTTTAGTTGTTTTTTTATTTTTGTGATTTCTTTTTATTTCAATGATTTTGTTATTTTTGTTTATTTTAGTTAATTTTTATCCATTTTTTTTATTTGTTTATTTATTTTAGTTTTTATATTCATTAATTTTTATTTTTAATTTATTTGTTACTCTATAGTGGTTAAATTTAATTATCGCTTAACTTTAGTATATGCGAGGTACGAGATCACTTAAGGATGAAAGCTCCACTCCATCATCAACAACTGCATTGGTAGGGCCTTCTAACTATACTCCTTATGTTACTCATTACACACAAATAATAATTACAACTATGATTGAAAAATCTATTAAGTTTGTATATGTGTGTCATCATTGTTATAGGAAAGGTCATATTAGGCCCAAGTGTGATTTTTTTATAATTACTTCTAAATGTAATAATACTTTTCATGATTCACATAGTAGGACTCATAACCATCATCCATCTATGCATATTGCATCACATTCTAGGATGAATGAAAATTATGATAACATGTTCAAAAATCCTACTAGAAAGCACAAAGTTGTTGGCTCAAATAGACAAGTGAAATTTAATTCTTTTAATTCAAGGACTAATTATCATTATCCTACTATGCATGTTACATCTTCATTTAGGATGAAAAGGAAATATAAAGGTAAGTTCAAGAATATGACAATGACAACTAAGGTAGTTGATTTCCAACCCAAAGATATAAAGAAATCAAAATGAAAGAAAGTTTGGGTTATAAAATATTGTCTCTTTTCAGTCACCTAATTATCATAAATTGTTTACCTAGATACTTTTGTTTGAGTTTTTAATCGACTATAGGTGAAAATCTTTAGTTTATTTGTTTATTTTTATTGATGTTTCTTTAGTTTGAAAAAAAGAAGAAGATAAAAAGATAAAATAGAAGGGAAGTAGACATGATCATTACATATTTTTGACTTGTACATTTACATATTTTTCACATCTAGTGAGTGATGTTGAAATAAACCTACTCACACACTCACTGGACACATTTGTATATCAATGTTGAAGGTTATGATTGCTTTTGTGAGATTCTAGGGAATGAGTTAACCTTGACTACAAAGTTAATTTTGGGATCTATCTTTCACTTTTTAAAATGCTACTATAGAGAGACACCTAGTTTTGAGAGGGTTATCTACTTTGATGTGTAAAGCTAACACAATGAGTGAAAGTGCTACCTCACAACTAGTATGAAAGTCATCATACTAGGTTTTTGACTCGTGCATATTTTCTTAAAAGATAACAACAATAGCAGTAACAACAATAACAACAACAACAACGCCAACAACAACAATAATAATATTGAAGGAAAAAGAAAAAGAAAAATACAAAATATTTTGCATGCATAAAAAGAAAAGGCCACAAATTATTATACAAAAAGAAAATAAATTAAAAATAACTCACAAAAAAATTCAAGAGGGTAATACAAAAGAAAATAGTTATTTAAAATCTCTCTTGATAAGTAAAATTTTATTATATGCAAGTACGAACTTTAATGTAATATTTTCATGATAGGTAATTCTTTTCTTTGAAATTTTCATAACTGGTCATAAATGAACAATTTGACATCCTATTGCAGTTCCAACACATATTTTACTTTTATTGATTTTTAATATGCCACCATATGTGTTAGTATGTTTGTATGTCTTATCTACATCTATTTATGTTGTTAATGGACACTCTAAACAAAATTAATTTTATCATTTGTGTGTACTATTGTAGTCATGTTAAGCTATTGATTACTCAGTCTTATAAATATTCTTTGCTTTCCAATTGTATAATGCATTGAACTAATGAACAATGAGTCTTCCAAAAATGATGTTTGGTTGTTTACTTTTTTGTTTTTTAGTGTGTACATGAGCTTTCCAGATTCAAGTGAAGATGGTTTCACCAGATCATAGGATAGTTCCTCTATCTAAAATTTTTATTTTTCCTATGAGCGCTATGTAATGAGAGAGAGGTTTTGTCACAATAATATACCAAAGTGGGAGACTGCAAGGTTTATGTGAGTATTGGTGATATTCATGAACAAAACATTTTTATGTAATATTAGTTTCTAGGTGTGTGTTACAAGAATAATTTCAAGCCGAAGAAACTATTGAGTGCCAACAATCACATCACAAGTATATCTTTGTTCCCGTACATGTTAGATTTCATATTAGACAAATAGAACCATTGTTCAAATTGGTCACTTGATTGATTGATTGGTGACTAGATCGATCGAGCTTAATTAAAATAGGTTGAATTAATTTTTAATATGACTAGATAAAGCGAAGCATTAACTCGATTGATAAAGCACTAAATTGATCAAGATTAATGACTAGATCGACCCACTTATTTCTAAATTAATTAATTTTTTCAGTTGGTCGATTGAGATATAAGTAGATCAATCAAATTATTCATAATCAATTGATCAAGCTTGATTGGATCAATCAGGTAGCCATACTCGATCAATCGAGCTAAGTCTAGATTGATCGAGTGGCTTGGTTTTTAGATTCAACCAAATTGAACCAATTAGTATTTTATTATATTTTCCTTATGTTTTAAGCACTTTTGAGTACTTTAAGGATAGTTTTGTAATTAACCTTTGACGTAGGGTATCAATTCATGCTATTTAATCAAATCGTTGGCTCACAATTTTAGCCACTCTATTTAGGATTTTTTTTTACATATTAATATATCTCTCTCTTGTTTTGTAAAAGACTTTTAAATAGGCTCTTTCATTGAATTAATTTTTCAAACATTTATGGTTGTATTTTATGATTTAACAAGCCTAAAATATTTGTGATATTATGCTTTTAATTGATTATTCTAGGGTTACTAGTTGATTTTGTTTTATTTATTGATATGTTAAATCATTTAGTTAGGGTTATTCATTATTAAATATGCTATAGGAGACACACTTGTACTTGTGTTTTTGTGCTAATCTTTCATATATTGGTTGAATTGGTTCAATTGCTTATGTGACTCAAGTTATAGGAATGTTGATTTGGATCTGAACACCTTTCTTATAAATACTATAGTGAAAGTAGTGGCTTATAAGTAGATTACTTGGGGGCATTATCTTGGTGAGTAGTTTGAGTCTTAACCTTGTAATTGGACCTTATTTTTCATAATGGATAATTAAGTGGTATGATGGACTAGTGGTTTTTCTTTTAATTCATTAGTATGGCCTAGGTTCTTTCTACCTAAAAATCTCGTGTGTCAATTTTTATATTCTTACATAACTTTATTTATATGTGATTGCATGTTTGACAATTGTACGAATTTTTAATTTCTTATACTTTCACTGATTATCTTTTTACAACCCTCTTTAGCTAACACAATCTGAAACTAAACAAATCCTTTTATCTTAATTGCCATGATTGTTTAGATTATTTAGATGAACATTTTTTCAATAAATTAATTCAAGATTTATTAAAGATTAATTTATGAATAATTTATTATTTATTTATTCTTCATAATAGATTAAAATTTTGGGAATTAGGTTTCAAACACATCATCTAGATCTAATTTGGACAACTTGAATAAGAGTTTGAATTGGTGACTTGACTAAGAGCATTTATTTAAATGGTTTTTTATTTCCTTAGATATAATATGATCCATTTGTTAAACATACCAATCATAGGCGATTAATTAGTTTGATTAACAAAAATATATCCCGATCATAGGATGTTTCATATTTAAAAGGGAAAATAAATAATCTCAATTTATATTTTACTTAACCTAAATATACCTAGATTTTAAGTAAGCATTAACGGGCTAAATTTTCCATTAATTTATAATTATATATATGCCTTGATTTTGTTTTAATTTGAGTTTATATTTAGTAATTTTATTGTTATTAACTTAGGATTTTAAAAACCCAACCATTGTGATTGAATGTTTAGGTTTTATTTTTCTACATAGTTTTTTATAAGTTTTTTAGACAATTAAAGAATTATTGAAAACCATTACAATCTCTTAAGAGAACGATCTTAGGTGTATACTTATCACTTATTACAAGTGATTCATGCACTAGTCATATTTTTATAATACAAATATTTTGCATCTAATGCCCCCACGGGACCTTCCATGATGACTCTAACCTCTCACACTTCTTGTCTTAAGGCTGGTCTCTTTGTTTGGGTAGGAAAACTTTTCTTGTAGACTACTACTGTTATGGCTTTGGATTTTTCACAAACTCATCTAAGTACCCTTTTCTGATACGGTACTCAATTTCATCCTTCAACTTTCAACAGTTTTGAGTTGAATGGTCAGTGTCCTTATGGAACCTACAATATTGGGACATACCCAAGTAAGGTTTTTTTTATTTCTTTGGCCAACGTATGATGCTTTGGCATTCAATTTCATTAGCATGACCTCTTTTGTTACACTGAGAGAGGTGTAAGTTTGGAAAAATCACCTAAAAGGAATGAGATTTATGTCCCCAATCTTTCTATTATCCTTTTGGTCCAGTCTGGACCTCTTATTTTTATGGTATGAGGGCTCATACTTGCCCCTACATTTCTGTTACCTAACCTCCTTTATAGAAGGCTCTTGATTTTCTTTGGTTGAAAGTATCTCATCCATATTTATGTAAGTGGTAACTAGTTAGGTGGCTTCATAATATGTTATTAGGAAATCTTTGGCCATACCCCTCCATAAGGATCCCAAGCACAGTGCTTAATTTAAGGCTATGAAGGATATAGAGTCTAGGAAATCTATGACTTATATCTTCTTATTTGAATCATGAAAATAATTATTTCAAAGACTCATCCCTTCCCTACTATAAGGCTAGTAGGTATGCCAAGGTTTTCAACCTTTTTCTCTTGGCTAAGAAGTGAGAGAAAACATTATTTCCAAAATTTTGAGAAGGAATTAATAGTTTTGGGCTTTAGGGTATGGTATCAGGCTCTGACCTTATTCATCAATGTAAGCAAGAAAACTTGGAACTTGACCGTGTTGATGTAGGAATCAAGGTCCATCCAAGCATTCAAGTTTTCTAAATGCTCTCAAAGGTCTTTTGTACCATCATACGTGCATGTGTTAGGCAACTTGAACTTATTAGAAAGTGTGATAGCCGTGATCACTAGAGTGAACATGGACTCAGTAAAGACTACTAGGTCTGGGAGTCTACCTTGATTAAGCCTCCATTGAACCTCTTGGAATTATTTAGTGAGTTGGTCAGTGGTAGGATGAAGGATAATTGGTACTTAGTTTGAATGCTAGATCATCCGGTGACTCATATGCATATTTTGACCTATAATTTATTATATTTTTTATCATTAGATTATATGTTTTATTTTAGAATTACGTTAATCTAGAAGGGATTTTTGTGTTTGTTAGGATAATGTGCATTTGGAATAATCTTGGACTAAAAAGAGCAAAAATAGTGAAAATGGGGGAAGAAATGGAAACTTTGACAAGTCAAAACGAACTAGAATATCAAAAATCATAAAACTAGTGCATGCCATAGTGTAGATAAAAGCATGCCACACCCTGCATTAATGTTAGATCTTATTGATGCTTATTTTCGCAAGTGTACGAATCGTTCAAGTAATAAAGTGTACAAAAAGTACGGATATCGAACCCACAAGGAATGGCGTTACTAAGTACCGAAATTGACTAACCCTATTTTATTTGAAAACCGAATTGTTGAAATTGTTTTAAAAGCAAATTAACATAAAACTAAACGCAAATAACAAAATTTAATGTTGTTCACAAATGATTAAAAACGCTAAGGCATTTGATTTCGCTAAATCAATTCAATCCGATTTCAAGTCATGTTATATGAGAATCAAAGCTAAAAGTGATGGTTGAAAAACCCAAACTTATCTAATACTCTCTCTCAAGTTATATTAGAATTACTTATCTATGAAAACCGACTATATTTCTATGAAGATTTAATCACAAACAAGCACATTACGATTTATGGAATTTCTAGAATAACCACATACATCATGCATTAGTTCTCACACTCGCATTCAACATACGGTATTTATCACAAGAAGCGTTCATTACACATCTCCTCTCGGTCTCAATATAATGCAACAAATCATTTAAATCTTGATCAGAAATTTAAAAGCATTAAGCATGGAAATAAATACTCAACTTGAAAACAATGAATTCATATAACGATAACACAAGAAATCAGATTTTCTTGATTCAACTACATCATAGCCTTAGCAAAAACGAATTAGTTCATAATGAAAATAAGAACAAACATATTCTCAATTGAATCCATGAACAAAAAATCTGAATAAAATGCAGAAAATAAAAGCTAAGGAGAAGAGATGAAAAACTCTTAAAGATGAAGACTTGGTAGCAACAATGGTGATGATCCTTCAAGTTTCTCCAACCTTTCTCTCCAAAATTTCCGTTTCTCCTCCAAAAATAACTTAGATCTGCTCTCTCTGCCGTCCCCCTCTTTCTCCATCATATTGTATATATAGATCTAGGGTTTGGGGGGCAATTTTGGAACAAAACAACCAAAAAAATCTGTTTTCGGATGAAACTCGCCGTCGGCGACATTGTTCTCGCCGCGGCGAGATTTCTGGAAAATAATTTTTTTTTTTTGGGTTTGCGATTTTGGCCGGTGGCCAAAATAATGTGGCCGGCGGCTAGATGCATTTGGCCGGCGGCGAGATGAATTTTGCCAAATTTTGTGCTCTCAGGAAGATTTTTACCGTGCTTTCTGTAGGATTTTCGCCGGCGGCGAGAATAATCTAGCCGGCGGCGGGATTTCCAAATTTTGAAACTTTATTTTCTTTTTATTTTCACTCAATCCCGATCATTGAACTTTGTCCCAAACTTCTCCAAAATCATGATTTTACCTAAAATTGCACTTTAAACACCAAATACCCGTGAAATGACATTTGTGGATTAAATAATAAAAAAAATGCAATTTTCACACAAATATCAACATTTAAATCATAACAAAAATGCAATAATTTGACTCTTATCAACAACCCCCAACCAGCTTCTTGCTAGTCTTTAGCAAGAAAAGCGATCTATGAATAATTTAAAAGGAGACATTAAAAGAAAAATTCAAAGGAAATTTATTCTATTTACAACATTGCATTAAGCGTATGCAATAAGCCTTTAGACCCCTAGGCGGCCCTAGTAGGACGAGTTGTAGTCTCGTGAGAGCTTCCAGTGATGATACCCACAAACATCTTACCTATAACTATCCTAACTTAAAACAATAAAATCACATAACAAATAATTTGCACAAATGTCTCAAAAATTGTAAATAACACCCAACATATAGAATAATTAAATGTCACCTAAGCTTTAAGAAATCTCAAATGCCAATTTCACTTTTGTTATTGACTCTTAAACATCCATCAAACCACAAACCAATAGCCATAATGCCTGGATAATATTATGCATAACATCCACAAACAAAAAGGTGAAATCTCAAACTTCATAGGCTCACTTTTCAAACCTCTCTCCACTAATGAAGGAAAAGACACCACTTTGGATCAATAGGACTTTATGAGGCTTGTAATGTTAGGCTTAGGTATTTGGTTAAGAAAGAACGGGAAGTGTCAAAATACAAATAAGGGCACTTATTAGATTAAACACAACCAATTAAGTAAAAGAGTAACACCATTTAACCCAAATTGTTTCTTCCGATCATAACCCATTTTTCCACAGATAAAAAAAGTTCTTCCTCAATATTTCACCTCAATACATCCGTCACTAACACTCTTTTATTTACTAGAATGTGAAGGCTTTCTTCTTCTTTTTTTTTTTTTTGCATCCTTACTCCAATTGCTCTTGAAAAGACATAACCCCCAACCAAGTTCTCCCAATATATGTGGAAGATTTCTCCAATTCCTCTTGAAAAGTTTGTGTTCAAAATTAAGTGCTCTTAACAAATAAGGTAAGAATTATATATATATATATTTTTGGCTCAATAGAAGGTAGGTTATATAAGGCAAAAAGAAAGAAAAGTAAGGCTAACAATATATTTAAATAGGCTCAAAGAGGTTACTAGTGATATAAGGATAACAAGGTAGGCTTAAAATGGCACAATCGATCCAAAAATGGCCTACATCATATCCTAAATAGTGCAATTCCAAATTATTTCGCCTCAAGAGGTTTTCAAATGAGTTCTAGAGTTTGTTGAGATCACAAAAATGTCCATGAAAAATTCGCACATAAGACTTCTCTAAGCATTTAGACTAATCAACCAAATCACACCACATACCAAAAGAGTCGCCAACTAGGTAGAATCAACATTTGAAATTCTCTTTAAACCGAAGCAAAATTTAATGTCTTCTAACAGCTACTTGTTATCACAATCACATTATTATCATCAACTTGCAAATTAAAATAAAATAAAATAAATTAATAATAAAAATAATAATAAAAAATAATAATAAAAATAAAAATAAGACAATAAAAAAAATTAAATCAAAATGCAGAAAAATAAATGGAAAAATCAAAATTAAACACAACTAACACACAAACAAAACTACTAAAAATGAAGGGGAGAAAAGATTTACCGTTTACCGCACCCCAACCAAAACCTTACATTGTCCTCAATGTAAGAAAGGAAAGAGAGATCTCCTTTTCGCCGGCGGTGAAACTGCCCTCGCCGGCGGTGAACGTAATATTTTTTTTTCTTTTTTTTTTCTTAGATGGGATGGCATTGGCTTTACCTCAATATTGTTGGCTCCATTCTTTACCACTGAGGTTGGAGTTTCATTTGTTCCCAACTCCTTAAATGTTCCATCACTGCATAAATATTCATTAGGTGCTGCTAGTAATTCAGAACATTGTCTCGTCCCCTCATCTTCCTCCTCAATTGTTGCAGATTTCACAAGGCAAGCTTCTAGTGGTAGCAATGGAGTTCTCTCCTCAAAATTTTCCAAGATTAACCCGTCAAGAGTGTTAATTTGAAATCAAGAATGTACATCACTTGGAAATTTTATTTCTTCAAAAACATCAAAAGTTACTTGTTCATCTTGCACCTGTAGAATGAGCTTTCCTTGCTGAACATCAATCAATGTTCTTCCAGTTGCAAGGAACGGTCTCCTCAATATCAACGGTATCTCTCTATCTTCCTCCATGTCAAGCACCACGAAATCTACAGGGAAAATAAACTTCCCGACTTTAATTAAAACATCCTCAATTACCCCTAGAGGATATTTTACTGATCGATCCGCTAATTGTAAATAGATTGAAGTAGGCTTCACTTCTCCCAGGCCTAGTTTCCTGAAAACTGAAAATGGCATCAAATTAATGCTTGCTCCTAAATCACATAGGACTTTATCAAATTTGCAACTTCCTATAGTACAAGGTATAGTAAAACTCCCTAGGTCTTTCAATCTGTGGTAGTTTTCTTTGAAGAACTGCACTGCACTCCTCATTTAGCATGATAGTTTCATTATCTCTCAGCCTCCTCTTCTTTGATAAAATTTCCTTCATGAATTTTGCATACTTGGGCATTTGTTCCAACATCTCTGCAAAAGGAATGTTAATAAGAAATTTCTTAAAAATATCCAGAAATTTATCGAATTGATTATCAAGCTTTTTCTTATTCCATCGTTGAGGATATGGGATAGGAGGCTCATATTTTGCATATGGGGAAGGTTGAATATCTTGGGATCTTGATGGCTTTTCTTTAGATTCTTCCATCTTTTTCTCCGATTTCCTCTGCCATTCAAGTTCTTTACCACTTCTCAATGTGATAGCCTTTACATGCTCTTTGGGATTTATTGTGTCACTAGGTAGCGATCCTTGAGACCTTTCTGCAATCTGCTTTGAAAGCTGCCCCAGTTGGTTTTGGATGTCCCTGTTGATTGCCTCTTGATTTCTGAAATTTGCTCTTGTCTCCTCAATGAACTTTCCCAAAATTTCTTCCAAATCTGTTTGTTTTTTCTCTTGGGGTTGGTAGGAAGATGATGACGGTTTGAATCCCCCTTGGTTATTTCCCCATGACAAATTTGGATGATTCCTCCAACCTGGATTATAGGTGTTCGAATATGGGTTATGTTGAGGTTTTTGAAAATTTGAAACATAATTTGCTTGCTCAGCATTTGGTGAAGCAAATGGATTTCCAACTTGGCACTCGATGCTAGCATGATTTCCACCACATAAATCACATTGTGCAGTTGGTTTGGATTTGAATTTGGATGACAAAGAATCCATCTTTCTTGAAAGAATAGCAACTTGAGCCGACAAAGCATTCATTGAATCAATTTCATGCACTACTACTCGTTTTTTTGCAATTACCCGCTCTGAATGCCACTGATTGTTGTTTTCTGCCATAACCTCTAACAACTCATGAGCATCCTCTGGTGTTTTTCCCATTAAAGACCCTCCAGCTGCAGCATCAATCATTGCACGATAGTTTGAAACCAACCCATTATAAAATGTAGAGACTTGCAGCCAAATTGGTATACCATGATGTGGGCACTTCCTCAACATTTCTTTAAATCTTTCCCAAGCTTCATACAATGATTCTTGGTCATACTGTGTAAAAGATGTGATTTCATTCCTCAATTTTGCCATCTTAGCAGGAGGAAAGAACTTGGACAAGAATTTCTGAACCAATTCATTCCATGTCGTAATTGATCCAGGTGGTAATGAGTTTAGCCACTCCTTGGCTTTATCCCGAAGTGAAAAAGGAAAAACCCTCAATCTTATAGTATCTTCAGACACACATTTATCTTGTAAAGATCACACACCTCCAGAAAGTAAGCAATATGTGCATTTGGATCATCCTTTGATATTCCCCCAAACTGATTTGATTGAACCATTTGGATAAAGGATGGTTTTATCTCAAAGTTATTGGCTTGAATAGTTGGCCTCCTTATACCCGAAGTTGTCCCAGCAACATTAGGCGCAACATAATCCCTCAAAGCTCTACGATTTCCACCTCCCTCAACAAATGGTGGATCCATGGCTGATTGTCTATTAGGAGCTGAAGTTGAACATCTTCTCTCTCGGTTTAGACGCCTATATGTTCTATCAATCTCCGGATCAAATGGTAGAAGGTTAAGGCTTCTTGTACGTCTCATACAAAAATCCTACAACCAGAAAATCAACTAACACAAAATCAACACAAAGTTACTTTTTTTTCTTTTTTATGATAAATAAAATAAAACAGCAAAATAAACAAAATTAAAAATGAAAGAAAGATAAAGAAAATTAACTTCAAATTAAAACAAAGATTCGGTAGTATCAATATTAATAAAATCAAACCATTCCCCGGCAACGGCGCCCAAAACTTGATGCTTATTTTCGCAAGTGTACGAATCGTTCAAGTAATAAAGTGTACAAAAAGTACGGATATCGAACCCACAAGGAATGGCGTTACTAAGTACCGAAATTGACTAACCCTAATTTTATTTGAAAACCGAATTGTTGAAATTGTTTTAAAAGAAAATTAACATAAAACTAAACGCAAATAACAAAATTTAATGTTGTTCACAAATGATTAAAAACGCTAAGGCATTTGATTTCGCTAAATCAATTCAATCCGATTTCAAGTCATGTTATATGAGAATCAAAGCTAAAAGTGATGGTTGAAAAACCCAAACTTATCTAATACTCTCTCTCAAGTTATATTAGAATTACTTATCTATGAAAACCGACTATATTTCTATGAAGATTTAATCACAAACAAGCACATTACGATTTATGGAATTTCTAGAATAACCACATACATCATGCATTAGTTATCACACTCGCATTCAACATACGGTATTTATCACAAGAAGCGTTCATTACACATCTCCTCTCGGTCTCAATATAATGCAACAAATCATTTAAATCTTGATTAGAAATTTAAAAGCATTAAGCATGGAAATAAATATTCAACTTGAAAACAATGAATTCATATAACGATAACACAAGAAATCAGATTTTCTTGATTCAACTACATCATAGCCTTAGCAAAAACGAATTAGTTCATAATGAAAATAAGAACAAACATATTCTCAATTGAATCCATGAACAAAAAATCTGAATAAAATGCAGAAAATAAAAGCTAAGGAGAAGAGATGAAAAACTCTTAAAGATGAAGACTTGGTAGCAACAATGGTGATGATCCTTCAAGTTTCTCCAACCTTTCTCTCCAAAATTTCCGTTTCTCCTCCAAAAATAACTTAGATCTGCTCTCTCTGCCGTCCCCCTCTTTCTCCATCATATTGTATATATAGATCTAGGGTTTGGGGGGCAATTTTGGAACAAAACAACCAAAAAAATCTGTTTTCGGATGAAACTCGCCGTCGGCGACATTGTTCTCGCCGCGGCGAGATTTCTGGAAAATAATTTTTTTTGGGTTTTCGTTTTGGCCGGCGGCCAAAATAATGTGGCCGGAGGCTAGATGAATTTTGCCAAATTTTGTGCTCTCGGGAAGATTTTTACCGTGCTTTTTGTAGGATTTTCGCCGGCGGCGAGAATAATCTAGGCAGCGGCGGGATTTCCAAATTTTGAAACTTAATTTTTTTTTATTTTCACTCAATCCCGATCATTGAACTTTGTCACAAACTTCTCCAAAATCATGATTTTACCTGAAATTGCACTTTAAACACGAAATACCCATGAAATGACATTTTTGGATTAAATAATCAAATAAATGCAATTTTCACACAAATATCAACATTTAAATCATAACAAAAATGCAATAATTTGAATCTTATCACTCATTTCTCTCTGTAATATGATAATATCTTTTTTAATTAAATTAATCTACCTTAATTTAATTATGTTAGACTAAATTTTGTGTATGTGATATTAGTTTTCCTTCTTTGAGTGGAAGAACAATTTGTTGATTTTATTTGTTTATAGATTATTATTGGCCATCCTAATTTATGAACAAAGTGACTATTTTTGAACTAAGCATTAGACATATCATCTGTCTTTGGTTGTGCATTTATGATGAGTGCTTAAAAATCCCTAATATTTTGTAATTTTATTGAGCTTACATGTAACAAATTGGTTTGATTATGCACATATATATAATCACAAATATTTTATGTTGTATTTAAGGTATTGATAGCTTCAAATATATAAATTTATTAACATATGAAAAACACCATTTGAAGTATTCTATTTGCACCTTAAAATCTTAAAGTAATAAGGCTTGTAAGCCTTACACGAAGATCTAGAAAGTATGTAAAGGGTGTAAGACAAGAATTCAAGTTAAAAATATCGTGCCACAATTATGGTTATTATGCTCCGCACTGTACTCCTGTCTACATAAATTTACTAGATACAGCGAAGAGTATGAGTTGTGATCCCTATAAATAAAATATTATGTAGCCTCTAGGTTAGCATTAGTATTATGTAGCATATAATTAGTCTTTTTCAAAATTCAATAGATTCTTCATAGCTCTTACTTTATACTTTCCCAATTTTTAGTTTTATTTTATAATTGGTTAGATTGAAAAACAATAAGATGTAGGTCATTTGAAGGTTTTTTAGATAAAATAAAATATAGAAGATATCTATATATTCAAGAATACACTGAGGATCAAGATCATAATTACAAAGTAAGACATACATGTTTATCTTTAATTGGTATTATAGATCTTATTTGTATTTATTAATTTTGTAAACATATTAATCTTTGTGTATTTTCTGAATGTTATTTTTAATCTACTAATCATTTATTAAGTATGAGCACTTATGGCTTATTATTATTATGGGAATTTAGTATTGTTGCCATGTTTTTGAAGTTTAATTTTGGTGAACATTTTTATAAAATAAATTGAGGTTATTTCTTTATTTAATATTTCTAGAAAATTTATTAATATATTGACGATATATTTTGTAATATATGTAAAATATGAATTTAGATTTTAGAAACACCATCTAAATCAAATTTTGATACTTTGAATAAAAGTTTAAATTATGTGTTATGTCGCCTAAAACAATGATTTAAATGATTTTCTATTTTCTTAGAAATAAAACATAATTTAATCTATAAGTTGATGATCCCCACTTAAGGATATTAATTGATTTGATTAACAAAGAATCTGATCCCCACCTAAGGATATTTTCATACAAAAAAGGAATATCAATAACATGAATTATATCTTTAATAACCTAATTAATTCTAAGCAAGCATAGTTAACTAGCTAATTGTTCTCATAAATTCTCTACTAATTGATAATTGCATATCTGCCTTGAATTGTTCGAATAAAACCCATTTCTATCTCTTATTATTTTTAATTATATGTTATTAGATTAGAAATTTCAAACCCAAATATTTTGATAGAATGTTTAGGTTTTATTTTCGTGTTTGTTTTTAAGAAATTTGATGAAATATTTATAACCATGTAGTTCCTTTTTAGACCAAAATTGGGAGTATAATTATCGCTTATTATAAGTGATTTATGCACATATGAGGATTTTATAAATTTGCAAAATTTAACTATCATGTTTTTATGCATCAATTTATGAACAAGTGTCTAATTTAATTATATTGATTTGTATCAAAATTAGATTGTTAATTTATTTTTCTTAGGTTTACCAATTAACTAATTTCAAGCCAGATACAAAAAGATATTAGTTAATTGATAATTGTGAGGGCTCACCATGATCATTAGAGGTTCTCTTATTTAAAGAGGAAAAATCAATAATTATGATTTGAAGCTATATTATGAAAATCATTTAATTCGTTCTATCCATGAAAGGATAGCTAGCTAATTTTCCCACTCATTCATCCATATTAATTTTGCTATAATTTATCTATTATATTTTAGTTATTTAATTATTTTAGAGTTTACAATAAACTTTCAATCGATAATTATTAGAATGTTTAGGATTGTTTTGTTTATCTAATTACAAAATAAGTAACATTTTAAAACACATGCCAATTCCTTTAGAGACCAACATCGAGGTAAACTTATCATTAGTCTACTAGTGATTTTTGCACTTGCTACCAATTAAAATTTGTACATCAAGTTTTTGTGTAATCATATTTGCATGTGTTAGGTAATATGGAACATGTCAAAAAGTTGGATGGCCATGATCTCTAGGGTGAATAGGAACTTAATAAAGATCGCTAAGTTTGGGAGTCTACCTCAATTTCACCTTTATTGAACTTATTGGAATTATTTAGTGAGTTAGTCAATGTTGGGATGAAGGATAGTTAGTACTTCATCTAGATGTTGAATCTTTAGGTAGCAATTGAATAAAGTGTCCCTATATATGGGCCTCAAGATGTTTGTGTAGATCGAGATGGACAAAATCTTCTCAAGTTGGCCCTAATTGGTCTAGGATGAATCGTCAGTGGCATTTTGTTTTATCATACATGGAAGGATGATTTTGAATGATACGAACAAAACATGTCTTACTAACCATGAGACTTTGAATGGTCATAGGTTTAGCATTGTTTACTCTAGGCATTGAAGGATTCCATAGGGGAGTTTTCAAGGGAGATGATTGGTCCAAGAGCCGATGGCTCATGTAAGCACTCTAGTATGGCCTGGAGTGTGTTTTCCATCTAGTTCCGGAGGGCTCTAGCATTGGCTTTCCTCATATTTTAGACTTTCTAGATCTGTTGTGTGCTGAAAGATCTAGTTGCAACATTTGCATTTATGACAGGCTATGATAGAGCTAAAAGGACTGACAAATGAATGGCTTGTTTTTTGTCAGGCTATATCTCATGACTGTTAGTAGGAGTCAAAATAGAGCTAGTTGATTGGTCCATGATTTTTGTTAAAAGTTTAGAGAGTCAAGTTCATGGTAATGGTCGACCAAATAAATATAAGGCTTTCTCTTAGAGAACCTTGTTGTACCTCGATCTCTTTTCAAAGGCTTATATGAATTTTTCACATATTGATGACTTGGAGAAATTTTTTAAGAGTCCATCAATTTTTGAATTTTTAGTCTAGTAGAACACACTTCTTTCCTGTAGAAAATGCAAGATATTATTTATAATTTTTTTTAACACTGGGTAGGACAGTATCCATAGATCTGTAAGATGAACAACCATTAGGACATCGAAACACCATGTGAGAGGTTGTTTTTACCCTCCGATACTTAAGTCATTAATAAGATGATGAAGATTAAAGAATATCTGCGGTCTCACTCTATGATTATGAGGAAAGATAGTGATTTTGTTGTGATTCCTACTATGTGTGAGATATCAGATCTAAGTTCTTCAACTTGTGTCAAATTGTGGACATATATGAGTATATACAAAGAAAAAATTTAACGTGAGAGCTATTCTTTATTAGAATAGGATTGACTTGTTATAACGTCATTGACATTTATATATATTTATCTCTTTATGAAAATTTAGTATAATTATTGGGCTTTATCTCTTAATTAATATTATTTTACGATAATACTTATTTGATAACTCAATGCCTATTAGGCTTGACCCATAAGTCTTTTTACTAACTAGGACCACTTTTCGCTTGTTACGTGAGATGTATGAAATTACACCAAACAAGATATTGAATAATAAAAATTTTGTTTCATTTTAGAAAGAAAGTTTTTTAAAAACTTTTGAGATATTCTTTTAGTTAAATATTAATTTTTTACTTATACACATATAAAAAAATATAAAAAATATATATGAAACATGTTCTATTCTATTATATTTAATAAAAAATTAGATGAATAATTAATTTTGTTCTTACTCGACACTTTTTTCACCAACAAAGAGACTTAAAAACATAATTTCTAAGCTATGATACTAAGCAATATCTTTGACCTGAACAAGGAGATCATCTAGGCATTTCAGCCATATATATACACATATAGGTATTGGATCATTGGTATCAATATATCACATAATGTTTTGTACATCTTATCTCAATGATTAATGTTTAAATAATCAATTTTTATCAACTTTTGATGTAGGAGAATGTAATAAATTGTGTAATATATTGGGGCAGTTGATCCTATCCCCCCACATACACATAAATAAAATAAATAGAATCTTATAGTATATGTGTTTCTACTTGTAATTAAATATTTTACTTAATTCTAGGAAACACTCATTGATTTAAGTTTTATATTTATTAAAATCTCTATCTTTAAATAGTTTCATCCAAAGGTCAAAAATCTCTATAAAATTTAAGAAAAGAAACAAACCTAAAAATAAATATTGGGTTGTTGGGACATAACGAAAGGAAAATAAAAGAAAGAACAAAAAAAAGTGGAAAGAAAAATAAATAAAAAGGTGCACTAAATTATTGTGGAAAATCTTAATTGTATGATAATAAAATACAAGCTCTGGTGTGAATTTGAGCCTAAATGCTACTAATTATCTAATCCCACCTAAGCATTATATTACAAGCATTCTAAGCCCTTTTAATCTCTAGCTATATCCATAATCTACATTAGTGGAGAGCGGTATGAAAAGTAATATTTTGAAACTTTTTCTAAGACTGTAATCTATTGGAATATGCTCGCATAAGTCTATCTTAAGAGTGTATTGTATGACATAATTTGTAAGTCACTAGCATGAATCATTAATGTAAAAACCATACACACCCTTGGGTTAGTGGAATGTTGATTAATAGCCATTTGAACTTTTTTATTAAAGGATTGTACAACCTTTGACGGTAATAATAAAAAATGCATGTATTAGAGTGTGTATTTATGAATATACTACCTATGTCATGCTAGTTTTTAGCTTATTACAGTGTATCTTTTTCTTTACTTCGTGACAAGAAAAGATTTAAGCTCGAGGGTTTTCTAACTCTATGAAAGTAGAGTTATATTGTCAATCATAGTAAGCTATTTTCTTTGCCTTGGAGTATATATTAGCAAAAAGGCTTATCTTATGTGTAAATATGCTAATATATATGAATGGCATCAATCAGAGCTAAAACGGATGAGTTATAACATTTTTAGTTCATAATTGATTGATCGAACTTTGATCTAGCTTGATCAAGTAGCCTTGGATGAAATCACTCTAGGTTCTCAATCAATCCAATCTTGATAGAGGATTCTTAGTTGAACTTTTTATTGTTGCTTGATCGATTAACCTGAGGCTTTTGATCAATCGAGAGGCCCAATGAGTTCTAGAATAATGCCATTTTTAGCCTATTTTTTAATCTCTACCCTTTTTTTGGTAGATTGCATCTAATGGATGAGATTTGGATGGTTATACCTACTTTAAGACCAAGATTAGCAACCCTAATGATTATTCTAAGGCTTTAAAATAAGAAATAAGTAGGGAAAAGTTTGGGAGTTCATTGAAGAGTTTGCAAAGGAGAGTGAGACTAATCAAAGTTGGATTTTTTTTTTCTTAATCCTTATAGTTTTTTTTCACTCATATATTTATTTAATGATGATTTTTAAAACTGTGATTGGCTAGGTTCTTAGTTTGAATTTTTGATGAACCTAGCTAGAAAAATTTAAATGGTTTTAATTAGTTAGATAAAATTTTGAACTATTAGTTGATATTATAGGTGCCAATTTTTGACTTAACACAAGATCAACCCTAACACAAAGTAATCCGACATGATATGACACGATCCATTTTAACTCATTTTTAAATGAGTCAAACACGATATGACATAATAAGCCATAAATTATTATTTTTATATTATTTTGTTAATTAAGCTTGCTAAAAACCCGATCCGACCAAACTAAAATTAATTTATTAAGTCATATTTAGTTTAAATAATATATTCTAATTGAATTTTTTTGAGTCGATGGCATGATAGCCAGACCCGAGATGACCCAAGCTTGAAATGACTCAACACGCTAAAAATATTTTTATTAATGGGTTCACCTGACATGACCCATTTATCAAATGGGTTAGCATGATTGACATGATTTTCCATCCCTAATTGATGTAATAATTCTAATCGTAATTCTTTTATATTTTGGCCAACAATTAGATGATTTGAGATTCAAGCTTAATGCACAAATTTTAAATTACAAATCTCTCAAGTACATGAATCATTTATAATATGTAATAAATATCCTCACAAGGTTGGTCTCTCAGGAATTGTAGTATTTTAAAAAGTTAAATTATTTTCTAATATAGTTGAGAAAAATAAGTCTAAAACATTATAACAATCGTTGGTTGGTAGAATAAAATTATACATTCTAAATTACTTTATATATAAAGAATGCAAGTAAAAGAAAGTGAGTAAACTAAACTATAGCCGAACTTACAATGGTAGATGAATATGAGATTTTAGCGAACATAACCCTTCATGGAAAGAATAAATTAAATGATTCGAATATCAAGTTATATTTCTTGATTTTTTTTTCTTTTAAAATAAGTGAACGGTAAGTCCACACAATTTTAATTTAAGTAATAACTTCCATAATCGGGATTGAAATTAATTAATTGGTAAACCTAAGATAGATATATTCTTTAATTATAAATTAATATGGATTTAATTATAAATCAAGATTTTTTTCATATTAATTTATAATTAAAGTTATTTTTAAACATATAATTTAATCTCATTTAATCAATAACTTCATTAGTCTGGATTAAAATTGATAAATGATATTAAATTAAACTTTATCCATTTATAAACTTAAGCACAAATGATGTTTCTAATGCCTAATTTTAAAATATTTCTTTAACTATTATCAACACTTGGTCCATCATTAATACATAATTAAAGATTTTAAGAACTTGAACAAGAAATAAATAAAACTCTTATTTATTCAAATAAAAAAATTGTTCTTCTAATCATTGGAAGAAAATACTACTAAAATACCATATTATAGATTTTTTGATCATAGTTAAATTAACAAAAGCTAATTCAATTATTAAAGACATCATATTACAAAGAGAAATGAAGGATATAACAATAAAATTACTCCCTATTAATAAAAACGATTCTAGATCTCTGAATGGGCTATCACTACCTTTTTCAAATCCTTGGATCTTTTTTTTAATTGGGAGATTTTCCCTCGTATATGTAAATGACAATGGAATGGATTTTAAAACTATATCTAAACTCTAAAATAAAATTACTATGAAAGGCTACACTTTGTAAAACTAAAGCTGATAACCTAATACACTATATCATTCTATTTATAAGAAAATCACTAAAAAAGGTTCAGAGTTAGAAAATAACATTGTGTGCCACATCATGCTTTTTACCAGACTACGGTACAACACTAAAATACATTCACACCATTGAACCTGAGAGGACCATGTTGTGACACACATTTTCACTCATTGTAGCATGAAATGGTTAATGTGCCCAGTAAAATTTGCAAGAGCTGTCTGCTATGGCACATATTGCTTGTCTTGAATTTTGGTTGTGCCCCTCATATAGGTTCTTGATTTAAGACTTATATACCTTATATTTTTTATTTACTAGGGTGTTATTTGAGTGCTCTAAGTGTTGTGTCTTCATGTGTTGATAAGTTTATCTATTTTGAAGCAAAAAACACTTAAAATACAACAAAATATATCCTAATTTTGAACAGATAAATTTGCATAAATAATCAAATAAATTTCTATAATCAAACCTAATCATTCCAAATAAGCACACTAAAATCATGGAATTTGGGTGGTTTTCAAGCATTTATCAATGCCATAGCTTGAAAAAGTAGGATATTGACTATTATAGAATTATTATCACATGCATTGAAATTGTATGATATTATGATTGATACATGTGTGTCATGCTAAGTGTTAGATTAATTAATTTGTGAATGAAATAGCATGAATATGCGATTTGTTTTATCATATAGCTAATAGAATGTTTGACAAAGATTCATAAACATAGTAGAGCATGTACTGAATCAACTAGGTAGAGGAATTGTTCAATATTATGTGATGTTTCATGTGAAGTGGTTAGAGAATTCATATATCCCAAGTTCTCAAACATTATCCACTTCATTGGTATTTGATGCTTTGAATAGTTTGGATATTATTGTAATTGCTCATATTGATACACGATTAGAAAATATAATCAAAGTTTGTGAGAAGATACTCGTGTTTTATCATACTATATTACTTAAATGACCCGTATACTTATGGAATTCCAATCAAATATGCAACTTAAGGAGAATAGATGCCACAAATAAACTATAAAGATAAGTGTAAACCTTCCTTTAGAAAAAAAAAGGAGCATTAGTTCTTAAGAATATGAAAAGTGCATGTGATGAGTTGAAAACATTCTTTCTAATTTTTGGTTTTATAAGTGTTATAAAATCTTAAACCTAGAGCTTTAAACATGGAGCTCTCAAAAAAGTAAGTTGAAACATGCTCAAAAGAGATATAATTAATGATCATTTGTTCAAAGCTTACATGAAAAGGGATAAAATAGGATATTAATTTTTGAAACTAATTATGCTTGATTGATCAAAGCGCGGGATTTGATTAATGAAATACCTTTTGTGATAGATCAAGCAATGCCGTAAAAAATTGTTAAAAAGTGACCCGAGAAAATGAGATTGACATTGATATATGCTTGATTGAGCAATGGGCATTGATCGATCAATAATAATCTACACCGACCAATTGTTATAATTTTAGCATTTTAGAAAGTAACCTAAGAGTTGTTATCGATGTTTGATTGATTGTTGATCGATCAATGATCCTTGATAATTCAAGCTTCCACAAAAAATGCCAATTAATATTCGTGCTCCTCGCATGTTTAATGAAGTGTCAATGATTTAGCAATGGAAAATACTATCTATCAAGATTTCCTTGGCTAAAACAACACCTAAGTGGGTCTCCTGCAAGTAAGTGGCCAATCCCATCATGCTACTTATCACAAATTTATCAAATCTAGCTAGCACTACTTTTTAGTCAAATCACAATTTTTTAAATCCCTAAAAAGCAAAATGAAATAAATGTTCTAGAGTAAATGTACATTAAAAGTCGTAATTTATTAGCAACAATAAATGAGGGTGACGATTTGTTTTTTTATAAAATACTTTTAATATTATTAATAATTAATTTTTAGGCCAGGCATCGAGTCTTTTTCCTTCTTTTGGTCGAGGCTTCTCACTTCTGAAGTAGTGATTTGGATTGCGACAATTTCTATTAGAGATCTTTTTTTATTATTTTAAGGGTTTTGTTATGATTCTGTAATAATTTTCTTCATGGGATTCGATCATAGTATAATTTTTAGAAAAGGAATTTTCAATTAACTAGGGTTAATTTTATGCAATTATTGTGCTTGATGTCATATACATGAGGTTTCCTGCTTGGATTTTCATCCAATTCTAAATAATACTAATCGTATGTATTAGGCAACTAGGGTTTGCATGTAGTTGCCGCAAGTTCTCCCGTAATTGGGTTATAGGATAATGAAAATATATTTGGGAACAAATCATTGTTTATACCATTAGGGTATAAGCTACTTAGGAAAAAAAATATTAAAGCAGGGAAGAACGTTATTGAAATCTAGCAATTGTTGATACTTTTCCCAACAATTAATACATTTTAAATAAATCAAATGGCCTCACAAGCTCAATTCATAACTGATGGTGTCATGGTGAGATAGGTGACTTAGTTGAGTAAACCAAAAACATGACTTGTGAAAACTACCAGAAGTCGAACTTAACGAAGATCCTGAAGAGGCAATCATTGTAGTATCTATCAAACTGGCTGGGAGATTTTGGGTCGGATTTCCTTATGAAAGAGTCCCTGATTTTTGTATTAAACGTGGAAGGCAAGATCATGTGAGAAGTGAATGTCATCTGAGTGATGTGACAAATTATAGGGTGAATAAGCTGGTGTTATTTCCTATTTATGCTAAATGGTTGAAGGCTAACGTGGATAGTTAATTTATTTGGCTTAAATGTGTTCTAGAAAGACTCACCTGGAAATAAAATTATATTTAGATTTTTTTTTATGAATATCATCAACACTCAAAATCTTACGATCTTTACTTTTTGTATATTTATGTGACAAAACCTCTCTCTTACTATTAACATTCATAGAAAAAATAATTTTATATAGTGGAATTATCCTATGATCACATGAAACCATCTTAGCTTGTATCCTTATAACTCATATTTACATTGAAAGACAAAACATAAACAACCAAATAACTTGTTTCGAAAGACTTATTATTCATTAGTTCAGTGTATATATTAATTGAAAAGCAAAAAATATTTATAAGAGTAAGTAATCTTCAACCTAGAACTTATATTGTTCTCAATGTAACAATTGTAAATTAAAGATAAAGAGAAAAGATATATTTTTTTATCTATTTCTTAAGAATGTACAAGTAGTGATGGAGAAATGCATATGCATTTATCATAGTCATCATTACAGTCTACACAAACAGATCGCTGTGAACTTCTAACATCTCAACAAATATTTTTAGTTTTAACAATTTTAAAATTTTTCACATGCAATTAAACTAAAACAAACAAAAGAAATTAAATAAATAAAACAAATAAAAGACAATTACCTAAAATGATAGGTTTCCTCTCATCAAGCACTTAGTTTAACATCTTAGCAAGACAAGAGATTTCATTTTTAGTAAACTCAATGTCTGCACATTATTGAGTCAATCGAACCTACAAGTAGGACAAGTTTTTCTACCTATACTTTCTAAGTCATACCTTATGAATTTTCAAAATTTTATTTACTTAAAATTGGAGACATGATTGTGGATTTTAGATAAACAACTTCTAAGTGCAAGTCAAATAACTAAGACAACAAAACACATTTATACCTAGATATAACAAAGTAACTATCTCCTTTTAACATAGATTGTGCTTGAAAACTTTTAAAATTTTGGAGATAGCTTCAAATTGTTTTTAAAATTAATCTAACATTAAGAATTAAAATAAATACTAAACAGGAAACATAAAGTTAGTAAAATAAAGTAAAGAATAAAAGAAAATAATTATACATACTTAAACTATACATATATAATACACTTTATCTATTATATAATACAAACACATTTCTTTACAAATAAATATACATGATTAAACTATACGGAATAAATATCTATAATACACTCTATCAAATATATAAAAGAAACATATTTTTATACAACTAAATATATATGATTAAATTGTATAGGATATAATAGACTCTATCTAATATAACCACATTTTTATACATATTATATCATACAATATTTACAAGTTATTACAAAAAATACTATATAATAAATAAAAGGAATAACCTAAGTTAAGAATTAAGTTAATATTTAAAAAAAAAATTTGTATAGTATTTGTTTTTTATTTTTTAGAGCTCATTATTTAAATAAAGAAAGAATTTCATTTAAAAATAAAAATTAAAGGAAAGAAATAAAATAAGTTCAAAATAAAATTAAAATTTGTTAAAAAATAAATTTAATATTAAAAGACAATAAAAAATTAAATGAAAATTAAAACATAAAAGTTAAAAGTTAAAAACTTTTTTTTTAATTTTCTAATTTTTTTTAATTTTTTTAGAAAAGAAAATAATTAAATTATTATTTTTATTTATTAAACAAATAAAAATTAAAGGTTAAAAATTAAAAGTAAAAGTATAAAAATTAATTAGTTTTTTTATTAAAAAAATAAAATTAAAAAGTAAAAGAAAATTAAAAAATTAAAAAATTAAAAAATTAAAAAATTAAAAAATTAAAGTTAAAAATTAAAAAGTTTAATTTTAATTTTTCAGAATTTATTTTTTAATTTTTTTTATAATAGGAAATAATTAAATAAATTAAAGTTTATTTTTTTAATAAAGCCCATTAAAAACAAAAACTTAATATTATCTTAAGATATATTATAAAAATATTTAATTAATAATTTCATAAATTAATTAAAGTTTGAATAAATATTTTAACATAAAATATAATTTCAGATTTATGAAAATGTGTTATTAAATGCATGAATGCAATCCTAAGTGTCGTAGTTATAAAAAAACATACCTCAAGTACGAATATCTGGAACTTGAACATTTGTTCGGCTTTTCTTGATAAACTTGATAACATGCCTAAAAACAAATTTACAAGTAAATATTTTGTCCACGAAAATATCCAACACTCATAGTCCTTACATACTTGTTTACCATTGAAACAATAATTTGTCTATTGCATGCAATTATGGATAAAACATTTCATAGAACTTTAGAGTTTATTTACTTTTGACCTGAAACCTGTGTGGGGATTGGTGGTTTAGTTTATTGTAAGTTGCAACATATCGTGCTTTCATCAAAAGAACCTTTTGGGTATTATCTTCAAATATTGTAGGACATTATAATTTATCAAGTTTTAAGTTTTGAAAGGAATAATTAGTTGCGTACCAGCTATCTCTTTCACAGAAAAACTAGTCATTTTATGTACTTTTTTATGTAGTCTATCTTTCCTAGAAATACATGTTACGAAATGGGTATTTGATGGAAAGTCATCTTGATAATTTGAAGTACATTTTTCTGTATTACTTTTTATTTAAGCACTTATTGAAGTTTTGTGGTTGGCTATGCTGAATAGGCAACATTCAAGGCTATTGGGATGAAGTGGGTTTCACTTTCTAATAACAGAAGAAGCCCTCTTTCATTTGCAATATAGCCAAGATCAATTCGCCTTCAAGTCTTTTGTGTTATAAGTTGTAGTTAATGAAGTGGGTTCATGAAGTTTCCAAAATTAAACATTCTATTTTCTCCCTTTTAATGAGTGCTTTTAGTGATATCAAGTTTAGACATATAGAAGAAATGAAATTGAGTTAAACTTAGAAATTTGGTTAGGACAAGCATGAAATAGATGATATTCAAAGAAGTTGGGATTTGCTAATTGGAAAAAGAATGTTTTACAATTTAATTTCATTTTCTTGATAAAATACGAAAGAATCCCTACAAATCCATATAAGTGGAACTTTCAAGTTCTTGTATTTTCTTAATGTGCAAGGTTTTCTAATTATACTTGAACTCTGTAATATTGCTTTAGGTCAAAATTGTGATGAGAGTAGTTTCTGATTATTTTTGTTGACATTATTAACTTCTTAATGTAAACAAATATACAGCAGAAACTCCTTTTTTACACTAATTTATAATTACAATCTTAATTTTAATATAATATAATTTTTAATATTATAATTAATAAATTTATTAAAAAATGGGTTAATCGATATGTATATAGTCACGGTGTAATTGTAACCAAGATAATAAACATATTATTTAGTCAAGTTCTTATAAAAGTTTAAGGCTATAGACATATCATTTGGCCTCAATCTTATGAAAGATCGAGACAAAATGTATGTCTATGACCTTATTCTTTTAAAGATGATGACCAAGTGTTATATCTATGACCTTGATATTTTAAAGATCATGATCAAATAATATGTTTATGACTTTAGTTCAAAACTGAAACCATAGATAACAGTCTATGGTTTCTCTCATCTAAGTCCCGGTCTTTATAATCGTAATCATAGGCTTATTATCACGGTTAAAAACAGAGACTATATATCAATATTAGAACAGTAAAGTTCAAAAATTAACGTATTCATGTGTGTCGGCAAGTTAGCATGCTCAAACTTACAAAGAGTATACAACTTCAAAAATAATTTATTTGTTATATTTTTGGCCATATAACGCTGCTCTAAAGTTTTCCAAAAGTCATAACCAGTTTTCTGATAAAAAATATTATGAACTACCTCATCTGAAAGTCCTTGACGAATTGTACTTACTTCTTTTTTATCAAGCTCATCCCCTGCTTCATTTGCCGTGTTAATTGGCCTTTTCTCCTTGCCTTGCAATGACTTTGCAACTCCCTGTCGAATTCAAGCATCTTTCATACGCATCTGATATAGTGAGAAATCATTATCTCCATTAAATCTCTCTACCTTTGTGGATGACTGTGTTCTTCATATTTTGAACCAATTAGCTCTAATACCTCTATTATGGCCAAGATCGGATAATAATGTGGAAGAGGAAAAATAATAATAACGAGCACCAATGAAAATATAGTAAAATAATCAAACACAAAAAGACAAGATTTAAGTGGTTTGGTGTCACTACCTAATCCACTGCTGAGACTGCTGGCACCGACAAATCTACTATCTTTGTCAAAGTACAATAATATTTGAGAACAAATTAATTAGGCAAACCACTCAAAACCCATTCACACCGAAAATATCTCTTACAATCAAGGCAATGAAACATTCCCGCTAGTTAGCAGCGACGTCAAAGAAAACAAAGTAATTAATTCAACTTTGTCACCGGAAGTTAGAGGAGAATTAATATGCTGGGTCTTAAAACTGGTCTTCAATTGCACTCAATAGTCATTCACGAACAGCTAAATTGTTAGTATTGGATCATAATTCGATCCAAAACGCTAAAAAAACTACATGCACATAAATTTAAATACAGTGGAAACAAAAAATGGTTAAAAATATATCTCTTATCATTGATCAAATTTCACCACTTACACAAAAATTCTAATAAGTTGTTTAGTTTGATGTTTCTAAACCTTTATTTGATATCATGGTGGTGCGAGAACAATTCATTAAAAATTAATTGAATTTTCTCTGATTTTCAACATTTTTTTTGTTAAATATATGTTTTTACCATGTAATCTATCAATATAGTAATATTTTTACTACAATAAACAAATCTTATTGTTTGTTAAATATATGTATGTCTCAAGTATTCTATCTATCAAAGAAAATAAAGATGCGCTTAAGGGGTTACAAATCGTGGGTGATGGAGTGACGAAGTTATAGAGTAACTTCTGACAACTGCTCAGCTGCTTGTCAAGCAGTTTGAAGAGAAAAAACCACAGTTGGGCCATATATAGCAACAAGAAGTTTTTTGAAAGGTTTATGGAAATCCAAATTACATGGAAATTGAGGATAAAAGATGGCCTCTCTATTATATGGAAACTGAATATCTTAAATATTTGTTTACAAGGTGTGAAATATTGAAATCATGGTGGTTAATTGCAATGGTGTTGGGGTGTAGCTTGGTCTTTTATATAAAAACTGGATATGTTTTCCTATATTCAGTTAATCTTGAACCGCCCAAATAAACTTTTGTCTGGTAACTGTAAAGAGGAGGAATTTAGTTTGGTTGCTGTGATTATGATGGAGATGATATGGAGAGTAAGGGAATGAAGTTGTTTTTAAAAAACTGGAAATTCAGCCTTACTTGACGATTCGAATACTAAGGAACATAAATACAAATATATCAAGTAGTGCTATATATTAGATGATGAAGAAGCGATAGATGGATTATTAAATGATAAGCAAGAAGGAGTGATATTTTCCAAATTCTTGGCAGCCATCACCTTATGGAGCTGTAAAATATAACTCTAATGCTGCGTGTGTTAATGGTCAGGCAATGATAGGTTTTTTCTTCTCAGATTGAAAAGGTGACGAACAAGTTTTTGAATGGACAAGGAAGCTTCATACTTCGCCTGCTGAAGAAGTTGAAGCTTCAAAGTTTCCTATTAACATGCCCTGTTCAGGAAAAATCAATCATTTTATATGGAAGGCGATGCCAAGAGTATAATTGAAGCTTTTATGGAAGATCATGGAAATGTGATATTGATAGAGTGCAGGAATGGTGGAAGGAAATGCTGAAGTTACTTTATAAATTTTCTCTATTCTCAGCAAGATGGATTCCAAAGGAGCTGAATTTTTTTGGGCATAATCTAATTACCAAGACTTTTTATTCTAGTAGTGAAGAGCATGATGAAGTCTTGTTTAGCTCTTCGTTTTATAAGCCTGTATAAACGGTATGTTAATAGCAGTTTCTGCCATTCTTAAATAGCAAAAAAAAAATATAAAGCTTCTACATTACAATGTTATGAATCATAGAAGATATATCTAAGACATTGATGCTACTCCCTTTTTGTTCATGGTATGAAAATTTGGCAATTTTATATGGAAGAGTATTACACTCTCGTGAAATTAATAATGTAGCTGAAAAGTTGGAAAAGTGATTAATTAAAAGAAAATTTTCATCTAGAAATTACATAGCCTCCCATGAACAATAGCATTTGCAATGTCAATTGTCATAGAAAGTGTCCTTTTGCTTAAGCTAGTCGGTATTGGACAGTTGAAATTTTTTGCACCACATTAATTTTTAAAACTTTATCAAAGTTGAATTTTATCATTCACAGGATCATTCTACCCATCTCAAATATTTCGTTTAAAAATTTAATAACAAAAAAGTCTTGAAATTAATTTGAAAAGTGTAAAAAGAATAAATAAATAAAGCTATAAAAAAGATTAATTTTATTTATATTGAATGAAACTGCATGCATCTCTACCAACGTGTTCATTTTTTATCAATTGTGATTTATGAGTCTCCCAACTCATAACTATTATTGAAGCATTAAGTTTAGGATAAAGTTTCCATATAGCCCTTTTATTTAGGCTAAAAGTATTTCTTTATTTATGAAAAATGTGTTAGATAAATACAACTTTAACTTTCTATCTATTTTTTAATTAAATATAACGGAATAGTACATGTATCATATATATCAATATATTTTTCGATAAATATATATGTAAAAATTAATGTTTAATTAAAAAAATTACTCAAACTTTAAAAAAAATCAAACTTAAACAAAAAATTTATTGTTTAATATCAAATATCACTCATTAAAATATGAAATAATTTAAGTTTGATCAAAATAACTTGTTAAAAAATTTAATTAATTTTTATAATTAAAAATTACTTTTTACATATATATATCTATCGAAAAATATAAACATTATGTAGTACATGTTTTATTCTGTTATATTTAATGAAAAATTCGATTAAAAGCTAACTTTGTCTTTGTATTACACATTTTTCATAAACAAATGGATTTAAAAACTTATTTTCTAAGCTAGGGTGCTAAATAGCCCCTAAGATATAAACAAAGAGACTTTCATGACCCTTTTTTCCTATATATATATTGGATACATCATATTTCCCTTTACTCTTTAACATAACACATAATTGCATAAATGCATATGCAAGAGGTGTAAGGGTAAATGTTATACACTTTGGTTAGGCTCAAATGTGGTTTAAAGACATGAATGACATCTAATTTGGTTAGAAATAGGTAACTAAGGATATCTATTTTTAATGGTTAGGTTGAAAGGCTTAATCGATGTAAATAAGGTCTAAATCACTTCTCAAGCTAAATATTATCTAAGATTTTGCCTCAAGGGATGATCAAATAAATTCTAAAACGTAGAATACCTATATCATATAGCATTTTATACACCAACAAATAAGTACATCAAACAATTAATCACATGCATTATTTACAGATAGTGAAACATTTCAATCAAAAACAAACAAGTATACCACATGGGCAATGTAAGTATCTTAATAGTTACATGCTAGATTCCTCATCCTAATCAAGACAACCATTTCTACCATTGGGTTCATATATTTAAAATCGAGTATACATGTTTTTGGTTTCAACTTATTCATCAATTTTTGCACATATCTTAACTAAAAACATCTTAATTTAAAAAAAAACTAATAACTAGAGTAGAGAACAGGTTCCCTCCCCCACACCAGAATTGCACATTGTCTATTAATGTGTAACCCATAAAAGATAAATAAAGGATTGAAAAAAAATCCCTAAATATTGGCATGTCAATCTTTAGGACCAATTTTGTCTATGTGCTCTCCATGTCCTTCCACTCTTTATTCACCTACAAACATAATAACAATAATAATAATTACCAAAAATATATTGGATTTCCTTCCAATAAGTACCACATTTAAGGTCCTTAACTAGACCGCCTTAAGCTTCTTAAGGCGTGCTAAAATATACCAATAAGACTACCCTCTCATTGGCATTACCCAAATAAAGCTTCAAGCATTAGTTTACTACAAATCTTGACTTAGCTACTATATTTTCAATCTTTATAGCTCTCCAATGAAATAAGTTTTTTACTATAAATAGACTTGACCACCTTGACTTAAGCTTACCCAAAAATAGTCTCAACTAAGGATTTTACAACAACACTTGTTGTCTTTATAAAAGTCTGGCTCACTATTGGATTACCGTGCCATTTCTAAATCTTTTCATTATAAATTATTTCACTCTTATTATATTACAGCCAAATTTCATCAAGTTCATTTAGTATTTTTTTACCCCGTAACATCCATACTCAAATTTAATTTCTTTAAATCCTATAAAGCCTTGCTCTAATTCCACTTGTAAGTGATAAGCTTTTCGAAATACCAAGACGTATAGAGATATACCAATATGATTTTTAAAAACTTTCCTATAAGCCCAAAGTACATCATTTAATTTTAAAGACCAATCTTTTATTGATGTGCTAACTATTTTCACAAAAACCCTTTTTGTCTGTCTATTTGAAACCTCTACTTGACCTCTTGTTTGGAGATGATATTTGGTAGATACATTGTGCTTGAAACCATAACATGATAATAAAGAATTGATAGAATGATTATAGAAGTGACTACTTTCTTCATTAATTTTTCCCTTGGTGTTCCAAACTAAGTGAATATATTCTTCTTCAAAGACTTGGTTACCAGTTTAGAATCATTAGTGATAATTTCCTCCACTTTAGAATCATTAGTGATAATTTCCTCCACTTTAGAATCATTAGTGATAATTGCCTCCACAAGAATGTAAGAATTTCAAAAGGAATATCTAAAAGGACCTATCAGGTCTATACCCGAAATATCAAATAATTCAACTTCAAATATTGCATTTTGAGTCATTTCATGTCTCCTAGAAATATTCCTCACTCTTTAACATATATCATAGTGTTTTATAAATTCATGCATTTTTAAAGAGAGTAGGCCAATAAAATCCCCATTGTAATACCTTAAACATCATTTGAGTTACTCTAAAATGGCCTTCATAATCCGAGTTCTTGTAATGGTATAAGATAGCCTTTGTCTCTTCATTACAGTCTCCTAAGGATCCCATCGCTACATCTCTTGAAAAACTAGCATCATGTAGGAAGCCTTTTGTCATTAATTTTGTGTCCTCCCTCCAACCTTGATAGATTATCTGCTACTTTATTTTCTATAATCATTTTATCTTGGATCTCTAATTCAAACTCGTATAGCTAAAGAACTCATATAATAAGTCTTTGCTTGACATCTTCTTTCAAAATAGATATCTAATAGCAACATGGTTTGTAAGAGCGCCTTTTTCTATTATGGCATAATTTACTTTGACATCATTAAGGGTCTTGTTAGCATAATGTATGGCACAAAATAATTTACCCCTTCGTTGTCTCAAAATTGCACTAATATAAAAATCACTAGGATAATACATTACTTCAAATAGTTCCTCTCAATTAGCCTTCATGATCACCAGTGTCTTGACTAGACTCTTCTTCAATGTCTCTAAAGCTTGAATACATTCCTTGTAAAAACATAATGAAATTTTCTTCTCCAAAAGGTTACATAAGAGCTTTGATATTTTGCAAAAGACTTTATAAACCTTCCTATTGAAGCTTGTGGTGATAACTAGAAAGCTCCTTGCTCCTTTGATATTTATTGATGGTGGTAACTTCTCAATGACTTTGATAGTGGAATTATCTACCTCTAAACCCCCAAGAATGCTTATGACCATGTATAATACCTTCTACGAGCATAAATTGACATTTTTTTCCAATTAAGAGAAAGGTTGGAGTCCTCACACCTTTTTAGCTCCTTTAAGAGATTTTCAAGTTATCTATCAAAAGATGTTATCAAAAACTATAAACTTATTGTTAAATATCTCTAGAGTTTTTTTATCATGTTTTTAGAGATAGATAATATACATTTTTAAAAAGTGGTAAGTGCATTACATAAGTTAATTAGTATCCTCTTGAAAGGAAAAATGCCATAAGAGCAAGTGAAAGTGGTTTTCTCTTGGCCTTCAAGTGTTATAGAAATTTGATTGTAGCTTACATAATCATCTAATAGAAGGTAGGAAGAATTCCCAACTAATTATCTAAAATTAACACATAAATGGAAGTGGAAGATAGTCTTTACCAGTTCCTTTATTTAACTTTTTGTAGTTCATACATATTCTCCCCTATAACATTATATGTAGGAGTTAATGCATTATTCTCATTGGATACCATCATCATACACCCCTTCTTAGGCACACATTGAACAAAACTAGCTCATTCACTATTTGAAATAGGATATATTATGCCAACCAATAATTTTAGCAACTTACTTTTCGCTAGATCCATCAAATTTGGGTCTCATCTCCTTTAAGCATATCTCATCATCCTAACCCTATCCTTTATATAATATATTCAAGTTACGAAGGGGTTCATTCCTTGGAGATTAGTGATGGTCTACCCAAGCCTCCTTACATTCCCACAAAACACTTAATAATTTATTTTGTTATTTTTAACTAAGTTTTGAGGAAATAATAATATAGAGAGTCTCATTATTACTCAAGTATGCCTATTAAAGATGGTTTAATAGTGGTTTGACCTCTAATTTTTGTGGTTCTTCATGCTCTTAACATACTCAAGAATATCATTATAAAAAATCTTGGGAGACAATGCCTTCATAAAGTTTACTACTTTGTAACTTCATCATGTTGGCTAGGTTTCTTTAAGGAATTTCCATCATAAGTGTTACAGAAGTTACCTTTGCTATCAAAAGTTTCATTTTTTAATAAATGGATAGTGACATGAGGTTTATACTTATTTCTCAATAGTGCATGGAATGTGAAATGTACCAAGGCCTTTTAACTTTCATAGTAGACTTCAATCAATTATAACACTATAGTCTTCCATAATAACAATGGTCTCATAATATCTAAACCTTTTTCATGGTATTATGGGGTCACAACATATATGCATGTTAGAAGGTGTATCCATCAGTTTTCAATCACATTACGTGGCGATGGAGCTTCGAGAATGAGCTTGGATCTACTTGAATCAGATGTTGTGTTGATAGTGAGCGAGCGTAGCATAAGAGCAATTAGGGTGATTGTCCTAGCTGGTAGATGTATTAGTTTTATATTTCTATGAAGTTGTAAACTATTTTATTCATTTAGTGAATTGTTTGCTTATGAGTGGATCACATAAGCAACCCAATGATGTTACCACATAGGCAGGATTTATATAGATTTAACTTGTTACATGTTGTGTTATGTATGATCACAAGCTACAAGAATACAATCATCATTTATCAAATATGTTCGTACATAGAAGGTATTAAAGTGATTGGAAATCCTTTATATCTTTTCAATATGTTTACCCCATTCATATTTTGTGTGATGTTTTCCATGTTAACACATGTTACTAGCATGAATAAGAGCCTTTGAGACTGATGAGTGCTCAAAAAGCACTAAAATAACCATGATTTTATGTACCTTAATTGATTAAAAATACATATATTTATATGTTTTATCATATATTTATATAAATTTGTCTTTTTCGGAATCACGGGTATTTTTATTGTTTTTCAGGTATTTTGGCTTAAAAACGCAATGTAAAGACTCAAAGAGGAATGTTTGAAGCAATACATCACAAATATATCAATAAATAAGTCAGAAAAGGTCAACAAACATGGAAAAATCGGACGAAATAGGTCGAAAAGGTCAAAAATGTCAAAAAGACAGAAATCGCGCGCCGCAGCCCAGCGCCCCAGCGCAGTGCGCTGGCACTGTTCACGCGCGCCGAGCTGCGCGCAGCGACAGCCCCAGCGAGCGCGCGCAGCGCCCCAGCAGCCCCCCTCCGCGCGCCCAACGCGTTTTCGCCCCATTTTTCACGTGCAGCCGCCCTGTGACGTCATGCTGACGTCATTGATGACATCAGCAATTCCAATACGCGTTTTTACATTTTTTAATATTTTTTTAACATTTTTTTACTCATTTTTTCTCTCCATCCTCACCTATAAATACCCCCCTTCCCTTCACTTCAAATCACACCTTCAAAACTCACTTCTCTATTCTTTCTTTCTCTCATTTCTTAGTTTTTAGTTTCTCCTAGTTTCTTTCTAAGTTTCTAAGCTTTTCTTAGTTTTTCTCTTAGTTTTTAGTTCAATTCTCTTAGGTTTAGAGTTCTTCTCTTTTTGAGAGGAACTTGTAATGTTTTTGTAATAATTTAGATTTTTGATTCAATATATGGAAGTGCAAATTCCGCTCGGAGGTTTTCTAGCAACGGGAATAGCGTCGAAGTTCTGTAAGGATTTTATTTTCTTTACAGTTATTTTTATGCTTTATTCTTACATGTTATATTCAACTTGTCTGTGGTTAAATTTAACTATTCTAGCTGTTTAGTAAAAATGATGTAATAACGACGTTGTTATGCTTGCGAAATATTAAATAGGTAAAAATCTTTAAAATGAATTGATTTTGTTTTTATTCAAGATTTTATATTAAGAATGTTAGAGAGAAATATATTATTTTTCATTACAAACTTAAACCTGAAAATTAGATTTTAAGGTTTAGTTATCCGGTCTAATTTAGAGTAGTGCTCTTTTATTTGTTGGTACAATCGCCCGGTAGTTAGAGTGAAACTCTATTTCAAAAGTTTTTATAAGAATTATTATGTGAAAATGTATTGACAACATGTTTTCAATAGTGGTTTTAAAACTTGAAAGTTAGTACTCGGATAATTAAATTCTTAAGTTTAATTTGGACACCTTGAATAATGTTTAAATTGTCTAACCCCACCAAAGGTGGCATTTAAATGGTTCATTTTCAATCTCTTAGAAAAAGGAATTAATTTAATTAAGCATATTAGTTATCAACCCCACCCATAGGTGTTAATTGATTTGTTTAGTTAACAAAGAATATCTAACCCCACCAAAGGTGGTATTTATAAAAAAAAAAGAGAATTAATAAAATATCAATTTATATCTTTAATAACCTAGTTAATATTAGCAAGCATAATTAATTTAGTTATTACATCCATAAAGACTCCACTAATATAAATGCTAAAAATTTGCATGAATATTTATTGAATCTGTATATATGTTTATTTTTAGATAATTATTTATTGAATTTGTATATATGTTTATTTTATGTTATTAGATTAGGAACACAAAAACCAAACTATCGTGACAGGATGTTTAGGATTTAATTTCGTTTTTAAAAGTTTGAATAATAAATTAAAAACCACATACATTCCTTCCTTAGATCGACCTTGGGAGTATACTTATCATTTTCTTCGAAATGATTCGTGCACTTGCGAGAGTTTTATAAATATTAAAACCAAAGTATTTGCGAAGATCAGCGATGCCGGTTTTCGTTCATCAAGTTTTTGGCGCCGTTGCCGGGGAAGGAATAGCATTTTTAAATTATTTATCAAAATTTTAAAAACATTTTTTGTGCTGTAAATAATTGTGATATTTTAACAATAATCAAATTTCAAAATTCATAATAAAAAAATAAAAAATAAAAATAAAAAAAATAATATTTTTTTTAATTGAAAATAATTTAGAAATTTGAAATTTGAAGTAAAAAAATTTTTACCATTCATGAATAGTAAAAAAAAAATAAAAAAAAAATTTAAAATTCAAAATTCAAAATTTTTTTTAAGTTAATAAGAAATTATATAGCGTGAATAGTAAAATAAAATTACCGTTCATAAAAAAAAAAATTCAAAAACTTAAATTTCAAAAATTTTAAGTTAATAAGACATAATATAGCGTGAATAGTAAAATAAAATTACCGTTCATGAATAGTAAAAAAAACATTACTTGAATTTATACCTAATTAACTAAATAACATGAAAAGTAAAATCTAAGGGAGTTCTGTCTAGGAGACTAGTTCTTGAAAGCCTTTGTGCCACTAGTCTTTCCTGGGAACGTTGCTCTGGCTAGGAGAATGGTATTTAAGGTGCCGTTTGCACCACCATTCTTTCCTGGGAGCACTCTTGGTTAATACTAATTATGTTACAAAAAATATATAAAAAAAAAAAAAAAAAAAAAAAGGGTAAAAAAATTTCTTTTTTTAGGGTTTAACTAGTTTTGTTTAGTGCTTTGTATTAAATAACATGTAAATTTTCTCTAAATTTTTTATTTTGTTGACAGGAGTTTTAAATTTACGTTTACAATAGTCTATGCGTGGTAGGAGATCCTTAGGAAACCCTCTTACACCATATGTAAATAAATTTCATAAATTTAAACAAGTGTCAACAAAACTTGATTCTACCCATCAACCTGTTTTTGAGCCAAACATAGAACCAAGTCTTAATCCTTTACTAGAACCAAAAGAAATGGAGGAAAACCAACATATTAGGGAAACCACGATGAAGGAGTTTGCAAGACCGGTAATAGGCACGGCAACTGCCGCTATCCAGTTGGGAGAGGCTGCTCGGAATTATGACCTTAAAAATATTCATTTTTCTATGCTTCCTTCCTTTTATGGGTTACCTAATGAAGATTCTCTTTCCTTTATGAGAGATTTCTATGCTACGGTCCAAACATTCCCCCTCGGTATTCTAAACGAGGATCAACTTAGGATGAGATGTTTTCCCTACACTCTAAAGGATAAGGCCAAAGCTTGGTTGATGTCACTTCCCCCAGGTTCTCTGATGACATGGGGTAACATTTACAATAAATTCATGGGAAAATTCTATTCCCATCAAAAAACATCAGAGTTGAGAGGAAAGATTGCTACTTTCTCTCAGATGGAAGGAGAACCATTCCATGAAGCTTGGGATAGGTTCAAAATGTTTCTCACTCAATGTCCCCATCATAGCTTTCCCCTGCAGTTGCAGAACCAATTCTTTTACGATGGACTTACACAACAATGTCAGTTCATTGTCGAAAACGCTGCAGGAGGAGCAATAGGAGAAAAGACTGCCTCAGAGACGTATAACCTCTTTGAGATGTTGGGTGCTAATTCCCAACAGAAAAGCTCCCGAGTGAGAAAAGCTGGAGTTCATGAAATCGACTCCAGTAATGAAGTTCAACAACAACTTGTTCAACTGACTAAGCAAGTTGCCCTTCTCGCTACACAAACCAACACCAATAATGATCAATATGGTTTGTATAGCAACATGGGACATGGTACTGAAGCCTGTCCATATCAAGGAGAAACAACTGGACCTGAACAGGTCAATGTGTTGGGAGCATATCAACAGAGACCCAGGTTTGATCCCAATTCAAATATCTATAATCCTGGGTGGAGAAGTCATCCAAATTTCTCTTGGAGGCAAAACAACCCTCCTTTCACTCAAAGCTCAAACCAGGCAGGCCAGCAATTCCACCCACCTATTCCAAGAAGCATTCCCAATAAACCAACTCTGGAGGACAACTTGAATTCTTTTATTCAAGTTTGTAGGGATAACCAATCTAAAACCAATCAACGGTTGGACTCTGTGGAAGCTTCTATCAAAAAGGTGGAAGTTCAAGTTGAACAGTTAGTTGAACATTTGCAAAAAGGCAAAGACTAATTTGATACTTAAATGAATTCAATGAAGAGGAGACATTGAGTTTTTCATTCTGCAATCTCCAAGCAACGTCTTACTAGAAGACGATAAATTTTAGTCCTGTATGGGAGGTCACCCATTATTGTATTTTCCTTTGTTTTAGTTTGCGTGTAATAAAAATTCAGATGAAATAAAATTCGTTTGTTTCAAAAATTCTGTCCATTCGCTTAAATTTTTTTTAAAAAAAAAAAATTAGGTTCCTTGCACTTTTTGCTTTTACGTTTTATCAAGTTATAAATATTTCTTAGAGATATCTACTAAAAGCAAAATGTTGATACACAATAGGAGGAGGATCATTTTCAACTACAAACAACCATGGGAGATGCTGAAGATAGGCGGAAAAAGATGAAAGAATATACAATGCCAATCATTGGCAATGTAACTTCTGGTATCCAATTACAAGAGGCTGCAAGGAATTATGAATTGAAAAAGATTCATTATTCTTTGTTGCCTTCCTTTTATGGTATCCCTAATGAAGACCCTTTGCATTTCATTCGAGAATTCTATGCTATTGTCCAAACCTTTCCACTACATGCAATTAATGAAGATCAACTTAGGATGAGGTGTTTTCCTTACACTCTCAAAGATAAAGCTTGGTCATGGTTCATTACTCTACAGTCAGGTTCTCTTAAAACTTGGGAGGCAGTCTATGAAATTTTTATGGGTAGGTTCTATTCCCATCAAAAGACTGTTGATCTAAGAACAAAGATAGCAACATTTTCTCAAATGTATGAGGAGCCCTTTCATGAAGCTTGGGAACGATTCAAACTCCTTTTCATTCAATGTCAAAATCATAGCTTTCCCTTACAGCTACAAAACCAATTCTTTTATGATGGATTGACACTACAGAGTCAATACATGGTTGATAATGCTGCTGGAGGTGCTGTAGGAGAAAAGACCGCAGAGGAAACCTATAATCTCTATGAGCTATTGGGTTCTAATTCCCAACAAAGAGGTGGGAGAAGGAAAGCAAAGGTCAATGAAGTCGGCTCTGATAATGAGATAACCTTGCAACTTGTTGAATTGACTAAACAAGTGAAATTCCTCACTTCCCACCAAATTTCAAATCAAGAGGTATGTGAAGTGTGTTGTTCAATTGGGCATGGTACTCATAATTGTTCAAATACTTGTGATTCTAGTGTCGATGCCATAGAGGAAGTCCAATCTTTTCAAAGGTATCATCCAAACACCTATAATCACCCAGCCTACACCCAATATCCAACACTAAGGTCGGATAACAACCACCCTTACCCACCAAGCCAATCTTTTAAACCAACCTTAGAAGATAGCTTGAATGCTTTTATTCAAGTTAGTCGTGACAACCAATTGATGACTAATCAAAGGTTGAACACCATGGAGGCTTCGGTTAAAAGAATTGAATCTAAAGTTGGGCAACTGGCTGAACAAATGCAAAAGAAAGAACCAGGAAAGTTGCCCAGTCAACCAGAACAAGCAAAGGATGTTAGAACCCTTCGAAGTGGTAAGGTAGTCAATACCATTTTACCTGAAATCTCTAACAATCTACCTTGTAGTTCAGGTAACAAAGAAGGCGATACTCTAATCTCGCAAAAAGGAGAAACAAGTGTTAAACTTAACAAGCCTTCTGAAAAACTCATTGGGGGGTCATCTGACACCCCCAAAATTCAAAAGACAACAGAACCACACCAGATGCAAGTACCTTTTCCCCACCAGTTAAAAGAATCCAAACAAGATAAGCAATTCAATGATCTTTTTAATATACTCTCTAAAGTAAATATCAATTTACCATTATTAGAAGTGATCATGAATGTGCCCTCATATGCCAAATTTTTCAAAGAATTGAACACTAAGAAAAGGAGGTATGAACTGAATGAACGAGTAGTAGTATCAGAAATTTCTAGCGCTGTACTTCAGCACAAACTACCCCCTAAGTTGAAAGACCCTGGAAGTTTTATTATAAACATAACTATGGGGGATAGGAAGGTTGCTAAAGCAATGCTTGATTTAGGTGCTAGTATAAATTTGATGCCCTACTCTATATTCTTACAACTCAATCTAGGGGATTTAAAACCCACAACTATGTCCCTTCAACTTGCAGATAGATCTCTTAAATATCCAGAGGGAATAGTTGAGGATGTTTTGGTACAGGTAGACAAACTGATAATACCTGTTGACTTTGTGGTTCTGGATATGCAAGAAAATCCAGCATTGGACAGAGAGCACACAATATTGCTTGGTAGGCCATTTATGGCAACTACTAAAACTATTATTGATGTCCAAGATGGAAATTTGACAATGAGAGTCTTAGGGGAGACCGTTCATTTTAAAGTTTTTGATTCTTCACCTTTTCCTTCTATTTCTGCCATCGATGAAATATTCGAAGTTGATCCTTTGGATAATCTTGTCCAAAGCACCTTTTTACAAACCAGAATAGAAGACAAGCTTGAAACCGTTCTTACACTTGAAAAGGTTGAAGAAGATTTAGATGAGGAAATTAATGGGTACCTTAAACAACTAGACAATGATGAAGTGATGACAAAATCTAGTACACTTTTAAATCTACCCAGTTCTTCATCTAGTAAAGAGGCCAATCCACCTGAACTTGAACTCAAAGTCTTACCTGAGCACTTAAAATATGTGTTTTTGGGAGAGGGAGAAACTTATCCAGTGATAATTTCTTCAACCTTGACCAAACCACAAGAAAAGGAACTCATCAAAGTGCTTAAACAGTTTAAGAAATCTATAGGTTGGAGTATAGGGGATATAAGAGGCATTAGTCCAACAATGTGTATGCACAAGATCAACTTGGAGGACGGTGCTAAACCTGTACGAGAGGCCCAAAGAAGACTAAACCCAAACATGCAAGAGGTAGTTAAGAAGGAAATTCTTAAATTATTAGAAGAAGAGATTATCTATCCTATTGCGGATAGTAAGTGGGTTAGTCCAGTGCATGTGGTACCAAAGAAATCTGGGATAACAGTTGTTAAGAATGACAAAAGTGAATTAGTGCCCACTAGAATAATCACTGGATGGAGAATGTGTATAGATTTTAGGAAACTAAATTTATATACGAAAAAGGATCACTTTCCTCTTCCATTCATAGATCAAATGTTGGAAAGATTAGCTGGGCATGAATTTTACTGTTTTTTGGATGGACTGTCTGGATATTATCAAGTACCCATAGCACCAGAAGATCAGGAAAAGACCACATTTACATGTCCTTTTGGGACATTTGCTTTTCGCAGAATGCCATTTGGGTTATGCAATGCCCCTGCCACGTTCCAGAGATGCATGATATCCATTTTCTCGGACATGGTGGAAAAATTCATTGAGATTTTCATGGACGATTTCTCTGTCTTTGGGAACTCATTTGATGATTGCTTACATAAATTGACTTTGGTTTTAGAAAGATGCATTGAATGCAATCTAACCCTTAGTTGGGAGAAAAGTCATTTTATGGTTCAACAAGGGATAGTTTTAGGACATATAATTTCAAACAAGGGTATTGAAGTTGATAAGGCAAAAGTTGAATTGATATCCAAACTACCTCCCCCTACATCTGTGAAGGGGATAAGAAGCTTCTTGGGACATGCAGGATTCTACAGACGATTTATTAAAGATTTCTCTAAAATAAGTCGTCCATTATGTAACTTGCTATCCAAAGATGCTGATTTTGATTTCAACAATGACTGCCTTACTTCCTTTAATACCTTGAAAGATAAACTCACATCTACCCCTGTTATAATGGCACCAAACTGGTCTTTACCCTTTGAAATAATGTGTGACGCTTCTGATTATGCAATAGGAGCAGTCCTGGGACAAAGAGTGGATAAGCGTTTACATGTCATCTACTATGCTAGCAAAACACTCAATGATGCCCAGATGAATTACACCACCACTGAAAAGGAATTCTTGGCTATAGTATTCTCTTTAGACAAATTTCGGTCTTATTTAGTAGGATCTAAAGTGATTGTGCATTCTGATCATGCTGCTTTAAGATACCTATTAAGTAAACCAAATGCCAAGCCAAGATTAATCAGGTGGGTCTTACTCTTACAAGAATTTGACCTAGAAATCAAGGATAAGAAAGGCAGTGAAAACTTAGTAGCTGACCATTTGTCTAGGTTGATTTCTGACTTTAATTCTCTTAAAGATGAGAGTAATGACGATATAGTTGAAACCTTTCCTGATGAACAGTTATTTTTCATAGGTCCGAACCCATGGTACGCTGATATTGTAAACTATCTTGCCACTGGTGTTTTGCGACCTAACACTTCATATCAGGAGAAGAAAAGGTTTTTTAAAACTATTAAGGACTATTTCTGGGATGACCCTTATTTATACAGGATTGGTCAAGATCAAGTCATCCGGAGATGTGTACCTGAAGAAGAACATAAGAGCATTCTGACTTTTTGTCATGAACTTCATTGGGGGGTCATTTTGGAGGTGAAAAGACAGCCCGTAAGATATTACAGTCTGGATTCTTTTGGCCCACTCTTTTTAAAGATGCTCATATGTTTTTTGCACAATGTGATAGATGTCAAAGAACAGGAAACATAAGCAAAAGAGATTAAATGCCTTTGACATCTAATTTAGTTGTTGAACTCTTTGACGTATGGGGGATTGACTTTATGGGTCCTTTTCCCCCATCTAATGGCGCAGCGCCCCAGCAGCCCCCCTCCGCGCGCCCAACGCGTTTTCGCCCCATTTTTCACGTGCAGCCGCCCCTGTGACGTCATGCTGACGTCATTGATGACATCAGCAATTCCAATACGCGTTTTTACATTTTTTAATATTTTTTTAACATTTTTTTACTCATTTTTTCTCTCCATCCTCACCTATAAATACCCCCCTTCCCTTCACTTCAAATCACACCTTCAAAACTCACTTCTCTCTTCTTTCTTTCTCTCATTTCTTAGTTTTTAGTTTCTCTTAGTTTCTTTCTAAGTTTCTAAGCTTTTCTTAGTTTTTCTCTTAGTTTTTAGTTCAATTCTCTTAGGTTTAGAGTTCTTCTCTTTTTGAGAGGAACTTGTAATGTTTTTGTAATAATTTAGATTTTTGATTCAATATATGGAAGTGCAAATTCCGCTCGGAGGTTTTCTAGCAACGGGAATAGCGTCGAAGTTCTGTAAGGATTTTATTTTCTTTACAGTTATTTTTATGCTTTATTCTTACATGTTATATTCAACTTGTCTGTGGTTAAATTTAACTATGCTAGCTGTTTAGTAAAAATGATGTAATAACGACGTTGTTATGCTTGCGAAATATTAAATAGGTAAAAATCTTTAAAATGAATTGATTTTGTTTTTATTCAAGATTTTATATTAAGAATGTTAGAGAGAAATATATTATTTTTCATTACAAACTTAAACCTGAAAATTAGATTTTAAGGTTTAGTTATCCGGTCTAATTTAGAGTAGTGCTCTTTTATTTCTTGGTACAATCGCCCGGTAGTTAGAGTGAAACTCTATTTCAAAAGTTTTTATAAGAATTATTATGTGAAAATGTATTGACAACATGTTTTCAATAGTGGTTTTAAAACTTGAAAGTTAGTACTCGGATAATTAAATTCTTAAGTTTAATTTGGACACCTTGAATAATGTTTAAATTGTCTAACCCCACCAAAGGTGGCATTTAAATGGTTCATTTTCAATCTCTTAGAAAAAGGAATTAATTTAATTAAGCATATTAGTTATCAACCCCACCCATAGGTGTTAATTGATTTGTTTAGTTAACAAAGAATATCTAACCCCACCAAAGGTGGTATTTATATAAAAAAGAGAGAATCAATAAAATATCAATTTATATCTTTAATAACCTAGTTAATATTAGCAAGCATAATTAATTTAGTTATTACATCCATAAAGACTCCACTAATATAAATGCTAAAAATTTGCATGAATATTTATTGAATCTGTATATATGTTTATTTTTAGATAATTATTTATTGAATTTGTATATATGTTTATTTTATGTTATTAGATTAGGAACACAAAAACCAAACTATCGTGACAGGATGTTTAGGATTTAATTTCGTTTTTAAAAGTTTGAATAATAAATTAAAAACCACATACATTCCTTCCTTAGATCGACCTTGGGAGTATACTTATCATTTTCTTCGAAATGATTCGTGCACTTACGAGAGTTTTATAAATATTAAAACCAAAGTATTTGCGAAGATCAGCGATGCCGGTTTTCGTTCATCAAGTTTTTGGCGCCGTTGCCGGGGATGTTATAAAACCAATGATGCTAATGTTGTTGTGAAATTCTTGAAAGATTTCATATTCAGTAGGTTCGGAACGCCTAGAGCTATAATAAGTGATGGAGGTAGCCATTTTTGTAACAAACTCTTTGATGGAGTACTAAACAAGTACAACATCACACATAAGGTAGCTACTCCATATCATCCTCAAACTTCCGGTTTAGTAGAAGTAAGTAATAGGCAAATTAAGGGAATACTGGAACGCACTGTGCGTCCCTCAAGGAAGGATTGGGCATTTAAGTTAAATGATGCCTTATGGGCATACCGCACCGCTTACAAAACACCTATTGGGATGAGCCCTTACCGGTTAATCTTTGGGAAAGCGTGCCACCTTCCAGTTGAACTTGAACATAAGGCTTATTGGGCAATTAAAGAGCTAAACATGGATTTAGATAAAGCAGGTGAAAAACGAGTACTCCAGCTTCATGAGTTGGAAGAAATTAGGAATGAAGCCTATGAGAATGCCAAATTATACAAGGAGCGTACTAAGCGCTATCATGACAAGAGGCTAGTTCCTAAAACTTTTCACCCTGGAATGAAAGTTCTTTTATTTAACTCTCGTTTGAGATTGTTTCCAGGAAAGCTAAGATCAAGATGGGATGGACCATTCAAAATAGTTCAGGTATCTGAACATGGAGTGGTAGAACTATTGGACTCCAAGACACAAAAAACGTTCAAAGTTAATGGCCATCGTGTCAAGCCTTATGTGGAAGAACCAAACAACATTGCTGAAATGGATTGCATTTGGCTGAGTAACCCTTAGCACCAAAAAGATACGTCTTGCTAAGACGTTAAACTAAGCGCTGGATGGGAGGCAACCCATCATGTTAGGTAATTTTTTGTTATTTGTTTTATTTATTTAATTTTATTGTTTATTTTAGTTTACTTATATGTGAATAATTTTTTTTAAAAAAAAAAAAATTGTTAAAACTAAAAATATTTGTTGAGATATTAGAAATTCACAGCGATCTGTCTGTACACACTTTAATGATGAATATGATGGATGCACCTGCATTCCTTCATTACTACTTACACATTCTCAAGAAATAGGTAATCTTTCTACTCTTTTCTCTTTATCTTTAATTTGCAGTTGTTACATTGAGGACAATGTAAGTTCTAGGTTGGGGGTGGTGAAAAGTTACCATGCTTAATAAAACAATAAAAATAAAAAAATAAAAAATTCTCACAAAAATTTATCATTTCTTTAAATCAAATTTAAGTAAATAGTTAAGTCTTTGGTACTGTTAGATTAATTTTTGAAAACATATCATGAAATATTGTGTAATTATTTTTGATAATTAGTTAGTTTTTGTCATAACTAGTATTTCTTGATAAAATGTGGAAATTATATTAAACCTAAAATCGGTATTTATGAATTTTTTTTTAGTGGAGACTACCCTTGTGAGATATAATTTGAGCCTAATTTCTTTTATTCAGAGTGAAATATATATTTTTTCTACTCCAAACACATTTCTTATTTATTCAAAAAGTTTAGATGATCTCTATAGGTATTAGCATTGAATGTATGAATTTTTTTCATCTTAATAGAGTATCATATATTTTTGATTATTATTTTTTGTTTAGATTAAACGATTTGAGTAGAAATTGATAGTATATGCTTATATCTCATTCATGCATGACTGCTACAAAAACAAAAAGACATATCTGGGGTTACCTAAACCAAGATCAAACAGAAAAGACACAAAATTAACCACTCACCAAAATCCAAAAAAATGTACAATCTGTACATGGGTTGACTCTCTAAAAAAATACATATATTGAAAAATATCTACAGAAAAAAAAAATAGAGAGATAAAAAAATAGTATCATCTACATACTATGACCCACATTGCCTACAAAGTTGTGAGTAAAGGCTAATTACAAAAGAAAGATATAGGAAGTAATTCCCTAAAAAATCATTGCAATTTCTTCATTTGTAAAACCATATATCTTGAAATTCTTTCTTAATGAGTTTGATTTATGCATTAAAATAATTTTTGTATATGATATCTTTATAATTTATACATTCGATTCCTTTCATGAGATCAATGTTAAAATAACACTTTGAGCCTTTATTCTTTATACATATGCGAACATATTAGTTCATTTCTATACATCAACTCTTTCGCATATAAATTAGTATGAGTGTTTGAACCCATAGGATTCAGTGCTTTGAGAGTATTGACTTGTGAGGAATAGAGTCGAAGCGAATACTGATTCATGACACTGAAATTGGGTAAAATTAAATTGATACATTTTTGAAATGAAATATGAAAATGATTTTCGACTAATTATTGTAATAAAATCATGATTGTTTAAAGAGATTAAAATAACTTATGCTTGAGATTTTAATTATGATCTTAAAGGAGATTAAAAAGTATGAGATATTTTTGTGATATGTTGTGTTCTTTTATTCTTAAATTAATTTTTGATTGTGTTGTAATTTTAATTTTTGATTTGATTGTTTTTATCTTTACATTTAGTTCAATGTTTGTGGGTATCATTACTGAAAACCCTCACGAGACTCAAACTCGTCCACTAGGGCAACCTAGGGGTTTAACGGCTTGTTGCATAGGCTAAATGCAACCGTTTCAATCCACGAAAGTGATTTAGTATAGTTTAATTTTTAGCTTTTATCGCTTCTCTTGCTAAGAGACTAGCAAGAAGCTGGTTGGGGGTTGTGATGAGTGCTCAAAAAACACTAAAATAACCATGATTTTATGTACCTTAATTGATTAAAAATACATATATTTATATGTTTTATCATATATTTATATAAATTTGTCTTTTTCGGAATCACGGGTATTTTTATTGTTTTTCAGGTATTTTGGCTTAAAAACGCAATGTAAAGACTCAAAGAGGAATATTTGAAGCAATACATCACAAATATATCAATAAATAAGTGAGAAAAGGTCAACAAACATGGAAAAATCGGACGAAATGGGTCGAAAAGGTCAAAAATGTCAAAAAAACGGAAATCGCGCGCCGCAGCCCAGCGCCCCAGCGCCCAGCCGCGCGCGCCCCAGCGCCCCACTCCGCGCGCGCTGGCACTGTTCACGCGCGCCGAGCTGCGCGCAGCGCCCCAGCAGCCCCCCTCCGCGCGCCCAACGCGTTTTTGCCCCATTTTTCACGTGCAGCCGCCCCTGTGACGTCATGCTGACGTCATTGATGACATCAGCAATTCCAATACGCGTTTTTACATTTTTTAATATTTTTTTAACATTTTTTTACTCATTTTTTCTCTCCATCCTCACCTATAAATACCCCTCTTCCCTTCACTTCAAATCACACCTTCAAAACTCACTTCTCTCTTCTTTCTTTCTCTCATTTCTTAGTTTTTAGTTTCTCTTAGTTTCTTTCTAAGTTTCTAAGCTTTTCTTAGTTTTTCTCTTAGTTTTTAGTTCAATTCTCTTAGGTTTAGAGTTCTTCTCTTTTTGAGAGGAACTTGTAATGTTTTTGTAATATTAGTTATCAAATTCTTAAGTTTAATTTGGACACCTTGAATAATGTTTAAATTGTCTAACCCCACCAAAGGTGGCATTTAAATGGTTCATTTTCAATCTCTTAGAAAAAGGAATTAATTTAATTAAGCATATTAGTTATCAACCCCACCCATAGGTGTTAATTGATTTTTTTAGTTAACAAAGAATATCTAACCCCACCAAAGGTGGTATTTATATAAAAAAGAGAGAATCAATAAAATATCAATTTATATCTTTAATAACCTAGTTAATATTAGCAAGCATAATTAATTTAGTTATTACATCCATAAAGACTCCACTAATATAAATGCTAAAAATTTGCATGAATATTTATTGAATCTGTATATATGTTTATTTTTAGATAATTATTTATTGAATTTGTATATATGTTTATTTTATGTTATTAGATTAGGAACACAAAAACCAAACTATCGTGACAGGATGTTTAGGATTTAATTTCGTTTTTAAAAGTTTGAATAATAAATTAAAAACCACATACATGCCTTCCTTAGATCGACCTTGGGAGTATACTTATCATTTTCTTCGAAATGATTCGTGCACTTGCGAGAGTTTTATAAATATTAAAACCAAAGTATTTGCGAAGATCAGCGATGCCGGTTTTCGTTCATCAGAGACACACGATCACTAATGTGTTTGTCACAGATTGTTCTTCCTCATCAGTTAATTTATTTTGTGGAGTGTTGAATTATGCATGTTGTCTTTTATTGTTTTTCTGATGTTATATTTGGAATACAACTCACAAAAAAGATTCAATGGCTTGGCATATCCATACCCTTGTAGATTCTGGTTTCCTTTTTGGGTTGAAACTTCAATCACATATGTATAGTTGTTCCAATATATGACACTATCAGATCCTATCATCCAGGTATCATATAGCTACTAACTATGTCATTGGATCCAATCTAGTGTTCATAAATAATTTGAAGGTAAGATTTTATATTTCTAACATTCCAGCTAGCAAGTAGTTGTGAGTAATTTTATTGGATCCAATTTAATCATCATATACATTTCATACACTACCAATCACATTTTTGAGGAATTTGGAGGATATTTCTACATAAGTCTACTAAAAACATTGATGATTATAAAAGGAGGCTCAAGTTGCTTTTATACTTGTTAAAATTAATAGCATTTAATTTCTCATTTTCAAGAAGTTAAAATAGGATAATTCATTTTTATGTTGAAACAATAAATAAAGAAAATTCAATTTACATGCATATCATAGCTATTATTTCATACATAGTAAATGATGCATGTATGCATGATATAAAATTTTATTTGTTACTATGATAATGATTATCCAACATCCAGTAAATATATATACCAATTCTATGTCTGTCATTAAATCTTCCACTTGGATGAGACTTTCTCAATTGACAAAATTACCCAAAATCCACATACGTAAATCATTTATAACAATTATATTTTGGTTAAAATATAATTTACTTCTTACTTATATTTATTCAATATAACCCATTATTTTGGATCTCACTACTTATTCCAAGAATCATTCCCTCTAGAAGTCAACCTTTGCCTTTTATAGTGTTTTTTTATCCAGCTTGGAAGTCACGGTTCCTACCAACCCTAATTAAACACCCTCCTTTGGAGATTACTCTAAGATGAAACAAGGCCCCGATCGGTTTTTACAATTGTGTACTAATGGTAGAGGCCTTAGAAAGGTTGTCATTCCTTCCTACTTCCTCTCTATATTCTAAATGCTTCAATTTAACTTTAGAAAAGCATCCTATATTTACTATTAAAAATCTAAACTATTTAAATTTTCACTAATTTTTAGTTTAAATTAATTTATCCATATAACTCAAACCATTTTTAACATAACTTTTATAATTTAATTTAATCATGCAAGATTATTCACATATTCTTCTTTCGTAAATTTAATCACACTAAATCAACCTAGTGTATGTTAACAATATTTTCATAAAGCTCATCTTACAAAATTTTAACCATGCACCCACGTTCATGTGATACATATATTTAACTTCAAAAATTAAATTAAATATTATGGGCAAGCACTTTAAATCTATATGGCATGACATGCATTTCAATATTATTCATTACGTGAATTATCCATACATAAAGAGTAACATACAATACATAAAATAATACCACATCATTTTTGACTAGGATCTTTTGGGTTAAAAATTAATAAAATAAATAAATTACATATTTATTTTCAATTCAAGATATCTAATTCTTCACTTCATAGGCCTTCTCATGCCCATTTAGAAACCAACAAAAAACACTTTTTCATTGCAAATAATCTCAATTGAAAATAAGATAATTCCATCCAAAACCAAGATAAACTCCTCCCCAGTCATGCAGTAACTAGCACAATAGTAGCCACAAGGCATCCACCGCGCCAGCCATTATGCATAGCCAACCCTCTCTATTCAAAAGAGGTCTCTAATAAAATTTCTCGTGAAGTCAAAAGATTCCACCAATTGGAAAGAGATAGTCGTGATGGTTCTAGTGCCACCAGTCTCATATTATTTTGATATGGGTAGCATCAGTTTGATACAAACAAGTCTACAATTTTGAACCATACATAATATTGCAGAAAAACCCGATACATAAAGTTACCCAAAAAATCCAATAAAATTCAAAAAAATCTATAAAATTGAAAAACTAATTTTATATAAGTTCATATACCCTCAATTTCTATTGCAAGAGCCCAAAAGAACCATACAATTAACGATCATAAATAATTCCATTCAATCAATGAAAGATCATTATATACAAATCATATCACATGTAATTTAGTGCCTACCCTAATCATGTATTCGCATAAATGATTGAATTATAATTTCATAAGTTGGCTTTGATACCAATTATTCATTTTTGAAAATTCATTTTGGTAAAAATATAATTTTTAACAACAAAAATTGTGAAAATCATTGGTATTGTGAACAAAATATTTTCCAATGAAGACCTTATAATATTTAAAATTTAATTATAATAGAATAGAACAAGAAACATACTTGTATAACTTGTGAGCAAATAGTTGGAACATATGGCTTCCAAGCCCTATCTCCTAATGAGTAAGAATGAGATTGTTGAGAATACTTATAAACTTTTAAGTTGATCAAAACTTGCTTCTAGTTCTTCAACTAGAACCCCTTATTGCATAAAGAATGATGTTGAAGAACAATAATTTTCTATCAAGAACACCTTTTTTGAACATTGTGGCTTTGGGTGGAACTTCGCTTTCCCAAATTTTATCAATTAAGTGCTAGAAAATTCTCTCAATTTCCTATATATTGGCCAACCATATGTGAGGGATATGTTATATTTAAATAGTCTCCATTTAACCTAGTTTGATATGTATTAGGATCCCTAAGTTATCTTCAATTAGGAATCCTACTGAATCAAATTGTATACTTTAACGAGAATCTAATTTTCATTATGTTAGCCTTATCAACACCACATGTAGAGGTCCTACTCCTAATTTTATGTTATAATTTAATACCAAATTAAAATGGCTTGAATAATTAATCCAAAATCAAATCCAATTTAATAATTTAAAAAATGTCTTTCTTGTCCAATTAGTATTTAAATAACCACCAAACATTTAAATTTTTTATTTTAATATTGTAATTAATTCAAATAAATATTTAGAACAACTAAATATTATTTAATTAATTAGTTGGATTAATTTTGCTATGTCAAATTACCATTTTAGCCATACATATTTATTTGACATTTATGACTATCATAAAATGCCCTAATAAATAAATATGTATTTTTCATCAAATGAAATAATTAATTCCAAATTAACTATTAATTTATCTCAAAGCAACATCATTCATTCATTGTTATGGAGCAAACTCGAGGACCGATGTAACTATGAATTCAAGCTTAAATAAAGCATTGATACATTAATTAATCATTTAACTAATTATCAATCTCAAAGTTACTCTCGAATATCATATATGTTTCGTATCCAACACAATATATATATATATATATGAGTAATCCATTGATATAATTATCAGGTGCAATTCAATTCTTCACAACCAATTCATAATACGAGCAATGTCATTAATTCCCTTTTACCTCTTCTATTATGTTTTATCTTTGAGTACCTACCATGAGTATGAATAACTATCTTTAATCATATTATAAATTACACACACTCATTCAAACTCTGGATTGGTAAATAAAGGAATTGTTATCTAATATCTATTAAAAGATGGAGTGGATTTCACATCTTATAATATAACCTCTCAACCTACCATAAACAATGAGATGCCAAGCTATAAAGTATCTTAGCCTAACACTTCAGGCTTACCAAATAAGTCAAATACCAATGTGCTATAGCAAGGGGTCCGCTAAATAATTCAAGATTAAAATCATCCTACACATACTCATTAAGTGACATAGAGAAACAACTATGAATAAATAGATATTTACAGTGTTTCTAATATGCCTAATCCAACTATGTATAATGAACTGTTATACAAAGAAACTCACCTAAATGTCTAGCATCAATCAACCTAGGTCACTCTATTCTCAATGGATATGGGTCGTATTATTCTAATGACTTCATTAAAGATCCCATCATATAAATTGTAATTAATAGTCACAAAAAATCTGATTATTTCATGTAAAACCAATCATCTCGTATATATGCTGATATACTTAGTTTTATGCACACATAAATAATTATAAATTTTATGATTTATTTGAAGAATAAAATAGGACATATAAATAAATAAAAAATTTCCATTATTTATTTTACTTTGAGCATAAAATTTAAATACAAAATCCTTTGCAATTAAGGTTTTATCCTAACAATTCTAAGCAACAAATAAGTGCTAGTAGACAAGCATGGGCTGGGTTATGAATAAGAAGTTTCTACCTATGCTATAAGTAACATCATTAAGCCTACATCTATTGATTCCATAATGAAGATTGTTGTGGCCATTCCTAAAGGTAATTTAGTGGCATCATCTTGGCCATACTCCTCCAACAAGGTGAACATATCACCTCATGATGCTTGTTTTGATCCTATCTTGATGGGATTTTTCCTATACATACTCATTTCATTCCTCTATGCCATCATTGTGACGAATGTGGGGATTTGAGGAAACACTATGAGAAATTGTTTGCTCATCTTTGTGTGAGAGTTAATGTTTGTGGTACTTCCTCTTCCTACCCTTTTCATATAGCTTCCCAGAGTTAGAGGCCCCAATTTTCTCACTCTTCTGCTCGTTCTTGTTATCCATGAAATATTGTTGGCCACCTTGCTTGACAATATCCTCGATACATTAGAAGTACCTCTAGGAGATCTTCCTCATCCTCTTCTCTTTTTGCTTTCTCAGGTTACAACTACTATGATTCACTTGAGCACTTACAATATGAGTGTATTATGCACCATTAGCATAGTGTAGAAAGGAAAAATCTTTTGTTAAATGATAATCAGGTCACACGTATGAGGATTATTTGACTATTTTTCTAGAATCTAAAACAACGTCCTTGAGTGCTTCATACACCATATGTTTATGTGAACTAGAGACTACAATTTGGTTATGTTGCCCCTCATAAATTCTTTTCTAAACAAAGGGATGCAGTTTGATCACTCTTTCTTGTGATAAAGTTGAGATGAGTTTGTTCTTATTTTCTTACTTTTTTTGTTTTTTGTTTTTGTTTTGCATTTTTTATTATTTTGGTTGTTCGGTTCTATTTCTTATGTTATTTCTTAATTTTTTATTGGTTTATAGTGTTCTATTAACTTATGATTTCAAGAAAAAATATTAATATAAGTTTTATAGATTCTAAAAAAAATTGAGCTAAAAAAAGAGGATACTGAAAAAAAAATATAGATTCTAAAAAAAATAGATTCTGAAAAGATAAAAAAAAACAGAATAGAAAAAAAAAGGAAAAAAAAAACAGAAATGAAAAAAAAGAAAAAAAAAGGTTATTGTATGTTATGTTAAATCCCAAAATTGGGAAGTATTTATTGTGATGATAGAAGATCTCTTGTTTCAATCCTAAAATGACATGTTTAGGAAAAATTGAGCTAAATATATCCTTTACCTAAGCCATACATTACAAACTTATAAAGTCCTATTGAATTTTGGTTGTGTTGTTCTACATTAGTGGAGAGAGAAATGAAAAATAAACGTACGAGATTTGTGATTTCATTAAAATCTATTTGATTTTATATTTGCATAAACTGATCCGGATTGCATGTGATGAAATATGAAAAGACTTCACACAAACACTAAAATTCAATGTGAAAATGGAATATATTTTTAAATTAATTTTGATACTTAGATAAAATTCTTTTATTTCTTTGAGTTATGTAATTTGGAATGACTAAAAAGAAATATTTGGTAAATCACTATTTTAAATGCATTTATCTTTGTTTTATTTCTTTCCTTTTGCTCGAAGACTAGCAAAAACTTAAGTTTGGGGGTGTTGATAACTATATTTTATATAGATATTTTCATGTATTTTATTAATTATAATTGCTATGTTCTTAATGTTTTTAGTTAATTTTAGTATAATAAATTAGTATTTACTATTTTTTATATATTTTAAGAAAATTAAATAATTTGTATCGAAAACGTACTTAATTGCAAATTTGTGTCCAAAAATATAATTTCAAATAAAAGAGTGTTTAATTAAAATTTATAAAAGTCGAAAATATAATTTAAATTAAAATCGGGCTTAATTTTAATTATTAAAAGTTTAAAATTTAAATTTAAATTAGAAAAGGGCTTAACTGTAATTAAAGAAAGTTGAAAATGTAATTTGAATTAAATTTGTGTGTCAAAATGCAATTACTTAAAGTATAAATTTCTGCACAGGTGAGAAGAAGCCACGCCCCACATATCACGCGTGACACGTGGACCGTCCGATCAGCGAAGAAACAACTATGATGCGCGCGTCCCAATCATAGCTGACTAACTCGCATGGGTGTAGATTTTTTCTTTCATGCGGCTCGGTGCTTGAGTGGGGCCCACCTACCGCGCAGGCAGCGTGTAGGTGGGACCCACGTGTCTGACGCGTCCAGTCGTTGTCCCCCACGTTACGCACGCCTCTGATCCCATGCGCTGATCTTTGCGTGCAACCGAATCTTCAGCGAACGAAATGTTGCCACGTGTTCGTACTAATCCTTGCAGCGAATCCGAAGATGCCACATGTCTCACTTTATTTTGCAGCCAATCATGTGCCGACATGTGACATGTTACGATGAGTGCGAAAGCGCAGGATCACGCTCACGTTGCAACTGTTGTCTCCCGTGCGACATTCTATCGTGCGCCCGTTTCCCACAACCAATGAAATGCTGCCATGTGTCCGCATAAAATCCTTGCAGTGAATCAGACGCTGACACGTGGCATGCACTTTGAATTAAAAAAATCAAACGGCGCCTCTGTGTCTACGCGTGATTTTAATTAACATTTTAAATATCAAAAATCGATACGCGTGAGTTTAATTTTTCGATAAATTTTTTTACGCGTTTATTAAAAAAATGTAATATTTTAGATGTATTTTTTTGCTATAAATAGGGGATAGTATGAGAGAGTAAAAGGAGTTTTTATTTGGAGAGTTTAGTTCTTGAGATTTTAGATGTATTGTTCGGTTTTGGACTGCAGAACACGTAGAAGCCATTTTTTGGCTTTTGTTGTGTTCTGCGTGTGCCAAATATTTGTTCTAAGTGATGTTTTAATTTTCCTTATTCTTCATCTAATATTTATGTATCTGTTGTAATTTTTATTTTAAATTTATGAAGTAATTTAATTTTTCTAGGGTTGCATTTGATCTAAATTTATGATGCTTTTATTTTAGTTATTTTTGAACGATTTATAAGACGTTTGAGTTGTTTATTCTATTTTGTGCTTAATGCTTTTGATTATTTACGAATTTTATCAAATGATCTGTGGCACATAAATAAACTTGGAAGAGGTATTTTTGTGTATATTGCTCATAGATAGAATGACATGTATGATGAAGGATAGAAATATACCCTAATTGTATGTGTGGCCATTTGAGAACTTAGAAAGTAATGAATCTTGGTGAATTTAATTCTCATAGGAATATAGGGAATTAATTTAACGAGGTGTGTTTGTACGGAGCTCGGAAGAGATGTATGAATAAAATTAGAAGTTTTCGGTTGACAAATTAAATGTACTAAAAAATATAAATCAAAAGAAAATAAAATGATTTGAGTTGATTAATTTAGTAAAAAATTGCAATCCTAGATTTCTTTTATTTTTGTTATTAAACTCTTTTCTTAAATTTGTTACAATCAACGATCGTTTTGAATAAAATTAGAGAGAGATAATTTTAGTACTCAACAAACTATAGTGACAAATCTCTGTGGGAACGATAACTTACTTATCAAATATTATTACTTGTGACCGTGTATGCTTGCACGTTTTTATGTTCTCTAAAACACACAACACCAACTACCTCTCAAAATGGCCCCTAAATTTGTTTAACACTTTCTATCTCTTACCTTTTCCTACCCTTTCAACACTTTCTATCTCTTACCTTTTCCTACCCTTTAAAAAAATCAAGGGGTGGTGAGGATCCGTTGGAAAGCCAGATTCGGCTTGAATTGCAATTGTTGTGGAAACACTAGAAAAGGAAAACTTAGGCACAATTGAGCATGTCACTCCAACTGTACGATGTATTAGTTTTATGTCATCTTTGGGTTGTGAAATATTTATTTACTTTGTAGTGAATTGTTTGTGGCTGAGTAATTATCTTAACAACCCAAGCATGTTATCACATAGATGATAATCCTATCAGGGTTTATCTCTTATATCACCGTATTCTTATGCTTACATGCTGTTATAATACAATCAAGAATTTATCTAAATATGTTCTCACATAAGAGGATTTGATTGTGATAGGAAATCATTTAATTATGTCTATTGCCTAGCTTCTTGAAAAGATAATGTAACCCTAATAAATATTTGAAAATTTTGGAATAAATCAAAGAGTTTAATTTTATTTAATAAAATAAATAATTATATATACTAATAATTAAAGTAATATAAATTATTCGTGAGTTATTGTAAGTATAAACTGATTTTTTTATAAGAAATGATGTATATTTTTTTTTCTAAATTTGTTTTATAATAATTCTACATTAAATCCAAAAAAGAAAAAGAATAAAACATTCCTAATTAAGAGAAGAAAAAAAGTATGAAAGATATAAGATCATACCATAAGATTTTTATTTGTAAAAGAACTTATCAATGAGGTAAAGTATATTATATGTTTTTTTTTATATTCTAGAATAATAATAATAATAATAATAATATGTGTAATTAAAACAATAAAATTAAACAAAATAAAAAAATGACATATAGGGAAATATTACGGGTGGAAATTCGTATAAATTAGGTTAATTTGAGTCAGCTCAAACTAACCTAAACTAACCTAAATTGGTCCAACCTTAACCTAATTTATATTTAAATTTAATTCGAACCAATAAAGGTGCATCTGAACCCAAACCAAATACAAACAGCTATCCAAACTATAGCCCGAATTGTTAATTATATGGTTTTTTAGTTAATTAAACTTTTTGTATAAATCAAAAAATATGTTTGAAGATTAAAGCTTATTAACTTAAACAACATTACATAAAACACCAAAAATGAGAAAAATAATATTATAACAATTAATTTTTTAAACAAATGATAAATTAACATTGAATAAATAACTCACGCACACAAAAAAATCTATAGAAATAATACAACTCCTCACACATACATGTTATGTTATAATAACTAATTAATAACCATATGATCCACATCGCATGTATCCTTCATAACATACTTACTATAATGGCATGCGAAAATACATGTTTCATTCTGAGATCTATTTTGATATATTTCATAATAATACTTGCACTTTTCTCATAGTATATTATGAGAAGTCAAATTGAGAGTTTTAAAGTGTGCTCATATCCATGATTATTTTGACATCATCCTTTGCTTATTTGAATTTGAAAGAATGTAAATGATTATTTCATCTCATTTTACATTACATTAGCTATGTCATCTCTATCCAACTCCATATTACTTTTTTTAATTAAAATTGAACCATTTTTATAAGTTAATCATCAAAAGCTACAATAATAAAAAAATCAATTAACCAAAACCTAGAACATACCATACATATTTACCATGTATAATAGTCATTTTTATTCTTAGTGCACGACAACTAATTATCTCTTCGAGAATACAAATTTATCAATATCAACTTACATATTATGAATATAATATAATAATTATTAATATATATCCTTCCAAGCCATAATCTATCTATTGTTTTTACATTATTTCTTTTCTATCAAATTTTATATATGATTGAATTTGTTAATATAAATATAATAAAATAAACAAGTTATGTTTTATTCATAATATATATGAATTTTAAGATAATGATTTTATATTTTATTTTGAAAGAAAATATGTTCCTTGCAATAATTATAATATGATATAAGAATAAATATATTTCTTTAATTTTAAATTTTTAACCTAAAATTTTAACATATTATAGCTTCTTTTTCTTTTCTTTTCTTATTTTATTTTGCGCAAATGGAATGGTTAGAACTCATTTTGATTTATTTTTTTGGATTATTTGAGATCATTTGAATTTAGCACGAATTCAATTTGATTCGAATTCTAGAATCCGAGTTTGATTTTATCAATTGAATTACAACATAAATTATTGAAATATATGTGTGGTAATCAAATATATATTATTTATTGATTTAACATCAAACAATGAACAAAGGAACTATTAAGTACATATTAAAAGAAACTATTAAGCACAAAGGATTGGAGAAAAAAAAAACCAACAAAAACTGAGTACACACAAGTAGAAATAAAGATCTGAAATGAAGGAATAAAATAAAAAATAGCTCAAACAGAAGCATACAAGTCAGGAACAAAAGAAAACCACTTGAATCCACAGCTACATTTGTCAGGCAAAGAAGGACATTTGGGAAGCCAATGCCAAGTCCTCCTTGACAATTTGTAGTACAAAATCTCAGGCCAAGTATAGCAGCAAATACATATCATTCCTTCATGCCAAAAGCAATAAACATGTTCGTAATTATGATAACAAACTGTCATGAATTTTCTACTCATCATTTCAGGCAATCTCTCCACCTCTATCCATTTCATTTCATCATCCAATTTCCACAATTTTATTCCTCTTGATATTCCATTTCTCCCAATTCCACCAATCAAATACACTTTTCCTTTTCCATTACTAACTAATCGAATAAATGTTAGCTCGTCTGGCAGTTCACACTTTGTTACCTCCCATTTTCCACTACCCAAATTGAAACAGACTACTGAAAATGGCTCTGATGTAGTGAAATACAAAGACCCGTCAAAGTAAACACCCTCTTGATGGTAATTATCACTTAGAATTGGATTTAAACCTTCAAATCGTCGCCAAGATTGAACCTTTGAATCATAAACGAAATAACTATTTGAAGATGACGACCCAGAACAAAGCATGAAGATATTGTACCCAAATGGCGTTGAAACCAAAGAAAGAAACTCGAAAGTCAAAGGGTAAGTAGGGAATTGAATAAGTCGTGAGGATTTGGCCAAAATATTGCAGACAATAAAGGAAGACGAACTGGATAGAGAGAAGCAGAGTAGCCCATTAGAAATAGATAAAAGAGAAGCTTGTGGTGATGCGCAAGGTAGCAAATCGGATAGGGGTAGAGTTAAGTTGCGCCAGGTGCAAATAACAGAGTCATAAAGAGGGAAGTGGTTGTAACATTGAGGATGAGAGAGTAAGAGGAAAGAAGAAAAGGATGAAGAAGATGAGTGCTTGGAAGTGAAAGAAGGTGAAAAAATTAGAGACTTGAAATGCTTACAAGTTGATCTGAGATTGAAGAAGGTTTTCAGAGGGAGAAAAGTAAGAATATGATCGAGTAGTTCCTCCGGTAGACGACCCCAGATTTGAGGATCCATGTTCCAATCTCGCCGGAGATTTAAAGATGTTTGGTCTAAATAAAAAAATTTCCAAGCGAAGCAAGATTCTTGAGACTTTTGAGATCGCAGAGAGATTGCTGAAGGTTATAAGAAAAGAAATCGGGGCCTTGCATAGACATAGACTAATTAAACTTGGTAGTTTAGGTTTTACTTTTCAGCAGTCTTAGCACATGCCTACATTTGTTTTTTAAATTTTATTTGGGTGTTGGTATTATTTTAATTTATAGATTTTTATATTACTTTGATCCTACCAATAAGAGTATTTGATAATAAACTTTTAAAATTTATAAATATCTCCATAATTTTTTAAAATTTAAAACTTTTAATTCAATTTAATAAAATTTGATCTCTAAACTTATTTCTTAATATTTTCAAACAAAGAATTAAATTAGATTAAAATTTTTAATTTTATAAAGTTAAGAAATAAGTTATACATTTTAACATGATGGGACAAAATGATATTTAGATATTATTATTAGTACAATTAATATTTATTAATAAAAATTATTTTTAGTACAAATCATAAATACTTGTAAATATATAAGTTACATTTATTATTATTATAATAATAACTAAGGCAATATTTGATTAAAATATCCCTTTCATTCATTAGTTTAATAATAAGATTCATTATTTTTATTTAATTATATGTTAAAAAACATTAAATATGATTTAATCATAATATATATATATATATATATATATATATATATTAGGATTATTCGTTATAATATATTAACTAACATTTTAAACTCTTACAAGGGCTGTGATTTAATGAAATTATTTTCTTTCTTTTTTCTCTTATAAACAACCAAGGTTATATATTCCATCACAAACCTCTAAAGACAAACAATCTAAAATTTATGAACTCAAAGAATTTAACAATGCCCACTCTGATATAGAGATTCTTACATATAAAACGGTGCATGAAGGAAATTATTAACATGGCACATCTCACTAATAATTGTGCTAAAAACTCTTTGTATTTATAAATTACTCACATATCACTTATAATAAGTTATAAGTATACTCCCAATGTTTACCTAATAAAATCTACAAAAAAACATTGCAACATATGTTCTTAGATTAAATTCCATGATCAATTGTTTTGTAAATAGCATTTAAATATTTAAAAAATACAAAAGATTAATCTAAATATAAATATTATAAATAAGATCTACAATACCATTTAAGGATTGATGCATATCCTACTCCAAATTTATGATCCTAATCTTCAAAGCATTCTTAAATAATCAGATATATTTTCTTACTTTCTTGATCTAAAAAAAAACTCCCTAAGATCTACCTTTGATCTTTATAAATCTATTCTATATTGTGTTTACAAAATAAGAAATATTCTAAAAATAAAAATGATGGCCAAAGATTGTATTCTAAAAAGTTATATTTATTCTATGATATATGCTAACCTTATAAAACTAACATTTTATCTTTACCCAAACCACTATGCTTATAGGGCTTCATCCCAAAATTATGTGTCACGCCTTTTCATGCATTGTACCTTGTACACTTTACAAAATATTCGGTTCTTAATGTAAGGCTTACATGTCTTAATTTTTTAAGCTCCTAGGTTATAAAATAAATGCTTTAAGTTATGTGTTGACAAGTTTATGTATTTTGAAGCTAAAAATATTTAAAATTCAACAAAAAAAACATAGTCGTTATTCCGAACAAATAATTTGCATAAATAATGATATAAATATATCATAATCAAATCTATTTATTATAATTAAACATAATAAAATCACAAAATATGAGTACTTTTCAAACACTTATTAGTTACTTATCAGAAAAATTGTGTATTAATGTCGTATGTATTTTTCTTAATTTTTTTTAATTAAGGTTGGTTGTAATTGTAGGTATATCATCAGCATTAATGGTCACAAAATTCTCAGTTTGCATTAAAAAAGCATATATTTTCTTTTTCATGAGTACAAAATCATTGTTATCATTATATAATGACATTTTGTATTTGGAAGCAATATCTAACGTGAGTTAAAAAATAAGATCCCTAGTGACTAACCCAAACAGAACACAATGTGATGAAATTGTCGAGTGGTAGAGTTAATCACAAGAACTGAGAATTGAGTTTCAAACGTAGGTGTAACTGTCTAGTGGAAAATGAAACAATTAAGGGTATGAACAAAACTTGATGGTGAATTGAAAGGCCATTGGAGTAACATAGAATGTTAAAAAACCTTTAAATTAAAACTCAATATTGTAAGAAGACGAGATGACATAAGGTATTTGAAAACCCAAAATCGTTCAAAAATTAAAGAAATTCCAAAAGAAACAACGACTTAAAAAAATTTATAAAGTCAAATTTCCAAAAACAAACATGAAACTCCCCAAGAACCCTAAGACTTTAATACCATATTGTTGAGAAAATTACTTTAAACCACACAATTTTTTCAAAATCATTTCTAATATCCAAAGAGATTTTGAACACTTCTTAATAAAACTAACAACATAAGAAAATATAAAACATATTGACAAATAGAAAAGGAAAAGGAATAGAATCAACACATAGGATTTTTATATGGTTTGTTTCCTACATCCATGGGAAGGGCCAAAGAATCCACTATAAAACAAATTTTGAGTACAAATTAGAATAATGTGTAAAACATTGCTCTTTTTGTAAAACACAAATCAACTAAACTTCTACTCAAGCCTGCAAGCCTCTAAGACAGAGACCTTCAAAAGCATATACTCAAAAACTTATTAGAACAAAACCCAAATGAGTTAACAAGAAGGAATCAATTACTAAAAAAGAAATAATAGGAATCATGATTTCATTCTCATCTCAATTATTTTTCCAATTTTACCTCAATCCTAAATATAACCCTAAACCCTAAGCCCTAAATCCTAAACCCTAAGTCCTAAATCCTAAACCTTACACCCTAAACCCTAAATCTCAAATCACAAACCCTAAACCCTATTTAGAAAAATAATAATTTTAACCCTAAACCTTAACCCACAACTATTACCCCAAATCCTAAATCCCAAATCTCAAATCCCAAAATCCAAAATCCTAAACTCTATTTAGAAAAATAATAATTTTAACCGTAAACCTTAACCCACAAATATGACCATAAACCTTCAACCTTAATACACAAATATAACCCTAAACCCTAAACTCCAAATCCCTAAATCTCAAACTCCAAAACCGTAAACCCTATTTAGAAAAATAATAATTTTAATAATATATTTTATTTTTAAGTAATAATTATTTAAAAAAATAATGATTTTAATAATTTATTTTGTTTGACGAAAAAATAATAATAAAATAATATTATATAGGGGTATTAAGGTAATACATACTACTTTTCATTTCATTCCAGTTGTAAACCAAACACTGTAATACTGATTTTTTATTTGATTCCAGTTATCAAACCAAACAAAATTGTTTCCTTTCTATTTCATTATATTCCTATTCTGATTCCATTTTATGAATCAAATGTCACCTAAATGTTTTGATAAGGTATTTATATGACTCACTAAAACAGGATTTCCTTAGAAAATTAGCCAGTTAACTTAGCACAAGCTGATACATTTATGCAGCCCACTTGGTAAGCCCAACTTAAACGTGTGGAAAATTTTAAGAATCACATTTTCTTCCTCTAAATTTTGCCAAATCTGACTTGGATCACTAATAATAAAAATTTCACTTAGGCCTACCCATTACACACTCTTTTTGGTGGATAAATTTTACATTTTTTTTTATTGAAACCAAGTTTGGTTATATTGTCCCATGTTTTGCAGATAGTCATTGGCAAGCTTTTTCTGATGTTCAAGCTTTTTCTACTTTATCTTCACTATAGTTCGTGGCTTTTAGTGATGCAGATTGGCTTCCACTCTTAATCTGTCACGCATTGTTTGTTAGGCTGCACGTTTAAAACATGTTTTCGATATTTCTCTGTCATTATTGTTTAATTGCACTGAGAAATGTTGTATATTTTGTCGTGCATATGCTAACATTAAAGTCGGGTTTTAACCGACTTTAAATTAAATGACTTAAAGTGTAAAGTCGGTTCAAGGTGTGAACCGACTTTACGTTTAAAGTCGGTTCACGTGGTGAACCGACTTTAACTTTTTTTGTTTTTTTTTTAAATTTATTCATATTCAACCTGTATTCGAGCAGAAAAAAAACCAATATCAGTTTAGCAAATAGTTCAAATAATACAAATATTTGAAAAATAAAATATTAATTAATAACAGAAAAATTACCATGGCTTTGTTCTATTTTATTCAAGATCGTCATATTCTTCTCCTTATGTTATAATAGAAACCTACATATATAATACAACAATCTATACATATAAATAATAACACATAATAACAAAAAAAATATGAATAATAAGGGGATCTAAAAGATTAGTTAGAGAGGAAGAAAATTCACTAACCGATGTTGGAAATGGTAGTCGTAGGTGGCCGAAAAATGAGAAAGAGTGGAGGAGAAATGGAGGAGGAGGTTTTCGATTTTTTAGAGTTCTGGAACGCTAAAAATAGTTTCTGTCTGGGAAGAAAGAAGAGAAAATATTTATCCACGTGTGTAGCGTCGGTTCCAGGTGTCAACCGACGCTATCCATGTAGGATAGCGTCGGTTCTAGGTGTCAACCGACGCTACGCTACGTGGATAACGTCGGTTCACCACGTCAACCGACGCTACGTCCAGGTGTAGCGTCGGTTCGCCACGTCAACCGACTCTACTGCGTTACGTCCATGCATAGCGTCAGTTTGACACATCAACCGACGCTACGTCCTACGTGGATAGCGTCGGTTCTTTATCAATTAGCGTCGGTTCTTTATCAAACTGACTTTAAACTATTTACAGTTGGTTTTTGGAAAAAACCGACTTTACATATCGACTTAAATACCCATTTTTGTAGTAGTTAACACGCGTTTAAAAGGTAAAAGTTAATTTTAGAAGCAAAATTATTGTAATAAAGTAGAAACTTCCGTTACAAAGAAAAAAATAGACTACTCTAAATATCCTATCTAGATATGAATATGAATCCTGAAAATATTATTTTTGTGGAAATAAATGTGATTACGTGTTATCAAGATTAATCCAATATTACGTAATACTTGATTGAATGTTCCATTGGAACTAAGCACAACAAAAAGTAGCAAGAATTCAAGATCAACAATCCCATGGATAGGCCTAGAAGAACTAAGCACAAAATTAGCAGCTTAAGAACATTTAAATGAAGAGAATGTTTATAAACACACTGATTTACGTATTTTGTGACAAAATTATTTTAAAATATTAAAAATGATATTATTGAGTTCATTAATTTTATAAAAATAATTATTTAAAGATAAATTATATTATTTTAATATTTTTATGTGATTAAAATGTATTGAAATACTTGTTAAAAGTAAAATTTAATATGAAATTGTTAGGAAAAAATTAACAATAATAAAATTTTAAAAAAATATTATTTAAATATATATTTTAATTTTTAATATAAATTAAAAGTTAATACAACATTAAAATAAAATAGTAAAAATTAATAGATATTTAAAATGAAAACTCAGTGTTTTAATTTATTTAATTATTTAATAAAAAATTATTAAAATAATATAATTTTTTTAATTGATTTTTTACAAAGTAATTAACTAAATCATACCATTCTTAATATTTAAAAACAGAAAATATTAAAAAACACAAATAATCTAAAGAAGTTGTATGGCATTTTTCTCTTTAACAATATCCTTAACATATATGGCTTAATTATCTAATATGTTTTCACTAGTAACTATTTAATAAAAAAATATATGTTTATTTTTATATAACATTAAATTTTTTATATATTTATTTATATTTTAAGAAAAATAAATATATATATTTTTATTGGTAAGATTAAAATTGAAAACGGATGAAAGGGCATCTCAGCGGTAAACCAGGCTGAGTTTAATCAATTCTCACAAAGCAACACGTGACATTAGTTTTTATCAAAATTTTAATATGATCCATGTAATTTACATTAATTAATTAATTAATTAATTAATTAATTAACAAACTTGTCAAAGAGATTGAATTTTACAACCTAACTTGCCAAATCTAAACCAATATATATATATATAGATTTACATATTTATACAACAAAAACCAAGTCAATATTCACCAGCTTTTGCGATGACCAGCTTTGTTTTGATTACTCCTAGGAGAAGATACCTTATCAATCACCAACTTTTGTTCACTAAATTTCTTAGCTCCATGATCAAATAATTTCTTAGTATTTGATCTTTTCTTTTGCGAGCTCTCCTTTAATGTTGGAACTATGTACCATCCAATAGAAGTACACAGAATTGTAGCTGAACGACCAAACACAGCTAAAAACAACAAAATAAAAATCATAACCACGGGCAAATAATAAGATGGTCTTCTCCATGAAAAGTTGTTCTTCTTCTCCTCTTTATTAATTTCTTTCTCTGCTTTGGAAATCAACTCATTATGATCCAAATTAGTAGGTTCTGAATTTGAATCAATTTGCTTCACTTTGAAATTTTCAATTTTGGGTTTCTCATCATCAACTTTCTTCTCCTTCAATTTAACCACAATCGGAACACAATCGTTGGATTTATTATAAACAAAGCGAACAAATGTTTTGTCTTGATCTCCAGTGTGTGCATATATCCTCTGCCTTTTCTCTTCAAGATCAGATAACAGAGCAGAGAATTTGTCAAGCCCAATATTGGAATATGGGTTCTTGTCTTTGTTATTATGGGTTTTGGAAATTTGGCTATTTCTTGATCTGGATTTTCTAGGTGTTGAAGATGGACTGGTGTTGTTACTCATGGGTTGATGATCCTCTTCTATTTCTTCTTCTTGAAGATGATGAAAATTAGAGCCACAAATGAATAGATTTAACATTTCAAAGAAACGGGTGTTTTTTTTATGAGTTGTTAGGAAATTATCTTGATTTTGCTTGGATGGAATGAAGAGAGAAAGTAAGTGGTGGCCTCATATACTTATTTTTGGGGTCTCGGGGTAGCTTGGAGGACCAGATCCAAGGAAAGGAAAGTCAAATGAAAAGGTCAGAAATGATAATTACCTCATAGAAGTTTCCAGGATGCATTATTGGGTATTTGTTTGACTACTCGGTGAGGAAGAAATAGTTTAATTTAGGTTAAATAAAGTAGCCTCTATTTTCCTTTGAGAACAGGTTTGAATTGGTCCTTTTATAATAGTTTAATATTAAAGTCATCATATGTGCTTGATTGATGCGCGTGATATTGACATTGGAAATATATATATTATATTTAAAAATAAAATAGATAAAAATAATTATAATAATTAAAAGGTAAATTTTAAATAATAATAAAAATATTGATTTATTAATAATATTATTTATTTATAGTTAAATTTTAAATCATAAATATTAAAACTTAAATCTTAAATTAATTAAATGTAAGGTTATTTAAATCTTTTTAATATATACATGTTTTTATTTTATTTTTTTAGACTATAATTCAATTATTAAAAATGTTATTTTTATTATTTTTAAGTTAGATATAAATATACATTGTATTAAATCTTTGATTTGTATTGATATTTATATGATTAAGAGTTATAAATGATAAGTTAGTTATTTTTAAAAAAACTATTATATATGACATTATAATAATTAATATATATATATAATGCCCAAACAAATGCTGGCTTGAATAGGTTCATTCGGAGGGAAATTGAAACCTTTTAGTTTATAATTGAAACTCTTTTTATCACTAATCAGGGATGTATTAATTATATTTATAAGTGGTCACAATTTATTTTTTATTAGCAACTGAATAATTTATATCTTGAGCTTAGGCCTATGGCTTTCACAAGTGTTCTACATTTGCTGTGCTTCCACTTTGGGTTCGGTACATTAGGTGAGCGCGTGTGATCGATTTGATCCATTATTTATCTATTTTAGAAGCAAACCTTACATTGAAGATTTTTAAACAACCAAAATTTTGGCAGATTTATGGTCCTAACCTTCAAATCAATATAGTGAAACATGAAAATGATTAGTAAAGTTGTTAGAATTAGAAGGAAAAACAATTCATAGATATATGCTATTAAAATTTTACAAAAAATATGAGTATCTCCTCCTCTCTCAAAATTAAAAATTAAAAATTATGTGATTTAATATATATAATATTATAAATATAATAAAATTAAAATATATTTATAATGTAAGACCTTATACAATAGACTAGGTCTGTTTTAAAATTTTCAAGACTTAAACTAGATCAATCAATTCAAAAAAGATGTAGGTTTTATTTATTTTTGGATTCATTTCACTTATTATGCACACTCCGAAAATCAATATCGTAGTTTATGTAAACATATTTACATACAAAGTGTATCTAATTATATGTATGTGTGTATTATTTATTCATAGTAACCAACCATAAATAGAGAAAGATAGATACCTTAAGTAAAATAAGCAAATAACGTGTTTTGTACACAGAAAACCAATACACACATGAATACAATGTGACTTACAATATGAATTAAATTTATTTTTTGTTTCTTTTCTCTTTTCATTATAATATATGAGTGTCAATACAATCATTCATGTAGTGTTGTATGCTGCCAATTTTAAGTGAAAGAAACTTTGACTATAGTAGCACTTGATTTATATTGTTACTCTTTTTTAGATTGGGTCGCTTTCAGTGCCTTGAAGGTTGTACTTTACTTGGATTGCCTACTTAGAGAAAGTTAGTCGCATCGAGTTTCATTACTCTCATATTTATACAAATGGTAATCCGCAAACTAATAGTATAACTTCTGGATCCCATATTTTATTCAGATACTAACTAAAAACTTAATTATAGATTCTTTTGTTTTGTATCTCTTTTTTCCTATATATTAAATAATACTCGTAGTTCAATTTAACTAATATAAGAAAGGTGTCAACTTAATTGGATGTCCTGATGCACCTATCGAGATTTTTCAATTATAATCTTTCATTAAAAAAATGTGATCATAACAAGAACATAGTTCTTATAATATCAAAACATGATTGAAATAGAATATTTTACTAATTACTTTATAAATTTAAAGTAATATTATTTTTAATATTATAAATAATGAGTTAGAATTGAAAACCAATGATTTTAACCAATAAATTTAATAAAATATATCTGATCGTTGAATTACTCAAATCTAATGTTTAGTATTTTATCATATATTATTTAATTCTTTTCTTAATTTTAAAAATTATTAACTAAATTTTAATTTTTAATTATAATAATATTGTATTATTAATATAAATTATTTTATGATTAAGATGATTTGTTAAATTCATAGCTAAGTCCATATAATGCTACCATAAATAATTTACTTTAAAGAATTGTCCAAATTTTTTTTTAGTCCACCAAACACTTCAACAAAAACACAACAGGACATAAACCATCACTCGAATACAATATAAATATGATGCAATTTTTAATCCTAAATGTCTAATATATTATATTGGAGCATAAAAAATAAGAATTTTTAATTTTTAATTAACATGTATATATTAATTCATATCAAGTTGCACTTGATAAATAATAAATTTGTGTACATCCACGACCATTTAGATGTGTGATACTCCTTTATATTCATTATGTTTATGCCGTTATATTATATATACCATTATTATCGACAAACATTCAATTGTTTCTCATAAAGCCCTCAATCTTAGTTTTTTATTACAATTGACAATAAAATAATGTGCATATTTTAATATATAAAATAATTCTTAAATTCACGTAAATTTAATAAATATTTTACATGGTAAAACATAAAATTTAGTAAATCTATTAAATCATTTGGAAGAATTATTTCATACTTAAAAATATATACATTTCAAAAAATAATTTATTTTATCTCCTATGTTTTAAACTCAAATTTATTAAATTTAGAAAAAAATACTTAAGTTTTAAAAGATATACTATTGATTGAGATTGAAGGACAACCCTTTTCCAAAGCAAACGTATTCAAATTCTTAATCACATTTTGGAAACTTTTATACTTTAAATTAAATTTTTAAAAGTTTTAGTTATACAATTGTGATAAAAAAATCTTTTATAACTCCATAGAATAAAATTTATTAATTTTTATGACTAATAAAGTTAGAAGGAGATTTGGGTAAATTTTATTAAAATTATAGAACATTATTTATTCATATATTTTTTATTCAAAAATATTAGTTAAAATAATTTGAATAGAAATTAGTACATATAATGTAAAAAAATCTAATACTTATCCTATAACAAAACTTTGTTATATGAACTAACTTGTTTTTATAATTAATTGTGTTATTTATATACTTATAATTAATAATCAAATGTTAAATTTTGTATATACTTTTACGTGTAAAATAGTTTACGCTTTGTGGCATAATGTAAGAAGTCTTACTCAATAAGTAGGTTAGTTTAGTCAACGTTGAATCAGTAGATAAACATCAATATCAATTAAATACCTATTAGGATAAACAATTGATATTCAAACTATTCATTATCCAATAATGAGATAATTAGACAAATAAAGCTCTAATATTTAAAGATAATTTTATCATTATGAGTAAAGGTCATCAACAAGTATGTCTCCTCTTATAAATATTTATCACTACTCACCATTAAACATAACTTCTTCTTATAATTACAAACATTGAGATCTAAACTCTCTCTCCCTAAATATTTCTCTACATTACTCTGCATCATAAGGGGAGATATTATTCTCCTTCTTTTTCTCACTACCTAAACTTACTTAAACATCAAAGGGAAAAACCCACCATACCCCACAGTGGTCTAAGGTCCTAATGGTGTGTTCTATGTTTTCATGTACACAGGAAGAAAATGTGCATCCAATTACTAATGTGGATAAAAATCAACATCAACATCTGACGTTGTCCGTGGTAACAAGTGTTTTCTACTAGTTCAATAACAACTAGAGAAAAAAAGTTTTACAATGTCCTCTAGCATTCTAAACTAAATAGTCTTTGAAGAAAATATCCTAAAAGTTTAGAAGAAAGCAACTTCAGAAGAAGTTCACTCCACGCAGTCTCTAAAAGCCATACCTTTATGTCTTTCAAAATGAATCAACGTCTTGACATGGATAGTCGAGCTTATACAAGGGATAATGAGGTCATACCTTATATCCAAAAAGTTGTGTACTCATATGTATAGGTTATTAGAACCAAGACTCCATCCCCCCAAAGGATAAAGAAAAATGATTCACACTTTTTCCAACCCCACCAACAAGGTCACCCGATTGGCATACCCAACACATCATAATTGGCCAAGATATGGCTGGATATGACCCATTAACCACCACCCAAATAATGGTTGGAAAAAGTATGTTGGACATATAGTGGCCAACCAAACTCGGTGGTGTCACTCAAGCATTGCCAATTGATTCACTAAAGGCTATAAGTGATTAGACCATAAAACATCCATATAGTATCTTCCAATGTCCACAGTGCACCAAATCTGGTCCACAACCATACAAGCTCATAACATAGGTGTGACCCATCCCAATAAGGTCTAAGCCCATGGGTCAGACAAACAGTTTGGCCCATGAGCCAACGCATGTGTACCATAGCCACTCCTACCAAACATTGGCTCATTTTTTGATGAACGTAAAAGTGAGGCATCTTAGGCTACCAGTTATGAAAGCCCAACCAATAGACCATGGTGGCTTAACCGAAAATAGGCCCACCTTCCACTTTTTTATTCGATCTTGTGCCCTCTATTTGGATCCCAAAATTCTTGCATCATGAACAATATGAGATCACTATAAAAAAAGATCACATTTCAAAAACCCACCCCTTAACATTTGACATTAAATGGACATCATAGTTGCCAACACTTTCCACTATACGCCATGAGCATGAATAGGCACCCAAAAAAATTATGCATAAAAACTGGTATGATTCTTCGAACAGATGTAGAAATTGACCCTAGATAATATTCAACTTATTAACAGAAAAACAAAAGCCTCCTAAGTTTAAGGACTTATAACTCTATCATACCCTCCCTTAAACTAAAATACCTAGCTTAGTTTACTTTTGGTGGCTCACACACTCCCAAGAGATGTCGAAGCCTTTGACACTGCTCCAACTTTAATGGCTTTATCAAAACATTAGCAATTTGCTCCTATGAACCATAATGAACTAGTTGCACCACTCCTTCCTTGGACAAGTCTATTAAGAAATGAAAACGTACTCCAATATGCTTACTCTTCCTATGCATCACTGCATTTTTGGACAACTTGATCATCAAGCTATTGTAAAAAAAAATAGTTATGCACTTATTACCAAACATCACGCATAATCACTATCGATATATACAATAAAACACCATTTTCCTCCTTATTGTACAAAATACCAAAGTCAACAGTCCCTTTCAATATCTTAACACCGTTTTTGCAGCCATAAGATGAAGTTATGTAGGTTGATACATATATCTAGCAATCAAACTTATTGCATATATTAAGTCTGGACAAGTAGAGGTTAAATACATTATACTCCTAACAAGCTACTTATAGAAAGTGCCATCAATTTCAATCTCTCTCTCATATTTCGAAATCTTGAACCCTAGAACTATAGGATTCAGTACTATATTACTTTTTTTCATTTGAAACCTCCTAAGCATATCCATTGCATACTCCTTTTGGCTAAAGATCTCATCATGCAATTGTTTCACTTCTAATCCCATAAAGTATCTCATTTTCCCTAAGTTTGACATATGAAACTCCTTTATCATTGAATCCTCGAACTCCCTCATCATTTCATTATCATCCCCAATATAAATTAAATCATCAATATATAGGCTTATAATCAAAAATTTACCTTGGATGTTTGTCTTGACAAAAAGTGTCTGGTCACTTGGACATTTCTCATTCCATTAAGAAATAAGCCTCAATACAACTAAAACCATGCTCGATGAGTTTGTTTTAGTCCATGTAAGGATTTTCTTAACTTATAAATTTTTTTGAGCTCATCCTTCTTTTTAAAACCTTTTGGCTGCTAGACATACACATCTTCCATCAATTCACCATGTAAGAATGCTGATTTGATATCAAGTTGATACACCTTCCCACTCTTATGAGCAATAAGAGCAATAATGATCCTAATTGTGTCCATCAAAGCTAATGGAGCAAATATTCAGAATAATCAACCCCGCACTCTTGCATATAACCTTTGCCAACCAACCGTCTCGTTAATGAGTCGCTACTAAAATATAAAAGTACATAACTCAAAGATATAAACATGATGAACCAACAATATATATATATATATATATATATATATATTGAGCCTACTACTAGAATTAAAGCCACCAAGTACATACACTTTGGTATAACTAAAAAAAAAACACAAAGTGATAGCCTATTGATCTTCATATTTAGTGTCACATTCTGAAAATGGGTACGTGAGACAAAAATGGGATAAATTTTTAAATTATATTTTAAAGAAATTCAAGAGATTTATTTAATAAAATTTAAATTCAATTCGAGATATCACTATTTAAAAACATAATTGAGCAAAAACTATTTAAATTAAAAATCACAAAATATATATATTAGAAAAGGGTTCATTTTACAACATGTCTTACCATTTTCTCCAAATACAAGATACAAAATGAATTACACAAATGAACCCAAAGTTTTCTTCTTTCTATTCATCTTTAAGTTGTGCACTGTTTTATCAAACTCTAATCTAGAGGTAAAAGGAAAACAAGGTGAGCAATACGTAGCTCATTAGGAGTCTAATCTAATATATATATTCATAACAATTGTTTATTCATCGTGCATGTTATATATTAATTTTTTTTATGAATGTAACTAATTATCATCAATATACAAGGTGGGTAGATTTCAGTTATAAAATATAAGTATACCTATAATTCCTCACTTCTTGGGTAATGAGGGAGTGTACATTCTAAGTAACCTAATGCATGCTCATACAATATAAAATATGCTATGCAATATAAATTCAATGCATGAAATATAACCTCATATGTATTGGTTTTTCAAATACCTAGGCACATGCAACTTTGAGACACATGTGGGTCCACCTTTGACCCATCTGTGATCACAACACATATGGCATACACATTGATCAAATCAACATCATATGGCCCTTGTCTATTGGTATTCGACTTCTAAATACAATGGGGGTCCAACTTTGAGGTCTGTGTTCGAGCAACAATCTGTGATCAATAGTAAGAGGAATTATAGTTGGAACACGTGTATACAATGCATATTTATAGTCCATAAAAAATAGTCTACTACAACTAGTAACTCATGGATACCATACTCCACAAGACAACATATTTATAATATTATAACTTTGCTAATAACATCATGGTATTTGGGTTTTCACTTTTATTCATAATATATGTTGCATGACATTTCATTTATAAAAATAATGCATGAATTTAAAAAGTTATTGTGAGATTCGTTACCTCAAATCCTTGACCCAAACACTCAAATATTTATCCTCAAAACGTGCTCTGAAATGCACCAAAAGCCCAAACACTTTAGAGAGAAAAAGATTTTGGAGGGAGGGAAAGTAAAGGGGGAAATGGGTGGAGCTCACCATTGGTGGTGGCAAGGTGGTAAAGGTTTTATAAATTTTCCCATTGGATCTGATTTTTTACAAGATACTTTCCTGACACATCCTTATATTGTAAAACATCATTTAGAATTCTTTTTGGATACTTTAATTATTTATATTGAATTTTTGGGGTTTTACATCTAGTAATGCTTTAAGAAGCATCATCTTCCGTGTCAATTTTCTTCGTAATCGTCTCAGGATAAACCTTCTAGTTAGAAGTGAGCACACCATGGAGGGATGCCTTTTCTTTCCAATCAAATGTGATCACACCATAGAGGGAGGCCTTCTCTTTCGAATATAGAAAAATGGTGGTAGAAAGTGTTATGTCTGGATAAACCTTCTTGATTCATCATTTTGTAGTTTCAAAATCGTGAGCCAACACGTCCAACATATCCTAAGTATAATCATCAAAATCTTTATACTTTATAGCTTCATTTACTCTAAGCAATCACCATCTCAAAATAGACAAGATTAGAAATGCACTCACCAAAAAGTAAAAAAATTACATGGATTCAACACCAATACAAAATCACAAGTACATAATTCAAAAGTACAGAAATACTTGGACTCTAACATCATGATCAATGCATATGGTAGACCACTGGACCTTGAAAACCCTACTAGGCATGTCATAGTTCAATTGCTCCCTGAAATTTGAAAATCTAAAATGGGGAGCTGACCTCGTTGAAGTCACAATTGGAGAACACAAATCAATAGGTCATAAACCTTACCATCTACAATTAGCACTAAGTATTCCAAAATACAAATACTTGAACAAAAGGCCAAAACTTACTATCTAGGCCTAAGAACTTATCACCCTCTAGTATGGCTAGTATGTGGTGTAAACCTTAGTACGTAACTCACTCAAGAAGTACAAAGCTCAAAGCACATGAAGTGTCTATACATCTTTGGTTTCTAAGACTAACTAAAACTTGTGAAGCATAGACTTCTACCTAGCATAGACTTCTATCTAATGGGTCATGATGCCTTGTCCACTATCTTCCCAAGTTGTGCCACATCATGTCCTCCTAAAGAACAGAAACTTCCAATGGGGCACTTCTACATGTCCTCCCATATCAGGTATATTCTTAAAGTGTTAAAGCACATGTCTATATGCATATAATTTATTAAACAAACTTAGATATTGGTTCTATCAGAACTTAAGGCGATCAAGACATGATCTCAACTACTAGGAAAACTCAAAGAAGTCTAGATCTTTATGCACCTGTGACACTTTTCTCCAATAAGGGATAAAAGTGCACAAGTTAGAAAATAATTACAACGAATTAAATCCTAAATGCTAAAGAGCGATGATATCTACAAGAGTAGTATCATAACCCCTATACTTTTGTAGTTCTCTCAAAATTGTGGTCATTTCATCGACAGATCTTGTAAGGATTTTAGAACCGTCATTATAGATAGAATTGTATTATTGAGATAGTCCAAAACCATCACCCAATTCAATGTGCACCTAGCCACCGACACATGAACCCAAGCTACCTACACCACAACAAGACATTCTATAAGTTGTCGAACTATAGCCGGAAAAACCATGCATGGTTAAATCATAGCCTATTAGACATTGGTCCCTCACTCCTCCACTTTGTTACCATGTCATGCAACCCATCTCGGTTCATGCCTGTTCTTCCCCAAGACTAAAAAGTCTGATTCTGTTCATCTGTCACTCTATCCTTTATCAAGCTCTTGAGTAGACTGTAGGCTTACAAGTCCACACACTTGACATCGACATAACTCCCTAACCAGAAGTCTGATTGAGAATCTATAAAAATCACCAATAATAGGACATCGTCGTAGAAATTTTGATTTCTTTAGAAAAAAAAAAGAAATTCATCATACATACAAGTAATGGCCATGTAAGAGTGGACTTTACACTACTAGTGAGGTTTAAAAAATAATGAATCCAGGTGATTATAGAATGGAAAAATAGACCTTTTAGCCCATGTATCTAGACCTAGCAAGTTTGGGGGGCAGATGTTGGGTGTAAAATAATTCATGCCACATGGCATAATATAAGAGGTCATAAAGTAACTTATAGGCCAGTCCAATTAGCCTTGAGTCAGTAGATAAACATCAATATCAGTTAATATATAACATGATAAATGATCAACATCCAAACTCTTAATTGTTTGACAATGTCATAATTTGGTAGATAAAGCTTCGCCATTTAAAGATAAATTTATCATTATGAGTAAGGGTCATCAACAAGTATATTTCCTCCTATAAATTCACCACAAATCATCATTAACATAACTTCTTTGATCACCACACATGAAGTGTGTGCAATGAATATGTAAGTATACGCATCATAAAAAATAATATAAAGATAAGAAAAGATCGTTACCATGGAGATTATTTTATTAGAAACTAATTTTTAAAACTAGAAAAAATAAAAATCATTTTTTTTGGTGTTTTTATATTTTATGGAAACAAAATTAAAATAACCAAAAGTAAATAACAATAATTAATTAAATCAGATTTTGTGACTAAAAAGATTTATGAGAAAATATCTAGGAATACTTAATCTCCCAATTTTCTAAACATATGAATCGCTAAAATCCTCCCAATATAATATCAATTAATTACATGATCAATTGAATCTAATTTAGCATGTATTCCTCTCTCAAGTAAACTACACACCATATAGTAATTAATTTAATCACACTTTCATGCCAATTAAATTGCATACTACTCATTAAGTTCATCAATAATGGATCACATACATAAGAATCATACATCTGTGCCTGAAAACTATGCATGTTATTTAATCAAGACAAATAATTAAATAATTCTCTCAAATATATTTAATTGTCTCTATAGATAAATTGTTGGCCAAAATATTAATAGCATAAAAATCAGATTAAATAATATAATTAAATTATAATTATAATTGGGGTAAAATTTTAAATCAACACATGGTGAAAATTAGGTTCATAAGATCCCTAGATTAATAAATTAAATATATATAATTATGTTCATAAAGCTCATATTTTTCATAAAGAAAGACATAAAATTGATAAAGAAAAGAGTAGAAAAAGAAATACAATCAATCTCTTGAATTGTAGAATTAATTTCTTTTTGAATCTCCACCAAAATTGTGTCACTTTTTCAATTTTTTTTGTATTTTTCTCTCCCTTTAGCTCTAAAAAATGACCAAAATTATGCTAATGGAGGCACTTAGGGTTTATGGAGTGATTAAAGGCTTAAATACTGCTCAAGTATGATCTGGACCATCAAATCAGCTTTAGATTAAGGGCTAAGATTAAAACAAGCAAAATTGTTAGCACTAACCAATCATAGAGCGACACGTGGCACCAGAAATTTATTGGGCGAATCATAGCGCGATGCATGGTAGGGGAGATTGGTCAAAGTGAACCCTCACTGAGTCAACAACTTGCAACATGATGTGATTTGCAGAAACAGATGATATATCGACACGTGGTGACGTGTTTTGACCAAGCCCAAACTCGAATTGAACGTCGTGTTGACACGTGGCATATACTTCGTCCTCTTCACACGCGACGTATCGTGATTTGATCTTCGTGCTTGCATGGCATCTACATGGCTTGTCTAGTCAGCTCCTCTACTTGCATGACAAGCCACGTGGTAGGTTTTGATTGGCCTTGCATTAAAAATTCATAAAATAATCCATAACAATTCTAGAAAAATTCAAAAAAATCTCAAAATTATATTTTCACCCCTTTTTACTAAAAATTTTATATATAATATTTTTGGTCATAAAAATACTATTTATTGAATAAAATAAGTAAATATTAAGTAAAAAAAATACCCTAATGACTCTACTTTTATAGAGTCATCACACCTCCAAACTTAACTCTTTGCTTGTCCTCAAATAAAGCCATGTATAACTAAATAAAATAACTTGGGTAGTATATTCATAAATATACTTCTATTAATACATGCATATTTCATGAAAAATTATCCCTCTTAAAAGTCATACAATTTTACGATAAAGAAGTTCACATATTCATCAATCAACGTTCTATCAATACAAAGATATGCAAGATTTTTAAAAAATTGATTCGTGTGTGTGTGTTGCACATGATATCATCTAATGCACTCATGAAATCAACCTATATGAGCATTCTTATCAATTCAATTTTAGAACAAGTCTCATAAGTCTATTTTTTACATCTCTCTTCATTAATATAAATACCTACTTAGCTCAAGATCAATAAGGATTTTACATGGTTGTAATGTAAAACTTAGGTGAGGGATCGTTAAATGAAGACATTTAAGCTCTTTTTACACCTTAGTTTTTTTCTTTTTATTATGCATTTTTTAACTATAATTGAGTTTTTACTTGATATTTTAATGCACTTTCTTTTGTTATTCTTTTCATTTTTTTTCACATATTTTTTTTGTAATTTCACGACACTTGCAAAACTTATTTTCAATTATATTTTTTTTAGAAGAATAATTATATTGTGAATTTTTCCTCTTCTAACTCTCTCTCTTTAAATATTTCTATGCATTACAAGGACAGTAGAGACACTAATCTTTTCCTTTTTCTCAATGCTTACTTCAGTATCAAAGGATAAAAGGCCGCCACACGTGATACAAAGTTCTAAGATATGTTTTATGTACACAAGAAGCAAAAATACGTCCAATTATCAATGTTAAGAAAATCAACATCAGCGTACACCTAAAGTCATTAGGTATTTTATTCTCAAATCAACTATATATTAGTGAGGTAAGAATTTGTCTACGTTAGAATTCAATTGACATGACGGGGGCTCCGCCACGTTTTGTTTTTTGATTTATTTTTATTGACACCACGTTTTGAATTTGAGCACCGTGATTGCCACTTTGTTGGGTTAATGTTTTGTAGAACTTGTTGACACCAACCATTAATAATAATAATAATAATAATAATAATAATAATAATAATAATAATAATAATAATAATGATAATAATAATAATAATAATGATAATAATGATAATAATAATAATGATAATAATAATAATAATGATAATAATAATAATAATAATAATAATAATGATGATGTAAACAATTAACTAATAAGTGGGACATGCAACTGATGCTACGTCTTACATGGATAGCGTAAGTTCTATACCGAATCAACTTTAAATCATTAAAATTTGATTTTTTTCAAAAACTGACTTTACATATCAACTTAAATACCCCTTTTATAGTAGTGAATAATCCATAATTTTAATAAATTTTTACAATATTTATGTAAAAAATCACTATCTTAAAAAATATATAGATAATATATTTCAAATGATGAGAGATTATAAATTAATTATTAATGATAAATAGACAATTATATGAGTAAGATAAATTTTTAAGAGATGAACTTACACAATTTTTTCTATCCTTTATATCTCTCATTTATATCTGCTCCCTTTTGTGAGATTGACCTATATATACTCTAACACCAACCTATAATTCCTCTCAAACAATAGCACGCATGTGGCAAAGTCTCCATTCTATTAATATGATTTGGAAATTAATGTTAGTTATCCTAAATATCTAACCACATATAAATGAAGGCGTGGACATAAAACAAGAGAGGAATCAATGCGAACAATACTTATTGATCTCATGTCATAGAACTATGTATTTCAGACAGGTGTAATTCTGTTTAAAGAAAATCATTTACTCTTAACAACACTCTTATTTTTTCACTTATATAATTTTTCATATAATACTTATAAATTTTATTTTTTCATTAAACATTTTCACGTTGTTAAGAAAAAATAATATATAAAAAATATAGTTTACATGTATAACTTAAAAATGATAAAAATAAAAATGAAAGTAATTGAGAGTATTATTATTACCATTAAACTTTAATTCATGTTTTAAATAAAAAAATAAAATCTCACAACTTGTGTGACTTATTAATAGCATACACATTACTTGGAAAAAAAATTCATATCCTTAGCTGTTTCTTTTTCTTCATTCTAGAAAGTTGCTATCCAGGATGGCAAGACAAGAAATAATGAGTGTTCAGTGTTCACGTCTTGAAGCAACTTTTTCCACTAGGGATGAGACTTTCATTTCATCCATAATCCTGTCTTCTAGAAACTAGGCATGCCGAGTTTTTATTATTTATTTTTTAGTCTTGTTTATTCTTAATTTCTTTATTCCAGGACTTCGTGTGAGAGGAGGATTAAATGAGGACGCAAAGGCAGAAATATTAATAATAATAATAGTTATTATTATTATTATTATTATTATTATTACTAGTATTATTTTATTAGGCATCTAAAACATTTAAGTGGGAAAAACATATTTTTTGTATTTTTGACACTAAAGTGCGAATTTTTTTTTTTAAATCATTGTCTCCACTACTTATAATTTGTGGTTGTTTGGATGTATAGAATGACCTTGTCAATTGACAACCCGAGCCATAACAACAACTCAAGACAAGACACCAACTTGAGCCAAGATGACAACTTGAGCTGGACGACAACTCGAGCTCGAGGGATAGTTATACCCTTTATTGTATATAAGGGGTCGCCCCTCGACTGAGCCTTAGGTGGTCGACCCTTATTCATAAGTGTACTTTTATTTAATTTTATGTCATTTTTGACGTATTCTTATATATACATTTTATGTAATCGATACCTGTACATGTAAAGCCTTATAAATATGTGGATACCTCAAGGAATCTACACATTACATCATTTGCTCTAGCTTCTCTCTAAGATCTCTCTCTAGAATTTAGACAATCTTAACATTTTGGCGCCCATCGTGGGGCTCATATTTTGAGGTTAGGCTTAAGCTTCTGATCCTATATTTCACAAGATTCACCCCAAGCTTTGAGAGAAATTTGGGAAATCAAACGTATTCCCCGCATAATATATACTTAAAACATACGATCACCTGTTCTATAACACCATGGTAGGAACCCGTGCTGAAGGGTGGTTAGGGCTATCTAACAAATAAGTAGCAACAACACAGGGGAACACTTCACCAATGCATAACGAAACTAGAGAAGAGGCTAGCATTCATTAGTAGTTAGCTCGCTAACTTCTTAAGTTAAGGAGAAAACTTTAGGAGACAAGGAGAGAAAACATATCATTGCGATCCCAGTCAAAAGAAGGGGCTTTTGATGATCGAACCACCTAACCGATTGATAAGAACCTACTAGAGTGCGTCTTATTAGAACCTACCCAGGCTGAGGAGGAGGTTGAAGGGAACCCCCTTTCTAGTTCGGTGAGATCTAGTGACGAATAGTTGATTTAGGAAAGAAAAAAACTAAGAGGCTTGGTTTTAAGCATTGGAAGAGTCCATTAAAAAACAAGACCAAGGAAAGAGGCCAACAAGAGGTAAGTGAAAGGAAAGGCCCCTTATGATGTAGATAGGGATTATGAGTACTTATGTGTGTCCACATTTGCTAACGAGATAGAAAACAATAAGCCACTGGCTAAGTATAATGCCTCAATTATTTTGGAAACAAAGATCCTGTGACTAATGTACAACACTTCAAAACAGCCAAGCCTTGTATGAGCCTAACTCAGGAGAAGAGAGATTCAATGATGTGTAAGTTTTTTGTTGTCACCCTCTTAGAAGGTGCATAGAAGTGGTTCAAAAACTTGGCATCTCACTCAATCAAATCATTTTCACAATTCGCCAGACAATTCATCACAAATTATATATGCAACAAGCTCATAAGAAAAGAATCACATCAACTCTTCTCAATCGTTCAAGAAAAGGGTGACTCCACAGAGGGATACATGAAATGGTTCAGGGAGGAGAAGCTGGAATCTTCGATTGTCTCAATTCTATTGCTATAGAAGCCTTCAGGTAAGGTTTCTTAAAGAACTCTGATCTACTGTAGAACTTACTAAAATAGTTCCCCGTACTCTGGAGGAAGCGTACGAAACGGCTAGAAAGTTTGTCAATATTAAGAGGGAGTTAAGTCTCGTTAAAGTCCATCAAACTAAAATAGATGTGGTACCAGATAAATAGAAGAGGAGTATAAGCCCAGACAATATACATCAAAACAATAAAAGAAAATGCTTCGTACTGAATAATATGAGAGGTAGGAAATGGATAAAGGATAGAGGACATTGGGGGAGGTCATTCTCTCCTTTTAAAGGGCCTCTTTTGAGAGTAGATTTGGCTCAGGATGTACTAAGGATGGAGAAGGAGCCTAATTTCAGGTGGCCTTCGAAGATGAAATCCCCACTCAGAGAAACATCTAAGTGGTTTTCTTTTCATAAAGATGTGGGTCACAAAACAAGAGATTGTAGACACCTCTAAAAAGAAATATAGGAGTTGTTAGCAAAGGGATATCTGAAAGGACCTTGTTGTAGGCAATGAAAAACGAGGAAACTATCAAAATAAGTGAAAGGCACCAAAACCAGTGAACCCCTTGAACAGTGTAAGAGAGCAAAAAAATGAGCCAAATATTATAACTATACACACCATACATGGAGAACCTAGGATCAATGGGATCTCAAATAACTCACACAAAAGGTTTACAAGAGAGCTACGTAATGCCTCCTATGTATATGCCTTAAGTAAGGTGATACCTGCTACGAAGATCATTTTCAACGAAAAGGATAAGACCTTGTCCCTTCACAAAGATCCTTTAGTCATTAACTTGAGGATAAGATCTTGTGATGTCTACCAAATAATGATCAACACAGGATGCTTAATGGATCTCCTTTTTCTAACCACTGTCAAGGATCTAGGAGTGAAGGAATTTGATATTGTTAATGTAGAGCTCCTACTAGTAGGGTTCAACAATAGAAACACATATGCAATAGGAACAATGGTGCTACCAGTCATGGGAAAAAGGAATGATTGTAATGGATACATAAAATGAGGACAATTCCATCCACTTTTTATCAGGTAATCAAATTCCCTACTAACGAGGGTCCAAGTGGGATAAGAGTAGACCAAGAAAAAGCCAAAAGTTGCTACAATGCTACCATAAGAAAGGTTGGCCATAAGTAGCAATCATAGAAGGGTCTCCCTTAAAAAGGGTCAAGGGGAAAAAGACTGGCAAGGTCCGTCTATCTTAATAAGGTAAGGGACTTCCCAATAGGAGATCAGGGTGGGAGCCACCCCTTAAAGATGGGAAAGGATTTGAAAATAGATATAGAGAAGCAACTCTCTCAATTCCTCAAGACAATTTTGGATATCTTTGCATGGATCCGACAAACATGCCTGGGATTGACGCAGAAGTCATAACGTACCAACTAAATGCCAATCCAGGTACTAGACCTATTCAACAAAGAAAAATGAAATTCCCAAGGGAAAATAATGATGTGTTTAAGCATCAAGTTGCTGCCCTTAGAAAGGCTGGAGTTATAAGGGAAGTTAGCTAATCCTCATGGTTATCAAATGTGATGCTTGTAAAGAATGCATGCAATTCATCCCATATGTGTATAGCCTTCACATATCTAAATGAAGCATGTCACAAAGGTTGCTTCCCTTTTTTCCATTATTGATCAATTGGTAGACATTTCTGTCGGGTTTGGGCTGATGAGTTTTTATGATGCATACTTTGGTTTACCACCAAATTAGAATGCACTTTGAGGATGAGGAGAAAATGTATTTCATCATAGAGGAAAGGTCCTTATGTTATACTAGGATGTTGTTTGGATTAAAAAATGTAGGCGTCACATATCAACGTCTCATTAACAAAATGTTTGAAGATCAGTTAGGGAAAAACATAGAGGAATATGTAGACAACATGGCAGTAAAATCAACCTAACCCTTGGACCACGTCAAAGACCTAGATGAGGTGTTTTTGGTAATCCGAAGGTATGACATGAGACTTAACCCCAAGAAATGTATCTTTGGTGTTGTTATAGGAAAATTCCTAGGATATCTTGTATCGCCCAGAGAGATTGAGGCCAACCCAAACAAGATACAAAAAGATATGTAATTGAATGAAAGAATAGTGGCATTGAACACATTTTTTTTCTAAATGCATGGAAAAATGTATGCCTTTCTTTAAAATGATGAGAAAAAAACACATCAATCTTTTGGAACGAGGACTATGATAGAGCCTTTGAGGAAATTAAAAGATACTTGCTCAACCCACATGTCTTGGTCAGCCCCTTCCCAGGGGAGATTCTTTATTGTATTTGGTTGTGGCACCCCAAACATGTAACGTTGTGCTCTTAGCCAAAAGAGACAAGATCCAGTACCCTATTTATTACATCAGTCAAATCCTAATAGATGCCCAAAGAAAATATTCAACCATGGAAACTCGGACATTACTTTGGCTTACACACAATTGTGGTATTCACCCTTATCCACTCAAAATTGTTTTGATGTGGCTAGAGGTGGCAACAAGGTTGGCACAAATCGCCATAGATTTGGGAGAATATGATATTAAATATATTGATAGAACAACCATAAAAGGGCAAGTTGTGGCCGAGTTTATGGTAGATTTCAGTGAAATACGGAAGGTCATCAATGATGAGGAGGAGTAAGAAGTGTGTAAGGTTGACCAAAAAGATAGTGCTTCTTGGAAAGTGTTTGTAGACAGAGCACACAAATTCAATGATTCCAGATTGAGGATGGTCATAGTAGATCATGACAAAAACGTTTTTTTGTGTATACAATGATACTTGATTTCTAGGAAACTAACAATGTCATCGAATATGAAGTAGCCATATTTGGGATTATGACCTCAAAGAAACTAGGGGAAGATAAAATCACCTTTCATAGTGACTCCAGGCTAGTGGTCAACTTGTTCTTGGGAACATTCATTGCTAGAGATGGAAAAATGAAGGGGTATCAGGAATGGTTAAAACGAGAATCTTCCAAATTTTCCAAGTTTAAGATCAAGTAAATAGCCCAAAATGAGAATGGTCATGCTGGCTTTCTTGCATGAAACCAACCTCAATAGAGTAGTTTCAGTTACGATATTAGTAGAGGCTAGCTTAGAAGAAGTTGAAAGGGTAGTGGGTTGTATGGATATGATGAGTGCTCAAAAAACACTAAAATTTCCATGATTTTATGCACATTAATTGATTAAAAATATATATATATATATTTATATGATTTTATCATATATTTATATAAATTTGTCTTTTCAGAATCACGGGTATTTTTATTGTTTATCAGGTATTTTTACTTAAAAACGTAACTTAAAGATTTAAAAAGAAATACTGGAGGCAATATATCACAAATATATTCATAAAATAAATAAGGAAAAGTCAACAAATATGGAAAAATTGGACAAAATGGGTCAAAAAGGTAAAAAAATGTCAAAAAGGAGGAAATCGTGCACGCAGCCGCCCAACTGCGCAGGTCACCGTGCACAGCATGCCTGCGCCCAATCTACGCCCATCTACACGCGTTGCCGCTCCCACACCAACATGATGTCATCATTCGCTACTCCGCGTTTTCTCCATTTTTAATCATTTTTTTTACCTATTTTTTCTTCCCATCCTTACCTATAAATACCCCAATTCTCTTCATAACTAAACACACCAAAACACATATTCTCTTCTCTTTCTTTCTCTCATTTCTTAGTTTTTAAGTTTTTCTTAGTTTTTAGCTTTTCTTAGTTATGTTTTTGTAATTTATTTGCTTTTCGATTCAATAAATGGGAGTGTAAATTCCGTTTGGAGGTTTTCCAACAACGAGAATAGCAACAAAGTACTGTAACGATTTTATTTTCTTTACAATTATTTTATATGCTTTATTATTACATGTTATATTTAATTTGTGTGTGATTAAATTTAACTTTGCTGGCTGTTTGTAAACATGATATAATAATAACGTTGTTATGCTTGCAAAATATTAAATAGGTAAAAATCTCTAAAATGAATTGATTTTATTTTTATTCAAGATTTTATATTGAGAATGTTAGAGAGAAATATATTATTTTTCATTACAAACTTAAATCTGAAAATTAGATTTTAAGGTTTAGTTATCCGGTCTCATTTAAAGTAGTGTTCTTTTATTTGTAGGTACAATCGCACGGTAGTTAGAGTGAAGTTCTATTTCAAATTTTTTTATAAGAATTATTATCTGAAAATGTATTGACAACATGTTTTCAAAGTAGTTTTAAAACTTGAAAGTTAGTACTCGGATAATTAAATTCTTAGGTTTAATTTGGACACATTGAATAAAGTTTAAACTGTCTAACCCCACCAAAGGTGGCATTTAAATGGCAATAAATATCAATTTATATCTTTAATAACCTAAATAATACGAGCAAGCATAATTACTTAGTTATTATATCCATAAATACTCCACTATTATAAATGATAAAATTTGCATAAATATTTATTTAATCTGTATATATGTTTATTAGATTAGAAACGCAAAAACCAAAATATCGTGACAGGATGTTTAGGATTTAATTTCGTTTTTAAAAGTTTGAATAATAAATTAAAAACCACATATATTACTTCCTTAGATCGACCTTAGGAGTATATTTATCATTTTCTATGAAATGATTCGTGCACTTGCGAGAGTTTTATAAATATAAAACCAAAGTATTGGTAGAATAGGCGATAACGGTTCTACTAATCAAGTTTTTGGTGTCGTTGTCGGGAAAAGAATAGCGTTTTTAAATTATTTATCAAAATTTTAAAAACTTTTTGTGATTTAAATAATTGTGATTTTTTTGAGTAAAAAAAAACAAAACTTATCGTTCATGAATAGTAAAAAAAACAAAAAATTAATAAAATTAAAATAATTTTTTTTTCATTAAAAAAAACTTAAATATTAAAAAAAAATTCAAATTTCATAAGAAATAAAAAAAAATTAAAAATTTTAAATTAAAAAAAAATAATTATAACGTGATTAATAAATTATTTTTGAAATTTAAAGTATGAAGTAAAAAAAATAATAATAAAAAACAACTTACCGTTCATAAATAGTAAAATAATATTAATAATAATAATAAAACAAAACAAAAAATTAACAAAAATGGAAATAATGTTTTTTTCTCATTTAAAAAAAACAAAAAAAAAAGGTTTTCAAATTTTAAATTTCATAATAAAAATTAAAAAATAAAAATTAAATTAAAAAAATAAAAATAAATAATAGCGTAAATATTAAAATAATTTTGAAATATGAAAATTGAGGTAAAAACAATATTTAAAAAATTTTAAATAAAAAAACGTTAATAAATTTTTAAATAAAAATAAATATAAATTAAAAAAAAGAGAATGAAATAATATTTTTTTATATAATTATTTAAAAAAAACATAAAAACAATTTAAAAACAAATAAACAAATTTAAACTTTATTTTATTTAAATAAATAAATAAAGAAATTAAAAAAATAATAAAATTAAAAAAAATAAATAAAAATTAAAAATTTAATTTTTAATTTTCATTTAATATTAAGTTTTTTTTATTTTAAATGTTAATTTTAATTTTTTTTAAAATAAAAAAAATAAAAAAATGAATAAAAAATTTTCAATTTTTATTTTTACTTTTCTTTTTTTTTCAATTTTTTCTTTTTTCTTTTTGTTTAATTTTTGATTTAAACTTTTTTCCTTTTATTTTTATTTTTTATTGTTATTATTTTACCTTTATCAATTTTATTTTATTTTTTCTTTATTTTTGGTTTAATTTTTAATTTAATTTTTTATTGAACTTAATTAACTTAGGTTTTTACTAATTTAATTTTCTTTTAACTTAATTAATTTTGTTTTTTTACTAACGTAATTAACTTAGATAAACTAAATTATTATTAACTTAATTAACTTAAATTTTAATTAACTTAATTTAATAGAATGAAAAGTAAAAATATAAGGAAGTTCTGTCTAGGAGACTAATTCTTGGAAGCCTTTTTGCCACTAGCCTTTATTGGGAACGTTGTTCTGTCTAGGAGGATGGTTTTAAGGTGCATTTGCACCACCATTCTTTCTTGGAAGCACTCTTGGTTAATAGTGATTATGTTATTTTAACTTAAAAAAAATTGTGAAACTATCTCTAAAATTTTAAAGTTTTAATTACAATCTAAAGAGTTAGTTGCTTTGTTTGATCTAGATACAATTGTGTTTTGATGCCTTAATTATTTGATTTGCACATAAATGTGGGTTGTCTAAAACCCTAAAGCATGCCTCTAGTTTTAAGTATAGAAAAATTTGAAAATCAATAGGGCATGACTGAAAAGGTATAGGTAGACAAACTTGTCTTACCTGTAGGTTTGATTAACTTAGGTTTTTTATTTGTTTTATTTATTTAATTTCTATTGTTTATTTTAGTTTAATTACATGTGAATAATTTTTAAATTATTAAAACTAAAAATATTTGTTGAGATATTAGAAGTTCACAACAATTTGTCTGTGTGCACTTTAATGATCATGATGGATGCACCTGCATTTCTCCATCACTACTTGCACCATTCTCAGGAAATAGGTAATATTTAAAAAAAAACAAATAATAATATTTTTTTTTATTTTATGTTCACATTTTTCATTTTATTGTGTTTGTTTTAATTTTCTTTGTGTGATTTAGTAATTTTTGTAATTTTAGAATTAGTTTAAAAAAAATATTCTCACAAAAATTTATCATTTCTTTAAATCAAATTTAAGAAAAGAGTTAAGTCTTTTGTACTATTGGATTAATTTTTGAAAATATATCATGAAATATTTTGTAATTGTTTTTGGTAATTAGTTAGTTTTTGTCATAACTAGTATTTATTGATAAGATGTGGAAATTGTATTAAACCCACAATCGGTGTTTATGAAATTTTTTTAGTGGAGACTACCTTTGTGAGATATAATTTGAGCCTAATTTCTCTTATTCAGAGTGAAATATATATTTTTTCTACTCCAAACACATTTCTTATTTCTTCAAATTTTTAGATGATCTCTATAGGTATTAGCATTGAATGTATGAATTTTTTCTCATCTTAATAAAGTATCATATATATTTTTTTATTATTTTTGTTTAGATTAGATGATTTGAGTAGAAATTGATAGTATATGCTTATATCTCATTTATGCATGACTGCTACAAAAACAAAAAAAAGGACATATTTGGGGTTACCTAAACCAAGATCAAACAGAAAAGCCACAAAATTAACCACTCACCAAAATCCTAAAAAATGTACAATCTGTACACGGGTTGACTCTCTATAAGTATTAGCATTGAATGTATGAATTTTTTTTCTCATCTTAATAGTGTCGTGTATTTTTTATTATTATTTTTTGCTTAGATTAAATGATTTGAGTAGAAATTGATAGTATATGCTTTTATCTCGTTCATGCATAAGTGCTACAAAAAAAAAGAGATATATCTGGGGTTACCTAAACCAAATCAAACAGAAAAGCCACAAAATTAACCACTCACCAAAATCCTAAAAAAATGTACAATCTGTACATGAGTTGACTCTCTAAAAAATGATATATATTGAAAAATATCTTCAGAAAAATGTAGAGTGATAAAAAATATATAGTATAATCTACATATTATGACCCGCATTGCCTACAAAATTGTGAGTAAAGGGTAATTACAAAAGAAAGATATAGGAAGTAATTCTCTAAAAAGTCATTGCACTTTCTTCATTTGTAAAAGGCATATATCTTGAAAGTTTTTCTTAATAAGTTTGATTTATGAATGAAAATAATTTTTATATATGATATCTTTATAATTTATACATTTGATTCCATCCATGAGATTAACGTCAAAATAACACTTTGAGCCTTTATTCTTTATACATATGCGAACATATAAGATTAGTATGAGTGTTTGAACCCATAGGATTCAGTGTTTTGAGAGTATTGACTTGTGAGAAATAGAGTCGAAGCGAATTCGGATTCATGACACTGAAATTGGGTGAAATTAAATTTATACATTTTTGATATGAAATATGAAAATGATTTTCAACTAATTATTATAATAAATCATGATTGTTTAAAGAGATTAAAATAACTTATGCTTGAGATTTTAATTATGATTTTAAAGGAGATTAAAAAGTATGAGACATTTTTGTGATATGTTGTTTTCTTTTATTCTTAAAAGTTAATTTTTGATTTTGTTGTAATTTTAGTTTTTAAGTTGATTGTTTTTATTATTTCTTTTAATTTTTACATTTAGTTCAATGTTTTTGGGTATCATTACTGAAAACCCTCACGAGACTCAAACTCGTCCACTAGGGCAACCTAGGGGTTTAAAGGCTTGTTTCATAGGCTAAATGCAACCGTGTCAATCGACGGAAGTGATTTAGGATAGTTTAACTTTTAGTTTTTATTGCTTCTCTTGCTAAGGGACTGGCAAGAAGCTGGTTGGGGGTTGTGATGAGTGCTCAAAAGAACTAAAATTACCATGATAAAGGGAGCTGCACTAATGTTGCTAGTACCTTATTGGTAGAAAAGTTAAATTTAAAGTGGTAGAAGCATCACAAACAGTACAAGCTACCATGGTTAAATGATTGTGGAAAAGTGGAGGTCAACAAACAAGTTTGGGTTCCCTTTTCAATTGAAAAATAGGAACATAAGGTTCTTTGTGATGTGGCACTGATGTATGCTGGTCATGTAATGCTAGGCCGACCGTGGCAATTTGATAGCAGACTGTCGTATGATGGGTACAAAAATCGCTTTTCTTTAGAAATGAACAACCGAAAAGTTGTATTGTCCCCTCTCAAATCGTTGCAAGCTCATAAGGACAAAATTAGGATATCAGGAGAGTACAAAATGTAGGAAAAAAAGTGTGAGCAGGGGGGAAATAAAAAGAGAGCAAGTGAGATTAAAAGGAAAAATGTAGAGAAAAGTGAGCAAAAATGAGAGAAAAGTGAGTAAAAATGAGAAAAAATGAGCAAAAAAGAGTGAAAAGTGAGTAAAAAGAAGAGAAAAATAAAATAATGAGTACATTTGCTGAAAAACAAGAGATTAATAGTGCAATGATGACAAGGAAATAAGTGCTTGTACTTATGTATAAGGATGTTTATCTTTCTACTAATGATCTTAACGCATCTTTGACTAGTGTCATTGTATCTTTATTGTAGTATTTTAAGGATCAACTTTCTGAAGAGATTCCTGATGGATTGCCTCCTTTGAGAGAAATTGAGCATCAAATAGGCTTCACAAATTGATCTGTTATATCAAATTGACCTGCTTATAGAGCTAAGATTCAAGGACGAATCTCTTCGAAGAGGAGAGGAATAATGGAGATTGAGGTGCTTATCAAGTTGATGTTTCCAAATATTCTCAAGATCATTTGAAAGAAATTGGTTCTCTAATGACTAGGGATAGATGTGTAAAATCAAGTTGAGTGCAGGGATTAATTTAGGAATCAATTTTTATTTTAATTAATTTTAGGCCTTTTATGTTTTATTTATGATATTTAGGAATACATTTTTGTTTTAGTTAATTTTGGGCCTTTTATGTTTTATTTCTCACAGCGACTTAAATACATCTTTTTGTAGTAGTGAAGTCTTTTTAGTTTTTTTATTTTTGATGATAGATTAGGCCCAATCCAAAACTAAATAGGTCCATTTGGCATTTTTAATAAATGGGTTGTTATAAAAATGCTGCAATTATGTAATTTGGAGGCATAACAAATATCATTAATGAAAAGTATATTTTAGAAAGATTTTTCTTTACCTTCTTGTATTCCTAATTGAATGCTTGAATTTGACTTACTAAAGGAAGTGATCATCCTTCATGGCGTCTCAAGATTGGGGTTTTAAGGACTTTGTTTCCTTAGGGTTCTAATATGATAATCTTTAACACATTCTTAGCAAATCAATCACTCATATTCCTTTAAGTTGGTGGGTTCCTAGGATTGTTCGCCTAGAGAGTCTGCATTAGAAGCATTGAAAGGATAAGGGATAGCACAAGTTGGTTATATGAATATCTATAGAGTGATCCACTTCAATAAATGATTCCTTCAAAAAAGCCTCATACTATTATAGACCACGGGCTGATCACCTCGTTTAAGAACCAGGTAGATCGCCTTAGTACTTGCAAACATCACAAGCTAACCACCTTGATTAAGAACCAGGTTGGCGTTCTGATAATGAAAGGAGAGTTAAGCACCTCAGTCAGGAACTAGGTAGAGCTCTATCTTCTACTATTATAGGCCATAGGTTGATCACCTCCGTTAAGTACCAGGTAGATCGCCCTAGCACTTGCAAACATAACGAATTGACCACCTTTGTCAAGAACAAGGTTGACACTCTGATAATGAAAGAAGAGTTGAGCACCTCGGTCAAGAACCAGGTAGAGCTCTCTCTCCTACTGTTATAGATGATGAATGAAATCAGAGACAATACCGATTTCATAAATATTTATCCATTTCAAATTTTATTAATTCTCGTAAGTGTACGAATCATTTATAGAAATGATAAGTATACTCTCAAGGTCAATTCAAGGAAGTAATATTGTGTGTTTTTAAATATTATTCAAATTATAAAAATAAAAATAAATCTAAACATTCTATCATAATGGTTTGGTTTTTGAAAAAACCGATTTAATGCATAAAGATAAAGATAGACATGGATTTAACAAATACTCATGCAATTTAAAACAATAAACAATGGAGAATAATAGATATAATAATTCAGTCATTATGCTTACTCATATTATTTAAGTTATTAAAGAAATAAATTTATATTTATTGATTTCTCTTTTTGGTATGAAAGTATCCTTAGTCGGGGTCCAAATTCTTTTGTTTAATATTAATTAACTAATATCATTATACGTGACCTATTAAATTTTTATATCATAAGTTACCTCTAATACTAATTGTTGGTTTTGAAAATTCATTTTGGATAAAAAATCTGATTTTTATTAACAAAAATTGCAAAACAATTGGAATTGAGCAATCAAAATTTAACCAATAAAGATATTATGATATTAATAATTTAATTATAATAAAGTAGAATAACAAACATATATTTGTAGCGTGTGAACAAATAGTTAGAACCTTCAAGCTTTAAAGTCTTGTCTCCTAATGAACAAGGACAAGATTAGTAGAATTTCAAATTCCAAGTTGATTAAAAACCTCATTCTATTTCTCTAGCTAGAACTCCCTATACATGACTAGTATATTGTTGAAGAATAATTTTTTTAGCAAGAATACCATTTTGAAATTCTATGGCTCTTGGTTGAATGTTGTTCTTAAGAAATTCTCTCAATTGAGTACTAGAAAAATTCTCTAATTTTTCTTAAGTTAGAGTGAATGGGAGAGGATAATTAAATAGTCTCAAACTTAGTTAAGAGTAGGTTTGAAACACTGCTCCTAATTGTACTCCCATGAGGAATCCTTTAGACAATCAAACTGTATGAGCTAATGAGAATCACATTACCATCATCTTAACCCCTTCCATGCCCCACAAGGAGTGAGTGTGGATTCTTACTCCTTGTAGTGTGCTACAATTTAATTCCAAATTAAATGGTATAATTATTTAAAAATCAAATCTCATTTTATAATTACAAAAATACCCTTCTTGTCCTACAAGTATTTAAATGACTACTAAATATTTAAAATTAACATTTTGATATTTTAATTAATTTAAATAAATATTTGGTCTAACTAAATATTATTTAATTAATTGATTTGATTAATTTGGTTATGCCAAAATACCATTTTATCCTTACATATTTATTTTAAATTTATGACAATCATAAATTATCCCAATAAATAAATATGCATTTTAATCTTATGAAATAATTAATTTCAAATTAATCATTCATTCATCTTGGAAGCAGTATCATTTAGTCGTTTTATGGAGCAAATAATGAACGAAATTGGGGATAATATCGATTTCATAAGTACTTATCCATTTTAAATTTTATTAATTCTTGTAAGTGTACGAATCATTTATAGAAATGATAAGTATACTCTTAAAGTCGATTCAAGGAAGTAATATTGTGTTGTTTTTAAATATTTTCAAATTTTAAAAACAAAATTAAACCTAAACATTCTATTACCATGATTTGGTTTTGAAAAAAACTAACCTAATGCATAAAGATAAAGATAGACATGGATTTAACAAATACTCATGCATTAATACATTCATAAATAGTGTAGAATAATAGATATAATAATTCAGTAACTATACTTGCTCATATTATTTAGGTTATTAAATATATAAATTAATATTTATTGATTTTATCTTTTTGGTATGAAAGTATCGTTAGGTGTGGCCCAAATGTTTTTGTTTATCATTAATGAACTAATATTCTTAGGCGGGGCCTCTTAATTAATTAAGTATTAAATTACATTTTTATTTCTAAGAAAATAGAAACCATCTAATTATAGCTTTAAGTAGAGTCAATTAATTAGACTTTATTCAAGATATCCAAATTAAACTTAAAGAATATAACTATCTGAAAAATAACTTTCACGTTTTAAAACTATTTAAGAAAATATGTTGTCAATATATCTTCAAATAATATTTTTTTCTAAAAAAACATTTGAAATAGAGTTCACTCTAAATATCCATATAATTAAATCTAAAATAAAAGAGTATTACTCTAAATTAAGTGCAATTAATTAAATCTTAATTTTTTCTCTTATATTAAGTTTTTTTATTAAGAGTAATGTACTCCTTCAAATAACATTCTTTATAAAAATCTTAAATAAAAATAAAATGAGTTTATTTTAAGAAATTGTTTTACCTATTTAATATTTTGCAAACATAATAATGTTATTATTATATCATATTTATTATCAGTCATACATGTTATAATTGATCACAGACAAATCAAGAATAACACAAAAGAAGCAACTCAAATATATGGACTCTTAAAGAAATATAATTAATACCTTAACAATATCCTTACAAAACTTTGAAGAGTTAATTTTAAAATTGCACTCAAAAATTTGTTGAATCGAAAACTAGAATTACTAAAATATAAACATTTTTTTCCTCAAAATCGAGGGAAGAACTAAATAAATTATAAAAGTTAAAAATATAAAAATCTATAGAAAAAGGGGAGAGAAAGTTGTTGAAAACGCAACTTAAAAGCTTATTTTCTTGGTATACAAGGGATCCTATTTATAGGAAAGAATGTAAAAAAACTTGTGTTTTTACCGCTGCGCGATCGAATCACAATGAGACTTTTGACTAGTTAAACCTCCTTTTACCATGACATACAATTATTTTTTTCTTTATTTTTCATTATCTCTTTTCTTCACTTTAGACAATATCAATTAAATGATATTCATTTAAGCTCGAAAAAGTGTGATAATCATACTTCAAGTATTTTTCTTTATTTTAATATTTATATATTAAAATACCTGCAAAATACTACAATATATAAATTAATCTGAACAAATAGATTTGTCTAAAATATAATAGAATAAAAAAAATACAAATCCATTTTATTAATTAAATGACATTAAAAATGATATATTTAGTGTTTTTTAAGCACTCGTCGTGGACTAATGAAACTACGAATTCAAGTTTAAGTAAAGTATTGATATATTAATTAACCTTTTAAAGAATTATCAATGTATCAATGTTTATTAATCTTGGAGTTACTCAACTAAAAACCCAAGACTACAAACTCTCCAATATCTTCGTTGGTATTTACCCAACAAAACGTATGTGAGGAATCCATTGATATGATCATTAGGTGTAGCTCAATCCTCCATATCTACTTTGTAATAAGATATAGGTCATTAAGTTCATTTTACTTTCTCTATTACATCTTCTCTTTGATTACCCACAATTCGTATGAATAACTATCGATAATCATATTATAGATTGCATGTAATCATTCAAGTTCTAGATCGTTAAATAAGGGAACTATTATCTAAAATCTTTGACCAGGGAAAGTGTATTTTATATCTTGTGAGATAACCTCTTACCCCACCATAAACACAGAGATACCAAGATATAGGATATTTTAGCCTAACAATTCGGGCATTACTGAGTAAGTTAAATACTACGGTGCTACAATAAGGGGCCTACTAAATTACTCAAAATTAATATCGTCTCACACATGGTCATCAAGTGACATAGAAAAAACTGAGTGAAAAGATATTAACGTTGTTATCTCTTCCAATACTGAATAATCAACTATTATATAAATAACCCTTAAATAGATTCCTGCACATTAGTTACCCTATGTAGGAATCACTCCATTCTAAATAGATATGTGACGTACTAGTGACTTAAAACTAGTCCTCCTGTATATACGATTATATACTGAATTTTAAGTAGACATAACTAAGTAGAAAATCTTATGATTTATTTGAAGAATAAAATATCACATTTAAATAAATTAAATTTTTCTTTTATTTATTTTAATTTAAGTATAAATTTAAATACAAACTCTTTTGCATTTATGGTTCTATCCTAAGAATTTTCTTCCCGCTTATAAAAACTTGGTTGCCAGTGATCATTCCATATCAACTGTATTTCCATCTCTTATTTCTCAAAGGATTCCTTTCATTAAGACTTACCTTGCCCATAAAAGTCCCTTTCATATGTAAGAATCTTGATTTCTCTATGAAGTTCTCGGGAAAGTGTTCGTTATAAAATATTTCTGAGTAAAAAGTGAAACCCAAGGTTTAGTTTCGATCAGAATATCTCAAGCTGCTTTAGAGAGCATTATCTTATTAAAATTTTCAAATTTCCTGATTCCAAATCCTCCTCATTTTCTGTTTACCACAATCTCCTGATTAAAGAGTTTGTTATTTCACAAATATGCAATGGTAATTTAATTGGGCTCGTTGAGTAAATAGATAGGTTCTGTAGCCAACTTTTAACAAGAGTGGTCCTACGAACCAAATTGAGTAATTTGATTTCACCAAAATCTCATTGAACTGCAATTTTTTGCATCTACCAATGGGTATGTTACGGCCCAAATATTTTATCCCATGCTTGACTGGTTCAATTGCATCTCGAGGCACACTTCTTGAGCAATAAGTGTGTTTTCTGTAATCCACCGTTCTGATATGAAAACAGCTTGGAAATAGGAAATATGATTTTGAATAACTTGTCTAAAGCTCTTGAAAATGATTCTAGCTATGATCTTATGGGAAACATTGTACAGACTGATTGGTCTAAAGTTTGTGGTTGTTGAAGGGTTTGGGATTTATGGAAATAAATAAATGAAAGTTTTATTCCAACCTACCTTTAGTTTCCATGTGACAAAAAAAATATATATCCTTAATTATCACTTGACCAATAATATGCCGATATTTCTTTTCCCATATGAAACCAAATTTTTGTTTGTTCCACGTTAAAAGTGGGATGACAAGATTTTGTAAACCTTGTGCTAAATCTCCCTACTCACTCTTTAGGCTAAGGTATTCAATGATTTTGTATTAGTTCTATTCATCCTCTGTCTCTTGTCCATGCTGTAATAAACCTAAAAGATCATTTTACGAATGTTTTACTAAATCCATAAAGATAGAGTATCAAAGAATTATGATCTGAAGTAAACTTAGGTAAATTTTAGATATCCAATCAAGCGCAAAGGATTGTGGAGATTTATTATATGTTGTTCCAATTCATACAGACTTGGCGTTCTGCATTAAAGTAAGGCGGGATGTAAGCAGCGCAAACTATAAAGTTTTCATCATTAGTAGAAATAGTGATAAATTCAACCATCACAAAAAGAACTACCCACCCTTCAAACTTTAAAACCCATATCAGAATTCCAAAATAAACAAAACCACCTTTTGTTACTTCAGCAGCTAAAATGATTGCTTCATCAAACCCAAAAATTATCTTCAATTTTTCCATAGTATCTGCACTACCTTTTGTCTCCAATGTAGAGCTCTTTTGGCTAGAGATCTTATTGTTGGAAATGAAACACTCACACAAACAACTTTTATTCAAACTCAAAAAAATATTACAAGAGCACTCTCACTCAAAATACATGATACAACTCACTCTTATTTAGGTTTTGCTTCTTCACTCTCTTAGAAGCTCTTAATTTTTCTCTTGATTCCAAATAGTCTTAGAGAAGTTCTATTTATAGGCTTCCAAAAACACTTTCCTACACCTAGCAACCACTCATTAAATTATTTCTCCAACTACTTACATTAATTAGTCTCACACCTACAAAATACTAAGATAATTTAAAAGTAATAATAATAAGTGAATAATAAATCAAGTTTATGATCCAACACCCCCCCTTAAACTTGATCTTGTGACTCCTAGTAAGTTCCTTCTTCTTGAGACTTTACATATTCAACTTGCACATCCTTTCTTGCAACATACTTCCTTATATAGTGGTAGCGCATATTGATGTGCTTGCTTCAATTATGGAATATTGGATTCTTTGCTAAGACAATGGCTGACTTATTGTCGACACAAAACTTGGTTAGCTCTTCTTATATCAAGCCTATCTTCTTCAATAAATTTCTAAGCCAAATTGCATGACAAGCGTATGAGGTAGTAGCAACATATCCTGCTTCACAAGTGGACAATGTGACAATAGGTTGTTTCTTTGACATCCATGTGAAAACAGTATCTCCCATGAAAAATACAAATCCAATAGTGCTTCTTCGATTATCTATGTCTTCACCCCAATCATTATCGCTATATCCAACAAGCTTGTAATCATTAGAAACTGAATATAACAAGCCAAAGTCAATTGTACCTTTCAGATAGCGAAGAATTCTCTTTACATGTTTAAAATAGGTGGTTGTTAAAGATTCTATGTAACTACTAACCAATCCAACTGCGTGAAGAATATCGGGCCTCGTGCAAGTTAGATAGAGTAGAATTCATACCAAAATTTTGAAGAATGTTGAATCTACACTTTCACATTCTTCATGTTTGGACATCTTGATTCCATATTCCATCGGTGTGCTTATCAGCTTACAATTCTCCATCTTGAACTTCTTCAAGATCTCCTTTGCATAGCCTTCTTGTGAAATGAAAATTCCACCCTTTTGTTGCTTAACTTCAATGCCAAGGTAGTATTCCATGAGACCTATGTCTGTCATCTCAAATTCCTTCGCCATCACTTCCTTGAATTCATTGAACATGCTTGGATTACTTCTGGTGAAGATCAAATTGTCCACGTAGAGGCACACGATCAAAATATCTCCATCTTTGATCTTGATATATAGAGCGTTCTCGTAGGGACATTTCTTGAAGCCATTCTCTTGGAAGTACTTGTTGATTCGACTATTCCATGCCCTTGGTGCTTGTTTTAACCTGTAAAGAGCCTTCTTCAAATTCAACACCTTATCATCGTGGCCTTTGACTTCGTAGCCTGATGGTTGCTGAATGTATACTTCCTCTACAATAACTCCATTTAAAAAGGTAGATTTTACATTCATTTGATGTATCTTCCACTAGTTTTGAGCTGCCAAAGAAATGAATAGTCTAATAATCTCTAATTGAGCAACCAGATCAAATACCTCATTATAGTAAATTCTAGCCTTTAGCAACTAGCCTTTCCTTGTGCCTTTCAATCTCTCCTTTAGCATTTTGCTTTGTTTTGTACACCCATTTGACACCTATCGCCTTATGTCCCTTGGGAAGTGAGGGGGTTCCCATGTGTCATTCTTCTCGATGGCCTTGATTTCTTCATCCATCGCATCTCTCCCCTTCTTCTCTTGTACTACTTCTTGAAATCTAACTGGTTCACAATCAGTAAATAGAAAAAATAATGTAAGGTTATCTTGTCGTTCGGTTACCTCATAGAGATCTCTAAGACTTTGTGTGCGTGACACAAGTCTTTCATCTTGACTTTCACTTGATGATGATGAAGGTGATGAGTATCCTTGACTAGTTAATGTTGGTGAAATGGGTAGAGTTTCAAGCTCTTGTTAAGGTTCCCCTAGTTGCTCCCTCATTGTTTGCTTATCTTCTTCAAACTGAGGAAAGAAATTGAAGTCATTTGTATGAGAGTTAAAATCCCATTAACCTTCTTCGTTGAATACCGCATCTCGAATAATCACAATCTTCTTATTGTCTGGATTGTACAATTTGTAGCCCTTCAAATTATAATCATAGCCGATAAAGATAAAACTCTCTTTTTTATCATCAAGCTTTGTTCTTTTCTCGTCTGGAACATAAACATGGGCTATACTTTCAAAGATTCTCATGTGGGAAATGCCAGGTTTTCTTCCACTCCATGCCTTTTGTGATGTATTTCCCTATACACTTCTTGTTAGAGATCGGTTTTACAAGTAGACTACACACGCCACTACTTTTGTCCAAAATTCCTTGGGTAGTTTCTTACTTTTGAGCATGCTTCGTGCCATGTCCAGCATTGTTCTATTCTTTCTTTCTGCCATGCCATTATGTTGGGGGGATCTAGGAATTATCATTGGTCAAAAAATTCCATTTTCTTCACAGAATCTTAAAACTCCCTAGATGTAAATTCTCCACCTTGGTCGGATCTTATGGATTTGATTTTTCTACCACTTTCTCTCTCCATTGTAGCTTTGAACTTCTTGAAGACTTCGAAAACTTTTGACTTCTATTTCAAGAAATATACCCAATTTTTTCTTGAAAAATCATCAATGAAGATAAAAAATAATTACCATACCGAAAGAGCTTGGCTTGACCAGGCCACACACATTAGTATGGATGAGCTCAATTGGCTTCTTATCTCTTGACTCTGGCTCTTTTGGAAAACTTTTCCTGAATTGCTTCCCAACTAGACACCCTTCACAAAGTTGGTTAGGATGGTTGATGCGAGGTAGTCCCTTCAAAATCTCCTTCTTAGATAGTAGCCCTACACCTCCAAAATTGAGATGCCCAAATCGAAGATGCCAAAGCCATGATGCATCTTTGTAGCAAGCTTTCAGGCACTTTGCAACATCATTTTGTATGTTGATCAAGAACATTCTATTTTTTTGACATCGTCACTTTAGCAATGAAGTTATTCTTATCATCTTTTATAGAAAGATTATAATCCTTCATATGAATATCATAACCTTTCTCTAATAGTTGTTCTAAACTCAAGATGTTATTTTTCATATTGGTCATATAGTAAACATTGGAAATAAATTGATGTCTCCCATCTTTCAAATGGATAAGGATGGTACCTTTCCCTTTAACTACTATTGTGGAATCATCTCCAAACGAAAAATTTCTGCTTACTGACTCATCTAGCTCCACGAACATGTCTTTCCTTTCATACATGTGATTGCTTGCACCACTGTCAAGATACTAGGAATTTTCTTGGCCACCATCAGTTTCCTTTCATGCTAGAAGAAGAGTTTCTTTGACATATGTCCTCTCCTCCATGTAGTTGGCATTCTCCTCAATTTTGTTGTTAAGAGCTTTACATTCTGAAGCACAATGCCCAAACTTCTGAAAATTATAACATTGATGAGTGCTTAAAAAGCACTAAAATTACCATGATTTTATGCACATTAATTGATTAATATATATTTGTATGTTTTATCATATATTTATATATATTTGTCTTTTTCGGAATCACGAGTATTTTTATTGTTTTTCAAGTATTTTGGCTAAAAAAACGTAACTTAAAGACTCAAAGAGGAATACTGGAAGCAATACATTACAAATATATTAATAAATAAATGGGGAAAGGTCAACAAATATGGAAAAATTGGACAAAATGGGTCAAAAAGGTCAAAAATGTCAAAAATATCAATTCATATCTTCAATAACCTAAATAATATGAGCAAGCATAATTAACTTAGTTATTATATCCATAAATACTCCACTATTATAAAAGATAAAATTTGCATAAATATTTATTGAATCTATGTTTATTTTTATGTAAGTAGATTAAAACACAAAAACCCAAAATATCGTGACATGATGTTTAGGATTTAATTTCGTTTTTAAAAGTTTGAATAATAAATTAAAAGCCACATACATTCCTTCCTTAGATCGACCTTGAGAGTATACTTATCATTTTCTTCGAAATGATTTGTGCACTTGCGAGAGTTTTACAAATATTAAAACCAAAGTATTAGCAAGAATCGGTGATGCCGGTTTTCGCTTATCAAGTTTTTGGCGCCGTTGCCGGAGAAAGGAATAGCGTTTTTAAATTATTTATCAAAATTTTAAAAACATTTTTGTGCTGTAAATAATTGTGATTTTTTTCGTTTTAATAAAAATAATAATAATCAAATTTCAAATTTCATAAGAAATAAAAAAAAATATATAAAAAATATAAAAAATAACATAAAAAAATAATTTTTTTTGTGAATAGTAAAATAATTTAGAAATTTGAAATTTGAAGTAAAAAAATTTACCGTTCATGAATAGTAAAAAAAAAATAATAAAAAAATTAAAAATTGAAAATTTTAAGATAAAAAATAAATAAATAATATAGCGTTAATAGTAAAATAAAATTACCGTTAATGAATAGTAAAAAAAATTTTTTAAAAAACTTTTAAGATAAATAAATAAATAAATAATATAGTATAAATAGTAAAATAAAATTACCGTTTATAAGTAGTAAAAAAAAATTAAAAAACTTTTCAGATGAAAAAATAAAAATAAATAATATAGTGTAAATAGTATAATAAAATTACCGTTTATGAATATTAAAAATAAAAAATCAAAAAAATCAAAAAAATTAAAAAAATCAAAAAAATCAAAAAAATCAAAAAAATCAAAAAAATCAAAAAAATCAAAAAAATCAAAAAAATCAAAAAAATCAAAAAAATCAAAAAAATCAAAAAAAATCAAAAAAAATCAAAAAAATCAAAAAAATCAAAAAAATAAAAAAAAATCAAAAAAATAAAAAAAAAAAATAAAAAAAAAATCAAAAAAAATCAAAAAATCAAAAAAATAATAAAAAAATTACAAAAATTACAAAAAAAAAAAAAAATAAAACTTAAGTTTTAATTTTAATTTTAATTATTTTTTTTTAATCTTAATTTTTTTAAATAATAATAATAATAAAAAAAATATAAAAAAAATTCAATTTTTATTTTTATTTTATTTGCCTTTACCTTTCTCAATTTTATTTTATTTTATTTTACCTTTTTTAATTTTTTTTCTATTTGTTTTATTTTTTAATTTAATTTAATTTAATTTTTTCTTTCTTTTCTTTAACTATTTTTTTCTCTCTTAATTTTTATTTATCTTAATTAACTTAGATTTTTACTAACTTAATTAACTTAGCTTTTTAATTAACTTAGATTTTTTATTAACTTAATTAACTTAGATTTTTAGTTTAATTAACTTAATTAACTTAAGTTTTTAATTAATTTAGATTTTTTTAACTTAACTAATTTAGATTTTTACTTAACTTAACTTAATTAACTTAGATTTTTACTTAAACTAACTTAATTAACTTAGATTTTTAGTTTACTTAACTTAATTAACTTAACTTTTAATTAATTTAGATTTTTTTAACTTAACTAACTTAGATTTTTAGTTAACTTAACTTAATTAACTTAGATTTTTACTTAAATTAACTTAATTAACTTAACTTTTTAATTAACTTTGATTAACTTAGCTTTTTAATTAACTTAGATTTTTTTTATTAACTTAACCTACTTAGCTTTTTAATTAACTTAACTTAATTAACTTAGATTTTCTTTTACTTAATTAACTTAGATTTTCTTTTACTTAATTAACTTAAATTTTTACTTATCATAACTTAATTAACTTAACTTTAATAACATAAAAAGTAAAGATCTAAGGGAGTTATGTCTAGGAGACTAGTTCTTGGAAGCCTTTGTGCCACTAGTCTTTCCTGGGAACGTTGTTCTGTCTAGTAGGATGGTTTTTAAGGAGCCTTTGCCCCACCATTCTTTCCTGGGAGCACTCTTGGTTAATACTAATTATGTTATTTTAACTTTAAAATATATATATATATATATATATTAAAAATATTAAAAAAAAAATTTGAAACTATCTCCAAAATTTTAAAGTTTTAATTACAATCTCAAGAGTTAGTTTCTTTGTTTGATCTAGGTACCACTGTGTTTTGATGTCTTAATTATTTGATTTGCACCTAGATGAGGGTTATCTAAAACCCTCAAGCATGCCCCTAGTTTTTGGTACAGAAAAATTTGATAATCAATAGGGCATGTTTGAAACAGTATAGGTAGACAACCTTGTCTTACTTGTAGGTATGATTAACTCAATGATGAGGGGACATTGAGTTTACTTAAAATGAAATCCCCAAGTTACGTCTTGCTAAGACGTTAAACTAAGCGCTCGATGGGAGAGAACCCATCATTTTAGGTAATTTTCTGTTATTTATTTTATTTACTTAATTTTATTGTTTATTTTAGTTTAATAATTTTTAAATTGTTAAAACTAAAAATATTTGTTGAGATGTTAGAAGTTTACAGCGATCTGTCTGTATACACTTTAATAATGAATATGATGAATGCACCTGCATTTCTCCATTACTACTTACACATTCTCAGGAAATAGATAATCTTTCTTCTCTTTTCTCTTTATCTTTAATTTACAGTTGTTACATTGAGGACAATGTAAGTTCTAGGTTAGGGGTGGTGAAAAGTTACCATGCTTAATTAGAAAAAAAAAGATTTAATAATTTAAAAATTAAAAAAAAAAGAAAAAAATATTTTCTCACAAAAATTTATCATTTCTTTAAATCAAATTTAAGTAAATAGTTAAGTCTTTTGTACTGTTAGATTAATTTTTGAAAACATATCATGAAATATTTTGTAATTATTTTTGATAATTAGTTAGTTTTTGTCATAACTAGTATTTCTTGATAAAATGTGGAAATTATATTAAACCCAAAATCGGTGTTTATGAATTTTTTTTAGTGGAGACTACCCTTGTGAGATATAATTTGAGCCTAATTTCTTTTATTCAGAGTGAAATATATATTTTTTCTACTCCAAACACATTTCTTATTTATTCAAATTTTTAGATGATCTCTATAGGTATTAGCATTGAATGTATGAATTTTTTCTCATCTTAATAAAGTATCATATATATTTTTTTATTATTTTTGTTTAGATTAGATGATTTGAGTAGAAATTGATAGTATATGCTTATATCTCATTTATGCATGACTGCTACAAAAACAAAAAAAAAGGACATATTTGGGGTTACCTAAACCAAGATCAAACAGAAAAGCCACAAAATTAACCACTCACCAAAATCCTAAAAAATGTACAATCTGTACACGGGTTGACTCTCTAAAAAATACATATATTGAAAAATATCTACAGAAAAAAATAGAGAGATAAAAAAATATATAGTATCATCTACATACTATGACCCACATTTCCTACAAAGTTGTGAGTACATGCTAATTACAAAAAGAAAGATATAGGAAGCAATTCCCTAAAAAGTCATTGAAATTTCTTCATTTGTAAAAAGCATATATCTTGAAATTCTTTCTTAATGAGTTTGATTTATGCATGCAAATAATTTTTATATATTATATCTTTATAATTTATACATTCGATTCCTTTCATGAGATCAATGTTAAAATAACACTTTGAGCCTTTATTCTTTATACATATGCGAACCTATTAGTTCATTTCTATACATAAACTCTTTCACATATAAATTAGTATGAGTGTTTGAACCCATAGGATTCAGTGTTTTGAGAGTATTGACTTGTGAGGAATAGAGTCGAAGCGAATTCTGATTCATGACACTGAAATTGGGTGAAATTAAATTGATACATTTTTTATATGAAATATGAAAATGATTTTCGACTAAGTACTATAATAAAATCATGATTGTTTAAAGAGATTAAAATAACTTATGCTTGAGATTTTAATTATGATCTTAAAGGAGATTAAAAAGTATGAGACATTTTTGTGATATGTTGTTTTCTTTTATTCTTAAAAGTTAATTTTTGATTTTGTTATAATTTTAGTTTTTAAGTTGATTGTTTTTATTGTTTCTTTTGTTTTTACATTTAGTTCAATGTTTGTGGGTATCATTATTGAAAACCCTCACGAGACTCAAACTCGTCCACTAGGGCAACCTAGGGGTTTAAAGACTTGTTGCATAGGCTAAATGCAACCGTTTCAATCCACGAAAGTGATTAAGGATAGTTTAATTTTTAGTTTTTATCGCTTCTCTTGCTAAGGGACTAGCAAGAAGCTGGTTGGGGGTTGTGATGAGTGCTCAAAAAGTACTAAAATTACCATGATTTTATGCACATTAATTGATTAAAAATATATATATTTATATGTTTTATCATATATTTATATAAATTTGTCTTTTTCGGAATCACGGGTATTTTTATTGTTTTTCAGGTATTTTGGCTTAAAAAACGTAACGTATAGACTCAAAGAGGAATACTGGAAGCAATACATTACAAATATATTAATAAATAAATGGGGAAAGGTCAACAATTATGGAAAAATTGGACAAAATGGGTCAAAAAGGTTAAAAATGTCAAAAAGGAGAAAATCGCTAGTGCACGAATCATTTCGAAGAAAATGATAAGTATACTCCCAAGATCGATCTAAGGAAGGAATGTATGTGGTTTTTAATTTATTATTCAAACTTCTAAAAATGAAATTAAATCCTAAACATCCTGTCACGATATTTTGGGTTTTGTGTTTTTAATCTAAAAAAATAAACATAGATTCAATAAACATTTATGCAAATTTTATCATTTATAATGGTGGAGTATTTATGGATATAATAACTAAGTTAATTATGCTTGCTCATATTATCTAGGTTATTAAAGATATGAATTGATATTTATTGATTCTCCCTTTTTTGTATGAATACCACATTTGGTGGGGTTAGATATTCTTTGTTAGCTAAACAAATCAATTAATACATATGGGTGAGGTTGATAACTAATATGCTTAATTAAATTAATTCCTTTTTCTAAGAGATTGAAAATGAACCATTTAAATGCCACCTTTGGTGGGGTTAAACAGTTTAAACTTTATTCAAGGTGTCCAAATTAAACCTAAGAATTTAGTTATCCGAGTACTAACTTTCAAGTTTTAAAACCACTACCGAAAACATGTTGTCAATACATTTTCAGATAATAATTCTTATAAAAACTTTTGAAATAGAGCTTCACTCTAACTACTGGGCAATTGTACCAACAAATAAAAGAGCACTACTCTAAATCAGACCGGATAACTAAATCTTAAAATCTAATTTTCAGGTTTAAGTTTGTAATGAAAAATAATATATTTCTCTCTAACATTCTTAATATAAAATCTTGAATAAAAACAAAATCAATTCATTTTAGAGATTTTCACCTATTTAATATTTCGCAAGCATAACAACGTTATTATTACATCATGTTTACTAAACAGCCAGCACAGTTTAATTTAATTACAGACAAATTAAATATAACATGTAAGAATAAAGCATAAAAAATAACTATAAAGAAAATAAAATCCTTACAGAACTTCGACGCTATTCTCGTTGCTGGAAAACCTCCAAGCGGAATTTGCACTCCCATTTATTGAATCAAAAAGCTAAAAAATTACAAAAACATAACTAGTTCTTCCCAAAAAGGGAAGAACTCTAAAACTAAGAGAAATTAACTAACAAAAGCTAAAAACTAAGAAAAACTAAGAAAAATTAAAAATCTAAGAAAAGAGAGAAAGAAAGAGAGAAAAGAATGTATTTTGAGGTGTGTTTAGAAGTGAAGGGAATTGGGGTATTTATAGGTGAGGATGGAGAGAAAAAGTGAGTGAAAAAATGTTAAAAAAATGTAAAAACGCAGAGTGCAAATGCTGAGGTCATTGATGACATCAGCATGATGTCATGGGTCGGCTGCACGTGAAAAATGGGGCGAAATGGGAGTCGGCGCGCGCGCGTGAACAGTATTAGTGCATTGGGGTGCGCGCAGATTTGGAAGCAAGCACGCATGGGTGTGGGCTTGGGCACGTGCGGCTGGGCGCTGGCGCGCGGTTGGGCACCTGCGCGACGCGGCGGCATGATTTTCTCCTTTTTGACATTTTTGACCTTTTTGACCCATTTTGTCCAATTTTTCCATATTTGTTGACCTTTCCCCATTTATTTATTAATATATTTGTAATGTATTGCTTCCAGTATTCCTCTTTGAGTCTTTAAGTTACGGTTTTTAAGCCAAAATACCTGAAAAACAATAAAAATACCCGTGATTTCGAAAAAGACAAATATATATAAATATATTTTAAAACATACAAATATATATATATATATATATATATATATTAATAAATTAATATGCATAAAATCATGGTAATTTTAGTGCTTTTTGAGCACTCATCAAACATCGAACTTGAGATTTATCATACCTCGAGTTCGGATTAATTCTTCCATGGCCTTATGTTGAGTTTTCTCCTTTCTCATAGTTATTGTCAGAATTTTTATTATTGTAATTCCAACCTCGTCCGCAACCGTGACTTCCAACTTGTCCACGGCCTCCACCTTTGCCTCGGCCATGTTCGTTTCTAAGATTTTCTTGGTTTCCATGTATATCCTTGAGTTTCATCTTGAGTAGCTGCTCAGTAAACCCTTGCTTCTTCTTATGCTTCTCTTTGTATGCTTGCAATGATCCTTGGAGTTGCTCGATCGTTATTTCTTCCATTTTTTAGTTTCTTTAGTTGTCATGATGATGTGCTCAAATTTGGGATGAAATGAACGAAGTATCTTCTCTATTATCCGAACATCTTCTAAATTTTCACCATTTCTTTTTAATTGATTAGAAACTGGTACTACTCTTGAGAAATAATCTGAAATAGACTCAGATAGTTTCATGTGTAAAGATTCAAATTCACCTCTTAATGTTTGGAGACAGAACCTTCTTCACCTTTTTGACTCCTTTGTATGAGGTTTGCAGCTTCTCCCATGCTTCCTTGGAAGAGCTTGCACTCAAAATATTTCCAAAGCCATCACCATCTAATGCTTGGTAGATAAGGTAGAGAGCCTTCTTGTCTCTCTTTCTTGAATCCTTCAAAGTTTTCTTTTGATTAGGTGTAAGAGAAGCATCATCAGTAGACTTATTATAGACTTTTTCTATGATATCTCACACAACTTGTGATCGAAAAAGTGCCTTCATTTTGATACTCTAATTATCGTAATTGTTGTTGTTGAGTGTCGGGACTTGGAATGGTGCCATTCCATTTGCTATATCTCTCAATATGATGAAAATTTGCAAAATCTGATCATACGGATGAATCTGGAATGCCAAAAAACCTTGGAAGGAACTCTGAAAAAAAATCAATTTTTTTTGTTAATGGCACCAACTCGGTTTCTGGTAGCACCTTGTTGGAAATGAAACACTCACACAAACAATTTTTATTCAAGCTCAAAGAAATATTACAAGAGTACTTTCACTCAAAATACAAGATACAACTCATTCTTATTTAAGCTTTGATTCTTCACTCTCTTAGAAGCTCTTAATTTTTCTCGACTCCAAATGGTCTCAGAGAAGTTCTATTTATAGGCTTCCAAAAACACTTCTCTACACCTCACAACCACTCATTAAATTACTTCTCCAACTACTTACATTAATTAGTTTTACACTTACAAAATACTAAGATAATCTAAAATTAATAATAATAAGTGAATAATAAATCAAGTTTATGATCCAACATTTATAAAGCCTCGGCCATTCCAGCTTAAGAGCTTCAAGGTTGATTTAGGAGCACGTTCGAGGTTGCCTACAAACCTATTAGATTTTTTTGGGTTTGAAAAAACTTGGGAATTTTCTTGAGTCCTTAGCTGCTCACATGCATCCATATAATCATTAAAACGAACAAAAGATTCAAAAAATGTTCTCACATCAATAATATTATCTGAAATGAACTTTTTAGTGCTTCTCTCTATCTAACCATTTGCTTTACACTTAGAAGCACTCTTTCTACTCATCATGTGCTTCTTATTCATTGAGAACCTCTCTAGGAATCCAAGTTTCAACTGGAATAAAATCTTCAATTGGAATATTTTCTTGTTGATTGTCTTTGTATTGTTGATCAATCTGTTGAGCCATTCAAGCTTGAAAAAATAATAAGTCTTAAATGAGATTGAAAATGACTCGAGAGAACCTACAACTTCTGTTGTCTTGTATAGCCGGACTAATTTTAATCAATTGATGATTTTTTAGTTTTGGGTGAGTTTTATTCATGGTCAAATCTAGTGGACTTCCCATGAATTGTGAAATCATTTTGTATCTCAGATTAGCTTCAACCCTTTCATCTAAATTAGCTCTTGAACTTCACTATGCACTATATTAGGTTTTGCCAAAAAAAATTCATTTTGTTCACCGAGTGGGAAGTGTGATTCTCCTGATCTTTTGTGAATTCATTTACTGGTATTGTGTAAGGCATTGAATTCTTGAAGGCCCTACCGTTGGGTTTTCCCTCTTATTTAGAGGAGTCCAAAAAGGTCTATGTGGTTTCATGGCCTATAAAGAAAGACTAATAAAGGGATATCAAAGCTGTGGTTATTATTGTAGAATTTCTTGTGTTGAATAATGGAAGCAAATTTGAGTAGAATGATTACTTTGAATGGTTCTAATTATCACACTTGGAAAGGAAAAATGAAATATCTCCTTTATGTAAAAAAATTTCATTTACCAGTGTTTTTCTCTGAGAAGCCAGAAAAGTTGTCTGAAGAAGAATGAAATTTATTACATCGACAAGTGTGTGGGTATATAAGACAGTGGGTAGATGATAATGTTTTGAATCATATTAGTGGGGAAACATATGCACGATTACTCTGGAATAAACTTGAGGAGTTGTATGCTCAGAAAACAGGAAATAATAAAATGTTTCTCATAAAACAGTTGATGGCTTTGAGGTACCAAGATGGAACTGCGTTGATAGATCACTTGAATATGTTCCAATGAATAATCAATCAGTTAGCTAGAATGGGTATCAAGTTTGATGATGAGATTTAGGGGTTATGGTTATTGGGTACGTTGTCGGACTCTTGGGAAACATTTAGAATGTCATTGAGTAACTTAGCTCCAAATGGTGTAATCAACATGGATCTAGCTAAGAGTAGTGTTTTGAATGAAGAAATGAGAAGAAAATCATATGGGTCTTCTCAACATTCAGAGATTTTGGTTACAGAAAGAAGAGGGAGGAGTGAAAGGAGAGGTTTCAAGAACAAAGAAAAAGGAAGAAGCAAGTCCAACAGGTTTGCTAATATTGAGTGTCATCACTATGGTATGAAAGGGCACATCAAGAAAGATTGTAGACAGTTGAAGTGAGATAATAAGAACAAAGACAAAGAACAAGAGGGTGATATTGGTAAGGAAAATGATCGAATTGCCACTGCTAGTTCAGTAGACTTTCTCGTTGTTAATGATGAAGATGTTGTCAATGTTGCATGTCACGAGATTAGTTGTGTTATTGATAGTGGAGCCTCCATTCATGCTACATCTTGAGAGGACTTCTTTACATCCTATATAGCAGGTGACTTTGGGACAATGAAGTTGGGTAATGATGGCTGGTTAAAGTCATTGGTATTGGAGATGTGTGTTTGGAGATGAATAATGGCACGAGGCTACTTCTTAGAGAGGTAAAGCATATTCCTAAAATTCATTTGAACTTGATCTCTACATGTAAACTTGATGATGAAGAATATTGCAATACCTTTAGTAATGGTCAATGGAAACTTACTAAAGAAGCTATGGTTGTTGCTCATGGGAACGAGCATTATAGTTTGTATATACTACTGATAAGAATCTTCAAAGGCATTATTAATGTTTTGACAGATGAACTCACAGTAGAATTGTGGCATGAGAGACTTGCTCACATGAGTGAGAAAGGCATGACATTATTGACTAAAATAAATACTCTTTTTGGAATGAATGATGTTTGTTTAAAAAGATGTACTCATTGTTTGATAGGGAAGAAAAATAGAGTTTCTTTCAAGAGTTCCCCTCCTTCAAGAAAACAATACATACTTGATTTGGTACATTTGGATGTATGTGGTCCTATAAAGACAAGAAATTTTGGTGGTGTTAGTTATTTTGTGACCTTTATAGATGATTGTTCAAGAAAGTTATCAGTGTACACTTTGAAGAGCAAAGATCAAGTATTAGATGTGTTTAAACAGTTTCAAGCCTTAGTTGAGAGATAGATTGGGAAGAAATTGGGGGAGAGTATTTAGGTCCTTTTGATGAGTATTGCAAGGATCAGGACATTCGACATCAAAAGACACCTCCCCATACTCATCAGTTAAATGGGTTGGCTGAGAGAATGAATAAGAAATTGGTTGAAAGAGTAAGATGTCTCATTTTGTAGGCTTAGTTTCCAAGATCTTTCTGGTGTGATGCTTTGAATACAATTGTACATGTTCTTAATCTCACACCATATGTTCGTCTTCAGTTTGATGCACCAAACAAAGTTTGGAATGGCAAAGATGTTTCTTATGACCATCTCCATGTTTTTGGTTGCAAGGCATATGTGCATATACCAAAAGATGAGAGATATAAGCTCGATGTGAAGACACGATATTGTAGCTTTGTTGGTTATGGTCTTGATGAATTTGGCTACAAATTTTATGAACTAGTTGAGAAGAAACTGGTAAATAGTCGTGATGTTGTGTTTATACAAGATGTTGAGAAGATAGAAATAGAGTCCATGAGTATAGCGATGATTTGATTGACCTAGATCTACTTCCTTTATCAGTATAGATGGAACAAAAGGTTCAAGATGACCAATATAGTTCAGATGATGTAGATGCTCCTATGTAAGATGAAACATATCACCAAACTACTGATCAGTTCCTAGAACCAGAAATTCCACTCAGGAGGTCTACCAGAGACCAACGACCTTCCACAGGGTATGATACATATGAGTATATGTTATTGATAGATAAGAAAGAATCTCAATGTTATGCAGAAGTGATGGGAGATGGAAATAGGGCATACTGGGTTGGTGGCATGGAAAATGAGATGTAGTCACCGTATGACAATCACACATTTGAGCTGGTAAAGTTGCCTAAGGGTAAGAAAGCTCTGAAGAACAAGTGGGTCTACAGGATGAAGCAAGAAGAACACGGTTCACAACCACGATACAAAGCTAGAATGGTCATTAGGGGATTCAATTAGAGAAAAAGGTATTAATTTTGATGATATTTTCTCTTCTGTTGTGAAGATGTCTTCCTTACGTTTTGTTCTAGGTCTAGCAGCAAGCTTGGATTTAGAAATTAAGCAAATGGTTATGAAAACTGCCTTTCTTCATGGTAAGTTGGAGGAAGAGATTTATATGGAACAAACAGAGGGTTTTAAGGTAAAAAGAAAAGAGGATTATATATTCTGGTTAAAGAAAAGCCTCTATGGGTTGAAGCAAGAACCTAGAAAATGGTATAAGAAGTTTGAGTCAGTTATAAGGGAGTATGGTTACAAGAAGACTACTTCTGATCATTGTGTTTTTGTGCATAAATTCTCTTATGATGATTTTATCACTTTATTGCTCTATGTTAATGACATGTTGATTGTTGGCAAAAATTCTTCAAGGATATATAATTTGAAGAAGTAGTTGAGTAAGTCCTTTTCCATGATGGACTTGGGGCTAGCAAAAGAAAATCTTGGTTTTCAAATTTGTTGAGAAAAGAAAGGAAAGAAGTTGTACATGTCATAGGAACAACACCTTAATGAGGTACTTGAAAGGTTTCATATGGATAAAGCTAAAGTGGTTTCTTCTCCTTTATCTAACCACTTTAAGTTGAGATCGAGTCAAACCGCTTTAATATATAAAGAGAAGGAGGATAAGGAAAATGTTCCATATGCCTCAGCAGTAGGAAGCTTAATATATGCAATGGTGTGTATGAGGCCATATTTAGCTCATGCAGTTGAAGTTGTAAGTAATTTTCTTTCGAATCCAAGAAGAGAGCATTGGGATGCAGTAAAGTGGATTATGAGATATCTTAAAGGTACATTCAAGTTAACACTTAGCTTTGGAAGTGGAAAACTAGTGTTAAGTTGGATACACTGATTCATATTTGTTAAGAGATGAAGATTCTCGTAAGTCTACTTCAAGTTATCTAATTACTTTATCTGGTGTAGTTTATTGGAAGTCAAGATTGCAAAAGTGTGTTGCAATTTCTACAACAAAGGTAGAGTTTATTGTAGCAGAAATATGTGTAAGGAGTTTTTGTGGATGAAACAGTTCTTGAGAAAACTTGGTTTCAAGCAACATAAATATGTGTTGTTCTACGATAATCAGAGTTTTATTCACCTAGTGACTAACTCAGCATTTCACTCAAGATCAAAGCATATTGATGTGAGGTATCATTGGATAGGGATACTCTTAACAATAAGTTGCTTGAAATTGAGAAAATCCATACTGATGAGAATGGATCTGACATGCTGACAAAATCAGTGTCAAGGGAAAAACTTGAAGTTTGTTGTTCAATTATCGGGATGGTGGATTCCTCCATCTAATCGGGAAAAAGAGAGATTTGTTGAGTTTTCCCTCTTATTTGGAGGATCCCGAAAAGGTCCATATGGTCCATGGCCCATGGAGAAAGAAGGGGGATTTTTTTTCCATTTGATTGATTCATTAATAAACCCATTTAGGGTTTGTTGAGAATGAATTTTAGTAGGGAATTTTTCAACAACTGTTGGCAGAAAAGCTTTTTGTTTTTCCTTCTCTAGAAAACCTATACCAAGTGCTTCAATGGAAGGTTTTTTGTGGTCCGATTGAGCTAAAGTTTTGCAGTATGGTTCACGAATCAAGAGTCTTTCAATCTAATCGGTGGGATTTGGATTTGGCTGAACGGTTTGGGAAACTCTGGGCCATGAAAAGTGAAATAATTGTTAGTTTTCAAGAAGTTGTATTCTTGATGATTTTTTTGATTGTTTGCCTCTAGTTTTATCTAGAGAGAAATTTTTACCAATGTTTTCTTAATAGTGAAAGTTTTGGAGATGGAATGTCATGGTTTTTTCCTTCCTACACCGGGAAGGTTTTTCCACGTAAATTGGTTGTGCTCATTTTATGCATGTTTAATTTTGAGCTTTATTTATTTGTTTCCTAAAATATTCAAACAAAGAAGAAGAATAGGTTTCATTCCGCTGTTTAGAGCTTGATTAAGTTTATATTGATATTTTGATTCTCCTAACACACTACTACAAAAATAGGCATTAAAGTCGGTTAAAAACCGACTTTAAATTGAGTGACTTAAAATGTAAAGTCGGTTCACGTGATGAACCGACTTTACACATACATTTTATGATTTTTTTATTTTTATTCTCATTTTTCGTATTATTCAATATATATAGCGTAAAAATTAAAATATAAATAATAATACAAATAATTAAAATTTTAAATATAATTAATTACTTGATAATTAAATTTATTACAAAAACAAATAATGTATATACAATACATATAGTTAACTTAAATTAAAAATAAAATAATGTCGTTAAAGTGTAATTGGATGCGAGTAAGCTTGGTTGGCTTAGAATCACCAGCATTATGACAAGAAAACTAGACAAAAAATAGCTGATCCATATAACAATTCATATTCCCCTACATATATGAGCACGTAAACATCCATCAAACAAGAAGTCTAAACTTCAGCGACATATGAATGAAGAAATTAAATCATTATAAATATTACCATAAAAAAGATATTACCACAGCTACATCCGAGTGATATAACCCTTCGACGAACTCATATTAACACTTTATTAATCATTTGTATATAAATATGAAGTTATCTGGAATCTCTACTAGTATTTTTTAATGCTATAATGAACTCTAAATATGAAATCAAGTGTAACTCTGATTTCTTACTTGGCTTGTGTGAGTTTTGGTGCCCTTAAATATATGGAACACGTTCATGGGCACCAAAAATCATACAAACCAAGAAACAAATCAGAGTTACATATACCTGATTTCATATTTAGAGCTCATTATAGCATTAAAAATACTAGCAAAGATTCTAGATAACTTCATATTTATAAACAAATTATTAATAAAGTGCTAATATGAGTTCGTAAGGAAAGTAGGAAAAAGAGATGAGATGTAGTTTGGGCCAAAAATAGGTCCATAAAATAATGCATTCTCCTAAATAGATGAGAATATAATCATCCATGAAACAAGTGACTTCAGACATAGGAATAGATAGAGAAATTAAATCATTAAAAAATTTACTATTATGTTGTCATATGCTATTCAAGATCATCAGAATCTTCTCCTGATTCTTTTTGTGATGATATAATTTGAACCATGGGTTCTGCTCATTCCTCTCGTAAATCATTAAAAATTTGCTGATCATAGCCCATCTTGTTCCAAACAAAGAACTACATGTATTTAAATTCAAAATAAGAATGTAATTTCATTTATTTACAAAAAATAACTTAAATATGTTAAAAACTTTTATGTATATGGGTAAAAGATATTACCACATCATCAATTGGAATTTTAATATTTGTGATGATTTCGCTCATAAAGTTCATGACATAATAACCACACATGACTCCATTATTTTGTTGTGGAACCTACAAAAACAAGTGTACATGACCAGGATGCTCACGTCCGAATGCATGATATAAAGCATCTCTCCCAGGCTCTTCGATTATTTCACCCTTGGATATTTTTTCTTGAACAACTCTCTACAAATAATAAAGCACACAAACATATCATTCATTATTACATCAATTATTAAAAATCATTAAGAATTTTTATCAATCGAAATTACTAACCAACTTATTTAATTGTTCTTCTCCTCGCTTAGTCAACGGTATGGAATTCTTTGTTTTGGGAGTCTTTGTTTCTATGTACAATTCAGTTCGGGTAACACGTCTACCCAATTCAGCTTCCTACATAAATTATGAAAAATTTATTAATAATGACATGAAATTAAATTGATGAAAATAAATATAAAAATATTTATAAATTAAGACTAATTAATAATACCATTCTATATCTAACTTCAGGATTTGAAGACCTCCTAGTACGGTTAGGAAGAATGTTTTGCATTTGTACATTCTGATGTTCTTCCCTAATAATTTGAAAATTATCTGAACGTCTATAATCCACAAAGTCTTTCCAAACTTGAGGTGTAATCCAGGGGTATTCTTCAGGAATTTTGTAGAGCTCTACCTCATCAAGTGGTTCCAAATATGGAAACACATAATTTATTTCCAATCTGGAAGTCTTGTATTCCTTCCACACCTTATTTGCAATCTTATAACACTTAAGTTTCCAATTGTCATCGACTTTGTAACGATACTGTAAAAACACAGTACAAAAGATTAGATATAATACACACCTAATATAATATATATATTGATTATAAAATATAAGAGACTTACACAAATGGTTATCCATATTTTGAAATTTTATGCATCGTCAACCTGAGACCAATCATTTATATTGATTGGTATACTGGACTTCGCATGTCGACCAATAGAGGATTTCAATTGTTGTCCATTTTCCCCTATTGGATTACCAGTAGCATAAAAAAGAACAAGTATTCTATCATCTGGGTTAAGTGGAGCATCAGGTATATTCACCCAACCCCTTCTTTTCAAATACCCCAATGGATCATTTTGGATCTACAAGCTCTGTTATCCGAAGATCCATGAAATATCTGCAAACAATGAAGAAATATAAATTAATTGACAATTTTAGGAACATACATATATATAAGAGTTATTACAGCAATATAGAACATATATTATGTTTAATTAGGTTGTTGATCGTATACATATATTCCTTCACAATCACTTCGAGCCCATGATAAAGAATCATCATCATCAATTAGATCATCAGATACATTAGGCAATTTATTTGAGAAATTACTAATATTGGTTAATGTATCAAGCATAGAGTCATCATCTTCTACAACATCACAATGGTAAAACTCTTTTTGTGGAGGCGTTAACACAACATACCATCTTGGATCAATTTGATCGCTAACGTGAAAGGATCATCAGTGTGACTTATCTTGGATAAATTTATAAGGGTAAATCCAAAATCATCTATTTTACATTCAACATTGATAACATCTTCGACCCAATCACACAAGAAAACTATTTCATGGAAGACCTCATAATCCAATTCCCAAATCTCTTGTATTATACCAAAATATGTTCTATCAGAAAGTACAAGATTAGCATCTTTTGAACTGGCAGATTGCATAGTTTGTGCAACCATCTTCACACCACTATTTTGATTTACTCGGACTTTGTCCCTAGCTTGAGTCGTAAACCTCGATCCATTTATTGTGAAACTATAAAATGATTTGACATCGAATTTTGGCCCATGTGCAAGCCATTGTAAACTTTCTAATATTTTACGATTGGGTTTCTTGAGTTCATCTCAAATCTATGTATACAAAAACAAAAAAATGTGTTTAGAGTAAAGTTTTAAAACATTGAATAGATCTAGGAAGATACATGCATGAATTATTGTTTGTGACACTTACATGGTTGCGAAACCAATTAATAAGTTCTCGCTTATGTTCATCATACAACCATTTTTCTCCTCCTTTTTTTTATAACGAGGATCGATCTTCAATAAGTTTAAATGAATCTTGTAATGTTATTAAATATATATGAAGTTATATAGCATCATTAATAGTTAAATAAAAAATGAATTTTGCAATCATGAAACAATGAACATCACTTACTCTATGTATGGTTATGCCTCATTATTATTTACCAAAATGATTTGGTATGCTTTTTCTCATCGAGTGTGATCAATAAATAATTTCTTACTTCCACCAAGCAATGGATTACCTACTTGGATCATGTGACGATCTAAGAAAAACTTGTGCGTAGGATTCCCAATTTAAGTGCAACCACTAAAGTATTCAGAATAAAACTCAATGGCCTCTTCAGCAATGTAGCGTTCCATCATGCATCTTTCAGGTCAATTTCTATTATTTACATATCCTTTAAGGACTTGAATATATCTCTCAAAAGGATACATCCACCTTAAGTAAGTAGGACCACACAATTAAACCTCCCGAACTAAATGAACACATAAGTGAATCATTATATCGAAGAAAGAAGGAGGAAAATATTTTTCAATTAGACACAAAGTCTCTACAACATCTTTCTGTAAAGAATTTAACTCGCCAATTGATATAGATTTCTTGCATATTGTATTGAGGAATGAACAAAGCCGAATTATTGATAATTGAACATGTTTTGGAAGAATTGATCTAATAGCAACTGGTAATAGCTGTTGCATTAAGATATGACAGTCATGTGATTTCAATCCATACAGTCTCTTATCGGTGATAGACACAAAATTTCTTAAGTTGGATGAGTAACCATCAGGAACTTTCACACCCTCCAAAAATTTACAAAACACATCCTTTTCTTTTGTTGACATTGTATATGATGCTGGTGGTAAGTATGTTCGATTCTTATCATTTTCCACCCTTGGTTCCAATTCAGTTCGTATGCATAGTTTCTTTAAATCCAATCTTGCTTTAATTCCATCCTTTCTTTTTCTAGGTATATTAAGTAAAGTACCAATCAAGCTCTCACATACATTCTTCTCAATGTGCATGACATCTAAGATGTGACGAATGTGTAGGTCTTTCCAATAAGGTTATTCCCAAAATATTGATTTTTTTCCAACAACCATGGTAAGTCGGTTCAAACTCTTTTTCATTTTCACCCATTTCATTAGTTGACCTCTTTTGTTTCCCTACCTTAGTGAGTTTCTTTTTCATCTTTCCATATCATTTGAATGTCATACCATTCAATTTCCTTAATATCTCAACACCTCGCAAAGGTCGAGTTGCATGATCATGATCTTCTTTACCATTGAACGGTGTCTTATGGTATCTAAACTTGCGTCTAGATGGCAAAAATCTTCTATATCTTCTATAAGACATTTTTCGTCCGTGAACAAGATAAGTTGCAGAAGTTCCATCACTACATATAGGGCATCCCTTGTAACCTTTTGTTGCATGTCCTGATAAGTTTCCATAGGGAGGAAAATCATTAATTGTCCATTAAAAGACCCCCTTCAAGTTAAAGTGTTCTTTTTTATATGCATCATAAACATTTACACCATGATTCCACAACATCTTTAAATCATCTATCAAAGGCTGCAAATATACATCAATATCAACACTGGGTTTCAGTCTTGAGATCAATAATGTTAACATCATGAATTTTCTTTTCATACACAACCAGGGAGGAAGGTTGTATGTTACCATAATTACTGGCCAACAACTATATCTACTACTGAGGGAAATATGTGGATTAATTCCATTAGCAGCAATGGCAAGACAAAGATTGTGCGGATCAGATGAAAATTGAGGAGATAAATTCTCTACTACTTTCCAATTTAGAGAATCACTAGGATGACGTAGCACCCCATCATCAAATCGATTATCTGAATGCCAATTCAACATCTTTGATGTATCTTTACTATTGAACAACCTTTGAAAGCGAGGAATCAGAGGAAAGTACCAAAGAACCTTTGCATGCACGCCTTTCTTATGTGTTGTACTCTCATTTGTACCATGCTTCCATCTCGATTCTTTACACATAGGACAATCATGTAATGTCTCATATTCTTTTCTATAAAGAATGCAATCATTTGGACAAGCATGAATCTTATGATATTTCATGCCAAATCGACTAAGAGATTTCTTAACTTCATACATTGAAGATGGAAATTCAATACCCTCACGAAACATATCGACTAGTAGATTTAGTAATTCTGTGAATCCCTTGTCAGAAAAACCATGTTTTTCCTTCACATTGTACAAATGAACCAATCCTAACATTTTAATGTATTTTTTGCATTTTGGATACAACAGTTTTTTGGCATCTTCTATAAGTTTTTAAAAGGTTTCGGGATCATCCCGCGTAATTCATCTTCAACACCATGAAACATATTTTCTATCTGTAAATTATGATAAGATGTATGTAATCCATTCATATTCTTATTTATCAATTCCCCATGAGTATTATGAATATTTTCTCCATGATAATACCAACATTTATAGCTCAGAAGAATACCATTACGAATAAGGTGATACTTAATCTCGTCAAATTCATGAAATCGCTCATTTTTACATTTAACACATGGGCATCGAATCATACTAGTTCCAGTATTACTATTTCTACAAGCAAATTCCATGAAACTTTCAACTCTAGAAATATAGTCTTGCTTAATTCTACACTTTGACATCCAAGATTTGTCCATTTTCTATTAATGACTGATAACTGTATTTTATATAGTTATTTTCATCTATTTTATTAATTATAATTGCTATGTTTTTAATGTTTTTTGTTAATTTTAGTTTAATAAATTAGTATTTACTGTTTTTTATATATTTTAATAAAATTACATAATTTGTATCGAAAAACTTTATTAATTGCAAATTTATGTCTAAAAATATAATTTCAAATAATAGAGTTCTTAATTACAATTTATAAAAGTCAAAAATATAATTTAAATTAAAATCGGGCTTAATTTTAATTATTAAAAGTTTAAAAATATAATTTAAATTAGAAAAGGGCTAAACTATAATTAAAGAAAGTTGAAAATGTAATTTGAAATAAATTTGTGGGTCAAAATGCAATTAATAAATTTTAATTTTTTGCGCAGATGAGAAGAACCACGCGCCATACACCACGTGCCAAATGTGGACCGTCTGATCAAAGAAGAAACGGCTACGATGCGCGCGTTCAGATCACGCCTGAAAAAATCGCGTGTGTGTAGATTCTTTCACGCGGCTCGACGCCCGAGTGGGGCCCACCTTCCGCACAGGCCGGCGTGCAGGTGGGACCCACTTCTCTGACGCGTCCAGCCGCTGTCCCCCACGTACGCGTGCCTCTGATCCCGTGCGCTGATCTCTGCATGCAACTGGATTTTCAGCGAATTAAATTCAACCACGTGTCCACCCTGAATCCTAACCTCGAATCAGCAACTGCCACGTGTTCCACTCTATTTTTCAGCAAATCAGGTGATGACACGTGGCATGTTATGATGAGTGCAAAAGCGCAGGATCAAGCCCGTGTGTGGCCGTTGTCTCCCGTACTGTGATGTCCCCTGCGCCGTGTCCCGCAACCAATTAGAAGCTGCCACGTGTCCGCTTTAATTCCTTTCAGCGAATCAGACGCTGACACGTGGCATGCATAATGAATTAAAAAAAATGCAGAATTGGCGCCTTGTCTCACGCGTGAATTTATTTAATATTTTCGATATCGAATTTCGATACGCGTGATTTTATTTTTCGATACAAAATTATTACGCATTTTTATAAAAAAATAAAATAAAAAATGTAATAATTTAGATTTATTATTTTTAGCTATAAATAGGAGATAAGATGATAGTTTTAAAAAGTTTTGGAGTTTTGGGTAGAGTTTAGTTTTCTTGTGTTGCTTGGTTTTGGACTAGAGAACACGCAGAAGCCATTTTTTGGCTTTTGGTGTGTTCTGCGTGTGCCAAATATTTGTTCTAGGTGTTGTTTTAATTTTCCTTCTTCTTCATCTTATTTTTCTGTATCTGTTATAATTTTTATTTTAATTTTATGAAGTAATTTAATTTTTCTAGGGTTGCATTTGATCTAAATTTATGATGCTTTTATTTTAATTATTATTGATAGATTTATAAGACGTTCGATTTGTTCATTCTATTTTGTGCTTAATGCTTTTTGATTATTTACGAATCTTATCGAAACGATCCGTGGCACATAAATAAACTTGGAAGAGGCATTTGTGTGTATATTGCTCGTAGATAGAATGACATGCATGATGAAGGATAGGAATATACCCTAATTGTATGTGTGGCCATTTGAAAACTTCAAACGCAATGAATCTCGGTGAATTTAATTCTCATAGGAATATAGTGAATTAATTTAACGAGGTGTGTTTGTACGGAGCTCGGAAGAGATGTATGAATAAAATTAGAAGTTTTCGGTTGACAAATTAAATGTACTAAAAAAATATAAATCAAAAGAAAATAAAATGATTGGAGTTGATGAATTTGGTGAAAAATTGCAATCCTAGATTTCTTTTATTTTGTTTTGAAACTATTTTCTTACATTTGCTACAATCAATGAACGTTTTGAATAAAATCAGATTGAGATAATTTTAGTACTCAACAAACTATAGTAACAAATCTCCGTGGGAACGATACTTTGCTTACAAATTTTATTACTTGTGACCGTGTATACTTGCACGTCGTTTTTGTGTGTTGTAAAACACACAACAATGACATTAATTAAATATATTACTTAATTATGTATCCAATGAATATGAATATATTTCAAGTATTATTATATATAAATTTTCTAATTATTAGAATATATATCAAAACATACATAATACAAAACAGTTATCATTTTAATCATTTTACAAAATCATTTCTATACAAATTAAAAAATAAGCAGCATATTTAACATTTTAACACATAAGTAACATATATAAATAAAAATAAAAATACTACTTAGTTTTTAGTTATTATTTGATTTTTATTAATATATATATATATATATATTATTTAAATTATTGAGTTTATAAATATATATTTATAATTTTTTTAAGAGTCAATAAATAGTACGTATAACTCTTATACCAATATAATTTCTTAAAAATTTAAAAAACATATTATTTTTCCTCTATTCACTACTTAATAAAATATAAGTATTTATATATAAATAAATTTATCCACGCATAGTAAATATATATAATACATCAAACCCACAACATTTCAGATAATATTTCCACATAAAATAAGTCAAATATAATAACAAGCAAAATAAAAAACATACCTAAATCAAAAATTTATAAAAAAATTAAAATAAACTGAATAATAAGCTGCAAAATTCTACTTAATAAAATATAATTATTTATATATAAATAAATTTATCCACGCACAGTAAATATATTTAATCCATCAAACCCACAACATTTAACATATTATTTCCACATAAAATAAGTCAAACATAATAACAAACAAAATCAAAAACATACCTAAATCAAAATTCTTGAAAGTTAGGGTCTGGAATTTTCAAAATATTTCTTTGGTTTCTTCACTCCAGCAACTAGAGGTAGAGGTATAAGTTGAGATGAGATGTTAATGAGATTCATAAGACAATCCATTAATTTTCAAAATCTATCTCATCTTGTCCCATTTCATTTTTAATGAGATGAAATGTTAATGAAACGATATTAATTAAAAATATCTCATTTGTTCCTAATGGGCCTAAACGAGACAAATAATAATACAAAAATACGATAAATGATAATTTATAATGTAAGTTTATTAAGAACAAATAATATAATATAATACTAAAAATATATATGAGAAAATATCTAGGAATACTTAATCTCCTAATTATCTAAACATGCGAATTGCTAAAATCCCCATAATATAATTATTAATTAATTACATGATTAATTGAATCTAACTTAGCATGTATTCATCTCTGAAGTAAACTACACACCATATAGTAATTAATATAATCATACTATCATGCCAATTAAATTGCATACTATTCATTAAGTTCATCAATTATGGATCACATACATAAGAATCATACACCTCTGCCTAGAAACTATGCACGTTATTTAATCAAGACAAATAATTAAATAATTCTCTCATAATTGTATTCATAAAACTCATATTTTTCATAAAGATATACATAAAAATTGATAAAGAAAAGAGTAGAAGAAGAAATAAAATCAATCTTTTGAATTGCTGTGTTAATCTCCTCTTGAATCTCCACTAAAATTGTGTCCCCTCTTGAATTTTTCTATATTTTTGTCTCTTTTTAGCTCCAAAAATTGACCAAAATTATGTTAATGATGGCCCTTAGGGTTTATGGAGTGATTAAGTCTTAAATATTGTTCAGCTGCAATCTGGACCGTCAGATTAGCTTCAGATCAAGGGCTACGATCAAAACAAGTAAAGTTCACAACGATAGCCAATCACAACAAGGCACATGGCATCAAAAGTTCACTGGGTAAATCATAGCATGACGTGTGGCAGGGTAGACTAGTCAAAGTTAACGCTCCCTGAGTCAGTACCATGCGACGAGACATGATTGGTAGAAATGGATAGCGTGCATGGGTGGAACCCATAGAGCAATGGTATAGTGACACTTGGCAACGAGGTTTGACCGAGCCTGAACTCAGATTGAACGCACTGCTGACACATGACATGTGTTTTATCCTCCTCACACATGGCATAGCATGATTCGTTGTCCCTCCTTATGGGCATATGCGTTGCTTACATAGTCAGATCTTCTACTTACGTGGCATGCCATGTAGTAGCTCCTAATTGGTGTTACGTTAAAAATACATAAAAATCTAGAAACATTCTACAAAAATCCCAAAAATTATATTTTCACTCCTTTTCATTAAAAATTTTATATTTTAATATTTTTGGCCATAAAAATACTTTTTATTAAATAAAACAAGTAAATATTAAGTAAAGAAATGCGCTAATGACTACTTTCATACAGTTATCACACCTCCAAACTTAAATATTTGCTTGTCCTTAAGTAAAGCCAAGTATAACTAACTAAAATAACTTGGGTAGTATATTCATAAATATACTTCTATTAGTAAATGCATATTTCAAGAAAACTATCCTTCACAAAAGTCATACAATCCTGTGATAACGAGGTTCACATATTCATCAATCAACGTTCCATAAATATAAGGATATGCAAGGTTTTTGTCAAATTGGTTTGTGTGTGACATGATATCATCTAATGCACTCATGAAATCAACCTATATGAGCATACTAATCAATTCAATCTTAGAACAAGTCTCATAAGTCTAGTTTTCACATCCTTCTCCACTACTATAAATATGCACTTAGCTCAAGATCAATAAGGACTTTACATGGTTGTAATGTAAGGCTTAGGTGAGGGGTCGATAAATGAAGACATTTAGGCTCTTTCCATACCTTAGCTTCTTCTTTTTTTCCACATCTTTTTTTATAGCTTCATAACACCCCCAAATTTATTTTCAATTCTATTCTATTTTCTTTATAGGGATAATTATGTTATGAGTTTTTCGTCTTCTTTTTGTTTTTTAAATTTTTTTATAGGGTGCAATACATTTCACCTTACTCTAAAGCACAATATATGATTGCATTTTCTTTTCTTTTCATACTAGCTAAAGGTGCAAGGGTAAAGGTAATGCTTATTAGTTAGACATTAAATGTGGCTTAAAGATATAAAAGGTTATTTGTTACGCTCAAATGGGTGACTAATGATATTAACAATGGTTAGCTTGAAAGGCTCAATCGATCCAAGTAAGTCTGAAATCATTTCTCTTGCTAAATAATATTTAGGATTCCGACGAAAGGGATGATCAAATAGATTCTAAAACTTGGTAGATCTCATCAACTTGCATAAATCACGACAAATTTTCTCTCAATAAGAACACCAAAATCAATCATGAACATGTGCATAAAAATTTGAATCAATCCAATCAAAACTAGCAAGCATATTTCATGATTGATGTAAATATCTTAACAAATGTGTTACATTCCTTATCCTAGTCATGACAACCAATTTTTATCATTGAGTTCATATGTTTCATATCAAGCATGCATACATTTATTTTTCATATATTTATCAATTTATACCCAAATCATGATTAAAAACATCTTAAAAATTAAAAAACAATTTCCTAAAAATTTAAAATGGATATTAAATACTAAGGTCGAGACAGAAGTTCCCTCCTAAAACTTAAATTACACATTGTCCCCAATGTGCAGATATAAATATAAAAAGGTAAAATAAAAGAAAACTCCCTTAATCATGGTACACCACATTTGTCACTGAAATGCTTATTCTTGTTGCACCATTTCTCTACACATTTATTCACCTACAAAAAAAACAAAAATGAAAATATAAGTAATATAACGTTGGGTTGCCTCCCAACCAACGTCACATTTAAAGTCCTTGACTAGATGGTCATATCATGTCCTAAGGTGCATCCATTAAGGTTATCATAGATGTTTCATTTGATAATGGATCTTCATAATAGTGCTTCACCCTATGCTCATTAACCAAAAATTGCTCTTTATCTTTGTTTTCTAATTCAATGGCTCTATGGACCTGACCATCTACTCTTTAATTTTCCTAAAAATAATTTGAGTTTTGAGTTGTACAGTAACCCTTTCTAACCCAGTTGAAAGATACGGTGCACAATTTTTTTATCATGCCATATTTTTTTCTTTTCTTTGTAAAGCATGAAATTTTCATAAGCATTCCACCGTAATTCATCCAATTCATTTATTTGAAGCATTCTTTTCTCACCAGCTGGATCTATGGACATATTTAATTGTTTCAATGCCCAATATGCTTTGTGCTCCAATTCTAATGGTAAGTGACAAGCCTTTCCATATACTAGCTTATGTAGGGTGGTACAATTGGTGTTTTAAATATAGTTCTATACACCCACAAAACATTATCCAACTTAGATGACCAATCATTCCTAGAAATGTTCACAGTTTCTCCAAAATTCTTTTCACTTCTCTATTGGATACCTCTACTTGCCCACCTGTTTGGGGATGGTAGAGGTAGACACTTTATGCTTGATCCCATACTTAGACAATAAGGAATTAAATTCTTTATTGTAGAAGTGACTTCCTCCATCACTAATAATGATCCTAGGAGTTCCAAACCTAGTGAAAATGTATTTTCTTTAGAAATTTCATGACAAATTTGGCATCACATTTGTTGCTAGCAATGGATTCTACCTACTTTGACAAGTAATCCACTCTTACAAGTATGTATTGGTTACCAAAGGATGGAGGAAATGGTCCCATAAAGTTGATGCCCTATACATTAAATAGTTCCACTTGAAGTATACTATTTAGAGGCATCTCATCTCTTTTTGAAATATTACTTATCCTTTGACATTTGTCACATATCTTTACATAATTGTAAGAATCTTTAAACAATGTGGGCCAAAAATAACCAAATTGAAGTACCTCAAATAAATGGGTCTTTATCAGCATTGTAACATTATATTGAGGTGTGAGTTATAAAAGTGCAAAAAAGGTATGTCACAAAAATAGGAGAACTTAATTAAATTCAAACAACACCATTTTAAGTTCTAAAATAGCTCCAAATATCACTGAACTCATCTTCCCAGGATTTATTTTCACATCCAAGGTCAAGTACACTTAGAGTTTCATATGTTGGAATCATTACACTAAGGTCAAATGAACTTTTGACCAAAATAGGCATCTGAGAACTAAATAAGGGTTGAAAATGCCAACATATGGAATCTTTTTGCAAGCTCTATTCCAACTCAACCGAGGAGGTGTTACAATGTGAACTAAGCAAATAACACAGTGAAAATACGGTAAAAACAACATGCTTAATTCAACACAGAGAAAAAGAATAATCAACAGATATGTGGTAGACATACTAGTGATAGTATGCCTCACAGACCCCTATTCAAGCTAGAAACATACATATACACGGAAACTAGCACATTGTATACGAAATAGGAAAACATACTTGCAAAGTTATAAAAGATTTTCAATCACTTCAAAATCTCATATGTGAGAACATATTCGATAAATGATGATTGTACTTTCATAGCATGAGATCATACATAACATAGCAAGTGATGAGGTAAACCCATATTGAACCTCTACATATGTGGTAACATTCTCAAGTTTGCTCATGACAACCACTCTACAACAAATAATTCATTAAATAGAATAAATAGTGTATAACTTGATAGACAATATAAATTTTAATACCTTTAGTAGTTGGGATAGCTATCCTAATTTCCTATACTACGTTTGCTTACAATCAATACCATACCAGATCCAAGTAGATTCAAGCTTATCCTTAGAGTTCCATCACCATGTGATGTGATTAACTATTGATGTCTCTACCACCTAACATGCCAAAAAGTTATGATCTCATAATATCGAGCCGACACATGACACACCAATGCATAGACTCCTCACCTATGCAGTATGTTGCAACCTTGCAACACTCAGCCGACACATGACACATTACCACATAGGCTTCTTACCTTGGGAACTATTGAATTTTTGTAACTACCAATCGATATACGATAGAACATATAAGCTATACAACTATGGAAACTATTGCATCCTTGATGTACAAATTTTAATTGTTCACAAGGGCACAAATCACTAGCAAACTAATGATAAGTTTATCCCAAGGTTGATTTATAAATAAATTGGTAGTTGTTTTAAAATGTTAAATATTTTCTGAATTAGCTAAAAGAAACATTCCTAAATATTCTAACAAGTGTTAGTTGAAAGAGAGATTGTAAATTCTAAGATTATCTAACAATTAAATTAAGTAGGTAAATTAAAACTAAATAAATATGGATGAACAAATATGGAAAATCAACTAGCTATATATTCATGGATTTCAAAAAGAGGTATACTTATTGATATTTTTCCTTTTAAATAAGTGAACCTCTAATGATCATAGTAGGTCCCATAATTCTCGATTAACCTATAACTTCCTAGATCATGCTTGAAATCGATTAATTGATAAACCTAAGGGAAATATATACACCATCTAATTTAATGCAAATAAATGAAATTAAATTAAACTCTTGTTCATTATTGCATAACCAAAAATAATTAAATTACAAAATATAAAATTCATGTTTAAAATATAGGGAGAAGTATGAATTCACAATAAAAATACCCCCTTTTGACTTGTGATCTCCAAGTCCTTGATTTGGTTTATCACCTTCTTCAAATCATAGGAAAATACTTTTTAATTGGGAGTTTTTTTCTCTATTTTCTGTGTTATGGAATGTGGAATTTGGCTATATGTAGCTAGATATGGTTGGATATGTTTAAGAGGAGTTTATAGTGTATTTATAGATTACGTTTTCGGTAAAACACATTTCGTACATATACTGAGGTTTTTAGCTAGTAAACACATACATGTCACATCATGTTTTTATCTGTGCGGTAGTGTGATATAAAATTCAGATCCTCAGTTGTAGCATAAGACTACCCTACTATTTCATGCTTATTTATGTGCTGCTATATGCATTGAAATTCCAAATCACCAAATGACACCTATGAGCAACTCATCCCAACATGTAAAAGTTTGAGCCGTAGTAACATTTTGTTCATTTTGACTTGTCCGTGTTGGCCTTTCTTGTCCATTTATATGATTTTATCTTGTTTAAGTCATATATTCTTCCAAAAGCACACTAACCTACAAAATACAATAATAGCATCCAAAACAACATAATGCTAAAATAAAACATGAAACTAACACTTAAAAGCATAGCAAATAATAGGTCAAAATAATTTTCATCAAATTCTCCAAAACCTACATTTTGCTAATCCTCAAGTAAAACAAATAGCAATACTAACACCAAAACTACCAACTTAAATAAAAAAAATTCTCATGCTTTAGTTTGTTTTCAAATCATAATTAAGACTCAAGCACCAATTCATCCAACATCTCAAAGCATCAAGGTTCATTATGCAAATAAGTTTTGCATCATAAATTCATGCCCATTATTCAAAACATATCAACATTAATTCCCCAAACCTGGTGTTAAGAATCTAAATTTGCTTCCACTCTAAAGTTCACAAGATACACTCTTAATATCATACTATTCCTTTGGTTTCAAGTACTTAATAAAGTGCATGCAAACAAAATTTATGTAAATAACAATAAAAATATGTTTGAATTTGTTTATAAGCATGAAAAGGCTCAAATTTACACAAAATAGATTTCATGAACAAAATCAAATGCTAGGATTAAGAAGGCATCATATTGCATATATCATACTTCATTCAAACTCATTAAGAAACCAATATCAATTATGTGCCTATAAGAGAATGAGGATGCATTTGACTTCAGGGAGTTATTTTTGACTATCTTGCAACAACCACATCACTACTTTCAAGATTTCTAGGTCATAGTATTTGTTTATACTATTTTTTTTAATCTTAAGAATAGAACTATGTATATATATTATGATGAGTAGCTATTACAACTTCTTTTTTCTAAGAGAACCCTATATGTATCATTTTTCACTAGAAGTTATGCCTGAAATGAATATATGCACACACATTCAATTTTTACTTAAGTAATTTGATCAAAATAATGAAATAAGATTTCATTTTGATTGTTTAAAATCTTAACAGTCAATGCAAAGGCAATAAAGATCATATAACAATATAGAATCATATGGAAAGTGTTTAAAAAAGTAGAAAAAAAATATTATCTCTATGAATAAAGTATGGCTTAATAATCTCATAATGTAGTTTCCACTATTTGATTCTTAGACACCAAATTTGGGTCTATCTTAAATTCAACATTCCAAGCACGAAACGTAAACTACAAAAATAACTAACTTTTACAACAAACCTTGAACATGTTTAAGTAATCAAATAGAAAAAATGCATAACGACTCAAGAACTCATGCAAAATTAACCAAAAATCATTATATTTTGTATCAAAAATATTTATTGGGCCTATTGGCACACCAATACTTTCTTGTCATACTCATATCTCCACTTTTTGGAAATCAAGGCCTTAAAAAATTTATGGCATGAAGGAATATCCCTAACATCCAAAGGAGGTAGATTTTTATTATCTTTCGAAAGTACATTAAAATATCAAGAAATGACTTATCCTATTTGGTGTCCTTGAGACGAGTCGGTAATGGAATAGGAGATCTATAAGGATATGGTGACTTTGGTAGCATGAGAGGATAATTTGACTGTCCTAAAATCTTCTTATTTTCTTCAAAAGGCTTTAAGACTTCTTTTTCCTTGGCCTTCTTGGGATTTTCTTGTTCCCCATTTGTAATTCCTACATCAAATAGTAATCATTATAAATTTTAGGAAAATAATTATTGTTAAAAACCATGCCACTTTGATGGATTATAACATTCATTTGTTTTGGTTGATTAGGAAGCTTCACTTTCTCTCACCTCTGTATACGGTCAGGGAGTTTCCCTACTTGCACTTCTACCATCTTCATAGATGCCTCCAAAAAATCCAACCTTCGATTATTCTTCATGTGGTTATCCATACTCACTTTAATGAAAGATTTCAAGTTATACTATATGGTTTGCTTATTAGGTGGATAGTGTGGCATGTTCTGGTTTAAGTTTGGGCCATGCATTTTGTTTTGGGCATAAGATGGGTTAGTGTTTGCCTTCCATAAGAAAATAGGGTGATTTCTCCACCAAGGAATATAGGTGTTAGAATAGGAAACATTCTTGGGTCAAGGTTGGTGCCATTGCATAAGATTAACTTCTTGACTGGTACCTGTTTAGGAATCACTTACAAAAGATTAAACATTACCATCATGCTCATATGTACCACAAACTCCATATACCACTTGGTTTGGTGTGTTCTTAGTAGTGAGGAGTTAAACTTGATTAGTGATAAGTACTTCAAAAGTACTAAAATTTTGTGATTTTATTGAGCATAAAATTAACAAATAGGTATGATTGTAGCATATATATGTGAATATTTATGCAAAACTATATGTTTAGAATCACAAGTTTTTTTTTGTTATATGTAAGGTATTTTTTTGTCAAATTTAAAAATTGATCAATACATGAAGAATCATACCTAAAGCAATCATTTACTCCTTAAAAATCTTAAAGGAACAATGCATGTAAGCCTTACATGTAATACCAACTAGTTTGCTAGGGGTGAAAACAAGAATTCAAATGAAGTATTGTGTACCATGTCAAAGAAATAGTTGGCATGTGGTACACTTATCACTGCCTAAATTGAATGAGCATGATATTATTTTTGTGCCATGGTGTGAAAAAGGTTGGCCATGACACGACCTATGCTAGTTAACATAAGAAAAGTAATATGTATCTCGGGTCATGGCATCGTAAAAGTTGGGCTATAGTACACAATTAAATTTCTCCCTCAGTTGTTAGCCTTAACTATAATTAAACAATTATGTTTTATGTTTAGTATATAGTCACAATATCTTTAACGTAAAAAAGTTTAGGGATAGATCCAATTCTTATTTTTCTTCAAATAGATCATTTGGAAATATTCGAGATCATAAAAATATAGAATTACTTTTGTTGCCATGTTTGTGAAGATATTATTTTTTCATTTAAGATTTCTACAAAGTTTATTATAGATTAATATATTAATGATATATTTTTTTGTAGAAGATTCAAAATATGAAAGTTAGGTTTTAGAATCTAATTTTCACACCTCGAATAAGAGTTTAAATTGGTGATTTTTCCAAAAACATTGATTTAAAAGGCTTGCTATTTTCTTAGGAATAATGGACAATTTAATCTATCAATTAATGATCCTCACTAAAAGACTTTAATTGATATGATTAACAAGGAAACTGATCCCAAAGGCTTTTTCATACTTAAAACCAAAAATCAATAATCTAAATCTATATATTTAATAACCTAATTAATTCTAAGTAAGCATGGTTATATAGTTAATTATTCCAAAAAATTCTCTATTGGTTTTTAATTGCATATCTACCTAGAATTATTTGAATAAATCCTATTTCTACCATTTTTCAGTTTTAATTATATGTTATTAAATTAGAATTTTTAAAAACCAAATATTGTGACAAATTGTTTATGTTTAATATTATTTTTTTTAAAGAAATTTGAAGAATTATTTAAAATGATATAGTTCATCTTTAGACCAACCTTAGGAGTATACTTATCACTTATAATAAGTATTTTGTCCATTTGTGAGCTTATTATAAATTTATAAAATTTAATTATCCTATTTTTGTGCATCACTTCGAAAATTAGGTTCATGCACAAGTTCATCCAAAATCTCAACACATCGAGGTTAATCATACAAATTAGCTTCACATCACAAGTTCTCCCAAATCGAGTGGTAAGTATCTAAATTTTTCTTGACTCAAGACCACTCAAGATACACTTAATATCACTTTAGACCTCTCAAAATATACTCTTAATATCACACCAATCCTAGGGGTCAAAGAATTCAACAAGGTATATGCAAATAGAAGTTATGTAAAGAAGACGGAAAATAGGTTCGCATAAGTCCATAAATAAGAAAAAGACTCAAATGTGCACTAAGTAGATCTCATAAAAAACATAAAATGCTAGGATGGTATGGAGTAGTTACCTTATGTTTGAGGTTGTCCTTCTTCAGTAACCCTTCAAAGAGTTTATTGCAAAAGTGTCTCCCTCAATTACTAATTATGGTCCTAGGTGTCCCAAACGTGCAAAATTATACATCTTTCAAAAATTTGACAACATAGTTAGTTTTATTAGTTCTAATGGATATAGCTTCAACCTATTTGGACACATAATCAATCACAACTATAATATACTCAAAACCAAAATAAGGGGAAAATGACCTATAAAATTAATCGCCCAAACATCAAACAATTCAACAACTAAAATATATGTCAAAGGCATCTCATTTCTCTTTCTTATATCACCTATCCTCTAACATCCATCACAAAGCATGCAAAAAGTTTAAACAAAGTTGGCCACTTAAAGCCAAACTACAGTACCTTTTGGGCTATTTTCTTACAACTAAAATGGCCCATATAAAGAAGCTCATGGAAAAAGGTAAAAATGCTCTCATGTTCCTCCACTAACACTCATCTCCAAATGACTTGATCTTGGAAAATCTTGAACAAATAGGGATCATTCATAAAATAGTGCTTTTAAGAATATAAGAATCTCTTCTTCTCGATCTCCTATAAAGAAATGTCAGGCCTCGAAACACAACTAGCAATATAGTTAGCTATATAAGGATACGACAAGTTTGGACCTACAGTAAAGAATTATTCATCATGAAAAATCTCAATAATGTCTTCTCTATTGTTACTATCAATAGTGTCAAAGTTAGAAATCAATCTAGATAGGTGATCAGCTACTACATTCTTATTTCCTTTCTTATCTCAAATCTTTAGGTCAAATTATTGTAAAAGAAAACCCATCTAAATTGTCTTGGCTTAGCTTCGGATTTACATAGTAAATATATTAAAGTAGTATGATTAGAATGAAAAATTACTTTAGACCATATCAAATAAGATCTAAATTTATCCAATGCAAATACAACAGTCCAAAATTCCATTTTAGTGGTAGAATAATTGAGGTGGGAGTCATTGAGTGTCGTACTAGCATAATAAATAACAAGAAAATTCGTATGCACTCTATATCACCAAACAACCTCTATAGTATAATCAGATGCATCACATATAATCTCAAAGGGTAATGACCAATTAGGTTCCATGATAACAGATGCAGATCTTAATTTCTTTTTCAAAGTATTAAAAGTAACAAGACAACCATTATCAACACAAAGGAAGCATCCTTGGTCAACAAATTACATAAAAGATTGACTTATTTTAGAAAAATATTTAATAAATCTCTTATAGGTCTCTACATGTCTTAAGAAGCTCCAAATGTTGTTAACAGAAGTAAGGAGTAACATTTTAGTAATCAATTCTATTTTGGCTCTGTCTACTTCTATAAGCATACTAGAGATAATATGTCCAAATACAATGCCTTGTTTAACTATAAGGCGAATTGTTTTTCTAACTAAATGTTAAATTACATTCAATGAATCTTTCTAGAACTAAACTCAATTTTTGCAAATAATCACCAAATAAGGATCCAAAAATAGAAAAGATAGACATCATACATATCTAGAATGTTGCAGAGGCATTACAAAGACTAAATGGCATTCTTTTGAAGGCAAATGTCCCAAATGGGCAAGTAAATTTGGTCTTATCTTGATCCTTTGGTACAATAGGTACCTCGTAGTAACTTGAAAGACCATAAAAAAACAATAGAAGTCGTGCCCTACTAATCTCTCCAACATTTGATGAATAAAAGGGATGGAGAAGTGATCTTTTTTAGTAAATAGATTTTTCTTCCTAAAATCAATACATATTCTCTATCATGTACTCATCTTGGTGTTCTCATTTCTTACCACTATAATTCTTGATTTCTTAGGTGTAACATGTATTGGACTAACCTATCTTCTATAAAAAATAGGGTAAATAACTCCTACCTTTAAGAGTTTTAAAACTTCTTTTTTCATTGCATCTTACATAATAGGGTTTAGTCTTCTTTGAGCTTCTCTCAATGGCCTGGAATTTTACTCGAAAACTATCTTTTGGATACAAATAACTAAACTAATACCTATAGTGTCACCAACACTCCAACCTATTGCTTTCTTAAATCTTTTAAGCTCTCTCACAAGTTTTTTTTCATGGGTTGGGGTTATAATAGATGAAATAATAACTGGGTAGGTATCCATTTCTCCTAAAAATACATATTTAAGGTGGTTAGGTAACTATTTGGGCTCTAACTTAGGTGGAGTGGCTTCTTCCCTATGTAGGGGCCTAGGTAAGTCAAAGGGTGTCCTAGAATATTCAATAGGTTCAACACTATAAAGTATTTCATAGTACCCGTTGGAAAATAATGGCTCAGAATATATTCTCACAATGTATTCTCCATTATTGATTCTTAAACATCGATTTTGAGTTCATTTCAATTTTAACATTTTATCATGAAATACTAATTAAGAAAAAAACCAACTAATTATTATATTACTTCATGAAACATTTTTTAAATTAATCTAACAATACAAAAACTTGACAATTTTCCTAAAATTAACATAAAAGGCATGATAATTTTGTAAGAAATTTTTTAAAATTAACCAAAAATTTCTAATCTAATCAAAATATATAAATGCACAGAAAACAAGTAAAAATATGAACAATGTAAAAATGTGAATATGTGAACATATAAAAATTTCAATTTAACATAAATTGTTAATGTAAAATTTTCCACCCCAACTTTTATACTTACATTACGGTGAATGTAACAATTATAAATTAAAGATAATGAGTAATGGATAGAAATGTTACCCATTCACTCATCATGTACAATAGTTTGTATAGAATTGCTGGTGCATCCATCAATCTAAACATTTAATTTTAAACAATTAATTTTAAATAATTTTCACATGAAAAGAAACAAAACTAAACAAAATAATTAACATAAAACAAAAATAAATGCAATATCCAAAAACAATAAAAATTAAAGTTCAGAAAATAAAAACAAAACAAAAATAAATAAAAACTAATAAAATTTTGGATCAAAAGTTAGAGCTCCTCCTCCAGGTCATCTTGACCTTGTTCTTCAGGTTGTTGTTGTGATTTTTTTGGAGGTACAAAAGTGAAATCATAATGAGGATACTTTGGTGTTATTAAGTGTGTCCACCCCAAGATTACTCAATTGCAATAAGTTCATTTTATACATTAACCGATTATGTTCTATCTAATAACGATGCTATTAATTCAATAAAGCAACTTGTTGGGAAAAATAGGCTTGTTGATATTCTTCCATATAGCTCATTATTTTACCAAAATTATGAAGAAGAAAAATTCATATATATTCTTGATGGATGAATGACTCTTCTTTCTATTAGAATAATATTCATACTAGAAGTGAGCACGTCAAAATATGTTAGGTTTCATAATTCACCAGGTTGTATAAAAACTTCAACTTTTGGATGGGATACACCCACTTTTTTACATAAAGCACTGATTAACTGGGAGAAAAAGGAACCCAAATGGACTATTTATAGATAACTTAATCCTATGGTTAATTATGTTCCCTACATACATAGGCATGTTGGATGCAATTGCATATAGTAAAATAGCCCTATCTCTATCAACAATGTTGTAATGTCTTGTGGGTATAAATCTCGAACAGACAAAGTATTGCCAAATATGAGCAATTTTATTCAAATACTTAGCTTTAAAACCCTTATGTTTATAAGCATCATATATCCATTCAGCACTTTGTATAGTTAACGTTTCTAAAACTATAATATAATCCATATTATTTAAATAATGTTCATACTTACCTTATCCAATATTCACTAAATAATATTGAGCATTTATACTACTAGGTCCAATTGGAAATAGTACATTCCTTACTAAAACTTGATTATCAATAGTGTCAAAAACAATTTCATAGAATCCTTAAACAATGGATTCAATAGCAACCTCTAGTTCTTTTACAAACTTTTTCCATCCAAGGTTTTCTATGACATCGGTAATCCCCACTGGTCCATTATTAAATTCCCTCAAGTATAAATCCTTTATTAAATTTTGCTGTTTTTTCTAAATGATTTCTTGCCTCATAACTAGCAAATTTAGACCTATTATATTCTTCAAAAGTTGAAACCTCTTTTCCTTTCCTACTCCTTTTTGTTTCCATCTTCAAAATTTAAACAATATCTATACTTCATAGGTTCACAGAAAATCCAAGACAATAACACATATTATTCCAACATTTTTTCTAACCCCTATTTGTCCTAATTAGGGTTTTGGACTATTAAAAATCACAAATATTCCACAAATTTTAGAGAATTTAATTTAAAGAATTAAATTCTAAAATTTTATGAAAAAATAATTGTGTTATTATGGATTGAAGAAAAATAAAGGACATCCCTCCTTGAAGATGAATATTTCTTGAAAACGTTGAAGATTTTTGAAATTTTTTGTGAAATGAGTAAACAATTGTTAGAAAAATGATTCTTGTGAAATATTTTGAAAAATTATTGAAGAAAGGTGGGATTTTTGAGAATTTTTGAAGTGTATGGTGAGAGAAAAAATTAGGGTTTGTGTGAAAAGTGTGAAAAATGAGAGAATTTGTGTGGGGAAAGGTATTTCTGCCCAAAAAATGAAGGTGGACTGTAGCGTAGTAATATTCTTGCCACGACACGAATGTTTGAAATTGGAACCCTTCAAACTTTTCACCCCATGTCGCGGCGTGCTTCATACTATTTTTCACACTCATTTTCTCTTCCTATTTTTTTTATTATAACAGCACATTAAACATAAAAAAATATTTTAAATATCACACAAAAATTAAAACAATATAATAACAAACAAAATCAATTATCTATAAAATAAAAATAAATAACTTAGAGCAATAAAAAAAAATAATGGGTTACCCCATCTAGAACTTACTTTTATCATCTTTAGTGAGACGTTACTTGGGGGATTTCATTTTTTTCGTAAACTTAATAACCCTATGTATTGAGTATTTTTCTTTTTTTCTTTTTGACCTTGCACCCATTCCTTACCTTGCTTTTGCAAGTTCTCAATTAAATTCTCAACTTGTACTTCCACTTTTTTAATGGAAGTCTTCATAGATTCCAAGCTCTGATTTTTTTGGATTGGTTATCTCTACTAACTTGAACGAATGCATTCAAATTTTTCTGCAGAGTTGACTTGTTGGGAGAACTCCTAGGCATTTACTAGTGGCACTCGTTTGATTTGAATTTTGGAAAAATAGAGGGTTGTTATATCTCTAGTAGAAATTGGGATGATTCCTCCACCTTGGATTATAGATATTAGCTTTGGGGTCATACCGAGCTCTTGGTTTGTATACCCCCAATTAATTGACCTACTCTAGTTCGTCACTAGCTTCTTCTGGAAAGGGACAGTTTTTAGCACCATGTCCCAACATACTACACATAGCATGTTATTCTTTATTTGTTGTGGCATATGTTGTAAGAAGCATAACTTGTTTGATTAGTTTTTCAAGATTCTTTTTAACTTCAGTACCAGAGTTAATTTCATAGTCTTTTATTCTCCTCACCTAGGAACTTATATGCTGGGAATTAGCACCTAACATCTCAAAGATATTCGTAAGTACCTAAGGAAGTCTTTTCTAATATCACTCCACTAGCAGCATTATCAACCATGAACTAACATTTTTGTGTCAATCCATCATAAAAAATAGGTTTTGTAGTTGCAGAGGATAGCTATGATGGAGGCAATGAGTGAGAAAGAGTTTAAACCTATCCCATACTTTATGAAAAGGTTATCCCTCTATCTAGGATAAAGTAGCAATTTTAGCTCTCAGTTGTAATGTTTTTTTAGGGGAATAGAATTTTCCTATTAATTTAGTATAAACATTCTCCTAAGTCATTAAGGAACCTATGGGAAGTGAAATTAGCCATTCCTTGGTCTTGTCTTTAAGGGTGTAGGGGAATGATTGCATTTTGAGTTGATCCTCGGTGAGTACACCGAGGTGGAGTATTTGGAATGGTGAGTAAAAGTCCCTAATCAAAAACAGTGAGTCTTTATTAGGCAATCCATCGAAGGAAGGCAACATGGAAAAATAAATGTTTCTCAATTCATTATTCTGAGTAGCCTCAACTAGTTGGATTTGGGTAGTAACAGTGCCAATTACTAGCCTCATATTCCTTCATTGTAGTTTCCCTTGTTGGTGCATTCTCCTTCATATTTAAAGGTTCAGGTATAAGGTCAAGGTCAAGGTCTGATTCACAAATTTGTTGTACAAAAGGTTATTAGACCACAAAGTCCAACCTTCTTGACATTTTATTGGGTTTATGTATATTATTTTTATATGGTGTGAAAGTATACCATAAGTAACTCCTACCTCGCGCAAACTTTAAAAAAATTAAAATTACCTTTCAAGTATAAAAATAAAAAAGATAAAATAAATATATAGGTCTATAATACATTACATGTTTGTATACTAAAATATTAAACACGTAGAAATGAAAATAATATATTGATGCAATGATACACATGTGATTAAAAGAAAATAAATTATATAAAAAATAATTTATTACACAAAAATACTAAACATAAAGTAAGGAAATAAAATTTAAATTTAAAATAAAAGTAAATTAATTGTTTGAAGAAAAGAAAAGAAAATTAAATTAAAAATAAAAGAAAAGAAAGTTAAGTTTTTTATTTAATCAAAATCTTAAATTTTTCAAATGTTTTAAGATTATAAAATTTTATTATTATTACATGAAATATTTTTTATATTTTTATTTTTAAAATAATATGAGAAAAGAAAGTTTTAAAAATAATATTTTTATTTTTATTTTATTTTTTATTTTTATTTTTATTTTTCGAAAAATAAGAAAAATTTAAAATTTAAAATATCCAAAATTAATTAATAACCTAGATATTTAAAATTTTAAATAAAATCATAATATTTATAAGACAATAAGGTTTTAAGATTCTAGTAATAAAATTTTAAAGACATTATTCCTCATTTGCAACGACTTAAAAAACTTATGCTTACAAAGGTTATCTTGTTTTTAGTACTATTATTAGTATATCAGGCAATGATGTTAAAAACTTGATGTGCCAAAATTAGATTACAATTTTTTATGATATAAAATAGTTTGTAAATGCATGAATCATTTATAGAAAATAATAAGTACACATTCAAGATCGGTCTAAAAAAGAATCATATGATTTTAAAATAATTAAAAAAATTCTTAAAAACAAAAATACAACCTAAACAGTTAGCTACAATATTTGGGTTTGAAGATCTATACTAATAATATAAAAATAAAGATAGATTCAATAAACATTTAGGTGATTCAATATTTATCATATAAGAGAAAATTCATGGGATGCATTAGCTAGTTAATTGTATTTGTTCAATATTAAGTATATTATTAAAAATATGAATTAAGATTATTAGTTCTTCTTTTTTAATAAGAAATTATCTTATGACAGGGATCAATATTTTTATTAATTAATTATCAATAAAGTCTTTTATTCCTAATAAATTTATAAACCATTTCATTAATTTTTTTGGTGGGACTATCAATTTAAACTTTCATTAAGCTATCTAAGCTAGGTTAGTGATTTAAGTATTTAGAAACTAACTTTCAGATTTTAAATTTGTTATGAAAAATATGTCGTAAATATTTTTCCAATGATAAATCTTATAAAAGTCTTTGAAATAGAGTTCTCTAAATGAAATTTAGAATATTTCATCTACCATATAAGAGTTAATTTTAAATCATATTTTGAGTGAATCCTAAATCTAACTCTCTTATTTATTATGAAAAATACTTCATCCATATATTTTTCTTTGACAAACTTCGTTTTATTGTTGATGAATAAATAAAACTTAAATTCATTTTATAAAAATGTTTAATCTACTTTAATATTTCACAAGCCTAAAATCATTACTAATATCTCATATTATATATAGCTAGACATGCATATTTTAATAAATAATCCATAAATTAAGCATAGCATGTAAAATAACACATAAAAATAATATGAAAAGAATACATTTAGATATACCTTAATAGAATTTCAGTATTCATTTCTATTCTGAAAAACCTCCAAATAGAATTTTCAATATCGTTCATTGAATTGAAACTAGAACTACTACATAACCAAAATTATTCAATTCTTAAATCGGAGAAGAACTTGAAACTACTAAAAGAAAAGTTAAGAAATCTTAAAAGACTAAAAAATATGCTTAAAAATGAAGCTATAGGATATAAATTATAATAGAATTAGGGTCGTATTTATGGGTGTAGGAAAGGACAAAAATATAGATCAGATGACTAGTTCCACGACACACAATTCTTTCACGTTGTGGCATACACAAGATGTACACCTTTTGGAGTTCGATCCACTACACTCACGTCGTAGCCTACATCAATTTCAGGACACATGATTCTCAATCATTTTGCCTCACGTTGTGACACATAAACTTACATGCCACGATCCTAGTTGTTATGAATAAATGGATCCCTTATTTTCTTTGTACATCCTTCTTAATGGTTTGAAACATATGTAATGCTTTACATATGTTATCTTTTATGTGTTTAAAGTTGTAATGGAACCTTTCAAATATATTCTTCAAGTGTTTAATCAATTAAATGATTTTGAAGCTAAAATACCATAAAAATAATAAAACATACCTATTTAAGATAAATTGTTTAAAATGATAGTAAAATTAAACAAATATAAATCTATTTAATTATTTAACATACATAAAATCATGTTATATTAAGTACCTTTAAGTACTCATCAATGGTCTTTTTGGTCTAGGTTGTTTTCACGTCATATTGAATGTATGTTGTTTTTTATAATAGTTTGAGCTATAACCCTTCATTTGATGTACTTAAATCCAATACTTGTAGAGGGACTTCTTGATGTTAAAATTAATTTTGTTAATCGACCTGATGTTCTGATGTGGGCCTTATAAATTACGCATGAATATAAAATGTAAATTGTAATTAGTGGGTAGTTAATAAATTTTATTCCTCAAAAAATTTGGTACATTCGTTTTTTACGTCAAAATTAATATACAGTTTTCAAACTTCTAATACGATAACTATAGACTTGAAAACTAATTTTAGAGATGTTACGGCAAATTTATTCAGTTGGAAATTTATCATGGCTGCAATATGTAAGGTATATTGTGCTCACATTATTTTTCTAGAAAATTCATGGAGATCATTGAGGTTTTGACAATAATTATGGAAGTCCTTATTCTCAAAGCTTCGTGGAGATTGTAATTAAAAAGGATCTTTGCAATGAATTGTCAATTGTTTGTTCCCATCATAGATTGAAATTGCATTAATTTGTTGCATGTTGTGTGCTCGTAAACATCCATTGATGTGGTGGATTGCTATGTTTAGAAATTGTATGTTGTAGCTTGATACTCAAAGGAGAACCGAGGTTGTTCGGTGTGCCTGAAAATTGCATTTCTTTCCTCCATTCATATAAAGAAGTCTGTTTAATTAACTTTCTTAAGATATTCGTTGCTAGAACTGTTGGGTCCAAGATTATGAAGAATTATTATTGGAAGTACTCTTTTTATTTTTTAGGTTCGGCTTATTGGCAATTTGAATTCCAGTCTCGCTGGGCACTAGTGAATTCATACCAATTTTTTACAAACTTGGGATGTATGACATCTATGATGTTGAAATAGACATCATCATTATCGTGGGCTAGATTAACATGACCACACTATTAATTATGGGGCACAAGACTTCTTGCCCAATAAGTTTTCCCTGTTCAAGACGGGTCTTTAAGAATTAGGCTAATGGGTCTACAAGCTCTATCATTTTCTTGTGTGATGTTCTCGTGTGCCCATTCTAGTAGATCGTTTGGTACATTAGAAAAATTGGGAAGTTTTCTTACATGGTGTTTATAATTTTTGAAAAATACGTTGGCTAATCTTGTTATAAAGAATAACAAAGCTTTTAGGATCACCTCTACAAATTATATTCATACTATTTTTTTTTATTGTGAATGATAAGCACAACATTGCAAACATCATTTAATTTTTAGGAGCTTGAATCACGCGATCTAGAAATGTAATCGTTTACTATCGATTGATATCTTATTTGTAGATATATATCTTATAACATCCTTTCCTATTTATAATTTTAAACTAATGTATATTTACAATATTATTATAATTTTATCTTTAAATATTATTTAAATATTTTGTTTTAATTATTTTACTATTTTTATGGTTTGAGGTGTCAATACAGTATATATGTCCTCCATCAATTATTCTTGTTTTATAAAGACATGTCCTTGATTAAAAAAGGGACACATGTCCGAAGATTTTTTTATGACATTAATTATTTTAAGAGAAAACTTATCCTCCGTTTGTGCCATTGAGAACCCTTAAACTTGTTTTAGACTTCTTCAAGCCGTGAGAAAGGAACAAAAAACAAAGGTGATTTCAGATTTATTTCCACCTCTTATCCTTCCTTCATAATTTTTTTTTGGGTGAAAGCGAGAAGATTCGAGAAATGTTTGTTCTGTTGGAAAATTATGGATCAAAGCTCTGAAAACTCAAGAACACTCAAGAACAATTTTCCAGAAACACTTAGAAATTATTGAATTTTTATTTCTGATTTCTTTAACTTGATTATTACATTGTTACTGAGAGGTATTTATAGAAACAACTAATAAATCTAAGCCACACAATATAAACCTACCAAAACAATCTAAACCATACACTTATCTTCTTACCTAACCCATTGATTTTTCTTCTTCCCACCAACCATGAGCTGTATCCTTATCAATCCAGATCATCACCATAGAAGCTTCCACGAGCTGGACTTCAAATGGGCTAGAATATTTCAAAGTTCGTTTTTTTATTTCTTTGGGCTTGTAAACAAGTTTACAAACCAACACTCCCCCTTAAACTTGTTTTATGATGCCGAGCAAATTTCTCAATCTGACAAAGTCTTCTTGCATGAGTGGTTTAGTGAAGATGTCGGCAATTTGATCTTGTGATTTTACATACTCGAGTTGTACATCCTTTCTTGTGATGCACTCCCTGATGTAATGATATCGAGTATCTATGTGTTTGCTTTAATCATGGAAAACCGGATTTTTGGCTAAGGCAATAGTTGACTTGTTATCGACACAAATTTTGGTTGGATCTTCTTGTGTCATACTTAGCTCCTTTAACAAGTTTCTCAACCAAATTGCATGGCAAACACATGAGGTAGCTGCTACATATTCTGCTTCACAACTAGACAAGGTGACAATCGGTTGCTTTTTCGACATCCATGTAAAAGCAGTATCCCCATGAAAAACACAAATCCAGAAGTGCTTTTTCGATCGTCTATATCTCCACCAAAATCGCTATCACTATATCCAATAAGCTTGTAATCATTAGAAGCTGAATATAACAAGCTAAAATTAATTGTACCTTTTAGATAGCGTAGGATTCTTTTTGCAGCTTTGAAATGGGTGATTGTCGGTTTCTCCATATAATGTCTAATCAATCCAACGTCATACAAGATGTCAGGCCTTGTGCATGTGAGATAACGCAGACTTCCAACTAAACTTTTGAAAAATGTTGGATCCACACTTTCACCATCTTCATGCTTGGATAGTTTGATTCCACATTCCACTGGTGTGTTGATCGGCTTGGAATCGTTCATTTTGAACTTCTTTAGTATCTCCCTTGCATAGCTTTCTTGAGAGATGAATATGCCTTCTTCCTTTTGCCTCACTTCAATTCCAAGGTAGTATGCCATTAACCCGATATCTATCATTTCGAACTCTCGGGTCATTGATGAGTGCTCAAAAAGCACTAAAATAACCATGATTTTATGTACCTTAATTGATTAAAAATACATATATTTATATGTTTTATCATATATTTATATAAATTTGTCTTTTTCGGAATCACGGGTATTTTTATTGTTTTTCAGGTATTTTGGCTTAAAAACGCAATGTAAAGACTCAAAGAGAAATATTTGAAGCAATACATCACAAATATATCAATAAATAAGTGAGAAAAGGTCAACAAACATGGAAAAATCGGACGAAATGGGTCGAAAAGGTCAAAAATGTCAAAAAGACGGAAATCGCGCGCCGCAGCCCAGCCGTGCGCGCAGCCCAGCGCCCCAGCGCCCAGCCGCGCGCGCCCCAGCGCCCCACTCCGCGCGCGCCCGCGCGCGCTGGCATGCCAAGCTGCGCGCAGCGCAGCGCGCTGGCACTGTTCACGTGCGCCGAGCTGCGCGCAGCGACAGCCCCAGCGCGCGCGCGCAGCGCCCCAGCAGCCCCCCTCCGCGCGCCCAACGCGTTTTCGCCCCATTTTTCACGTGCAGCCGCCCCTGTGACGTCATGCTGACGTCATTGATGACATCAGCAATTCCAATACGCGTTTTTACATTTTTTAACATTTTTTTACTCATTTTTTCTCTCCATCCTCACCTATAAATACCCCCCTTCCATTCACTTCAAATCACACCTTCAAAACTCACTTCTCTCTCCTTTCTTTCTCTCATTTCTTAGTTTTTAGTTTCTCTTAGTTTCTTTCTAAGTTTCTAAGCTTTTCTTAGTTTTTCTCTTAGTTTTTAGTTCAATTCTCTTAGGTTTAGTGTTCTTCTCTTTTTGAGAGGAACTTGTAATGTTTTTGTAATAATTTAGATTTTTGATTCAATATATGGAAGTGCAAATTCCGCTCGGAGGTTTTCTAGCTACGGGAATAGCGTCGAAGTTCTGTAAGGATTTTATTTTCTTTACAGTTATTTTTATGCTTTATTCTTACATGTTATATTCAACTTGTCTGTGGTTAAATTTAACTATGCTAGCTGTTTAGTAAATATGATGTAATAACGACGTTGTTATGCTTGCGAAATATTAAATAGGTGAAAATTTCTAAAATGAATTGATTTTGTTTTTATTCAAGATTTTATATTAAGAATGTTAGAGAGAAATATATTATTTTTCATTACAAACTTAAAAATGAAAATTAGATTTTAAGGTTTAGTTATCCGGTCTAATTTAGAGTAGTGCTCTTTTATTTGTTGGTACAATCGCCCGGTAGTTAGAGTGAAACTCTATTTCAAAAGTTTTTATAAGAATTATTATGTGAAAATGTATTGACAACACGTTTTCAATAGTGGTTTTAAAACTTGAAAGTTAGTACTCGGATAATTAAATTCTTAGGTTTAATTTGGACACCTTGAATAAAGTTTAAACTGTCTAACCCCACCAAAGGTGGCATTTAAATGGTTCATTTTCAATCTCTTAGAAAAAGGAATTAATTTAATTAAGCATATTAGTTATCAACCCCACCCATAGGTGTTAATTGATTTGTTTAGTTAACAAAGAATATCTAACCCCACCAAAGGTGGTATTTATATAAAAAAGAGAGAATCAATAAAATGTCAATTTATATCTTTAATAACCTAGTTAATATGAGCAAGCATAATTAATTTAGTTATTATATCCATAAATACTCCGCTAATATAAATGATAAAAATTTGCATGAACATTTATTGAATCCGTATATATGTTTATTTCTAGATAATTATTTATTGAATTTGTATCTATGTTTATTTTTATGATTTTAGATTATATTTAATTAATCTGTATATATGTTTTATTTTATGTTATTAGATTAGGAACACAAAAACCAAACTATCGTGACAGGATGTTTAGGATTTAATTTCGTTTTTAAAAGATTGAATAATAAGTTAAAAACCACATACATTCCTTCCTTAGATCGACCTTGGGAGTATACTTATCATTTTCTACGAAATGATTGGTGCACTTGCGAGAGTTTTATAAATATTAAAACCAAAGTATTTGCGGGAATCGGCGATGCCGGTTTTCGTTCATCAAGTTTTTGGCGCCGTTGCCGGGGAGGAATAGCGTTTTTAAATTATTTATCAAAATTTTAAAAACATTTTTGTGCTGTAAATAATTGTGATATTTTAATAATAATCAAATTTCAAAATTCATAATAAATAAAAAAAATAAAAATAAAAAAATAAAAAAATAAAAAATAAAAAATAAAAAATAAAAAAAAATAATAATTTTTTTTGTAAAATAATTTAGAAATTTGAAATTTGAAGTAAAAAAAATTTACCGTTCATAAATAGTAAAAAAAAAAAAAAAAAAAAACAAAACAAAGAAAAAAAAAATTCAAAATTCAAAATATAAAAAATTTTAAGTTAATAAGAAATAATATAGCGTGAATAGTAAAATAAAATTACCGTTCATAAAAAAAAAAAAAAAATTTCAAAAACTTAAATTTCAAAAAAAAAAAAGTTTTAAGTTAATAAGACATTATATAGCGTGAATAGTAAAATAAAATTACCGTTCATAAAAAAAAAAAAAAACAAAAAACAAAAAAAAAAAACATTACTTGAATTTATACCTAATTAACTAAATAACATAAAAAGTAAAAATCTAAGGGAGTTCTGTCTAGGAGACTAGTTCTTGGAAGCCTTTGTGCCACTAGTCTTTCCTGGGAACGTTGCTCTGGCTAGGAGAATGGTATTTAAGGTGCCGTTTGCACCACCATTCTTTCCTGGGAGCACTCTTGGTTAATACTAATTATGTTACAAAAAAAAAAAATAAAAAAAAAAATTTCTTCTTTTTTTTAGGGTTTAACTAGTTTTGTTTAGTGTTTTGTATAAAATAACATGTAAATTTTATCTAAATTTTTTATTTTGTTGACAGGAGTTTTAAATTTACGTTTACAATAGTCTATGCGTGGTAGGAGATCCTTAGGAAACCCCCTTACACCATATGTAAATAAATTTCATAAATTTAAACAAGTGTCAACAAAACTGGATTCTACCCATCAACCTGTTTTTGAGCCAAACATAGAACCAAGTCTTAATCCTTTACTAGAACCAAAAGAAATGGAGGAAAACCAACATATTAGGGAAACCACAATGAAAGAGTTTGCAAGACCGGTAATAGGCACGGCAACTACCGCTATCCAGTTGGGGGAGGCTGCTCGGAATTACGACCTTAAAAATATTCATTTTTCTATGCTTCCTTCCTTTTATGGGTTACCTAATGAAGATTCTCTTTCCTTTATGAGAGATTTCTATGCTACGGTCCAAACATTCCCCCTCGGTATTCTAAACGAGGATCAACTTAGGATGAGATGTTTTCCCTACACTCTAAAGGATAAGGCCAAAGCTTGGTTGATGTCACTTCCCCCAGGTTCTCTGATGACATGGGGTAACATTTACAATAAATTCATGGGAAAATTCTATTCCCATCAAAAAACATCAGAGTTGAGAGGAAAGATTGCTACTTTCTCTCAGATGGATGGAGAACCATTCCATGAAGCTTGGGATAGGTTCAAGATGTTTCTCACTCAGTGTCCCCATCATAGCTTTCCCCTGCAGTTGCAGAACCAATTCTTTTACGATGGACTTACACAACAATGTCAGTTCATTGTCGACAACGCTGCAGGAGGAGCAATAGGAGAAAAAACTGCCTCAGAGACGTATAACCTCTTTGAGATGTTGGGTGCTAATTCCCAACAGAAAAGCTCCCGAGTGAGAAAAGCTGGAGTTCATGAAATCGACTCCAGTAATGAAGTTCAACAACAACTTGTTCAACTGACTAAGCAAGTTGCCCTTCTCGCTACACAAACCAACACCAATAATGATCAATATGGTTTGTATAGCAACATGGGACATGGTACTGAAGCCTGTCCATATCAAGGAGAAACAACTGGACCTGAACAGGTCAATGTGTTGGGAGCATATCAACAGAGACCAAGGTTTGATCCCAACTCAAATACCTATAATCCTGGGTGGAGAAGTCATCCAAATTTCTCTTGGAGGCAAAACAACCCTCCTTTCACTCAAGGCTCAAACCAGGCAGGTCAGCAATTCCACCCACCTATTCCAAGAAGCATTCCCAATAAACCAACCCTGGAGGACAACTTGAATTCTTTTATTCAAGTCTGTAGGGATAATCAATCTAAAACCAATCAACGGTTGGACTCTGTGGAAGCTTCTATCAAAAAGGTGGAAGTTCAAGTTGAACAGTTAGTTGAACATTTGCAAAAAGGAAAAGACTAATTCAATGAAGAGGAGACATTGAGTTTTTCATTCTGCAATCTCCAAGCAACGTCTTACTAGAAGACGATAAATTTTAGTCCTGTATGGGAGGTCACCCATTATTGTATTTTCCTTTGTTTTAGTTTGCGTGTAATAAAAATTCAGATGAAATAAAATTCGTTTGTTTCAAAAATTCTGTCCATTCGCTTAAATTTAAAAAAAAAAAAAAATATTAGGTTCCTTGCACTTTTTGCTTTTACGTTTTATCAAGTTATAAATATTTCTTAGAGATATCTACTAAAAGCAAAATGTTGATACACAATAGGAGGAGGATCATTTTCAACTACAAACAACCATGGGAGATGCTGAAGATAGGCGGAAAAAGATGAAAGAATATACAATGCCAATCATTGGCAATGTAACTTCCGGTATCCAATTACAAGAGGCTGCAAGGAATTATGAATTGAAAAAGATTCATTATTCTTTGTTGCCTTCATTTTACGGTATCCCTAATGAAGACCCTTTGCATTTCATTCGAGAATTCTACGCTATTGTCCAAACCTTTCCACTACATGCAATTAATGAAGATCAACTTAGGATGAGGTGTTTTCCTTACACTCTCAAAGATAAAGCTTGGTCATGGTTCATTACTCTACAGTCAGGTTCTCTTAAAACTTGGGAGGCAGTCTATGAAATTTTTATGGGTAGGTTCTATTCCCATCAAAAGACTGTTGATCTAAGAACAAAGATAGCAACATTTTCTCAAATGAATGAAGAGCCCTTTCATGAAGCTTGGGAACGATTCAAACTCCTTTTCATTCAATGTCAAAATCATAGCTTTCCCTTACAGCTACAAAACCAATTCTTTTATGATGGATTGACACTACAGAGTCAATACATGGTTGATAATGCTGCTGGAGGTGCTGTAGGAGAAAAGACCGCAGAGGAAACCTATAATCTTTATGAGCTGTTGGGTTCTAATTCCCAACAAAGAGGTGGTAGAAGGAAAGCAAAGGTCAATGAAGTCGGCTCTGATAATGAGATAACCTTGCAACTTGCTGAATTGACTAAACAAGTGAAATTCCTCACTTCCCACCAAATTTCAAATCAAGAGGTATGTGAAGTGTGTTGTTCAATTGGGCATGGTACTCATAATTGTTCAAATACTTGTGATTCTAGTGTCGATGCCATAGAGGAAGTTCAATCTTTTCAAAGATATCATCCAAACACCTATAATCACCCAGCCTACACCCAATATCCAACACTAAGGTCAGATAACAACCACCCTTACCCACCAAGCCAATCTTTTAAGCCAACCTTAGAAGATAGCTTGAATGCTTTTATTCAAGTTAGTCGTGACAACCAATTGATGACTAATCAAAGGTTGAACACCATGGAGGCTTCGGTTAAAAGGATTGAATCTAAAGTTGGGCAACTGGCTGAACAAATGCAAAAGAAAGAACCAGGAAAGTTGCCCAGTCAACCAGAACAAGCAAAGGATGTTAGAACTCTTCGAAGTGGTAAGGTAGTCAATACCAGTTTACCTGAAATCTCTAACAATCTACCTTGTAGTTCAGGTAACAAAGAAGGCGATACTCTAATCTCGCAAAAAGGAGAAACAAGTGTTAAACTTAACAAGCCTTCTGAAAAACTCATTGGGGGGTCATCTGACACCCCCAAAATTCAAAAGACAACAAAACCACACCAGATACAAGTACCTTTTCCCCACCGGTTAAAAGAGTCCAAACAAGATAAGCAATTCAATGATCTTTTTAATATGCTCTCTAAAGTAAATATCAATTTACCATTGTTAGAAGTGATCATGAATGTGCCCTCATATGCCAAGTTTTTCAAAGAGTTGAACACTAAGAAAAGGAGGTATGAACTGAATGAACGAGTAGTAGTATCAGAAATTTCTAGCGCTGTACTTCAGCACAAACTACCCCCTAAGTTGAAAGACCCTGGAAGTTTTATTATAAACATAACTATGGGGGATAAGAAGGTTGCTAAAGCAATGCTTGATTTAGGTGCTAGTATAAATTTGATGCCCTACTCTATATTCTTACAACTCAATCTAGGGGATTTAAAACCCACAACTATGTCCCTTCAACTTGCAGATAGATCTCTTAAATATCCAGAGGGAATAGTTGAGGATGTTTTGGTACAGGTAGACAAACTGATAATACCTGTTGACTTTGTGGTTCTGGATATGCAAGAAAATCCAGCATTGGACAGAGAGCACACAATATTGCTTGGTAGACCATTTATGGCAACTACTAAAACTATTATTGATGTCCAAGATGGAAATTTGACAATGACAGTCTTAGGAGAGACTGTTCATTTTAAAGTTTTTGATTCTTCACCTTTCCCTTCTATTTCTGCCATTGATGAAATATTCGATGTTGATCCTTTGGATAATCTTGTCCAAAACACCTTTTTCCGAACCAGAATAGAGGACAAGCTTGAAACCGTTCTTACACTTGAAAAGGTTGAAGAAGATTTAGATGAGGAAATAAAGGGGTACCTTGAACAACTAGACAATAATGAAGTGATGACAAAATCTAGTACACTTTTAAATCTACCCAGTTCTTCATCTATTAAAGAGGCCAATCCACCTGAACTTGAACTCAAAGACTTACCTGAGCACTTAAAATATGTGTTTTTGGGAGAAGGGGAAACTTATCCAGTGATAATTTCTTCAACCTTGACCAAACCACAAGAAAAGGAACTCATCAAAGTGCTTAAACAGTTTAAGAAATCTATAGGTTGGAGTATAGGTGATATAAGAGGCATTAGTCCAACAATGTGTATGCACAAGATCAACTTGGAGGATGGTGCTAAACCTGTACGAGAGGCCCAAAGAAGACTAAACCCAAACATGCAAGAGGTAGTTAAAAAGGAAATTCTTAAATTATTAGAAGAAGGGATTATCTACCCTATTGCAGATAGTAAGTGGGTTAGTCCAGTGCATGTGGTACCAAAGAAATCTGGGATAACAGTTGTTAAAAATGACAAAAGTGAATTAGTGCCCACTAGAATAATCACTGGATGGAGAATGTGTATAGATTTTAGGAAACTAAATTTATATACGAAAAAGGATCACTTTCCTCTTCCATTCATTGATCAAATGTTGGAAAGATTAGCTGGGCACGAATTTTACTGTTTTTTGGATGGACTGTCTGGATATTATCAAGTACCCATAGCACCAGAAGATCAGGAAAAGACCACATTTACATGTCCTTTTGGGACATTTGCTTTTCGCAGAATGCCATTTGGGTTATGCAATGCCCCTGCCACGTTCCAGAGATGCATGATATCCATTTTCTCGGACATGGTGGAAAAATTCATTGAGATTTTCATGGACGATTTCTCTGTCTTTGGGAACTCATTTGATGATTGCTTACATAAATTGACTTTGGTTTTAGAAAGATGCATTGAATGCAATCTAACCCTTAGTTGGGAGAAAAGTCATTTTATGGTTCAACAAGGGATAGTTTTAGGACATATAATTTCAAACAAGGGTATTGAAGTTGATAAGGCAAAAGTTGAATTGATATCCAAACTACCTCCCCCTACATCTGTGAAGGGGATAAGAAGCTTCTTGGGACATGCAGGATTCTACAGACGATTTATTAAAGATTTCTCTAAAATAAGTCGTCCATTATGTAACTTGCTATCCAAAGATGCTGATTTTGATTTCAACAATGACTGCCTTACTTCCTTTAATACCTTGAAAGATAAACTCACATCTACCCCTGTTATAATGGCACCAAACTGGTCTTTACCCTTTGAAATAATGTGTGACGCTTCTGATTATGCAATAGGAGCAGTCCTGGGACAAAGAGTGGATAAGCGTTTACATGTCATCTACTATGCTAGCAAAACACTCAATGATGCCCAGATGAATTACACCACCACTGAAAAGGAATTCTTGGCTATAGTATTCTCTTTAGACAAATTTCGGTCTTATTTAGTAGGATCTAAAGTGATTGTGCATTCTGATCATGCTGCTTTAAGATACCTATTGAGTAAACCAAATGCCAAACCAAGATTAATCAGGTGGGTCTTACTTTTACAAGAATTTGACCTAGAAATCAAGGATAAGAAAGGCAGTGAAAACTTAGTAGCTGACCATTTGTCTAGGTTAATTTCTGACTTTAATTCTCTTAAAGATGAGAGTAATGACGATATAGTTGAAACCTTTCCTGATGAACAGTTATTTTTCATAGGTCCGAACCCATGGTACGCTGATATTGTAAACTATCTTGCCACTGGTGTTTTGCGACCTAACACTTCATATCAGGAGAAGAAAAGGTTTTTTAAAACTATTAAGGACTATTTCTGGGATGACCCTTATTTATACAAGATTGGTCAAGATCAAGTCATCCGGAGATGTGTACCTGAAGAAGAACATAAGAGCATTCTGACTTTTTGTCATGAACTTCATTGTGGGGGTCATTTTGGAGGTGAAAAGACAGCCCGTAAGATATTACAGTCTGGATTCTTTTGGCCCACTCTTTTTAAAGATGCTCATATGTTTTGTGCACAATGTGATAGATGTCAAAGAACAGGAAACATAAGCAAAAGAGATGAAATGCCTTTGACATCTAATTTAGTTGTTGAACTCTTTGACGTATGGGGGATTGACTTTATGGGTCCTTTTCCCCCATCTAATGGTTTTCAATACATTTTGGTTGCTGTGGATTATGTGTCCAAGTGGGTAGAAGCTATCCCCACCAAAACCAATGATGCTAATGTTGTTGTGAAATTCTTGAAAGATTTCATATTCAGTAGGTTCGGAACGCCTAGAGCTATAATAAGTGATGGAGGTAGCCATTTTTGTAACAAACTCTTTGATGGAGTACTAAACAAGTACAACATCACACATAAGGTAGCTACTCCATATCATCCTCAAACTTCCGGATTAGTGGAAGTAAGTAATAGGCAAATCAAGGGAATACTGGAACGCACTGTGCGTCCTTCAAGGAAGGATTGGGCATTTAAGTTAAATGATGCCTTATGGGCATACCGCACCGCTTACAAAACACCTATTGGGATGAGCCCTTACCGGTTAATCTTTGGGAAAGCGTGCCACCTTCCAGTTGAACTTGAACACAAGGCTTATTGGGCAATTAAAGAGCTAAACATGGATTTAGATAAAGCAGGTGAAAAACGAGTACTCCAGCTTCATGAGTTGGAAGAAATTAGGAATGAAGCCTATGAGAATGCCAAATTATACAAGGAGCGTACTAAGCGCTATCATGACAAGAGGCTAGTTCCTAAGACTCTTCACCCTGGAATGAAAGTTCTTTTATTTAACTCTCGTTTGAGATTGTTTCCAGGAAAGCTAAGATCAAGATGGGATGGACCATTCAAAATAGTTCAGGTATCTGAACATGGAGTAGTAGAACTATTGGACTCCAAGACACAAAAAACGTTCAAAGTTAATGGCCATCGTGTCAAGCCTTATGTGGAAGAACCAAACAACATTGCTGAAATGGATTGCATTTGGCTGAGTAACCCTTAGCACCAAAAAGATACGTCTTGCTAAGACGTTAAACTAAGCGCTCGATGGGAGGCAACCCATCATGTTAGGTAATTTTTTTGTTATTTGTTTTATTTACTTAATTTTATTGTTTATTTTAGTTTACTTGTATGTGAATAATTTTTAAAATTGTTAAAACTAAAATATTTGTTGAGATGTTAGAAGTTCACAGCGATCTGTCTGTATACACTTTAATGATGAATATGATGGATGCACCTGCATTTCTTCATTACTACTTACACATTCTCAAAGAATAGGTAATCTTTCTCCTCTTTTCTCTTTATCTTTAATTTGCAGTTGTTACATTGAGGACAATGTAAGTTCTAGGTTGGGGGTGGTGAAAAGTTACCATGCTATATATAAAAAAAAAATTTATCACAAAAATGTATCATATCTTTAAATCAAATTTAAGTAAATAGTTAAAGTCTTTGGTACTGTTAGATTAATTTTTGAAAACATATCATGAAATATTTTGTAATTATTTTTGATAATTAGTTAGTTTTTGTCATAACTAGTATTTCTTGATAAAATGTGGAAATTATATTAAACCCAAAATCGGTGTTTATGAATTTTTTTTAGTGGAGACTACCCTTGTGAGATATAATTTGAGCCTAATTTCTTTTATTCAGAGTGAAATATATATTTTTTCTACTCCAAACACATTTCTTATTTATTCAAAAAGTTTAGATGATCTCTATAGGTATTAGCATTGAATGTATGAATTTTTTCTCATCTTAATAGAGTATCATATATTTTTGATTATTATTTTTGCTTAGATTAAATGATTTGAGTAGAAATTGATAGTATATGCTTATATCTCATTTATGCATGATTGTTACAAAAACAAAAAGACATATCTGGGGTTACCTAAACCAAGATCAAACAGAAAAGCAAAAAAAAAAAAAAAAAAAAAAAAAAAAATTAACCACTCACCAAAATCCAAAAAATGTACATGGGTTGACTCTCTAAAAAAAAACATATATAAAAAAAAAAAAAAAAAAAATAGAGAGATAAAAAAATAGTATCATCTACATACTATGACCCACATTGCCTACAAAGTTGTGAGTAAAGGCTAATTACAAAAGAAAGATATAGGAAGTAATTCCCTAAAAAGTCATTGCAATTTCTTCATTTGTTAAAGCATATATCTTGAAATTCTTTCTTAATGAGTTTGATTTATGCATGAATATAATTTTTGTATATGATATCTTTATAATTTATACATTCGATTCCTTTCATGAGATCAATGTTAAAATAACACTTTGAGCCTTTATTCTTTATACATATGCGAACATATTAGTTCATTTCTATACATCAACTCTTTCGCATATAAATTAGTATGAGTGTTTGAACCCATAGGATTCAGTGCTTTGAGAGTATTGACTTGTGAGGAATAGAGTCGAAGCGAATACTGATTCATGACACTGAAATTGGGTAAAATTAAATTGATACATTTTTGAAATGAAATATGAAAATGATTTTCGACTAATTATTATAATAAAATCATGATTGTTTAAAGAGATTAAAATAACTTATGCTTGAGATTTCAATTATGATCTTAAAAGAGATTAAAAAGTATGAGATATTTTTGTGATATGTTGTTTTCTTTTTAAATTAATTTTTGATTGTGTTGTAATTTTAATTTTTGATTTGATTGTTTTTATCTTTACAATTAGTTCAATGTTTGTGGGTATCATTACTGAAAACCCTCACGAGACTCAAACTCGTCCACTAGGGCAACCTAGGGGTTTAACGGCTTGTTGCATAGGCTAAATGCAACCGTTTCAATCCACGAAAGTGATTTAGGATAGTTTAATTTTTAGCTTTTATCGCTTCTCTTGCTAAGAGACTAGCAAGAAGCTGGTTGGGGGTTGTGATGAGTGCTCAAAAAGCACTAAAATAACCATGATTTTATGTACCTTAATTGATTAAAAATACATATATTTATATGTTTTATCATATATTTATATAAATTTGTCTTTTTCGGAATCACGGGTATTTTTATTGTTTTTCAGGTATTTTGGCTTAAAAACGCAATGTAAAGACTCAAAGAGGAATATTTGAAGCAATACATCACAAATATATCAATAAATAAGTGAGAAAAGGTCAACAAACATGGAAAAATCGGACGAAATGGGTCGAAAAGGTCAAAAATGTCAAAAAGACGGAAATCGTGCGCCGCAGCCCAACCGTGCGCGCAGCCCAGCGCCCAGCCGCGCGCGCCCCAGCGCGCCCCAGCGCCCCACTCCGCGCGCGCCCGCGCGCGCTGGCACTGTTCACGCGCGCCGAGCTGCGCGCAGCGCCCCAGCAGCCCCCCTCCGCGCGCCCAACGCGTTTTCGCCCCATTTTTCACGTGCAGCCGCCCCTGTGACGTCATGCTGACGTCATTGATGACATCAGCAATTCCAATACGCGTTTTTACATTTTTTAACATTTTTTTACTCATTTTTTCTCTCCATCCTCACCTATAAATACCCCCCTTCCATTCACTTCAAATCACACCTTCAAAACTCACTTCTCTCTCCTTTCTTTCTCTCATTTCTTAGTTTTTAGTTTCTCTTAGTTTCTTTCTAAGTTTCTAAGCTTTTCTTAGTTTTTCTCTTAGTTTTTAGTTCAATTCTCTTAGGTTTAGTGTTCTTCTCTTTTTGAGAGGAACTTGTAATGTTTTTGTAATAATTTAGATTTTTGATTCAATATATGGAAGTGCAAATTCCGCTCGGAGGTTTTCTAGCTACGGGAATAGCGTCGAAGTTCTGTAAGGATTTTATTTTCTTTACAGTTATTTTTATGCTTTATTCTTACATGTTATATTCAACTTGTCTGTGGTTAAATTTAACTATGCTAGCTGTTTAGTAAATATGATGTAATAACGACGTTGTTATGCTTGCGAAATATTAAATAGGTGAAAATTTCTAAAATGAATTGATTTTGTTTTTATTCAAGATTTTATATTAAGAATGTTAGAGAGAAATATATTATTTTTCATTACAAACTTAAAAATGAAAATTAGATTTTAAGGTTTAGTTATCCGGTCTAATTTAGAGTAGTGCTCTTTTATTTGTTGGTACAATCGCCCGGTAGTTAGAGTGAAACTCTATTTCAAAAGTTTTTATAAGAATTATTATGTGAAAATGTATTGACAACACGTTTTCAATAGTGGTTTTAAAACTTGAAAGTTAGTACTCGTATAATTAAATTCTTAGGTTTAATTTGGATACCTTGAATAAAGTTTAAACTGTCTAACCCCACCAAAGGTGGCATTTAAATGGTTCATTTTCAATCTCTTAGAAAAAGGAATTAATTTAATTAAGCATATTAGTTATCAACCCCACCCATAGGTGTTAATTGATTTGTTTAGTTAACAAAGAATATCTAACCCCACCAAAGGTGGTATTTATATAAAAAAGAGAGAATCAATAAAATGTCAATTTATATCTTTAATAACCTAGTTAATATGAGCAAGCATAATTAATTTAGTTATTATATCCATAAATACTCCGCTAATATAAATGATAAAAATTTGCATGAACATTTATTGAATCCGTATATATGTTTATTTCTAGATAATTATTTATTGAATTTGTATCTATGTTTATTTTTATGATTTTAGATTATATTTAATTAATCTGTATATATGTTTTATTTTATGTTATTAGATTAGGAACACAAAAACCAAACTATCGTGACAGGATGTTTAGGATTTAATTTCGTTTTTAAAAGATTGAATAATAAGTTAAAAACCACATACATTCCTTCCTTAGATCGACCTTGGGAGTATACTTATCATTTTCTACGAAATGATTCGTGCACTTGCGAGAGTTTTATAAATATTAAAATCAAAGTATTTGCGGGAATCGGCGATGCCGGTTTTCGTTCATCAGTCATCACCTTCTTAAAATCTTCAAATAGCTTCGGATTACTTCCAGTGAAGATGAGATCATCTACATATAGGCAAACGATTAGAATATCGCCACCTTCAATCTTGACGTAGAGTGAATATTCATAGGGACACTTGGTGAAGTTGTTCCCCAGAAAGTACTTGTCGATGCGGTTATTCCATGCTCTTGGTGCTTGCTTTAACCCATAAAGAGCTTTCTTCAACTTTAATACCTTGTCTTTGTGACCTTTTGCTTCATAGCCTGATAGTTGCTTAATGTAGACTTCTTCTTCAAGGACTCCGTTTAGAAAAGCAGATTTTACATCCATTTGATGTATCTTCCACTTATTTTGAGCTGCCAAAGAAATGATTAGTCGTATAGTTTCTAATCGAGCAACAGGAGCAAATACCTCATCATAGTCAATTCCAGCCTTTTGACTATATCCTTTTGCTACTAGTCTTGCCTTGTGCCTTTCAATCTCTCCCTTAGCATTCCTCTTTGTCTTGTACACCCATTTGACACCTATTGCCTTATGCCCTTTGGGAAGTGAAACAGGTTCCCATGTGTTGTTCTTCTCTATTGCATTGATTTCTTCATCCATCGCATCCCTCCACTTCTTCTCTTGTACAACTTCTTGAAAGCTAACTAGTTCACAATCAGCAAAAAGACAAAATAAGGTAAGATTATCTTGTCGTTCTGTTACCTCATAAAGATCTTAGAGATTTCGTGTACGTGTCACAACTCTTTCACTTCCACTTGAAGATGATGACGGATCTTCATGAGTGGTTGGCATTGGTAAAGTAGGTGGAGTCGTTGGCTCTTGTTGAATTTCTATAGATTGCTCCCTCATTATCTGCTCATCTTCTTTAAACTGAGGAAAGAAATTGAAGTTAACTGCATGAGACTTAAAATCTCATTCTCCTTCTTCGTCGAATACCGCATCTCGACTAATCACAATCTTCTTATTGTGTGGGTTGTACAATTTATAGCCCTTTGAATTAGCATCATAACCGATGAAGATAAAACTCTCGCTTTTATCATCAAGCTTCGTTCTTCTCTCATCCGGTACATGAACATGGGCTATACTTCCAAAGACTCTTAGGTGGGAAATACCAGGCTTTCTTCCACTCCATGCCTCTTGCGGTGTCTTTCCCCATACACTTCTTGTTGGAGATCGGTTTGACAAGTAAACTGCACATGCTACTGCTTCTACCCAAAACTCTTTGGGTAGTTTTTTGATTTTGAGCATGCTTCGTGCCATATTGAGGATTGTTTGGTTCTTTCTTTCAGCTACACCATTTTGTTAGGGGGATCTTGGCACTGTTAAAGATCTATGAATTCCATTTGCTTCACAGAACTCTTGAAACTCCTTGGATGTAAATTCTCCACCTCGGTCTGATCTCATGGCTTTGATTTTTCTACCGCTTTCTCTCTCTACTGTAGCTTTGAACCTTTTGAATACTTCAAAAACTTCTGATTTCTGTTTCAAGAAATATACCCAAGTTTTTCTTGAAAAATCATCAATAAAAATAAGAAAATAGTTACTATTACCGAGAGAGCTAGGCTTGATCGGTCCGCATACATCAGTATGGATTAGCTCCAGTGGCTTCTTGGCTCTTGTGTTTGAATCCTTTGGAAAGCTTTTTCGGAATTGTTTTCCGAGTAGGCACCCTTCACAAAGTTGATCAGGATGGTTAATGCAAGGTAGTCCCTTCACCATCTCCTTCTTAGACAATATCTCCAATCCTCCAAAATTGAGATGTCCAAATCGAAGATGCCATAGCCACGATGCATCTTTATAGCAGGCTTTCAGACACTTTGCAATGTCATTTTGTATGTTGATCAAGAACATTCTATTCTTTGATATCGGTACGTTAGCAATAAGGTTATTCTTATCATCTTTTATAGAAAGATTATAATCCTTCATATGAATATCATAACCTTTCTCTAACAATTGTCCTAAACTTAAGATGTTACTTTTCATATTTGGGATATAGTAAACATTGGAAATAAATTGATGTTGCCCATCTTTCAAACGAATAAGAATGTTACCTCTTCCTTTCACTGCTACGTTTGAATCATCTCCAAATGAGACATTTCCACTTACTAACTCATCTAGTTCCACGAACATGTCTTTCCTTCCACACATATGGTTGCTTGCACCGCTGTCAAGATACCAGGCATTTGGTTGACTACTATCACCCTCCTTCCGTGCTAGAAAAAGAGTTTCTTTCTCATCGGTCTTCTCCTCTATGTAGTTGATTTTCTCATCTACTCTATTATTGGGAGTTCTACATTCTGAAGCATAATGTCCAAATTTCTGACAATTATAGCATTGAACTTGAGATTTGTCATACCTTGAGTTCATATTACCTCTTCCTCGACTTTATGTTGAGCTTTCTGCTCTTTCAAAGTTGTTGGAATTGTTGTTGTAATTCCAACCTCGTCCACAATCGTGGCTTCCACCTCGTCCACGACCTTTACCTCTACCTCGGCCACGTTGGTTTCTGTCATTGCCTTGGCTTTCATGCTTATCTTTGAATTGCATCTCGAAGAGTTGCTCAGTGATCCCTTGCTTCTTCTTATGCTTTTCTTCATATGCTTGTGATGACCCATTGAGTTCATCAATGATCATTTCTTCCAAATCTTTTATTTCCTCAATCGTCATGACGATGTGTTCAAATTTGGAATCTAATGAACGAAGTATCTTTTCCATTATTCTAACATCTCCCAACATCTCACTATTTCTTTTTAATTGATTAGAAACAACTGCGACTCTCGAAAAATAATCAGAAATAGATTCAGAAGCTTTCATATGTAGAGATTCAAACTCACCTCTTAGTGTTTGGAGACGAACCTTCTTCACTTTCTCGGCTCCTTTGAAAGAAATTTGAAGCTTATTCCACGCTGCTTTGGAAGATGTTGCATCTGAAATTTTCTCAAACCCATCATCATTTAAGGCTTGATAGATAAGAAAGAAGGCTTTCTTGTCTCTCTTTCTCAAATCCTTCAAAGATTCTTTTTGCACTTGCGTTAGAGTAGTTTCATCGTCTGGCTCACTTAAGCCTTTCTCTACGACTTCCCACACATCATGTGCACCCAAAAGAGCCTTCATCTTAATACTCCAATTATCATAGTTATCGTTGTTGAGTGTAGGGACTTGAAACGATGACATACCTCCACTTGACATAATTCTCCATATAGTGAGAATTTGTAAATTCTGATCGCACAGATGGATTCAGAACGTCAAAAAACCTTAGGAGGAACTCCGGGAAAATCTGAATTTTTTTTTGTCAACGGTCAAAGTCAACTTTTTTGGTCAACTGTTTCGGTGGCTCGGTCAGCAGCTCGGTCAACAGGCTTCACGGCTCGATCAACTCGGCTCAACGGCTCGGTCAAATGGCTTGGCGGCTCGATCAGCAGCTCGGTCAACAGGCTCACGGCTCGGTCAACTCGGCTGACTCAGTGAGTTAACTCACTTATGGCAGAAACTTCCGGAGGATTGTGGCGGCGCGTCCGAACTTCGATCGGGATGATTCTTGCGCCGTCGGATTTGTCTCATCGAGAGCTTCGATTTGATATACAATAGTGTATATTTATATTTCCAACTACAGCTCTGATACCAACTTTGTTGGAAAATTATGGATCAAAGCTCTGAAAACTCAAGAACACTCAAGAACAATTTTCCAGAAACACTCAGAAATTATTGAATTTTTGTTTATGATTTCTTTAACTTGATTATTACATTGCTACTGAGAGGTATTTATAGAAACAACTAATAAATCTAAGCCACATAATATAAACCTACCAAAACAATCTAAACCATACACTTATCTTCTTACCTAACCCATTGATTTTTTTTCTTCCCACCAACCATGAGTTGTATCCTTATCAATCCAGATCATCACCATAGAAGCTTCCACGATCTGGACTTCAAATGGACTAGAATATTTCAAAGTTTGTTTTTTTATTTCTTTGGGCTTGTAAACAAGTTTACAAACCAACATGTTCTTGGTTCAAGAGGTAAGTCTATATCTTCTTTCCTCGGTTACTTGCTTTAACTATCTCTTCCATCAATTAAGGTTGGAAAAAAGAATTAGGTTTTTATTTCTAAATTAAATTGGGGTAGAAACTTTTGATTTAAAAGGAAACGGTTAGATTTGGGAATAAAAGATAACTCTTCTTGTAAAATTTCAACAACCCTTGAGTAAAATCTAAGATTAAATTCATGGCTCTTCCTTTTTGTTCTACGTAGCTTTGTAGTACAGAGACAAAAAAAAAGTAATAGTTTTTGGGAATTTTGGATGTCTTATCATGAGATAGTGGCATTCTTTTTTGCCAAAACTCCAATATTCAAAAATTATGTTTTTATACTTCAGACAATTATTTCTAGGAATTTGTTATGGAAACTAGGAATTTTTCGGCAACATTTAGTCTTTGACCCATAATATTTAGGAAATATATGGATGTTTGGTTAAATAAAAATTTATGGTTTACAATTTAGAGTTTTGTATAGAAAGTTATACTAGTTTTATCAAAACATGTTCTATATACATCAATATATATTGAAAATTTTGCTTCAACCTGACTTGTATTTTTAGATTTTCAAGTGGGTTTACAAATTTTATTTTGGTGGGTTACATCTCTTTTTAAATCTTGGCATGTCTAGTTTTATAAACATTCTGTCATTTGTTATTTGGAGTTTTCTACAAATCATTATACCTGTACCAAAGAATGTTACGTAAAATCGAGCTAAAATTCTTGTTATGATATGATTTATATTTTTTTATTTTGAAATGGTTATATAGATTAGAATTAGGTGTGTTATATCTTGTTTTAAAGCTTGAAATTTTTAGTTTTTATATAATTTTATAGAAATAGATTTGGACAATTTTATTGAAAGTTATACCTACTTTTCTACGAGTAGTTATGGAAGTATATTAATCTGCACACCATATGTTCTAACAGCTTTTGATTTGGTGATTTAAAATTGTTTTACTGATATTCAATGACCATATGATATCTTGTTAGAAAGCTATAAATGCTTAATTTGTGATGGATTTTAAAAAAATAGATTTGGATATTTTCTCTAAAAGTTATGATTGTTTGATTGAACATAGTGTGTAATGAATTTAAAATAATTTTCATCCAAATTTATATCCAAGGAGATCAGTCCTAACCTTTCCTTTTAGTAAGTTTTTTTTAACTGTTTTGAAACTTTTTACTTGTAAGATGAATTCATTAAAAAATATGTTTTCTTGAATTGGTACCAGGAGGTAAGAGTATTTAAGCTAGAAGTTATATGTTAGCATCTCATGTGTTAGCATTTTTAAAGTAACATTCAATTTTATACTAAATAAATTAATTATATAGTGTTATTCTTATTTCCAACATAAGTATGAGTCATATAAAAAATGAGGATTAAGAAAACCCATAGAACAACTAAAATAAGAAAGAGGATAAGTAAGTTTATTTCTTCCTTATTAGAAAATGAATATTTTATGTTCAAAATATTTATTCAGACATACAACATAAATATTGATTTTGATTAGAACATAGAAGTTTATATTCAACTTTTAGTAACAACACTTCATAATATTAATAATATGCCAATTCTTTGAGTATTTACATTTTAAAATATTATATATATTAGTAACTATTATTTTTTTAAAATCACCAAATAAGCATCGTCCCTAGGTTTAGCGGTAACATAAAAAATAATTAATTAATTAATGAGCACATGTTTGTGCTCGTATGACGAACACATATATAATTAAAACTTTACTGTCTACGTGTGTAAAGAGCTCTAGACATATATGATCATCTTTCCCATGTTTGAGTTTGGTGAGGTTTTCTTAATTCTTATAATTTATTTCATGTAAACTATTTATTTATTTTACTTACATAAAACATTTTGTAGTTATTTATATTACTTAAATTATTAATATAGTTTGTAAATATTTTCATGTCATAATTTTATTAATTTTATAGTTAAATTATTAAAAGTTCAATAGGTTTATTAATAATTATCGTTTTCTTTAGTTTGTCACTCACTAAGTATATTTTTACTTATCTAGTTTCTTTTAATTTTTTGTCTTTCGGGTATTATTAGTTTTTGATTGAAGACTTGATTATTATCTTTAAAAGAGACTTAAATCGGTTTACTAATATCATATGATTTATCATTCTTTTGAAATTACTAGGATATTATTTCAATTTCTTGATGACTTATTTATGTTAGAGATTGTTTAATAACTCCTTAATGATGGACATATAATAAGTTAATGTTAATCATTAGTCAGTATTATCTTCTTTTATGTCTGGTTATAATAGTAGTGAGTTTTAGATGTTGTAAATACATAGATGTCATGCTCTATTTTATTGAGGTTGGTTTAGTGTAGAAAAAAAAAGAAACACTATGCCAAATTTATTTTTTTAATTCTAAAATGTAATAGGACCTTCTCAAGTACTAGTAAATTTGGAGTGGGTCCGATATATCCTTAATTATCTCCCTGATTATCCTTTAAGATAATTATATAATAATTTTTGATTCTTTATTTTTTTAAGATAATTAAAAGATAATCATTAGGTATTAATTCTTTTAGGATAATTATCTTATATTCATACTTATATGATAATTAGATTCTTTTTTAATATAATATGTGATGTACGAAATTATTTCAATACAAAAGATATATTGCGATGAAAATTAATGTGATGGCCCTATAATGTATTGTAATACATAGGCAAGTCGGTTTATTAAAGAAATCCTAATTTTACTTGGATTTGTTTTTGGATTTAACTAATTTAAAAATATAAATATGTACTAGCTAGCAATTAAGCTTGCTCATTTTTTCATGATCAACGAATAGTTTTATTATATGATAATTCTACTTGTTTTAGAATTCTCTTTTAAGGTATTTTCTTATATTCTGGAATTGGTGGTGGAATTGATGAATATTGCTTATAAAATAAGATAAGTTATTTTTGACATTTAACATAAATATAAAAGGAAATCAATTAACAAGAATGAACTGTTACAAAAATCAGGATAAGTATATAATAAGTGTTGTTTAAAATAGATGATTTATTAATTGAATGGTTTTTGTTGAATGTATTCTTTATCTATTAGAATACATATATAACAATATTATATATGCTTGATGTGCAAGTTACAAAAAATGTATTAGATCTTTTTCTCAATAATTTGAATAGCATATGATTTAATGTGATCCGCTTAATGGTATTTCGATAGGACTCATCCTTCCAACATTTTAAGTCATAAGTTTGAAATTCACTAAATTATATTTGGTAGAAAAAAAATAACATATGATTTAATATTCATAATTTTTTTAATTATGTCTGTGTTTTAAAATTTTCAATTATAAATATTAATTTCTTAATATTTTTAAAAACTTAAATAAACCAATTTTTATATAAGGAACTTATATAAACCAATATGTTAGTATACAATTAAAATTAGAGATAATATAATAAATTGATATTAGTTCTAAATAAAAACAATTTTTCACTTTCTATGATTTCTTGAAATGTAGAACAAAATAATTTCATAAATATAAAAATTATTCGAATTTTATGATATTAAGAATATAGAGAACATATTAATATGTGTTTAAAATTGTAAAATGAAGTAATATATAAAAGTCTAAAGTACGGAGAACAGCTCCAAATATTTCAAAACCTAGGATGAATATTTTATTTTTGATAACAAAATATATTTACTCTTCTAAAATGTTGTTAGGCTCCATAATTCAAGTCTTTAATATTTAAGATTGTTTAAATTATTTTATAAATTTTTCTTGGCCAATGATAATTTTTTAATTATTTAATATTTATTTTTGTCACATGATAATTTTTTATAAGTGAATCTAAGAAAAAAGTTATTATAATGAATGTAACATTTACGGTTTTTAGATCATTATTTATTATTAGTAAATATTAAACTAATAATAATGGTTTTTTTAAAGTGAAGTCTAATAATTTAGTTGAAGATCGATAACATTGGAAAATAAAGAGTTTATAATTAGACAATTAGATAAAATTGTTTGTCAAAACTTGCCAAGAACAAAATTGTCCCAAATAAAAAATGATGCATAGGCAAATTTATATAGCAATGAGATAATATATTTGACCGAGTAAGAAATAATAGAAAATTAGAAAGAAAAAAAAAGAAAATCTAAAAATCTTATCCTAAATTAAGAAAATTAAACATTTCATACTTATCAATCATAATTTAGTTCTACATAAAATCTATTTATTACATACTTTGAAAAATAATTTATATATATTTAACCATATCTTATTTTTGATTGATTTTTAGACAATAAATTTTATATTTATATTTTAAATAAAAAGTAATTATTGAAAATTTAGTTTTTGCTATTATCGAAATGTATTTTTAATAAATATAATCATTAAGTATTTATCTTTTAAGATAATTGTCTTACCTAATAGAAGTGGTTTATTATTAGAAATCCTAATTTTATTAGGATTTTTTTATGATTTAATTAGTTTAAAAATATAAATAAACTTGCACATTTTTTCATGATCTACTTATAGTTTAGTTATATAATAATTCTACTTAGTTAAATTTAATAACAACTTCAAAACTAATACTAATCAATGTCAAGTAGTACCTTTATTAACTTTAGCAATCCAATTAAACGAGATACACAATCACCAGCTTGATCAAGACATAGAGTAACGGCACAAATGGCATGATCGACTTTTCTCAAGCCATGGAACAATACATTCTTTATGAAAAACATGTGAACAAGGTGTAGATACAATCTCACTTGTTAATATTTTTCCTTGATGAGATATGTAATCCTCCAAACATATACTGCACTTGTCTGTCACACTAGTATTGCTCATTAACCTCTTCTTAGTATCAACCTTCTTCAACATAGCATTAATGGATTCCATATTAATTTCCCTAATAACCCTTTCAAACTCTCCATTATCAGAAAAAGTTGTAACAGCAACAATATTCAAACTCACAGGCACTACTACTTTATTAGAAGTAAATTTGTTATTAAAGGCCTTATTGTAAATTAAGCTCGTAACGAAATTGATAACTCCTAAGACCATATTATTAACTAATATTTCGGGTGTGATGTACTCCGAAAGAATATTGGAAATGAGTGTTGGAGTGGAGATAAGGATCTGGGAGGATATCAATTGTGACTCTTGGGTTGAGAAAGAAAGTACAGTTTGGGTAATTTGTTGAGGGACTGAGTCGTTATTAGGATTATGTATTTGACAGTAATGGCTATAGTTTATGTGAATCATGAAATAACAATTATCCGATGGGAACTCGTCAATGTTGGAGAACATATTAGTGGTATTTTCATCTTCTTGTTGCTTGCATATGAACCATGTACATGTAGTTTCTTCCATTGTGATGGATCAAATGAGATATAATATAACTGTATATGGCTTGAAATAAATATAATTGATGGAAAAATAATATTTGTATTTATTGATGATACTATTTTTTGTCAATACTTAATATGACTATTTTTCACATAATTTGCTAGATGAATAAATAATTAGGAACTTGGAATACCTTGTGGGTAGGTCTACAATCTACCTCTTAATAATTATTATATGGAAAAAAAGCATTAACTTGTTATTCTTATTTATTACATTTAGTGATTTTAAGATATATTTTTATGTTATGTATATATGAATATATATATATATATATATATATATATATATATATCTTAAAGAATTAACCTGCCAATTATCACAATTTGATTATGCCTTGTCTAATTAGAATTAAATTGTTGTAACTTATTATTTGTAAACATACATATATCCTTAATTATCTCTTCAATTATTCTTTAAGATAATTAAAAGATATCTTTTGATGTATTAGAATACATATAAAACAATATTACATATGATTGATGTGCAAGTTCCGAAAAAATGTATTAGGTGATATTTTTTAAAAATAATTTGAATAACTGTAATTTTATGTGATTTGTGTAAGTTATAGATTAGAATCATTCAAAAGTATTTTTAACGTCCATAATTTTTTTTAATTAAAATAATAGAAAATGGCAATGAATGGTCCCTGTCTTTTATATATATATTAATTTTAATGATTCAATTCTTTAATATTTAATACTATTAATTATTTAATAATTATTTTTTTTATGATAACTTTTTAATTATTTAATACTTGTTTGTGTGAATCATAAAAAAATAAAAATTGTTAATGAATATAATATTTAAGGTTTTTAGATCATTATTTATTATTAGTAAATATTGAACTAATAAGAACCGCCTTCTAAAGTAAAGTCCAATTTTTTTTTTTGGTGAAGATGGAAAATAGCGAATAATAATGGGTTTATTATTAGATAATTAGATATAATTGTTTCTTCAAAGCTTACCAAGGATAAAATTATCTCAAATGAAAAATGATTCATATGTAAATATATATAGTAATGAGATGAAAAATTTGATGGAATACAAAATAAATGAAATTTAGAAAAAATAAAGGAAATTTGTCTAAAAACTTTTATCTTCAAATAAAGAAACACTTTATACCTGTTAATGTTAATTTTATTATAGATAAACTTTATTTTATCATACTTTGAAGAATAATTTGTTTATATTTCCCCTTATTTTATTTTTAGATAATAAATATTATATTTATATTTTAAATAAGGAGTAATTATTTAATATTTCATTTTAACACAATATCTAATGATCAAAATGTATTTTTAATGCACATATAGTTGAATATTTAGTTTTATACTTTTTTTTAAGGTCCTACATTTTAATTTTCAGATATATAATGTGATGGTCTCATGTTAATCTAAAATGAAATATAATGTCATACACTTATCTTTTTATTAAATATAATAAAAATATACTTATATATTATATATCAAGTTCGATTAAATTTTGATCTAACATTCATTTGATTTGTTCAAACATAATCAAATATCAATTCAACTTATTCGAGTTTCCTTGACAAGTAGCCCAATCTAATGGAGCTAAGTTGGATTATAAAGAGAAATAAAAGATATAAAAATAAAATTCTCTTTTTGATAAAAATGATTCCATAACTATGAACAAGCTATCAATATCTTCTTCAAATCCTTGAATCTTCTTTATAATTTAGAGCTTTTCTCCCTATATCTATATATGGTTGTGCAATAGGTATGAGAGCTTGTTCTGAACTACATCTATTTAAGCTTCTAACCTAATGAACAAATGAGATGTATTTATAACCTTTGCTTTCTAAAATTTTGAGGACGTAATTATTTTAAGGGGGAGAGATTGTGACACCAGGTCTTATTTAATATTTTTAAGAGAAATTTTTATTTTGCTTTGTTTTAAATTTTGTAAAGTTTTAAGTAGTCTTTGAATTTGTAAATTTGATTTGTGAATAGTCTTGGAATCTCTAAATAATTTTTTTTAAAGTTTTCTTGAATATTTTAAATAATTGGACTAATCGAGAGAAAAATCTAAAAATGCCTTGAGTTAAATAGCTTAGAAATTTTTTAAGGGAATGACATTTTAGTAATTTTACAACCATGTATCCTTATATTCTTTATAACCTTCCTTAAGGTTTTAAGCCAACCCATTTGTTTACTGTCTTTAGTTCCATGAGAGCTAGACCAAGAGAGAGATGGAGGAGAATAACTCAATTAATTTTCTCAAATTGGGTTTAGGGTAAAAATTTCATCTTCTCTTCAAGTCTTTTTCACAAGTCTTTTCAGTGCTATTTTTTTTATGAATGATTCATGAGGGAGAATCATCATTTATGGAATGAACTGTTTATGAATATATTCTTGAATATTTGAAAGATTTTTCTTGAGGAAGTGGCACTCTTTTAGCCAAAATTTCAAAGCTCAAAATTTTTGTTAATACTTCAGAAAATTATTTCCAGGAAGTTATGATGGAAATTGAGATTTTTTTAGAATATTTAGGATTCTAGTCACCCAATTTTAGAAAGTATGGATGCCTAGTTTAATAATAATTTTACATTTTATCATTTAGAGTTTTGTACATAAAGTTATACTAGTTTTATCAAAGCATATTTTATGCACATTAAAACTGAAAATTTTGTTTCAACCTGGCCTGTATTTTTAGACTTTGAAGCCATATTTACAAATTTTATATTTGTGGGTTATATCTTGATTTAAAGCTTGGAAATTCTAGTTCTATAAATATTTTACAGTTTGTTATTTGGATTTTTTTACAAAAATTTGTACTTGTTTTACCGAAGCACATTGTCGAGCAATCGAGCTAAAATTCTTGTTATGGTCTTATCTATATTTCTTTTGTTTTGAAATGGTTATACAAATTAGAATTGGGTGTATTATATCTTGTTTCAAAACTTGAAATGTCTAACTTTTTTATAATTTTATAGAAATAGATTTGAACAATTCTATTGAAATTTATACCTACTTTTTTGAGGGTCGGTTTGGAAGTATATCAATCTATCTACCCTATGTTCCAACACCGTTTCATTTGGTGATTTAAATTTTTTTTATTGATACTCAATGATCATGTGATACCTTTTTGGAAAGCTATAAATGCATTTTTTGTGATGGATTTTAAAAACAATATTGGATATTTTCTCCAAAAATTATGATTGTTTGATTGAAGATAGTGTGTGATGAATTTAATATATTTTTCACCCAAGTTTATGGCCAAGGGGATGAGTCCCAACCTTGATTTTTAGTAAGTTTTTTTTATTGTTTTAAAACTTTTTACTTGTAAGTTCAATTGACTAAAGAGTATTCCTTATTAAATTGGGACTAGGAGCGTAAGAGTATCAAAGATAGAAATTATATGTAAGCATATTTAAAGTACTATTCACTTTTATATTGCATAAACTAGTTATATGGTGCTATTTTTATTTTTGACACAACTATATGTCATATAGGAATTAGGGGTGCTCAAAAATCGAACCGAATCAGATTAAATTATAAAATCGGACCAGATCGGACTAGACCAAACAGTTTTATAAATCAAACGGTCTAATCCGGTTTGTATTAATTAAAATCATTTTTCAAACGATCCGGTCCGATTATATTAATTTTTAAACCAGTCAAACCGGACCGGACTAGTTTAATAATATATTAAATTTTCATATTATTTCTCATTAGAAGTGTCCAATAATAGGACCAGATCAGATTAAACCAGACCGGATCAAACCAAACCAGATTGAACCGGACCGGACCAGAGCGAATGGTTTTATAAATCAAATGATCCAGTTCGACCCCGTCTCGTTAATTTGTTTTTCCCAAAATCAGACCGGATCATGGACACCCTTATAGGAAATGATTATTCAGTAAACCCTATAGGATAACTAAAGCAAGAACGGTGATACAGTACTGTAAGTGGACATCTTTTTCTCAAATTCAATAAGTACTTATAATTAATATAAAAATGTTTATTTGTATTCTCTCAAGTTTCTTCAAGTTGATTTCTTCCTTAATAGAAAACGAGTATTTTATATTTAAAAAATTAAAAATTAAATTTTATGTGAATTTATAAGTTTTATTCAAACTTACGACACAAATACATATTTTGATTAGAACATAGTAATTTGTATTCAATTTTAGCAACAACATTTTAAAATATTATTATTATGTTGATTTATAAGCTTTTATTCAACTTTATATCCTGATTTAAGTATTTGCTTTTCATAATATTATGTACATTAATAAGTAATATTTTTTAAGTCATCAAACAAGCACCCCCAAAATTAGCAACAACATATACAATAAATAATTAAAGTATGTGCCCTTATCTGTACACATATGACCAGTACACATATAATTAAAACTTTCTCATCTACGTGTGCAAAGAGCTCTATAAACGTATGATCAACTTTCTTCCAGATTTTGTTGTAACCTAAGAAAAAATAATTAATTAATGGACTCATGTCTACGCATATTTAATCAACACATATTTAATTAAAACATTTATGTCTACATGTGCAAATAGGTATATGTATGATTAACTTCCTCAGGTGCGAGTATGATGAAGTTTACTTAATTTTTATAATTTATTTCATGTAAATTATTTATCTATTTTACTTACATGAATATATTTTTGTAGTTTTTTTTGTATTACTATAAGTTGTTAATACATTTTGTAAATAATTTTATGTTATAATTTGTATTAATTTAACATTTAATCAGTAAAGTTCAAGAGATATATTCAATACTTATTATTTTCCCAAGTTTGAGAGTATTTTGATTTGGTAAATATTTTTGTAATTATTTCTTATTCTTTAGATTTTTTATAAAACTCGAGCATATATTTATGTAAATGGATGTTATAGTTCTATATTTGCATTGCTAAGGTTTTAATAAACACATAATATATAAATTTTCACTAAAACTTATAGAGTACTTTTATTCATCTTATTTTTCTTTCAAATTTTCTTCTATCAAGTATTAGTAGTTTTTTATTGTGGATGTTGAGTACTATATTTAAAAGAGACTTAGATCAATTTGTTGATAATGCACCATAAAAAACTTGCAAGTTTCTTTATAGTTCTTTACATCAGCTTATAACAAAACTTGAGTGTGGAGAAGAAAGAAACCATATCAGTATAAAAAAAAGCCCTAATTTGTGTGGAAAAAGTTGAATAATTAAACCTAGGAAAATATAAGAGAAGCAAGAAATTAGACTCTCAGGTTTCTATTCTCTGCCAGAGAAATACATTATTAACTAACTCTAATGGACTTATAAAAGCAATGATACACATAGAGGGAGATAAACGGTGGCTGGAACAATGACGAGATAGACTATAGGGTAGAGGAAGGGTGAGGCAACTAATGAGAGGACACATTGGCGATGGCATGGGATTGGTGTTGGTCGTCGTGATGTAAAGCGGGCGGGACCTGGGGCTGCAATGCGATGCACAAAGAGGATTGTGGGTGTGTTTGTTGTTGAGGGTTATGGCCTAGTTCGATACACTATTATTGTTAAATGGGTCGGTTTAATTAAACTGGTAAGATTTTAAAAAATTTGGACCAGTTTATTTAAATTGGTGAAATTAAAAAAATAATTTGGGTAGGTTTACTTAAATGAGAGAAATCTAAAAAAAATGATTGTTATTGTAAAGAATTATATATGCTACAGTGACCAACTTTAAGGAATTCTACTGGGCATGTTAAACATTTCATGCTACGATGAAATAAAATGTGTCCAATGGTGCAATCCTCTCGAGTTGAATTATATGAATGTGTTTCAACTTTGCACTCTAATGGGAAAAAGGCATACCACGATATGCATTGTAATTTTATAACTTCGAACCCTATTCAACAATTTTCTTATAAATACATCACATTTGTTCATTAGGTTAGAAGCTTGGATATATTTAATTTAGAGCAAGCTCTCATACCCATTGCAATACTATATATAGATACATGGAGAAAACCACTCAATTATAAAGAAGATTCAAGGATTGGAAGAAGATATTTATAGCCTATTTAGAGATATGGAATCATTTTTATCAAGAAGTGATAATTTTATTGTTATATCTTTTATTTCTTTTTATAATCTAATGTTTTTCATAATTGAATTAATTTTTCTTAATTTAATAATGATTGGCTAATTATTTAAAATGTAATTTTAGTATTTTTACGTGCAATGATTGGAAAAACAATTTTATGGTTTGAATAAATAAGAGTTTTATTTATTTCTTGTTCATGTTCTTGAAATATTTAAATATAAATTAATGATAGTTTAAGTCTTGATTTATAATTAAAGAACATATCTTAGAATTAGGCATTAGAAACATAGTAGGTTCTTAGTTGTGTATAAATATATGAGTTTAATTTAATTTCATTTATAAATTTTAAATCTTAACCCGAAAGTACGTTATTGATTAAATGAGATGGTCAAAAATATCTTTAATTATAAATTAATAATATATCAAATTTTGATTTATAATTAAAGAATATATATTTATCGCAGGTTATCAATTAACCAATTTCAAGCCCAAGCCAAAAAATCCTTGATTAATTGAAAATTGTGTGGACTTACTATGACAGGAGGAATTCATTTATCAAAAAGAAAATAGTAAATATAAGTTGTTTGAATCATTTAATTTGTTCTTTCTATAAAGGGTTATGCTGCTAAAATCCCATATTAATCTATCATCCTAGGTTTGACTATAGTTTAATTTACTTGCCTTCTTTAGATATTAATTTAATTTAGAATTTAGAGTTATTTTCTACAAAACAACCATTAAGTGTTTAGGAATTGTTTTTCTTAATTATATTAGAAAATAATTTAAATTTTTAAAACTACTGTAATTCTTTGAGAGATAGATTTTGGAAATATACTTGTTACTTGTTATAAATGATTCATGTCTTACAAGCTTTTATAAAACAAAATTTATACATTAAATTTTTGGTGCCATAAGGTCAGGTTGTAGACCGACCAAAATTTGATCAATTGGATATATGTCTAATTGAATTTATAATGATTTGGATATGTGTCAAATTTGACCCATGCTAATGGGGTCATCGATCAATCAAATTCTAATTAGTTTGACAACTATATAATTTAAATGGACATGTGTACAACTTAGCTCCATTAGATTGGGCTACCAATCGATGAAACTTCAATCAATTGAATAGCCATTTGATTATGTTTGAACAAATCAGATGAATGTCTGGTCAAAATTCAATCGAACTTAATATATTAAATATAAGGGTATTATTATTATATTTAATAAAAAGACAATTATAGGGAATTATATTTTATTTTAGACTAATATGAGACCATCACATTATATAGCCCAAAATGAAAATGTAGCACCTTAAAAAAAGTATAAAACTAAATATTCATCTATATGTTCATTAAAAATGCATTTTGATAATTAGATATTGTATTAAAAAGAAATTTTAAATAATTACTTTTTATTTAAAATATAAACATAATATTTAATATCTAAAAATAAATTAAAAATACCATAAGGTCAAATATATAAAAATTATTCTTCAAAGTGGATAAAATAAATTTTATCTACAATAAAATTAACGTTAATTTGGTATGAAGTGCTTCCTTATTTGAAGATAAACTTTTTAGATTAATTTCCTTTATTTTTTCTAATTTTATTTTATTTTTTATTCCATCAAATATGTTATTTCATTACTATATATACTTACATATGCATCATTTTTTATTTGAGACATTTTGTCCTTGTAAGCTTTCAAGAAATAATTTTATCTAATTTTTCAATAATAAACCTGTTTTCCATCTAAGATTTGCAGAAACAAGTATTAAATAATTAAAAAGTTATCATTAGTAAAAAATAATTATTAAATAATTAATAATCTTAAGCAATAAAGAATTGAATCATCGAAACTAATAAATTTTTAGGAAAGTAAATATATTTTACCATCGAAAATAAAAATATTCATCTTAGGTTTTGTAATGCTTTAAGTTATCCACCAAACTTTTGACTTTTCTATAATATTGCATTTTATAGCTTTAAAGACATATTAATATTTCTTAGTATTCTTAATATCATAAAATTTGAATCACTTTTATATTTGTGAAATTATTTTATTCTACGTTTAAACAAATCATAGAAAATGAAAAACCAAATATTATATTATTTATAACTAATATAAGTTTGTTGTATTATCTCTAATTTTAATTATATGGTAACAAATTACCTTATATAAAAATTGCTTTGTATAAATTATTTTTACAAATATTAATAAATTCATATTTATAATTAAAAAATTTAAAAAAAATACATATATATATATATATATATATATATATATATATATAGAACATTCTTAATCACACGAATTGAATATGTTTAAATTTTAAGACAATTACGTTTCATTTCTATTTTCTATATTTTTATTAAAAAAATTATGCACTATTTTTCAAATTAGACAAATTATATTAAATTATAAGTTATTCAAATTATTTAAAAATATTATCTAATCCATTTTTTTGGAATTGGCACATCAAGCATATTTAATATTTAATATTGTTATATATGTATTCTAATGCATCTAAAATATATTCAACAAAAACAACATAATTAATAAATCATCTATTTTAAACTACACGAATTATATACTTATCTTAATTCTTGTAACCGTTAATTCTTATTTATAAGGATTATAAGTTTTGGTTATTTTCATGGACAAAATATTTACTTATAAACTTATTTTTAAGCTCGTTATCAAGTCTATCAAATAATGTTGAAGAAACTGCATAATTTCATATAGTTATACTTTATGTATATTTGTTATAACTATACCACATAAGATTGCAGTCACGCATTTAATATTACATATTTATAAATCTAGAATTAAAATATTTATGCTAAAATATTAGATAAGATATACTCTAAATTATAGATTAAATCATTAGCCTAAAAGATAGCATAAAATATACTTTAAAAGAATTCTTTTTTAAATAGAAATATTCATGATTAATGAGTCTATTTTAAAATAACTCTTATTTAAATAGGAGTCTTCTTAATTAGTAAGTATTACTAATCTTATTTGTAATAGAAAATATATTTATCAATCATATAAGAGTCTTCTTAATTAATGAGTATTACTAATCTTTTTTGTAATAGAAAAGATATTTATAAATTACGTAGTATTATGGGTTTTAATTTTTTCTATAAATAAAACTCATTGTCATTATTTCAATCAACCACACAAGAGCATTATTCTATTCTTCTTAATTTTTCTCTTTTGTTTTACAAATATAAGATCATAATTTTTAGGCTTCTTTATTTAGTTAATCTATCAAATATTGGTGGTTACATTTGATTGATTAATAAATTTAATTAGTTTATGATATTTTGATAATATGTTGTTATAACTTCCTCTTTATTTTTGTTCTTAAATTGTTAGATCAAATAATTGTTTTTGTCATATCATAGTTATTTGATTTGATTATTAATCTTTAAAGAATCTATTTTTATTGAACTTGTACTTGATCTTTTTACTCTAGGATTTACTAATTGATTTGATTTAAGTGACATATGTTTTGAATCATCTAGTTAGGATTATTCATTATTAAATCCGTTCTAGAACACACAAGGGAACTTGTGTTTTTATGCTAACCATTTTGTAGTTAATTTGGGAACGTATCTGATTGGCCAGAAGCTTATTGGAATATTGGTTTGGAAACTGCTCACACTAATATTGAAAACTGTGAAAATAGAGCAGGGGCTCGTAAGGTACATTGGGCTAGTATTTAGCATAAGACAAAAATTGTACATTAACATTTTATTTCCAGAGTTGAAAGTTAGGTGGTCCGGTGATTTTCCTCTTAGGTCATGGTTGTGACCTAGGTTGTTTCCATCTAAAAATATCGTGTGTTATTATTTTATTTTCACACTTTATTCTTATACGCGATTGCATGTCTGGCCATTTTGTTTAGGTTATTAAGTTATAAACTTTTTTTAGGTTAATTAGGTCCATAATTTATAAACTTTCAATTGGTATCAAAGTTGACACTAGACATATTTAGTGAAATTGATCCTTAGGGATACACACTCCTACTTATGGACCAATTGAAAGAAGGTGGGTCATCTATTAGACCGCCACTCTTTGATGGATATAATTACCCTTAGTGGAAGGCTCGCATGCAAGCCTTTCTCAAACAAGATGAAAAAAATCTAGGATGCTATTCTTAATGGTTAGGAACCACCTTCGGTAACAAAAGATGGTGTAACAATCATAAAGCTAGGAAGAGACTGGACCATTGAAGAACACACCCTTAGTGAGGCAAACCAAAAAGGTCTAGGCTCAATATTTGTTGTAGTGTAGATGGATGAGTTTCGTCGCATCTCCAACTGTGAGATTGCTAAAGATGCATGGAATGCACTTGCTCTTGCTCATAAAGGAACTTCCCAAGTAAAACAAACAAAAATGAGATTGCTAACATCTGAGTTTGATTCCATTAAAATGAGCAATAGTGAAACTTTTGGTCAATTCAATGCTCGCTTTTGTGATATCACGAATGCTTGTTCTAACCTTGGTGAGAAAATTCCACAACCAATACAAGTACGTAAACTCCTAAGTTCCATAATAGTAGACTACAAGATGAAAGTTACAACCATAGAGGAAAGTAAGAATGTGGACACACTACACATTGATGAACTTATCGAGTCAATCTAAACCTATGAGCTTACTCTTGATCGTCCCAATAAAATCATGGATGTGGTATTCAGAAGCTCCAAAATGGACATCTCTAATAGTGATGAGGATATGAATGATGAGTCTCACTAGCATAAAAATTGAAGAAGTTTCTGAAAAAGAAGGGTCAACAGAATAATCAATCTAATAAGGGATAATCTAGTTGTTCGAAAGACCAAAAGTAAAGGGAAATCAATCCTTCTAGCTTTGATGGTAAAAAAAACTAAGCTCACTAGTCCTTAATGCTATACTTGTGGGGGATTTGGTCATATTTCTATAGATTGTACAAACAATAAAAAGAAATTTGGAAAAGAATTTAATGCTACACTCAGTGACATGGAAAGTAGCAGGATAATGCTAGTAACTCAGAAGATGATGGCACTAATTATCGTGCCTTCACTGCAACTACCAAAGCACACCATAATGACTCTAACTCTAGCTCGGATGAAGAAAATGAGGAAGTAAACTCTTCTTTCTTATTGTCTATGTTTAATGTATCGAATTATGAGGAACTATTCATGGATTGTCTAGGTGCAAGGGAAGAAAGGGATAAACTACTTGTCGAAGTAACTAAACTTAATGATATCATCAATGTTTACAAACAAATTCCTCTAGCCTAGAGAAAGAAAAAAAGGAATTGTCAAAAAACATTAATACATTGAATCTGAGACTTGTAGAAACCACTGAGGAAAATAAAAAACTTTGGCATGAACTTAGTATTGCTAAAGAGATAGTGAGGAATTTGAGTATAGGTGCTAAAAAATTGACCAAAGTCCTAGACTATGGAAAACTACATAAAGATAAGAGAGATCTTGGATACATAGATGAACAGTCAACACCTTCAACATCAAATACCACATTTATAAGGTCCTTAAACTCTAGTCTTACTGTTACTACTTATCCATAGAGAACTATTGCACTCGCGGTAGACAAAGTTGTTAAATTTGTGCATGTTTGTCATCATTGTGGCAAGAAAGGTCATATAAGACCAAAATGTAGATATTTGATGAATACTCTTGAACTTAATCATTCTTTTCTTGTTTCACATAGTAGGACCTATAAGCATCATTCATGTATACATGCTACAATATATTCGAGGATGAATGGAAATTATAATAATGTGTTCAAAACTTCTACAAGGAAGCATAAACTGTTAGGTTTAAAGAGGAAAATAAAATTTAGTATTTTTAATGCTAGGAATAATTATCATCATCTTATTATGCATACTGCATCTTCATTTGGGATTAATGAGAAAAGTATAGCTAAGTCCAAGAAGACACCTATGAAACCTAAGTTTGTTGAATCCCAATCCAATGATATAGAGAAACCAAAATGCAAGAAAATGTGGGTTAGGAAATATTGTTTTTTCCTGGTCACTTGACCATATTTTACTCCTTCATCTAGGTATTTTTGTTGGAGTGCTTAAATGACCTTAGGTGAGCAATATTTATTGTCTTTATTTTATTTATTAGTTAAACTTACAAAAAAAAAAGAGAAGTAGAATTCTTATTGGGCCAAGAGGGTATTGGACTTATTGAATACTTACAAACATATTACCTTATTTTTAATTATGTAACTAATTTCGATATTTATTGTATAAATTATTCTATAATTTTGGCTTATGCACATACACATATTCTTGTACATGTGATGATCGATGTTGATATGAACTTATTCATACACTCACGAACACACATATATGCTATAATTGGAGTTTATGAATTCTCTTAAAATACTTTAGGATTTCAACTAATCTTGATTGTAAAATTGTGTTGAGTTTTAATTATTACTTTTTAAAATTTTACCGTATAGAGGCATCTAGTATTGAAAGGGCTACCAACTGTGATGTGTGAAGCTACCACAGTGAGCAGAGAGGGCTACCCCATAACTAGTGTGAAAGTCATCATGCTAGGTTTATGGTTTGCGCAAAAAAAAGAAGAAGGAAAGATTATGCAAAAAGTGACTACTTATAAATCTTGTACTTTGAATGCACAAAATAAAATAGCCAATAAAGGTAAAAAATAAAAAAAAATATCCTTTACCTCATATATAAAATAAAGAAAAAAAATTTAAGTCCTCTTTTAGTAGATATAATTTATTTTGTGAGATTAAAGACTCAATTATAATTTCACATGATAGGTGATATTTTTTTCTTTTGAGTCTTTTTTGATTGATCATAAATGACTTAATTAGCATATTTGTGAAGTTTAAAAATATACAATGCTTTTAAATAAATGTCAATATGTCATTATATGTGTGAAGTTTGACTCTTCTACTTAACTTTCTTATTTATACAATATATAATCAAAATTGAGTTAAAAAAATGAAAAAAAAAGATGAGTTTTTCATTGGTTGTGTGCTCGTTTGTGATTAAATAAGTTTAATACCTTATGTGTCTATTTATGAAAATTAAAAAAAATCAGATTTTTATTCATTTACATCTTTTTAATTGGTAGTTAGAAAGTCATAGAACTTAGGGGGATTTTAAAGTACTGTATTACTCAGCTTTTACATTGTTATATCTAGAGGTGGAGTTTAACTTCATTGCTCTGTCTAATGCTTTGTCCTTCTAGTATGTCAAAAAAGGGGAGAGAATAATATCTTTTACTTCCATGTTTTTATTTTGTTATGCATATAGGGGGATAACATATTTAATTAAGCTTGATTTGTATGAATGCACACTACATGATTATTCTTTACACTTCTCTTATTTTTATGTAAATTAAACTAATATAAAGTGAGGCTTTTTCATTTCAATTACTTAGAAGCATGTTAAGTTGTAGCGAAGATGAATTCTTCGGACCATAGGATAGTTTCACTATGTAGTCTAGGACATCATTGTATTTTATCTTATTCCTATAAGTGTCATGTAGTGAGAGAGAGGTTTTGATATATGAAAATGCCAAAGAGGGAGTTTGTAAGGATTATAAGTGTTGGCTATTTTCGTGGACAAAATATTTACTTGTAAACTTATTTTTAAGCTTGCTATCAAGTCTATCAAACAAAGTTGAAGAAACGTCAAAATTTCAGATAGTTGTACTTTAGGTATATCTGTTATAACTATAACACATAGGATTTCCCTCACGCATTTAATAGCACATATTTTTAAATCTAGAATTTTTTTGTTGCTAAAATATAGAATAAGATATATACTAAAATATTAGATAAGATATACTCTAAATTATAGCTTAAATTTTTAGCTTAAAAGATAGCATAAATATACTTTAAAAGAACTCTTGTTTACAAGGGAATATTCATGATTAATGATTCTATTTTAAAATAACACTTATTTAAATAGAAGTCTTATTAATTAGTGAGTATTACTAATACTATTTGTAATAGAAAATATATTTATCAATCACATAAGAGTCTTCTTAATTAATGAATATTATTAATCCTATTTTTAATAGAAAAAATATTTATCAATCATTTATGAGTCTTCTTAATTCATAAGTATTATTAATCATATGTATAATAAAAAAAAATATTTATCAATTACATAGGATTAAAGGTTTTAATTTTTCCTATAAATAAAACTCATTGCTCATTGTTTCAATCAACCACATAAAACATTATTCTATTCTTCTTAATTTTTCTCTCTTGTTTTACAAATATAAGATCATAATTATTTAGGCTTTTTTATTTAGTTAAACTATCAAATATTGGTGATTATGTTAGATTGATTAATAAGCCTGATATTTTGATAATATTTTCTTATGGCTTCTTATTTATTTTTGTTCTTAAATTATTAGATCAAATAATTGTTTTTGTCATATCATAGTTATTTGATTTGATTATTAATCTTTAAAGAATCTATTTTTATTGAACATGTACTTGATCTTTTTGCTCTAGGATTTACTAGTTGATTTGATTTAAGTGACATATGTTTTGAATAATCTAGCTAGGATTATTCATTATTAAATCTGTTCTATAACACACACGGGAACTTGTGTTTTTGTGTTAACCATTTTGCAGTTAATTTGGGAATGTATATGATTGGCCGGAAACTTATTGAAACGTTGGTCTGAAAAACGCTCACAGTAATATTAGAAACTGTGAAAACATAGGAAGGACTCGTAAATAAGGTACATAATTTATAAACTTTCATTGTTAAAAAAAACCTATTTCCCCCATCTAGGTTAATTAGGTCTATAATTTATAAACTTTCATTATTAATTAAATTCTTTTTATATTTATGTTAAATGTTAACAATAACTTATCTTTTATAAACATCATTCATCAATTCCGTCGCTAATTCCATAATATAGGAACTTACTTTAAGAGAATTGTAAAGAAAATAGAATTGTTATATAGCTAAACTATACAGGGGATGAGTCCTAACCTTGCCTTTTAGTAAGTTCTTTTATTTTTGTTTCCAACATAAATATGAGTCATATAAGAAATGACGATTAAGCAAAGTTGATAGGACAACTAAAGCAAGAAATGTGATATAGTACAATAAGTGGACATCTTTTTCTCAAATTTCATAAGTTTTTGGTTATTATTAATTTAAAAATGTTCATGATGTTTAACTTTATTTTATTGAGTTTTTATAAGTTTAGTTATTCTTTATTAGAAAATGAATATTTTATGTTTAAAAAATCAAAAATTAACTTTTACATAACTTCAAAAATTAACTTTTAAATATATGACATAATTACTAATTTTGATAAGAACTTAGAAGTTTGTATTCAATTTTTAGTCACAACATTTCATAATATTAGTAATATGCCAATTCAAAATCTTTTAATTAGTTTTAAATCCTAATTTAAGTATTTGTTTTTCAATATATTACATATATTACATATATTAGTAAATATTATTATTATTTTTAAACCACTAAACAAGCATTGTATCCCAATTAATTAATGGGCCCTTTTCTGTGTGAGTATGACTAGCACACATATAATTAAAAATTTATTGTCTACTTGTGCAAAGAGCTCTGGACACATGATCATCTTTCCCCCAGTTTGAGTTTGGTGAGGTTTTCCTTATTCTTATAATTTATTTAATGTAAGTTATTTATTTGTTTTACTTACATAAACATATTTTTAGTTATTTGTATTACTTAAATTATCAATACAATTTGTGAATATTTTCATGTCATAATTTTATTAATTTTATAGTTGAATCATTAAAGGTTCAATAGGTATATTAATAATTATTGATTTTTTAAGTTTGTCACCCACTAAGTGTATTTTTACTTACCTAATTTCATTTAATTTTTCTTCTCTCAGGTGTCATTAGTTTTTAATTGAAGACTTGATTACTATTTTTAAAAGAGACTTAAATCAATTATCTAATATTATTTGATATAATTTATTATTTTTTTGAAAATATTAGGATATTTTTTCAATTTCTTGGCCACTTGTGTATGTTAGAGATTGTTTTGTAACTCCTTAACCATTATGGATATATAATAGATCAATGTTATTTATTAATTATTATTATTTACTTTTATGACTAATATAAGAGTAGTGAGTTTTAATGTTGTAAATACATAGATGTCACGTTCTATTTTATAGTGATTGGTTTAACTTAGAAAAATAACAAGGTGCATCATGCCGATTTCTTTTTTTTTTTTAAATTATAAAATGTAATAGGATCTACTCAAGTACTAGTAAACTTAAAAGTGAGTCTTCACATATCCTTAATTATCTCCTCTATTATCATTTAAGATAATTAAATGATAACTTTTTGGTTCTTTATCTCTTTAAATTAATTAAAGCTAGGATAATAATCATTAGGCTTTAATCATTTTAGAATAATTATATTACGTTCATATTTATATGATAATTAGATATTTATTAGACTTAGTCCAAAAAGATATTGGGAACATATGAAATTACCTCAGTGATAAAGATATATTGTGATGAAAATTAAGGATTGATGGCTGTATAATGTATTGTAATACGTACATAGGCCAAGTCGGTTTATTAATAGAAATCATAATTTTACTTGGATTTTTTTTGGATTTATTTAATTTAAAAATATAAATATATACTAGCAATTAATATTGCTCATTTTTTCATGATCAACGTATAGTTTTGTTATATGATAATTCTTCTTGCTTTAGAATTCTCTTTTAAAGTATAGTTTTGTTATATGATAATTCTACTTGCTTTAGAATTCTCTTTTAAAGTAAGTTCTTATATTCTTGAATTGGTGGTAGAATTGATGAATGTTACTTATAAAATATAAGTTATTGTTGACATTTAACATAAATAAAAACAATTAACAAGAATGAATGGTTACAAAAATCAAGATAAGTATATAATAAGTGTTGTTTAAAATAGACGATTTATTAATTTTATGGTTTTTGTTGAACGTATTATTTATCTATTAGAATACATATATAACAATATTAAATATGCTTGACGTGCAAGTTACAAAAAATGTACTATACCTTTTTTCAATAATTTGAATAACATATGATTTAATGTGATTTGCTTAATGGTATAACAAGAAAACTCACCCTTCCATCATTTCAAATCACAAATTTGAATTTCATCAAAATATATTTGGTCAAAAAAGAAGAAAAAAAATAACATATGATTTAATGTTCATTACTTTTTTAATTATGTCAATGTTTTAAAATTTTCAATTATAAATATGAATTTACGAATATTTTTAAAAATTTATATAAACCAATTTTATATAGGGCAATATGTTATCATACAATTAAAATTAGAGATAATACAACAAACTTATATTAATTCTAAATAATTTAATATTAAAAAAAAGACAGTTTCACTTTAAACAATAATAGTGTTATTATTGGACAATTAGATGAAATTGTTTGTCAAAACTTACCAAAGACAAAATTGTCCCAAATAAAAAGTGATGCATAGGTAAATATATATAGCAATGAGATAATATATTTGATGGAGTAAAAAAGAATAGAAAATTAGAAAAGAGAAATGAAATCTTGAAAGTTTATCTTAAATTAAAAAAAAAAACGCTTCAACATTAACCTCTTCTTAGTATCAACCTTCTTCAACATAGCATTAATGGATTCCATATTAATTTCCCTAATAACCCTTTCAAACTCTCCATCATCAGAAAAAGTTGTAACAGCAACAATATTCAAACTCACAGGCACTACTACTTTATTAGAAGCAAGTCTGTAATTAAAGGCCTTATTGTAAATTAAGCTCTTAGCGAAATTGATAACTCCCAAGACCATATTATTAACTAATATTTCAGGTGTGTTGTACTCCGAAAGAATATTGGAAATTAGTGTTGGAGTGGAGATAAGGATTTGAGAGGGTATCAATTGTGACTCTTGGGTTGAGAAAGAAAGTACAGTTTGGGTAATTTGTTGAGGGACTGAGTCGTTATTAGGATTATGTATTTGACAGTAATGACTATAGTTTATGTGAATCATGAAATAACAATTGTCCGATGGGAACTCGTCAATGTTGGAGAACATATTAGTGGTATTTTCATCTTCTTGTTGCTTGCATATGAACCATCTATATGTAGTTTCTTCCATTGTGATAGATCAAATGAGATATAATATAACTGTATATGGCTTAGAATAAATATAATTGAAGGAAAAATAATATTTTTGATGATAATGATTTTTGTCAATACTAAGTAGAACTATTTTTCATGGAATTAAATAATTAAGTACTTCGAATACCTAAGAATTAACCTGATTAGCTATGAGAGTCTATTTATGCCTTGTTTGATTAGGATTAAATCGTTTTAACTTTTTCTTTGTAGACATATATTTTTAATTCTCTCTTTTATTATTCTTTAAGATAATTAAAGTATAATATTTGAGTCTATTTGTTTGTAGATATATATCTTTAATTTTCTCTTCTATTATTTTTTAAGATAATTAAAGTATAGTATACGAGTCTTTATCTTTTTAAGTTAATTAAAAGATTATTTTTTAATGTATTAGAATACATATTTAACAATATTAAATATGCTTGATGTGCAAGTTCTGAAAAAATATATTAGGTGATATTTTTTTAAATAATTATAATAATGTATAATTTAATATCATTTATCTAATTGTTTGACTATAAGACTCACCCTACAATTTCAAAGTATAATTTAATGTCTATAATTTTTTTAATTAAAGAAATAGAAAATGGCAGTATATGACCATTGTCATAATTATGAAGAACTCTTTAATATTTAATATTATTAATTATATAATAATTATTTTTGAGTAATGATAACTTTTTAATTATTTAATACTTGCTTATGGGAATCTTGGAAAAAAATAAAAATTGTTATAATGAATATAATATTTAAGGATTTTAGATCATTATTTATTATTAGTAAATATTAAACTAATAAAAATGACTTTCTAAAGTAAAGTTCAATAATTTTGCTAAAGATGAAAAATATCAAATAATAACGGGTTTATTATTAGATAATTAGATAAAATTGTTTCTTTAAAGCTTATCAAGGATAAAATTGTCTCAAATGAAAAATGATGCATTTGTAAATATATATAGTAATGAAACAGCATATTTTATTCAATAAGAAATAAAAGAAGATAAGAAAAAAATAAAGAAAATTAATCTAAAATTTTTATCTTCAAATAAGGAAACACTTCATATCTATTAATGTTAATTTTATTATAGATAAAATTTATTTGATCATACTTTGAAGAATAATTTGTATATATTTCACCTTATTTTATTTTTAATTTATTTTAAGTAATAAATATTATATTTATATTTTAAATAAGAAGTAATTATTTAAAATTTTTTTTTAACACAATATTAAAGGATCAAAATTCATTTTTAATGAATATATAGTTGAATATTTAATTTTACACTTTTTATAAGGTCCTATATTTTAATTTTGGGTAATATAATGTGATGGTCTCATATTAGTCTAAAATAAAATATAATGCCCTAGGCTTGTTTTTTTATTAAATATAATAACAATATTCTTATGTTTTTAGATGAACTACCTACTTTCACAATGTAATTGAATCATGTTAACTAATATCTATTTTTATTTTATTTTGTTTCTTACGCTATTAGAATTTCATGATTTGTGACTATTTGAGACCACTTACCTTCGAAGACTACAAATGACAAATAAAAAAAAAGAAAGAAAACCATACAAGCAAACAATAATGGAGTAAAGGAGCACATAAGTAGTCAATACCACACTTTTAAAATATTTTATACTAAGCCTGCAAATATGATATATATATATATATATATATCTTTAATTAATAGAAACTACACCTTTAATTATTTTTATTCTTAGCACTAAACAAATCTTTCACTGTAAATCAATAAATTAAGAGGGAGGAGGAGGAAAAAACTTGAATTTGCAGCCTCGATTGAATCATTATATCATGCAACGGATTAATAAACACAATAAATAAATTTAATCAAAAAATACATGAATAATTTAAATGTAGATATTTTATATGTTCATATAGATAAAAAAAATGCATAATATATATATATATATATATAAATTTTCCATTGGCTTGGCGAGAAAGCAAGAGTTGGATTACTTCATAGTCCTCCTTTTGTTTTCGCTTAAGCGGTTGTATTTCAAGATTAATGGTGTTGATTTCTCTTTTTAGGTCTTGGATAGATCCTTGCTGATTTTTGTTTTATTTCTATCTTTCTAGGATAGTAGTAAGATTATAATGACCAATACTGGTGGAAGGAAGTTTTGAAGATTTTTCATTTTGTTCATCATCCAATAAAGTAGTTAGACGATCAAGATATTGTTTTTGGAGATTTGGGTCTTTTATATATTGAACAATGTCCAGGATGAGATGTTGTTTTTGATTTGTTAGAATTTGAGTTAGTTGTGTCTATCTCATCAATTTGAGGGTTTTGGGGTTCCGAAGAGTCTTCAGACCAGGTTTCAAATTCAGAGGAGGTTTCAATGAGGAGAGTAGAGATTTTTTACAAAGTCTCTTCTTCTAGGTTTAATTCATGGAGTTTTCTGGAAACTCGACAAAAGTTTGAATATGACCTTTCTTACCACATCTATAGCAAGTAATGTCTTTTTGAAAGGCTTCAAGTTTTTTATATATAAGGTTTCCTAAACGTTTTTTTTATAGTTGTTTGGTTTATTGAAATTATTATGAGGTTTTCTAAATTTCTCAAAAGAGGTTTTGTGTCTTCTGGGATAATATTTTGAAGAAGAATTGTGGTGTGGTTTCCTACTACAATCTCCTTCGCAGAGTTTTGGTTTTGTACAATATAAAACACCCATGTTATTTGCTATATGATTCATCTTTTGTTCACCATAGGAGGACTCACGGGAATAGTCCTGGAAAATTCTGGGCTAGACATTGCTCTACATGATACTTATTATGTGGTTGCACATTTCCCTTATGTACTTTCTATGGGAGCCATTTTTGCTTTATTTGTAGGATTTTACTATTGAGTTGGTAAAATCTTTGGTCGGACATACCCTAAAACTTTAGATCAAATCCATTTTTGGATCACTTTTTTCGGGGTGAATCTTACCTTCTTTCACATGCATTTCTTAGGACTTTTGGGTATGCCACATTGCATTCCATATTATCTAGATGCTTACATTGGATGGAATGCCCTTTGCAGTTTTGGCTCTTATATATCCGTAGTTGGGATTTGTTGTTTCTTTGTGGTCATAACAGTCACTTTAAGTAGTGGAAATAAAAAAAAAGGTATGCTCCAAGTCCTTAGGCTATTGAATAGAATTCAACCACACCGGAATGGATGGAAAGATCCTAGTTCTTTTTTGGTAGTTTTTAGTTCTCATTTTAAGTGTTTTTGTAATTTCAAGTCTTGATAGATCTGAATCCTTGTTTTTGAGTAAAATTGATTAGTTCATTGAAAGTGAGCTGATCATATGATATTATATAGTTTCCAAAGTTTTCCCATATTTTATTTCTAACGTTTTCTCCTAGAAGAGTTGGAAGCCCTATAAGAAACTTCTCTTTCTAGAAAGGTTGGCTAGAATCTTCTCTAAGCATAACCCTATTAAGGAAAGTTGTCTTGTACCGTTGGAATTCACTTAGCTTTCGGCACCAAAGATTAGAAAGGAGATCAACATTTTTATCTTTTAAATGTGAACAATCACCTATATAATGCAATGATACTATAAATATCAAGGTTGATACCACATCCTGAATTGGTTCTCTGAAATGATGGAGAATGGGTTCACCATCCTCTCTAGTTTGAATATCACTTAGTATATCCAACTACTGTTGTTTCGTAAGGTGGAAGTCCCACCATCCTTTCAATTGGCCTGAAAAGCCAACTATAAGGTGTTTTGTGACTACTTTATTTTATATATTAGACTGGGTTTTATAAGCATTTGACACCATTATCATTTGTTGTAATAGGTTTAAAATATGATATTCATTCATGCCATCTATATTCCATTCGTAAACAGAAGAAGCATTATATTTTGGTTGGACAATCTGGTTTGGATGGGTTGCTAAATCTAGGGACCTAGTGGGTATTATGTCCATAGGTGTTGGATTTTGCCAATGGAGTTTTGCCACCTGATGAGACGGTTCATGAAATGCTTCTTCATCTGAAGTGTTAATATCAGAAGTGCTAGCATCTTGGTGTAAGACACTAATATTATGAGAATATGGTGGTTTTTGATGAGTTTATGGTATTGTGGGAAATATATTAGAACTAGAGCTAGGAAGCTCTAGCTTGTTTTTTAAGTCTTTAATGGCTTGTAGAAACTCAGTTTTATTATATTTTACCTCATTTTGAGAAGATCTTGATACTTTATAGTGTTTAAAAATTGGATTTTTAACCTTTTTAGTGACATCTTTGCTACTTGAAATAGGGGTTTCACTAGACTATGAGGTCTATTTTTCTAGTTTAGTAAGTTGTTTACCTAAAGTGTTTAGGCTAATGTTGGTAAAATTATTTTGAAGAATTTTTTTTAAGATTAGTTGTAGTGTCTTCTTAGGGATTTTTAAGAGGACAAGCTTCAACCTTTTTATTACTATAAGGAAAGTTTATTAGCCTGAGTAGAGGATGTTCTACCTCTACATGACCGTCTGGTGTTTCCCAAACAAGAGTTTTCTTTTTGTGTTTATTGGTTTTATAGATTTGATGAATAATCCATGTTCTTATTAGAAGCGTAGATTTCAAACCAATCAAAGAATAGAATATTAATTTTATGTTTATAAATAAATTTATAAAATTCTTCTTGAATTTCTTTATGAATTTTCATGAAGTTGTGTAAAAATCAATAATGTTTTTCTTTGTTACAATTTGGGATGAAGTCATCGTGTAGACGTTTTTTATTAGCTTAGAAATCATCATTCTTTAAAACGTTCAATTCATGGGCTATATTTTCAATTATAATTGATATTGTTGGTGATTCACTTTGACCTTGATTTTGAGTGTAGATTGGGTGTCGTATTGAGGTACTATAGTTTACGTTTTGAAGGCTTGGACTAGGTATGTCTGAAGTGGAATACCTAGGTTGGATTTCATATGGTAGGTTTATTGTTGTGGGAAAGTTTGGGATTCTAAAGTTTCTACAGAAGTAGCACTACAGTACCAAGAACTAGTAGATCTATTGAAACTTAGTTTTACAATACCATTGTGTTGATGTAAGTTTATAAAAATAGTGTAGGAACAATATTACCGATAACTTGAAAGTAACTGCTTGGGTTGAGTCGTGGACTAGGTCGCTCTCTTTAAGACGTTTCGCGGCTCTGCCCAATTTGTGCAAGCAAACACAGCCTCGTCGTCCCCAGGATAAAATAGCCCAGAATCTTAATCTTTGTCTCAGAACTTCACTGCACTGATGAAGACTGGAATGCTACACCTGAAAATTTATTGCTCGGAAAACTAAAAAGAATACTTAGCAAGTGTAGATAGAATTGTTTTTCGTAGGGAGATGAGATTACAGATTGTTGTGTTGAAAATGAGGGCTGAAGCCCTCTTTTTATAGGTTTTAGAAAATGTGTAGCAATTATGAATAAAACGGTAATGTCTGGGAATTAAGAGCGTAACGGCCATTCTGAGTAATGAAGAGTAACGGTCATTTTCACATTAAAGACGAGTAACGGATATTTTTGTGAATAAATATGAGCAACGACTCTTTTTTCTGAATAAAGAAGACAAATGGCCATTTAACGGCCATATTCTTAATAAAAGAAAATAACGGTTATTTTTCTAAATATATATATATATATATATATATATATATATATATATATAACAACCAATTTTGTAAGTGGAAAAATTTTCCTTAAAAAAATATTTTACCAAAAAATAAAATAGCACCTCACCTCACACACACGCGGACTCGGACTCGGCTCGGCTCGGCATGGCACGGCACGGCCGGTCGGTCGGACGGACGGCAGCAACGCGTGCGCGCGTGCGTGTGTGGTATCACATTTGCCTAGGTCCTCTCCCCTTCCACAAAAGTGGGTGCCCCTTGGGGTCCAATCCCAATAGCCAACTCTTCACTATTTATACCTCTTTAAAATAATATAAAAAAGCAATGTGGGACAAGGCACATTTCCCAACAATCTATTTTTTAATAAATTGAATCTTTTTCCAACAATCCCTCACTTGAATTTTATATAAAAATAATTTTTATCGAGCAACCGATCAATTAAAATTATAAGATTGTGCATAAGCGAAAAGGTGTCTATCGACTTGAACCTTTGCATAGTGTTGATGCTTTAGAATATACTAGAGTAACTCATAGTTTTGAACTCTATCTCTAACAATCATCACACACACAACCTTTCCAAGGTGTAGTTCGAAAATGCCCGTGCTTTACGGCCATGCACATGTATCCTAGTATAGTGAACGCTCTAGTAAATTTTGCCCAAAACAATATTTCATAGGAAGCGGCCACACTTTCACATTCACATAGGTGAGTCTATCAAGAGTACTCCTGTAGCTATGTACTCCACTCCATATAGAGTATAGAACTCATTAAGAGTTTAACAATTAACTCATCCTTTTCTATCGCTTCAGGACTTCATGCTTTTAACAATATAGAATGGGATTTGATAAATAGCATGATATATCTCATATCACTTCATGACTTGTTATTACCCTTTGAACTTATTTCTTAGGATCTCCAGTCTATAAGTTGGGTTTCCATCATAAGTGACTCTTCATTCTAAGGGCATTAATCCCATTCCTTTTGAGGTTTTGAAAACCTTCTCTCTTGGTAATCCTTTCGTCAAAGGATCTGCCAAGTTTTCATCAGAACGTACATGATCCACTCTTACAACTCCCGTAGAAAGAAATTCTCTAACAGTGCTATGCTTACGACGTATTTGTCGTCTCTTGCCATTGTAGTAACGGTTCTGAATCTTTGCAATAGCCACGGTACTATCGCTGTGGATCAAGACAGCTGGTATCGGTCTTTCCCACAAAGGGATCTCAGCTAACAGACTTCTTAGCCAGCCTGCTTCTTCACTAGCAGTGGCTAGTGCTATCATTTCAGACTCCATTGTGGATTCAGCCAATATTGTCTGTTTCTTAGATTTCCAAGAAACAGCTCCACTAGTTACTTTGGAGTCTTCTGATAAAGTGTTCCAATCTGCATCGTTGTATCCTTCTAGAACAGCGGGAAACTTTTTATAATGTAATCCAAGATTCATAGTTCTCTTAAGGTATCTCATAACCCTTTCAATAGCATTCCAATGCTCTACACTAGGTCTACTGGTAAACCTATATAGTAGTCCCACAACATAAGCTATGTCTGGTCTAGTGCAATCAGTAGCGTAACGTAAGCTACCAATGATGCTCGCATACTCAGTTTGTCTAACACCGTCTCCGGTGTTCTTGAAAAACTTTACACTAGGATCATAAGGAGTACATGCAGGTTTACAGTTAAAGTAATTATATTTCTTTAAGATCTTCTCAATGTAGTGAGATTGATCTAGAGAAATTCCCTTTTCAGACCTAGTTATTTTATACCAAGGATTACACTTGCTTCTTCAAGATCTTTCATATCAAAATTAGCTCTTAACAACATTTTCACATTATTCACAACATAAATATTTGATCCAAAAATAAGCATGTCATCCACATATAAACATATAATAGTGCAAATATTATCTTCTAATTTATAATAAATGCATTTGTCACTTTCATTTATTTTGAATCCATGTGAGATAACTAGATTATCAAATTTTTCATGCCATTGCTTAGGTGCTTGTTTTAGACCATAAAGAGATTTATCTAATTTACAAACTTTATTTTCTTGACCTGGGATAACAAAACCTTCAGGTTGATCCATATAAATTTCTTCTTCTAAATCACCATTTAAGAAAGCAATTTTAACATCCATTTGATATACTACTAAATCATGGATAGCAGCGAGAGAGAAAAGTACACGTATGGAAGTTATTCGTGTAACTGGTGAAAAGGTATCAAAGAAATCTACATTTTCCCTTTGCCTATATCCTTTAACTACAAGACGAGCTTTATTTTTTTCAATAGTACCATCGGGTTTTAATTTCTTTTTTAGTATCCATTTACATCCAATGGTTTTGCAACCAGGAGGTAAGTCAACTAAATGCCAAGTCTTATTATACTCAAGTGAGTCCATTTCATCATTTATGGCTTCTTCCCACAAGTTGGCATCTAAAGAAGATAATGCTTCTTTAATAGTTTGGGGATCTTCCTCTAAGGTATAAGCATAAAAATCAGACCCAAAATCCTTAAGGGTTCGAGCTCGTTTACTTCTTCTAATTTCAGTGTTTAATTCTTCAGTTTGTTCACTAGTTCTAGTTATAGGTAAACTACTAGAAGATGAGCCCCCACTATTCTTAAATTTAAAGGGAAACCTATGTTCATAGAAGTTAACATCATTTGATTCTATAACTACTTGATCTTTTAAGTCATAGAATTTATAAGCTTTACTATTCACAGCGTATCCTATGAATACACATTCATATGCTCTACTAGCAAGTTTATTTCTTTTAGGATCAGGGATCCTAACATAGGCTAAACAACCCCAAGTTTTAAAATAAGTTAAATTAGATTTCTTATTTTTCAAAATTTCATATGGTGAAATTTTATTTGTAGATTTAGGCACTCTATTTAGCACATAGCAAACAGTTAATAAAATTTCTCCCCACCAATGGAAAGCAGCACCAGAGTTTAATAAAATTGCAACAACTGATTCAGTAAAAGTTCTATTTTTTCTTTCAGCTTTTCCATTCATTTCAGGAGAATAAGGTGCAGTTTTTTCATGAATGATTCCATGAGTTTTATAAAAATCATTGAAGATATTGGAATCATATTCGGTGCCTCTATCACTTCAAAACCTCTTTATTTTTCTATTAAGTTGATTTTCAATCTCAGTCATAAATATTTTAAACATGTCAAACGCTTCACTTTTATTTTTCATTAGATATACATAAGTGTAATCTGAACAGTCATCTATAAAAGTTATAAAATAACATTTTCCATTTCTTGTTAAATTTCCATCAAGTTCACATATATCAGAATGAATTAATTCTAAAGGTTCGGATTCTCTAACTACTGATTTATGTGAAGTTTTGGTTATTTTAGCTTGACTACAAAAATCACATTTTTCAAAATCATTTAAAGATAGTTTAGGAATTAGTTCTAAATTACTCATATTCTTGATTATGTATTTATTAACATGACATAGTCTAGCATGCCAAATATTAAAAGAACTCAACATGTAAGTAGAAGAAGAAGTTTTATTGATTTCAACATTTAATTTAAACATGACATCAGTGGCGTACCCTTTCCCAACAAATATATTATTTTTATTTATAGTATATAAATCAGCCCCTATGGTTTGAGTAAACCCAGCTTTGTTAAGAAGATAGCCTGAAACTAAGTTCTTTCTCATCTCTGGAGTATGCAGGACATCTTTCAAGATGACAGTCTTTCCAGAGGTAAACTTCAAAACCACCTCACTAGTACCAGCAACTTTAGTGGAGTGGGAGTCACCCAGCAGCACTTTCTTATCCTCAGAATCATAATAGGATTTGAACATGTCTCGATCATAGCAAACATGGTGAGAAGCACCAGTGTCTACCCACCACCCCTCGGATCCACCAACAAAATTGACTTCAAATATCATAGCAATAAGTTGATCTTCGGTAAGGTTCGCCTGTGGGGCAGGACGAATCCTGTTCCGGCAGTTCCTAGCCAAGTGGCCAGGTCTATTACAACTATAACACATGAATGTGTTATTCCTTAAGGGGGGTTGAGGTCCATTCTGGGGAGGATAGCTTATATTTCTATTTTGGTGGTGGCGATTTTGATTATTACTACGATTATGAGTTTTCATATTTCTACCTTTAGGTTTCAGAATTGTAGAGGAGGGTTTCTTATTGGTACTATTATTTGAGACTACAATTACTTCATCTCTTTGGTCTTGTTTTCTAGCTTCTTCTTCTATTCTTAAACGGGTTATAAGACTTTCTAAAGAAAATTCCTTAGTTTTATGCCTAAGTGTATTCTTAAAATCTTTCCAAGCAGGGGGTAACTTATCTATTATAACAGCTACTTGAAATTGTTCATCTAAAGTCATACCTTCAGAAGTTATTTCGTGTGCTATCTTCTACAGGTCATGTGATTGAGCTTCCACTGATTTTCCATCAATCATTTGAAACTTCATGTATCTACTGACATCATACTTTTTAGTTCCAGCTTCCTTAGTATCGTATTTCTTTTGAAGTGCTTCCCAAATTTCCTTAGCAGACTTATCACAGTTATAATAATCATACAAGTCATCAGCTAAACCGTTAAGAATATAATTTTTGCAGAGAAAATCATTTTCCATCCAGGTGTCTAAATCCTTAGTTACAGCTTCAGTAGGAGGATTGGACTGTATTGGTTTTTCAGTAGTAAGAGCATAAACGACTTTTTTCATGGTTAAGAAAAACAACATTTTTTGTCTCCATCTTTTAAAGTGTAATCCCTCAAAACGAAATGGTTTGTTTAGATCAGCAATTAGCATTTCAGTAGACATGGCAGATTGAATGCGTCTTAAACATGTTGATGCAAGTTTATAAAAACAGTGTAGGAACAATATTACCGATAACTTGAAAGTAACTGCTTGGGTTGAGTCGCGGACTAGGTCACTCTCTTTAAGACGTTTCGCGGCTCTGCCCAATTTGTGCAAGCAAACACAACCTCGTCGTCCCCAGAATAAAATAGCCCAAAATCTTAATCTCTGTCTCAAAACTTCACTGCACTGATGAAGACTGGAATGCTACACCTGAAAATTTGTTGCTCGGAAAACTAAAAAGAATACTTAGAAAGTGTAGAGAGAATTGTTTTTCGTAGGGAGATGAGATTGCAGATTATTGTGTTGAAAATGAGAGCTGAAGCCCTATTTTTATAGGTTTTAGAAAACGTGTAGCAATTATGAATAAAACGGTAATGTCTAGGAATTAAGAGTGTAATGGCCATTCTGAGTAATGAAGAGTAACAGTCATTTTTAGATTAAAGACGACAACCAATTTTGTAAGTGAAAAATTTTTCCTTAAAAAGAATATTTTACCAAAAAATAAAATAGCAACTCACACACACACACGCACTCGGACTCGGACTTGGCTCGGCTCGACATGGCCGGTCGGTCGGACGGACGGACGGCGGCGCGCGCGCGCGTGCGCGTGGTATCACATTTGCCTAGGTCCTCTCCCCTTCCACAAAAGTGGGTGCCCCTTGGGGCCCAATCCCAATAGCCAACTCTTCACTATTTATACCTCTTTAAAATAATATAAAAAAGCAATGTGGGACAAGGCACATTTCCCAACAATCTATTTTTTAATAAATTTCATCTTTGTCCAACACATTGTTATATTATGTTATATGTTCCTAAGTTGTGTATTTTACTCAGGTTTTATTTTCTATGACTTAGGTTGGGTTGCTCCTTCAAGGAGCCACTCATTTTCCAGGGTTATTTGGTTGCATTCTATGGATTTCAGAATGAGGAGTGTTTCTCCTCTTTTACTATGATATTTGTGTTTAGTGTTAAAAGCAGATATCATAGCTTTATAATGCACTCTAAAAATCATCGTAATTGGGATAGATCCTTCAATCATATCATAGTTATGAGTTTTAATTTGTAAAATAAGTGATTTTAGAATATTTTTATCATATAAAGAAACTGTAAAGTTAGGATAACAATCTAAAGAGATTGGACCCTTATAGAGACTCGACTCTAATGTTCCTAACAATGAATCCCCAAATTTATTGAACCTAGAATCCCTAAGAGCTACTTAGATTGATGTATTTAGACCTTCCTTGGTTAAAGGTTTCAATCCTACTTGGACTAGACCAACGTGGATATATTTATAACCTTTATTTTTTTTGTTGGTTTTGTAAAGATTGTTTTGAAAACAAGTTAATAGTTTCAAAAGGTGAAGAGAGTTGAATATCTCTTTCTTCAGTTTTAATGGAGTAATTAGTTTTAAAATTTTTTAACTTTGAAGTTTTATAAATTTGGTTTTTTTGAATCTTGGGTGTTTCCCAATTATCAATATTTTTTGAAAAGTCTTCAAAAGTGATTTCTTCACTATTGATTATGTTTTTATTTTTTGCAAAAGAAGAAGACGATGCTGAAAAAATTGAACTCATGATTAAAAATATCTTCAATATAATATACTTATCCCTTAGTATTGATTTCTTTAATTATTCAATATATTCTTGGTTGTTATAATACTAGATCAAGAAGATGAAAAAAATGTTCTACTGAAAATAGTATTTATCTTTACTCTACTGTTTAAATTTACTACTTAAACTAAGATTTGTAGCTATCTAGTTATGATCGGCACTTCGGTGGATTTATTGCCTAAACCTTGGGACTTACTACCATTCCTCCGACCTCAGTGACCCGGTGCATACAAAGAGTTTAAACAATATTTGAACAGTATGAAAAACAAATACTAAGATCTATTGATACTACTTTCAACTGCCCCTTGGCTTTGATACCATAACAACAAGTCCAAGGATCTAGATAGTTTAAATGAAAGAAATACAATACTAATTAGACAAGCATATCATATTGAAGATAGGTGGCTTAGCTGGCCATGGTTTTATTACAATATATATATATATATATATATTTAGATAAAATGAAAGTTTTACAATATAAAAGATAACTTACATAAACTTAAGGAGATGAAAGAAGGAGATGTGAGAAGGGTTTCTATTATGGAAAGGGGAATGAAAGATCTTCAGAGAAATAGATAAGTGTATATAGAAATGCTCTTGAGAAAAGAACTTGATTTTGTAAGAATAAAAGCTTTTTTTATAGCCAAAGATTTTACTGTTGAAGATGCTTGTACTATTTGTGAATAGTACATTGTCTCTTGCTTTTACTATTTGTAGATGCTTCTACTGTTAGTGAACAGTATTTTCTACTGATTTTTATTGTTGATAAGATGCTCTATCGGCCATTCTGTTATAGATTTTTGTCTTTTTTTACCGGCGCTAGAATGCTGGGTTTATACTTTTTTTTTGGCTTCTTTGTTGGACTTCTATAGGTTTTTTACCGTAACATGCAGACCTAAAATATATTTTACCATATGGACATACAGGCCCAAAATAAAATTTTATCATATGGACATGTAAGCCGAATATACATTAGCAAAAACATTATATGGTCACAAACATATAATTTTTTTAACTTTTATAGAATTGGAGGGAATATACCAAAGTAGTCATCTTCATTTTCATCTCTAAGGTCGACAAGAGGTTCTGATTCTTTGTCGAATTCCAAAATGTTGGAATCTTGATTAGAAGACTCCGCTTTTTCCTGTAATAATTTCTGCATAATTCCCAAGTATTCCTCCTCCTCGGTTTTTGCAACAAGGAATCGGTATTGTGTCCAAAATAATTCTTTTGGAACCACTTCTTTGGGTTTTACTGTTCCATGGGCTTTGTGGAGCCATGTATGCACAACTAATTTTAGTATGGTTTTAGGGACATTGAACGAAGTCCACCATTTTATTTTATATCTTCTTTTTAGAATTGTGACTTCTTTGAGTTCTGGTTCAATGAACCATTGGTATACCTAGAGAAGGTAAAATTTTGTAGAAAAGATATACAAAGTTGGGGATTTTCTTACTTTATTGGGTTTATAAAGGTTTTGGAAAAGATTATAACTTTCTCATACCTCAAAGGTGAGGATGGTTGGTAAGGATCCAAACAATCACCACTAATGGGTAAACCAAGAATGAAATTTTGTGGGTTCAATGGTTTTGGTGTTAAAATAGAATAGACAGGAATGACTATACTCTTGGTTTTGAATTAAGAAGGCATTGAACCAGGCTTGTTCAAAATCCTAGTAATTAAAGGTTTTATTATGATATGAGGTGGTTTTAAGACTGATGAGGAAGGCTTTAAGTTTGGATAAATCTTGAACCCATTGTGATGGAGACAATACCTTAAATATTTTACAGGTCCAATAAGAAGGCTTAGTTTGGCTATCTTGGTAGAAAAAGTGTTTGAACTTAGCCCTTCCTATATATTCCAAAATACTTTGATAATATTCTAGGGTTTTAGTTAAATCCCATGGTTTATAAAACCAATTTTTTCCAAACATTTTTTGAATAGAAGAATACGGATTCTTTTCATAGAACCCTTGTTCAATTGTTATAATTGTCTGAGCATATGATTTTAAAATATACGTAGAGGATTTGAAAACTGGTTTTTGAGAGACCAGTTCTCTTTTCCCTGGTCCAAAGATCAGTTTAGAAGATGGTTCTCCTTTTTTATAGATTGTATCAAAAGAGAGTATATTCCCTGTTTCAGGTTTTGCATTAAGCGCTTTGGAAGAGGGTTCTTCCTTTTTGACATTTCTAGGGATTTTACATTTAGAGATTGGGGCTTCTAACTTATTTTGTGCTCTGATTTCTTGGAGATAGTTTTGGAGAGCTTTCAAGAGTTCACGGGATTCAGTAAGGGACTTGACCCATTCTTAAACTTGGTGGTTTTTATCATTAGTTTGGTTTTGTTGGGTTACAGCTTCAACTGCTTTTGCCCAGGTTATAATAGGTATTGAACATGATACTCTAACTGGTTTTGACAAATTTGGTTTTATTGAAGTTTTTTCTTCTTCTTTTCCTTTACACTTGGACATGGTTAGGTTAATGAAATGTTTTGTAAGAATTCTCGGGTTAGGAAATTGGGTAATGAAATTGTTAAAAAGATAAAAGTAATTTTGGTAATATATGTTTTTGTTGTTATTTCTTTTAAGATGAAGAGAAAGTCTTCCGAGACATTTTCTATGTTTTCAAGGTTTTGGAGATCAAGGGGATTTTTATTATCATAACCGCTATTACTTTCCCCATTGGCTTGGCGAGAAAGCAAGAGCTAGCTTACTTCAAAGTCCTCATTTTGTTTTTGTTTAAGCTGTTGTATTTCAAGTTTAATGGTGTAGATTTATCTTTTTAGGTCTTGGATAGATCCTTGTGGATTTTTTTTATTTCTTTCTTTCTAGGATGGATGTATAATCATAATGACCAATGCTGGTGGAAGGAAGTTTTAAAGATTTTTCATTTTGTTCATTGTCCAATGAAATAGTTAGATGATCAAGATATTATTTTTGAATATTTAGGTCTTTTATGTATTGAATAATCTAGGATGAGACACTTTTCTTTTGTAAGCACACTTAGTGATTTGTTAGAATTAGATTCGGTTGTGTCTATCTCATCAATTTGAGGGTTTTCGTCCTCCGAAGAGTCTTTAGACCAAGTTTCAAATTCAAAGGAGGTTTCAATGAGAAGAGCAGAGATGTTTTGTGAAGTTTCTTCTTCTAGGTTTAATTAATGGATTTTTCTGGAATCTTAACAAAAGTTTGAAGTATGACCTTTCTTACCACATTTGTAGCAAGTACTGTCTTTTTAAAAGGCTTCAGGTTTTTTATAGGGTTTTCTGGATGGTTTTTTATAGTAGTTTGGTTTATAGAAATTATTATGAGGTTTTCTAAATTTCTCAAAATAAGTTTTGTGTCTTTTAGGATAATATTTTGAAGAAGATTTGTGGTGTGGTTTCCTATTGCAATATCCTTCGCATCATTTTGGTTTTGAAAGGGAGTTGTCAATCTAATGGCAGAAAGATCCTTGTTTTTGAGTAAAACTTATTAGTTCACCATAGGTAAGCTGATCATATGGTATTATATGGTTTCCAAAATTTTCCCTTATTTTATTTCTAACTTTTTCTCCTAAAAGAGTTGGAAGTCCTGCAAGCAACTTCTCTTTCCAGAATAGTTGGCTAGAATATTCTCTAAGCATAACCCTATTAAGGAAAGTTGTCTTGTACCATTGGAATTTGCTTAGTTTTTTGCACCGAAAATTGAAAAGAGATCAGTGTTTTTATCTTTTAATTGTGAAGAATCATCCATAAAATGTAGTGATATTGTAAATATCATGGTTGATACCGCATCCTAGATTGGTTCTCCGAAATGATCGAGAAGGGGTTCACCATCCTTTCTAGTTTGAATAGCAATCAGTATATCCAACTGTTGTTGTTCTGTAAGGTGGGAGTCCCATCATCCTTTGAATTGGCCTAAAAAGCTAGCTATAAGGATTTTTGTGACTACTTTATCTTGATACTTGATCCTTAAATGCTTCTTCTTCTGCAAAAAATAAAAACATAATCAATAGTGAAGAAATCACTTTTGAAGACTTCTTAAAAAATATTGATAATTGGAAATGCCCAAGATTCAACAAAACCAAATTTATAAAACTTCAAAGTTAAATATTTTTAAAAATGATTACTCCATTAAAATTGAGGAAAGAGATATTCAACTCTCTTCACCTTTTGAAAGTATTAACTTGTTTTTAAAACAATCTTTACAAAACCATAAAAATAAAGGTTATAAATATATCCACGTTGGTCTAGTCCAAGTAGGATTGAAACATTTAACCAAGGATGGTCTAAATACATCAATCTTAGCAGCTCTTAGGGATGCTAGGTTCCATAACTTTAGGGATTCATTCTTAGGAACAATAGAGTTGAGTCTCTGAAAGGGTCCAATCTCTTTAGATTGCTATCCTAACTTTACATTTTATTTAAATGATAAAACATTCTAAAATCACTTATTTTACAAATTAAAACTCACAATTATGATATAATTGAAGGATCTATTCTGGTTGTGATGCTTTTTAGAATGCATTATAAAGCTATGATATCTACTTTTAACACCAAACCCAAATATCATAGTAAAAAAGGAGAAACACTCCTCCTACAAACAGATCTTTCAAAATCAAATAAAATCATTCCAAAACCCATAGAATGGAACTAAATAACCCTGACATATGAGTGGCTCCTTGGAGGAGCATCCCAACTTGAGTCAAAGAAAATAAAACCTAAGCAAAATACCCAGCTTAGGAATATAACCCAATATAAAAATGGTAATGTAAAACTAAGTTTCAATAGATCTACTAGTTCTAGGTACTCTAGTGCTACTTCTGTAGAAACATTAGATTTAGGAAGAATCCCAAACTTTCCCTCAACAATAAACCTACCATATGAAATCCAACCTAGGTATTCCATTTCAGACATACCTAGTCCAAGCCTTCAAAATGTAGACTATCGTACTCCAGTACCACACCCAATCTATACTCAAAATCAAGGTCAAAGTGAATCACCTCCTCATTAACCAACAACATCAACTATAACTGAATATATAACCTATGAATTGAATGTTTTAGAAAATGATGATTTCCAAGCTAATAAAAACGTCTACACGATGACTTCGTCGCAGATTGTAGCAAAGAAAAATGTTATTGTTTTTTACACAATTTCATCAAAATTCATAAAGAAATTCAAGAAGAATTTTATAAATTTGTTTTTAAACATAAAATTAATATTATATTCTTTGATTGGTTTGAAATCTACGCTTCTGGAAAAAACATGGATTATCTGTTCAAATCTATAAAACCAATAAACACAAAAAACAACTTATGTCTGGGAAATACTAGACGGTCATATGGAGGTATAAAATCCTCCGCTTAGGCCAATAAAATTTCCTTACATTAATAAAAAGGTTGATTATATAAGTATCTATACTTTTATTTTAATTACATATAATTACCTAAATGAGATTAAGGCTTTCCACGTAACCATATTATCATTAATTACCTTGAATGATGCTCAATTTCTTATTATCCACATGTAACCAATACTTCAATTGGTTTATCCACCCTTAACCCTAGTTAACCCATCCATACCCACATTCTAAAAAAAATAGAAGGCAAGAGACACACCATTCGAAAAAAACCTAACCTTTCTATTTCCATTACAATTTCACGATAGTGCCTAAACTTTATTTATTTGAAATGTTTGAGGGAAATTCATCTATGTCCATGTAAATTGACCACGGAGCTCATATTCATTGTTGTGATACCAGAGGCAAAGGTGTTCACGACATGGACTCCAAAAAACTGTGACAGAAGGTTTTTTGTGTGTTTGAAAATGACTTCTAGGAGGAATCCAGGGTGCAGGTATTAGAGGTGGATAGAGGATAGGATGAGTGATAGAGCCTATATGTGATTAGGGATTTGATTCGAACTGAGAAGAGCTTGATGATGAAATCGACACGCTTGAGGAATAGAATGAGAAATTTAAAAATACTATACAAAAGAGGCAAAATAGAGAAAAAGAAAAGTTATGGGTTTTCTTGTTTATTACTGTTTCAATGTTTGTGAAGAGTTGGTTTGGGTGATGGTTTATTAAGACATTAGGGTTAATCTATATTTTTTTGTTTAAATGCTTGGTATATTTGAGTTGTATCAGCTATGAAATCAATGTTTTGTAAACAATTAAGCAATGAATGATGAGTGTATCTTATTTCTTCAGGCTATCAATATTTCTTTCATTTTCTCTCTTCATATAAATGTGTAACTTCCTTGTGGTGGATCAGATATTATATGCAGCATTTCAATATAAGACGACCCATATTTATGTATGCCTTAACTAATGGAGCCCTTAAATGTTTTCTAACTCTATTGCATCACAGAAAAATCAATGGTGTGTTTGTTTTTTTGTTTTCATAACTTATTCCCTACTTTGGTTGTCACATATTCACTTTTTTTGGATGTTACATATATGCATATGTTTCATGCTTACTTTGTGCAATGATAATGGGTAAATACCTACGGAGATACCCAAACTTATATCAATTTTACACAAAGGTACCCGAACTATATTTTTTTACAAAAAGGTACCCATACTTTCTACAATTAAGGATTTTTTATCGATGAGTTTTATCCTTGCAATTGTATTAATGAAAATTTAAATGCTTTATTTACTCATGAAATTCATGATATGAGATAAGGAAACTAATCATGAATGACTTGCTTTACAATTTTTGAAGCTTCTCCATATGAATTAAAAAACAACTTGCAAAACATGAAGTTTTTTGTAAAATTACCATACATTATTGTTTATGTTATTGGGAAAAGAAAATAGAAAAAATAGGTAATGGTGGTGATAAGAGAAAAATGTACAGACCTATGCACATAAACTTATACCAAATGTGCTAGGGTCAATGACACAACCACTGTCAAGAATATAACATATTAGTGTATCCTATACTAGTAACAAACTCATATAGTTTTTAATCATTTCAGCTGTGAAAACATGAAAAATTATTTGGTGGCTATAGAATCAAATTCTTGTTATTCAGGTTGGTATTGAAAACTAACTTCTTCTTCATTCATATACTTATCGGAATGTTCTTGTCCAAATTGCATATCAGGCGACATTTCTTCCAAATTGGCCTTAACTTCTTCATTAGGTCCCTTATTTTCATGTGATTGGTGTTTATGAATAGGATACATTTCTTCAACATTGACGTCAACTTCAATATATTGTACTTCTTTATTCACATTCTCATTAGAATGTGCTTGTTTAAAATGCACACCAGCCTACATTTCTTTTAAATTGGCCTCAACTTCTTCATTAGGTCCCTCCTTTTCATTTGGTTTGTGTTCCATGACAAGCTATATTTATTCTACATTGGCCTTAACTTCTTCTTCATTTGGTCACTCATTTTCATTGGATTATGTTCCACAAGAGGTTGTATTTCTTCCACATTGGCTACAACTTCAGTATATTGTACTTCTTCATTCGCATGCTTATTGGAATGTGCTTGTCCAAATCGCACATTAGGCGACTCCACATGTATAGTATACGAAAGAAGTAAGAGTACACCAAGTTCATCATCATTGTTTTTAGTTGACACCCATTTTGCATCACTATATTGTTGTTCTTTTTGTCTTTGTTGTCTTTCTTGCTTCTTTATTTATTTTGGTATCATTGATTGAAATGGCTCTTGAACTATTTCTATAAACATTTCTAACTCCATTTCCCCTTCCTTTTGGTATACATTTCACCATTTCACATATATATGCATATGATTTTAATAGTCATATTTCTTTTGCACTCCTTGATTGAGGGACTCTGTAGTAATAGTTAACCATCTTCTCGAGTTTTCTATTTTGCCACACAACTCCATCAAATCCAACATACTGAATTTATCCATGTTTACCCTATCAAGATAGTCCAATGTACCATCAATATAGTAGGAAAACCCATTTATATTGTGAAACTTTCCTCCATGCTTCAACATAATTTTAAATAAGTCTTCATTCAAATTTTCTACAACCAAACAATATCAAAATTAGTGTAATAATAAAGAACAAAAAATTTCAATGACCTCACATGCACATGATCCCAATTGAGAGTCAAATAAGTCACTTTTGGCCAACTGTTCCCTACCATAACCAATTTTATATGCGACAATCACTACCCAATACAATAGGCTATCAACACTTTCTTATATGCTTTTCACACTACCTAAAACATATATATGATGATAAAGATGACATCAAAGCCAAATAAGAAATTAGAAAAATGATATTTTTGGTGTAGAGTAATACTCACTATAATTGGACCCTTTTTTTATTTTTGAAAAATTTCCCCTATCACTATCTAACAAAAGGTTAATTCACAAACAAAAAGGCATGACCTAGATGAATCTTTAATCTATATTTTTTGTTTCATACAATATCTTGTAGCCTTTGATGGATTCAAAACACTTATGATACATTATAGTCAAGGATTCTCAGTTTGTTTCTAACTGCTTATTGGTTAGGTTTTTCTTATGTCTTTCTCCAACCATCTTCTATTTTTTTAGAGCGTGGGTATTGATAGGTTCACTAGGGTTAACTAGTAAGGGTGGGTAAATAAATTAAAGTATTAGTGAAGCATGTGTAATAAGAAACTAAGTATTATGGGAGGTAATTAGTGATAATATGCTTACATGGGAAGCATTTCTTATAAGTCCCATTATACTCATATCTATGTATTGGCTTCCCGTGTGCAAAGCATGGTGTCTGTTTTATTTTACTTAATGCTCTATCATCCTTTATGTAAAGTTGGTTACTACAGATCAGTAATGCACACATGCACATAGTTAGGAACATTTTATATGCAAGTATGTTTACACACACTATAGGGTTGGAGTTTGTAGTGTGCATGCTAGGTGAGGTGTTGGTTTTTAGCGAGCTAGCTGAGGTTATCACTTATATTTTTGGTTCATTTTGGTGTGAATATGCTTATAGTTTTCTAGTCATAACTTATAATGTAGTAAATTAATCTGTGCACTCCTTGATTAATTTATCTTTTTTATGACTATTATGTGCATGTGAGTTTGATGCGAATCTGTATCTCCTTACCCTGATTGTGTCCCAGTTGTCAGATTCTTTATTTGATTTACTATGTTTAAATTAATCGCATGCTGTGAGAGTACAATTAGTTACCGAATATGTTCCCTCATATGAAGTCTTGAAGTGATTGGAAATCCTTTGTTGTTTAGTTTGCATTCTCATCTCATATGGTATTAATTATTTGTCATGCATATGTATGTTGCTACTTGTGAGGCACACTATCAATAGTGTATTTAAAGCATATTGTTGTTTTCTATCTGATGAGTGTTCTAGTTGTGTGTTGAATTAAGCATGTTGTTTTATACTTCTACTCTGTAAGTTGCTTAGTTCATGTTTGTGAGGTTAGATTGGCCAAATTGATGACTCACGAAAAGATTCCTTGGGTAGCGTCTCCACCCCTCATCTAGAACCTGTTACCTATTTAAGTTGAAAGAATAATTAACTTTCAAGTAATTGTTCCTAGGTATGAGATTCTTCAATCTAAATTAGGTACATATATATAATAAAAATAAAAATATAGGTATCTTTATGTTGAAAAAATAATTCGGATACCTTATATAGAATTAGTATAAGTTTTAATATCTCTGAAAGTATTTACCATATATATATATTATAAAAAACCACCTATTTTAATGTGTAATTGAATGAGAAGAATTGGTAATTTATCTAGTGGTTTGATGGTAAAATTTATCCTTTTTTCTATTTTTAGCCACATGTTTGGATCATACAAAAATATTATTTGGTAAAAATAATAATTAAAAAAATGATATTTTTAGAACAAGGTATACTAATAAAAAAATAATTAAATATTTTGATTCCAAAATATGATACTCTAGGATTTCTAAAAATAAAAATATTGTTATGATATTAGTAAAATTTTCTCTCATAATAGAACTATTTTTGAATTAATTGCAATAATTTTTCCTATAAAATAAGGGTACTTATATTATCACATTTAAATTATTATTATCACAATAATATTTTATGAATGATAATTTTATTTAATAATAATAATATTAATGTATAATTAATAGTAAAAATAAAATAAAAATTTCATGTAAAATTTTATTTTATTAATAGCAAAAATCATTATATCAATATTATTATCCTAAAATAGTTGAACGGTAGTGTAGCGGTAATGATAATGGTATCGTAATTAAATGGGAGGAAGCAATTTACTTTATTTGCTTTAACAATTGGAATCAAATGATAATTACTAATGGGTAGTTTGTTTTGTAAAAATACATAAATGTTCACCAAAATTTAAATAACATCATTTTTATTATTATTTTGAATTAGTTTTATTTATAAAAATATTTATATATATAACATAATCTCTCTTAAAATAATCTAAAAATAATTATACTTAAACTTTATATACTCAATTTAAGTGAAGTATATAATGAATATAGTAACTACTAGTTATACATAAATTAATTTTTAAAAATAATTTACTTAGAAAAGCTAAACCTAAATAATATATATATTGAATAAAATATTTATGTAAAAACCATTAGATTTCACAATTTCACTTCACCGAATGAAAAAGGAAAAATAAAATAAATTTAAAGTACAAAGGCACATTCTAAATAAAGCAAAAGCCAATCTCTAAATTTTGTGAGATTTTATACTTTAAATTATTTTTATAATATTATATTAATGATCTTTTAAAATTTAATAAACTTAATCCAAATTTAAAATTTAAATTAAATTATAATTTAATATTAAAAATTAACACATTAAAAAATTATTTTTAATATTGTTTAGCCCTTTAATTTGTAAAGCTCAACATATTTAGTTAAATATTTTAAACTACAAGCGTTAAATTGAAAAAGATAGTGGACACATTAATATGAAAAAAATTGAAAAAATAATACTCTAAAAACTTATAATCATAAAAATAACCATCGATTTTATATATATTTTTCATTATAAAAAAGTTTGATATATCATTTGATTTTAAATACCATCTAATTTGATTTTATTCAATATTATTGGATTATTTGTTATATATTTTAAAGATGTTATTTTTTAAAAACATTAAGGTAATAAAGTATAAAATTTGATAAAATAGTATAATTCAATCTAAAGTAAATTATAATTTTTATGAGAAAAAGTTAAATAGTATTCTTTAGGAAAAAGTGTGGTGTTAGTCCATTTTTTTAGGTTTTAAGAATTGTTTAGTCATTATTTAAAATTTGTGTTTTTAAGTTTATTTGTTTATGAAAAATATGACAAAAAAGGATAGCGTTAATTTTATATCCAATTTTTATTAAACATAATAGAATAACACATATGATATATACATGTTTGTATTTTTTTAATAGCAATATATTTAATGAAGTAATTTTCAATTAAAAAAGTACTCAAATTTTATAACAAATTATTTCTATTAAACACAAAAAAATTCATCTCTAATGTGTTACTTTGTATATTAGACAATAAAAATTTTGTTTAACTTTTATTAAATTTTTTGTTAAAGTTTGAAAAACAAAATTCTTAAAAAGTTTAAGTAATATTTTTAATTGAATATTTTTATGTATATTAGTATCGAAAAATATAATATTCTGTTATATTTATCAAAAAATAAGATGTAAAATTAATTTTGTTATTCTCTAACATATTTTTTACAAACAAATGAGCGATACATTTTTTTTACAAACAAATGGACTAAAAACACTTTTTTAAATATTAAGGTGTTAAATAAGATATTTAACATAAACAAAATGAGTTCAATTTGCCACAAACCACTAGATTTTGAGGCTCAATCCTTTTCTTACCAATTTCATTGGATGACATCGTCTAGGAGATTTAAAATTACCTACGTCCTCCTTTTATTACTCTCATATCTTACACGCTGATTGGCTTGTTTTCCAATCCTCACTCATATCTCTTATCCAATCCTTACTCATAGTTGTCACCTTCTTGATTTTCAACATTTTCTTACAAATTTGTTTAGGGTTCGTTCATTTCTAGATTAGTGAAGATATTTTCATCTTTTCTTTGTCATTATTTGGTTTTCATGTTATTTTTTCATTGCTTGTTTTTTTTATTTCTTTGGGTTTTTTTGGTTATTTGAATTTGTTTTAGTTTTTCTTCATTCAACTTGCTTTTTCTTTGATTCATTTTGTATTTGTTGCATTTTCTTAGTTTTTTAGGATTCATTTTTTGTGATATCATTGTGTTTTTATTTTGTGGTTTTTTAGTTAATTTATTCAGTTTTTTTGTTTGTTTTTCGATATATGAGGTTTTTAATTTGTAGTTATATTTTAGTTATTTAATCACAAACGTTTGAGTTTATATAGTACCCTTGTGATTAATTTTCTTTGGTTTTAGTTTCTTTGATTCATTTTGTATTGTAGTTGTTTTTTTTCTTTATTTATTATTTTTTGTGTGTTTATTTTCATTAGTGTTGTGGTAAGGATGTGTTTATATGTGACAATCCTTAACACAAAAACTTCTTATTATGTGTTTTAATTGTGAATTTTTTTTATTTGTAGGATGGGTAAGAGAAATTCTCAAGACTCACTTGATTTGTCTAATATTTCTTGAAAGTCTAAGAGACATAGGAACAATTCTTATGTTGGGGTAAGATTTTCCTAATTATTTATCATTGTATTTTTATTTGTTAATTGTCTTCTTATGCTTTATTTTTTTTCATAATTGTGTTATTTGTTTATTCTTGTATTTACTCATTTGTATTATTTTTAGTGTCAATGGCTAGAAGATGGTCCTTCTTTTCTACTAGTACTTGATGATTTGTCAAGTTTTTCCTATATGTTGTTCTTGTTGTTCTCGAATTGAAAAGGAATTACTGAAGATCCGTGCTATGTTGAATGAGTCTTAATGGAAGAGGTTTAAAAGATGTTGTCTTGGTTAGTTTTCAAAGCTTTCTCCAATCCTTTTTTATGGAAAGCTTATCCATAGTTTGCTTTTGAAGAAGTGTATCCCTTGCCAGAATTTGAAAGAACTTTTGTTTAAGGTTGATGGCAAGTTGTTAAGATTTTCAATTTTGGACAGTTACTGGATTGAAGGGTACATTGAATTATGAGGATCCTACTGTTTTTGAAATATCTAAATAAAATTTTCTAGTAGATAAGTATTTCTCCAAAGATTGTTCTATTCGTCATCAAGATGCACTTGTTGGTATGATCAATAATCCTTTTTTTAATCTCCTATTGCTAAGTATTCTGAGTGTATATTAAATAAATTTAATGAGTTGAGAAGTGGTGAGGATAATGGTAGAGAAAGGAACGAGTTGTCGAGTGATACGTGTGGTAAGAATGATAAAGAGAATAAGAAGAAGCATAAAAAGAAGAAGAATAAGAAGTTTTAGAACAGTGAAGAAAATTTTATAAATGGTGGTGATTCTCTACCTCAATTACATATGCTGACTATGATTTGATGTTGTGCATGCTCTACTTTTATGAGCATGGTCTAATTGGGAAAGGTAACAATGGAATCGTTAGCAAATTTGCTTTAAAACTTGCACTTGATTGAGATAGGTTTAATAATTATCATTTGGGTGAAGTTTTATATGATTACTTGTATCGTAGTTTGAAAAGAGATTACATGGATTTCCATGCCTGTTATCTAAATTATATGAATGTAAAGTTGTTGTAAGATGGTCATACTAATGGTTATTGTGTTTGTCTTAATGTATTTGGTTTTGGGCTTTCATTTCAAGTGTAGATATATAAGGCCATTCTTGCCATTGGGATATAGTTTATTGTATTTGGCTATGAATGTTTTCCTAGAGGTTGAGGTAGAGTTCCAATTTACATCCCTAGTTTAATGACATTAAGAAGACTTTATCTTCGAAGATGGTTGTTTTTATTTGTAAATTTTTTATCTATTATTTATTTGTTGTTTTCTTCATTTGTATCTTACTTAGTATGTTTTCTTTGAGTTTGTGTAAATACTATCATTGTTGCTAAAGGTGCTCCAATGTTCAAGTCATTATTGAACTCTATTGTTAAAGCTATGCATGACTTACTGAACTTGTCCCAAGGTAACCCTTTTCTTTCATCACAAGAGCAGTCTACTATAATGTTTTTCTTTGTGCCATCATCTCAAAATGATGTTCCAAGTTTGGAGGATAACACTTTGTTGGATGTCCATGGTTTGGTTTTCTTAATTACAGAGGACAAGAAAAGGATTATTTTCAATGTGCAAAAACTGGTACTTCTAGGTCTAGTCCTCCCTATATGGATTCACTTTTTGACAAGTTGAAAAGCTACCTTGGTTTGAAATTTAATTCCGTTAGAGTTATGGTTGAATCATTTGAGGCAACTGGTGTGAATAAGAAGATTGATTCTTTTGAGGGTAGGTTTGATAAGGTTACTAACAAGTTACAATCATTAACTACTCCAGTTAATGACTTGTGAGTCATTTTCATATATTTTGTTTTTTTAGCTTTTGTTGGTGTTTAGTTGTAAGCATGTCATATTTTTTATGTTACGAATCTAATTAGCTAGTGGAAGAGTCAATAGGTAATTAATCAAATAATATCAAATTGAAATTTGAAAATAGGCCAAACATATAATCATTTGTAATAAATATAAAACAAAAATAAATAAAACTTAACATCCCATATTTTAGGTGGAAACAACTTAAGTCACATTAATGACCTAAAGGAAAAACATATGTCCATCGGATCACCTAATTATTCACTATGAAAATATGTTCAATTACAAGGTTAAGACTAAAACTATCCACAAAGATAATGCCTCCAAGTAACCTACTTATAAGCTTTCGCTTTCCTTCGTAGTTTCCACAAGCAAATTTTTTGGGTCAAGACCAACATTTTAATAAACTTGAGTCACACGAGTTATGGAACCCGTTCAGTTGGCATATGAAATTTTAGCTAAAAAATACAAAGGTAATATGTATCATAGAAAGAATTAAATAATGAATAATCCTAGCTAGATGATTTAATAAATTTGTAGATAAAATAAAATCACTAGGAAACCCTAGAACAAGCATATTAAGCATAAGTTCAATAAAGATAGCTTATTTGAAGATAAATAATCAAACCAAATAATTATGATATTACATGCCCAATTTTTTGATCCAATAGTTCGAGAATAAAATAAAAAAGAAGCTATATGAACATTTAATTAAAATATCATAAACTAAATAGGCTTATTAACCAATCAAACACAACAATCAATATTTGAAAGATTAATTAAAAAAAGAAGCCTAAAGAAACATAATCTTGTTTTTTACAAAGCAATTTGAAAGAGAGAGTTTAAGATTAAAATATTGATGCTTTTGTGGTTAATTAAAATATGGAGCATTAGATTCATCATATAGAAACAATTGAAGCCCTACTATTAGGTTAAAGTCCAATTACAGTTTTGTTAATTAAATAATTCATAAAGAAATAAATAATAGGGAAAAAATGATAATTGGAATGTTCAACTTGAGTAAAAAATTAGGTTAAATTTAAAAACTTGGTTGCTCAATCAATCTAGGTCAAGATCAATCGATCAAGCCAAAAAGGTCGATCGATCTAAGGTATTAAAAATAAATCTTGAGACAAGTAGATCGATCAATTGATCAAGCCAAAAAGGTCGATCGATCTACTCACCTTAATCAATCTAGACATATTTCGATCGATCGAGTAACCTAAATGCAAAATGTTCTTGTGTGGTTAATTTGAAATCTAACATGCATGAGAACATAGATATACCTAAGATGTGTTTGTTTGGAGCTTGATAGTTTCTTTAGTTTGAAAAGTGTTCTTAAAAGATTCACCTAGAACTAAAATTATATTTAGATATTTTGTTCATGAATATTGCCAGCTTATAAACCTAACAATCTCGCCCTTTGATATATTCGCGTGATAAAACCTCTTTATCATTACATAGCACTTATAGGAGAGATAATTTTACATAGTGGAACGATCCTATGATATGGTGAAACAATTTTCACCTGAATCTTGACAGCTCAAGTATACACTGAAAGTAAAAAACATAAGCAAACAACTTGTTCCGAAAGACTCATTATTCATTAGTTCAGTTTATATATCAATAGAAAATGCAACCAATATTCATAAGAGAGAGTAATCAATTAGATAGAAAATTTAAGTACGCTCCTCCTATATGTAATCACTAGTACAAAACTGGACATTAAAGTCAGTTCGTTAAACCGACTTTAAATTGTAAAACTTAAAATTTAAAATCAGTTCACGCATTAAACCGAATTTATATATATATATATATATATATATTATTCATTTTCTACTCCACTAAAAACCTGTATTCGATCACATATAGCAGAAAAAACCAAAATCTATTTAACAAAGTTTAAATAATAATACAAATAATTAAAAAATTAAATATAATTAATTACTTGATAATTAAATTTGTTACAAAAATAATAATTTATATATAATACATATATATTTAAATTAAATTACAAATAAAATGATGTCATTAAAGTGTTATGGATTTTGTGATATTCTCACTTTATTTCAAAGAGAGCAAGCTTGGTTGGCCTAGAATCACCAGCATAATGACAAGAAAATTGGGGAAAAACAGTTGGTCCATATAACAATTCATTCCCCTAAATACACGAGCACATAAACATCCATGAAACAATCGTCTAAACTTCAGAGACATATGAATGGAGAAATTAAAGCATTATACATATTACCATGGTGTTTTCCTATGTTATAATTTGAATAAAGTGTTCTGTCCATTCTTTTTATAAATCATCAAAAATATGCATATCATAGCCCCACTTGTTCCAACCAAAGAAATATACGTAATTAAATTCAAAATAAGAATGTAATATCATGAATTCACAAAAAATAACTTATATATGTTAAAAGATTAGTAGAAGAGATTACCACATCAACACACGAGTGATATAATAATAACCTTATCCCTTCGAAATCATATTAGCAATGTATTAATATTGTCTATAAATATGAAGCTATTTGAAATCAAGCTGGTATTTTTAATGCTATAATGATCTCTAAATATGAAGTCAAGTGTAACTTTGATTTGTTACTTGGGTTGGTTGGGTAAAAAATAGTTGTTCCATAAATTTATGGGCATCAAAACTCAACCAACCCAAGTAACAAATTAGAGTTACACTTGACATCTTATTTAGAGCTCATTATAGCATTAAAAATACCGACTTGATTTCAGATAGCTTCATATTTATAGATAAAATATTAATACATTGCTAATATGATTTCGAAGGGATAAGGTTATTATTATATCACTCCAGGTCGATGTGGTAATCTCTTCTACTAATCTTTTAACATATATAAGTTTTTTTTTTAATTCATGATATTACACTAGAATGCTGATTCTTGGTGGTTTTCCTATACTTAGCTGGCCAGTGACTACCATGATGGTGTCACAAAGGAACTAGGCAAGAGAGATGAGATGAAGTTTGGTCAAAAAATAGGTCTATAAAACAATTCATTCCCCTAAATACATGATCACATAAACATCCATCAAACAAAAAATCCATCAAACAAGGGACTTCAGACACAAGAATAAAGAAATTAAAGTATTATAAAAATTACCATTATGTTGTCATATGCTATTGAAGATCATCATAATCTTCTCCTGAATCTTCTTGTAATGATATAATTTGAACCATATGTTCTGTCCATTCTTCTCGTAAATCATCAAAAATTTGTGGGTCATAGCCCATCTTGTTCCAACCAAAGAACTACATGTATTTAAATTCAAAATAAGAATCTAATTTCATGAATTCATAAAAAATAACTCATATATGTTAAAAATGTATATTGGTAAAAGAGATTACCACATCTTCAATTGGAATTTTGATATTAGTGATTATTTCACTCATAAACTTCATGACATAATAACCACACATGACTCTATCATTTTGTTATGGAACCTACAAAAACCAGTGTACATGATTTTTCATATTCAAACATCTTTATTATTCAATAGTAAAATTAATAAAATTATTAATATTCGTTTGTACATACCATAACTTTGTGCCATATAAGCTTATAAGATTTTTTAAGGGCAATGCCCCTAAATTTGTTCCACAGATTTCATGCCCTATCAAAGTTTATAACGATTAGTTTTTTTTTTATTAAATATTACAAAGAACAATAGAAGAAAAATAGCTAGCTATAATAACTCTTACATTTCAACAACTGCTTTTGTATCTTTACTCAGTTCTATGGAAGCTCAGTCATAATATCAAACATGATTATTGAATAGATCAATGATTACCAACATCCAATGATCTTGGCCTTGTTCAAACCTTAGTGGCCAAGAGATTATCAACTTCTGATTTCTGTTAAGCATTAATGCCCTATCACATAATATTTTAGCTCTGATGCTAACATCCTTCTCTTGATATTGATTGAAAAATGAAGAAACATAGAACATTGTTAAATGTGATGAGTGATTATGTTGAAGTCGAGAATAACATGCCCTATATAAAAGAAATATATATAAATAATTAAATAATATAAATATAATTACATATGTTCTACATAAATGAAATTTATTTACTAATTGAGGACTCACCTTGTCCATACTTGAATTATACATAAATCGATCATTTGATATTCAAATAGCTACAATATGCACTCGATCGATATATATGTTTGGCCGATGTCTACACCAGAAATTTCTATAGGAAGTGGCATAGTCCATCCATCATTTATGCTAGATGCCCTTGCAACAATAGTCATCAAAGCGCCAAGATTTCTGCTGAAGTTTAAAGCATAATTATAACTATCATTTTTCCAAGGCTTCTTCTTGAATGACTTAGTGCATGATGATTGGCCACTAGACAGATTTAGCATGAGATACTTACTTATTATCTGTTAAATGTGCTGCATTTACTAGTTTTGGTATAATAGACAGAAGAAGTATTATGTATGTTAGTAACAATAAAAGAATAATAAAATAATAGTAGTAAAAAAGTGTTATCTTTTAAGTAAAAAAATAATACCATGTCAAAATTAATAAAAACTTGAATCGATGGCTAAGCCACATATTGTCCAACTGCCTCTTAGACTATAGTAGCATTAGAAGGCACATGTAGTGGAAAATCATAGAGCAATGATTGATCAACTACTATTCGCTAATGATTTGGAAATTATTGATTATGAATCATCCGATCATCGCTCAATTGTTGTACCATTCCAATAGCAACAAAGTCCGTTGATGAAGGATGTTTCAACAAACATTTCATATTCTGTAAAAAAAATTAAGCATGTGAAGCTTTTGTTTTAGAATGTTAAAATAATCCATATAACCATCATATTGGTTACCTTTCCTAACACGACCAGGATGCTCACATTCGAATGCATGATATATAGCATTTCTCCCTAGTTTTTCGATATTTCACCCCTGAATATTTGTTCTTGAACAGCTCTCTACAAATAATAAAGCAAACAAACATATCATACATTATTACATAAATTATTAAAAATCATAAGGACTTTGTGTCAAGTTAAATTACTAACTAACTTATTTAGTTGTTATTCTCCTCATTTAGTCATTGGCCTTGACTACTTCATTTTGGGAGTCTTTGTTGCCATGTACAATTCAAATTGGGTAATTAATCTACCCAATTCAGCTTCCTACATAAATTAAATAAATTTATTTACCATGAAATCAACTTAAATTTGAGGAAAATAAATATAAAAATATTTATAAATTAACACAAATTAATAATACCATTCTATATCTAACTTTAGGATTTGAAGACCTCCCAATACGGTTAGGAGGAATATTATGCATTTATAGATTTTGATGTTCTTCCCTAATAATTTAAAACTCATCTATACGTTTATAATCTACGAAGTCTTTCCAAACTTGAGGTGTAATCCAGGGGTATTCTTCAGGGATTTTGTAGAGCTCTACTTCATCAAGTGGTTCCATATATGGAAACACATAATTTTTTGCCAATCTAGAAGTTTTGTATTCCTTCCATATCTTATTTGCAATCTTATAGAACTTGATCTTCCTAGTGTCATCAACTTTATAATAATTCTGTAAAAACACACTACAAAATATTAGATATAATACAAAAAAAGATATAATATATGTAATTAGTTCTAAAATGTAAGAGACTTAAACAAATGGTTTTCCATATTTTCAACTTTTCAACTTCGTCAACCTAAGTCCAATCATTTATATTGATTGGTATATTTGACTTCACAAGTCTACCAATAGTTGATTTCAATTTTTGGCCATTTTCCCCTATTGGATTACCAGTAGCATCAAATGGAACGAGTACTCTATCATCTGGGTTAAGTGGAGCATCAAGTATATTTGCCTAACCTCTTATTTTCAAATGCCCCAATGGATCATTTGGATCTACAAGCTCTGGTACCCTAGGATCCATGAGATATCTGCAAACAATGATGAAATATAAATTAATTGAAAATTTTAAGTCTATACATATATATAAACATCCAAGAGTTATTAAAAAAATATAGAGCATACATTATTTTTAATTAGGTTGTTGATCGATCGTATACATATATTCCTTCACAATCACTTTGAGTCTATGACGAAGAATCATCATCATTAACTAGATCATCACATACATTAGGCAATTTGTTTGAGAAATGACTAATATTGGATAATGTATCAAACATAGGCTTACCATCTTCTAAAGCATCACAATGGTAGAACTCTTTTTGTGTAGGCGTTCACACAACAGACCATCTTGTGTCAATTTGATCACTCACATAAAATACTTGTTTTTAATGAAGTACTGTTGTCTCCTTTAGGAGAACATAAAATGTGCAAGTATCACTACTACAAAAAGGGGTATATAAGTTGCTGTGTAAAGTCATTTTTTGGAAAAAACTGACTTATAATGAATTTAAAGTCGGTTCACCACGTCAACCGATGCTATCCACGTGGATAGCGTCGGTTCTCCACGTCAACCGACGCTATCCACCTAATATATCCACATTTGGGTCATTTTTTACGTAGAATCCAATTTTCTTCCTCTCTCTCCTCCATTTTCTTCCTCACTCTTCTCCATTTTCTCCCAAAATCTACACTGTGCGCCACCTTCTTTCTAAATTTCTGGCCACCTCCGACCACCATTTGTAACGTCTTTTTGTAAGTTATATTTCTCTTCTCACATTATCTGTCAGTCCTTCTATTTTTTTGAGCAAAATATTAAAAACAATTATACCCATTTTCTGTATAAATTCTTGATTTAGGTATGTTTTTTTTATCTTGTTTGTTATTATGTTTGACTTATTTTATGTAGAAATAATATCTGAAATGTTGTGGGTTTGATGGTTACTATGCGTGGATAAATTTAATTATATTTTATTAAGTAGAATTTTGCAGCTAGCTTATTATTCAGTTTGTTTTATATTTTGTATAAATTTTTGATTTAGCTATGTTTTTTATTTTGCTTGTAATAATGTTTGACTTATTGTATGAATTCAATAATATCTGATTTATTGTGGGTTTACTATGCGTGGACAAATTTATTTATATACGTATAATTAATATTACTTTTTAATTATGATATAGTAACATGCTTAGAAATTAGAATCAACCAAAGTGTGTGATTGGTTTTTATATATTCATGCTAACATGTTGCTTATTTTTTAATTTGAATAGAAATGGTTTTGTAAAATGATTAAAATGATAACTTGTTTGCATTATGTATGTTTTGATATATATTCTAATAATTAGGAAATTTATATATAATAATACTTGAAATATATTCATTGTATACATAATTAAGTAATATGTTTAATTAATGTCATTAATAGAAAATGGACAAATCTTGGATGTCAAAGTGTAGAATTGAGCAAGACTATATTTCTGGAGTTGAAAGTTTCATGGAATTTGCTTGTAGAACTAGTAATACTGGAAGTAGTATGATTCGATGCCCATGCGTTAAATGTAAAAATGAGTGATTTCATGAATTTGATGTGGTCAAGTATCACCTTATCCGTAATGGTATTCTATTGAGCTATAAATTTTGGTATTATCATGGAGAAAATATTGATAATACTCATGGGGAAAAGATAAATAAGAATGTGAGTGGATTACATACATCTTATCATAATGTACAGACAGAAAATATGTTTCATGGTGTTGAAGATGAATTACGCGAGGATGATCCTAAAACCTTTAATAAACTTATAGAAGTTGCCAAAAAACCGATGTATCCAAAATGCAAAAAATACACTAAAATGTTGGGATTGGTTCATTTCTATAATGTGAAGGAAAAACATGGTTTTTCTGACAAGGGATTCACAAAATTAATAAATCTACTAGTCAATATGTTTCTTGAGGGTATTTAATTTCCATCTTCAATGTATGAAGTGAAGAAATCTCTTAGTCGATTTGGCATGGAATATCATAAGATTCACGCTTTTCCTAATGATTGAATTCTTTATAGAAAAGAATATGAGACATTACATGATTTTCCTATGTGTAAAGAATCGAGACGGAAGCATGGTACAAATGAGAGTACAACACATAAGAAAGGCATGCCTGCAAAAGTTCTTTGGTACTTTCCTCTGATTCCTCGCTTTCAAAGGTTGTTCAATAGTAAATATACATCAAAGATGTTGACTTGGCATTCAGATAATCGATCTGATGATGGGGTGCTACGTCATCCTTGTGATTCTCCAAATTGGAAAGTAGTAGATAATTTATCTCCTCAATTTTCATCTGATCCGCACAATCTTCATCTTGCCATTGCTGCTGATGGAATTAATCCATATAGTTCCCTCAGTAGTAGATATAACTATTGGCCAGTAATTATGGTAACATACAACCTTCCTCCCTGGTTGTGTATGAAAAGAAAATTCATGATGTTAACATTATTGATCTCAGGACCGAAACAACCCGGTGTTGATATTGATGTATATTTGCAGCCTCTAATAGACGATTTAAAGACGTTGTGGAATGAAGGTGTAAATGTTTACGATGCACATAAAGAAGAATACTTTAACATGAAGGGGGTCCTTTTATGGACAATTAATGATTTTCCTACCTATAGAAACTTATAAGGACATGCAACAAAAGGTTACAAGGGATGTCCTATATGTAGTGATGGAACTTCTGCAAATTATCTTGTTCCCAGACGAAAGATGTCTTATAGAAGACATAGGAGATTTTTTCCATCTGGACACAAGTTTAGATACCAAAAGAAACCGTTCGATGGTGAAGAAGATCATGATCATGTAACTCGATCTTTGTGACGTATTCAGATATTAAGGCAATTGAATGGGATGACATTCAAACGATATGGAAAGATGAAAAAAAAACTCATGAAGGTAGAGAAACGAAAGAGGTCAACTAATGAAATGGATGAAAATGAAAAAGAGTTTGAACCGACTTACCATGGTTGTTGGTAAAGAAATCAATATTTTGGGAATTACCTTATTGGGAAGACCTACACATTCATCACATCTTAGATGTCATGCACATTGAGAAGAATGTATGTGAGAGCTTGATTGGTACTTTACTTAATATACCTGGAAAAACAAAGGATGAAATTAAAGCAAGATTGGATTTAAAGAAACTAGGCATATGACCTGAATTGGAACCAAGGGTGGAAAATGATAAGAATCGAACATACTTACCACCAGCATCATATACAATGTCAAAAAAAAGAGAAGGATGTGTTTTGTAAATGTTTGGAGGGTGTGAAAGTTCCTAATGGTTACTCATCCAACTTAAGAAAGTTTGTGTCTATCACCGATAAGAGACTGTATGGATTGAAATCACATGATTGTCATATCTTAATGCAACAGTTATTACCAGTTTCTATTAGATCAATTCTTCCAAAACATGTTCGAATATCAATAATTAGGCTTTGTTCATTCTTCAATACAATATGCAAGAAATCTATATCAATTGGTGATTAAATTCTTTACAGAAAGAAATTGTAGAGACTTTGTGTCTAATTGAAAAATATTTTCCCCCTTCTTTCTTCGATATAATGATTCACTTATGTGTTCATTTAGTTCGAGAGATTCAATTATCTGGTCCTACATACTTAAGGTGGATGTATCCTTTTGAGAGATATATTCAAGTCCTTAAAGGATATGTAAATAATAGATATCGACCTGAAGGATGGATGGTGGAATGCTACATTGCTGAAGAGGCCATTGAGTTTTGTTTTGAATACTTTAGTGGTTGCACTGAAATTGGGAATCCTACGCACAAGTTGTTCTTAGAACGTCACATGATCCAAGTAGTTAACCTATGCTTGGTGGAAGTAAGAAATTATTTATTGATCGCACTTGATGGGAAAAAGCACACCGAATCATTTTCGTAAATAATAATAAATCACAACCGTACATAGAGTAAGTGATGTTCATTGTTTCATGAATGCAAAAATCATTTTTTATTTAACTATTAATGATGATATATAACTTAATATATATTTAATAACATTACAAGATGCATTTAAACTTATTGAAGATTGATCCTCGTTATAAAACAAAAAGGAGGAGAAAAATGGTTGTATGATGAACATAAGCGAGAGCTTATGAATTGGTTTTGCAACCATGTAAGTGTCACAAACAAAAGTTCATGCATGTATCTTCCTAGATCTATTCAATGTTTTAAAACTTTTCTCTAAACACATTTTGTGTTTTTGTATACATAGATTCGAGATGAACTCAAGAAACCCAATCATAAAATATCATAAAGTTTACAATGGCTTGCACATGGGCCAAAATTCGATGTCAAATCATTTCATAGTTTCACAATAAATGGATCGAGGTTTATGACTCAAGCTAGGGACAAAGTCCGAGTAAATCAAAATAGTGGGGTGAAGATGGTTGCACAAACTATGTAATTTTCCAGTTCAAAAGATGTTAATCCTGTACTTTCTGATAGAACATATTATGGTATAATACAAGACATTTGGGAATTGGATTATGAGGTCTTCCATGAAACAGTTTTCTTGTGTGATTGGGTCAAAAATGTTATCAATGTTGGATATAAAATAGATGATTTTGGATTTACCCTTGTAAATTTATCCAGGATAAGTCACACTGATGATCCTTTCACGGTAGCACTTCATGCAAAAAAGTATTTTACATGAGCGATCAAATTTATCCAAGATGGTCTGTTGTGTTAACGCCTCCACAAAAATAGTTTTACCATTGTGATGTTGTAGAAAATGATGACTCTATGCTTGATACATTAACCAATATTAGTAATTTCTCAAATAAATTGCCTAATGTACGTGATGATCTAATCGATGATGATGATTCTTCGACATTGACTCGAAGTGATTGTAAAGGAATATATGTATACGATCAACAACCTAATTAAACATAATGTATGTTCTATATTGTTGTAATAACTCTTGTATGTATGTGTGTTCCTAAAATTGTCAATTAATTTATATTTCTTCATTGTTTGTAGATTTTTCATGGATATTCAGCTTGTAGATCCAAATGATCCATTGGGGTATTTGAAAAGAAGGGGTTGGGAAAATATACCTGATGCTCCACTTAATCCAGATGATAGAATACCTGTTCTATTTGATGCTACTGGTAATCCAATAGGGGAAAATGGTCAACAATTGAAATCCTTTATTTGTTGATTGGCAAAGTCCAGTATACCAATCAATATAAATCATTGGTCTAAGGTTGACAATGCAGAAAAGTTCAAAATATGGATAACCATTAAATGCTTGAACCCATAGGATCAGTGTGATAATGAGGGTATGACTTGTAAGGATTAGAGCCGAATTGAATTTAGATTCCTAACATTGAAATTAGGTGAGTCAATATTGATACATTTTTTATTTGGAATATAAATTTGTGATTTTCAATTAATGTTACAATAAATTGTGAATCATTGGGAAGTTTATTTAACTTATGGTTTAGATTCAATTATGAATTTAAGAGTGACTAAAACATGATAAGTTTTGTAATTTTTAATTTTTAATTTTAACTTTCACTTTGTTATTTTTTTGTTTATTTATATTTTTATTTTTTTAAAACTTTTAGAATTTAATTTCATATTTGTGGGCATAATCGCTGAGAGACCTTATGAGACTTAAACTATACACTAAGACAACCAAAGGATTTAAAAGCTAATAGCCTATGCTAAATGTAACCATGTCAATCTATATAAATGATTTAGGCCAGTTTAATTTATTTTAGTTTTTGTTTTTAGTTTTTTGCTTTCCTTGCTAGTGACTAGCAAGAAGCTACTTGAGGATTATGACGAGCGCTTGAAAAAAATTAATATTACAAGATTTAATTTTACTTAGATGAAATTAACATATTTGTATTTGTATAATTTTATCATTATTTCAACAAATCTATGTTTCTAGAATCACTAGTATGTTTTGTTATTTTTCAAGTATTTATGGCTTAAAAATTGATTAAAGTGATCAACATATGAAGACTTATGTCTAAAGCACTCATTTTTACTTTAGAAAAATAAAAGAATAAAACATACCTAACTTATATGTAAATCCAGCTAGTTGTAATGGGTGAATTAATAAGAAACGTGAAGAAAAGTAGATCAATGTTGGTCGTAGTATGAATTAGTGTTGGTCATGGTACGACCTTCTTTGGAATATATTTAGGCTTACCAAAAGTGATGCAAGCAGTGGAGGTGGAGCAATGTGGGCCATGATAGGCGTTAATACCTCCTTCATGATCCTTTTTTCTCTCCTCTCTCTTAGCTATGTAAACATGCCTTCTCTTAGTTGTTTCAACACACCAAAAGATAAGAATTTTGAGTTTCAAAAACAAATTATCTTAGAATTTTGTTTTACTTTCTTTAGTTTTATGTAGTAGTTTTGATTCAATAAGGTAGATATTTTTGGAGGTTTTACAACTAATGGATCAATGTATAAGCTATCTATAAGAATATATCTATGGTATTAATTTTGATAAAATTCTATTATTTACAAATGTAATTTTATGTATCTTTTTAAATGCTACTTTTGATCTATTGATCATTTATTAAATCTGAGCATGTTTAGAAATTATGATAATAGAATCTTAGTTATGTTCATAAGTTTATGTAGATTATTTAGGTGAATATTTTTAATAATAATTAAACATAGATTATTTTCTATTTCAAAAACTTTTGCACGATTTATAATTGCATAAATATATTGACAACATATTTTTCATAATAGATTTAAAATGTGAAAGTTATATTTTAGAAACATGAATATAAAATCTAATTTAGATAGTTTGAATAGAAGTTTAAATTATCACTTTAATCAAAGGCATTTAGTGATTTAATTAATAACAAATAGTGATATGACTAAAAGCACTATTTATACATATAAGGGAGAGTCAATAATCTGGATTTATATTTCATTAACCTAATTAATTCTATCAAACATAATCAACTAGCGAAATATACTATTAATTCTCCATTGAATGTTAAATTTTTATTTGCATGATATTTATTGAATCAATCCTTTATCTCTATATTTAATTTTATGTTATTAATTTAGACTTTTTAAAACCCAAATATCATGACAAAATGTTAAAGTTTTATTTTTGTGCTTGTTTATAAGAAGTTTGTTGAATTATTTAAAACCACCTAGTTCCTCTTTAGATCGACCTTGGAAGTATACTTGTCACATTTTACAAAGTTATTCTTGCACTTACAGAATAGACTCTCATACTAAAATGTCTACGCAACTTGTAGAATTCACCTAGTAAGTTGTACTTCTTGCCACTCAGAACAATCTAAACAGAGAAGCATATGACGTGTTTAGTAGTTCTTGGCACGGTGTTGACATGTGTCTTTATTAAAGAGAGCCAATTACAGAACTTGAAAAAGTGAATGTAATGGAGGATTATCAACATAGACTTAGGAATGACCCTTATGCAAGCATTACAATCAATGGTAGAGAAAGGATCCTAATTTCTCTTAGAAGGCAAATAACCCTACCTATACCCAAAATCCATACCATATACAGAGCCAGTAATACAAACAAAAAATGCCGCATAGTTATCAAAATAAACAAACTTTAAAGGATAACTTGAATGCTTTCATTCAAGTCAACAAAGGCAACCAAATTAAAAGTAATTAAACATTGGATTCTTTAGAGGAATTTGTCAAATTAATTGATGTGCTAGTGGGGCAACCTACTGAGCATTTACAAGAGTAAGCAAGAGAAGAGTTTCTCAGTTAAAATGAATATAGGAAGGCTATTTTGAGCTTTCATAAGCATAAGTTGCTAGAAGTGGAATTCCTAGAATTTTTTTAAATATTTAAATAATGATATAGGGAACATAAGCAATTCGATCAAAAGCCATTTCCAAAAATCCATGAAGCTTTAATTCCATATTCATTATAATTGTAGGAAGGAGTGGGTGAGTGTTGTGTGTTTTGCAACACACGAAAACGTGCAAGTATACACGGTCACAAGTAATAAATTTTTTAAGTAAAGTATCGTTCCCACGGAGATTTGTTACTATAGTTTGTTGATTACTAAAATTATCTCAATCTGATTTTATTCAAAACGTTCGTTGGATGTAGCAAATGTAAGAAAATAGTTTAAAAACAAAATAAAAGAAATCTAGGATTGCAATTTTTCACCAAATTCATCAACTCAAATAATTTTATTTTCTTTTGATTTATATTTTTTAGTACATTTAATTTGTCAACCGAAAACTTCTAATTTTATTCATACATCTCTTCCGAGCTCCGTACAAACACACCTCGTTAAATTAATTCACTATATCTCTATGAGAATTAAATTCACTGAAATTCATTACGTTTTAAGTTTTCAAATGGCCACACATACAATTAGGGTATATTCCTATCCTTCATCATACATGTCATTCTATTTACGAGCAATATACACACGAATGCCTCTTCCAAGTTTATTCATGTGCCACGGATCGTTTCGATAAGATTCGTAAATAATCAAAAAGCATTAAGCACAAAATAGAACGAACAAATCGAACGTCTTATAAATCTATCAAAAATAATTAAAATAAAAGCATCATAAATTTAGATCAAATGCAACCCTAGAAAAATTAAATTACTTCATAAAATTAAAATAAAAATTACAACACATACACAAAATTAAGATAAAGAAGAGGGAAATTTAAAACATAAATTAGAACCAATATTTGGCACACGCAGAACACAACAAAAGCCAAAAATGGCTTTGTGCGTGTTCCACAACCAACACACAAACACTACAAAAATTACAAACTAAAAAGAACTTCTTAACACTATCATCTTATCTCCTATTTATACCCAAAATAATACATCAAAAATATTAAAATTTAATACACGTGAGGGACAGAGAAGTGTGGTAAAAATAATAAATTAAAACGCGTGGGGGACAAAATTGTATCGAAAATCGATACACGGCCTTGATCCTGCGCTTCCGCGCTCATCATAACAAGCCACATGTCATCATCTGATTAGCTAAAAATAGAGCGGCACATGTGGCAGCTTCTTATTGGAGAAACATCTGGTTGCACACGGAGATCACCGCACGGGATCAGAGGCACGCGTACGTGGGGGACAGTGGCTGGACGTGTCAGAGAGGTGGGACCCACCTGCACGCCGGCCTGCGCGGCAGTGGGCCCCACTTGGGCGTCGAGCCGCGTGAAAGAATCTGCACACACGTGATTTGGTCGAGCGTGAATGGCACGCGCGAATCTCAGCCGTTTCTTCTTTGATCGGACGGTCCACGTTTTGTGCGTGCATATTGACGCGTGGTTCTTCTCACCTGCGCAGAAAATTAAACTTTAATTAATTGGATTTTGGCCCACAAATTTATTTCAAATTACATTTTCAACTTTCTTTAATTACAGTTTAGCCCTTTTCTAATTTAAATTAAATTTTTAAACTTTGAATAATTAAAATCAAGCACGAATTTAATTTATATTATATTTTCGACTTTTATAAATTGCAATTAAATATTATTTTATTTGAAATTATATTTTTGGGTACAAATTTTCAATTAAGTACGTTTTCGATACAAATTATTTAATTTTTATTAAAAAATATAAAAAGCAGTAAATACTAATTTATTAAACTAAAATGAACTAAAAACATTGAAAAATAGCAATTATAATTAATAAAATAGGTAAAAATAACTATATAAAATACAGTTATGAGTGAGTCCAAACTCACAACCATGTCCATAGAATTGGTAGATATATCTTTAATTTATCCAAAGGGAATTGTAAAGAACTTAATGGTACAAGTAGATAATCTTATCATACATATACATTTTCTAATTGTAGATGTACAAGAAACCCTTCAATTGGACAAGGAGCGTCGTGTACTTCTTAGTTGGCCATTCCTGGCCTCAACTAAGAATATTGTTAATGTCCATAATAAGAGTGTATCAATGATAGTCTTTGGAAAGAAAGTACATTTTCAGGCACATACTGACACAAACTCATTGAGTGAATTAAGTTCTAAAAAGTGTCATCTCCCTAATTAGCATATGGCTAAGATGTTAAACTAACATGTAAATAGAAGTTAACTCATTATGCTTTTACTTTTACTTTTATTTATTTTTGTTTTTATTTGTTAGTTATAGTTGTTTTTATTTTATTTTTTATTACGTTTTATTTTGTTTTCAATTTGATGTATTTTATTTTATTTCTATTTTTGTAAATAAAATTATGTTATTTAGAAATGTTAATTTTATAACTGTTTTGGTAATGTGTTCTTTGTGAGAAGTAAACAATGATTATCTCTGTATGGTAGAAACTGAGTTAAATGATGGATGCAATAAGAGTAAACACATCACCATACTTAATCACATTATGCTATTACAAGTGCGTGAGTTTTGTTTTCTTTTTCTTTTTTATCTTTCATTTATACTTGAAACTTTGCAAACAATGTAGATTCTAGGTTAGAGTGAGGGAAAATTTACATATGAAAGTTTCATAATAAATTTTATTAAACATATGTTTGCAATTGTTTAGTTTAGTTAGGGGAATTTAGGTCCAATAAAAAAAATTAATACATGATTATAATGCTTTTAATTAATTTCAAGTGATTAATTTAGTTTGTGGATTGTTTGTTTGATGTCTTAAACATGTTCGTGGATTTTTATAAGAGTTAGTTTTATTCATATTTTATGTTTCATGCTTGGATGTTGGAATTAAAATGAACCCAAATTTGGTGTATAGGAATCAAATAGTGGAGAATATCTTATAATATCTTTGAGCCTAAATCATTTTATGCTAAATGATAATATTTGTTCTACTCTTTTATATTTTTACTATTATTTGAAATTATTATATAATCCCTATAGGTTTTGCATTGAATTTTAGGATTTTAAAGATATAATGAAGTATCGTACACTTATTTTCATTGCTTAGATTGAATGATTTGAGTAGAAACTAAGATTTTATGCCTATCTTCATTCATCCTTGGCTTCTAGAAGTAATAATATTATATATATATATATATATATGATGTTCCCTTAGGAAAAAATGGGGGAAAGAGCCAAAATCCACTCCCCATAACACATAATATATATTGGTCCATTCTTTAAAAAAAAGAGAAAGAATAAAGGAAGAATAAAAAAAGAGAAAAACTAGTATAACTAAATACTATGACCCTAAATTCTTGAAATTAGGGATATGACTATTACCAAAAGAAAAAAAAGGAATAACCCCTTGAAGTCAAAAGCATATTCATTCATATCAAGGCACATGCTTGATATTTTTCCTTAACGATTTTGATCGAGTATTATGTGAGTAATATGATGTTTTCATAATCCTAAAATTTCATTCAATTCATGAGATCCATGTTATGTATCTTTGAGCCTTTCTTGTTTATCATATGCAAACCTTTTTTTCTTTATTCTTAAAATAACTCATGTTCGCATATACTTTGTTGACTACTTGAACCTATAGGATCAGTGTGAAATTGAGAGTATATCTTTTGAGGATGAGTCAAAGAAAATATGGATTCTTAACACTAGCTTTGGGTGAGTCAACTAATGTTGATATGTTTTAGAAATTGGATAGAAATTTGTGATGTGTAACTAATTGAAACGATGAACTTTTATCATTTGAGATGTTGGATGAGCTTGTACTTGAGTCTTTAATTATGAATTGAAAAGAAACTAAAACATGAGAATTTTTATAGTTTTATAACTTCTTTTATTTTTAGTTTTCCATATTAGGATGTTTATAGGTATCATCAATTGAAGCCCTTACAAGATTTAACTCGTCCACTAGAGAAAATGATTTAAGATAGTATAGTATAGTTTACTTATTAGTGTTTTTAGGTGTTTAGGTTGCTTTACTTGCTAGAAGCTAGCAAGAAGCAAGTTGTGAGTTGTGGCAAGTGCTTAAAAAACACTCATACTTTGTGATTTTACTACTCTTAATTGAAATAAATAAGTTTGATTATAGCATTTTATTGGATTTTTTATGCAAATCTATTTGTTAGAAATTATGTACATATTTTGTTGTATTTTAGGTGTTTTTTGCTTCAAAATAGATAAACATGTTAACACACAAAGATAATACACTTGGAGCACAAAGATAGCATACTAGAGCTAAAAATACCATGGAATGCAAGTCTTACATCAAGAACCAATCATTGTGTAAGGGAACAAGAAAAATTCAACAAAAGAAAAGCATGCCATCATGAATGATTTAGTGTGCCACCGTAGACACCTCATGAGATGATGGGAACAAATCTTTATTGGGATTATCAGGTTGGTGACAATGATTGGAACAACAAATGAAGAATGGGGAATGTGAAATGAGAATCCATATTTTTTAATATGAGGTGGGGTAACAACGAAGATTGTATTATTTATTCTGTTTCCCGAAACTATATAATGTATTTTAATGAATATATAAAATATTAATATTTTTAATTACATTTAAACTCAAACTAATCATAAGTAATACATTATATATTTTATATTTCATCTTTAAGTTATATTTTTATTATATTAAAGCATTAATAATTTTTCTATTATAAAAATTATTTAAATTGTATATTTAAATTTTAAAAATTTAAAATCTTATAATTTATAATTTATTATTAATGTCGTTTAATATAAAAGAATTATGCATTTATTGTTAAATATATTTTATATTTCTTTATTTCACATAAATTTGTTTACTTTTTAACATTTTATTAACTCAAAAACTTATTTTTCATTACAAAATATTTATTATTGATTTATTTTTTTTAATAAATTTTCCTTTACAATTAAAATAAAAATTATAAAAAATTAAAAATGATATTTAAAATATTATTTAAATCATCGTTTCTTATTTGGAGGTCTTTGTTTCCCATTGAAGATCTTTGATATGTCTCTATAAGGATTTTAAATAAAAATGAATGATAAATTCTAAATTAAAGACCAAAAATAGTGATGGGATCTCTAAGCCCGACATGTACCGTTAACAAACCTATTCCATGTTATTTTAATATGTTAACATCTAAAAGTTAGCTGTGAATAGGATAATACATTTTTTGCACACCAACCTTGATCGAAACTCACAATTCCATGTTATTTTTTATTTTATTTTTTTATGGTGTTATCCGATTCAAACAAATGCAATGAATATTCGAACTTCTCTAATTTAAGCTAGTTACCATCCAATCCCTCTAAACAGCAAAGCCATAGAGATTATAATAGTTTGGTTTCGCTAACCAAATTCAATCGACTAACATTTGGTGTAATTTATACTAAACATTTCAAGTTATACGGGACCGATTGGGTTAATATCCATACTACTACAGAAATAGGCATTAAAGTTGGTTAAAAACCTACTTTAAACAAATTTAAAGTCGGTTTAGCGAACCGACTTAAAATGTAAAGTCGGTTCATGGCGTGAACTGACTTTATCCGTACATTTTATGATTTTTTGGTCGTAGCCCATCTTGTTCCAACCAAAGAACTACATTTATTTAAAATCAAAATAAGAATATAATTTCATTTATTTATGAAAACAAACTCAAATATGTTAAAAACTTTTATGTATATGGGTAAAAGATATTACCATATCATCAATTGGAATTTTGATATTTGTGATGATTTCGCTCATAAACTTCATGATATAATAACCACACATGACTCCATTATTTTGTTGTGGAACCTACAAAAAAAAAGTGTACATGAATTTTCATATTCGAACATCCTTATTGGGCAATAGTTTCTAGTTTTGATTCGTCAAGGAATATTAAGATTATCTTAATTTTATATTTCCTGGTGGTAATTTTTCTCAAGTTTTGGATTTCTTGATTGTTTTGAGTAAGATCATCATCAGAATCACTTACATAAGTTGATATTTTTTCTCCATTATTAAGTAGTTGAAACGTAATATCATATTCTTTTAATTTTTCTTTAAGTTGGTGGAGTTCCAATTTAATAGTTTTGATTTCAATTTTTAAGTCTTGAATTTGACTTTCTGGTATGATAACTTTGTTCTTTCGTTCCAGAATAGTAGTGAGGTTGTAATAACCTGTGCTGGTATTTGTGAGTTCAGAATTTTTCTTAATTGATTGTGATTTGGTCAAACATGTACTTAGGTATTCTACGTAAAGTTTGGTTATTGATGGATTATTTAACTTAAGGATTGTTTCTTGAAGTTGTTCATCTTCGTCCTTGGTTAATACATTAATATTTTTATTAGAGGAATATGAATTGCTGGTTGCAAGTTCATCATCCTGGGGATTTGATCCTTCGTCTGTGCATTGTTCAGATTCAGATGATGAGGATGTATCTACCATTAGGGCAGATATTTTGACAAAGGTGTCTTCTTCAAGTTTTAATTCGTGAAGTTTTTTAGACATTTTGCAAAAAATTGGCAGTGTGACCTTTCTTGCCACATTTATAACATTTAAACTCGATCTCTAAGGTTTTTAAAGGGTTTTTTATGTTGGTTTGATTCCTTATTAAAATTTCTTATATAAGGTTTGTTATAAAAATTCATTCTCTTTTCAAAGAATGGTTTTCTTGATTTTGAAATTTTTTTATAAGTTTTATGTGATTCCTTATAAGGTTTTGATTTAGTTTTAATGCAAGTTCCCTCATAGATTTTTTCAATAGAGAGATTACTATCAAACTGTTTGCAGAATGATCCAATTTCTCTTTTTGAAACTTTTAGTTCCAATTTCATTTGTTTTTGGATTTTCAAATCTTGACAAATTTGAAGACCCTGGTTTTGAGCAAAACTGATCAGGTTACCATAGGTCAGTTGATCATATGGGATGATATGGTTCCCATAAGTTTTGAGGATTTTGTTTCTGGTTTTCTCACCTAAGAGTGGAGGAAGTCCAACTAGGAATTTCTCCTTCCATAATGGTTGAATAGAGTCATCTCTTAACATAACTCTTGATAGGAATGTAGTTTTATAGTTTTGAAAATCACTCATCTTCCTACATTTTATGTTAGAAAGAAGATCAGCATTTTTATCTTTTAAATGGGATTCCCCATAAAATGGTGTGATATGGTAAAGAGTAAAGTGGAGACTGCATCCTGTATATGAGCTCCTTGATGGGAAAGTGTGGGTATACCACACTCATCAGTCAATATTGCATTGCAAATATCTGACTGTTGTTGTTTTGTAAGATGATGATCCCACCATCCTTTTAGTTGGCCTGAAAAGCCAGCTATTAATAATTCAACAACTGTTTTATCAATTGTGCCTATTTAGGTTTCATAAGCATTCGACGCCATGGTCATTTGCTGTAAGATATTTAATATCTCATGGTCAGTCATTCCATCAATGTTCCAAACATAGATAGAAGATGTGTTATACTTAGATTGGATAACCTGATTAGGTTGGGTTCCTATGGTGTGAGGATACCTAACTGGACTAGGTTCTTGCGAAGCTAATTTTTGAAGTTGAGGAGCTGGTTCAGAAATGGTTTCCTGGGAACTATACTCAGATGATATATCAGTTCCTAGTTTGCTAAGAATACTAAGATCCTGTAATGGTTTCTCGGTTGGTTTTGAAGTCACTGGTGACTCAGGAACAACTAATCCTATGTTGGTTGAAAATTGTTCTTCTAATTGGGACCTAAGGGTATTATTCCAATTTTGGAAGTTTTTCAAATTTTGATGTTATTTCTTCCTAGACTGGTTTGGAGACCTGGAATGGTTTGAAGATAGGATTCTTAACTATCCTATCTATTGTTTGATAAGAGGTAGAGGGAATATCTATTTTTAGATTTTTCTCTATCCTAATTAATTGTTTTCCTAAAGTATTTAGGCTTATGTTAGTATAGTTATTTTGGGTAACTATGTTTTTGAGGTTGGTTGCCTGGTTCTCTTGAGGGTTCTTAAGAGGAAAGGCTTCTACCTGACTATCCTGGTAAGGGATGGTAATAGGTCTTAATGGAGGATGTTCAGCTTCAACTGAACCATCTGAAGTTTCCCATATGGGTAACTTCTTTTTTGTTTTGATCATATTAAATTCATTAATTAGATGAACTGTTTCTTCTGAAAATTTATCGAAGTCATCTAGTATGATTTCGTTAGTTTTAATTTTTGAAAAGGTTTTAATCTGTGGAGTCAAAACTACTAAATCTATAGCTAATGGCTCTACTAGTTCATTTTCTAAAAGCATATCGAAGTCATCCTATGTGACATCAGAGACACTGATCGAAGGGGATAATTTATATTGTGGAACTATAGCTATGAGTTCTATGGCTATTGGTTGTACAGTAATGTTGACTGATTTTGGGTCCATATGAACTATAGGTTTAACTACTGGTTATGGTTTTGGATCCTGAATAGTAACTAGTAGGTTACCTTTTAAGACCGTTGATGGTTTGACTAAGTCAACTGGTAATATTTTGCTAGCCTGTTCAGAGCTAACTATTGATGATGAGGATTTAACTATGCTATCATGGGTAAGGGTAACAATGTGATCCGATAATGTTTCTTCAGATTTAGGGTTTTCCTATTTGTCTGATATGTATGTTTCTTTTGATGTATGAATGGGGACTCTAATCATTTGGATCCTCTATAGATTTCTAACCATTCAAAAAATTTAATATTTTTATTGTGTTCTTTAACATAACATTCATGTTTCCTAAAGCAGTTAGCCCTAGAATGTTCTGAATGTGTTTTAAAGAACCAATGTTTAATTCTTTTATTATTGGGTAGGTTTAGATCTGTTCTAAGGATTTCTTCTTTCCAAGATTCTTCATTATCTACCGTTAATACATTCAACTCATTTATCCTATGTTCCTGGCTAGGTGCTAAGGATTGAGTTGGTGATAAAGGAAATATAGGCGATAGCTGAGGTGATTCGTTCATCTAAGAATCAATTGTGTCAACAGGTCTGGGTACCTGGGTACTACAGTCTAGTCCTTTGAGTTTTGTTTTCCTAAGTAAATGAGAGGTTGGTGACCTAGGGTTTGTTTTTAATGGTAGATCCATTGATGAGAAATCTGAGGTACTTGAAGAGCATCTCATTGATAAAGATCTATTGAATCCTATTTCAATATTTCAATATTTCCATTTTTATATTTTATTATTTCAGAAAACTCTGTGTTTTGTTCAGCTACTTCCTATTGATGGGTTTCAGATGTTGGTTGGAAAATTCCTTTTAGTAGCCACCTATCTGAGTATACTATGCTATCCCAACTAATTGGTCTAGGTATTGTAATGGCGAATGGGTGCAGGTTTTCTGGATCACGCCGCTCAATGCACCGAGTGGGGCCCACCTGCCGTGTAGGCTGGCGTGCAGGGTGGGACCCACGTGTCTCACGCATCTGCCAAGACCCGATTCCGTGCGGCAATTCTGCGTGTGCCCGTCCTTGATATCCAATGATATTCTGCCACGTGTCCCACTTTAGCTTTCCACGAATCATATCGCGACATGTGGCAGGGTGAATTGAAAAAGAAACGTGAGACGTGCATGTTCCCTATTTTACGTTTTCGATAATGTTTGTCCCCAATGCGTATTATTTAATCATTTTCTCCGTACATATTTGTCCCCTGCGTGTAAAATATATATATATATATATATATATATATATATATATATATATATATATATATATATATTTAAATGTATTTTTGTAGAAATTTGATGTTATAAATAGAGGTTATTATGATAGAGTTTTTTTGGAGTTTTTTTTGGAGTTTTTTAGTTTTTGGGATTTTTGGTTCATTTGGGGCTGGACGGTGGAACACGCAGAAGCCATTTTTGGCTTCTGTTGTGTTCTGCGTGTGCCAAATATTTACGAATCGAGATGTTTTAATTTTCTTTGTATTCTTCATCTAATATTCCTTAACTGTTGTAATTCTTATTTCCATTATGAACTAATTCATTTTTACTAAGGCTACGATGTATTTGAATCAAGAAAATCTGATTTCTTTTGTTATTGTTATATGAGTTCATCATTTTCAAGTTGAGTATTTATTTCCATGATTAATGCTTTTAAATTTCTGACCAAGATTTAGATGATTTGTTGCATTATGTTGAGACCGAGAGGAGATGTGTAATGAATGCTTCTTGTGATAAATACCGTATGTTGAATGCGAGTGTGAGACCTAATGCATGATGTATGTGGTTATTCTAGAAATTCCATAAATCGTAATGTGCTTGTTTGTGATTAAATCTTCATAGAAATATAGTTGGTTTTCATAGATAAGTAATTCTAATATAACTCGAGAGAGAGTATTAGATAAATTTGGGTTTTTCAACCATCACTTTTAGCTTTGATTCTCATATAATATGACTTGAAATCGGATTGAATTGATTTAGCAAAATCAAATGTCTTAGCGTTTTTAATCATTTGTAATCAACATTCAATTGTGTTATTTGCGTTTATTTAGTTAATTTGCTTCTTAAACAATTTCACCAATTAACGATTGTTTTGGATAAAATCAGAGGGAGAATTTTAGTACTCAACAAACTATAGTGACAAATCTCTATGGGTTCGATATCCGTACTTTTGTACACTTTATTACTTGAACGATTCGTACACTTGCAAAAATATGCATCAGAAAGCGTTTATAACTTTGTGCTTTATGGTTAGGAACCACCTGTAGTTAGCGAAGATAATGTTGTTACTCCTAAACCTAGGAAAGACTAGATCTCTAAAGATAAAACTGGTAGTAACTAGAATAAAAAAGGTATTAATGTTCTTTTTAGTATTGTATCTGCTGATGAGTTTTATTTTCTTTCTCATGTTGAAACTACTAAGCATGCTTGGGATATTTTGGAAGTTGCCCAACAAGGTACCTCACAATTTAAACAAACAAAACTTCTCATGCTTAGTACACAATTTCAAAATATTATTATGAAAGAAAAATAGCACAAGACTATTGAGGAGCCCATCCTTGTGCCTACTCTACTGACAGTAGTTTCCATCATGGTCTATTATTATGAACCCTACCCTTGCACCTTTAAAATGTTGAGTGCCACCAACAAATACCTTCCACGTTAGTATTTTCTTCTGATCCATGCCATATACTTTACATTTCACCTTATCAATTGTGGCTTCTAGTGACTCACTAAACTTGGCAACAAAATCTGCCTATGCTTGAGCTTTGATGGAAGTCCTAGATATATACTTGATTACACATTCTCTCAACTCTATCGCAATTTGGACCAATCTCCTTACTACCTTTGACTTTGTCAACATGCTCTTAAGTGTTTGAGTGATGGGCACTACTATTGTATGCGAGTTGAAGTAATGTCTAAATTTTCATGCAATCACTTTTCAAGTGAAGGCCAATTTATCAATTGTTGGATATCTACTTTGGGCATCTATCAGAACCTAGCTAATGTAATAGACACTATGTTGGACCTTGTATCTCTTGGCAAAGAATACAACACTACAAGTTTGAGGAGTAAAAGCCAAATGTAAATATAGCTTTTTACCTGGAGTGGGGTTGACCAAGGCTAGAGGCTTTCTCAAATATTGTTTGATTCCTAGGAAAGCTCTATCACAATCTTCATTCTATAAACCAATGTGTCTTTTCTCAACATTTTATTGAATGGTAAGCATTTGTTAATGCATTGAAAAATGAGTTTGTCGAGTGCCACCATTCTTTTTTTTAATTATTGAATTCCTTCCAAGTTACCAATATGCTTCATGTTGACCAAGGCTTGCATCTTGTCTAGATTTTCCTCAATTCCCTATGAAAATACAACATATCCAAAGAATTTCCCTTTCCCTTCCTTTGTTTGATAGGTCTAGCTATTAGATTAATATTTGTGGGTATCATTGACTCCTGCTCTCCTTCTTTTAGTACTTTTTGTTGGGAATTAGAGCCCAATAGCTCATAGAAACTATAGGTTTTCTCCACGGTCTTTGCTCTCATAACTCCTCCAACAACATTATCAACCATGTATTGACTCTACAGTGCCAATAAATCATAAAAGAATTGGTTGTGTAGGTGTAATGGAAAGCTATGATGAGGAAATTGAATGAAAAGGAGTTTGAATCTTTCCCAAGCTTCCTGAAAGGGCACTTCATCCATTTGAGAAAACATTGTTATCTTCGTCCTTATATTAGTAGTCTTTTGATGGGATTAGAACCTACTCATAAACATTTCATAGACTGCCTCCTAAGTTGTTAGAGAACCTAGCTATAGAGTAATGAACCATGAACAAGCTTTATCCTTGAGGGTGTAAGGAAAGCACTTCATCCTAAGTTAGTCTTCATCAATCTCTATAGTGGAAAGGTTGAGGCAATATCATAGAATTCTCTAATAAAATGCAAAGGGTTTTCATTAGAGATACTGTAAAAGGAAGGAAACAAAGAATAATGAATCCTTTTCAATTCATTGTTCATTGCATCCTCTTGCAATTGTATGCCGGAAGTTGCATTGCCAATGATTGGCATTGCATAGTCCTTCATTATTTTTTTCCTATCTCCAGCATCTCCCATGGTTACTTGTAATTGAAATTAATCCTCCTAGCTTCTCTAGTGTTTCTAGCTCCTAAATTGAAAAATAGTAATTCTCCATGAAATATTTCTCACTTGAAAAAATGTATAGGCTTTAAGAAGACGAAAGACATAAAGAACCTAAATTTTTATTTATTTATTTACCGAAAATATAAGTTAATTAAGTAAATTAATTAAATTTTTTTTACTTGTAATGCAAAATTTAAATAATGGACACAATTTTTGAAACAAATAAATTTCTATTATTTCATTTGAATTTAATTACACACTTTCTTAAAATAAAAACAAAACAAACTAAAAGAAAGGAAAATACAATAATGGGTGACCTCCTACTTACGACTAAAATTTAGCGTCTTCTAGTAAGACATTGCATGGAGATTTCAGAATGAAAATCTCAATGTCTCCTTTTCATTCAATTTATTTGATACAATTTGACCATTCAGTTAGTCTTTGCTTTGTTTTTGCAAATGCTCAGATAACTATTCCACTTGGACTTATACCTTTTAGATAGAAAGATTCCATAGAGTCCAATCGTTGATTGGTTTTAGACTGGTTATCTCTACAAATGTGAATAAAAGAATTCAAGTTTTCTTCCAGGATTGGTTTACTTGGAAGGCTTATTGGAATGGGATGGTGGAGTTGTTGGTCTGGCTGATTTTTGCTTTGGGTGAAATGAGGGTTGTTATGCCTCTTGGAAAAGTTTGGATGATTTCTCCACCTAGGATTGTAAGTATTTGAATTGGGATTGAATCTTGGTCTTTGTTGATATGCTTCCAAAACATTAACCTGTTTAGGTCTAGCTCGTATTTCTCCTGGATATGGACAGGTTTCAGTACGATGTCCCAGTTACTACATAAACCACAATGTTCATTATTTCTATTGGTTTACGTAATGAGAAGGGTAACTTGCTTAGTCAATTGAACAAGTTATTGTTGAACTTCATTGCTATTATCAATTTCATGAACTCGATCTCTTCTCACTCATGAGATTTTTTGTTAGGAATTTGGACCCAACATCTCAAAGAGGTTGTACGTCGATGAAGCTCTCTCCCATAGGTCCTACAACAACATTATCGACAATGAACTGGGATTTGTTCATAAGTCCATCGTAAAAGAATCGATTTTGCAATTGTAGAGGGAAACTATGATAGGGGCATTGAGTGAGGAACAATTTGAACATATCCTAGGCTTTATGGAATATTTCTCCTTCCATTTGAGAGAATGTAGCAATCTTTGCTCTCAACTCTGATATTTTTTGGTGGGAATAGAATTTTCCCATGAATTTGTTGAAAACATCCTCCTAGGTCATCCAAGAACCCGGAGGGAGTGACATCAACATCAACCAAGCTTTGGCCTTTTCCTTCAAGGTATAGGGTAAACACTTTATTCTAAGCTGATCCTCATTTATAATACCAAAGGGGAAAGTTTAGAATGTGGCATAGAAGTCCCTAATGAAGGAAAGAGAATCTTCATTAGGCAGCTCATATAATGAAAGAAGCATGAAAAAATGAATGTTTTTCAAGTCATAATTCCTAGCAGCCTCACTCATTTGGATAAAGGTAGTTGTCTTGCCAATTACAGGCTGTGCAAACTCCTTCATGGTGGTTTCCCTAACATGTGGGTGTTTTCCCATTTCTATTGGTTATGATAGAGAATTAAGGCTTGGTTTTGTGTTTGGCTAAAAAATAAGTTGATGGTTAGAATCTTGCCTTGTGGACAATTGTTCAAATATATGAATATTATCTATGTATGGTGTAAGATGGTTTCCAAAGGATCTTCTACTATGCATAGACTAGTGAAACCATAAATTTAAAACACCTGACACTTAAAAAGGAAAAGAATAATAAAATAACTATACAAAAATTTAAAGAAAATAAAAATACTAAACAAACAAGTTAAGTTAACCTCTAAGTTAAAAAATATTATCAGTATTAACCAAAAGTACTCCTAGGAAAGAATGGTGGAACAAACCCTCCTTAAAAACCATCCTCCTAAATAGAGCAATGTTCACATGAAAGAATAATGGCACAAAGACTTCCAAGAACTAATCTCCTAGACATAACTCCTATAGATCTTTACTTTTCATGCTATTACAAAGTTAGTTTTTTTTTATTTTTTTTACACAAAATAAATAAAAAAAATCACAATTATTTACAACAAAAAGTTTTCAAAATTTTGATAAATAATTTAAAAATTCTATTCCTTCCCCGAAAATGGCGCCAAAAACTTGATTAAAACAAAACCAGTAATACTGATCTTACAAATACTATGGTTTTATATTTGTAAAACTCTTGCAAGTGCACGAATCATTTTATAGCAAATGATAAGTTTACTCCTAAGGTTGATCTAAGGAAGGAATATATATGGCTTTTAACTTATTACTCAAAATTTTAAAAATGAAATTAAATCTTAAACATCATGTCACCATATTTTAATTTATGTTTCCTAATCTAATGACATAAAGAATGAACATATATATGGATTTAATAAACAATAATACAAAAAAAATTCATTTATAATAGTGGAGTATTTATGAGTGTAATAATTAAGTTAATTATGCTTGCTCATATTATTTAAGTTATTAAATATATAAATTAATATTTATTGATTCTCTCTTTTTATATGAATACCACCTTTGTTGGGGTTAGATATTATTTGTTAATTAAACAAATCAATTAACACCTATGAGTAGGGTTGATAATTAATTTGATCAATTATATTAGTTTGTTTTCTAAGAGATTGAAACTGAACCATTTAAATGCCACCTTTGGTGGGTTTATACATTTTAAACTTTATTTAAGGTGTCCAAATTAAGCTTAAGAATTTAATTATCTAAGTACTAACTTTCAAGTTTTAAAACTATGACTGAAAATATGTTTTTAATACATTTTCGAATAATAGTTCTTATAAAACAATTTGAAATAGAGTTTCACTCTAACTCTCGAAGATTGTACCAATAAACAAAAGAACACTACTCTAAATTAAATCTGATAATTATACCTTAAAATCAATTTTTTTAGATTTAAGTTTGTAATGAAAAATAATATATTTCTCTCTAACATTCTTAATATAAAATATTGAATAAAAACAAAATCAATTTATTATATTGAGATGTTACACCTATTTAATTTTTCACAAGAATAAAACCATTATCATTATATCATATTTACAAATAGCAAGTAATATTAAATTTAATCACAGAAAAATTAAATATAACATATAAGGATAAAACATAAAAAATAGCTATAAAGAATTTATTTTTAAATTATAAATGAAACTTTATTTACAGAACTTTGATGTTAATTCTGTTGTTTGAAAACCTCCAAACGGATTTGCATTTCCATATATTGAATCAAAAACTAAAAATCTATAAAAGCATAGCTAATTCTTCTCAAAAAGGGAAGAACTTTAAAACTAAAAACTAAAGAAACTAACAAAACTTTATAGAGAGAGAAAGACTTGAGAAAATTGTGTGTTTTTTACAAAAGTGGAAAGGGTCTTTTCATAGATGAGGAAAAGGCCAAAAAAGTGGGAAAATATTTCAAAAAGTGATTTTGGACGCGTTTGGACAGAATGGCACGCATGTTGTGTGCACGGGACACGACGTAGATGTGTGCTAGTGCGCTCTAGATGCTGCGCATATGTGTGCTGGCATGCATGGGACATGCATGGGCGTGTGTTCGGCGTGTACTGGCTATGCGCAGCCGTGTGCTAGGCGTGTACCAGCTATGATGATGTCATGCTGGCATGGAGCGCGGTGGCGCGCGCGTATTGGGTCAGATGGGTGTAGCGGCATGCCCAAACTGGATGCATATGGATGCTGGCATGCACAGACTGGTGCGGGTGCGTGCGAAATGGAGTAGGGGCATACGCGATGCGCGAGGAATGGAGAGCAGACGGGCGTGGACTAGGCCATACAACGTGCGCTGAGCGGGCGCTGATGGGTGAGCACGTGCGGACTGACCATTGTGCTAGCATGGCGCGTGCGTTACTTGGCGCAACTGAGTGCGCTGCATGCGTTGGCCGGTGCAGCTGGGCGAATGCTTGCGCGATTTCCTACTTTTTGACATTTTTGACCCTTTTGACCCATTTTGTCCAATTTTTCCATCTTTTTTGACTTTTCCTCATTAAATTTATGAATATATTTGTGATGTATTGCCTCCAGTATTTTTTTCGAGTCTTTAAGGTACTTTTTTAAGCGAAAATACCTGTGATTCCGAAAAGACATATTTATATAAATATATGATAAAATCATATAAATATATGTATTTTTAATCAATTAACGTGAAAAAAATCATTGTAATTTTAGTACTTTTTGAGCACTCATCACAACCCCCAACCAACTTCTTACTAGTCCCTTAGCAAGAGAAGCAATAAAAACTAAAAATTAAACTATCCTAAATCATTTTCGTGGATTAATACGGTTGCATTTAGCCTATGCAACAAGCCTTTAAATCCCTAGGTTGCCGTAGTGGACGAATTTGAGTCTCGTGAGGGTTTTTAGTAATGATACCCACAAACATTGAACTAAATGTAAAAATTAAAAGAAATAATAAAAACAACAACTTAAAAACTAACATTACAACAAAATCAAAAATTAAATTTTAAGAATAAAAGAAAACATCATGAAACATAACACAAAAATGTCTCATATTTTTAATCTCCTTTAAGATCATAATTAAAAGCTAAAGCATAAGTTATTTCAATCTTTTTAAACAATCATGATTTATTATAATAATTAGTCAAAAATTCATTTTCATATTTCATATAAAAAATGTATCAATTTAATTTCACCCAATTTCAGTGTTAGGAATCCTAATTCGCTTCGACTCTATTCCTCACAAGTCAATACTCTCAAAACACTCATACTAATTTATATGCGAAAGAGTTGATGTATAGAAATGAACTAATATGTTTGCATATGTATAAACAATAAAGTCTCAAAGTGTTATTTTAACATTGATCTCATGAAAGGAATCAAATGTATAAATTATAAAGATATCACATATATAAATTATTTTCATGCATAAATCAAACTCATTAAGAAAATATTTCAAGATATATGCCTTTTAGAAATGAAGAAAATGCAATGACTTTTTAGGAAATTACTTCATATATCTTTCTTTTGTAATTAGCCTTTACTCACAACTTTGTAGGAAATATGGGTCATATTATGTAGATTATACTATATATTCTTTATCTCTCTTTTTTTTCTAAAGATTTTTTCAATATATATATTTTTTAGAAAGTCAACCCATGTACAAATTGTACATTTTTTAAGATTTTGGTGAGTGGTTAATGTAGGTCATAGTATGTAGATTATACTATATATTCTTTATCTCTCTATTATTTTCTAAAGATAATTTTCAATATATATCATTTTTTAGAGAGTCAACCCATGTATAGATTGTACATTTTTTTAGGATTTTGGTGAGTGGTTAATTTTATGGCTTTTCTGTTTGATTTTGGTTTAGGTAACCCCAGATATATCTCTTTTTTTTGTAGCAGTCATGCATGAATGATATAAAAGCATATACTATCAATTTCTTCTCAAATAATTTAATCTAAGCAAAAATAATTATAAAAAATATAAGACACTCTATTAAGATGAGAGAAAAAATTCATACATTTAATGGTAATAACTATAAAGATTATCTTAAAATTTGAATAATTAAGAAATGTGTTTGGAGTAGAAAAATTATATATTTCACTCTGAATAAAGAAAATTAGGCTCAAATTATATCTCACAAAGGTAGTTTCCACTAAAACAAATTTATAAACACCAATTTTGGGTTTAATATAATTTCCACATCTTTTCAAGAAATACTAGTTATGACAAAAACTAACTAATTACAAAAACAAATTACAAAATATTTCATGATATGTTTTCAAAAATTAATCTAACAGTACAAAAGACTTAACTATTTACTTAAATTTGATTTAAAGAAATGACAAATTTTTGTGAGAATTTTTTTTATTATTCTAAAAATTACTAAATCACACAAAGAAAATAAAACCAAACACAATGAAAATGAAAATGTAACATAAAAAAAATTATTATTTTTTTATTATTTTAAATTGTTAAATCTTTTTTTTTAATTAAGCATGGTAACTTTTCACCACCTCTAACCTAGAACTTACATTGTCCTCAATGTAACAATTGTAAATTAAAGATAAAGAGAAAAGAGAAGAAATATTACCTATTTCCTGAGAATGTCGCAAGTAGCGATGGAGAAATGCAGGTGCATCCATCATGTTCATTAAAGTGCACACATACAAATTGCTGTGAACTTCTAACATCTCAACAAATATTTATATTTTTAACAATTTTAAAATTATTCACATGTAATTAAACTAAAATAAACCGTAGAAATTAAATAAATAAAATTACCTAAAATGATGGGTTGCCTTTCATCCAGCTCTTAGTTTAACGTCTTAGCAAGACATAACTTTATGGTGCTAATGGTTACTTAGCCAAATGCAATCCACTTCAGCAATGTTGTTTGGTTCTTCTAAATAAGCCCATTGACTTTGAATGTTTTTTGTGTCTTAGAATCCAATAGTTCTACTACTCCATGTGCAAATACCTGAACTATTTTGAATGGTCCATCCCATCTTGATCTCAAATGAGAGTTAAATAAAAGAACTTTCATTCTAGGGTGAAGAGTCTTAGGAACTAGCCTCTTGTCATGATAGCGCTTAGTACACTCTTTGTATAATTTGGCATTCTCAAAGGCTTCGTTCCTAATTTCTTCCAACTCATTAAGATGGAGTAACCGTTTTTCTCTTTCTTTATCTAAATCCATGTTAACTCTTTAATTGCTGAGTAAGCCTTGTGTTTGAGTTCAACTGGAAGGTGGCACGCTTTCCCAAAGATTAACCGGTAAGGGTTCATCCTAATAGGTGTTTTGTAAGCGGTGTGGTATGCCCATAAGGCATCATTTTACTTAAATGCCCAATCCTTCCTTCAAGGACGCACATTGCGTTCCAATATTCCCTTAATTTGCCTATTACTTACTTCCACCAAACCAAAAGTTTGAGGATGATATGGAGTAGCTACTTTATATGTGATGTTGTACTTGTTTAGTACTCCATCAAATATCTTGTTACAAAAATGGCTACCTCCATCACTTTATTATAGCTCTAGGCGTTCCGAACCTACTGAATATTAAATCCTTCAAGAATTTAACAACAACATTAACATCATTGGTTTTAGTGGGGATAGCTTCTACCCACTTGAATACATAATCCACAGCAACCAAAATATATTGAAAACATTGCATAGGGGAAAAGGACCCATATAGTCAACCCTCTATACATCGAAGAGTTCAACAACTAAATTAGATGTCAAAGGCATTTCATCTCTTTCGCTTATGTTTCCTATTCTTTAACATCTATCACATTGTGCACAAAACATATGAGCATCTTTAAAAAGAGTGGGCCAAAAGAATCTAGACTATAATACCTTTCACCACCAAAATGGCCCCCATAATGAAGTTCATGACAAAAACTTAGAATACTCTTATGTTCTTCTTCAGGTACACATCTCCAGATGACTTGATCTTGAAAAATCTTGTATAAATAAGGGTCATCCCAGAAATAGTCCTTAATAGTTTTAAAAAACCTTTTCTTGTCCTGATATGAAGTGTTAGGTTGCAAAACACCATTGGCAAGATAATTTACAATATCAGCATACCATGGGTTCAGATCTATTGAAAATAACTATTCACCAGGAAAGGTTTCAACTATATCTTCATTACTCTCATCTTTAGGAGAATTGAAGTGAGATATCAACCTAGACAAGTGGTCAACTACTAAGTTTTCACTGCCTTTCCTATCCTTGATTTGTAGGTCAAATTCTTGTAAGAGTAAGACCCACCTGATTAATCTTGGCTTGGAATTTGGTTTACTTAATAGGTATCTTAATGCAGCATGATCAGAATGCACAATCACTTTAGATTCTACTAAATAATACCTAAATTTGTCTAAAGAAAACACTATAGCCAAGAATTCCTTTTCAGTGGTGGTATAATTCATTTCGGCATCATTCAGTGTTTTGCTAGCATACTAGATGACATGTAAACACTTATCCACTCTTTGTCCCAAGACTGCTGATAAGAGTCAAATTATTGCATTTTTGTTATGATTTAAATGTTGATATTTGTGTGAAAATTGCGTTTATTTGATTAATTAATCCACAAATATCATTGCACGGGTATTTCGTGTTTAAATTGCAATTTCAGGTAAAATCATGATTTTGGAGAAGTTTGGGACAAAGTTCAATGATCAGGATTGAGTGAAAATAAAAAGAAAACAAAGTTTCCAAATTTAGAACTCCCACCGCAGGCTAGATTATTCTCGCCGTCGGCAAAAATCCTACGGAAAGCTGGGCGAAAATCTTCCCAAGAGCACAAATTTTGGCAAATTCATCTTGCCGCCGGCCAAATGCATCTAGCCGCCGGCAACATTAATTTGGCCGCCGGCCAAAATTGGAAAACCAAAAATTTTATTTTCCAGAAATCTCGCCGCCGGCGATTTTCGTCCAAAAACACATTTTTTGGTTGTTTTGTTCCAAAATTACCCCCAAAACCCTAGATCTATATATACAATATGATGGAGAAAGGGGCCATGGCAGAAAGAGGAGTTCAAAGACATTTTTGGAGGAGAGAAAGAAATTTTGGAGAAACTTGAAGGATCTTCACCATTGTTGCTACCAAGTCTTCATCTTCTAGAGTTTTTCATCTCTTCTCCTTAGCTTTTATATTCTGCAATTTGTTCAGTTTTGTTATTCATGGATTCAATTGAAATAATGGTTGTTCTTATTTCTATTATGAACTAATTCGTTTTTGCTAAGGCTATGATGTAGTTGAATCAAGAAAATTTGATTTCTTTGGTTATTGGTATATGAGTTCATTGTTTTCAAGTTGAGTATTTATTTCCATGCTTAATGCTTTTAAATTTCTGGCCAAGATTTAGATGATTAGTTGCATTATATTGAGACCGAGAGGAGATATGTAATGTATGCTTCTTGTGATAAATACCGTATGTTGAATGCGAGTGTGAGAACTAATGCATGATGTATGTGGTTATTTTAGAAATTCCATAAATTGTAATGTGCTTGTTTGTGATTAAATCTTCATAGAAATATAGTTGATTTTCATAGATAAGTAATTCTAATATAACTCGAGAGAGAGTATTAGGTAAATTTGGGTTTTTCAACCATCACTTTTTGCTTTGATTCTCATATAACATGGCTTGAAATCGGATTGAATTGATTTAGCGAAATCAAATGCCTTAGCGTTTTTAATCATTTGTGAACAACATTAAATTTTGTTATTTGCGTTTAGTTTTATGTTAATTTTCTTTTAAAACAATTTTAACAATTCGGTTTTCAAATAAAATTAGGGTTAGTCAATTTCGGTACTTAGTAACGCCATTCCTTGTGGGATCGATATCCGTACTTTTTTGTACACTTTATTACTTGAACAATTCGTACACTTGCGAAAATAAGCATCAACTGCTCTGATAGCATAATCAGAAGCGTCACACATTATTTTAAAAGGTAAAGACCAGTTTGGTGCCATAATAACAGGGGTAGATCTTAGTTTCTCTTACAAGGTATTAAAGGCAATAAGGCAGTTATTGTTGAAATTAAAATAAACATCTTTTGATAGCAAGTTACATAAGGGACGACTTATTTTAGAGAAATCTTTAATAAATCGTCTGTAACATTCTGCATGCCCTAAGAAGCTTCTTATCCCCTTCACAGATGTAGGGGGAGGTAGTTTGGAAATCAATTCAACTTTTCCCTTAACAACTTCAATACCTTTGTTTGAAATTATATGTCCTAAAATTATCCCTTGTTGAACCATAAAATGACTTTTCTCCCAACTAAGGGTAAGATTGCATTCAATGCATCTTTCTAAAACCAACGTTAATTTATGTAAGTAATCATCAAATGAGTTCCCAAAGACAGAGAAATCGTCCATGAAAATCTCAATGAAGTTTTCCACCATGTCCAAGAAAATAGATATCATGCATCTATGGAAAGTAGCAAGGGCATTGCATAACCCAAATGGCATCAGTATGACATCATCATTCACTACTCTACATTTTCTCCATTTTTAATCATTTTTTCACCCACTTTTTCTTCTCATCCTCACCTATAAAGACCCTCATTCTCTTCATAACTAATCATATCTCAAAACACATCTTCTTTCTCTTTCTTTCTCTCCATTTCTTAGTTTTTAAGTTTTTCTTAGTTTTTAGCTTTTCTTAGTTAGTTTTTCTTAGTTTCAGAGTTATTCTCTTTTTGAGAAGAACTACTTATGTTTTTTTAATTTATTTGCTTTTCGATTCAATAAATAGGAGTGCAAATTCCATTTGGAGGTTTTCCAGCAACGGGAATAGCATCAAAGTACTGTAAGGATTTTATTTTTTTACATTTATTTTTTATGCTTTATTCTTACATGTTATATTTAATTTTTCTGTGATTAAATTTAACTTTGTTGGTTGTTTATAAAAATGATATAATAATAACGTTGTTATGTTTGCGAAATATTAAATAGGTGAAAATCTCTAAAATGAAATGATTTTGTTTTTATTCATGATTTTATATTAAGAATGTTAGAGAGAAATGTATTATTTTTTATTACAAACTTAAATTTGAAAATTAGATTTTAAGCTTTAGTTATCCGGTCTGATTTAGAGTAGTGCTCTTTTATTTGTTGATACAATCGCCCGGTAGTTAGAGTGAAGCTCTATTTCAAACGTTTTTATAAGAATTATTATGTGAAAATGTATTGACAACATGTTTTAAGTAGTGGTTTTAAAACTTGAAAGTTAGTACTCGAATAATTAAATTCTTAGGTTTAATTTGGACACCTTGAATAATGCTTAAACTGTCTAAACCCACCAAAGGTAGCATTTAAATGGTTCATTTTCAATCTCTTAGAAAAATGAATTAATTTAATTAACCAAATTAGTTATCAACCCCACCCATAGTTGTTAATTGATTTGTTTAGTTAATAAAGAATATATAATCCCACCAAAGGTGGTATTCATATAAAAAAGAGAGAATCAATAAATATCAATTTATATCTCTAATAACCTAAATAATATGAGCAAGCATAATTAACTTAGTTATTATATCCATAAATACTCCACTATTATAAATGATAAAATTTGCATCAATATTTATTGAATCTGTATCTATGTTTATTTTTATGTTATTAGATTAGAAACACAAAAACCCAAATATCGTGACAAGATGTTTAGGATTTAATTTCGTTTTTAAAAGTTTGGATAATAAATTAAAAACCACATATATTCCTTCCTTAGATTGACCTTGGGAGTATACTTATCATTTTCTACGAAATGATTCATGCACATGCGAGAGTTTTATAAATATAAAACCAAAGTATTGGTAGGATCGGCTATGCCGGTTCTGCTCATCAACAATCCATCTAGAAAACAGTAAAATTCGTGCCCAGCTAATCTTTCCAACATTTTATCAATGAATGCAAGAGGAAAGTGATCTTTTTTAGTATATAAATTTAATTTTCTAAAATGTATACACATTCTCCATCTAGTGATTATTCTAGTGGGCACTAATTCACTTTTGTCATTTTTAACAACTATTATCCCAGATTATTTAGGTACCATATGCACTGGACTAACCCACTAACTATCCACAATAGGATAGATAATTCCTTCTTCTAACAATTTAAGAATTTATTTCTTAACTACCTCTTGCATATTTGGGTTTAGTCTTCTTTGGGCCTCTCGTATAGGTTTAGCACCATCCTCTAAGTTGATATTGTGCATACACATCGTAGGACTAATGCCTCTTATATCCCTTATACTTCAGCCTATAGCTTTCTTAAACTGTTTAAGCACTTTGATAAGTTCCTTTTCTTGGGTTTTGGTTAAGGTTGAAGAAATTATCACTGGATGAGTTTCTCCTTCTCCCAAAAACACATATTTTAAGTGCTCAGGTAAGTCTTTGAGTTCAAGTTCAGGTGGATTGGCCTCTTTACTAGATGAAGAACTGGGGTAGAAAAAGTGTACTAGATTTTGTCATTACTTCATCATTGTCTAGTCGATCAAGGTACCCTTAATTTCCTCATCTAAATCTTTTTCGACCTCTTCAAATGTAAGAACAGTTTCAAGCTTACCTTCTATTCTGGTTTGGGAAAAGGTGATTTGGACAAGATTATCCAAAGGGTCAACATCGAATATTTCATCGATGACAGAAATAGAAGGAAAAGGTGAAGAATCAAAAACATTAAAACGAATAGTCTCTCCTAAGACATCAATAATAGTTTTTGTAGTTGCCATAAACTGTCTACCAAGCAGTATTGTGTGCTCTCTATCCAAGGTGGAATTTCTTACATATCCAAAACCACAAAGTCAACAGGTATTATCAGTTTGTCTACTTGTACCAAAACATCCTCAACTATTCCCTTGGGATACTTAAGAGATCTATCTGCAAGTTGAAGGGACATAGTTGTGGGTTTTAAATCTCCCAAATTGAGTTGTAAGAATATAGAGTAGGGGATTAAATTTATACAAGCACCTAAATCAATCATTTCTTTAACAACCTTCCTATCCTCCATAGTTATGTTTATAATAAAACTTCCAGGGTCTTTCAACTTAGGGGTAGTTTGTGCTGAAGTGCAACGCTAGAAATTTCTGATACTACTACTCGTTCATTCAGTTCATACCTCTTTTTCTTAGTGTTAAACTCTTTGAAAAACTTAGCATATGAGGGCACATTCATGATCACTTCTAATAATGGTAAATTGATATTTACTTTAGAGAACATATTAAAAAGATCATAGAATTGCTTATCTTGTTTGGATTCTTTTAACCGGTGTGGAAAAGGTTCTTGCAACTGGTGTGGTTCTGTTGTCTTTTGAATTTTGGGGATGTCAGATGACTTCCCAATGAGTTTTTCAGAAGGCTTATTAAGTTTAACACTAGAATATCATCTTCTTTGTTACCTAAACTACAAGGTAGATCGTTAGAGATTTCAGGTAAACTGGTATTGACTACCTTACCACTTTGAAGGGTTCTTATATCCTTTCTTTGTTCTGATTGACTGGGCAAATTTCCTAGTTCTTTCTATTTCATTTGTTCAGCCAGTTGCCCAACTTTAGATTCAATCCGTTTAATCGAAGCCTCCATGGTGTTCAACCTTTGATTATTCATCAATTGGTTGTCACGACTAACTTGAATAAAAGCATTCAAGCCATCCTCTAAGTTTGGCTTAAAAAATTGGCTTGGTGGGTAATGGTGGTTTTTATTCGACCTTAGTGTTGGACATTGGGTGTAGGCTGGGTAATTGTTTTGTTTCCAATGATTGTTAGGGTGATTATAGGTGTTTGAATGATACCTTTGAAAGGATTTGACTTCCTCCATGACATTGACACTAGAATCACAAGTATTTGAACAATTATGAGTACCATGCCCAATTGAAAAACAAGCTTCACACACCTCTTGATTTGGCATTTGGTGGGTAGTGAAGTGTTGTAGTTGCTTAGTCAATTCACCAAGTTGTAAGGTTATCTCATTATCGGAACCAACTTCATTGACTCTTTCTCTCCTTCTAGCACTTCTTTGTTGGGAATTAGAACCCAATAGCTCATAAAGATTATAGGTTTACTCTACGGTTTTTTCTCCCAAAGCACCTTCAGTAGCATTATCAACCATGTATTGACTCTGCAGTGTCAACCCATCATAAAAGAATTGGTTCTGTAGTTGCAATGGAAAGCTATGATTATGACATTGAATGAAAAGGAGTTTGAATAGTTCCTAAGCTTCATGAAAGGGCTCTTCATACATTTGAGAAAATGTTGATATCTTTGTCCTTAGATCAATAGTCTTTTGGTAGGAATAGAACCTACCCATAAATATTTCATATACTACCTCCCAAGTTTTTAGAGAACCCGACTGTAGAGTAATGAACCATGACCAAGCTTTATCCTTAAGGGTGTAAGGAAAACACCTCATCCTAAGTTGATCTTCATTAATTTCATGTAGTGGAAAGGTTTGGACAATAGTATAGAATTCTCGAATGAAATGCAAAGGGCCTTTATTAGGGACACCGTAAAAGGAAGGCAACAAAGAACAATGAATTTTTTTTCAATTCATAATTGATGAGCGAAAACCGGCATCACCGATTCTTACCAATACTTCGGTTTTAATATTTATAAAACTCTCGCAAGTGCACGAATCATTTCGAAGAAAATGATAAGTATACTCCCAAGGTCGATCTAAGGAAGGAATGTATGTGGTTTTTAATTTATTATTCAAACTTTTAAAAACGAAATTAAATCCTAAACCTCCTGTCACGATATTTTGGGGTTTTGTGTTTTTAATCTAATTACATAAAATTAAACATAGATTCAATAAACATTTATGCAAATCTTATCATTTATAATGGCGGAGTATTTATGGATATAATAACTAAGTTAATTATGCTTGCTCATATTATTTAGGTTATTAAAGATATGAATTGATATTTATTGATTCTCCATTTTTTGTATGAATACTACCTTTGGTGGGGTTAGATATTCTTTGTTAACTAAACAAATCAATTAACACCTATGGGTGGGGTTGAAAACCAATTTGCTTAATTAAATTAATTCCTTTTTCCAAGAGATTGAAAATGAACCATTTAAATGCCACCTTTGGTGGGGTTAGACAGTTTAAACTTTATCCAAGGTGTCCAAATTAAACCTAAGAATTTAGTTATCTGAGTACTAACTTTCAAGTTTTAAAACCACTACCGAAAACATGTTGTCAATACATTTTCAGATAATAATTCTTATAAAAACTTTTGAAATAGAGCTTCACTCTAACTACCGGGCGATTGTACCATCAAATAAAAGAGCACTACTCTAAATCAGACCGGATAACTAAACCTTAAAATCTAATTTTCAGGTTTAAGTTTGTAATGAAAAATAATATATTTCTCTCTAACATTCTTAATATAAAATCTTGAATAAAAACAAAATCAATTCATTTTAGAGATTTTCACCTATTTAATATTTTGCAAGCATAACAACGTTATTATTACGTCATGTTTATAAACAGCCAGCACAGTTAAATTTAATCATAGACAAATTAAATATAACATGTAAGAATAAAGCATAAAAAATAACTGTAAAGAAAATAAAATCCTTACAGAACTTCGACGCTATTCCCGTTGCTGGAAAAACTCCAAGCGGAATTTGCACACCCATTTATTGAATCAAAAAGCTAAAAAATTACAAAAACATTACTAGTTCTTCCCAAAAAGGGAAGAACTCTAAAACTAAGAGAAATTAACTAAGAAAAGCTAAAAACTAAGAAAACATAAGAAAAACTAAGAAAAACTAAAGAAACCTAAAAATCTAAGAAAAGAGAGAAAAGAATATATTTGGAGGTGTTGAAGGGTGTGTTTTGAAGTGAAGGGAAGGGGTATTTATAGGTGAGGATGGAGAGAAAAAATGAGTAAAAAAATGTAAAAACGCGTAATGGAAATGCTGAGGTCATTGATGACGTCAGCATGACATCATGGGGCGGTTGCACGTGAAAAATGGGGCGAAACGGGCGTCGGCGCGCGCACAGATGAACAGTACCCGCACGCAGTTCTGCGCGGATGAATTGTGCCCGCGTGCGCAGTTTTGCGCGGATGAACAGTGCCGCACGCAGCTTGGCGCGGGATTGGGCGCTGCTGCGCGCGCGGCAGGGCGACGCGGCGGCGCATTTTTCTCCTTTTTTATATTTTTGACCCATTTTGTCCAATTTTTGCATATTTGTTGACCTTTCCCCATTTATTTATTAATATATTTGTGATGTATTGCTTCAAGTATTACTCTTTGAGTTTTTAAGTTACGTTTTTAAGCCAAAATACTTGAAAAACAATAAAAATACCCGTGATTTCGAAAAAGACAAATTTATATAAATATATGATAAAACATATAAATATATATATTTTTAATCAATTAATGTGCATAAAATCATAGTTATTTTAGTGCTTTTTGAGCACTCATCACAACCCCCAACCAGCTTCTTGCTAGTCCCTTAGCAAGAGAAGCGATAAAAACTAAAAATTAAACTATCCTAAATCATTTTCGTGGATTGAAACAGTTACATTTATCGTATGCAACAAGCCTTTAAACCCCTAGGTTGCCCTAGTGGACGAGTTTGAGTCTCGTGAGGGTTTTCAGTAATGATACCCACAAACATTGAACTAAATGTAAAAATCAAAAAAACTATAAAAACAATCAAATCAAAAACTAAAATTACAACAAAATCAAAAATTAATTTAAGAATAAAAGAAAACAACATATCACAAAAAATGTCTCATACTTTTTTAATCTCTTTTAAGATCATAATTAAAATCTCAAGTATAAGTTATTTTAATCTCTTTAAACAATCATGATTTTATTATAATAATTAGTCGAAAATCATTTTCATATTTCATATCAAAAATGTATCAATTTAATTTTACCCATTTTCAGTGTCATGAATCAGAATTCGCTTCGACTCTATTCCTCACAAGTCAATACTCTCAAAACACTGAATCCTATGGGTTCAAACACTCATACTAATTTATATGTGAAAGAGTTGATGTATAGAAATGAACTAATATGTTCGCATATGTATAAAGAATAAAGATATCATATATAAAAATTATTTTTATGCATAAATCAAACTCATTAAGAAAGAATTTCAAGATATATGCTTTCTACAAATGAAGAAATTTCAATGACTTTTTAGGGAATTACTTCCTATATCTTTCTTTTGTTATTAGCCTGTACTCACAACTTTGTAGGCAATGTGGGTCATAGTATGTAGATGATACTATATTTTTTTTATCTCTCTATTTTTTTTTTCTGAAGATATATTTTTTTCAATATATGTATTTTTTTAGAGAGTCAACCCATGTAGGCGCGGGATTGGGCGCTGCTGCGCGCGCGGCTGGGCGGTAGGGCGGCGCGACGGCACGTCTTTCTCCTTTTTTATATTTTTGACCTTTTTGACCCATTTTGTCCAATTTTTGCATATTTGTTGACCTTTCCCCATTTATTTATTATTATATTTGTGATGTATTGCTTCAAGTATTCCTCTTTGAGTCTTTAAGTTACGTTTTTAAGCCAAAATACCTGAAAAACAATAAAAATACCCATGATTCCGAAAAAGACATTTATATAAATATATGATAAAACATATAAATATATATATTTTTAATCAATTAATGTGCATAAAATCATGATTATTTTAGTGCTTTTTGAGCACTCATCAATAATTCCTTGCAGCCTCTTGTAATTGTATGCTGGAAGTTACATTGCCAATTATTGGAATTGCATAGTCTTTCTTCATTTTCCACCTATCTTCAGTATCTCCTATGGCTATTTGTAGTTGAAATCGATCCTCTTCCTATTGTGTATCAACATTTAGCTCTTAAAAAAATAGTAGATATCTCTAAGAAAGATTTCTCACTTGACAAAATGTATAGGCTTAAGCAGAAAGGTGCATGGAATCTAATTTTTTTAATGCTAAATTTAAAGAATGGACAAATTTTTTGAAACAAACGAATTTATTTCATTGAATTTTATTACACACAAAATAAACTAAAACAAAGGAAAATACAATAATGGGTGACCTCCCACGTAGGACTAAAATTTATCATCTTCTAGTAACACATTGCTTGGAGATTGCAGAATGAAAAACTCAATGTCTCCTCTTCATTGAATTTATTTGATCCCATTTGACCATTCAGTTAGTATTTGCTTTTTTTTTTTTGCAAATGTTCAACTAACTGTTCTACTTGAATTTCCACTTTTTTTTATAGAAGCTTCCACAGAGTCCAACCATTGATTGGTTTTAGATTGGTTATCTCTACAAAATTGAATAAAAGAATTCAAGTTGTCCTCCAAGGTTGATTTATTGGGAATGCTTCTTGGAATAGGCTGGTGGAATTGCTGGCCTAGCTTATTTGAGTTTTGAGCGAAATGAGGGTTGTTTTGCCTCCAAGAGAATTTTGGATAATTTCTCCACCTAGGATTGTAGGTATTTGAATTGGGGTCGAACCTTGGTCTCTGTTTACATGCTCCCAATACATTAACCTATTCAAGTCCAGCTGTTATTTGTCCTTGATATAGACAGGCTTCAGTACCATGTCCTATATTGCTATACAAACCATAATGTTCATTATTGGTCTTGGTTGCGTAGTGAGAAGGGAAACTTGCTTGGTCAATTGAACAAGTTGTTGTTGAACTTCATTGCTGGAATCAATTTCATGAACTCCAGCTTTTTTGTTGGGAATTAGCACCCAACTTCTTAAAGAGGTTGTACGTCTCTGAGGCAGTCTTTTCTCCCATTGCTTCTCATGCAGCGTCGTCGAAAATGAACTGACATTGTTGCGTAAGTCCATCGTAAAAGAATTGGTTCTGAAACTGCAGGGGAAAGCTATGATGGGGACATTGAGTGAGAAACATTTTGAACCTATCCCAAGCTTCATGGAATGGTTCTCCTTCCATCTGAGAAAAAGTAGCAATCTTCCTCTCAACTCTGATTTTTTTAGTGGGAATAGAATTTTCCCATGAATTTATTATAAATGTTCTCCCATGTCATCAGAGAACCTGGGGGAAGTGACATCAATGAAGCTTTGGCCTTGTCCTTTAAGGTGTAAGGGAAACATCTCATTCTAAGTTGATCCTTGTTTAGAATATCGAGGGGGAAGGTTTGGACTGTAGCATAGAAGTCTCTAATGAAGGAAAGAGAATCTTCATTAGGTAGCCCATAAAAGGAAGAAAGCATAGAAAAATGAATATTTTCAGTTCATAATTCCAAGCAGTCTCACCCAGATGGATAGCGGCAGCTACCATGCCAATCACTGGTCTTGCAAACTCCTTCATGGTAGTTTCCCAAACATGTTGGCTTTCTTCCATTTCTTTCAATTCCAGTAAAGGATTAAGGCTTGGTTTTATGTTTGGCTCAAAAATAAGCTCATGGTTGGAATCCAGTTTTGTTGATAGTTGTTCAAATTTATGAATATTATTTACATATACTGTAAGGGGGTTTCCAAAGGATCTCGTACCACGCATAAACTATTGAAAGCGTAAATTTAAAACTCATGTAAAGAAAAATAATAAAATAACTAAAAAAAAAATTTAGAATAAATTTACATAATATTAAATATAAAACACTAAACAAAACTAGTTAAACCCTAAGTAATTTTTTTAAAGAAAATAATAAAATAAAGTTTTAATTTTTTTTAATTTTTTTAATTTTAATTTTTCTATTTTAATTTTTTATATTATTTTTTATTTAAAATTTATTTAAGTTTTTTTTACTTCAAATTTCAAATTATTTTCTTATTCACGCTATAATTTCCTTATGAAATTTAAAATTTGTAAGTTTTTTAACTATTCATGAACAACAAATTTTTTTTTGTTTTTTTAAATGAATATAAAAAAATCACAATTATTTACAACACAAAAAGTTTTTAAAATCTTGATAAATAATTTAAAAACGCTATTCCTTCCCCGACAATGACACCAAAAACATGATAGGCAAAACCGACATCATGGATCCTGCCATTACTTTGGTTTTATATTTATAAAACTGTCACAAGTGTACGAATCATTTTATAGAAAATAATAAGTATACTCCCAAGGTCGATGTAAGGAAAGAATATATGTGATTTTTAATTTATTATTCAAACTTTTAACAACAAAATTAAATCCTAAACATCCTGTCATGATATTTTGAGGTTTTGTGTTTTTAATCTAATAACATAAAAATAAACATAGATACAGATTCAATAAACTTTTATGCAAATTTTGTCTTTTAAAATAATGGAGTATTTATGGATATAATAACTAAGTTAATTATGCTTGCTTATATTATTTAGGTTATTAGAGATATAAATTGATATTTATTGATTCTCTCTTTTTTATATGAATACCACCTTTGGTGGGGTTAGATATTCTTTGTTAACTAAACAAATCAATTAACACCTATGGATGGGGTTAATAACTAATTTGGTTAATTAAATTAATTCCTTTTTTCTAAGAGATTGAAAATGAACCATTTAAATGCCACCTTTGGTGGGGTTAGACAGTTTAAACTTTATTCAAGGTGTCCAAATTAAACCTAAGAATTTAGTTATCCGAGTACTAACTTTCAAGTTTTAAAACCACTACTGAAAACATGTTATCAATACATTTTCAGATAATAATTCTTATAAATTTTTTTGAAATAGAGCTGCACTCTAATTACCGGGCGATTGTACTAACAAATAAAAGAGCACTACTATAAATCAGACCGGATAACTAAAGCTTAAAATCTAATTTTCAAATTTAAGTTTGTAATAAAAAATAATACATTTCTCTCTAACATTCTTAATATAAAATCATGAATAAAAACAAAATCATTTCATTTTAGAGATTTTCACCTATTTAATATTTCGCAAACATAACAACGTTATTATTATATCATGTTTACAAACAACCAGCAATGTTAAATTTAATCATAGACAAATTAAATATAACATGTAAGAATAAATCATAAAACATAACTGTAAAGAAAATAAAATCCTTATAGTACTTTGATACTATTTTTTTTGTTGGAAAACCTCCAAACAGATTTTGCACTCTCATTTATGGAATCAAAAAGTAAATAAATTACAAAAACATAATTAGTTCTTCTCAAAAAGAGAAGAACTCTAAAACGAAGAAAAACTAACTTAGGAAAAACTAAAAACTAAGAAATGAAGAGAAAGAAAGAGAGAAGAAGATGTGTTTTCAGGTGTGTTTTGAAGTAAAGAAAATGGGGGTATTTATAGGTGAGGAGGGGAAGAAAAAGTGTGTGAAAAAATGATTAAAATGGTGGAAATGTGGAATATTGAATGTTGACATCATTGATGACATCATCAGGGCATGGCGCGGCGGCGCATGCGGATTGGGGCAAATGGGTGCAGCGGCACATGTGGGCTGGGCATAGATGGATGCTGGTGCACGCGTGGAATGGAGAGAGGCGCACATAGCACGGCCGGAATGGATAGCAGGCGCACGTGGACTAGGCGATACGGTGTGCGTTGAGTAGGCGTTGATGGGGGAGTGTGTGCGGACTGGGTGTTGTGCTGGCACGATGCGGCTGGGCACACTAGGAGCATTGCAAGATAGTTTACAAATGACACTTTTGACCCTTTTGACCCATTTTGTCCAAATTTTCCTTCTTTTTTGACTTTTCCTCATTAAATTTATGAATATATTTATGATATATTGCCTCCGGTATTTTTTTTTCGAGTCTTTAAGTTACTTTTTTAAGCGAAAGTACCTGAAAAATAATAAAAATATATGTGATTCCGAAAAGACAGATTTATACAAATATATGATAAAATCATATAAATATATATATTTTTAATCAATTAACGTGCATAAAATCATGGTAATTTTAGTACTTTTTGAGCACTCATCAGTTGCCTATCATCCAACGCTTAGTTTAACGTCTTAGCAAGACATATCATTATGGTGCTAAGGATTACTTTGCCAAATGCAATCAACTTTGGTAGTGTTGTGTGGTCCTTCTAAATAAGGCTTCACACGATGCCCATTGACTTTGAATGTTGTTTGTGCCTTGGAATCCAATTGTTCTACTGCTCCATCTTATTCTCAATTTTCCTAGAAAAAATCTCAAATGAGAGTTAAATAAAAGAACTTTCATTCCAAGGTGTAGAGTCATAGGAACTAGTCTATTGTCATGATAACACTTAGTATGCTCTTTGTAAAATTTGGCATTCTTATAGTCTTTGTTCCAAATTTCTTCCAACTCATTAAGATGGAGTAATCATTTTTCTCATTCTTTATCTAAGTCCATGTTAACTCTTTAATTTCCCAATAAGCCTTGTTTCTAGGTCAATGGGAAGGTGATACGCTTTTCCAAAGATAAACTGGTAAGGGATTATCCTAATATGTGTATTGTAAGCTATGTGGTATGCCCATAAGGCATCATTCAACTTAAATGCCTAGTTCTTCCTTGAAGGAAGCACAATGTGTTCCAATAGTCCTTCAATTTGTCTATTACTTACCTCAACTAAACCAGAAGTTTGAGGATGATATGGAGTAGTGATTATATGTGTGATATTATTCTTTTTTAGTACTCCATCAAAGATTTTATTACAAAAATGGGTACCTCCATCACTTATTATAGCTCTAGGCATTCCAAACGTACTAAATATTGAATCCTTCAAGAAGTTTACAACAACATTAGCATCATTGGTTTTAATGGGGATAGCTCCCACCCACTTGGATACATAATCCACAAACAAAATATATCGAAGACCATTGGATGAAGGAAAATGACCCATAAAGTAAATCCCCCATACATCGAAGAGTTCAACAACTAAAATAGATTTCCAAGCAATTTCATCACTTTTTCTTATGTTACTTATTCTTTGACATTGATTACATTTTGCGAAAAACATATCAACATCTTTAAAAAGAGTAGGTCAATAGAATCTAGATTGTAATACCATACCGGCTATCTTTTCGCCACCAAAATGGCCTCTATAATGAAGTTCATGAAAAAAATTCAGAATGCTCTTATGTTTTTCTTCAGGTACACTTCTCTAGATGAATTGATCTTGAACAATCTTGTATAGATAAATGTCATCCAAGAAATAGTACTTGATAGTTTTGAAGAACCTTTTCTTGTCCTGATATGAAATTTTAAGTCTCCAAACACCAGTTGCAAGATAGTTTACAATATCAGCATGCCATGGGTTAGAACCTATTGAGAGTAACTATTCTTGAGGAAAGGTTTCAACTATATTTTTATTACTCTCACCTTTAAGAGAGTTGAAGTCTGAAATAAATCTAGAACAATGATCAACTACTAATTTTTCACTACTTTTCTTATCCTTGATTTCTAGGTCAAATTCATGTAAGAGTAAGATCTACCTAATTAATCTTGGCTTGACATTCAATTTTCTTAATTGGTATATTAAAGTAGCATGATAAGAATGTATAATCACTTTAGATCTTACTAAATATGACCTGAATTTGTCTAAAGAAAACAATATAGGGAAGAATTCCTTTTTAGTGGTATTATAATTCATTTGGGCATCATTAAATGTTTTTCTAATATAGTAGATGACATGCAAACACTTATCCATTCTCTATCCTAAGACTACTATGATAGTATAATCAAAAGCATCACACATTATTTCAAAGGGTAAAGACTAGTTTGGTGCTATAAAAATAGAGGTAGATGTTAGTTTATCTTTCAAGGTATTAAAGGCAATAATACAATCATCATTGGAATCAAAATAAAAATCTTTTAATAATAGGTTACTATGGGATGACTTATTTTGGATACATCTTTATTAAATCGTCTATAAAATACTACATGTCCTAAGAAGCTTCTTATCCCCTTAATGGATGGAAGGCAAGGTAATTTTGAAATCAGTTCAAAGTTTTTCTTATCAACTTCAATACCTTTGTTTGAAATGATACGTCCTAACAATATATCTTGTTGAACCATAAAATGACATGTCTCCCAACTAAGGGTTAGATTGCAGTCAATGTATCTTTCTAAAACCAAAATCAATTTATGTAAGAAATCATCAAATGAGTTTCCAAACATAGAGAAATCGTCCATGAAAATCTCAATGAATATTTCCATCATGTCTGAGAAGATAAACATCATACATCTTTGGAACTTCGTAGAGGCATTGCATAATCCAAATGGAATTCTTTGAAAAGAAAATGTCCCAAAAGGACATGTAAATATTGTCTCTTTCTGATCTTTTGGTTCTATGGGTATTTGATAATATCCAAACAATCCATCTAGAAAATAGTAAAATTCGTGCATAGCTAATCTTTCCAACATTTGGTTAACTAATGGAAGAGGAAAGTGATCCTTTTTAGTATATAAATTTAGTTTCCTGAAATCTATACACATCCTTCATCCAATGATTATTCTAGTGGGCACTAATTCACTTTTGTCATTTTTAACAATTGTTATCTCTGATTTCTTAAGTACTACATGCACTGGACTAACCCATTAACTATCAATAATAGGGTAGATAATTCCTTCTTTTAACAATTTATGAATTTCTTTCTTCACTACCTTTTCCATGTTTTGGTTTAGACTTCTTTGGGCCTCTTGTACCAGATTAGCACAATCATTAAAGTTGATCTTATGCATACACATTGTAAGACTAATGCCCTTTATATCCCTGATACTCCAACCTATGGCTTTCTTAAGGACTTTTATAAGGTCATTTTCATGGATTTTGGTCAATGTTGAAGAAATTATCGCTGGAAAAGTTTCTCATTCTCCCAAAAACACGTATTTTAAGTGCTTAGATAAGTCTTTGAGTTCAAGTTCAGGTGGATTAGCCTCTTTACAAGAAGGGGAAATAGGTAGATTTAAGAGTGTACTTGATGGTTTCATTAGTTCATCACTATCTAGCTATTCAAGGTACCCCTTAGTTTCATCAACTAAATCTTCTTTAACCTCTTCAAGTGTAAGAATAGTTTAAAGCTTGTCTTCTATTTTGGTTTGGGAAAAGGTACTTTGGATAATATTATCCAAAGGGTCAATATCAAATATTTCATCGAGGGCAGAAATAGAAGGAAAAGGTGAAGAATAAAAAACTTTCAAATGAACAGTCTCTCCTAAGACTTTCAGTTTCAAATTTCCATCTTGGACATCAATAAGAGTCTTGAGAGTTTCCATAAATGGTATAATAAGTTGCGTTGTATGCTCTCTATCCAAGGCTAGATTTTCTTGCATATCCATAACCACAAATTCAATAGGTACTATCAGTTTGTCTACCTGTACCAACACATCCTTAACTATTCCCTTTGGATACTTAAGAGATCTATATGAAAGTTTAAGGGACATAGTTATAGGTTTTAAATCTCCTAAATGAAGCTGTAAGAATATAGAGTGGGGCATCAAGTTTATACTAGCACCTAAATCAAGCATTGCTTCAGGGATCTTCCTATCCCCCATAGTCATACCTCCTTTTCTTAGTGTTCAACTCTTTGAAAAACTTAGCATAGGAGGGAACATTCATAATCACTTCTAATATTGGTAAATTGATATTTTTAATTAGAAAGAATATTAAAAAGATAATAGAATTTCTTATCTTGTTCGGATTCTTTCAATCGGTGTGGAAAAGGTACTTGCAAATGATGTGGTTATGTTGTCTTTTGAATTTTGGGGATGTGAGATGACTACCACATGAGTTTTCTTGAAGGATTTTTAAGTTTAGCACTTGTCTAACATTTTTGTGAGACTAGAATTTCACCTTCTTAGTTACCTAAACTACAAGGTAGGTCTTTAGAGATTTTAGGTAAACTAGTATTGACTACCTTACCACTTCGAAGGTTTATTATAGCTTTCTCTTGTTCATGTTGACTGGGCAACTTTCCTGGTTCTTGCCTTTGCATTTGTTGAGCTAGTTGCCCAACTTTATTTTCAATTCTTTTAACCAAAGCTTCCATAATGCTCAACCTTTGATTATTCATCAATTGGTAGACATGACTAACTTGAATTAAAGCATTCAAGTTATCCTCTAAGGTTGGCTTAAAAGATTGATTTCATGGGTAAGGCCAGTTTTTATTTATCCTTAGTGTTTGACATTAGGTGTACGCTTTGTAATTTTTTGGTGTTCAATGATGGTTAGGGTGATTATTAGTGTTTGGATGATACCTTTGAAAGGAATTTACTTCTCCATGGAATACACAGTAGAATCACAAGTATATGAACAATTACCGACATTATGCCCAATTAAAAAACACACTTCACACACCTCTTGATTTGGCATTTGGTGGGTAGTAAGAGGTTGCACTTGCTTAGTCAATTTAGCAAGTTGCAAGGTCATTTCATTACTAGAGCCAAATTCAATGACTTCTACTCTACTTCTTCTAGTACTTCTTTATTGGGAATTAGAACCCAACAACTCATTAAGACTATAGATTTCCCCTGTGGTCTTTTCTCCCATTGTACTTCAAATAGCATTATCAACCATGTATTGACTTTGTAGTGTCAATCCACCATAAAATAATTAGTTTTGTTACTATAATGGAAAGCTATGATGATAAAATTGAATGAAAAAAAGTTTGAATCTTTTGCAAGTTTCATGAAAGGGCTCTTCATCCATTTAAGAAAACGTTGCTATCTTTGTCCTTCGTTAAGTAGTCTTTTGATAGGAATAGAACCTATCCATAAAAATTTCATAGACTACCTCCCAAGTTGTTAGATAATTTTACTGTATAAAAATGAATCATGACCAACCTTTCTCCTTCAGGGTGTATGGAAAACACCTCATCCTTAACTAGTCTTCATCAATTCTCTGCAGTGGAAAGGTTTTGACAATAGCATAGAATTCTTTAATGAAATGCAAAGGGTATTCATTAGGGATACCATTAAAGGAAATCAACAAAGAATAATGAATCTTTTTCAACTCATAGCTCCGTGCAACCTCTTTCAATTGTATGCTGGAAGTTTGCAATGCCAATGATTGGCATTCAATAGTCCTTCATCATTTTCTACCTATCTCCAGCATCTCCCATGGTTACTTGTAGTTGAAATTGATCTTCCTTCTCTTGCGTATTAAGATCAAGCTCCTACATTGAAAATAGTATAACTCTCTAGGAAAGATTTCTCACTTGACAATATGTATAGGCTTAGAGAAGACAAAAGACGTAGGGAACCTAATTTTTTTATTTTGTTTAGAGAAAATCTAAGTTAATTAAGTTAATAAATGAAGTTTTTTTGTAATGATAAATTTAAATAATGGATACAATTTTTGAAACAAAATGAATTTCTATTATTTCTCTTCAATTTTATTACACACATTCTTAAAATAAAAACAAAACAAAACAAAACAAAACAAAGTAAAATAAAGGAAAATACAATAATGGGTGACCTCTAATTTAGGACTAAAATTTATCATCTTCTAGTAAAAATTGCTTGGAGATTTCAGAATGACACATTCAATGTCTCCTCTTCATTAAATTTATTTCATCCAATTTGACCACTTAGTTATTGTTTGCTTTGTTTTTGCAAATGCTCAGCTAACTATTCCACTAAGACTTCAACCTTTTTGATTGAAGCTTCCAAAAAGTCTAACAACTGAATTTTTTTAGACCGATTTTCTCTACAGACTTGAATAGAAGAATTGAAGTTTTCCTTTAGAGTTGGTTTACTAGGAAGGCTTCTTGGAATGGGCTAGTAGAATTATTGGCCTGGCTGATTTGAGCTTTGAACAAAATGAGGGTTGTTTTGCCTTCATGAAAATTTGGGATGATTTCTCCATCAAGGATTGTAGGTATTTGAATTACAGTCAAATTTTGGTCTATGGTGATATGCTCCCAAAACATTAACCTATTTAGGTCCAACTAGTGTTTCTCCATGATATGGATAGGTTTCCGTACCATATCCTATGTTGCTAGACCAAGAACAATGTTCATTATTGGTGTTGGTTTGTGTAGAGGGAAGGGAAACTTGCTTTGTCAATTGAACAAGTTATTGTTGACCTTTAATGCTGGAATTTATTTCATAAACTACAACACTTCACACTTTTGAGCTTTTCTGTTGGGAATTCACACCCAACATCTCAAATAGGTTGTACGTTTTTAAAGTTTTCTTCTCTTCTTTAGGTCCTTTGGGAACATTGATGTGACAGTTCATCGTAAAAAAAAACTGGTTCTACAACTACACGGAAAAGCTGTGATGGGGGCATTGAGTGAGGAATAGTTTAAATCTATCCCAAGCTGTATGGAATGGTTCTCCTTCCATCTGAGAGAAAGTCATAATATTTTCTCTCAACTTTGATCTTTTTAGTGGGAATAGAATTTTCCCATGAATTTTTTGTAAACGTCCTCCCAAGTCATCAGAGAACTTGGAGGGATTAACATCAACCAAGATTTGGCCTTATCCTTCAAGATGTATGGGAAACATCTCGTTCTAAGCTGATCATCATTTAGAATACTGAGGGGGAAAGAAAATCTTTATTAGGAAACCCATAGAATGAAGGAAGCATGGAAAAATGAATGTTTTTCAAGTCATAATTCTGAGCACCCTCACCAAGCTAGATAGAGGTAGTTTTCATGCCAATTATAAGCCGTGCAAAATCCTTCATGGTTTTTTTCCCTAAAATGTGGGTTTTTTCCCTTTTCTATTGGTTTTGGTAGAGTATTAAGGTTTGGTTTTGTGTTTGCCTAAAAAATAGGTTGATGGTAAGATTCTAGCCTTGTGGACAAATGTTTAAATTTATGAATATTGTCTATGTATGGAGTAAGAGAGTTTCCTAAGGATCTCCTACCATGAATAGACTAGTGAAAATGTAAATTTAAAACACCTATCAATTAAAAAGGAAAAGAATAATAAAATAACTTTACAAAAATTTAGAGAAAATATACATAATATTTAATACAAAAATACAAAACAAATAAGTTAGTTAATCTCTAAGTTTAATAACATAATCAGTACTAACCAAGAGTGCTCTCAAGAAAGAATAGTGAGACAAATCCTCCTTAAAAAGTATTCTCCTAGATAGAGCAATGTTTCTAGGAAAGAATAATGGCATAGAGGCTTCCAAGAACTCTCTTAAACCTCTACTTTTATTACTATAACATAGACAGGTTTGTTTAAAAGAAATTTTAGTTTTTTGAATTTTTTTTAAAAGAAAATAATTAAATAAATTAAAGTTTTAATTTTTTATATATTTTTTTTTATTAAAAATAACAAATTAAATTTTTTTAACAAAAAATAAAAAAAAATCACAATTATTTTCAACACAAAAAGTTTTCAAAATTTTGATAAATAATTTAAAAACGTTATTCCTTCCTTGGAAACAACGCCAAAAATTTGATGAGACACAAGATCGGCATCGGGTTAGCAATACCGATCTTGTAGATAATTTGGTTTTATATTTGTAAAACTCTTGCAAGTAGACGAATCATTTTATAGAAAATAACAAGTATACTCACAAGGTCGATCTAAGGAAAGAATATATGTGGTTTTTATTTTATTATTAAAACTTTTAAAAACTAAATTAAATCATAAACATCCTATCACGATATTTTGATTTTTTTTGTGTTTCCTAACATTCATAACAGTGGAGTATTTATCATGCAAATAAACTTATATTGATGAAGTGTTCATTGATTAAGTGAGATGCAAGGGGAAGTAGATAAACTAAATGAAAAACTCAAATCCATTGAAATAAACTCATCAATTATAGGAAAATAATAAATTGAACACACTCAATGTGCTAATATTTTAAGTTCAAGTCTTGCAGATATTACACAAGAAAATAAGAATCTTATGCAAAAACTTGAATAGTCAAAAGAAGTTGTGAAGAGGTTAAATGTTAGTGCTAAATGGCAAAACAAAATTCTAGATTATGGAAAACCTATTGAAGATAAGAGATCGAATACTATGCTATATAGATGAGGATTCAATGTCATCATCTTAAAAAAAAACTAAGTTTGTAAAACAATCTAGCCCTTATTCTTTACAGGCTATAAGGATAGCTTCAACATCAAATACTATGGTGGTATGGCCTTCTAACCCTATTCCTAAGGTTACTCATTATACACAAAGAATACTTTCATCTATGGTTGAAAAATCTTTTAAGTTTATGTATGTCTATCATCATTTTGGTGAGAATGATCATATTAGGCCCAAGTGTAGATATTTTGATAAATGCTCCTAAAGGTAATAATACCTTAAATGCTTCACATTGTAGGATTCATAACCATTATTCATCATTACATGTTGCATCATATTATAGGATGAATGAAAATTATGGTAACATGTTTAAAAATCCTACAAGAAAGCATGAAGTTGTTGGCTCAAAGAGGTAAGTTAAATTCAATACATTTAATTCTAAGACTAATTATCATTATCCTACCATGCATGTTGTATCTTCATTTAGGATGAATGGAAAATATAAAGGTAAGTCCAAGAATATTCCAATGACAACTAAGGTAGTTGATTTCCAACCCAATGATATGAAGAAACCAAAATTCAAGAAAGTATGGGTTAGGAAAGATTGTCTTTGTCGTGTCACTTGACCATTGTTCTTTATTGTTTCACCAAGATATTTTTTTTGCAAGATTAAGTTACCATAGGTGAACATATTTAGTTTGAATATTTGTTATTATTTTTATTGATGTTTCTTAGTTTAAAAAAAACTAAAAACAAAAAGGAGAAGTAGAAATCCTTTAAAATTGACATGATCATTCCATACTTCATTCACACATATTTTGATTGGATACACATTATACAAAGGATATTATGAATTTTTCATTTAAATATTTTTCACATCTGATTATCAATGTTGATATGAATTTACTCAAATACTCACAGGACACATAAGTCCATCACGCTATAAGTTATAATTAATTATGTGAGATTTTAGGGCATGAAATATTCTGGACAATGAAAATTAAGGTTGAACTCTATCTTTCACTGTATAAAATGTCGCTAGTTTTGAGGGGCAACCTAATGTGGTGTGGGAAAGCTATCATAGTGAGCGGAGAGGGCTCTCTCACAATTAGTGTGAAAGTCATCATACTAAGTATATTGGTTTGTGCATATTTCCTTAAAAATGATAATAATATTAAAGGAAAAGGAAAAATAGGAAAGGTTTTGCATTTACATAAGAAAAAAAGAGCCGCAATTGGTTATACAAAATAAAAATATATAACCAATCCCCTACACACAAAAATAGTGCAAGGGGGGAATAACAAAGATAAATAGATTAAATTTCTCACTTAGTAAGTGAATTTTATTTTGTGCAAGTATAAATTTAACTACAATTTTTTATGATAGAGGATATTCCTTATTTTGAATCTTTCATAACTAATCATATACGAACTAATTGACATCCTATAATAGTTCCACCACATATTTTACTTTTGATGATTGTCAATATGGCACCATATATGTTAGTATGTTTATGCATCTTGTCTACTTATATGTATGTTATTCTACTTATATTTATGTTGTCAATGGATAGTCACACTTTGACCAAAATGAATTCATAATTTTTGCATACTATTGTAGTCATGTTAACACTCTCAATTAAATATATATATCAGTTTTATAATTTTTTTTTTGTTTTATTCTAATTTATTTATAGAAGCCCTATAATTTTGGAGGAATTTATTCATTTTTGGAAAAAATTATATAAATTTAGCCCTCTATTTTGTTTGTAATAAGTTTTTAAGAATATGTATTCCTCTTTTTAGTCACTAAATACACTACATGTTTGCTCAACCTATGTCTTTGTTTCATGACTATATTGTTTATTCGTATGAAAAAAAGGGAGAAAAATTGAAACTTTAGCTTAAAAATATACAAAAAAGGGAGAGCTAATTTATGAAGAGAGATATTTTAAAAATATCTTATTTTTATATAAATTTGACTTTTTAGAATCATGGTTATTTTTATTGTTTTTTTAGCTATTTTGATTTAAAATTAATTTAAATACTCGAAGAAAAATACTAGAGACAATACATCACAAATATGTTAAGAAATAAATGAAAAAAGTGAAAAAAATGAAAAAATTGGACAAAATAGGTCAAAAAGGTAAAAAAAAACCCAAGTTGTTGATGATCGTACATCCCACACATTCCATGTCGAGTCTAGCCCGTCGTGCCAAGTCATATATATCCGCTGAGTCCCATGCACACCATCTCTCTTCTCGTCACAAAGTAGCCTTTTCTTAATCCATAGCCTCTCCCTCATTATAAAAAGAATCCCTCAAGATTGCCGAAAATCCCTCAAATCTCACATTTCTCAACTCTTCACTTTCTCTCTCTAGAAAGCTTTCTAATTTTTTTTAGTTTTAAAGTTCTTCACTTTTTGGGAAGAACTATTTATGCTTTTATAAATTTCTAGTTTTTGATTCAATAAACAGAAATGCAAATCTGGGTAGAGGTTTTCCAAAAATTGAATTAGTATCAAAGTTCTATAGGGATTCTTTTGAGATATAATTTTAAAATAAATTTTTTACAGTTATTTTTATGTTTTATTCTTATATGTTAGATTTAATTTGTTTGTAATTAAAATTAGCATTGCTAGCTATTTGTAAATATGATATAATAATAGCGTTGTTATGCTTGCAAAATATTAAATAGGTAAAATATTTCTATAAAATAAATTGATGTTGTTTTTATTCAAAATTTTATATTAAGGATGTTAGAGAGAAATATATTATGACTTGAAAAACATTCATTTTTTCATGCTTCCTACATTATATTAGCTCTTTAATAAAGATTCTCTTTCCTTCATTAGGGACTTCTATGACATAGTCCAAACCTTCCCCCTTGCTATTCTAAATGAGGGTGAACTTATAAAAAGGTGTTTCCCCTACAACTTGAAGGACAAGACCAAATCTTGGATGATGTCACTCCCTCTAGGTTCTTTGATGACCACGGAGAAAGTTTACACCAAATTCATGGGAAAATTCTATTCTTACCAAAAAACATCAGAGTTTAGAAAAGATTGCCACTTTCTCTCATATGGAAGGAGAACCATTCCACGAAGCATGAGATATGTTCAAACCATTCCTCATTCAATGCCCCTATCACAGCTTCCTCCTACAATTGCAAAACCAATTCTATTATGATGGACTTATGTAGTAATGAAAATTCATTATCGACAACATTGTTAGAGGAGCTATGGAGAGAAGACATCCTCAGAGACAAACAACCTCTTTGAGTTGTTGGGTGAGAATTACTAACAAAAAATCTCATGAGTGAGAAGATTTGGAGTTCATGAAATCGATTCCAGCAATGAAGTTCCATGATAACTTGTTCAATTGACCATGCAAGTGTCCCTTCTCATTACGTAGACCAACACCAATAATGAATATTGTGGTTTGTGTAGCAACATAGGACATGGTATTGAAGCCTGTCCATATCAAGGAGAAACACTAGTTAGACCTAAACTGGTTCATGTTTGGGGAACATATCAACAAAGACCAAGATTCCACCCCAATTCAAATACTTACAATCCAGGGTGGAGAAATCATTCCAACTTTTCTTGGAGGCAAAACAACCCTCCTTTCGCCCAAAGCTAAAATTAGCCAGGCTAACAATTCCACCAATCCATTCCCAGAAGCCTTCCTAGTAAACCAACCCTACAGGATAACTTGAATTCTCTTATTCAAGTCTTCAGAGATAACTAGTCTAAAACTAATCAACTATTGGACTTTGTGGAAGCTTCTATCAAAAAGGTGGAAGTCCAAGTTGAAAAGTTAGCTGAGCATTTGCAAAAATAAAGCAAAGACTAACTTAATGGTCACATTGAATCAAATAAATTTAATGAAGATGAGACATTGAGTTTTTCATTCTTAAATCTCTAAGAAATGTCTTATTAGAAGAATGATAAATTTTAGTCCTAAGTAGAAAATCACCCATTAGTGTGTTTTATTTTGTTTTAGTTTGTTTTATTTTTTTATTTTAAGAATGTGTGTAATAAAATTCCAATGAAATAATAGAAATTTAATTGTTTCAAAAATTGTGTCCATTCTTTAAATTTACCTTTACAAAAAAAAATTAACATAGTTTCCCTGTATCTTTTTTCTATAAGCCTATACATTTTGTCAAGTCAGAAATCTTCCTTAGAGAGTTCTACTATTTTTCAATTTAGGAGCTACATATTGATACGCAAAAAGGAAGAGGATCAATTTCAACTACAAGTAGCCATGGGAGATGTTGGAGATAGGAAGTGAAAACTTAGTAGCTGACCATTTATCTAGATTGATTTGTAACTTAAATTCTCTTAAAGATGAGCGTAATGAAGATATAGTTGAAACCTTTCTTGTTGGATAGTCTTTTTGAATAGGTCCAAACCCATGGTATGCTGATATTGTAAACTATCTCGCCACTGGTATTTTGAGACCTACACTTTATATCAGGACAAGAAAAGGTTCTTTAAAACTATCAAGGACTATTTCTAGGATGAACCTTATTTATAAAAGATTGGTCAAGATCAAGTTATCTAGATATGTGTACCTAAAGAAGAACATAAGAGAATTTTGACTTTTTGTCATGAACTTCATTATGGAGTCCATTTTTGTGGCAAAATAACAGCATGTAAGGTATTATAGTCTGGTTTCTTTTGGCCCATATTTTTAAAAGATGCTCATATGTTTTGTTCACATTGTCATAGATGTCAAAGAACATGAAACATATGCAAAAGAGATTAAATTCATTTGACATATAATTTAGTTGTTGAACTTTTCTATATATAGGGGATTGACTTTATGGATCCTTTCCTGTCATCCAATGGTCTTCAATATATTTTGGTTGTTATGGATTATATACCAAATGGGTAGAAGCTATCCCCACTAAAACCAATGACGCTAATATTGTTGTAAAATTCATAAAATATTCAATATTTAGAAAGTTTGGAATGCCTGGAGCCATAATAAGTCATTGAGGTAGCCATTTTGTAACAAAATCTTTGATGGAGTACTGAAAAAGTTCAACAACATACATACATTAGCTATTCCATATCATCATCAAACATAAGGTTTAATGGAAGTAAGTAATAGGCAAATCAAGGGAATACTGGAACACACTATGTCCTTCAAGTAAGAACTTGGCATTTAAGTTGAATGATTCCTTATGGGCATACCACACAACTTACAAAACACCCATTGGGGTGAGACTTTACCAGTTAATCTTTTGGAAAGCATGCCATCTTCCCATTGAACTCAAACACAAGGCTTATAAGGAAATTAAAGAGTTCAATATGGACTTAGATAAAGTAGGAGAAATACTGTTACTCCATCTTAATGAGTTGAAAGAAATTAAGAATGATTCCTATGAGAATGCCAAATTGTACAAAGAGCATACTAAGTGCTATCATGACAAGAGGCTAGTTTCTAAGACTCTACACCTTGGAATGAAAGTTCTTTTATTTAACTCTCATTTGAGATTTGTTCCACACAATAGTCCAAGTATTTGCATATGGAGCAGTAGAACTATTGGATTCAAAGACACAAACAACATTCAAAGTCAATGGGTATCGCATGAAGCTTCATTTAGAGAGACCACACAACACTGCCGAAATTGATTGCATTTGGCTAAGTAATCCTTAGCACTATAATGATGTGTCTTGCTAAGATGTTAAACTAAGTGTTGGATGGGAGACACCCATCATGGTAAAGTAATTTCTTTTTAAAATAATTTAGTTTAATTTATTAAAATTTTATTTTATGGGCACTTTGTTCATTTTTTTTTGCATAAAATAATTACTTGTTAAGATGTGTTAGAGTACTTGTTTGTATGATTGAAATATGATGTTGGATACAACTAGCATGCTACATCAAAATCCTTAACACATAAAGTAATTTGGTAACATTTAAAATTTTATAGACCATGTGACCTTATTTTTCTTATTTAGTTGTGTATTTTCATATTAATTGCTTCCTTTAATTTATTTGTTTTCTTTTATATATGTGTGTTATTTTCTTTATTTGTGTGTTTTGGTAAATTAGAGTAGAAATCAAAATTTTGTCACAAAAATAATCATGTCCTAAAATTAGGTTTAAGCAATGATGATATCTTTTTGCATTATTTGATTGATTTCCAAAAACATATCATGAAGTAATATGATAATTAGTAAGTTTGTGTCATAACTAATATTTTATGTTAAAATGTTGAAATGAAACAAACCCAAAATCAGTGTTGAAGAATCAAATAGTGGAGATTGCCCATGTGAGATATTATTTGACCCTTAATTGACTTTATTCTGAGTGAAATATTTTCTTTGTACTCAAAACAATTATTCTATTTCTTTAACAAATTATGATCTCTATAGGTATTAGCATTGAATGTATGAATTTTTTTTCATCTTTATAGAGGGTCGTATATTTAATTTTTCATTTTCTTAGGTTAGATGGTTTAAGTAGAAATTGATAGTATATGTCTTTATCTCATTTATGCATGACTTCTACCAAAAATAGACATATTGGAGGTTAGCTAAACAAAAATTAAAGACGAAAGCCACAAAATTAACCACTCACCAAAATTCTACAAAAATGTACAATATGTACATAGGTTCACTCTCTAAAACAATATTTTGAAAAATATCTTAAAAAAATAGAGAAATGAAGAATATATAGTATAATCTGCACATTACGACCTTTTTAACCTTAAACAATTGTGAGAGTGGATTAGTACAAAAGAAATATAGGAAATAAGTTCCATAGAAGTCATTGCATTTATTTTTCCTACACTTATAAAAGGCATAGATCTTGAAATTTTTGCTTAATAAGTTTGATTGTTGTATGAAAATAATATATGATAACTTTGTGTTTAAGAGTTATTTTGTCCAATTTACTAATTAAAATTTATATGTTTTTAAGGTTTTTAGTTAATTTTAAGTTTCTAAATTATTATTTGGTGTTAGTTTTGTAAGAAATTATATTTTTAGAGAAAAGAAAATAACAAAAGTTGAAATTTAAACTTTTTTTTAGTAGAAAATGAGCCGCATGCTCAGATGTACAATGCACATCACCCATCATCAAATCAAACAATGAACGGTCCATATCGTGTGTGTTCTCCACTCTCCATGCAAGAGAGTCATAGAGTGGGGCCCAACTTGTCTGCACAACTGGCGTGTAGAGTAGGGTCCACCTATCTACACAGTCTAGCACGTAGAGTGGGACCAAGCCATCTACATAGCCTAGCATGCGGAATTCCCTATAACATGGTCCCCAAAAGCTCCATGCGCCCTCGTGTCTTGCCTAGCCCGCATATGCCACGTGTTTGATTCTTTTACCAATAAATCAAATCTCCCCACGTGTCATCAAAGATTGAGGAATCATCAAAGATTTTCTTCTAATCCGTTTGTCTTTTAATTTAAGTTTTCTTAAATGTCTAAATATTCTTGGATTGCGATTTCAATATTTCTATGAACTAAATTATTTGTTCTAGGGTTGCAATGTAGCTTACATTATGAAGCTTGAATTAATTATTTTTGAATGATTTGTGGGATATTTCTTTTAATTTGTTTATTCTATTTGTGCTTAATTCTTTTGATTATTGGAAGATTAATCAATTGATTTGTGAACCCTAATGAACTTGGAAAAGGAATTTTTGTGTTTTCCTCTTGGATAGAATAACATATATACATATGGGATAGGAATATACCTTTATTGTATGTATAGATATTGAGAACTTTGAGCTTAATGAATATTTGGTAAATTTAATTCTCATAGTAATATAGTGAATTAATTTAGTGAGATGTATTAATTTGTTATCGAAAGAGACATGTGTATAAATTAGGAGTTCTTCGTTAATAAATTAAATGACATAACATAAATCAAGAGAAAATAATATGATTCAAGTGGATTAATTTGGTGAAATTACAATCCTAGAGTTTTCTTCAAGTGTTAATCTCATATATTTTTATTTAGAATTAGTTTAGTTTAACTCTATCCAACTATCGATTGTTTGGAAAAATTAGGTTAAGACAATGTAAGTACTTAATAAAGATTAGAAACAAATCTCCATGGGAACGATATCGTATTTATCACTTATTACTTGTGACTGTGTATACTTGCACATTGATGTTCTTTTAAATCACCAACAATATATATGATATCTTTATAATTTATACATTCGATTCCTTTCACGAGGTCAAAATTATAAACTATTTTAAGCCTTTCTTCTTTTATAAGTATATGGATTATTTAATTCATTTCGAAACATAAATTATATCCTTTTATGCCTTAGTATGAGTGCTTGAACTCATAGTATTTAGTGAATTGAGAGTGTTGACTTGTGAGGAGTAACGTCGAAACGAATTCGGATTCCTAACACTAAAATTGGGTAAAGTGAAAACGAAACATTTTATCATAAAATATGAAAGTGAGTTTTCACTAATTATTGTATTAAATCATGATTGTTTAAATAATTAGAATAATCTATGCTTAGAGGTTTTAATTATAAAACTTAAATAAAATTTTAAGCATGAAACTTTTTGTGTTTTATTTTACTTTGTTATTTTACTTGTTCTACTTGTGTTTTTATTTTATTTTAAAGATTGTTTCATTTAGTTTAATGTTTGTGCGTATCATTATTGAAAACCCTCACGAGATTTAAACTCGTCCAATAGAGAAACCTATGGATTTAATGGCTTATTACATACCCTAAATGCAACCATGTCAATCCATAGGAGTGATTTAGGACACTTTAATTTTTAGTTTGTAGTTTAGTTTTTAACATTTCTCTTGCTAAGGGAATAACAAGAAGTTAATTGGGATTGTGATGAATGCTTAAAAAGCGCTAAAATTACCATGATTTAAGGTATTTTGATTTAATAAATAGATTTATATTTGTACGATTTTATCATATTTTTATATAAATTTATCTTTTTTGAATCACGGGTATTTTTATTATTTTTCACGTATTTTTGTTCTAAAATAATTTAAGAAATCGAATAAAAATACTGGAGGAAATACATCACAAATATGTTGAGAAAATAATCCATCACCTATAAATGGACCCTCTCCCTTATTGTAAAAATAATCCCTGACAATCCCTAAAAATCCCTAAAATCTCACTTTTCTCAACTCTTTTCTTTCTCTCTCTCGAGCTTTCTCTTTCTAGAAAGCTTTCTTAGCTTTTTTTTTATAGTTTTATAGATCTTCTCATTTTGAGAAAAACTAGTTATGGTTTTGTAAATTTCTAGTTTTTGATTCAATAAACAAAAATGTAAATCCATTTCGAAGTTTTTCAAAAATGGAATTAGCATCAAAGTTATGTAAAAATTCTTTTGATGTATAATTTTAAAATAAATTCTTTACATTTATTTTTATGTTTTATTCTTATATGTTATATTTCATTTTTCTGTGATTAAATTTAATATCGCTGACTATTTGTAAATATGATATAATAATAACATTTTTATGCTTGCAAAATATTAAATATTTAAAACATTTCTATCAAATAAATTGATTTTGTAATTATTCAATATTTTATATTAAGGATGTTAAAGAGAAATATATCATTTTTCATTATAATCTTAAATCTTAAAATTAGATTTTAATTTTTAATTATCCGGTTTGATTTAGAGTAGTTCCCTTTGATTTGTTAGTACAATTGTTTGGTAGTTAGAATGAAGCTTTATTTCAAAAGCTTTAATAAGAACTATTATTCAAAAATGTATCAATAGCATATATTTAGTAATAATTTTAAAACTTTAAAGTTAGTCTCAGATAATTAAATACTTAGGTTTAATTTGGACACCTTGAATAAAGTTTAACATGTCTAACCCTAGCAAATGTCACATTTAAAGGGTTCATTTTCAATCTCTTAGAAAAAAGGAATTTATTTAATTTACCAAATTAATTATTGACCATATCCATAGGTGTTAATTGATTGGTTTAATCTACAAAAATATCTAACCCTTATATAAAAAAGAAAGGATCAACAAATATCAATTTATATCTTTAATAACCTAAATAATACGAGTAAGCAGAATTAACTTAATTATTATATCCATAAATACTCTACTATTGTGAATGACAAAAAGTTTCCTAATTGTTTATTAAATTATATCTTTGTTTATTTTCTTTTGTCATTAGTTTAGAACACAAAAATCAAAATATTGTGATAGAATGTTTAAGATTTAATTTAATTTTTAAAATTTTAAATAATAAATTAAAGACCACATATATTCCTTTCTTAGATCGAGATTAGGAATATACTTGTCACTTTCTATAAAATGATTCGTGCACTTATGAGAGCTTAAAAAATATAAAAGCAAAGTATTTTCAAAGCTAGTACTGCTAATCCGATGTCGATTTTTTTCATCATATATACACAGATCTAATGAACAATGAGTCTTTTGGGACAAGTTGTTTGGTTGTTTTTGTTCTTGTTCTTTAGTGCAAACATGAGCGTTCGAAATTCAAGTTGACAATGTTCATGAAACAAACGTTTAATTGTAATTTTAGTTTCTCGATTTTTTAGAAGAATATTTCAAGTCATTGTTGTCTCTTTTTGGAGAACATAAAATGTGCAAGTATACTATGTCACAAGCAATAAAATTTGATAAGTGAGTTATTGTTCCTACGGAGATTTTTCACTATAGTTTTTTGAGTACTAAAATTATATCCCTCTGATTTTATCCAAAATAATCGTTAATTGGAACAAGTTATGAAAAGAGTTTTATAACAAAATAAAAGAACTCTAGGATTGCAGTTTTTCACCAAATTAATCCACTCGAATCATATTATTTTCTCTTGATTTATATTTTTTTAGTAAATTTAATTTGTCAACAGAGAATTACTAATTTTATCCATAAGTCTCTTCCGATAACAAATAGACACACCTTGCTAAAATAATTTACTATATTCCTATGCGAATTAAATTCATCAAGATTCATTACGTTCAAAATTCTTCAATAATTGCACATACAATAAAGAAAGTTCCTCTCATTTCATCATACATGTTACCCTAAACACGAGCAATATACACAAAAATGCCTCTTCCAAGTTTATTTAAGTGCCACTCATCATTTGATAAATTCGTAAATAATCAAAAGCATTAAGAACAAATAGAATAAATAAATTAAAATTCTTATAAATCTTTCAAAAATAATTAAATTAAAACTTCATAAATTCAGATAAAATGCAACCCTAGAAAATAAAACCCCACGCGTGTCAAACATATTTCTTAAATTCCGCATCCACGCGTACGAAAGAGAATATCAAATTCGTTACGCGTGGACGACATGAAACATCCAATGCTATTTTTTTATTAAATTCGAGTGCCACGTGTCGGGCTCTTATTGGCTGAAGAAATAATCCAGACACGTTGTAGCATTTCATTGGGGGAGGGAAATAGTTGCACGTAGAGTGCATCGCACGGTATCTTGGCGCGAGAAACATTGGGACAGATAGATTGGCGGCAAGGAATGGTTGGACACGTGGCAGCTTTCAATTAGTTGTATAACCGGGCGCATGTGAATCGGCTGCATGGAATCGTGCCTTGGAAGACAAGTTAGACACGTGGGTCCCACCCTACAAGCCGACCTACGTAGTAGGTGGGCCCCACTCAACACACCGAGCTGCGTGATCCAGAAAACCTACACCCATTCTCTTGGGTCGGGTTCGAAAGACACGCGATTATCCTAACCATTTCTTGTCTAATATGACGGCTCACATTGCGTGCGTGGATGATGGCACGTGGACTTCTTCTCTCCTGAGCAGAAAAAAAAAATATTTTCTTAATTGCATTTTGACCCACAAATTCATTCCAAATTGCATTTTAAACTTTATTTAATTACAATTAAGCCGTTTTCTAATTTAAATTAAATATTAAACTTGGAGGCATTACTTGGGTGGATAGTTTAATTCGTAGTCTTGTTAGTGGATACTTATTTTCATAGTGATAGTTAGATGGTCTGATGGACCAATGGTTTTCCTCTTAGGTCATTGGTATGACCTATGTTATTTCCACATAAAAATCTCCTGTGTTGATCTTTTTATTTTTGCATTACTTTACATACACATGATTGTTTATTTGGTTGCTTATAAATTTTTAATTTACCATACTTTCACAAACTAGATATTTAGATTCATAACTAAACCATATTTCAGTTGATCTCTTAGCACAACCACCTTTCACACATAGCTAATAATATGAGAAATTAAACTACTTAGCTCCAACTATCTTTCTTAGAGAAGTTCTCATAAATATAGTAAAATATTATACCATACTATTTTATTCTTATAGAGATGCATCACTATTATCAGGAGTTAATCAACATAATGAGTGAAAAAGGAATTCAAAATGATCTAAAATTTTGGTAGAGTATCAATATGAATTTCATTAATAGTGGGTATTTATAGAACATTACCAATGGGCAAGCTACCTCGCATAATCTTTGCCATAGATCTTGCCAACCACCTTTCCAAGGGTATGGAGAGGGATATGGTGTGAGATATGGTGAGCCTCCTTAACGAGATCTCAAAAATAATAAATTTTTGTTTCAAAAATTTTCAAGTTATTTCCAAAAATACTTGTACCTAAAATGAAGCAAAAATCAACACTTATGGCCCAGTATGAATACTAAACAAGTAATCCCATGGTGTGTGAAAAACAAGAATTTAATCATAATATTCCTAACTATGTGCATGCGTGCATTATTGATCTACAGTAAACAACCTTACATAAAGAAAGACAAAACACTAAGTAAAATAAATAGGCACCTTATTTTTCAAATGGGAAACGAAAAGGTAGACACACAATACAAATGGACTAACAATTATTAACATCACTATGAGGGATAGAAAGGTAGCCAAAGTAATGTTTGATTTTGGAGCTAGTATTAATTTATACCATACTCGATTTTTTTGCACCTAGGTTTAAGATACCTAAAACCTATAACCATGTATCTTCAACTTGCGACTAGGTCTATTAAAAATTTGAAGAGAATAGTTAAGGGTGTACTTGTATAGGTAGAAAAGTTAATAGCACCTGTTGACTTTGTGGTTCTAGATATGCCAAAAATGTAGTTGTGGATAAAGAACATGCTATTGGTGTACAAGAAGGCAATTTCACAATAACATTCTTGAGAGAGACTATCCATTTAATATTTTTAACTCTTTACCCATTCCTTCTATCGCTACCATTGATGAAAATTTTAATATTAATTCTATGGATAGAGTTGTTAATAACACTTTTCTGCTGGATATATTGGATGAAAAACTAGAAGTTGCTCTTATAATTGAGAAGGTAGAAAAGGATTTAGATGAGAAAACTATGATTTTTTAGATATTACTAAACCAATAAGAGACTGTAGTACACCTTCTAATCCACCTAGTGTATCTGGGGAAGAGGCCACTCCACCTAAAACTAAAATATTTTCCAAAACACCTAAAATATGTGTTTTGGGGAGAAGGGGAAACTTATCTAGTTATCATTTCTTCAATTAGACGGAAAAAAAACAGAAAATAAATTATTAAGGTGCTTAAGAAACTCAAGAGAGCAATAGGGTCGAGTATGAGGGATATAATAGACATTAGGCCATCTTTATTTATGCATAAGATCAATCTAAAGGATGATGCTAAACTCATGAGAGAGGTCCAAATAAGACCAACCCAATAAGTCAAGGTGGTTAAAAAGGAAATCCTGAAACTCTTAGAAGTAGGAGTCATATATCCTATTATTGATAGTAGATGGGTTGTCTGGTTCATATGGTACCAAAGAAATCTAGAATAATAGTGGTGAAAAATGATAAAAATGAATTAGTTCCCGCTAGGACAATCACAAAATGGAATAGGTGTCTAGATTTTAGGAAACTAAATTTGTACACTAAAAAGAACACTTTCTTGTTCCATTCATTGATCAAATATTAGAAGGACTACTTGGGCATGAATTTTACTATTTTATGTATAATGTTTTTGGATATTATCACTTACCTATTACTTATAAGGATTAGAAGAAGACCATCATCACATGTTCTTTTAGGACATTCAATTTTAGAAGGATGTCATTCAGGTAATGCAATGACTAAGCCATATTTTGTAGATGTATGACATCAATCTTCTTAGACACGGTTGAAAAATTGATTGAGTTATTTATGGATAATTTTTCTATTTTTTGAACCTCATTTGATGCTTGCTTGAATAAATTGACTTTAGTTTTAGAAAGTTACATTGAATGTAACCTACAATTAGTTGGGAGAAAATTCAGTCATGGTACAATGGGAGATTGTATTAGGACATATAATTTTTGGCAAAGGAATCAAAGTTGATAAGGAAAAATTGAGTTTATTTCTAATCGACCATTCCTACATCTATTAAAGGAATTAGGAGCTTCTAATAACATGCATGTTCTATATTTGATTTATTAATAATTTTTCTAAAATAAGTTATCCTTTATTGAACCTGTTGTAAAAATATATCTATTTTGATCTTAATAATGATTGCCATATCGCCTTTGATACTTTGAAGGATAAATTAACATCTACCCTTATCATTATGGAACATAATTGGTCTCCACTAGAAATATGCTATTGTAGTAGTGTGATGAGTGCTCAAAAAGCACTAAAATAACCATGATTTTATGTACATTAATTAATTAAAAATATATATATTTATATGTTTTATTATATATTTATATAAATTTTTCTTTTTCGGAATCACGGGTATTTTTATTGTTTTTCAGGAATTTTAGCTTAAAAACGCAATTTAAAGACTCAAAGAGGAATACTTGAAGCAATACATCACAAATATATCAATAAATAAGTGGGAAAAGGTCAACAAACATGGAAAAATTGGACAAAATGGGTCAAAAAGGTCAAAAATGTCAAAAAGACGGAAATCGCGCGCCGCAGCCCAGCCGCGTGCGCAACCCAGCGCCCAGCCGCGTGCGCCCCAGCGCGCCCCAACGCCCCATGCCGCTCGCGCCCGCGCGCGCTGGCCTGCCCATCCGCGCGTGCCCCAGCGCGCGGGCACTGTTCACGCGCGCCGAGCTGCGCGCAGCGACAACCGCAGCGCCCAGCAGCAGCCCCTCCGCGCGCCCAACGCATTTTCGCCTCATTTTTCACGTGCAGCCGCCCCTGTGACGTCATGCTGACGTCATTAATGACATCAGCAATTCCAATACGTGTTTTTACATTTTTTAATATTTTTTTAACATTTGTTTACTCATTTTTTCTCTCCATCCTCACCTATAAATACCCCCTTCCCTTCACTTCAAATCACACCTTCAAAACACACTTCTCTCTTCTTTCTTTCTCTCATTTCTTAGTTTTTGAGTTTTCTTAGTTTTTCTCTTAGTTTTTAGTTCAATTCTCTTAGGTTTAGTGTTCTTCTCTTTTTGAGAGGAACTTGTAATGTTTTTTTGTAATAGTTTAGATTTTTGATTCAATAAATGGGAGTGCAAATTCCGTTTGGAGGTTTTCCAGCTACGGGAATAGCGTCGAAGTTCTGTAAGGATTTTATTTTCTTTACAGTTATTTTTATGCTTTATTCTTACATGTTATATTCAACTTGTCTGTGGTTAAATTTAACTATGCTGGCTGTTTAGTAAATATGATGTAATAATGACGTTGTTATGCTTGCGAAATATTAAATAGGTAAAAATCTTTAAAATGAATTGATTTTGTTTTTATTCAAGATTTTATATTAAGAATGTTGGAGAGCAATATATTATTTTTCATTACAAACTTAAACCTGAAAATTAGATTTTAAGGTTTAGTTATCCGGTCTAATTTAGAGTAGTGCTCTTTTATTTGTTGGTACAATCGCCCGGTAGTTAGAGTGAAACTCTATTTCAAAAGTTTTTATAAGAATTATTATGTGAAAATGTATTGATAACATGTTTTCAATAGTGGTTTTAAAACTTGAAAGTTAGTACTCGGATAATTAAATTCTTAAGTTTAATTTGGACACCTTGAATAAAGTTTAAATTGTCTAACCCTACCAAAGGTGGCATTTAAATGGTTCATTTTCAATCTCTTAGAAAAAGGAATTAATTTAATTAAGCATATTAGTTATCAACCCCACCCATAGGTGTTAATTGATTTGTTTAGTTAACAAAGAATATCTAACCCCACCAAAGGTGGTATTTATATAAAAAAGAGAGAATCAATAAAATATCAATTTATATCTTTAATAACCTAGATAATATGAGCAAGCATAATTAATTTAGTTATTATATCCATAAATACTCCGCTAATATAAATGATAAAATTTGCATGAATATTTATTGAATCTGTATATATGTTTATTTTTAGATAATTATTTATTGAATTTGTATCTATGTTTATTTTTATGTTATTAGATTATATTTAATTAATCTGTATATATGTTTATTTTATGTTATTAGATTAGGAACACAAAAACCAAACTATCGTGACAGGATGTTTAGGATTTAATTTCGTTTTTAAAAGTTTGAATAATAAATTAAAAACCACATACATTCCTTCCTTAGATCGACCTTGGGAGTATACTTATCATTTTCTTCGAAATGATTCGTGCACTTGCGAGAGTTTTATAAATATTAAAACCAAAGTATTGGCAAGAATCGGCGATGCTGGTTTTCGCTCATCATAGTGCTGGGATAGAGAGTGGATAACTATTTCCAGGTAATATTTTATGCTAGAAAAACACTAAATGAAGCCCAAATTAAATATTCCACCATTGAAAAATGAATTCTTGGAAATTTTGTTTTCCTTAGACAAATCTAATTCTTAATTAGTAGGTTCTAAAGTATTTGTGCATTCTAATCAGGTTTCTTTAATATATCTATTACGTAAACCTAATGCTAAGCTAAGAATAATCATGTGACTGTTACTCTTACAAGAATTTGACCTAGAGATCAAGGATAAGAAAGGTAGTGAAACACTAGTAGTTAATCATCTATCTAGATTAATTTCAGAATTCAACTCCCATGAATATGAGAGTAAAGAAAAATTGTTGAAACCTTTTTTGATGAACTAGCATAGTAAATTATCTTGCTATTGGTGTTTTAAGGCCTAACATTTCTTCTCATGAAAATAAATGGTTTTTACATTATTGTAGGCAATATGTTTAGGATGACCTTTATCTATTCAAGATTAGTCAAGATCAAATCATCTGAAGGTGTATACTTAAAGAGGAACATAAGAGCATTCAAGCATTTTATCATGAACTTCACTATGTTTAATTTTATGTAATTAGATTAAAAACACAAAACCCCAAAATATCGTGACAGGAGGTTTAGGATTTAATTTCGTTTTTAAAAGTTTGAATAATAAATTAAAAACCACATACATTCCTTCCTTAGATCGACCTTGGGAGTATACTTATCATTTTCTTCGAAATGATTCGTGCACTTGCGAGAGTTTTATAAATATTAAAACCAAAGTATTGGCAAGAATCGGCGATGCCGGTTTTCGCTCATCAAGTTTTTGGCGCCGTTGCCGGGGAAGGAATAGCGTTTTTAAATTATTTATCAAAATTTTAAAAACATTTTTGTGCTGTAAATAATTGTGATATTTTAACAATAATCAAATTTCAAAATTCATAAGAAATAATAAAATAAAATAAAATAAAAAAATAAAAAAATAAATTTTTTAATTGTAAAATAATTTAGAAATTTGAAATTTGAAGTAAAATTTTTTTACCGTTCATGAATATTAAAAAAAATAAAAAAAATAAAAAAAATAAAAAAAAATTTTAAATTCAAAATTCAAAATTCAAAATTTTTTTAAGTTAATAAGAAATAATATAGTGTGAATAGTAAAATAAAATTACCGTTCATAAAAAAAAATTCAAAAATTTTAAGTTAATAAGACATAATATAGCGTGAATAGTAAAATAAAATTACCGTTCATGAATAGTAAAAAAAAACATTACTTAAATTTATACCTAATTAACTAAATAACATGAAAAGTAAAAATCTAAGGGAGTTCTGTCTAGGAGACTAGTTCTTGGAAGCCTTTATGCCACTAGTCTTTCCTCGGAACGTTGCTCTGGCTAGGAGAATGGTATTTAAGGAGCCGTTTGCACCACTATTCTTTCCTGGGAGCACTCTTGGTTAATACTAATTATGTTACCAAAAAAATAAAAAAAATAAAAAAAATAAATTTTCTTTTCTTTTTTTAGGGTTTAACTAGTTTTGTTTAGTGCTTTGTATTAAATAACATGTAAATTTTCTCTAAATTTTTTATTTTGTTGACAGGAGTTTTAAATTTACGTTTACAATAGTCTATGCGTGGTAGGAGATCCTTAGGAAACCCCCTTACACCATATGTAAATAATTTTCATAAATTTAAACAAGTGTCAACAAAACTGGATTCTACCCATCAACCTGTTTTTGAGCCAAACATAGAACCAAGTCTTAATCCTTTACTAGAACCAAAAGAAATGGAGGAAAACCAACATATTAGGGAAACCACAATGAAGGAGTTTGCAAGACCGGTAATAGGCACGGCAACTGCCGCTATCCAGTTGGGAGAGGCTGCTCGGAATTATGACCTTAAGAATATTCATTTTTCTATGCTTCCTTCCTTTTATGGGCTACCTAATGAAGATTCTCTTTCCTTTATGAGAGATTTCTATGCTACGGTCCAAACATTCCCCCTCGGTATTCTAAACGAGGATCAACTTAGGATGAGATGTTTTCCCTACACGTTAAAGGACAAGGCCAAAGCTTGGTTGATGTCACTTCCCCCAGGTTCTCTGATGACATGGGGTAACATTTACAATAAATTCATGGGAAAATTCTATTCCCACCAAAAAAACATCAAAGTTGAGAGGAAAGATTGCTACTTTCTCTCAGATGGAAGGAGAACCATTCCATGAAGCTTGGGATAGGTTCAAAATGTTTCTCACTCAATGTCCCCATCATAGCTTTCCCCTGCAGTTGCAGAACCAATTCTTTTACGATGGACTTACACAACAATGTCAGTTCATTGTCGACAACGCTGCAGGAGGAGCAATAGGAGAAAAGACTGCCTCAGAGACGTATAACCTCTTTGAGATGTTGGGTGCTAATTCCCAACAGAAAAGCTCCCGAGTGAGAAAAGCTGGAGTTCATGAAATCGACTCCAGTAATGAAGTTCAACAACAACTTGTTCAACTGACTAAGCAAGTTGCCCTTCTCGCTACACAAACCAACACCAATAATGATCAATATGGTTTGTATAGCAACATGGGACATGGTACTGAAGCTTGTCCATATCAAGGAGAAACAACTGGACCTGAACAGGTCAATGTGTTGGGAGCATATCAACAGAGACCAAGGTTTGACCCCAATTCAAATACCTATAATCCTGGGTGGAGAAGTCATCCAAATTTCTCTTGGAGGCAAAACAACCCTCCTTTCACTCAAAGCTCAAACCAGGCAGGCCAGCAATTCCACCCACCTATTCCAAGAAGCATTCCCAATAAACCAACCCTGGAGGACAACTTGAATTCTTTTATTCAAGTTTGTAGGGATAACCAATCTAAAACCAATCAACGGTTGGACTCTGTGGAAGCTTCTATCAAAAAGGTGGAAGTTCAAGTTGAACAGTTAGTTGAACAGTTAGTTGAACATTTGCAAAAAGGCAAAGACTAATTTGATACTTAAATGAATTCAATGAAGAGGAGACATTGAGTTTTTCATTCTGCAATCTCCAAGCAACGTCTTACTAGAGGACGATAAATTTTAGTCCTGTATAGGAGGTCACCCATTATTGTATTTTGCTTTGTTTTAGTTTGCGTGTAATAAAAATTCAAATGAAATAAATTTGTTTGTTTCAAAAATTGTGTCCATTCGTTTAAATTTAAATTAAAAAAAAAACAAAACAAAACAAAAAAAAAATTAGGTTCCTTGCACCTTTTTGCTTTAAGCCTTTACGTTTTATCAAGTTATAAAAATATCTACTAAGAGCAAAATGTTGATACACAATAGGAGGAGGATCATTTTCAACTACAAACAACCATGGGAGATGCTGAAGATAGGCGGAAAAAGATGAAAGAATATACAATGCCAATCATTGGCAATGTAACTTCCGGTATCCAATTACAAGAGGCTGAAAGGAATTATGAATTGAAAAAGATTCATTATTCTTTGTTGCCTTCCTTTTACGGTATCCCTAATGAAGACCCTTTAAATTTCATTCGAGAATTCTATGCTATTGTCCAAACCTTTCCACTACATGCAATTAATGAAGATCAACTTAGGATGAGGTGTTTTCCTTACACTCTCAAAGATAAAGCTTGGTCATGGTTCATTACTCTACAGTCAGGTTCTCTTAAAACTTGGGAGGCAGTCTATGAAATTTTTATGGGTAGGTTCTATTCCCATCAAAAGACTGTTGATCTAAGAACAAAGATAGCAACATTTTCTCAAATGTATGAAGAACCCTTTCATGAAGCTTGGGAACGATTCAAACTCCTTTTCATTCAATGTCAAAATCATAGCTTTCCATTACAGCTACAAAACCAATTCTTTTATGATGGATTGACACTACAGAGTCAATACATGGTTGATAATGCTGCTGGAGGTGCTGTAGGAGAAAAGACCGCAGAGGAAACCTATAATCTCTATGAGCTATTGGGTTCTAATTCCCAACAAAGAGGTGGTAGAAGGAAAGCAAAGGTCAATGAAGTCGGCTCTGATAATGAGATAACCTTGCAACTTGCTGAATTGACTAAACAAGTGAAATTCCTCACTTCCCACCAAATTTCAAATCAAGAGGTATGTGAAGTGTGTTGTTCAATTGGGCATGGTACTCATAATTGTTCAAATACTTGTGATTCTAGTGTCGATGCCATAGAGGAAGTCCAATCTTTTCAAAGGTATCATCCAAACACCTATAATCACCCAGCCTACACCCAATATCCAACACTAAGGTCGGATAACAACCACCCTTACCCACCAAGCCAATCTTTTAAACCAACCTTAGAAGATAGCTTGAATGCTTTTATTCAAGTTAGTCGTGACAACCAATTGATGACTAATCAAAGGTTGAACACCATGGAGGCTTCGGTTAAAAGAATTGAATTTAAAGTTGGGCAACTAGCTGAACAAATGCAAAAGAAAGAACCAGGAAAGTTGCCCAGTCAACCAGAACAAGCAAAGGATGTTAGAACCTTTCGAAGTGGTAAGGTAGTCAATACCAGTTTACCTGAAATCTCTAACAATCTACCTTGTACTTCAGGTAATAGAGAAGGCGATACTCTAATCTCGCAAAAAGGAGAAACAAGTGTTAAACTTAACAAGCCTTCTGAAAAACTCATTGGGGGGTCATCTGACACCCCCAAAATTCAAAAGACAACAGAACCACACCAGATACAAGTACCTTTTCCCCACCGGTTGAAAGAATCCAAACAAGATAAGCAATTCAATGATCTTTTTAATATGCTCTCTAAAGTAAATATCAATTTACCATTATTAGAAGTGATCATGAATGTGCCCTCATATGCCAAGTTTTTCAAAGAGTTGAACACTAAGAAAAGGAGGTATGAACTGAATGAACGAGTAGTAGTATCAGAAATTTCTAGCGCTGTACTTCAGCACAAACTACCCCCTAAGTTGAAAGACCCTGGAAGTTTTATTATAAACATAACTATGGGGGATAGGAAGGTTGCTAAAGCAATGCTTGATTTAGGTGCTAGTATAAATTTGATGCCCTACTCTATATTCTTACAGCTCAATCTAGGGGATTTAAAACCCACAACTATGTCCCTTCAACTTGCAGACAGATCTCTTAAATATCCAGAGGGAATAGTTGAGGATGTTTTGGTACAGGTAGACAAACTGATAATACCTGTTGACTTTGTGGTTCTGGATATGCAAGAAAATCCAGCATTGGACAGAGAGCACACAATATTTCTTGGTAGACCATTTATGGCAACTACTAAAACTATTATTGATGTCCAAGATGGAAACTTGACAATGACAGTCTTAGGAGAGACTGTTCATTTTAAAGTTTTTGATTCTTCACCTTTCCCTTCTATTTCTACCATCGATGGAATATTCGATGTTGATCCTTTGGATAATCTTGTCCAAAACACCTTTTTCCAAACCAGAATAGAAGACAAGCTTGAAACCGTTCTTACACTTGAAAAGGTTGAAGAAGATTTAGATGAAGAAATTAAGGGGTACCTTGAACAACTAGACAATAATGAAGTGATGACAAAATCTAGTACACTTTTAAATCTACCCAGTTCTTCATCTAGTAAAGAGGCCAATCCACCTGAACTTGAACTCAAAGACTTACCTGAGCACTTAAAATATGTGTTTTTGGGAGAAGGAGAAACTTATCCAGTGATAATTTCTTCAACCTTGACCAAACCACAAGAAAAAGAACTCATCAAAGTGCTTACACAGTTTAAGAAATCTATAGGTTGGAGTATAGGGGATATAAGAGGCATTAGTCCAACAATGTGTATGCACAAGATCAACTTGGAGGATGGTGCTAAACCTGTACGAGAGGCCCAAAGAAGACTAAACCCAAACATGCAAGAGGTAGTTAAAAAGGAAATTCTTAAATTATTAGAAGAAGGGATTATCTATCCTATTGCGAATAGTAAGTGGGTTAGTCGAGTGCATGTGGTACCAAAGAAATCTGGGATAACAGTTGTTAAGAATGACAAAAGTGAATTAGTGCCCACTAGAATAATCACTGGATGGAGAATGTGTATAGATTTTAGGAAACTAAATTTATATACGAAAAAGGATCACTTTTGTCTTCCATTCATTGATCAAATGTTGGAAAGATTAGCTGGGCACGAATTTTACTGTTTTTTGGATGGACTGTCTGGATATTATCAAGTACCCATAGCACCAGAAGATCAGGAAAAGACCACATTTACATGTCCTTTTGGGACATTTGCTTTTCGCAGAGTGCCATTTGGGTTATGCAATGCCCCTGCCACTTTCCAGAGATGCATGATATCTATTTTCTCAGACATGGTGGAAAAATTCATTGAGATTTTCATGGACGATTTCTCTGTATTTGGGAACTCATTTGATGATTGCTTACATAAATTGACTTTGGTTTTAGAAAGATGCATTGAATGTAATCTCACCCTTAGTTGGGAGAAAAGTCATTTTATGGTTCAACAAGGGATAGTTTTAGGACATATAATTTCAAACAAGGGTATTGAAGTTGATAAGGCAAAAGTTGAATTGATATCCAAACTACCTCCCCCTACATCTGTGAAGGGGATAAGAAGCTTCTTGGGACACGCAGGATTTTACAGACGATTTATTAAAGATTTCTCTAAAATAAGTCGTCCCTTATGTAACTTGCTATCCAAAGATGCTGATTTTGATTTCAACAATGACTGCCTTACTTCCTTTAATACCTTGAAAGATAAACTAACATCTACCCCTGTTATTATGGCACCAAACTGGTCTTTACCCTTTGAAATAATGTGTGACGCTTCTGATTATGCAATAGGAGCAGTCCTGGGACAAAGAGTGGATAAGCGTTTACATGTCATCTACTATGCTAGCAAAACACTCAATGATGCCCAGATGAATTACACACTGAAAAGGAATTCTTGGCTATAGTATTCTCTTTAGACAAATTTCGGTCTTATTTAGTAGGATCTAAAGTGATTGTGCATTCTGATCATGCTGCTTTAAGATACCTATTAAGTAAACCAAATGCCAAGCCAAGATTAATCAGGTGGGTCTTACTCTTACAAGAATTTGACCTAGAAATCAAGGATAAGAAAGGCAGTGAAAACTTAGTAGCTGACCATTTGTCTAGGTTGATTTCTGACTTCAATTCTCTTAAAGATGAGAGTAATGACGATATAGTTGAAACCTTTCCTGATGAACAGTTATTTTTCATAGGTCCGAACCCATGGTATGCTGATATTGTAAACTATCTTGCCACTGGTGTTTTGCGACCTAACACTTCATATCAGGACAAGAAAAGGTTTTTTAAAACTATTAAGGACTATTTCTGGGATGACCCTTATTTATACAAGATTGGTCAAGATCAAGTCATCCGGAGATGTGTACCTGAAGAAGAACATAAGAGCATTCTGACTTTTTGTCATGAACTTCATTGTGGGGGTCATTTTGGAGGTGAAAAGACAGCCCGTAAGATATTACAGTCTGGATTCTTTTGGCCCACTCTTTTTAAAGATGCTCATATGTTTTGTGCACAATGTGATAGATGTCAAAGAACAGGAAACATAAGCAAAAGAGATGAAATGCCTTTGACATCTAATTTAGTTGTTGAACTCTTTGATGTATGGGGGATTGACTTTATGGGTCCTTTTCCCCCATCTAATGGTTTTCAATACATTTTGGTTGCTGTGGATTATGTGTCCAAGTGGGTAGAAGCTATCCCCACCAAAACCAATGATGCTAATGTTGTTGTGAAATTCTTGAAAGATTTCATATTCAGTAGGTTCGGAACGCCTAGAGCTATAATAAGTGATGGAGGTAGCCATTTTTGTAACAAACTCTTTGATGGAGTACTAAACAAGTACAACATCACACATAAGGTAGCTACTCCATATCATCCTCAAACTTCCGGTTTAGTGGAAGTAAGTAATAGGCAAATTAAGGGAATACTGGAACGCACTGTGCGTCCTTCAAGGAAGGATTGGGCATTTAAGTTAAATGATGCCTTATGGGCATACCGCACCACTTACAAAACACCTATTGGGATGAGCCCTTACCGGTTAATCTTTGGGAAAGCGTGCCACCTTCCAGTTGAACTTAAACACAAGGCTTACTGGGCAATTAAAGAGCTAAACATGGATTTAGATAAAGCAGGTGAAAAACGATTACTCCAGCTTCATGAGTTGGAAGAAATTAGGAATGAAGCTTATGAGAATGCCAAATTATACAAAGAGCGTACTAAGCGCTATCATGACAAGAGGCTAGTTCCTAAGACTTTTCACCCTGGAATGAAAGTTCTTTTATTTAACTCTCGTTTGAGATTGTTTCCAGGAAAGCTGAGATCAAGATGGGATGGACCATTCACAATAGTTCAGGTATTTGAACATGGAGTTGTAGAACTATTGGACTCCAAGACACAAAAAACGTTCAAAGTTAATGGCCATCGTGTCAAGCCTTATTTAGAAGAACCAAACAACATTGCTGAAATAGATTGCATTTGGCTGAGTAATCCTTAGCACCAAAAAGATACGTCTTGCTAAGACGTTAAACTAAGCGCTGGATGGGAGGTAACCCATCATGTTAGGTAATTTTTTGTTATTTGTTTTATTTACTTAATTTTATTGTTTATTTTAGTTTACTTATATGTGAATAATTTTTAAAATTGTTAAAACTAAAATATTTGTTGAGATGTTAGAAGTTCACAGCAATCTGTCTGTATACACTTTAATGATGAATATGATGGATGCACCTGCATTTCTTCATTACTACTTACACATTCTCAAGAAATAGGTAATCTTTCCCCTCTTTTCTCTTTATCTTTAATTTACAGTTGTTACATTGAGGACAATGTAAGTTCTAGGTTGGGGGTGGTGAAAAGTTACCATGCATAATAAAAAAAAAATTCTCACAAAAATTTATCATTTCTTTAAATCAAATTTAAGTAAATAGTTAAGTCTTTGGTACTATTAGATTAATTTTTGAAAACATATCATGAAATATTTTGTAATTATTTTTGATAATTAGTTAGTTTTTGTCATAACTAGTATTTCTTGATAAAATGTGGAAATTATATTAAACCCAAAATCGGTGTTTATGAATTTTTTTTAGTGGAGACTACCCTTGTGAGATATAATTTGAACCTAATTTCTTTTATTCAGAGTGAAATATATATTTTTTCTACTCCAAACACATTTCTTATTTATTCAAAAGTTTAGATGATCTCTATAGGTATTAGCATTGAATGTATGAATTTTTTCTCATCTTAATAGAGTATCATATATTTTTTATTATTATTTTTGTTTAGATTAAACGATTTGAGTAGAAATTGATAGTATATGCTTATAATCTCATTCATGCATGACTGCTACAAAAACAAAAAGACATATATGGGGTTACCTAAACCAAGATCAAACAGAAAAGCCACAAAATTAACCACTCACCAAAATCCAAAAAAATGTACAATCTGTACATGGGTTGACTCTCTAAAAAAATACATATATTGAAAAAAAAATGTATAGAGAGATAAAAAAAATAGTATCATCTACATACTATGACCCACATTGCCAACAAAGTTGTGAGTAAAGGCTAAATACAAAAGAAAGATATAGGAAGTAATTCCCTAAAAAGTCATTGCAATTTCTTCATTTGTAAAAAGCATATTTCTTGAAATTCTTTCTTAATGAGTTTAATTTATGCATGAAAATAATTTTTATATATGATATCTTCATAATTTATACATTCGATTCCTTTCATGAGATCAATGTTAAAATAACACTTTGAGCCTTTATTCTTTATACATATGCGAACATATTAGTTCATTTCTATACATCAACTCTTTCGCATATAAATTAGTATGAGTGTTTGAACCCATAGGATTCAGTGCTTTGAGAGTATTGACTTGTGAGGAATAGAGTCGAAGCGAATTCTGATTCATGACACTGAAATTGGGTAAAATTAAATTGACACATTTTTGAAATGAAATATGAAAATGATTTTCGACTAATTATTATAATAAAATCATGATTGTTTAAAGAGATTAAAATAACTTATGCTTGAGATTTTAATTATGATCTTAAAGGAGATTAAAAAGTGTGAGAAATTTTTGTGATATGTTGTTTTCTTTTATTCTTAAATTAATTTTTGATTGTGTTGTAATTGTAGTTTTTGATTTGATTGTTTTTATAGTTTCTTTTGATTTTTACAATTAGTTCAATGTTTGTGGGTATCATTACTGAAAACCCTCACGAGACTCAAACTCGTCCACTAGGGCAACCTAGGGGTTTAAAGGCTTGTTGCATAGGCTAAATGCAACCGTTTCAATCCACGAAAGTGATTTAGGATAGTTTAATTTTTAGCTTTTATCGCTTCTCTTGCTAAGGGACTAGCAAGAAGCTGGTTGGGGGTTGTGATGAGTGCTCAAAAAGCACTAAAATAACCATGATTTTATGTACATTAATTGATTAAAAATATATATATTTATATGTTTTATCATATATTTATATAAATTTGTCTTTTTCGGAATCACGGGTATTTTTATTGTTTTTCAGGAATTTTGGCTTAAAAACGCAATTTAAAGACTCAAAGAGGAATACTTGAAGCAATACATCACAAATATATCAATAAATAAGTGGGAAAAGGTCAACAAACATGGAAAAATTGGACAAAATGGGTCGAAAAAGGTCAAAAATGTCAAAAAGACGGAAATCGCGCGCCGCAGCCCAGCCGCGCGCGCCCCAGCGCGCGGGCACTGTTCACGCGCGACGAGCTGCGTGCAGCGACAGCCCCAGCGCCCGCGCGCAGCGCCCAGCAGCAGCCCCTCCGCGCGCCCAACGCGTTTTCGCCCCATTTTTCACATGCAGCCGCCCCTGTGACGTCATGCTGACGTCATTAATGACATCAGCAATTCGAATACGCGTTTTTACATTTTTTAATATTTTTTTAACATTTTTTTACTCATTGTTTCTCTCCATCCTCACCTATAAATACCCCCTTCCCTTCACTTCAAATCACACCTTTAAAACACACTTCTCTCTTCTTTCTTTCTCTCATTTCTTAGTTTTTGAGTTTTCTTAGTTTCTTTCTTAGTTTCTAAGCTTTTCTTAGTTTTTCTCTTAGTTTTTAGTTCAATTCTCTTAGGTTTAGTGTTCTTCTCTTTTTGAGAGGAACTTGTAATGTTTTTTTGTAATAGTTTAGATTTTTGATTCAATAAATGGGAGTGCAAATTCCGCTTGGAGTTTTTCCAGCTACGGGAATAGCGTCGAAGTTCTGCAAGGATTTTATTTTCTTTACAGTTATTTTTATGCTTTATTCTTACATGTTATATTCAACTTGTCTGTGGTTAAATTTAACTATGCTGGCTGTTTAGTAAATATGATGTAATAATGACGTTGTTATGCTTGCGAAATATTAAATAGGTAAAAATCTTTAAAATGAATTGATTTTGTTTTTATTCAAGATTTTATACTAAGAATGTTGGAGAGAAATATATTATTTTTCATTACAAACTTAAACCTGAAAATTAGATTTTAAGGTTTAGTTATCCGGTTTAATTTAGAGTAGTGCTCTTTTATTTGTTGGTACAATCGCCCGGTAGTTAGAGTGAAACTCTATTTCAAAAGTTTTTATAAGAATTATTATGTGAAAATGTATTGACAACATGTTTTCAATAGTGGTTTTAAAACTTGAAAGTTAGTACTCGGATAATTAAATTCTTAAGTTTAATTTGGACACCTTGAATAAAGTTTAAATTATCTAACCCCACCAAAGGTGGCATTTAAATGGTTCATTTTCAATCTCTTAGAAAAAGGAATTAATTTAATTAAGCATATTAGTTATCAACCCCACCCATAGGTGTTAATTGATTTGTTTAGTTAACAAAGAATATCTAACCCCACCAAAGGTGGTATTTATATAAAAAAGAGAGAATCAATAAAATATCAATTTATATCTTTAATAACCTAGATAATATGAGCAAGCATAATTAATTTAGTTATTATATCCATAAATACTCCGCTAATATAAATGATAAAATTTGCATGAATATTTATTGAATCTGTATATATGTTTATTTTTAGATAATTATTTATTGAATTTGTATCTATGTTTATTTTTATGTTATTAGATTATATTTAATTAATCTGTATATATGTTTATTTTATGTTATTAGATTAGGAACACAAAAACCAAACTATCGTGACAGGATGTTTAGGATTTAATTTCGTTTTTAAAAGTTTGAATAATAAATTAAAAACCACATACATTCCTTCCTTAGATCGACCTTGGGAGTATACTTATCATTTTCTTCGAAATGATTCGTGCACTTGCGAGAGTTTTATAAATATTAAAACCAAAGTATTGGCAAGAATCGGCGATGCTGGTTTTCGCTCATCATAGTGCTGGGATAGAGAGTGGATAACTATTTCCAAGTAATATTTTATGCTAGAAAAACACTAAATGAAGCCCAAATTAAATATTCCACCATTGAAAAATGAATTCTTGGAAATTTTGTTTTCCTTAGACAAATCTAAGTCTTAATTAGTAGGTTCTAAAGTATTTGTGCATTCTAATCATGTTTCTTTAATATATCTATTACGTAAACCTAATGCTAAGCTAAGAATAATCATGTGACTGTTACTCTTACAAGAATTTGACCTAGAGATCAAGGATAAGAAAGGTAGTGAAACACTAGTAGTTAATCATCTATCTAGATTAATTTCAGAATTCAACTCCCATGAATATGAGAGTAAAGAAAAATTGTTGAAACCTTTTTTGATGAACTAGCATAGTAAATTATCTTGCTATTGGTGTTTTAAGGCCTAACATTTCTTCTCATGAAAATAAATGGTTTTTACATTATTGTAGGCAATATGTTTAGGATGACCTTTATCTATTCAAGATTAGTCAAGATCAAATCATCCGAAGGTGTATACTTAAAGAGGAACATAAGAGCATTCAAGCATTTTATCATGAACTTCACTATGAGGGCCATTTTAGGGGTAAGAAAATGGCCCTTAAGGTCTTAAAGTCTATATTTTATTGGCTAAATCTTTTTTAAAATGCTTATATGTTGCATTGTGATAGATGTGAAAAGATAGGTAATATAGGCAAAATAGAATAAATGCTTTTTATATCTAATTTAGTTGTTGAACTATTTTATGTACGAGGGATTGAATTTATGGGTCCTTTTCACCCATCTTTTGGCAATGAATATATTCTTGTCGCTGTGGATTATGCATCCAAGTGGGTAGAAGTTACATCCACTAAAACTAACGATAGTAAAATTGTTTTGAAATTCTTGAATGATTCAATATTTAGCAAGTTCGGGATGCCTAGAGAAATAATTATTAATAGATGGAGCCATTTTTCGAGAAAACCTTTTCATGAAGTACTGAAGAAGTATAACATCACACATAGAGTGGCCACTCCATATCGTGTACAAATATTTGATCAAATGGAAGTGAGTAATAGGAAAATCAAAGAGGTTGTAGAATGCATTGTGCACCCTTCAAGGAAGGACTTGGTAATCAATTTGAATGATGCCTTATGGGCATAATGCATATCATACAAAACATCCATTGGGATTAACCCTTATTAGTTAATCTTTGGGAAAACGTTTTATTTATTAGTTGAACTTGAACAAAAGGCTTATTGGGCAATGAAAGAGCTAAATATGATGTAGATAAAGTGTGAGAGAAGTGGTTATTTCAGCTTAGTGAGCTTGAAGATATTAGGGATGAAACCTATGAAAATGTAAATATATACAAAGATTGTACTAAGTGCTATCATGACAATGGCTTAGTATATAACTCTTTTCTTCCAGGAATGAAAGTTCCTTTATTTAACTCTCTTGTGAGATTATTTCCAAAACAATTGCAATCAAGGTGGTATGGACAATTCATAATTACTAAAGTGTTTCCATATGGAGTTGTATAATTTATGGACCCAAAGACACAAACATCTTTAAGAGTAAATGAGCATCGTGTGAAGCCCTATTTAGAAAAAGGGATACAATTCAACGATTCTTGAATCCATACAAGTTTGCGAGCCTAATTACCATACAAAAACTATGTTTTGCTAAGACGTTAAAAATGGCACTTGATGGGTGGCAACCCATCATTGTAGGTAGTATTCTTTTATTTTATTTCATTTCAGTTTGTCTTGATTTCTCGTTTTTATCTTTGTTTTAAAATTAGTGAAAAAAAATTTATTCCATTTTTTTCTTTTTATTTATATGAAACCATGTTCACTTCATTTCGATCTATTAAAATTTATAACTTTTCGTTGAGATGTGTATATGTGAGAAGTACACAATATTCAATCTATATGGTTAAAATGTATGAGATGATGGATGCACCTAATTTTTTACTTCAATTCTTGATCAGGTAGAGCAAATTGTTAAATTTTCTCTTTTTTCTTTTAATTTACATTTGTTACATTGAGGATAATATAGATTCTAAATTGGGGGTGAGGGAAAAGTTACATTATAAATTTGGGAAACTTTTAAATTTATTATCAAACACGTGTTTAAATTTACATGTATTTTTATTAATTTTTCATTTATTTTATTTTATTATTGGTTAGATTCAATTTCAAAAAAATTTCTTTCAAAATTATCATGCTTATAATTGATTTTAAAACATTTAATTAAGTTTTCTTTAATTGTGGGATTAATTTCTTGAACATGTTATGGATTAATATAATAATTAATTTGTTTTTTGTCAAAATTTGCATTCTATGATAAAATATTGAAGTTGAGATAAACACGAAAATTCTTGTTTAACAATCAAATAATGGGGAATACCATGTGAGAATATTTTGAGCCTATTATAGTTCCCTTTCGAGAGATGATATTTTTCTACTCCTTTAAACACTCTTGTTATAAATTTAAATATTAGATGATCTCTACACGTTTTGCATTGAAAAAGCATATGCCTATTTCATTCATGCATGTTTTCCAAAAAATAATAATACATATACAGTGTTCCATAAAGCCAATACAAAAAGAGTAAATTAGCCACTCACCAAATCATACAAATATATACATGGTAACCAAATCGTACAAATATGTACATGGGTCTACTCTCTAAAAAAAGAATTAAAAAAGAGAAAAATAAATAGTATAAACTAAATAGTATTAAATTTCTTAATTGATGACTTTGATTGATACATGAAAATAGTATTAAATTTCTTTATAAGCCTTATCATTTTAGTTTTTTCATGAGATCATTGTTACACACTATTATGAGCCCTTCTTCTTTAACTTTTGCGAACTCATCAATTCAATTCTTTACATAACTTCCATTTTCATATAACTAATATTAAGTGCTTGAACTGATTGGATCAATGTGATATTGAGGGTATGACTTGTGAGGATTAGAGTCGAAGTGAATTCAGATTCCTAACACTGAAATTAGGTGAGTCAATATTGATACATTTTTATGAGGAATATAAATTTGTGATTTTCAACTAATGTTGCAATAAATTGTGAATCTTTGGGATTTTTACTTAACTTATGTTTTAGATTCAATTATGAATTTAAGAGAGATTAAAGCATGAGAATTTTTGTAATTTTTACTTTTTTATTTTTAATTTTCACTTTCACTTTCTTATTTGTTTCTTTATTTATTTATTTATTTTTGTTAAACGTTTAGAATTTAATTTCATGTTTGTGGGCATAATCGTTGAAAGCCCTCCCGAGAATTAAACTATACACTAAGACAACCTAAGTATTTAAAAGCTTATTACCTATGTTAAATGTAACCATGTTAATCTACATAAATGGTTTAGGCCAGTTTAATTTATTTTAGTTTAAGTTTTTAGTTTTTTACTTTCCTTGCTAGTGACTAGCAAGAAGCTAGATAAGGGTTGTGATGAGCGCTTTAAAAACACTAATATTACATTATTTAATTTTACTTAGATGAAATGAAAATATTTGTATTTGTATAATTTTATCATTATTTGAGCAAATATATGTTTCTAGAATCACTGGTATGTTTTGTTATTTTTCAAGTATTTCTGGCTTCAAAATTGATTAAAGTGATCAACATATGAAGCATCATATCTAAAGCACTCATTTTTAACTTAGAAAAATAAAATAATAAAACATATCTAGCTTATATGTAAATCTAGCTAGTTGTAAGGGGTGAAATAATAAAAAAAGTGAAGAAAAACATATCAATGTAGGTTGTACCATGAATTAGTATTAGTCATGGCATGACCTTCTCTAGAATATATTCAAGCTTACCAAAAGTGATGCAGGTGGTGGCGGTGGAGGAATGTGGACCATGATACGCACTAATACCTCCTTCATGATCCTTTTTTCTCTCCTCTCGCTTAGCTTTATAAACTCCTTATCTTCTTTGTTTCAACATACCAAATTTAGATAACAATTCTGAGTTTCAAACACAAATTCTCTCAGAATTTGTTTTTACTTTCTTTAGTTTTATATAGTAGTTTTCATTCAATAAGGTAGATATTTTTGGAGGTTTTACAACTAATGGATCGATGTGTAAGCTATCTATAAGAATTCATATGTGGTATTAATTTTGTTAAAATTCTATTATTTACAAATTTAATTTTATGTATCTTTTCAAATGTTATTTTTAATCTATTGATCATTTATTAAATCTGAGCATGTTTGGCAAATTATGATAATGGGATTTTAGTTATGTTGATATGTTTATGTAGATTATTTAGGTGAATATTTTTAATAATAATTAAACAGATAAAATATGAAAGTTATGTTTTAGAAACATGAATCTAAAATCTAATTTAGATAGCATGAATAGGAGTTTAAATTATCACCACTTGCAAGGTCATTTTGTTTTTGGAGCTAACTTCATTGACACCAACTCTCTTCCTCTAGAACTCTTTTGTTAGGAAATAATACCCAACATACAGCTCATAACTTTTCTTAGTTATAGTTTCTCACATAGCCCCTCATGTCACTTTATTAACCATGTATGGACACGATTGTGTCAATCCAACATAAAATAATTGGTTTTGTAACTGCAATGGAAAATAGTGGTGTAGGCATTGGATCAAAAGGAGTTTGCATCTATCCAAAGCTTTATGAAAGGGTTCTCCATTAATTTTGAGGAATGTTGCTATATTGGGCCTTAAGTTCGTAGTCTTTTAATAGGAATAGAACCTACCCAGATATATTTTGTAGACTACATGCCAAGTAGTTAATAAACCTGATTGTATAGTCATAAGCCAAGACTTAGTTTTATCCTTGAGTGTGTAAGGAAAATATCTCATCCTAAGCTGGTCTTCCTCAACTCTCTACATTGAAAATGTTTACACAATAGCATAAAAATCTCTAATAAAATTTAAAGGGTCTTCATTAGGGATATCATCAAACGAAGGTAGCTTCAAATAATGAATCTTTTTTAATGCAAAATTCCTAAGACCCTAATAGCCTAATAAATATACAATATATATGATACAAGTAATTCATGATACAAACAATTTATGTTACATATAATTTATAATGCATTCAATTTATTTTACAAGTTAAATAAATAATTACAATAGGTTAGTATACAAGACATACATGTTAGTACACAGATATTCAAAAAAGAATATTTAACAAAAGGAAGCTTAAAATAAACTAAAGTAAACTTAAGAAAATAAAATAACAATTAAATAGAATTGTGTTAATAATCAAGTAAATAAATAAATAAAAGAAAATGAGAGGAAAGAAAATTAAATTGTTTTTTTTTAATTTTGATTTTCTATTTTTTGATTTTTTTTAAATTAAACTGTACTACAAAGCAAAAGTTTTTAATACTTTTAATAATAAAAATTTAGCATGGCATCCACGTGTCCTGATTGGTCTTGTATTCAAACATTCATAAAAAATGCATAAAAATTCCAAAACATTCTAGAAAATTCATAAAAAATATATTTTCACCTTCTTTCCCTCTAAAGTTCATATTTTAAAATTTTGAACTCCTAAAACTACTATTTATTTGATAAAACGAACAAATATTAAGTAATAAAGTACACTAATGACTCTACATTCATAAAGGCATCATACTCCAAACATAATTTTTTGCTTGTCCTCAAGTAAAGCCATGTCTACCTGGATAAACTTACATTGAAAACATATTCAGAAATATATATCTATTAATACAAGTATATTTAGCTAAAAATATCTCCATCTAAAGCCATACAATACTATGAAAAAGAGATTCACATATTCATCAAACAACGTTCCATCATTAAAAGAGCATGTAAGATTTCTTGAGTTGATTTATGTGTGTATTGTACATGATATCATCCAATGTACTCATGAAATCAATCTATATGAGAATTCTAATCAATTCAATCTTAGAACAAGTCTTATAAGTTTATTTTTCACATCCCTCTCCACTATAATAAATACGCACTCAACTAAAGTGCAATAAGGGCTTTAGATGCTTGTAATGTAATGCATTATATATCCAATATTAATCATTTCTCAAAAAAACATTGCCTAATGTATGTGATGATCTAGTTTATGACGATGACTCTTCATCGTGAAGTGATTGTGAAGGAATATATGTATATGATCAACAACCTAACTAAACATAATGTATGTTCTATATTGTTCTATTAACTCTTGGATGTTTATATATATGTATGGACTTAAAATTTTTAATTAATTTATATTGCATCATTGTTTGCAGATATTTCATGGATCCTAGTGTACCAGTGCTTATAGATCCAAATGATCAATTGGGGCATTTGAAAATAAGGGGTTGGGAGAATATATATGATGCTCCACTTAACCCAGATAATAAAGTACCTATTCTATTTGATGCTACTGGTAATCTAATAGAGGAAAATGGCCAACAATTGAAATCCTCTATTGGTAGACTTGTGAAGTCAAGTATACCAATCAATATAAATGATTGGACTCAGGTTGATGAAGCTAAAAAGTTGAAAATATGGAAAAGCATTTGTGTAAGTCTCTTATATTTTATAACTAATTACATATATTATATCTTTTTTGAATTATATCTACTCTTTTGTAGTGTGTTTTTACAGAATTGTTATAAAGTCGATGACACTTGGAAGAGCAAGTGTTATAAGATTAAAAATAAAGCGTGGAAGGAATACAAAACTTCCAGATTGGCCAAAAATTATGTGTTTCCATATTTCGAACCACTTGATGAAGTAGAGCTCTACAAAATCCCTAAAAGACACCCCTTGATTACACCTCAAGTTTGGAAAGACTTCATTTATTATAGACGTATGGATGAATTTCAAATTATTAGGAAAGGACATCAGAATATACAAATGCATAATATTCTTCCTAACTGTACTGGGAGGTCTTCAAATCCTGAAGTTAGATATTGAATGGTATTATTAATTTGTTTTAATTTATAAATATTTTTTTATTTATTTTCCTCAAATTTAAGTTGATTTCATGGTTAATAAATTTATTTAATTTATGTAGGAATTTGAATTGGGTAGACCGGTTACCCGATCTAAATTGTACATAGAAACAAAGACTCCTAAAACGAAGAAGTCAAGATCAATGACTAAGTGAGGAAAAGAACAACTAAATAAGTTGGTTAGTAATTTAACTTGACACAAAGTCCTTATGATTTTTAAAAATTTATGTAATAATGTATGATATGTTTGTTTGCTTTATTATTTGTAGAGTTCAAGAACAAATATCCAGGGGTGAAATAATAAAAAAGCCAGGGAGAGATGCTATATATCATGCATTCGGACGTGAGCATCCTGGTCGTGTTAGGTGAGGTAGCCAATATGATGGTTATATGGAGTATTTTAACATTCCAAAAGAGAAGCCTCAGATGGTCAGTAAGGAGAAGTACAATAAAATTGAAGAAGAACTCAACTGCTTTAAGGCCATAATGTTATGTGAGATTTCCACTTTAAAAGAATATCAATCATAACACATGTCAAGTATGGCATCATACTACAATCAAGGCATGCCATATTAGCTAGGCATGCAACCATCCATACCAGTCATGCCACCATCCATGCCAAGCATGCAACCATCCATGTCAGGCATGCCACCATCCATTCCACCCATGCAATCTTATGGCCCTCAACCTATATCCAATATGAGATATAGTCATCATATTGGTCCTCCCTTTATGCTAGGAATGTAGATGCAGTTAAGTAGATGTTCATTTTCTCAAATGCAATATGTGCATTTTTACCATCAATCACATCATGATGAACGTTTTGATGAGAATGTACTTCCAATAGCTACCCCATATGAGAGTCCTCCTCTTTTTGATGAATCATTTGTGGTAAGATTTGAAGTTTATATAGATAATCTATTAATTTTATTTTTTATTATATATTTTATTTATTATATATAATGCTTAAATTGTTTTTTAGAATATGAAATGTTTGTTGAAACATCCTTGATCAACAGACTTTATTGGAACGGTACAACAATTGAGTGATGATCGGATGATTTATAATTACTTTTTTCCAAATCATTGGAAAATAGTAATTGATTAATCATTGCTCCATGATTGTCCATTACATGTGCCTTCTGATACTACCACATTCCAAGAGGCAGTTGGACAATATGTGGCTTGGTCATCGATTCAAGTTGTGATAAATTTTGACATTGTACTATTTTTTTATTAAAAGATAACACATTTTTATTACTATTATTTTATTATTCTTTTATTGTAACTAAAATACATAATACTTCTTCTTTAGTCTATTATACTAGAACTAGTAAATGCGGCACATTTAAGAGATACAAAGCAAGTATCTCGTGGTAAATCTATGTCTAGTGGCCAATCATTGTGCACTAAGTCATTCAAGTAGAAATCTTAGTGCTTTGATGACTATTGTTGCAAGGGCATCTAGCATAAATGATGGATGGACTGTGCCACTTCCTATATAAATTTATGGTGTAGACATCGGCCAAACATATATATCGATCGAGTGTATATTGTAGCTATTTGAATATCAAATGATCGATTTAATTATAATTCAAGAGTGGACATGGTGAGTCCTCAATCACTAAATAACTTTCATTGATGTAGATTATATGTAATTATATTTATATTATCTAATTATTTATATATATTTCTTTTATATAGGGCATGTTATTATCGATTTCAACATAATCACTCATCATATTTAGCAATGTTCTATGTTTCTTCATTTGTTAATCAATATCAAGATAAGGATGTTAGCATCAAAGCTAATCAGAAGTTTACATTCCCCAGGCCACTAATATTTGAACAAGGCCAAGATCATTGGATGTTGGTAATCCTTGATCTGTTCAATAATCATGTTTGATACTGTGACTCAACTTCCATAGAACTGAGTAAAGATACAAAAGCAGTTGTTGAAATATAAGAGTTATAACTAGTTATTTTTCTTCTATTGTTCTTTGTAATATTTAATATAAAACTAATTGTTTTAAACTTTGATAGGGCATGGAAGTTGTGGAACAAGTTTAGGGGCATTACCCTTAAAAAATCTCAAAAGCTTATAGGGCACAAAGTTATGATATGTACAAGCGAATATTTATAATTTTATTAATTTTACTATTGAATAATAAAGATGTTCAAATATGGAAAATCATGTGCACTTGTTTTTTGTAAGTTCAATAACAAAATGATGGAGTCATGTTTGGTTATTATGTCATGAAATTTATGAGCAAAATCATCACAAATATCAAAATTCCAATTGAAGATGTGGTAATCTCTTTTACCAATATACATTTTTAATATATATGAGCTTTTTGTTTTTTGAATTCATGAAATTAAAATCTTATTTTGAATTTAAATACATGTAGTTCTTTGGTTGGAACAAGATGGGCTATGGCCTGCAAATTTTTGATTATTTATGAGAGGAATGGGAAAAACACATGGTTCAAATTATATCATCACAAGAAAAATCAAGAAAAGATTTTGATGATCTTGAATAGAATATGACAACATAATGGTAATTTTTATAATGCTTTATTTTCTCTATTCCTATGTCTGAAGTCACTTGTTTGATGAATGTTTTGTTTGATGGATGTTTATGTGCTCATGTATTTAGGGGAATGAATTGTTTTATGGACCTTTTTTTTCAAACTTCATTTCATCTCTCTTGCCTAGTTCCCTTATGAAAACATCATAGTTGTCACTGGTAGCCAAGTATAGGAAAACCACCAAGAATCATCATTCCAGTGTAATATCATGAATTCACAAAAAATAACTTATATATGTTAAAAGATTAGTAGAAGAGATTACCACATCGAAACTCGAGTGATATAATAATAACCTTATCCCTCCAAAATCATATTAACACTGTATTAATCTTTTTTCTATAAATATGAAGCTATATGGAATCAAGCTGGTATTTTTAATGCTATACTGAGCTGTAAATATGAAGTCAATTGTAACTTTGATTTTTTACTTGGGTGGGTTGAGTTTTGGTACCCATAAACTTATGAAACAACTGGTTTTTCCCAACAAATCCAAGTAACAAATCAAAGTTACACTTGACTTCATATTTACAGCTCATTATAACATTAAAAATATCAGCTTGATTCTAGATAGTTGCATATTTATAGACAAAATATTAATACAATGCTAATATGATTTCGAGGAATAAGGTTATTATTATATCACTTGGGTGTCAATGTGGTAATCTCTTTTACTAATCTTTTAACATATATAAGTTATTTTTGTGAATTCATGATATTACATTCTCTTTTTGAATTTAATTACGTATATTTCTTTAGTTTAAACAAGTTGTGCTATGATATGCATATGTTTGATAATTTACAAGAAGAATGGACATAACACTTTGTTCAAATTATAACATGAGGAGAAGAATATGATGATCTTGAATAACATAAGACAAAACCATGGTAATAATTATAATGCTTTAATTTCTCCATTCATATGTCTGAAGTTTATACTACTTATATGATAGATGTTTACGTGCTCATGTATTTAAGGGAATGAATTGTTATATGGACCAGCTATTTTTTGCCCTATTTCCTTGTCCCTATGCTAGTGATTCTAAGCCAACCATGCTTGCTCTCCTTGAAATAAAGTGGGAATATCATAATATCCATGACACTTTGACGACATCATTTTATTTATAATTTAAGTTAAATATATATGTATTGTATATAAATTATGTTTTTGTAATAAATTTAAATGTCAAGTAATTAATTATATTTAATTTTTTAATTATTTGTATTATTATTTAAACTTTGTTAAATAGATTTTGGTTTTTTTGCTATATGTGATCGAATACAGGTTATTAGTAGAGTAGAAAATTAGTAAAATATGTAAAACAAAATATATTTTAAAGTCAGTTCACCCGTTGAACCGACTTTACATTTAAAATCGGTTCAACATGAACCAACTTTAAATTTGAAGTCTTACAATTTAAAGTTGGGTTTTAACTGACTTTAATACCCGATTTTGTAGTAGTGCAAGCAACATTGTGTGCTCTCTATCCAAGGCTGGATTTTCTTGCATATCTATAACAACAAATTCAACAAGTATTATCATTTTGTCTACTTGTACCAGCACATCCTTAACTATTCCCTTCTGATACTTAAGAGATTTATTTGCAAGTTGAAGGGACATAGTTATAGGTTTTAAATCTCCTAAATTGAGCTAGGAGAATATAGAGTAGGGCATCAAGTTTATACTAGCACCTAAATCAAGTATTACTTCAGGGACCCATAGTTATGTTTATGATAAAACTTCTAGGGTCTTTCAACTTAGGGGGAAGTTAGTGCTGAAGTATAGCACTAGAAATTTCTAATACTACTACTCGCTCATTAAGTTCATACCTCCTTCTCTTAGTGTTCAACTCTTTGAAAAACTTAGCATAGGAGGGCACATTCATGATCACTTTTAATATTGGTAAATTGATATTTTTAATTAGAAAGAATATTAAAAAGATCATAGATTTCTTATCTTGTTCATATTCTTTCAACCGGTGTGGAAAAGATACTTGAAGATGATGTAGTTATGTTGTCTTTTGATTTTTGGGGATGTGAGATGATTACCACATGAGTTTTACTTGAAAAGGATTTTCAAGGTTTCTTAATGATTGGCATTCCATAGTCCTTCATCATTTTCTACCTATCTCCACAATCTCCCTTGGCTACTTGTAGTTGAAATTGATCTTCCTTCTCTTACGTATCAAGATCAAGCTCCAACATTGAAAATACTAGAACTCTTTAGGAATGATTTATGACTTGACAAAATGTAAAGGCTTAAAGAAGATAAACTATGTAGGGAACCTAAATTTTTTTAATTTTTTTAGGGAAAATCTAAGTTAATTAATTTAATAAATTAAGTTTTTTTGTAATGATAAATTTAAAGAATGGACACAATTTTTGAAACAAATGAATTTCTATTATTTCATTGGAATTTTATTACACACATTCTTAAAATAAAAACAAAAAAAAAACTATAATAAAGGAAAATACAATAATGACAAACTCAATGTCTCCTCTTCATTGAATTTATTTGATCCAATTTGACCACTTAGCTATTCTTTGCTTTATTTTTGCAAATGCTCAGCTAACTATTCCACTAAGATTTCAACCTTTTTGATAGAAGTTTCCAAAGAGTCTAACCACTGAAATTTTTAGACTAATTATCTCTGCGGACTTGAATAAAAGAATTGAATTTGTCCTTTAGTGTTGGTTTACTAGGAAAGCTTCTTGGAATGGGCTAGTGGAATGGTTGGCCTGGCTGATTTGAACTTTGGACAAAATGAGGGTTGTTTTACCTTTAGGAAAAGTTGGGATGATTTCTCCACCGAGGATTATAGGTATTTGAATTACGGTCAAATCTTGGTCTCTGGTGATATCCTCCCAAAACATTAACCTATTCAGGTCCAACTAGTGTTTCTCTTTGATATGGATAGGCTTCAGTACCATGTCCTATGTTGCTAGACCAAGAACAATGTTCATTATTGGTGTTGGTTTGTGTAGTGGGAAGGGAAACTTTCTTTGTCTATTGAACAAGTTATTATTGACCTTCAATGCTAGAATCTATTTCATGAACTCCAACACTTTTCACTTTTGAGCTTTTCTGTTGGGAGTTCTCACCCAACATCTTAAATAGGTTGTACGTTTCTAACGTTTTCTTATCTCCCACAGGTCCTCCGGCAGCATTGTTGACAATGAACTAGCATTGCTGCTTCAGTCCATCGTAAAATAATTAGTTCTACAACTACACAGAAAAGTTGTGATGGAGGCATTGAGTGAGGAATAGTTTGTACCTATCCCAAGCTTTATGGAATGGTTTTCCTTCCATCTAAGAGAAAGTGACAATATTTTCTCTCAACTTTGATCTTTTTAAGTGGGAATATAATTTTCCCATGAATTTGTTGTAAACGTCCTCCTAGGTCATCAGATAACCTGGAGGGATTGACATCAACCAAGATTTGGCCTTATCCTTCAAGGTGTATGGGAAACATCTCATTCTAAGTTGATCATCATTTAGAATGTTGAGGGGGAACAAGAATCTTTATCAAGCAGTCCATAGAATGAAGGAAGCATGGAAAAATGAATGTTAAGTCATAATTCTGAGCAGCCTCACCAAGCTAGATAGAGGTAGTTTTTGTGTCAATTACAAACCGTGCAAACTCTTTCATGGTGTTTTTCCTAAAATGTGGGTTTTTTCCCTTTTCTATTGGTTCCGATAGAGTATTAAGGTTTGGTTGTGTTTGCCTCAAAAATAGGCTGATGATAAGAATCTAGCCTTAGGGACAAATGTTTAAATTTATGAATATCATCTATGTATGGAGTAAGAGGGTTTTCTAAGGATCTCCTACCATGCATAGACTAGTGAAAGCATAAATTTAAAACACCTATCAATTAAAAGGGAAAAGAATAATAAAATAACTTTACAAAATATAGAGAAAATATACATAGTTTTTAATACAAAAATACCAAACAAATAAGTTAAGTTAATCTCTAAGTTAAATAACAAAATCAGTACTAACCAAGAGTGCTCTCAGGAAATAATGGTGAGACAAAACCTCCTTAAAAAGTATTTTCCTAGATAGAGCAATGTTCCTAAGAAAGACTAGTGACACAGAGGTTTCCAAGAACTAGTCTCCAAGATAGAACTCTCTTAGATCTTTACTTTTATTGCTATAACATAGATAGGTTTTTTAAAAGAAATTTTAGTTTTCTTAAATTTTTTTTAAAAAGAAAATAATTAAAAAAATTAAAGTTTAAATTATTTTTATTTATTTTTATTAAAAATCAGAAATTAAATTTTTTTAACAAAAAATAAAAAATCACAATTATTTACAACACAAAAAGTTTTCAAAATTTTGATAAATAATGTAAAAACCCTATTCCTTCTTTGGCAAGGGTGCCAAATATTTGATGAGACACAAGACCGACATCGGGCTACCAATACCGATCTTTTGCAGCTACTTTGGTTTTATATTTGTAAAACTCTCGCACGCACGAATCATTTTATAAAAAATGACAAGTATACTCGCAAGGTAGATCTAAGGAAGGAATATATGTGGTTTTTATTTTATTATTCAAACTTTTAAAAACAAAATTAAATCCTAAACATCCTATCACAATATTTTGATTTTTTTGTGTTTGCTAACATTCATAACAGTGGAGTATTTATCATGCAAATAAACTAATATTGATGAAGTGTTCATAGATTATATGAGATGCAAAGGGGAAGTAGCTAAACTAAATGAAAAACTTAAATCCATTGAAATAAACTCAATTATAGGAAAATAACAAATTAAACTAACTGAATATGCTAATAGTTCGAGTTCATGTGTTGTAGATATTAAACAAGAAAATAAGAATCTTATGGAAAAACTTGAATAGTCAAAAGAAGTTGTGAAAAGGTTAAATGTTAGTGCTAAAAGGCTAAAAAAATACTAGATTATGGAAAACCTATTGAAGACAAGAGATCAAAGACTAGGCTATATAGATGAGGATTCAATGTCATCATCTTCAAAAACAACTAAGTTTGTAAAACCCTTCAACCTTTATTCTTTACAGGCTATAAGGATAAATTCAACATCAAATACTATGATGGTATGGCCTTCTAACCCTATTCCTAAGGTTACTCATAATACACAAAGAACAGTTTCATCTATGGTTGAAAAATCTTTTAAATTTATGCATGTCTATCATCATTTTGGTAAGAAAGGTCATATGAGGCCCAAGTGTACATATTTTGATAAATGCTTCTAAAGGTAATAATACCTTAAATGGTTCACATTGTAGGATTCAGAACCATAATTCATCATTAGATGTTGCATCATATTATAGGATGAATGGAAATTATTGTAAAATGTTTAAAAATCCTACAAGAAAGCATGAAGTTGTTGGATCAAAGAGATAATTAAGTTAAATTCAATCCATTTAATTCTAAGACTAATTATCATTATCCTACCATGCATGCTTCATCTTCATTTAGGATGAATGAAAAATCTAAATTTAAGTCCAAGAATATTGATGAGTGCTCAAAAATCACTAAAATTACCATAATTTTATGCACATTAATTGATTAAAAATATATATATATTTATATGTTTTATCATATATTTATATAAATTTGTCTTTTTCGGAATCATGGGTATTTTTATTTTTTTCCACGTATTTTTGCTTAAAAACTTAACTTAAATACTCAAAGAGGAATATTGGAAGCAATACATCACAAATATATTAATAAATAAATGAGGAAAGGTCAACAAATATGGAAAAATTGGACAAAATGGGTCAAAAAGGTCAAAAATGTCAATTATGCTTGCTCATAATAGTGGAGTATTTATGGATATAATAACTAAGTTAATTATGCTTGCTCATATTATTTAGGTTATTAAAGATATGAATTTATATTTATTGATTCTCTTTTTTTTGTATGAATACCACCTTTGGTGGGGTTAGATATTCTTTGTTAACTAAACAAATCAATTAACATCTATGGGTGGGGTTGATAACTAATTTGGTTAATTAAATTAATTCTTTATTCTAAGAGATTGAAAATGAACCATTTAAATGCCATCTTTGGTGAGGTTAGACAGTTTAAACTTTATTCAAGGTGTCCAAATTAAACCTAAGAATTTAATTATCCGAGTACTAACTTTCAAGTTTTAAAACCATTACTGAAAACATGTTGTCAATACATTTTCAGATAATAATTCTTATAAAAACTTTTGAAATAGAGCTTCACTCTAACTACCGGACGATTGTACCAACAAATGAAAGAGCACTACTCTAAATGAGACTGGATAACTAAACCTTAAAATCTAATTTTCAGATTTAAGTTTGTAATGAAAAATAATATATTTCTCTCTAACATCCTTAATATAAAATCTTGAATAAAAAAAAATCAATTCATTTTAGAGATTTTTACCTATATAATATTTCGCAAGCATAACAACGTTATTATTATATCATGTTTACAAAAATAGTCAGCTCAATTAAATTTAATCACAGACAAATTAAATATAACATGTAAAAATAAAACAATAAAAATAACTGTAAAGAAAATAAAATCCTTACAGAACTTCGATGCTATTCCCGTTGCTGGAAAACCTCCAAATGGAATTTGCACTCCCATTTATTGAATCAAAAAGCTAATAAATTACAAAAACATAGCTAGTTCTTCTCAAAAAGAGAAGAATTCTAAAACTAAGAAAAAACTAACTAAAAACTAAGAAAAACTAAAAACTAAGAAATGGAGAGAAAGAAAGAGGAGAGAAGTGTGTTTTGAGGTGTGGTATGAAGTGAAGAGAAGGGGTGTATTTATAGGTGAGGATGGAGAGAAAAATTGGGTGAAAAAATGGTGAAAACGCGGAGTGGTGATTACTGACGTCATTGATGATAAGGCGAAATGGTAGCGGCACGCGCAGAGGGCAGTTGGGGCGTGCACAGGCGCACGTGGGTGAACGTGGGCATGGGGCGCTGGTGCTGGGCGCTAGCACGTGCGGGCTGGGCAGCTTGGTGGCGCGATTTTCTCCTTTTTGACATTTTTGACCTTTTTGACCCATTTTGTCCAATTTTTCCATATTTATTTATCTTTCCTCATTTATTTATTAATATATTTGTTATTTATTGTTTCCAATATTCCTCTTTGAGTATTTAAGTTACGTTTTTAAGCGAAAATACCCGAAAAACAATAAAAATACCCGTGATTCCGAAAAGACAAATTTATATAAATATATGATAAAACATATAAATATATATATTTTTTTAATCACTTAATGTGCATAAAATCATGGTAATTTTAGTGTTTTTTGAGCACTCATCAAATATTCCAATGACAACTAAGGTAGTTGATTTGCAACCCAATGATTTAAAGAAACTAAAATTCAAGAACGTATAGGTTAGGAAAGATTCTCTTTGTTGTGTCACTTGACCATTGGTCTTTGTTATTTCACCAAGATAATTTTTTTGCAAGATTAAGTGATCCTAGGTGAACATATTTAGTTTGAATACTTGTTATTATTTTTATTGATGTTTCTTAGTTTAAAATAAATGATAAAAAAACAAAAAACAAAAAGGAGAAGTAGAAGTAGAAATGCTTTAAAATTGACATGATCATTACATACTTCATTCACACATATTTTGATTGGCTACACATTATACAAAGGATATTTTGACTTTTTGATTTAAATATTTTTTCACATATGATTATCAATGTTGATCACAGGACATATAATTACATCACTCTATAAGTTATAATTAATTATGTGAGATTTTAGTACATGAAATATTCTCAACAATGAAAATTAACGTTGAACTCTATCTTTCACTATATAAAATTTCGTTATAGAGAGAATCTACCTAATGTGGTATGGGAAAGCTATCATAGTGAGCGGAAAGGGCTACCTCACAATTAGTGTGAAATTCATCATATTAAGTATATTGGTTTGTGCATATTTCTTTAAAAAAATAATGATAATAATATTGAAAGAAAAAGAAAAATAGGAAAGCTTTTTCATTTACATAAGAAAAAAAGAACCGCAATTGGTTATACAAAATGAAAATATATAACCAATCCCTTACACAAAAATTAGTGCAAGGGGGAATATCAAAGAAAAATAGATTAAATTTCTCACTTAGTAAGTGAATTTTATTTTGTGCAAGTATAAATTCAACTACAATGTTTTTATGATAGGGGATATTCCTTATTTGGAATCTTTCATAACTGATCATATACGAACTAATTGACATCAATTGACATCCTATAATAGTTCCACCACAAATTTTACTTTTGATGATTGTCAATATGTCACCATATATGTTAGTATGTTTATGCATCTTGTCTACTTATATGTATGTTATTCTACTTATATTTATGTTGTCAATGGATAGTCACACTTTGAACAAAATTAATTCATAATTTGTACATACTGTTGTAGTCATGTTAACACTCTCAATTAAATATATATATATATATATGTATCATTTTCATAATTTTTTGTTTTATTCTAATTTATTTAGAGGAGCCCTAGAATTTTAGGGGAATTTATTCATTTTTGGAAAATATTATATTTTTAGCCCTCTATTTTGTTTGTACTAAGTTTTTAAGAATATGTATTCCTCTTTTTAGTCATTAAATACATTACATTATTTCTCAACCTATTTTCTTTGTTTCATGACTATATTGTTTATTCGTATGGAAAAAAAGGGGGGAGAAAAATTGAAACTTCAATTGAAAAATCTACAAAAAAGGGAGAACTAATTTAGGAAGAGAGATATTTTAAAAATACATTTTGGAATACTACACCAAAGGGGACTTGTGTTTTTTTAATTTCTATCTATTTATTACTCACTCTTATGAATATTCTTCCTTTCTCTATTAGTATATTGATATGTGCTTAAAAAATACTAAAATTACCATGATTTAATGTATTTTAATTGATTAAATAAATTTACACTTATATGTTAAGGTTTTATTTTTGTGCTTATTTTTAAGAATTTTTTTGAATTATTTAAAACCACCTAGTTTTTCTTTAGATCGACCTTGAAAGTATACTTGTCGCTTTTTAAAAAGTGATTCCTACACTTGCAGAATAGACTCTTATACTAATATGTCAATGCAACTTGCAGAATTCACCTAGCAAGTTGCACTTCTTGCCACTCAGAACTATACAAAAAGAGAAGCATATGATGTGTGCAGTAGTTCTTGGCATGGTGATGACATGTGTCTTTATTAAAGAGAACCAATTATTGAATGTGTACGAGTGAATTCAATAGCGGATTATCAACATAGACTAGGAATGACCTTTATGCAAGCATTACAATCAATGGTGGAGAAATAATCCTAATTTCTCTTAAAGAGCAAAGAACCCTACCTATACCCAAAACCCACACCATATGCAGGGCCACTAAAACCACCAACAAATACCACATAGTTATCTAAATAAACCAACTTTAAAGGATAACTTGAATTCTTTCATTCAAGTCAACAAAGGCAACCAAGTTAAAAGTAATTGAATGTTGGATTCTTTGGAGGCATCTGTAAAATTGATTGAAGTGAAAATGGGGCCACCTACTAAGCATTTGCAAGAGCAAGCAAGAGAAGAGTTGCTCATTCAAAATGAACATTTGAAGGCTATTATGGGCTTTCATAAGGATGAGTTGGTAGAAGTTGAATTCTTAGAATTTTTTAAATATTTACATAATGATATAGGGAACATAAGCAATTCTAAATCCACCTCCAAAGATCGTTGAAGCTTTAATGCCATATTCTTTATACTTGTAGCAAGGAGTAGGTGAGCCGAAACTCACAACCATGTTCATACAATTGGCTGATAAATCTTTAATTTATCCAAAGAGTATTGTAAAGAACTTAATGGTACAAGTAGATAATCTTATCGTACTTGTACATTTTATAATTGTAGATGTGCAAGAAACCCTACAATTGGACAAGGAGCACCTTGTACTTCTTGGTTGGCCATTCGTAGCCTTAACTAAGAATATTGTTAATGTCCATAATAAGAGTGTATCAATGATAGTCTTGGGAGAGACTATACATTTTCAAGCACATATTAACACAAACTCATTGACAAGAGGGACATTGAGTGAATTAAGTTCTAAAAGGTGTAATCTCCCCAATTAGCATCTGGCTAAGAAGTTAAAATAATATATAAATAGGAGTTAACTCATTATGATTTTTTTATTTGTTAGTTATATTTGTTTTTATTTTGTTTTTATAACGTTTTCTTTTGTTTTCAATTTGATCTATTTTATTTTATTTTATTTCTATTTTTGTAAACAAAGTTATGTTATTTAGAACTATTAATTTTATAACTATTTGGTAATGTGTTATTCCTGAGAAGTAAATAGTGATTCTCTCTGTATGGTAAAAACTTAGTTAGATGATGGATGTAATAAGAGTAAACACATCACTATACTTAATCACATTATGCTATTACAAATGGGTGACTTTTGTTTTCTTTTTATTCTTTATCTTTCATTTATACTTAAAACATTGCAAACAATGTAGATTCTAGGTTAGAGTGAGGGAAAAGTTATATATGAAATTTTGCATTTTAAATTTTACTAAACATATGTTTGCAATTGTTTAGTTTAGCTAGGAACATTTAGGTCCAATAAAAAAATTAATACAAGATTATCATGCTTTTAATTAATTTTAAGTGATTAATTTAGTTTATGGATTGTTTGTTTGATGTCTTAAACATGTTCATGGATTCTTATAAGAGTTAGTTCTATTCATAATTTATGTTTCAAGCTTGGATGTTGAAATTGAAATGAATCCAAATATGGTGTACATGAATCAAATAGTAGAGACTACCTTATAATATCTTTGAGCTTATATCATTTTATGGTGAGTGATAATATTTGTTTTACTCTTTTATATTCACACACACGCACACACACACACACTATATATATATATATGGGTCCATTCTCTGAAAGAAAAAAGAGAAAGAATAAAGGAAGAATAAAAAAAGAGAAAAACTAGTATAACTAAATACTATGATCCTAAATTCTTGAAATTAGGGATATGGCTATTACTAAAAGAAGAAAAAAATAACCCCTTGAAGTCAAAAGAATTTTCATTTGTCTTGAGGCACATAGTTGATATTTTTCCTTAATGATTTTGATCGAAGTATTAGATGAGTAATATGATGTCTTCATAATCCTAGCATTTCATTCAATTAATGAGATCGATATTATGTACATTTGACCCTTTCTTATTTATCATATGCAAACCTTTTTTTCTTTATTCTTTAAATAACATATGTTTGCATATACTTTGTTGACTACTTGAACGTATAGTATCAGTGTAAAATTGAGAGTATATCTTGTGAGGATGAGTCAAAGAAAATTTGGATTCTTAACACTAACTTTAGGTGAGTCAAGGTTGATATGTTCTAGAAATTGGACATAAATTTGTGATGTGTAACTAATTGAAAGGATGAACTTTGATCATTTGAGATGTTGGATGAGCTTGTACTCGAGTCTTTAATTATGAATTGAAAAGAAACTAAAACATTTATAATTTTGTTTTTTGTTTTCTTATTAACTTCTTTTATTTTTATTTTTTACATAATAAGATGTTTATACGTATCACCACTAGAAGCCCTCACAAGATTTAACTCTTTCACTAGGGTAACCTAGGGTTTAAAGGCTTATTGCATACGCTAAATACAACTGCGTTAATCTAGGAAAATGATTTAAGATAGTATAGTATAGTTTACTTATTATTTATTTTAGATTTTAAGTTGCTTTACTTGTTAGAGGCTAGTAAGAAGCAGGTTGGAGTTCTCATAAGTGCTTGAAAAACACTAGTATTTTATGATTTTACTACTCTTAATTGAAATGAATATTTTGATTATAACATTTGTTTTATGCAATTCTATCTCTTAGAAATCATGGACATATTTTGTTGTATTTTAGGTGTTTTTTGCTTCAAAATAGATAAACATGTTAACACACAAAGATAATACTTAGCACTAAAATAACATATTAGGGCTAAAAAAACTAAGGAATGTAAACCTTACTTTAAGAACCAATCATTGTGTAAGAAGACAAGAAAAATTCAACAAAAGAAAAGCATGCCATCGTGAATGATTTAATGTGACGCCGCACACACCTCATGAAATGATGGGAACAAATCCGGGATTATCAAGTTGGAGACAATAATGGGAACAACAAATGAAAAATGGGGAATGCGAAATGAGAATCTGTATTTTTTAATATGAGTTGGGGTAACAACGAAGATTGTATTATTTACCCCGTTTCCTAAAACTATATAACATATTTTAAAAAATATAAAAAATTAATATTTTTAATTACAATTAAACTCAAACTAATCATAAGTAATACATTATATATTTTATATTTTTCATCTTTAAGTTATATTTTTATTATATTAAAACATCAATAATTTTTCTATTATAAAAATTATTTAAATTTTAAAAATTTAAAATCTTATAATTTATATTTATTATTAATATTTCAAACTAAGTGGTACCAATATTTTATCAATATAGTTTAATATAAAAGAATTATGTATTTATTGTTACATATATTTATATTTTTTTTATTTCACATAAATGTTGTTTATTATTTAACTTTTTATTAACTCAAAAACTTATTTTTCATTACAAAATATTTATTATTGATTTATTTTTTTTAATAAATTTTCCTTTACAATTAAAATAAAAAACTAAAAATCAAATTTAAAATATTATTTAAATCCCTGTTCCTTATTTGTAGGTCTTTGTTTTCTATTGAAGATATTTAATATGTCTCTATAATGATTATAAATAAAAATGAATGATAAATTTTAAATCAAAGATGAAAAATATGATGTGATCTCTAAGCCCGACATGTTCCGTTAACAAACCTATTCCTGGAGTATAAGGTGCTTGACATCTAAAAGTTAGTAGTGAATGAAGTACAAATACGTTGAATATGATCAGACATTTCTTGCACACCTACCTTGATCGAAACTCACAATTCCATGTTTTTTTTTATGGAGTTATCCTATTCAAACAAATACAAGGAGTATTCAAACTTCTCTAATTTAAGCTAGCTACCGTCCAACCCCTCCAAACTGCCAAAGCTATAGAAATGATAACAGTTTGGTTTCACTCATAACCAAATTCAATCGACTAACATTTGGTGTAATTTAAACTAAACATTTCAAGTTATAAGGGATCGGTTGGGTTAATATCCATGGTTAAAAAAACCCAACCTCTACATAGTTTGAATATACATATATATATAAATAATTTTTGCGTTTTTATATTTAAAATATAGTATATTTTTATGTAAACCACATATAATTAAAAATATTAAGTATATAACTATTTAAAATTATTATAATTAATAAAAATTAAATTATGTCTAACTAGATTACAAAGTAAATCTTTAACCCTCTTTCTTGTGATACTACTTTTCATTAATCTTTTTGGTAATTAAAATTCAATTTTCTTTTAGAAAAATACCATGCAATTTGATAAAAAAAAAATTCATCATAAGTGATGAACTTCAATGTAAAATTAATAAACTTAAAAAGTCTTAATAAAAATATTATTGAGTAATATTTGTAATAAATAATATATATGATATGAACCATAGCAAATCCAACTTTATTTATAAGAAAATTAAAATAAAAAATATCTACTAAACCATTCGTAAAATTATGTGAATTGTGGAGTGCTTTTAACCCCAAAGAGAAAATATTACTAAATGATATGGTTGATTAAGTGATTAAACTAAAAAAAGAAAGTAGTAGTTAAAAAAGTAACTAAATCACCAGCTTATAATAAAATAGATAATACCTACCTTGTTTAATCTATTATATGTCCAATATGACGAATTTGATTGGATACACATGAGACTCAATAGATCTAGTCAAATATCCATTTATAAGCCATACTAAATTTTATTTATTTATTGTGATCCATATATTGCTTATTAATTTGTATTTTTTTATTTTTTATTTTTATATTTTTGGGCAATTCAAATCATATTCTGAAACACATTAAAGTGTAGTTTGATATCAAAAATTAATTACCATTTTTTTAAATAAAATTATTATTTTTTCTTTATCAACGAAATTGTTAATTTTGTTGAAACCTAGAAACATCTATATTTCTCTTAATGTCAAGAAATTTGTGGTTGATTTTTCTATAGCTTTGAGCTAAACTTGGCATATATCTAGTTCATTGGTACATTTTTTTTATCAATGTCATTATAATACAAAGTGATCCATTTAACTTGAAAAGAAAATAAAACATCACGAGCAAGTATTTCTATAGTCACCTATTGACTTAAAAAATATTTTTTTCATATAAATTTATTTATTGCTTTGTATGCAATTACATATTATTTTTTGAGAAATGTTACAATTTCCCTTTTTTTCAATTTTTTCACAAACTTAGTATTCATATTTTTTAGAATATCTTATATATTACTCATTGGACACTCCCAATTAATTTAAGTTATTGATTCAGTCCAGCACTTATTGCATTTATTTTTTATAAAAATAAAAGATTAATATGTTTAAGTACTTTCAAATTTATTAGTTAGATCCATAAATGCTATATAAAATTGTGTGCTAAATAGCCATACTAAATATTATTATGTTTTTGTTTCATTTTGTGATTGATATGTTGTTTAATATTATTTATTTTTTCCCGATTCAAATAATATCTTGAATCACATTAGAGTGTAGTATGATATTAAAAATTTCACTAGTTTTTTTCAAGTTTTATAAAATTTGTATAGATATTAGAAATTTTTGATTGATTTTCAATGACTTTAAGCTAAACTAGGTATAAGTTCAATTTGGGTTGGATCCGGAGCTTAGAATCAACCATATTTCAATGGATGTTAGGAATTTTTTGTCGATTTTTCTATGGCTTTCAACTAAGCTTAAAACTCATCTTCCATCCTTGTTTTTGTTTTTATTTTTCCTCTTCTAAGTTTGTGTACACTTCATATTCATGATCAGTTCGACATAACTTTGTTACTGATCTTTCACCGAATATATGTGTTGATTTTTCATTTTGTTTTCAATTTTTCTAAATAGGACAATTTTATAATTGACTAGCTATGTTGCATGTGTCATAAAGTCATGGGTCGATAGTGGTTTATTAATTTTGAAAGTTCGGGAGGGTAACTATACCAAAAGTTAGAAAAGTACTAGCCCTATTTATTCAACACAGGTTCAATTATTCTTATGATCATGTCGGTTTCCCTTTTTCCTGCACATGTTAGGAATAACCACTGTTTTTGGTTTGAATAATATTGGACCTCATGCTTATTTAAAATCTGAGGAAGAAAATAAAACATCATGAGTACAATATTTACAATGACAGTCATTGGGTTTTTCAAAATTTTATGTGACAATCGTTTTTTTTTTATCATAAAAACTTAATTTACTTTTTCGTTTGGACAAATGATATTTACTATAGTTTTGTAATGGTTAATCACCATTCTTAAAACTCTTTTTCAAGTACTACAATAATAACATTATCTCATGACACGTGATTTTATAATTAACTAGCTATGTTTCATGTTTCATAAAGTCATGGATCGATAGTTGGTTTATTAATTTTTAAAGTTCTGGAGGGTAACTATACCAAAAGTTAGAAAAGTACTAGCCCTATTTATTCAACACAGGTTCAATTATTCCACTCTCGAAACATATATATATATATATCCTTACCGAAGACAAAAACTAAAAAAACAAAAAGAAAGAAAGAAAACTCTGCCGATAATATTGGGGAGATATATTTATATTCAACCATTTAAGAAAATTAAAAAAATAATATTCTTAAAACTTAGACTATATAAATATTTTGATCACTGAATTTTAAAGATTGTTATAAAATATTACAAAAATATCGTCCACGTAATCATTAACGAAAGTTAACCACAAATTATACGTATATAAGTTAAAATTAATAAAAAAATTATCGATATTATTTTTGTAATATTTATGAAATTTAACAATATTAAAGTAATAAATAAAAATTTAATGGTATTTTAATTACAAAAACCTTAGGTTTAGTGATAAATAATATTGAATGGTTTTTTATTTTACTACAGTTTAAATTTGAATAAGTAGAAAGTTTTAAACAATTATATTTTAATTTAAATAATATTTAATTATATAAAATTTAAAATAAATAATAAATTAAATGTTTTTTTAATTAATAATTAAAATATACTACGTATACGTGATCATATTTTTGTAATTGCAACCATTTTTGTTGTTCTCTGAATAATGTATCATAATTTGGACCGTTTGACGCCATGCGCATGGAATCTACTAAAAGTTGTGATAAGTTTCGACTCAAATTGCAAGCATATAATGGATATCATATATATATATATTTCTTATGATCATGTCGGTCTCCCTTTCGCTGCACATGTTAGGAATTACAACCTTGAATTAATGTTTTAAATAACTTTTAAGATAATTATTATTATTATTAACTAAAAAAATAGGACATTGAATTAATGTTTTACATAACTTTTAGGATAATTATTAATATTTTAAATATTAATAATTAATTAATTAATTAATAAAAAAATAGAAATCTTAAATAAATTATATAATAATTAAGAAGTTAAAGATAACAGTAATTATTATTCTAAAATATATGGATAATTATTTTTAAAAATTTATAAGTCTAAATTAAACTTATATAATTGTTTAATTAGTTCAATTTTGATAATTTAAATTGTATTATATATCCTTAATTTTAATTGCTTTGTTGCCCTTTTTTGTGTACAAACAAAGTGACATATCAAGAAAATTTATAAATTTCTTAAGGGACTAATGACTATCAATTCCATGTCATTATTGATTTTTAGAATCAATAATGGTTAATCATCAATAATTTTTCTATTATAAAAATTATTTAAATTTTAAAAATTTAAAATCTTATAATTTATAATTTATTATTAATATTTCAAACTAAGTGGTACCAATATTTTATCAATGTAGTTTAATATAAAAGAATTATGTATTTATTGTTACATATAATTTATATTTTTTTTTATTTCACATAAATGTTGTTTATTATTTAACTTTTTATTAACTCAAAAAAAAAATTTCATTACAAAATCTTTATTATTGATTTATTTTTTTAATAAATTTTCCTTTACAATTAAAATAAAAAACTAAAAATTATATTTAAAATATTATTTAAATCCCTGTTCCTTATTTGGAGGTCTTTGTTTCGATCTTTAATATGTCTCTATAATGATTATAAATAAAAATGAATGATAAATTTTAAATCAAAGATGAAAAATATGATGTGATCTCTAAGCCCGACATGTTCCGTTAACAAACCTATTCTGGAGTATAAGGTGCTTGACATCTAAAAGTTAGTAGTGAATGAAGTACAAATACGTTGAATATGATCAGACATTTCTTGCACACCTACCTTGATCGAAACTCACAATTCCATGTTTTTTTTTTATGGAGTTATCCTATTCAAACAAATACAAGGAGTATTCAAACTTCTCTAATTTAAGCTAGCTACCGTCCAACCCTTCCAAACTGCCAAAGCTATAGAAATGATAACAGTTTGGATTCACTCATAACCAAATTCAATCGACTAACATTTGGTGTAATTTAAACTAAACATTTCAAGTTATATGGGATCGGTTGGGTTAATATCCGTGGTTAAAAAAAACCCAACCTCTACATAGTTTGAATATATATATAAATAATTTTTGCATTTTTATATTTAAAATATAGTATATTTTTATGTAAAGCACATATAATTAAAAATATTAAGTATATAACTATTTAAAATGATTATAATTAACAAAAATTAAGTTAGATCTAGCTAGGTTACAAAGTAAATCTTTAACCTTCTTTCTTGTGATACTACTTTTCATTAATCTTTTTGGTAATTAAAATTCAATTTTTTTTAGAAAAATACCATGCAATTTGATAAAAAAATTCATCATAAGTGATGAACTTCAATGTAAAATTAATAAACTTAAAAAGTCTTAATAAAAGATTTATTGAGTAATATTTGTAATAAATAATATATATGATATGAACCATAACAAATCCAACTTTATTTATAAGAAAATTAAAATCAAGAATATCTACTAAACAATTCGTAAAATTATGTGAATTGTGGAGTGCTTTTAACCCAAAGAGAAAATATTACTAAATGATATAGTTGATTAAGTGATTAAACTAAAAAAAAGAAAATAGTAGTTAAAAAAAGTACCTAAATCAAAAACTTATAATAAAATAGATAATACCTACCTTGTTTAATGTATTATATGTCCCGCTCTGATATGACGAATTGGATTGGATATACATGGGACTCACCATATCGAGTCAAATATCCATTTATAAGCCATACTAAATTTTATTTATTTATTGTGATCCATATATTGCGTATTAATTTGTATTTGTTTTATTTTTCTTTTTTATATTTTATATATTTTATATTTTTGGGCAATTCAAATCATATTCTGAAACACATTAAAGTGTAGTTTGATATCAAAAATTAATTACCATTTTTTTTTAAAAAATTATTATTTTTTCTTTATCAACGAAATTGTTAATTTTGTTGAAACCTAGAAACATCTATATTTTTCTTAATGTCAAGAAATTTGTGGTTGATTTTTCTATAGCTTTGAGCTAAACTTGGCATAGATCTAGTTCATTGGTACATTTTTTTTATCAATGTTATTATAATACATTTTTTAGTTCTATGGCTTTCAACTAAACTTAAAACTCACCTTCGATCCTTGTTTTGTCATTATTTTTCCTCTTCTAAGTTTGTGTACTCTTCATATTCATGATCAGTTCGACATAACTTTGTTACTGCTCTTTCACCGAATATATGTGTTGATTTTTCATTTTGTTGTCAAGTTTTCTAAATAGGATAATTTTATAATTTACTAGCTATGTTGCATGTGTCATAAAGTCATGGGTTGATAGTGGTTTATTAATTTTGAAAGTTCGGGAGGGTAACTATACCAAAAGTTAGAAAAGTACTAGCCCTATTTATTCAACACAGGTTCAATTATTCCACTCTCCAAACATTATATATATATATATATCCTTATCGAAGACAAAAACTAAAAAAAAAAAGAAAAAAGAAAGAAAGAAAACTCTGTCGATAATCTTGGGGAGATATATTTATATTCAACCATTTAAGAAAACTATAAAAAATAATATTCTTGAAACTTAGACTATATAAATATTTTGATCAGTGAATTTTAAAGATTGTTATAAAATATTGAAAAAATATCATACGTAATCATTAACGAAAGTTAACCATAAATTATACGTATATCATTTAGAATTAATAAAAAAATTATCGATATTATTTTTGAAATATTTATAAAATTTAATAATATTAAAGTAATAAATAAAAATTTAATGGTATTTTAATTACTAAAACCTTAGGTTTAGTGATAAATAATATTGAATGGTTTTTTATTTGATTAGGTTTAACCTTGAATAAGTAGAAAGTTTTAAACAATTATATTTTAATTTAAATAATATTTAATTTGATAAAATTTAAAATAAATAATAAATTAAATGTTTTTTTAATTAATAATTAAAATATACATATACGTGATCATATTTTTGTAATTGCAACCATTTTTGTTGTTCTCTGAATATGTATCATAATTTGGACCGCTTGACGCCATGCGCATGGAATCTACTAAAAGTTGTGATAAGTTTCGACTCAAATTGCAAGCATATAATGGATATCATATATATATATTTCTTATGATCATGTCGGTCTCCCTTTCGCTGCACATGTTAGGAATTACAACCTTTTTTTGTTTGAATAATGGACTGAGTAGAGGAATTACAACCTTTTTTTAATTATAAAATAAATTTATTATTAAAAATATGTAATTTATTTTTGGACGACCATTAAAATCAACCGTCTTTATAAGCTGATGACGATCGTTTTTTAGCTTATTAGGATAATTGTAGTTAAACATGTATCATGGTGAATATTTACAATGAGAGTCATTGGGTTTTTCAAAATTTTAAGTGACAATCGTTTTTCGTTTTTTAGCTCATATTAGACTTATTTCTATTTAAATATAATGATTCGAACTTAAAATTTTTAATATGTTCTAATAATTTTCGTGTTATTAAAAAATATATTATTTTATAATTACACCTCTTTACTTAGCAAAAGTTTTATACTACTATAAAATTTAAAATATAAGAAAAGAAAGTAAAAAAATGACAATCACAATAATATAATTGATTATAAAATTATAAAACTTGAACGAATATAAATTTAAATTAATCCAATAATAAACACATGCTTAAATACGTAATTTATTAAAATATTAAAAATAAATATTACTAAATTTTATTTTAATCAAAACTATAACATTATTATTATTAACTAAAAAAATAAGACATTGAATTAATGTTTTAAATAACTTTTAAGATAATTATTAATATTTTAAATATTAATAATTAATTAATAAAAAATATAAATCTTAAATAAATTATATATTAATTAAGAAGTTAAAGTTATAGTAATTATTATTCTAAAATATATGGATAATTATTTTTAAAAATTTATAAGTCGTAAATTAAAGTTATGTAATTGTTTAATTAGTTCAATTTTGATAATTTAAATTGTATTATATATCCTTAATTTTAATTGCTTTGTTGCCTTTTTTTTTGTGTACAAAGAAAGTGACATATCAAGAAAATTTAAATTTCTTAAGGGACTAATGACTATCAATTCCATGTCATTATTGATTTTAGAATCAATAATGGTTAATCACCGTTCTTAAAACTCATTTTCAAGTAGCACAATAATAACATTATATCATTATACATGATTTTATAATATAATTAACTATTGATAGTTGGTTTATTTTGAAAGTTCGGGAGGGTGACTATACCAAAAGTTAGAAAAGTACTAGCCCTATTGTTCAATACAGGTTCAATTATTCCACACTCCAAACGTTTATATATATATATATATATATATATATATATATATATATATATCCTTACCGAAGATAAAAACTATAAAATCGAACATGTACTAATATTATTTTTATATACAAATAATTACACATAAAAATACATTTTTAATACTAAAACAAATACTTGGATTAATTAGATTGAATTTTATTTATTCTTATTTTTAATTTTTTAATTTTACTCGTAAACATGTGATGCATGCCATTTTAAATAATATATTAGAATAAAAATTATGTTAACATTTAATATTTTCAACTAAATACATTTTTGAATAAATGTTAAAAATAAGAAGCATGATTAAATTGCTTGGAAATTGCTACCCACTTATAACCAATGATTATTACACAAATGTATTCCAAACAAGTGTAGGATGATTATGGCTATTAATATAATTATCTGTGCACATCCATTCGTCCATTCTTAAAAGGAAGATTATTGGTTGGTTTGGAATCAATAGAAAGGAGTCTAGTGATATGAGAAGATCTAGTTATTTATTGCAATTATTTTTCACTTTATTGATCACGAGTATATAGGAATATTACTTTATGTTTCTCAAGTAGTGACCTAGCCTTTTAATGCATAAATCGCTCATGATTACTTGTAATAATATCTTCTGCATTTATTAATGAAAGATTGTGAGTGATAAGAAGGGTAGGTGCAAAGGGATATCCCAACAAGGAATTGGCACCTATATAACACTCTCATTATCAAACCCTCAACTACAAATATTATTACGTATAAAGAAATTAAATGGATAAATCAATCCACAAAACCTATAGATAAGCTTGTGGTTAGCATCCAAAAATTGAAAGAACTATTGAATAATAGGGCATCCTATGACCATGTTGCGATACAGATACAAGGAACCAAAAAGGCTAAACTATTAGCTACATCGTTACCCTCAATGTATATATGAGATTAGTGAAATCCACATGAGCAATCTTCTCCATTCTAATTTCTTAGTATATGGATTCAGCACCCAACTCTTCTTGCCTTAGTACATCACTTGATTGACATATGCCCACGCTACTCCCATGGTAAATTCTTTCAATAATACTGGGACATCATTTTTATATAATTAATAAGGGTAATTTAAGACTATATTAGAATGGTTTAGATGCATTTGGCCATGAACTCCAATTTATAATCCTCATACCTAAAAACATACATGAAAGCACAATAGACGAATAAAGACCAATCCCTCAAGGAAAATATATGTTTAAGTTAACTATAAAGATTAATACTGGGTGTCTGGGATACATTTGTTCCCATATCTTATTCCATAACTAATTAGGGTTTATCCAGGGTTGAAACATTAGCAATTGTATACTTGGTGCTTCGGAATGCTTCAAAGCATTATAGATCTCTAGTCAAGGGGGTAATATAGCTCTCAAAATTGATATTCGTAAGGCTTTTGATACCATACAGTGGGACTTTATCTTAAATTTGATACAATACTTTAGGCTTGATGATATCTTTTTGGGTTGGAATCGAGATCTTTTTGCTTCAACTTGAATCTCGATCTTAGTTAATTGTTCACCTAGAGGTTATTCTCGTGCTCTAGTTGAATATTGTGGAAGGACCCTTTATCGTCACTTTTATTTAGTATTGCAATGGATTTTCTTGGCAAATATCGTAGGTCTTTTATGATAGAAGGAATTTTCATCCAATTTCTTCACTTAGAGGCTATATTGTACCCACTTATTTTATATATGCTGATAATATTCTCATCTTTGGTCAGGCTGACTCACTAAATCTACAAGTCCTAGTTGAGGCTTTTCAATCACTAAGAGGCTCTAAGAAAATGTTTGTCTTAAGGATTAATAAATAAAATGAATGTAGGAATATAAGTGTGAAGAGGTCTCGCCCTTTCTTTGGTAGGACATAGATGTTTGATATCTTTGGTTATTTAGAGTATATTCATCCACTCCATTTAGATATACATATGGACAAATTCAATCTTGGACGATCTAATGAAAATCATATGAAATTTATTTTAGTAAGGAAAAATAGATAGTTTCTTAGTGAGATTGTTGTTGATTGTTAAAGGAAGTGGGTCTTAGTTTGCTGGACCTTAGCCTCTTAAATGAGGCCATATTAAGAAAGTTTTCCTTGTGTGTAATCATGGGTAACTATGTCCCTTTTCTCTACTTGTACATATGATACCTGAATAGGGGTAGCTCTATAACATTACTATGTTTTCTCTTCCATCTGTCTTGATGTACAACCCTATATTTGACCCTCTTGAAGGAATTTAGATTGTTCGTTCGTAGGGATTATTTAGGGTGTTTTTGGACTACGGTTGGAAACTCTTGTAATTGTTAGAATAAATTTCCCTTGAATGGATCTATTAAAGAATTTATTATAGGGTATTATTTATGCAAGTCTTTTCTTTCATCTTATGTCTTTGTTAGAATTATGTAATGCAAAATATCGAGTATGTATTATTATACTTAGTGCTTTATCTTCCTCTATATAAAGTCAATTATCGATAGCTCCATATTAAACAAACTCACATAGTTAAAACACTTTGTATATTTGCATATTACACACACTATCAGGGTATTGTGAGCATGTAGTTTATACGTTAAGTTGTGTTTGTACTTTGGATTATTTGTGGAAAATTACTTGGTGAAATTTTCAAACAAAGAAAAAAACTTTTATGGGCTCATGGAGTGGCTTGCTGATCTAGTCTGCAAAGTAGACATCGAGAGGCCATTGAGGCATTGTGGCTATTATCCTTACTATAACTGCTACTATCCTCATTGGGGTGGTTAGTGAGATCTTAACAAGGTTATCCGCGAGGTGGTTGAATCCCAAAATATTTTTATAGATACCCTTAAATTTGGATATTTGAATTAATTAAAAAACATGTGAAAACTCTTTTAATTTGTAAAATAAGATTTCTAGTTTGAAGTTATTTTCTAAATTTGCTTTCATCAATACTTTGAATAGGTTGGTTTTTATCATCGGTGGAAGAGCCATACTATGGATGAGTTTAAAGCTAGGTAGTACACTCATTCTAACAATGGAAGTTGAATATGTTGTACCTTATGAAACAGCAAAGAAAGGCATATGGCTCTGTAAGATCTTGATAGATTTGGAAGGTGCATCAAATATGGATGAGCTATTCACACTTTATGGTTATAATAATGAGGTAGTGGTAAAACATAAAAGAACCAAGAATCCACAAACGAGGAAAGTATATTGAATGCAAGTATCATTTAAACCAAATGATCATATATCAAGGAGATGTAGCATGGAGAAAAGTAGTTTACAAGAACAACCTTACAGGCTTATTTACAAAGACACTTCCTACTAAGAGTTTTAGGGTCACATAGAGGTGATGTGTATAAAAAATGTATTCCATAATCTGAATGACTAGTGGAAAATTCTTAGTTATGGGCCCTATTGCAAATGTATTTGTGTTTAAATATTACAAATATTAGAATAAGTAAAAGTAAATTTCATTTATTTGCATTAGTTATTTAATTCTTCAAATAAAGTATGAAAATTCTATGATTATTTGGGTATGGTTAAACATAGTATGTCATTGTATATACAAGGACAATTAAGTTTAAGTGAAATAGCTAAACTAGTGTGGGACCATTAGTTAAAGTTTAAAAGGGGTCTTTAATTGCATCATTGGTAAGACCCATATCAATTGCGCATGGAGTGACCCTTATCCGAGGACACTAATGTGGATACATCTAGTTGGAGTTACTTTGTATAATAGTTGATTATATAAAACTGGATAAGATATATTAGCTGTTAATATCTATTTACTCAGATATTTCTATATGTGACTCTATGACCAGCGTGGAAAGATCTTAATCCTAAATGATTTAGCTAGCCCTTTGATGTAGCAACATGTTATTTGACTTACTCATTGATGTCCAAATTGTTGTGCTAAGATACCTTATATATTAGTATCTCATTGTTTATGGAATCCACTCCATCTATTTGCAAATGTTAGATAATAGTTCCATTATTTCCCTATTCAAAGTGTGGATAACTCTATGAAATTTATAACACAATTAAAGATAGTTGTTCATTTGTATAATAGGTACACAAGGAGAACATGGAATGGATGAAGTAAAATAGACTTAATGACCTCAGTCATATTACAAACAAGCTATAGGGGATTGATCTACACCTAATGATTATATCAATATGTTACTCAAATACATTGGATTGGATAAATATAAGGTATGATATTCAAGTGTTTAGCCTTAGGTTTATATTGGAGTAACTTTGGGATCAATAAATAATGATGGAAAATGTTTGAGACCCTATATGCAAATGTGGAAAGGAAATATTAACTCCGTAAGACTCACCCAAATCTTAGAAACAATGAAAATAGGTAAACACTTAAACAATAAAGGAAAATATTCAAAGGAAAGAAATAGCCATATAAATTAAACAAATCAAATACATAGTTTAATAACCAATAGTGTCATCATAATAAAAATACAAAAAGAAAGCATGTATTAGTCATAAATCAGAATAGGAAGATAGCATACAATAGGCAGAATAGCATCTAAGTTGCTTCCTCTACTGTCTACACAGTAACTATGATCTAACCATTGAATTTGGCTCTTATCTTTAATATTACCACAATGTGGTGTGGCACAATCACCAACAGTCAGTATTTCTAAAATTCTAAGGTAAAAGCAATCTCATTAAATATACCTTAATGAAAGCTACATCTTGGTATTAATTTAGGTTTTAATTAACTAAACCCAAAAACAATTTTTGCAAGACCCTCGAAAAATCACCAATACCAAAATCCACTAAAAGTATTGTTGTCATAGAATTTTAAAATAACTATCAAATTTAAAATATAGAGTTTCAAAACTAAAATAATTTTCCTACATTTTATACATAATTTTATTTTTCCAAATTTTGGTAATTTATTGAAACTCTTGAGCTACCGGGTACCTTGCCGGCCACCTTGCTAACTAATTCAGCAAACCCTCATTGACTACATCAACAAGCAAAATAACAATTAGGACAAGGATAATAGTCACAAAACTTCAATAGCATCTTGCCAACTATCTCACCAACCATTTGGGTGAGCACCTCTATAAACTCTAAAATTTGTTTCCGTTTGAAAAAATCATGAAGTTGTTTTCCTTAAATACCCATAAACCAACAAAAAAACTCAAGCATAAGCACAACCGTGTATGTCAACAACTTGTTCCAAACCCCCTGTGATGTTTGTAGCATGAAAATATACAAATTATTTCGCCTATATGTGTATGTGTAATATTAAACCATCATCGCTAATTCACCATACATAGAGGATGATAAAACACTATGAAGAATAATATAGACTCAATGTTTTCCAACATATGAATGCTAAAAAAGACACAATAACAATTACAAGACTAAAAATATCCATTTTTGGCATTCTGTGGAAAATGACTTCACAACTAATACAAACATAACATTAGTGCATATTCATGCAAGATCTCCTAAGGAAGTTTATTCGTATGAACAAACTCTAGCTCACAACTCAAACACCCTTGACACAGCTAACTTCAGTGCAACCTTCTTGTTGTGCTCTATCCATTTTCATGAATCAAGACATCTATCTTGATGCACACTTCATGCCATATGTTTGAACTATAGCTCCTCATGAGCTTCACATTCTTCAACAACACCACTCTCTTGTACACATAAAACAACATGTACTCATGAACATATAATGAAGACCAATATATAATCTAATCAAACACTATCAGGTCACCCCTAAATAGGTACACACTGATAGGCTAAGCACAATCAAACATTCAGAAACAACACAATATAGCACAATTAAAACAACTCCCCTTGACTTCATGCTACACTCCACCTACTTGTATGCAAGTTAGAAAAAAAAAATTTCAAACCTACACTAAAATCCAATGCAAAATAAAAAAGACCCATGCAGTAATTATTGAGTTATGCAAACAATTTTCTCCCCCTTTTTGACATAGAAAATCAAAGAAACACCTTTACAAGATGGAGATAAGGTATATATACATGCAATAGTCCTAGCCACTCATACATCCAACATAAATATATTAAAGCAATAGTCACAATGTATTTAACACAAGCATACAAATGAAATCATGAAAACAAACATGTTGAACAGAAACAAACATAATGTTGAAAGATAAACACAACACTAAAAATAAACACATAATTTTCATTAAGAGAAATTTTGATTACATTACATTTTTTAAAAGGTCAATAGTAAATCAAAAAGAAATACATGAAAATAAGTAGAAAACATCATGAATCTGATCCATCCTCTCCCTCATCATTTGAGGATGCTTAGTGAGTCCAAATGTTGAACTCCTAATGGTTGGAAGAAGGGTCAATATTTTGCAAGAGAGTTGAAAACTAGTAGTAAGAGGTAGAGGTCTGTGGGAAATGAACACATTGTAAAAGAACTAAGGTTGGTCCTTTTAGGAAGGATATGAAAAAACACCACCACTAGTCTTCTATTTGATGGAGGGGAAAAAGATAGTGGACCATGGAGAACCATGTCTAGGAATCAGTAATTCCAATCTGAATTGATGATTATTGATCTAGAACAATGTCTATTTATAAAATTCATGATCCTCAATTACTATTAACAATCTTTTGTCGACCGAGTCCAACTTCTACATAACTTGAGAGAAGTCTAACTAATAATAACTAGGAGAAGGAGAAAAAGCAAGAGGAATAGGAATAGGAGGACATAGAAAAATCATAGAGACCTTCTAACAAGAAGAAGAGGATGGTTCAAAGTGTACAAGAGTAGATGAAGGATGGAAGGAGAAATGTTTGGGACACAATTGGGATATAATGATCTTATTTTCTATAAGACCACTTTATATAGATGCATCCCAATAGGTGATCAGACAAGGATAACAGGTAGAAAGAGTAAAAGTAGTATAGTATAAAATAATGGTCCTATAGATCACACCAAAGATCATGTTGGTTTTGAAAATTCTTTTTCAGTAAAAATCTAATTTTTAACAAAGAAAATTACAAATGGTATTGAAAAAAACAATTTTTTTTCAAAAGAGACCTTATGATATTATTAATTTAATTATAATAATGTAGAATATGAAACATACTTTTATAGCTATTAATCAGACGGTTGAAACCTTTGGACTTCCAAGCCTTATCTCCCAACGAACTAGATCATGATTGGTGGGAATCCTTGCAAACGTCAAGCTGATCAAAACATGCTTCTAGTTCTCTAACTAGAACTCCTTATTACATGAAGTCTATTATCAAAGAATAATATTTTCTATCAAGAACACCTTTTTAATCACTATGGATATTTGTTGAATTTTGTTTTCCCAATGTTCTCTCATTTGATGCTAGAAAATTCTATTAAGTTGCTATGTATATTGGTGAGACATATGAAGGAGTAATATAGTGTATTTATATAGTCTCTATTTGAACTATTTGATTTAGATTACGATCCTTAAATAATCTCCAATCAGAAATCCTACACACAATTTGTACTTTAATGAGAATCCCATTCCCATTATTTTAACCTTACCTACACCACAAGTAGGAGTCCTACTCTTAATTATATGCTACAATTTAATTCTAAATTAAAATTGCTTTACTAATTAATCAAAAATAAATCCAATTTGATAAATACTAAAATGCACATCTTATCCCACAAGTATTTAAATGACTACCAAACATTTAAAATGTATATTTTAATATTTTAATTAATTCAAATAAATATTTAATCAAACTAAATATTATTTAATAATTAATTGGATTAATTTGACTATGCCAAATTACCATTTTACCATTACATATTTATTTGACATTTATGACTATCATAAAATGTCCTAATAAACAACTTATTCAATTGTTATTATGGAATAGACTAGAGACCGATGAAACTATGAATTCAAGATTAACGTATTTATATATTAATTAACCATTTAACTAATTATTAGTATTTATTAATCTCATAGTTACCCGCATCTAGTTATTGAGTTTTATGGTGAAACAACTATGATTAAACATGTATTAATAGTGTTTCTAATATGCCTAGTCCAGACTATTATAACTAGCTATTATAAAAGTACCCATAACTAAATATCTCGAAATCAGTCAACTCGATAAGGGTCACATCATTCCAAATAAATACGGTTCATACTAGTGACTTAATTAAAGATTCCATGATATAAGATTTAATTAATCATCACAAAAAAATTGATTATTTTACTTAAAACCAATCCTCATGTATATATGATGACATAATGAGTTTTAAGTAGATATAAACAATCAAAACTTTTTATGATTTATTTGAAGAATAAAATAGCATATGAAATAAATGAAATATTCATTTTGTTTATTCTAATTTCAAAATAAATTTAAATACAAACTCTTTTTTATTTAAAGTTATATCCTAGTAGATCTATAGTCTCATTGTTTAGAATAGCACAAAGAAATTGACCTCAAGAGAGTGTCATCTAAGAAGTGTGCGAATGAGGATGTACATAAGCACTCACAATATTAAGATGGTGAGCACATACACTTTCTTTCAATTTAAAGGTACTACCAATGTACTCAAGTTTAGGGCTAGTTAACATGTCAGCCATCACAGTGAGATTGCGAGAAGAAATGTTTTGGAACTTATCAGAGAAATCACCAATGATGATAATTTAAAATTAGAAAAGGGGATGTATTAAAGGAAGGGTCTTGAACATCTAGGAGAGACAATATCCTAATAACATCATCTCCACAGAATGAAAGAGGTATAAAAAGCACAAGTGTGTCAATAGGGGAGTAAAACTCTTGAAGAAAAGGAGGATCAAAATAATATGAAAGAATGTACAAGGAGAGCGAAGCTAAGTAAGAAAACCTTTATCAAATGGAGGGGAGTTCATCAATCAATAAGGATTTCTCTCCGATGATAGATGCATATTTTGGGGAAGGAGGACGCAACAACACAACTAATTACTCTTGCCTCACTAAAGGATCTATGTTCTTTCTTGATCTTTTTTCGGGGTCCATATCTAAGAGGGAGGTTAAGGGTAAGGGTAAGGGAAAGAACTATTTTGGAAGTGGGAGTAAAAATGTTGGTGGCATATACAAATTCTCATTTTCCATTAACCATTGTTCATTTGTTGTTCACATCATTTTCTCCAACTTCATAATCCCAATAAAGATTTGTCCTATTTAGAAAAATTGACAACAAAATGAAAAATCAACACATATTTGGTGTGAGATTCTGATAAACACGTTAAAAATGTATAAGAACATATTGTAACATTCGAACAAATAGAGTATAATGGTGTTATTATTTTTTAAAATAAGAGATTTCTATTGAATAACTGAAAATGTATCTCATTGAGTATAATTTGGTATCTGATTCCTAAAATTAAGTTAAAAAGAGTGAAAATTGAAAATGAATGATTCCTAAATAAAACATAGTGGTAGATGTATAAAAGTAGGGTGAAGAATTTAGTTGTCCACAAACCATTATTTCATTGATAGAAAAGTCTCTAAAAAAAATCATTAACATTTTTGTCCCACTACTTTTAAAAGTTAACACTTAAATCTGATTTTATTTTTTTGTTTTCCATGTCAATACTTTAGCGTCATAATCAAAGGTGTCACTCATATAGATCTTCATTTAATCCAAATTAAGGTTAACTGCAAATCAATAATTTTAGAAATTAATATTTTAGGGTTTATGTTAATGTCAACAGCGAATATATTTGATTACTTTAAATAGGTTAAATCTTAATTATGGGTTAAATTAATGTCTACGTAAGTCATACAGTGGATTTTAATGTTAAAATGATCTAACAAACCTAAAAGATAAAATTAGATTTAAGTTTTAACTTTCAAAAATTTGAAGTGTAGTCAACTTTTGTTTTGTTTTGTTTTGGGATCTTTCTTCAATGATGGCATAGCTTGCGACCAATGAAATGGCTAATAAAAGTATTTAGTCAATAGACTAAGTTTTTAAGAGAGTTTGTTTTCTAAAAACCTTTAACATAATATCAAAACTATAGAACATGTGTTCAGACTCCAATAACCTAATTGCTAAGTTTTAAGTAATGGGTTTACATGGGACCATTCTACTAATATCTGAATATATTGCTTTTTCAACAACCCTTAACACTTAAACAGTAAGAGGAAGTAAATTAATAATATAATCTATTAGTTATTTAAATAGGAGTACTTAGTTTTACTAAATATTATTGAGACAAGTTTAGTCCATTAGTTTCGAAAAAGTGATACTATAGGTACAAACGGTTAATTTCTATGTATTTCTTTAATTTTCTTCTAGTTTTCACAAACTTTATTTATGAAAAATGCTTCGGCAAAGCAAGTATTCACGTTAAAATTCTGTGTTTCAAATCAAGTTGGAAAACAAAATTTAATAGCTATTAAACATAAGTGCATTACTTTATTCTAGTACTCTAATTTTTTTAAGCTCCTTACTAACAAAAATAATCAGTATACCTATGCGCTACTGTTAGAAAAACTATTTACAAAACTTGTCTTCACTTTTTTTTACTGATGTGTATGTATTCATTCAAAAACATATTTCCTACGTTGGATGATAATGTATGTGATACAAATAAATCTATTTTTTTAATCATAGAAATGATCAAATGCATAAATAAGATGATCTTGATGACTTCACTGTACATCTGGGAGTGTGTGCCACAGAAGGACAAAATAAACTGAAATCAATTAAATATTAAGTCACTGAAATTTTTATATATGAGTCAGCTTTAGTACATAAACCGAACATCTTGATATTTCCACGTAAAACTTGCTATATGTCATTGTACATTTGATCAACTATTCAAACATTCAAAATAAAATAATAATAAATAACGTGAATGCAGAAGAAGACAAATATTTGGAGCTTATAAATACGATAACATCTGAAGCTATAGCTCATATCCCTTACAAAACAGAATAAACTAAAGTGAGAAATTAGTTAGTAATGGGAACCACCAATACATCAGATTTCCTATTTTGGTTCTCTACTCTTTGCTTGTGCCTATCCTTTCTTCTATTGCTAAAACGATTAAACAAGAAACAAACCAAAAATTATAAGCTACCACCAGGACCAAAAGGATGGCCTATAATAGGAAATATGTTAGAACTAGGAAGCTTACCTCACTTAAGCCTCTATAATCTTATACAAAAATATGGTCCAGTTGTTTGGTTGAGGCTTGGTTCTTTAGACACTATGGTCATACAATCAGCCAAAGCTGCCGAACAATTGTTCAAAACTCATGATCTCTCTTTTGTTGACCGCAAGTTTCCTGAATCAACCAAATCTCACGACTACTACCAGGGTTCAATGGCCTTTGGTTCATATAACTCTTATTGGAAATCCCTTCGTCGTCTATTTTTAACAGAGATTATGACCGCTAAGAGAGTGAATGATACATCTGGGCTTAGACAAAAGTGTGTGGATGACTTGATCAAACAAATAGAAGAGGAATCTGCAACTAAAGTTGCAAAAGGTCAGTCAGCTGGTGAGGTTAGCTTATCAAACCATTTCTTTCATATGTCCTACAGCTTTGTTGGCAATGTTGTTCTTTCAAAGGATTTGAAATTGGATTCTGAGTCCAAAGAAGGACAAGAGTTTTTTGTTTCCATGAACAATATAATAAAGTGGATGGGCAAGCCTAATGTGGTAGACTTTTTACCTTTCTTGAGGTGGTTAGATCCTCAAGGCATTAGGAGACAAACTGATCGAGATGTTGCAAAGGCTATGAAACTCGTTTCTGGATTTGTGAGTGAGAGGATTGATGAAAAGAAATCAGGTGTTAAACCACAGAGAACAAATCCAGACTTTTTGGATGCCATGTTGGATTATAAAGGAGATGGAAAAGATGGTCCTCTAAAGTTCTCTGACCATAAAGTCAATATATTTGTAATGGTAAGTCTAATTTAACATAGATTTCATGTATATGTTTATAAAAAAAAACTATTTAAAATACCATTCATTTCATAATTTTAACTTGTGCTAATAGTTTCATTTCATAAAAAGAGTTGATTAAATGACCATATAACAAATACATATAAAATTTCACGTTAATAGAATATCGTACATTACATAAACAATATGAGTACATGTTTATAGTTTTCTAACATATATATGAATACATATTGATTAGTTATAAACATCTTACACGTATTAATTAGTATTAAAAATAATAATTATATAGTACTATCATCACTCATATTATATTATCTAATTAAAATTGTGTCATAAATATTTGTAGGAAATGTTCTTAGCAGGAACAGATACAATGAGTATAGTCATAGAGTATGCAATGGTAGAACTATTTAAGAGCCCCGAAGCAATGAAAAAGGTAAAAGCAGAGCTTGATGAAATAGTTGGACCATATAGGAAGGTTGAAGAAAATGACCTTGATAATCTCCCGTATTTAAGAGCTGTGGTAGATGAAACCATGAGATTACATCCTCCAGGCCCCTTATTAGTTCCTCGAAAAGCGACAAATGATGCTGAGTTTATGGAGTATTTTATTCCAAAAGATACACAAGTTTTTGTAAATGTATGGGCAATTGGGAGAGATCCAGAATCATGGGGAGATGACTCTTTGTCTTTCAAACCTGAGAGATTTTTAGGGTCAAATGTTAATTATAAAGGTCAACATTTTGAGTACCTTCCTTTTGGAGGTGGTAGAAGAATTTGTCCAGGCTTGCCTTTGGCTCACCGTTTTGTACCATTACTTTTGGCCTCAATTCTCCACTATTTTGATTGGAAGCTCCCTTATAATATGACTCCTGATGATATAGACATGAATGAGAGGATAGGAATATCATTGAAAAAGCTTCTCCCACTCGAAGCAATACCCACCAAGCGTATTCTCATTTGAAAGAAGTTGGCTTTTTTATGTTGTTCTAGTTAACTAAATAAGAATGTTGCTTTAGTATTCTTATTTAATATGATAAGAAGAACATGCATGTGTTATGTAATATGTACTACTTGTTTCTATGTACGACTCTACTTGCTTACTACTAAATAAAGGGGAGATAAGTTGATACCTGCTATTTTGTTACTTTTTACCTACATTTTCTCTTGGTCAAAGGCTTAACTCCATGATTCATTTTTAAATGTGGTCATACTTTCCATTTTGGCTTATCAATGGTATTGTAAGTTAGACTATAATTTAGTGACACTTCGATCCGTTTTTTGTTTGTTGTGTTCTTCACATTGATGTGACTTTGATCTTGTAAAACATGGGACACTCATAAGGTGGAGTCAAATTCACTACGATACTTAAATCAAATTTGTAATTTTGATTAAATGAATTGTGAAGGTATATTTATAAGTTGAGGTGATATGTACTTGCATGATATATTTTTGTTACGTCTTGCATATTTGAAAGGGGAAATATCCTCTAAGCAATATTATTCAAATTATGGATAAGATTTCATATTTGGAAAAATAGTAATTTTTCAACTAACGGTTGATGAGTGCTCAAAAATCACTAAAATTACCATGATTTTATGCACATTAATTGATTAAAAATATATATATTTATATGATTTTATCATATATTTATATAAATCTATCTTTTCGGAATCACGGGTATTTTTATTGTTTTTCACATATTTTCGCTTAAAAACTTAACTTAAAGACTCAATGAGGAATACTGGAGGTAATACATCACAAATATATTCATAAATAAATGAGGAAAAGTAAAAAAAATATGGAAAAATTGGACAAAATGGGTCAAAAAGGAGAAAATTGCGCACGCAGCCGCCAAGTCGGCCACCTCGCGCAGCGCGCGCGTGGTGGCAACAACTACCCCAACCACGCCCAGTAACACGCACGCGGTGCCAGTAGTTGCCCCAGCCTCGCCCAGCCTCGCCCAGCAACGCGCGCACCAGCTCTCCCATCCGCGCGCGCTACTGCCCATCTGCGCCCCAATCCGCGCGCACCACCTACCCACTGACATCATCTGAAATCATCTTCACCTACTATGCGTTTCCTCCATTTTTAATCATTTTTTCACCCACTTTTTATTCCTTTCATCACCAATAAATACCCCCTTCTCTTCATAACTAAACACACCTAAAAACACATCTCTCTTCTCTTTCTTTCTCTCATTTCTTAGTTTTTTCAATTTTTCTAAAGTTTTCTTAGTTTTTAGTTTTTTCTTAGTTTTAGAGTTCTTCTCTTTTTGAGAAGAACTAATTATATTTTTGTAATTTATTTGCTTTTTGATTCAATAAATGGGAGTGCAAATTCCGTTTGGAGGTTTTCCAACAACGGGAATAGCAACAAAGTACTCTAAGGATTTTATTTTCTTTACATTTATTTTTTATGCTTTATTCTTACATGTTATATTTAATTTGTTTGTGATTAAATTTAACTTTGCTGGCTATTTGTAAACATGATATAATAATAACGTTGTTATGCTTGCGAAATATTAAATAGGTAAAAATCTCTAAAATGAATTGATTTTGTTTTTATTCAAGATTTTATATTAAGAATGTTAGAGAGAAATATAATATTTTTCATTACAAACTTAAATCTGAAAATTAGATTGTAAGGTTTAGTTATCTGTTCTGATTTAGAGTAGTGCTCTTTTATTTGTTGGTACAATTGCCATGTAGGTAGAGTGAAGCTCTATTTCAAAAGTTTTTATAAGAATTATTATATGAAAATGTATTGACAACATGATTTCAGTAGTGGTTTTAAAATTTGAAAGTTAGTACACAGATAACTAAATTCTTAGGTTTAATTTAGACACCTTGAATAAAGTTTAAACTGTCTAACCCCACCAAAGGTGGCATTTAAATGGTTCATTTTCAATCTCTTAGAAAAATGAATTAATTTAATTACCCAAATTAGTTATCAACCCCACCCAAAGGTGTTAATTGATTTGTTTTGTTAACAAAGAATATCTAACCCTACCAAAGGTGGTATTCATATAAAAAAGAGAGAATCAATAAATATCAATTCATATATTTAATAACCTAAATAATATGAGCAAACATAATTAACTTAGTTATTATATCCATAAATATTCCACTATTATAAATGATAAAATTTGCATAAATGTTTATTGAATCTATGTTTATTTTTATGTTAGTAGATTAAAACACAAAACCTAAAATATCGTGACAGGTTATTTTGGATTTAATTTCGTTTTTAAAAGTTTGAATAATAAATTAAAAACCACATACATTCCTTTCTTAGATCGACCTTGGGAGTATACTTATCATTTTCTAAGAAATGATTCGTGTACTTGCGAGAGCTTTACAAATATAAGTTCCCATCTGTGCACGCCTACGCCCAGTCTGCGCCCATCTTCGTGCGCCGCTGCCCATCTGCGCACGCCACTTACCCGCTGACATCATCTGAAGTCATCTTCACCTACTGTGTGTTTCCTCCATTTTTAATCATATTTTTACCCACTTTTTATTCATTTCCTCACCTATAAATACCCTCATTCTCTTCATAACTAAACCCACCTAGAAACACATATTCTCTTCTCTTTCTTTCTCTCATTTCATAGTTTTTTTAGTTTTTCTAGGTTTTTCTAAGTTAGTTTTTCTTAGTTTTAGAGTTTTTCTCTTTTTTGGGAGGAACTAGTTATGTTTTTGTAATTTATTTGCTTTTTGATTCAATAAATGGGTGTGCAAATTCTGTTTGGAGGTTTTCCAACAACGGGAATAGCAACAAAGTACTGTAAGGATTTTATTTTCTTTATATTTATTTTTTATGCTTTATTCTTACATGTTATATTTAATTTGTCTGTGATTAAATTTAACTTTGCTAGCTATTTGTAAACATGATATAATAATAACGTTGTTATGCTTGCGAAATATTAAATAGGTAAAAATCTCTAAAATGAATTGACTTTGTCTTTATTCAAGATTTTATATTAAGAATGTTAGAGAGAAATATAATATTTTTCATTACAAACTTAAATCTGAAAATTAGATTGTAAGGTTTAGTTATCTGTTCTGATTTAGAGTAGTGCCCTTTTATTTGTTGGTACAATTTCCATGTAGGTAGAGTGAAGCTCTATTTCAAATGTTTTTATAAGAATTATTATTTGAAAATGTATTGACAACATGATTTCAGTAGTGGTTTTAAATTTTGAAAGTTAGTACTCGGATAACTAAATTCTTAGGTTTAATTTTGACACCTTGAATAAAGTTTAAATTGTCTAACCCCACCAAAGGTGGCATTTAAATGGTTCATTTCAATCTCTTAGAAAAATGAATTAATTTAATTAACTAAATTAGTTATCAACCCCACCCATAGTTGTTAATTGATTTGTTTGGTTAACAAAGAATATCTTACCCCACCAAAGGTGGTATTCATATAAAAAGAGAGAATCAATAAATATCAATTCATATATTTAATAACCTAAATAATATGAGAAAGCATAATTAACTTAGTTATTATATCCATAAATACTCTATTATTATAAATGATAAAATTTGCATAAATGTTTATTGAATCTATGTTTATTTTTATGTCATTGGATTAAAACACAAAACCCAAAATATTGTGATAGGATGTTTAGGATTTAATTTCATTTTTAAAAGTTTGAATAATAAATTAAAAACCACATACATTCCTTCCATAGATCGACCTTGGGAGTATACTTATCATTTTCTACGAAATGATTCGTGCACTTGCGAGAGTTTTATAAATATAAAACCAAAGTATTGGCAAGATCGGCGATGCCAGTTCTGCTCATCAACGACTTAGTTGTCCATAGACCATTTTGTTGTACATATTCATTTAGTTGTCTATATTCATTTTAATTGTTCATAGTTGTCCATAACTATCACAAAAGTCCATAGACAACTTTGCTTAGCTATTCATAGTTGTCTACAGACAACTTTGCTATCCATATTCATAAGTGTCCATAAATAACTTTACTATCCATATTCATTGTTGATAACTGTCCATATTTATTTCATTTATTTCGGAATTTGTTTCCACCTATCGAATTATTTTGTACAATCTATAAATAAAGAGAAATCACAAAACCAAACTATTGGGTCATTTTCATACATCATTTTTCACTTATTTATGAAATAATTCATATTTATTAATAAGAGGATAATTACATTATTCAAGAATGTGTTTTCTAATTTTCAATTAAAACTAAATGATGTATGTGCACTAACAACATGGTAATTATAGGTTGAATAGGACAATTAACCCATCAATTGATGACTTAGTACAATGGAATCTTGTGATGTGTACATGATATATTTTACCGTAATATCCACGCCCTAAGCATTTGGGATCAAGGAGTATTGAAATATTATGGATCAAAAATACTCAAGAATAATTTTCTAGCAACTCCTAAAAACTCTCAAAATTTTATTTCTTATTTCTTAAACTTGATTGAGATATGTTACATAGCAAAGGATGCAAGGTATTTATACTATAATATAATTAATACAAGCCACACAATATAAAGCTAATACTCACTCTAATCATCACAACACAACTCATCTTCTTACCTACAATCCAACTCAACCTCCATTAGTTGTCTCACAACTTAGCATCTTACCTACAATACAACTCAACCTTCACTGGCTGTCTTACAACTCATCATCTTACCTAATTTCTTGAACTATCATGGAAGCTTTCTCAAGTTGTGCTTCAATTTGGTTAGACTCCATTTTGGGCTTTAAACAAGTTTTATTTTCAACACTCCCTCTTAAACTTTTTTTATGAGACCCAACAAACTCCTTATCCTCGCATTGTCTTCAAATTTTAGTGGCTTGGTAAAGATGTCAGCAACTTGATCATGTGACTTGACATACTCAACTTGTACATCCTTTCTGGCGATGTACTTCCTTGTATAATGGTAGTGAGTATAAATGTGTTTGGTTCGATTATGAAAAATAGGATTTTTGGCTAAGGCAATGGTTGACTTGTTGTCGACATAAATTTTGTTGGCTCTTCTTGTGTCATATTTAGCTCCTTTAACATGTTTCTCAACCGAATTGCATGGCAAACGTATGAGGTACCTACTACATATTCTGCTTCACAGCTAGACAAGGTGACAAATGGTTTCCTTTTTGACATCCACGTAAAAGTAATATCTCCCATGAAAAACACAAATCCAGAAGTGTTTTTTCGATCGTATATATCTCCACCAAAAATTCTATCACTATATCCAACAAGCTTGTAATCATTAGAAGCCAAGTAGAACAAGCCAAGATCAATTGTACCTTTTAGATAGCATAGGATTCTTTTTGCAGGTTTGAAATGGGTGATTGTAAATTTCTTTGTATTGCTTATAATCAATCCAATGGCATACAGGATGTCAGGTCTTATGCACATGAGATAACACAAACTTCCAATTAGACTTTTGAAAAATGTGGGATCCATGCTTTCACCATCTTCATGCTTGGATAGTTTGATTCCACATTCCACTAGTGTGTTGATCAGCTTGCAATCGTTCATCTTGAACTTCTTTAGTATCTCTATTGCATAGCTTTCTTGAAAGATGAAGATGCCTTCTTATTTTTCTTCACTTCAATTCCAAGGTAGTATGCCATTAACCCTATATCTGTTATTTCGAATTCTTGGGTCATCACTTTCTTAAATTCTGCAAATAGCTTCGGATTACTTCAGATGAAGATGAGATCATTTATGTATAGGAAAACGATCAAAATATTGCCATTTTCAATCTTGACGTAGAGTTAATATTCATAGGGACACTTGGTGAAGTTGTTTTCCAGAAAGTACTTGTCGATGCTGTTATTCCATACTCTTGGTACTTGCTTTAACCCATAAAGAGATTTCTTCAACTTTAACATATTCTCTTTGTTACCTTTTGCTTCATAGCCTGATGGTTGCTTAATGTAGACTTCTTCTTCAAGGCCTCCATTTAAAAAAGTAGATTTTACATCCATTTGATGTTTCTTCCATTTACTTTGAGCTACCAAAGAAATGATTAGTCTTATAGTCTCTAATCGAGCAATAAGAGCAAATACCTCATCATAGTCAATTCTAGAATTTTGACTATATCCTTTTGCTACTAGCCATGTCTTGTGCCTTTCAATCTCTCCCTTAGCATTCCTCTTTGTCTTGTACACCCATTTGACACATATTTCCTTGTGTCCTTTGGGAAGTGAGGTGAGTTCCCATGTGTCATTCTTCTCAATGACCTTGAATCATTTTCCATTGCATATCTCCACTTCTTCTCTTGTATTGCTTCTTTAAAGTTTATTGGTTCACAGTCGGTAAAGAGATAGAAAAGTGTGAGATTTTCTAATTGTTTGGTTACCTTATAAAGATCTTGAAGACTTCGTGTGTGTGGAACTTATCTTTCATCTTGACTTCAACTTAACAATGACAAAGGTGATGAGTCTCCTTGAGTGGTTGATATTGGTGTAGTAGGTAGAGTTGTAAGCTCTTGTTGAGGTTCACCTAGTTCCTCCCTCATTGTCTACTCATCTTCTTTAAACTGAGGAAAGAAATTGAAGTTACCTGCATGAAAGTTAAAATCCCATTCTCCTTTTTCATCGAATACCACATCTCAACTAATCACATTCTTCTTATTGTCTAGATTGTACAACTTTTAGCCCTTTCAATTAGCATCATAGTTGATGAAGATAAAACTCTCACTTTTATCATCAAGCTTCGTTCTTCTCTCATCCAGTACATGAATATTGGCTATACTTCCAAAGACTCTTAGGTGGGAAATACCAGGCTTTCTTCCATTCTATACCTCTTGTGGTGTTTTTCCCCATACACTTCTTGTTGGAGATCAGTTTGACAAGTAAACTGCACATGCTACTACTTCTGCCCAAAACTCCTTAGGTAGTTTCTTGCTTTTGAGCACCTTTGTGCCACATTGAGGATTGTTTTATTCTTGCTTTCAATTACACCATTCTATTGGGGGGCTCTCAGAACTATAAAGGATCTACAAATTCCATTTGCTTCATAGAATTCTTGAAACTCCCTAGATGTAAATTCTCCACCTCGGTTGGATCTCATGGCTTTTATCTTTCTACCGCTTTCTCTCTCCACTGCCGCTTTGAACTTTTTGAATACTTCAAAAAACTTTGATTTCTGTTTCAAGAAATATACCCAGGTTTTTCTTGAAAATCATCAATGAAAAGAAGAAAATAGTTACTATTATTGAGAGAGCTAGGCTTGATCGATCCGCACACATCAATATGGATTAGATCGAGCGACTTATTGGCTCTTGAGTTTGACTCCTTTGGAGATATTTTTTTGAATTACTTACTGAGTAGACACCCTTCACAAAGTTGATTAAGATGGTTAATGCAAGGTAGTCTCTTCCCTCTCTCTTTCTCAGACAGCAGTTTCAATCCTCTAAAATTAAGATGCCTGAATGGAAGATGCCATAGCCACGATGCATCTTTGTAGTAGGCTTTCAGACACTTTGTAATGTCATTTTGTATGTTGATCAAGAACATTCTATTCTTTAACATCGGCATGTTAGCAATGAGTTTATTCTTACCATCTTTTATAGAAAGATTACAATCCTTCATATAAATATCATAACCTTTCTCTAGCAGTTGTCCTAAACTCAAGATGTTACTTTTCATATTGGGGACATAGTAAACATTGGAAATAAATTGATGTCTCCCATCTTTCATGCGAATAAGAATGTTACCTCTTCCTTTCTCTACTACGTTAGAATCATCTCCAAATGAGACATTTTTGCTTACTGACTCATCTAGCTCTACAAACATATGTTTTCTTCCACACATATGGTTGCTTGCACCACTATCAAGATACCAGTAATTTGGTTGACCACCATCACCCTCCTTCCATGATAGAAAAATAATTTCTTTCTCATCGTTCTTTTCTTCCATATAGTTGATTTTCTCATCTATTCTATTGTTGGGAGCTCTACATTCTGAAGCATATTGTCCAAACTTCTGACAATAATAGCATTGAACTTGAGATTTTCCATACCTTGATTAAATATTGCCTCTTCCACAACCTCATGTTGAGCTTTCCCCTATCTCAAAATTGTTAGAATTTTTGTTGTAATTTCAACCTCATCCATGACCACGACTTCCACCTCGTCCACAACCTTTACCTCTACCTCGACCACATTGGTTTATGACATTGCCTTGGCTATCATGCTTATCCTCTAATTACATATTGAAGAGTTTCTTAGTGATCCTTTACTTCTTCTTATGATTTTCTTTATATGCTTGTAATGACCCATTGAGTTCATCAATGGTCATTTCTTCCAAATCTTTTATCTCCTCAATCATCACGATGATTTGTACAAATTTGGAATCTAATGAGTGAAGTATCATTTCCATTATTCTTACATCTTCCAACATCTCACTATTTCTTTTCAATTGATTAGAAACAATTATGACTCTCGAGAAATAGTCGAAAATAGATTCAGAAGCTTTTATATATAGAGATTGAAATTCACCTTTTAATGTTTGGAAACGACCTTTTTCACTTTCTCAACTCATTTGAAAGAGACTTGAAGCTTATTCCATGATGCTTTAGAAGATGTTGCATCTAAAATCTTCTCAAACCCATCATCATTTAAGGCTTAATAGATAAGGAAGAGGGTTTTCTTGTCTCTCTTTCTCAAATCCTTCAAAGATTTTTTTCACACTTGCATTAGAGTAGCTTCATCATCTGGCTCACTTAAGCCTTTCTCTATAACTTCACATACATCATGTGCACCCAAAAGAGCCTTCATCTTGATACTCTAATTATTATAGTTGTCGTTGTTGAGTGTTGGGACTTGAAACAATGTCATGCCTTCACTTGACATAACTCTCAATATAGTGAGAATTTTTAAATTCTGAATGCACAAATGGATTCAGAATGTCAAAAAACCTTAGGAGGAACTCTGGGGAAAAATCTAAAATTTTCAATCAACGCCTAAATTCAACCTTTTTAGACAATAGTGAACGCTCGGTCAACAGGCTCGGTAGCTCGGCCAATAAGATTCACGGCTCAATCAACTTGGTTGGACTAAGTTCCAACTCCATTGACTCAGAATGATTATAGTTGTGCCCGATTTTTCTTATCGAGAGCTTCGATTTGATATACAATAGTATATATTTCTAACTATGGTTTCACTTTGATACTAATTTGTTGGAATATTATGGATCAAAACTACTTACAACTCAAGAACACTCAAGAAAAATCTTCCAACAACTCTTAAAAACTCTCAAACTTTTGTTTGTTATTTCTTAAACTTGATTGAGATATGTTACATAGCAAAGGATGCAAGGTATTTATACTTTCATAGAATTAATACAAGCCAAACAATATAAAGTAATACTCACTCTAATCAGCACACACAACTCATCTTCTTACCTACAATCCAATCAACCTCCATTAGTTGTCTCACAACTCAGCATCTTACCTACAATCCAACTCAACCTCCACTAATTGTCTCACAACTCATCATCTTACCTAATTTCTTGAACTACCATGGAAGCTTCCTCAAGTTGAGCTTCAATTTGGTTGGACTTCGTTTTAGGCTTTAAACAAGTTTTATTTTCAACAAAGAGGTTTATCTATCTGGCCAAGATACACAGGGAGATCAAATAGTATATGACACATTTGCTTTTATTTTGGTAGCTGATAACTCAATTTTGTTGTAAAGGTAGCATGTCCAATGGTATATTCCATTTCTAAATCTTACTCTTGATGAGGGAGATACGATTGTGAGGTAGAACACTGAGAATTGGACAAAAGAGATGATAATATACACAAAAAGAAAGAAATTTTAGACAAATTAAGTTTATGGAAAATAGGAATCAGGGAAGATAGAACAAAGTTTTTGGAGAAAATGATATTTGAATTTATAATTCGAATCTAAGGAATAATTACAATTTTAGGTCCTATTTAAGGGATTGAAAATAACAAACTAAATAATTATAAATTAATTCATAAAATCCTAAATAATAATCATTAAAAGATTAATATTAATACATATTTAAAGATAAATAAATAATATCTTATGAGATAATAATTTCAATATAGATAAATCATAAAATAATAATTATCGATTATATTTTATATCATTTTTTTAGGTATCAAAAAACTAACTCCTAAATTTTTTTAAAATATAATTGAATACATGAATTTAATCTAAGAGATGTCTAAAATTCATAAATGAAAGAAGCATCTTCATTTAGATTCGAAGAAATCATGTCACTTTTTTCTATAGTAATTATGTCTATAGAGACTTGCAATTTTCAAACCCTTTCATAGCCTATAAATTTTTCATGAGTGAATGTTATCTCCCCTTTTCTTAATCTTAAAGGATTTATTCATAAGTGTTTGAAAAACACTGAAAACATCATAATTTATACATACTTTAGTGTCCAAATAGTTTTGTATTTGCATAATTTTGTTATTATTATTTTAGTAAATCTATGTTTTTTAAAATTACATGTATGTGTTGCTATTTTTCAGGTATTTTTGGCTTAAAAATTATTCCATTGATAAATACTTAAAAAATAGTACTTGGAAGCACTCAATTGCATTCATGAAGAATAAAAGAATAACATATGTAAGCCGTACATATATTCCAACCAATATAAGGCGCCAAATACAAAGAAAATTGAAGACGCACAAAAACATCATGGGCTGCAACGAGGTTATTATGTGCCACAACACAAAACAATTAGATCGTGAGATTCATGCATGTAGTGGCGAGGATAAATGTGCGCTGTGGTGCCTAACCAAATGATCCACATTTTTCTCTTTCATTGTGTGTTATCAATTAAAAATAGACCTATCCTCTTATGTTTGAAAATCATTCCTCTCAGTTCTCTCCTCTCTCTTTTTCTTAGTTTTAGTTTTCTTAGTTTCAAAGTTATTCTCTCAATTTTGAGAGTTGAAGAAGCTCTAGCTTATATAGTAGTAACTTTCGATTCAATAAACAGTTTAGGTAAATCTGTTTGGAGATTTTTCAAATATAGATTATTACTAAAATTCTATATTTTGAAGATAAAATTGAGGTATTAATTTTAATTGTATTCTTTTAATTTTAGAATTATTTTAATGCTATATTAAATTTTCCAATAATTAATTAAATTCAGCATGTCTTATTGAAAATATTATGGGATATTAGTAATATTGTCGTACTTGTGAAATATTAAAGTAGGTAAATATTTTTATAAAATAAAATAAGTTTTATTTCTTCATTTAAGATTTATATAAAGTTTTTTACAGAAAAATATATTTAGGAAAGGTTTTTTTTGTAAAAAGCTTTAAATCTGAAAGTTAGATTTATGATTTGATTATCTAGATCTAGTTTTGAGTCAATACTGTTAGATTTTATTTTTGATTATTTGTATTTGAGTTATACTATATTCCAAATATTTTTGTAGGAATTAAAACTTAAAAATATATTGACGATAATATTTTATAGTAACTTTTAAAATCTAAAAGTTAGTTCTCATATACATCAATTTTTCTATCCAACTTTGCCACCTAGAATTTGAGTTCAAATTGATATCCCCACCAAAAAGTATCAATTCAGTGGTGTGTTAATTTATTAGAAAGAAAGCATAATTTAATCACTATTATTTACTGCCCTTACCAAAAGACTAATTGATATTTATCAACAATGAAATTGATCTCCACCTTAGGATATATTTGTAAAAAAGAAGAAGGAAAAATCAGTAATATCAATGCATATCTTTGATATCTTTATTAATATGAGCAAGCATAATTGATTAACTAATATATCCATAAATTATCCATTGAATAACTAAATGTTTATCCGCCTCATACTTAATGAATCAAATATATCTTTTACTTTATGTTATTAGTGTAGATATTTCAAAACTAAAACTTTATGACTAATAGGATATTTTTCATTTTTAAGAACTTTGATGAATTATTTAAAAATAACTAATTCATCCTTAGACCGACCTTGAAAGTATATTTATTACTTTTTTACATAGTGATTCGTGTGTTTGCGAGCTATTTAATAATAAGCAAAATTTATGTATCAAGTTCTTGTGCATCATTAATACATCTCACGAATTTGGCAGTCATCATTAATCTCAGTTAAGTAGTGCTTCATATTAGTTAATTTTGGTTGAAGTCGATGTATAGATTTCTATATCCTTTGAACTGCATCTATAATAATTTGGAAATATTATTTTTCAATTTCATCGTGGACCATTTTAGAAGATTTTTGTGCTTGAAAATAATGGGATTATTGATAAACTGGTTTAGAACAAACACAAAAGGTTAATTGTAAAACTCGGTTCCAACATAACAACTATAATGACCATTAAAATCATAATTATGTGGAAAATATGTGGAATAAGATTGATATCCATGAGTACAAGTATCATATCCATATAAAGATTATGAGTATCATAGACATATATGAAAGTATGATTTTTTTCTCTTAGAAACTTTCATAAATTGTTAGAAAGTCTTTTTTTTTTTTTGCACAATTTTTTTGTGTTGCTTGTGATGGTGGCTATAGTAGAGGGTGCCAATGCATGGAAACGATCAGCCGGTGGGTTCTGGTGGTAAGTAGGTTTGCTGCAGTGATAGAATAGACTAGGCTATATTGAATCTATGTGGCACCATGGGTAGATCGGGTGCCTAATTTTTGTGGTGGTTGCTTGGTTCATCTCTGGATGGGGGAGGTTGGGGTAGGTCTTACCAATTGGTTTGATGGACAATGTGGTAGGGAGTAAGTTTGTATTAGTTGCATGGATTGGGTAGAGTTAGCAATGGCTCACATGTAAGAGGGAATGACGATGAATTTTTTGAAATAATTTATTTTTTTATTAGGAAAACTTTCCTTTTTATTTTATTTTACATGAGGATAAGTGAAAGAGTCTAACACCCGGTACACCATTAAGGTAATCAATGTAAGGAGATACTAACTCCTTAAAGCCTCATCTCCCACACACAAGTAGTAGAACAACAAAAGGGAAGCGATAGACAATTCAATCAGAATACAATAGGCATGCTACGTAGAAGAAAAAAAGCAAGCAATAACAGAAAGCAAAATAGCTTTTCAATCAAAGTCCAAATCTTATATCTTATAACATACACGATAGAGATTGAGATGGTATTAAGAAAATTCCTGATCATACAAACATAATTATGTAATAAGCTAAATCCTATAGAATCCCTACTAATATGGTAAAATCCTTGGATTGCTTATGGCAATCACCCAATAGCAAATAATTCACTAAATCAATAAATAGATAGAACTTGATAGTGTAAACATAAATATCAAGCCTCTCTACCTAAATGCCTATTGCTACCCTCTCCTATTGCCTATATAACAACTTAATTCTACATATGTATCTCACTCTCCTTCAGAGCCAACACCGCAAACAACAATGAAATTATTAACAATGATCAGTAATGCGAACACAAAGAGATAACCACCCCAATTACAACAAACTAGAAAACAATATCCTGGGAACTCAAAGATATATCTAAGCCCATCCTACAAACAAAATGTTTCTCACATAAATATGTATAATACTAAAATACACTCAAATGATTTGTGAAATGGAATTAAAAACATGAAAATTTTAATAGGGCATCAATTAGATTTTTTGAATTGTGAAAAAATAGAGATGGAAATTTTATAGAATATTTTCAACTGTTTAGGTGCTTTATCGAACCTCTTGCTGATCCCACCCTAATAAGGATAATCCACTACTCGGATGAGAAAAGTAATTGTTAATGCCTTCCTAATCAGGGTAAGCGACGAGTAAGTGAGCCTAAAAAAATTTGACTTTTTGCTTTCAAAAATTCCCAAGTAATTTTTCATAAATAACTCCAAACAAAATAAACCAAAATCACGAACACTCAATCTAGTATTCACACTATGAAAACCAACCCCCGTGGTGTGTGTAAACATGGTCACATATAAATTGTACTTAAATAAGTGCGTATATATATTATTGATTATTAGTAACCAATCTTACACCAAGGAAGACAACACACTAAGTAAGATAAATAGAATTTTTGTTTTGCACTCGAGAATGCCAACAAAAACTCAAAGGACTTACTTGATTTACATTATTCCCCTTTGGTTTTCCATGTCAAAACACTACACAACTAAGTATAGACACACATCAAATATGAGACGAACATGAAGATGATATAAAAGATGTTTATTCCCATGAAAAAACATCAATGCATATCTAATAACCAAAACAAACCTATTCCAAATGCATTCATCTTATGCACTCATACCATGTTTAGGATCAACACATCCACACTCTATAGGTTTGAAACTCAAAAATTTCAATCTAAACTTGAATCCTTTATACACGAAACAAACACATACGCATGAACATATCAAGTAGAAACAACGAGTAGTCTATCCGGATACTATTGTACTACCCCTATACAAGTATATATCGATAGGCTAAGCATAGTTAGACATGCAATTGGAAAATATACAAAGTAGATAACTCCCTCTTACTTTAGGCAACAATCCCTCCAAGTGACTGCAAGTCAAGTAACAAAATGTAGTGCAATCCTACACTCATATCCCATGCAACACATGACATGTCAATAAACACAGAGTTATGCACACATACTTCTCCTCTTTTTTGACATAAAAAGTCAAAAGAATACCCTTATATAGGGGAGAGAGTACATACAAGAAAGAAAAATCCTATCACTCATGCACGATAGTAAAGATGATTAAAGAATAAATAATAACAAATAAAAGACAATAAAAACACATAGAGTTCTTCAAGTTGATAAAATATGAAGAACACATAAAGGAATCTGAGGGTGAGATGCAGACACAAATAGCCTTTCTCAGGACTTAAACCTAAGACAATCTAAAGTTTTAGTAAAAACATTAGCAATTTGAATATTAGTTCTAATATGTTGTAAAGACAAAGTGTTTGACTCAACTAATTCTCTTATGAAGTGATGTCTAATGTTAATGTGTTTGGTCCTGGAATGTTGCACTAGATTTTTTGAAATATGTATGGCACTAGTGTTTTCACAAAGTAAGATAAGGTTTCTTACCATTATCACATAGTTTGATAGCATATACTTCATGCACAATAATTGAGAGTAGTATAGCCTAACATCATCATACTCACTCTCTAAAATAGAAAGTGATATAGAGCTTTGTTTCTTACTATGCCAAGAGATCAACGAGTTAAGAAAGTAGAAACATCCACTTGATGTACTCTTCGTATCATCATTACACCCTACCTAGTCATCATTTGTGTACCTAACCAATTCCAATGTAGTGTCACAAGGATTCCATATACCAAATTATGATGTCCCATTGACTTACTTGTTGATTATTTTGACAACAATGAGATGAGAATATTTAGAACTAGCATGAAATCTAGTACACACTCTAACACTAAAGGAGATATCTGGGTGACTAACAGTGAAGTAAAGAAGGCTTCCAATCATGATTCAGTAAATTTTTTCTCCACTTATTTTACAAAAGGATATTGAGAGAGTTTAACTATAGTACTCATAGGTATGCGAGCAATACCAAACATGTTTAACATTTAAAAAGCTCTTTGGTATAATTTTATTGAGAGAAAAAGCTTCCATCTTTTATTTGCTTAACTTCGAGGATCCAAAAATGATGTCATCAATGTACACCTGTGTGATGAAAACTTAACCTTTGTTTCTTGAGAGAAATATAATTTTGTCACCACCTTCTCTATAAAAGTATTTTATTAAAGAGAAGCATAGTAAGACACTCCTACCAAGCTCACAGAGCTTGCTTTAAACCATACAAGGTTTTCTTTATTCTTACATCAATATCTAGAAAGTGTGGGTCTTCAAAAAAGCATTGGGTTTTTTTGATATAAACTTCCTCTTTTATTACACTATTGAGAAAGGCACTCTTCATATCCATTTAATGCAACTTAAATCCAAAGTAATTAGCCAAAACAATGAGTAATCACATGGACTCAAGACAAGAATCTAGAGAAAATGCTTCTTTGAAGTTGGTACCTTCTATCTAAGTGTAACCTTGAGCAATTGGCCTAGGTTTATTTCAAGCAATCACTCCATTTTCATGCTTTTTATTCCTGTACAGCTAACATATACCTATGATATGTTTATCTTTTGGTATAGGAATAAGATACTAGACGTTATTATGTTGGAACAGGGTAAGTTCCTCTTACATAGAGTTGACCCAATGTATGTCGTACATGGCTTCCTTAACACTTTTAGAAAGGATGGTAGATAAAGAAGACATATAGTTCAAAGTCTCCTATATCTGATATCTTGTTTTGACATCACCTTCAACATTACCTAGGAATTTGTTAGTAGTGAGATTCTTTGCCTATTTGGGTAGATAAGATTATTTATATTAATCTTTTTTCTCATCTTCAATAGTCTATGGGGCTCAACTGGTGTTATATAAAAGGAGACTTAACATTATTAGTGGCATTCTTAGAAAAACACCAATCACTAAAAATATCACTATCTTAAGATTCATTCAATTTAGTAGCTCCAAAGTAATTGATGACTACATTAATAGATTCCATACCAATCCAAATTCTTAGATTGTAGACATCAATTGTAGATATAGTATGCATAACTATTTCTTGAATATCCCAAAAATATTCCAAGATTACTCTTAGCTTTAAACTTGTCCAAATTCTCTCAGTCTTTGAGAATGTAGCATGTGCTACCAAACATGTGATGGTGTATGGCATTGGCCTTCTTTCTATGCATAAGTTCATAAGATGATTGACACAAGCCAAGTCTCAAAATGTATCAATTCAAAGTGTACCAGGAAGTGTTTGATAAACATTATTTTTACCTATTATTTGCTATGTTTTCAAGTACTTATTTTATATTTATTTTACTTTTATCCTGTTTTGGAGGGCATTTTTGTGTTTTGCATATTAAAGTACTTTTAGAATAATATTGGATAAACATAGGAAAAGAGTGAAAATGGGGTAATTAAGGGCAATTCACATAAGTCAAAACGAACTAGAATCTTAAAAATAAGAAATTCTATGCATCCCATGGCCTAGAAATATTTCATGTAGTGGAAAAGGGCTCTCGAGTACCAACTGGAGATTTTGGGATTTCAATGCACACCATAGCCCAAAACACTCATGTCACATCACAAGCCTCATGGATAGAAGTTGTGTTTTTTGAAGTTTTGTGCATGCCACATCCCAAGTTATCTTATGTTGCAGTGCAATTCTCTCTAGTTATGCCACGATGCAGATTGTGCACTTATTTTACCCTAATTTTAGCCTATGTATATATCCTGAAACCCTCTTAAATAGATATCAAGAATCTTATTAAGGTACCAGCTCCTATAGCCATTCCACCATCCATAATATATAGATAAGGAGAGAAAACCTTCCAATTATGAAGAGGATCTAAGGATTTAAAGAAAGTAGTGACAACTTATTTAGAGATTTGGAATCATCTCCATCAAGAAGGGATATTTTTATCGTTTTATATTCTTTTTCTCTTTGTATTATGGTGTATTTTATAGTTTAATTAGTTTTTGTTAAATTAATTATGATATAATGGTTCTTGTACAATGGGATTTTAGTATTGATTCGAGTGATTGGAATAACAATTTCATGGTTGGAATAAATAAAAGTTTTTGATCTATTTCTTGTTCATATTCTTCAAATCTTTAGTTATAAATTCATAATAGGACAAGCATTTATTTATAATTGGAGAAAATATTTTAGAACTAAGTATTAGACATGTTATATGTGCTTGGTTGTGCATGATTGAATAAAATGTTAATTTAATTGTATTGATTTGTATTAAATTAGATAGTTAAAATTATCTTCGTTATGAATTAATGATAGCCTAAATCTTGATTTATAATTAAAAAAAATATTAATTTAGGTTTGCTAATTAATTAATTTCAAGCCTGGTCAACAAAGTTATTAATTAATTGAGGACCATGATTTATATACTTTCCCTAGTTTTCCAATTAATCCATTTCAAACTTGACCAAGGATGTCATTGATTAATTGAGAATTATAGGGACTCATCATGATTATAGGATGTTGACTTATTTTAAAAGGAAAAATCAATAAATCTAACTTTTTATTTAAATAATTTAATTCATTCTTTTCATGAAGGAACATGAAAGCTAATTTTTCATATTCTTTCATCATCTCTTTATTTGAGATCATTTAGTAATTAATTAATTTTGGATTGTTTCTATTTACTACTTTAGAAAATAACTTGACTTTTTAGCCTCGGAGTAACTTATAATTAGTTTGCTAGTGGTTTGTGCAACCAAATAAAATTTGTGAATAAGATTTTTAGAATTGTTGCCATTGTATTCACATTTTATATTGTTTATTTTTTTCTTTGTTATGTTTTTCATAATTTATTTTTGTGAATTTGTTGACATTTTTTGTTTTGTTTATTTCAATTATTCTATTTAATGTCTATTTTTATTTCTTTTATTTTCTTTATTTTGCTTTTAGTTTTTTATTTTATTTTTATTTATTTTGTTATTTATTTGTTTTGTTTGTGGTATACTTTCTAGTGCTTTGAATTATTTGTATTTTTTGTTAGTATATGTAAGGCAAGAAATCCCTTGGTAATCAACTTGTACCTTTCATAGACAACTTCAACATATCCAAAAAGCACTTAAGTAGGTTGGATATTGAAATCTAAGAGCCTTTATAAGAGCCACCATAAGAGCTTAAACAAGAACTTGTAAATAAGGGAGATGCTTTACCAAGGAGGATAACAACGAAGGCGTATGCAAGGCCAATCATTGGCACTACTACTGCCTCTATAATTTTAGCGAAGGTAGACAGGAATTGTGAATTAAAAAATATTCATTATTCCATGTTTCCTTCTTTGTATGGAATTCCTATTAGAGATTTTTTCTCAATTGTAAATACATTCCCTTTGTTAGGGCTTAATGAAAACCATTATAAAATGAGATGTTTCCCATATGCTCTCAAAGATATGGCTAAGGTTTGCTAATGACTTCCCCACCAGGTTCCCTGATAACTTGGGAGGGAGTCTACAATAAGTTCATAGGAAATTTATATTTTTGTTAGAAAACTATTGATTTGAAAATCAAAATTGCCACATTTTTCTCAAATGGATTCCCCAATGGAAGGAGAGACATTCCCTGAAGCTTGGAATAGGCTCAAATTAATTCTCACTCAGTGGCCACTTCACCACTACCTATAGCAACTGCAAAACTAATTCTTCTATGCAACTTGCAAAATTGACAAAGTCTCACTTCTCGCCACTAAAGACACTCCAAAAATGGAGGTATGTGGAGTATGTAGTAATTATTGGTATGGTGTTAACACTTTTCCTTTTCAAAGGAATCCTTTTGTAGCTCTATGTTATGAAAAGGTGAATGCAACAAAGGTTTATCAACCTAGACCTAGGAATGACCCTTATGCAAACACTTACAATCCAAGGTGATGAAATAATCTCAAATTCAATTGTAGGGAAAACAACCCTAAATATGCATAGAACCAAAACCACATGAAGATCCAAAAATTCATCCAAAACATGCCACATAATCTTCTAAACAATCCAACCTTAGATGACAACTTGATTGATTTCATTGAAAAAAGCAAAGACAAAAAAATTGAAAATATTCAAAGGTTGGATTCTTTAGAGGCATCAATAAAGATAATGGTCATGCATTAATCTTGTAATTATAAATTTATCGTAAGTGCACAATTTACTTATAATAAGCAATAAGTTTACTCCTAAGGTCGGTCTCTCATAGAATTGTAGTGGTTTTAGATAATTCTTCATTTTTCTTAAAAACTTAAACGAACTACAAACAAAAAATAAAATCTAAATATTATATCACAAAAATTGGTTTTAAAATGCTAAACTAATATCAAATAATAAAAATAACTAAATATAGATTTGGAAAAAAATCAAGGAAGATATACTATTATAAATTAATGAAGAATTTATGGAAAGTTTAGCTAGTTTACCATACTTGCTTAGAAATATTTAGGTTAATTAAAATATAAACACAAATGATTGATTTTCCTTTCAATGTATGAAATATGTATTCGGTTGGGATCATTTTTTTCTTAATCAAACCAATTAATGGCCTCTGATTGGGATGTTTAACGAATTGATTAAATTATTCCATATGCCTAAGGAAATGCAAAACCATTAAACTCAATGCTATTGGTCAAGTCATCAATTTAAACTCTTATTGAATCTGTCAAAATTAAATCTAGATTATGTGTTAGAAATCTAATTCTCAAATTTTTAATCTATTATGAAGAAAAAATTGTTCATAAATAAATCTTTAACAAATCTTGAATCTAGAAATAATCTTTATTTATTTAATTAGAAAAATGTTCACCAAAATAATCTATACAAACATGGCAATAAAGCTAAATTCCAATTGTAAAAATAAGCCATACGTGTATAAATTAAAACCAGCAATTTAAAATCAACATTCATTCAAAAAAGTATAAAAAGTTCAATAAAGAAATAAAGTACTGCAAATCATATCTAAATACCAACAATGGATGGATGATGTGTTGTGTTTTAAAAAATTGTGATCTTGATCTTCAAAGTGTTATTAAATCTTTAGCAATCTTCTATTCGCTTCTTGTATCTAAAAAACTCCTAATATATATTGTGTATAAAGATATAAAAACTCTAAATAGAAACTATTCTACATAGTTGGAAAAATATTGTATGAAAGCTAATAAGCTAAATAAACTAATGTGATCATCTTAGAAAGAGTACTATATAGACGACTTTGGAATAAAACATTCGCACCATGGCATGCAAATTTATGCAATAGGCACAAAGCTCGATCAAATTCACACAATCCAACTCGAGAAGGCCTCATCGAGGCACATTATTTTTCACACCATATCACAAAAAGCTCAACTTTCCCAGCAAATCATACCGTGAGCTGTATGTGGCAGTACACTAAATCATGCACGATGGTATGCTTTTCTTTTGTTGAATTTTGTTTGTCCCCTTACATATTGGTTGGTTCTTGAGATAAGGCTTACATGCATTAGTCTTTTTAGCTCTAGGATCCTATTTTAGTGCATCAAGTGTATTCTCTTTGTGTGTTAACATGTTTATCTATTTTGAAGCAAAAAACACCAAAAATACAACAAAATATGTCCATGATTTCTAACACATATATTTGTGTGTTAACATGTTTAAAATGCTATAATCAAACTTATTCATTTCAATTAAGAGTAGTAAAATCACAAAATATGAGTGTTTTTCAAAAATTTGTCACAACTCCCAACCTACTTCTTTTTAGCCTCTAGCAAGTAAAGCAACCTAAAAACCTAAAATAAATGACAAGTAAACTATACTATACTATCTTAAATCATTTTACTATATTAACATGCTTGTAGTTAGCATATGCAATAAGCCTTAAAACCTTTAGGTTGCCGTAGTGGACGAGTTAAATCTTGTGAATGCTTTTAATGATGATACCTGTAAACATCCTAATATGAAAAAACTAAAAATAAAATAAGTTAATAACAAAACTAAAAATAAAACTACAAAAATTCTCATGTTTTAGTTTCTTTTCAATTCATAATTAAATACTCAAGCATAATCTCATCCAACATCTCAAATGATCAAATTTCATCATTTGAATTAGTTACACATCACAAATTTATATCCCATTTCTAGAACATATCAACATTGACTCACCCAAATCTAGTGTTAATTAAGAATCCAAATTCTCTTTGACTCATCCTCACAAGATATACTCTCAATTTGAAACTCATCCTATAGGTTCAAGTAGTCAACAAAGTATATGCCTCAAGATGAATGAAAATGCTTTTAACTTCAAGGGGTTATTCCTTTTTTTTTCTTTTGGGAATTGCCATATCCCTACTTTCAAGAATTTAGGGTTATAGTATTTATTTATACTATTTTTCTCTTTTTATTTTTCTAGAGAATGGACCCATATACATATATGTGTTATGATGAGTGGGTCTTGGCTCTTTTTCCCATTTTTTCGTAAGGGAATATATATATATATATATATATATATATATATATATATATATATATATATATATTACTTCTAGAAGTCAAGGATGAATGAATATAGACACACAATCTTAGTTTCTACTCAAATCATTCAATCTAAGCAATGAAAATAAGTATATGATACTTCATTAGATCTTTAAAATCCTAACATTCAATGCAAAACCCATAGGGATTATCTAATAATTTGAAATAATAGGAAAAAATGTAAAAGAGTATAATAAATATTATCACTCAGCATAAAATTATATAGGCTCAAATATATTATATTAGTCTCCACTATTTGATTTCTATACACCAAATTTTGGTTCATTTCAATTTCAACACCAAGCATGAAACAAAAATTATGAGTATAACTAACTCTTATAATAATCTATGAACATGTTTAAGACATCAAACAAACAATCGATAAACTAAATTAATCACTTGAAATTAATTAAAAGTATGATAATCTTGTATCATTTTTTTATAGGACCTAAATTTCCCTAGCTAAACAAAACAATAGCAAAAAAATGTTTAATAAAATTCAAAACGCAAAATTTCATAAGTAACTTTTCCTCCATTCTAACCTAGAATGTAATTTGTCCTCAATGTTTCAAGTATAAATGAAATATAAAGAAGAAAAGAAAAATAAAAGTCACCCACTTTTATACTACTACAAAATGTGGCATTTGAGTTGATATGTAAAGTCGGTTTTTGGAGAAAACCAACTTATAATGAATTTAAAGTCATTTCGGTGAAAAAATAACACTACTTATAGTGTTAGTTGATGTGTTGAATCGACACTACACATAGGATAGAGTGTTGGTTCTATGTATCAACCGATGCTATACGTAGAGTCAGTCAACACGTTGAACTAACGTTACACGTAGGACATAGCATCGGTTCTATTTGTCACCCAACACTATCCATGTGTGTAGCATCAGTTGACATGTAGAACCGACGCTATGTCCTCATGTAGCGTTGGTTCAACATGTCAACCGATGCTATCCATGTAACCCATTAGGGAAAAATGGCCAATAATTGAAATCCTCTATTGGTAGACTTGTGAAGTCAAGTATACCAATCAATATAAATGATTGGACTCAGGTTTACGAAGATGAATCACAACACATGTTAGGCATGTCAGTATACTACAATCAGGGCATGCATATTGGCCAGGCATGTAAAAATCCATGCCAGTCATGCCACCATCCATGCTAGGCATGAAACCCATGCAATCTCAGAGCGCCTAACCTCTATCATGTATGAGATATAGTCATCCTATTGGTCCTCCCTTTATGCTAGGAATGAAAATGCAATCAAGTAATGGTTCATTTTCTCCAATATAATTTGTGCATTCTTACCATCCATCACATCACGGTGAACGTTTTGTTGAGAATGTACTTCCAATAGCTACCTCACATGAGAGTCCTCCTCTATTTGATGAATCATTTGTGGTAAGATTTAAAGTTTATGTAGATAGTCTTTTATTTTTAATTTTTATTATATATTTTATTTATTATTTGTAACGCTTAAATCTTTTACAGAATATGAAATATTTGTTGAAACATCCTTCATTAACAAACTTTGTTGCTATTGGAACTGTTCAATAATTGAGAAATGATCAAATGATTCATAATCAATATTTTCTAAATCATTAGAGAACAGTAATTGATCAATCATTACTCCATGGTTGGACAATATGTGGCTTGGCCGTGGAGTCAAATTGTGATAAATGTTGACATGGTACTATTTTTTACTTAAGATAACACTTTTTTACTACTATTATATTATTATTCTTTTATTGTTACTAACATACATAATACTTCTTCTTTAGTTTATTATACCAAAATTAGTAAGTGCGGTACATTTAAGAGATAGAAAGCAAGTATCTCGTGGTAAATCTATGTCTAGTATCACACACTTACTCATTCAAGAAGAATCCATGCAAAAAGTAAAGTTATGATTATGCTTTAAACTTTAGCAAAAATCTTGGCACTTTGATGACTATTATTGCAAGGGCATCTGGCATAAATGACAGATGGATTGTTCCACTTCCTATAGAAATTTCTGGTGTAGACATCGGTCAAACATATAATTTGATGTATTTTTTAGCTATAAATAGGGCGTTTATTTCTAGAAAAAGGGGTTCGTTTTGGGGATTGAATGGGTAGATAACACGCAAAAGGCATTTTTGCTTCTCTTGTGTTTCTACGTAGATGAAGTTTTAATTTTCTTGTGTTCTTCAGCTAAATATTCCTTAAATGCTTTAGTATTTTTTTTATTTTTAATTTTATTTATGAAGTAATTTAATTTTTCTAAGGTTGCATTTTATCTAAATTTATGAAGCTTGGATTTAATTATTTTTGAAAGATTTATAAGATTTTTAATTTGTTTATTCTATTGGTCCTTAATGCTTTTGATTATTGGAAAATTTATCAATTGATCTGTGGCACTTAAATAAATTGGAAGAGGCATTTTTGTGTATATTGCTCATGGATAGAATAACATGTATATATGAAGGATAAGAACATACCTTTATTGTATGTATGGCCATTTGAGAACTTAGAGCATAATGAATCTTGGTGAATTTAATTCTTATAGGAATATAGTAAATTAATTTAGCGAGGTGTGTCTATACGGAGCTTGGAAGAGATGTATGGATAAAATTAGAAGTTCTTGTTAACAAATTAAATTTACTAAAAAAATATAAATCAAGAGAAAAAAATATGATTCGAGTGGATTAATTTGGTAAAAAACTACAATCCTAGAATTCTTTTATTTTGTTATAAAACTCTTTAGCTAACTTGTTCCAATTAAAGATAGTTTTGGATAAAATCAGAGTGAAATAAATTTAGTACTCAACAAACTATAGTAACAAATCTCTGTGGACTTATCAAATTTTATTACTTGTGACCGTTATACTTGCTCGTTTTTATGTTCTCCTAAAAGAGACAACACATTTTTTACGCCGTTGCTGGGGTTTTGTTTACTATTTTCTTGTTGATTTTAATACCAATCAATCGGATTTTAATTCAAATAAAATAAAATAAAAATTATGCTTCTTGTTACTTGCTTAATTTATTTTTCAATTTTCTCGTAAGTTTGATATTTTGTTTGACACACAAATCTTAACTTACAAACAGAAAAAAAAATTGAGAAGTCAATGTGATGACTATAAATCAAGCATTGCTTGGGAGGTAACCCATGTGTTTTATGTTTTACTTTCACATGTATTAGTTTATATATTTCTTTATGTTGTTATTTTATTTTTATATTTTTCGTAGGTGCAATTTGGAGGAAATGAAGCTATTTTGGATTTTAATCTTACACACTAAACCAGGAAATTTCTTTAAACCCATCTCATATGTTCTTTAATTTCGCACACTGAAGACAATGTGCATATTAAGTTTGGGGTGGTAGAGATATTGAACTTAATTGAAATATTTTTTGGGTATTGTTACTTGTTACTTTATTTGTTTTATTGAAGATATGTTGCTTTTGATGGTAATTTATTTTTAATTCTTTGGTTTAAATGATGCATAGCTCCTTGAAAAATTTGAATATTGTCTAAGCTATGAATAATTTTTACGTATGTTTCATTTTTACAAGAATATATATTTATGAGCATTAGTTTGATTTTTGAGTTGCTATGGTAATTTAGAGAAGGTTTATATGAGTATGGAATTGGATTGATATTTGTGGTGTAGCATTTCTTAGAATTTGTTTGATTTTCTCTCCAGACGAAATTCTAGATAACACTTAACTAAGAAAATAATTTAGGCCATCTTTGGATCGTTTGAGCCTTTCTAATCTACCTTCACATGTATTATCCATAGTATACCCTTTTTGAGTTTCAAAGTTTATATATATATTTTTATATCCTTTCAAAAGCCTAGAATATATATATATGTGTGTGTGTGTGTGTGTGTGTGTGTATGTATAGATATATCGATTTTTCTTATCTCACTAACATGTGACAATTGTTAGTATATTTTTAAAGATATATTGAAAAAAAGAGGATACTGAAGAAAGAGAAAAAAATAAGAGAAGAAATTCTAAAAGAAAAAAGGAAAAAAAATAGAAAAAAAGAAAAAAAACGAAAAAAAAACGATTGTTGTATGTGAAGTTACTCCCCAAATTGTGAAATATTAGAAGGTATCTTGTTTCAATCCTAAAAAGATGTGTATGGGAAAAGTTTTGAGCTAAATATTATCTTTTATCCTACCTGTACCTAAGCCATACATTACAAGCTTAATAAGGTCCTATTGATTTTTGTTTTTTGTTTGTCTATATTAGTGGAGAGAGAAATGAAAAATGCATTTATGAGATTTGTGATTTCATTAAAAATTAATTGCGTTTATATTTGCATAAACTCATCCGGATTTCATGTGATGAAAAATGAAAAGACTTCACACACACACTAAAATTCAATGTCAAAATATAACATACTTTTAAATTGATTTCAATACTTAGATAAAATTCTTTTATTTCTTTGAGTTATGTTATTTGAAATGACCAAAGAGATATGTATTGAAAATCACTATTTCAAATGCATGTATCCTTGTTTTATTCTTTTCCTTTTGCTCGAGGACTAGCAAAATCTTAAGTTTGGGGGTATGATAATTGTATTTTATATAGTTATTTTCGTATATTTTATTAATTATAATTGCTATGTTTTTGACATTTTTAGTAATTTTAATGAAATAAATTAATATTTATTGTTTATTTTTTAAGCAATATATTTTTAAGAAAATTAAAAAATTTGAATCGAAAAAGCACTTAACTGCAAATAAAAGTCTGAAAATATAATTTAAACTAAAATAGGGCTTAATTGCAATTAAAAAGGTTAATTTAAATTAGAAAAAGGGCTTAATTGCAATTAATGAATGATAGAAGTTAATTTGAATTAAATTGGAGGGCTAAAATGCAATTAAGAAAATTTATTCTCTGCATAGGAAAAGAAGGCCACTCTCGCCATCACCACCGCATAACACTCACCGTTCGATGAGGAAATCAACGGCTAGGATGGGACGCGTGGAGCCAGATTCTCACATCTCCAGTGGATGCGGGTTTTGAGGTGCACGTTGCTCAGTGTTGAGTGGGGCCTACCTGCCGTGTAGGCTAGGGTGTAGGGTGGGACCTACATGTTTGCTATATAGGTAGTTTCGCATGCGACGCAGTCCATAAAAAATTCATGTGTACTAACCATCCAATAAATCATAAAATGCCATGTGTCTCAAATATTCCTGCAGCTAATCCGAAGTGGACATGTGGCACGTATTGGGTAAAACAAAAGCACAAAACCAGCTAACGTGGTTCCAACTGTTTATGTGGGACCCATGTGTCTCGCGTGCCATGATCCCGTGCGGCGCAACCATGGGCAAGCTCTCCCTCCCACCAATTAAAGGATGCCACGTGTCCCACTATTTATTTCACCATTCAAATGCTGACACATGGCATAGGGATTATTTTCGTTGTCCCCCACTATTAACGCATGGTTGTAATAAACATATTTTTTTGATGTATTTTTTTAGCTATAAATAGAGATTTATTGCTAGAAAAAGGGGTTCATTTTGGGGATTGAACGGGTACATAACACGCAAAAGGCATTTTGGCTTCTCTTGTGTTTCTACGTAGATGAAGTTTTAATTTTCTTGTGTTCTTCAGCTAAATATTCCTTAAATGTTTTAGTATTTTCTTTTTTTTATTTTTAATTTTATTTATGAAGTAATTTAATTTTTCTGAGGTTGCGTTTTATCTAAATTTATGAAGCTTGGATTTAATTATTTTTGAAAGATTTATAAGATTTTTAATTTGTTTATTTTCTTGGTCCTTAATGCTTTTGATTATTGGAAAATTTATCCATTGATCTGTAGCACTTAAATAAACTTAGAAGAGGCATTTTCGTGTATATTTCTCATGGATAGAATAACATGTATATATGAAGGATAAGAACATATCTTTATTGTATGTGTGGCCATTTGAGAACTTAGAGCGTAATGAATCTTGGTGAATTTAATTCTAATAGGAATATAGTGAATTAATTTAACGAGGTGTGTCTATACGGAGCTTGGAAGAGATGTATGGATAAAATTAGAAGTTCTTGGTTGACAAATTAAATTTACTAAAAAAAGATAAATCAAGAGAAAATAATATGATTCGAGTGGATTAATTTGGTGAAAAACTGCAATCCTAGAATTCTTTTATTTTGTTATAAAACTCTTTAGTTTACTTGTTCCAATTAACGATTTTTTTTGGATAAAATCAGAGTGAAATAATTTTAGTATTCAACAAACTTTAGTAAAAAATCTCCGTGGGAACGATAATTCACTTATCAAATTTTATTACTTGTGACCGTGTATACTTGCACATTTTTATGTTCTCCTAAAAGAGACAACAGTAAGCATTGTAGCTTGCTATTTTTCTTCTATTGTCCTTTGTAATATTTAATAAAAAACTAACCATTTTAAAATTTGATAGGGAATGGAAGCTGTGGAACAAGAGTAGGGCATTGCCCTTATAAAATCTCATAATATATGGGAAAAAGTTATGGTATGTACAAGTGAATATTAATAATTTTACTAATTTTACTATTGATGAATAATAAAGAGGTTCAAATATGAAAAATCATTTACACTTGTTTTTTGTAGGTTCCACAACAAAATTATGGAGTCATGTGTGGTTACTATATCATGAAGTTTATGAGCGACATCATCACAAATATCAACATTTCAATTAAAGATGTGGTAATCTCTTTTACCAATATACATTTGTAACATATATGAGTTATTTTTTGTGAATTCTTGAAATTACATTCTTATTTTGAATTTAAATACATGTAGTTCTTTGGTTGGAACAAGAAGGGCTATGACCCATAAATTTTTGATGATTTGCGAGAGGAATGTGCATAACACATGGTTCAAATTATATCATCACAAGAAAAATGAGGAGAAGATTTTGATGATCTTGAATAGCATATGACAACACATGGTAATTTTTATAATGCTTTAATTTCTCTATTACTGTGTATGAAGTTTGGGTAGCTTGTTTGATATATGTTTATATGTGCTCATGTATTTAGTGGAATAAATTGTTATATGGACCTATTATTTCCCAAACTTCATCTCATATCTCTTGCTTAGTTCCCTTGTATGACAACATCATGGTATTCACTGGCTAGCCAAGTATAGGAAAACCACCAAGAATTATCATATCTTCAAGAGTAATTATTGGTTAACCCCAAGGAAATACAAAAGTATTAGTATATGGGCTCCAAAGCTTAACAAACCCAAGTAACAAATTGGAGTTACAATTGATTTCATATTTAGAGCTCATTATAGCATTAAAAATATCAGCTTCATACCAGATTAATACAATGCTAATATGATTTCAAAGGGATGTGGTTATTATTATATATCACTCTGATGTCGATGTGGTAATCTATTTTACTTATCTTTTAACATATATAAATTATTTTTTGTGAATTCATGGTATTACATTCTTATTTTGAATTTAATTATGTATAGTTCTTTGGTTGGAACAAGTCAGGCTATAAGGTTTATTATTATATGACTCTGGTATCGATGTGGTAATCTCTTTTACTAATCTTTTAACATATATAAGTTATTTTTTATGAATTCATGATATTACATTCTTATTTTGAATTTAATTACATATAGTTCTTTAGTTGGAACAAGGTGGGCTATGGGGGTTATTATTATCACTCTAGTGTTGATGTGGTAATCTCTTTTACTAATCTTTTAACATATATAAGTTATTTTTGGTGAATTCATGATATTACATTCTTATTTTGAATTTAATTACACATAGTTCTTTGGTTGGAACAAGTCAGATATACAAATTTGTGATGATTTACGAGAAGAATGGACAGAACATAGGAAAATAACATGGTAATTTTTATAATGTTTTAATTTCTCTATTCTTATGTCTCTGAAGCTTAGGATGTTTGTTTGATGGATGTTTATGTGCTAATTTATTTAGGGGAATGAATTGTTATACGGACAAGCTGTTTTTTGGCCAAACTCCATCTCATCTCGATCTCTTGCCTAGTCTCCTAGTTACTATGCTGGTGATTCTAAGCAAACCAAGATTCTTCTCCTTGAAATAAAATCAAAATATCACAAAATCCATGACAAAAGAGACATCATTTCATTTGTAATTTAAGTTAAATATATATATATGTGTGTGTGTGTGTGTATTGTATATAAATTATTTTTTTGTAATAAATTTAATGCTCAAGTAATTAATTATATTTATTATGTGATCGAATATAGGTTCTTAGTAGAGTAGAAAGAGAGTAAAATATGTATAAAAAATGAATTTAAAGTTGGTTCAACGCGTGAACCGAGTTTAAATTTGAAGTCTTTCCATTTAAAGTCGGTTTAGTGAACGGACTTTAAAGCCCGATTTTGGAGTAGTGGTAGTAGCACAATGTGATTAAGTATGGTCATGTGTTTATTCTTGTTGTATCCATCATCTAACTCAATTTCTGTCATATAGATAGAATTAATGTTTACTTCTCATGAATAACACATTACCAAATAGTTATAAAAGTAACAGTTCTAAATAACATAACTTTGTTTAAAAATAGAAATAAAATACATTAAATTGAAAAAAAATAAAACATAATAAAAAATAATATAAAAACAAATATAACTAACAAATAAAAACAAAAATAAATAGAAATAAAAGAAAAAATCATAATGGGTTAAATCCTATTTAGAGATTAGTTTAACATCTTAGCGAGATGCTAATTAGGGGGATTGCACTTTATAGAAATTAATTCACTGAATCTCCCCCTTGTCAATGAGTTTGCATTAGTATGTGCTTAAAAATGTACAATCTCTCCCAAGATTATCATTGACACAATCTTATTATGGACATTAACAATTGTCTTAGTTGAAGCCATGAATGGCCCTCCAAGAAGTACACGGTGCTCCTTCTCAAATTGTAGGGTTTCTTGCTCATTTGTAATTACAAAATGTACAGGTATGATAAGATTATCTACTTGTACCATTAAGTCCTTTACAATAACTTTTGGATAAATTAAAGATTTATCAGCCAATTGTATGGACATGGCTATATGTTTTTGCTCATCCACTCCTTGCAACAAGTATAAAGTATATAGCATTAAATCTTGAAGGATCTTTTGAGATGGCTTTAGAATTGCTTATGTTCCCTATATCATTATCTAAATATTTATAAAATTCAAGGAATTCAACTTCTAGTAAGTCATCCTTATGAAAGCCCGTAATAGCCTGCACATGTTCATTTTGACTAAGCAACTCTTCTCTTACATGCTTTTGCAAATGCTCAGCAGGTTGCCCCACTTGCACTTCAATCCATTTTATTGATTTCTCCAAAGATTCCAATGTTCGATTACTTTTAACTTGGTTGCCTTTGTTTATTTGAATGAAAGCATTCAAGTTATCCTTTAAAGTTAGTTTATTTGGAGGATTATGTGGCATTTGTTGGTAGAATTATTGGCCATGCATATGGTATGGATTTTAGGTATAAGTAGGGTTGTTTTCCCTCTAAGAGAAATTTGGATTATTATTGATTGTAATTCTTGCATAAGGGTCTTTCCTATGTCTATGTTGATAACCCTACATTGCATTCACTTATTCAAGTCAAGTAATTGGTTCTCTTTGATAGGGACATATGTTAGCACCATGCCAATAACTACTACACACATAATATGCTTCTCTACTTGGAGTGTTCTGAGTGGAAAGAAGTGTAACTTTTAAGGTCAATTCTACAACATTTTAGTACCAGAGTCTATTCTACAAATGCAAGAATTATTTTGTAAAAAGAGATAAGTGTACTTCCAAGGTTGGTCTAAAGAGGAACTATGTGGTTTTAAATAATTCAATAACTTCTTAAAAACAAGCACAAAAATGAAACATTAACATTCTGTCATGATATTTGGATTTTCAAAAGTCTAAACTATTAACATAAAATTAAACATAGAGATAGGATGGATTCAACAAATATCATGAAATAAACATTTAACACTCAATGGAGAATTAATGGGATATTTATCTAGTTGATTATGTTTGATAGAATTAATTAGGTTACTGAAATATAAATCTAGGTTATTGACTTTTCTTTATATGTATAAATAGTGTCTTCGGTCGGATCACTATTTGTTATTAATTAAATCACTAAATGCCTTCGATCAAGCCTATAATTTAAACTCCTATTCAAGCTATCTAAAGAAGATTTTATATTCATGTTTTCAAAACATAACTTTCATATTTTAAATGTATTATGAAAAGTATGTTGTCAATATATTTATTTACTAATAGATCTTGCAAAAGTTTTTGAAATAGAAAATTATTTGTTTAATTATTTTTAAAAATATTCACCCAAATAAACTACACAAACATATCAATAAAACTAAAATCCCATTATCACAATTTGTCAGACATATTCAAATTTAATAAATGGTTAGTAGATTAAAAATAGAATTTAGAAAGATACATAAAATTAAATTTGTAAATAATATAATTTCATCAAAATTAATACCATAGATGCTTTCTTATAGATAGCTTATATAGCGCACTAATTATAAAACCTCCAAAAATATCTACCTTATCGAATCAAAACTATTACATAAAACTAAAGAAAGTAAAACAAAATTCTGAGAGAAAATGTATTTGAAACTCAGAATTGTTATCTAAGTTTGGTGTACCCGTGTACATATTTGTATGTGCACCCATGTACATATTTGTACGATTTGGTTACCATATATATATTTGTATTATTTGGTGAGTGGCTAATTTGCTATTTTTTATATTGGCTTTATGGACATGCATGAATGAAATTGTCGTATGATTTTTAAATGCAAAACTTATAGAGAAGAAATTTAAAAATAAAAATAAAAAACAAAGAAAACGGTCTAGAGAAAGAAATCTAAAGAGAGAAATAGAGTTGAGAAAATTGTGTGTTTTTTACCATGGGGGAGATGGTTCTTTTATGGGTGAGGAAAAGGCCAAAAAAAGGTGGGAAACTATTTTAAAAATTGATTTTGGATGTATTTGGACAGGCTGGCAGCATGTGGGGTGTACTGGGCGTGTGCTGGGCATGACTCGGTGTGAATAGGCTGCTGCACGTAAGATTTGGGCCATTTTGACCACTTTGAACCATTTTGTCCAATTTTTCCATCTTTTTTACTTTTCCTCACTTTATTTCTCAACACATTTGTGATGTATTGCCTCTAGTATTTTTCTTCGAGTCTTTAAGTTAATTTGAATGAAAATACATGAAAAATAATACAAATACAAATCTATTTAATCAATTAAAATACATTAAATCTTGGTAATTTTAGTGCTTTTGAAGCACTTATCAACAATCCATTGACAACATAAATATAGGTAGGCAAGACACATCAACATACTAACATATGTGGGGACATATTGACAATCATCAAAAGTAAAATATGTGGTGAAACTATTTATAGGATGTCAATTGATGTCAATTTGTTCGTATATGATCAGTTATGAGAGATTCAAAAGAAGGAATATCACCTATCATAAAAATATTATAGTTGAATTCATACTCGCATAAAATAAAATTCACTTACTAAGAGAGAAATTTAATCTATTTTTCTTTGTTATTCCCCCATTTCACTAATTGTATATGTAAGGGATTGGTTATATACTTTCAATTTGTAAAACCAATTGCGACAATTTTTTTTTAAATGCAAAATCTTTTGTATATTTCCTTTTCCTTTTCCTTTAATATTATTTTCATTGTTATTTTTAAGGAAATATGCACAAACCAATATACTTAGTCTGATGACTTTCACACTAGTTATGAGGAAGCTCTCTTTGCTCACTATGGTAGCTTTTCTATACCATAGTTGGTAGCCCTATAAAACTAGGCTTCTCTCTATAGTAGCATTATATATAGTGAAAGATAGAGTTCAACCATAATTTTCATAGTCCAAGTTATTTCATGCCCTAAAATCTCACATAATTAATTATAAACTTATAGTATGATATACTTATGTGTCTAGTGAGTGTGTGAGTATATTCATGACAACATCGATCATCAGATGTGAAAAATATGTAAGTGCAAAAATCAAAATATCCTTTGTATAATGTGTAGCCAATCAAAATATGTGTGAATGAAGTATGTAATGATCATGTGAATGTTAATCCTACAAACAAAATTATCTTGGTGAAATAATAAAGAACAATGATCAAGTGACCAGAAAAAGACAATCTTTCTAACCCATACTTTCTTGAATTTTAGTTTCTTTATATCTTTGGGATGGAAATCAACTACCTTAGTTGTCATTAGAATATTCTTAGACTTACCTTTAGATTTTCCATTCATCCTAAATGAAGATCAACATGCATGGTAGGATAATGGTAATTAGTCCTAGAATTAAATGGATTGAATTTCACTTACCTCTTTCGGCTACTAATTTCATGTTTTCTTGTAGGATTTTTGAACATGTTACCATACTTTCCATTCATCCTATAATATGATGCAACTTGCATAGATGGATGATGGTTATTAGTCTTACAATGTGAAGCATGGAAGGTACTATTACCTTTAGGAGCATTTATCAAAATATCTACCTTGGGACTAATATGACATATCCTACCACAATGATGATAGCCATGCATAAACTTGAAAGATTTTTCAACCATAGGTGCAACTGTTCTTTGTGTATAATGAGTAACCTTAGGAATAGGGTTACAAGGCCTTACCACAATAGTCTTTGATGTTGAAGCTCTCTTTGTAGCCTGTAAGAATAAGGGTTAGAGGGATTTATAAACTCAATTGTTTTTTAGGATGATGGCATTGAATCCTTATCTACATAGCCTAGCCTTCTCTTGTCTTCAACAGGTTTTCCATAATCAATAATTTGGTTTAACCTTTTAGCTCCAACTTTTAACCACTTTATAACTTCTTTTGACTATTGAAGATTTTGCATAAGATTCTTATTTTCCTATTTAATATCAACAAGACTTAAGCTAAAAATATTAGCACATTCAGTCAGTTCAATTTTTTTCTTTTTCTATAATTGAGGAGTTTATTTCAATAGATTTGAGTTTGACATTTAGGTTAGCTAGTTCCCCCTTATATCTTGTATAATATATGAACACTTCATCTATACTAGTGACATTAAATTTGTTCAGTAGAAATTTAGCATCACTTTCCTCATCACATGAATCAATGTCAGACTTATTAAATTGTTAACTAGTAGTTGTATTAAATGCCAAGTAATCGGTGCCATCTTCAACTGGATTATCATTATCACTTTCAAAGTCAGAAAGTGTAGCATTAAAAGCTTTTACAGTTTGGTTCTTCTTGTTTACACAGTTAACTGTGAAGTGACCAAAACCTATGTATTCAAAACATTCATGTCTAATGGACTATCATTTGAGATCCTGGGTAAAATTTTGTAAACTACCTTACCAATTTGAAGGATTGTGACATGTTTTTCTTCTTCTGCCTGACTGGACAGCTTACCCGGTTTTTCCTTTTACATATGTTCTACTAGAAACCAAACTTGGGCTTCAACCATTTTTAGTGATGCCTCTAAGGAATCTAACCCATGATTATTTATCATTTGGTTATCCCTACTAACTTATGTAAAAGCATTCAAGTTATCTTCTGAAGTTGGCATATATGGTTAATCTGGTGGGTAAGGTTGGTTTACATATGACCCTTATTTTTGGTTTTATGTGTATTCTGAGTTATTATTTGGTTTCCATTTAGGGTGATTATAGGTGTAAGAATGATACACTTGCATAATATTGGCTTCCTCCAAGGTAGCTATACTTGAATCACATGCAATAGAACTAACATTAGCCCAATGACAAAATGTACCACAAACTCCACATTCCTCTTGATTTGGCCTTTTCTGGGTAATAAGGAGTTGCATTTTCCTAGATAACTCTACAAGGTGCAAGGTCATTTTGTTTTTGGAGCTAACTTCATTGACACCAACTCTCTTCCTCTAGAACTCTTTTGTTAGGAAATAATACCCAACATACAGCTCATAACATTTCGTAGTTATAGTTTCTCAGATAGCCTCTCATGTCACTTTATTAACCATGTATGGACACGATTGTGTCAATCCAACATAAAATAATTGGTTTTGTAACTGCAATGGAAAATAGTGGTGTAGGCATTGGATTAAAAGGAGTTTGAATCTATCCAAAGCTTTATGAAAGGGTTTTCCATTAATTTTGAGGAATGTTGCTATATTGGGCCTTAAGTTTGTAGTCTTTTAATAGGAATAGAACCTACCCAGAAATATTTTGTAGACTACCTGCGAAGTAGTTAATGAACCTGATTGTATTGTCATAAGCCAAGACTTAGTTTTATCCTTGAGTGTGTAAGGAAAATATCTCATCCTAAGCTAGTCTTCCTCAACTCTACATTGAAAATGTTTACACAATAGCATAAAAATCTCTAATAAAATTTAAAGGGTCTTCATTAGGGATATCATCAAACGAAGGTAGCTTCGAATAATGAATCCTTTTTAACGCAAAATTCCTAAGAGCCTAATAAATATACAATATATATGATACAAGTAATTCATGATACAAACAATTTATGATACATATAATTTATGATGCATTCAATTTATTTTACAAGTTAAATAAATAATTACAATAGGTTAGTATACAAGACATACATGTTAGTACACAAATATTCAAAAACATATATTTAACAAAAGGAAGCTTAAAATAAACTAAAGTAAACTTAAGAAAATAAAATAACAATTAAATATAATTGTGTTAATAATCAAGTAAATAAATAAATAAAAGGAGAGGAAAGGAAAGAAAATTAAATTGTTTTTTTTTTGAAATTTTGATTTTCTATTTTTTCATTTTTTTAAATTAAATTGTACTATAAAGCAAAAGTTTTTAATACTTTTAATAATAAAAATTTAGCATGGCATCCACGTGTCCTGATTGGTCTTGTATTAAAACATTCATAAAAAATGCATAAAAATTCCAAAACATTCTAGAAAATTCCTAAAAAATATATTTTCACCTTCTTTCCCTCTAAAGTTCATATTTTAAATTTTTGAACTCCTAAAACTACTATTTATTTGATAAAACGAACAAATATTAAGTAATAAAGTGCACTAATGACTTTACTTTCATAAAGGCATCATACTCCAAACATAATTTTTTGCTTGTCCTCAAGTAAAGCCATGTCTACCTGGATAAACTTACATTTACAGCATATTCAGAAATATATATCTATTAATACAAGTATATTTAGCTAAAAATATCTCCGTCTAAAGCCATACAATACTATGAAAAGGAGATTCACATATTCATCAAACAACGTTCCATCATTAAAAGAGCATGTAAGATTTCTTGAGTTGATTTGTGTGTGTATTGTACATGATATCATCCAATGTACTCATGAAATCAATCTATATGAGAATGCTAATCAATTCAATCTTAGAACAAGTCTTATAAGTTTATTTTTCACATCCCTCTCCACTATAATAAATATGCACTCAACTAAAGTGCAATAAGGGCTTTACATGCTTGTAATGTAATGCTTAAGTGGGGGTAGATAAATGAAGATATTTATGCACTTTCCACACCTTATCTTTCTTTTCATTCGATATGGACTTTAACTATAATTGAGCTCTTACTTGATATTTTAGTGTACCTTATCTTATCATTCTTTTCATATTATTTTATTCCTCATCTCTTTTATTTTATTTTATTTTCTTTTTCTTTAGAGAGATAATTATGTTGTGTGTTTTTCTTTTTCTTTAATAGGGTGTATTACATTTATCCTCACTCTATAGCATAAAACATGATTGCATTTTTTTTCTTTTCAATCAAGCTAAAGGTGCAAGGGTGAAGGTAATGCTTATTAATTAGGCATAAAATGTGGCTTAATGATATGTAAGGTTCTTAATTGAGCTCAAATTGGTGACTAAAGATATTAACAATGGTTAGCTTGAAAGGCTTAATCAATCCAAATAAGACCTAAATCATTTCTAATGCTAAATATTATTTAGAATTTTGCCTCAACTGATAATCAAATAGATTCTAAAAAATGGTAGATCTCATTAACTCACATAACTTACAACAAACTATCTCTAAATTAAAAGACCACAATCAATCATGAACATGTGCATAAAAATTTGAATCAATAAATTAAAACTAGCAAGCATACCATATAATTAATGGAAGTATCTTAACGAGCAAATTACATTACTTATCCTAAGGATGACAATAAATATATCATTGGTTTCATATATTTTATATGAAGCATGCATGCAGTTAGTTTCCATGTATTCATCATTTTCCTTTCAAATCATGACTAAAAACATCCTAAAAGAATAAAAAATTTCCTAAAGGATAAAAATGCATACAAAACACTAAAGTGAAGAATGAAGTTTCCTCCTATAAACTTAAATTTTACACTGTTCATAATGTGCACATATAAATATGAAATTGTAAAAGGAAAAAAACGCCCTTAGTCTTGGCACACCACACTTTCCTTTGAAACTATTTGATTTTGTTACACCTTTGCTATCCACATTTGTTCACCATAATAACATTGGATTAAGTCCCAACTAGTCACATGTTTAAAGTCCTCGACTAGACGGGCATATTAACTTCTAAGGCGCATCCACCAAGGTTATCACATATGTTTCATTTGATAATTCATGTCTATAATAGTGCTTCACTCTATGTGCATTAACCATGTATCACTATTTTTTTTATATTCTAATTCATTGGCTCTATGGTTGGTTACCTTAGTAATGGTGAATGGACCTGACCATATACTCTTTAATTTTCTCTATAAAAAATTGAGTATTGAGTTATATAGTAACACTTTCAGTCTTAGTTCAAAGATATGGTGCACAATTTTCTTGTCATGCCATTTTTTTTGTATTTCCTTTGTAATGCTAGGCATTCTCATACGTATTCCACCATAGTTCATCCAATTCATTTATTTATATAATTATTTTCTCACTAGATGCATCTATGCACATATTCAACTTTTTCAATGTCTAGTATGCTTTGTTTTCCAATTCTAGCAGTAAGTGACATGTCTTTCCACAAACTAGCTTATATGGGGTGCTACTAAGTGATGTTTTAATTTTTTTCTGTTTGCCCATTAAGCATCATCCAACTTAGATGACCAATCCTTCCTAGAGATGTTCCTAGTTTTCTCCAAAATTCTTTTCACTTCCCTATTGAACACCTCCACTTACCCACTTGTTTAGGGATAGACACTTTATGCTTAATCTCATACTTAGACAAAAATAACTTTAAGGCTTTATTAAAGTGACTATCTCTATCACTAGTAATGATCCTAGGATTTCCAAACCTAGTGAAAATGTTTTTCTTCAGAAATTTTAGGACAACATTCGCATCACGTTTAATGCTAGCTATGGTTTCTACCCTTATGGACACAAAATGCACTCCTATAAGTATATATTAGTTACCAAAGGATGAAGGGAATTGTGCCAAAAAGTCAATGCCCCAAACATCAAACACTTGAACTTGAAGTATACTATTTAGAGGCATCTCATCTCTATTTGAAATATTACCTTTCCTTTGGCATTTATCACACGTCTTTATATAGCTATTATTTTTAGGTTCCCAATATGACCTTCATAGTCTGAGCTATAGAAATGGTAAAGAATACTTCCAACTTTATCATAAGGGACACACTTTCTTAAAATACCATCACTACATTTTTTTTATTGAGGTAAGAGTACATCATCCCAAAAATACTTTTTAATGTCATGGAATAATTTCTTCTTTTGTTACCATGTGAGGTCAGGTGGAAGAATGTTGGTAGCTAGGAAATTTGCAATGTTTGCATACCATGGGATTTCAATTTAAGTTGTCAAAAAAATTCCTCAATCACCAAGTTGTCATCCATTTTTGCTTTCCTTTCCAGCTACCTAATTTTCTTTTCCATTTTATCCTATATTTCTAAGTTAAATTCATAAAGAAAGAGAACCAATCTAATCAATCATAGTTTGGCATCCTTATTTATCATGTGGTACTTTATTGTAGAATGATCCTAGTAGATAGTAACTTTTTCTCTAACTAAACAATGAATTTCTAAAAGGCATACTAATGAGTGCTCAAAAAGCACTAAATTTGTTTTATCATATATTTATATAAATTTGTCTTTTTCGGAATCACGGGTATTTTTATTGTTTTTCAGGTATTTTTGGCTTAAAAACGCAACTTAAAGATTCAAAGAGGAATACTGGAAGCAATACATCACAAATATATTAATAAATAAATGGGGAAAGGTCAAAAAATATGGAAAAATTGGACAAAATGGGTAAAAAAGGTCAAAAATGTCAAAAAGGAGAAAATCGCTCCGCCGTGCCCCATCGCAAAAGCTGCGCGCGCTGGTACTGTTTATCCGTGCAAAGCTGCGCGTGCTGGTACTGTTCATCCACCCCAAGCTGTGCGCGGCTACTGTTCATCCGCGCGCGACCAGCTGCCTCCGCGCACGCCGACGCCCGTTTCGCCCCATTTTTCACATGCACCCGCCCCATGACGTCATGCTGACGTCATCAATGACCTCAGCAATTCCATTACGCTTTTTTACATTTTTTTAACATTTTTTTACTCATTGTTTCTCTCCATCCTCACCTATAAATACCCCCTTCCCTTCACTTCAAAACACACCTTCAACACCTTCAAAACACACTTCTCTCTTCTTTCTTTCTCTCTTTTCTTAGATTTTTAGTTTTTCTTAGTTTTTCTTATGTTTTCTTAGTTTTTAACTTTTCTTAGTTAATTTCTCTTAGTTTTAGAGTTCTTCCCTTTTTGGGAAGAACTAGTTATGTTTTTGTAATTTTTTAGCTTTTTGATTCAATAAATGGGAGTGCAAATTCCGCTTGGAGGTTTTCCAGCAACGGGAATAGCGTCGAAGTTCTGTAAGGATTTTATTTTCTTTATAGTTATTTTTTATGCTTTATTCTTACATGTTATATTTAATTTGTCTGTGATTAAATTTAACTGTGTTGGCTATTTAGTAAACATGATGTAATAATAACGTTGTTATGCTTGCGAAATATTAAATAGGTGAAAATCTCTAAAATTAATATATTTTGTTTTTATTCAAGATTTTATATTAAGAATGTTAGAGAGAAATATATTATTTTTCATTACAAACTTAAACCTGAAAATTAGATTTTAAGGTTTAGTTATCCGGTCTGATTTAGAGTAGTGCTCTTTTATTTGTTGGTACAATCGCCCGGTAGTTAGAGTGAAGCTCTATTTCAAAAGTTTTTATAAGAATTATTATCTGAAAATGTATTGAAAACATGTTTTCGGTAGTGATTTTAAAACTTGAAAGTTAGTACTCGGATAACTAAATTCTTAGGTTTAATTTGGACACCTTGAATAAAGTTTAAACTGTCTAACCCCACCAAAGGTGGCATTTAAATGGTTCATTTTCAATCTCTTAGAAAAAGGAATTAATTTAATTAAGCAAATTAGTTATCAACCCCACCCATAGGTGTTAATTGATTTGTTTAGTTAACAAAGAATATCTAACCCCACCAAAGGTGGTATTCATACAAAAAAAGGAGAATCAATAAATATCAATTCATATCTTTAATACCCTAGATAATATGAGCAAGCATAATTAACTTAGTTATTATATCCATAAAAACTCCACCATTATAAAAGATAAAATTTGCATAAATGTTTATTGAATCTATGTTTATTTTTATGTAAGTAGATTAAAAACACAAAAACCCCAAAATATCGTGACATGATGTTTTTGATTTAATTTCGTTTTTAAAAGTTTGAATAATAAATTAAAAACCACACACATTCCTTCCTTAGATCGACCTTGGGAGTATACTTATCATTTTCTTCGAAATGATTCGTGCACTTGCGAGAGTTTTATAAATATTAAAACCAAAGTATTGGCAAGAATCGGTGATGCCGGTTTTCGCTCATCACATACACAATGGAAATGAGCTCTTTATTTATATTAGCTTAATTCATTTGAGTCTCATCCAGTACCTTACTTGCTTGCATAATATATGGCATAGAACATTTTGTCTCTTCGTAGTCTATAAATAGCTTCAAGTGCAAGATCACTTGTATCAAAGATCAACTTAAATGGCTTGCTCCAATCTAGTGTGACTATAACTGGTACTGACCCTAGTTTCTCTTTAAGCACTTGGAATGCCTTTAAATATTTATCATCAAATTTAAAGTCATATGTTTTCCAAAAACATTCATAAGGGTTTGGAGATTTAGGAAATATCTTTTATGAATCTATGGCAAAATCCCACATGCCAAAGAAAAGTCATTACTCCTTGTACATTGGTAGGTGGTGTAAGTTTTTAAATAACTTATATTTTGCACCATCCACCTCAATACCATTAGCTGAGATTTTGTGGCTCAATATTATACCTTTATATACCATGAAATGACACTTATTCCAATTTAAAACCAAATTTGTTTCTTGACATCTTTGTAGCACTATAGAGAGATAGTGTAGACATTCATCAAATGTGTTATTGAAGAACAAAAAATAATCCATGAAGATTTCATGATGCATCTCCACCATGTTTGAGAAAGTAACCATCATGTAGCGTTGAAATGTCATAGGTGCATTGCATAATCCAAATGGCATTTTGTTAAAAGAATAAGTTTCATAAGGACATGTGAAGGTGGTTTTTCTTGGTCTTCAATTTCCATGGAAATTTGGTTGTAACTAGAGTATCCATCTAGATGGTAAAAGAAAGAATGCCCAGCTAATCTATCAAGCATTTGATCTATGAATGGGAGTGGAAAATGGTGTTTCTTTGTAGTTTTATTCACTTTTCCATACATACTTTGCTTCTTCACCATGTCGTTCATAATAGGATTTAAATGGCATTGTGCATCCTTCGTGGGTTTAACTTTTCCCTCTAACAAGATTTTCTACATGCATATGGATGGGCTTATAGAAACCCTGATAGATATTTTGAAGTTCCTTATAAAATTTAGTAGTGCTTCTACTTGCTACATACTTAGACTAGCAGAGATTATTATTGAAAGTGTCTCGTTATCAAGACATGGTGGTTTAGGCCTTGAGCTTGTCTCAAGACATTCCCTAAACTCATTAGATACCCACATAAGAGGTGTGTCCTTGAAAAAGTTCACACAGTTCACAATATCAACCTTTAATTCCATATTTTCAATGTTAAAATATCTTGAGTTTTTTTCTAGTGGGTTTATGTCCTTGTTCATAGCATCGTGTGTTAAAGTTTTAAGTGGGGACAGTTTAACAAGTTTTGTTAAGTTACCGGTATGAATGTGTGTGCCTAAGTGAATATCATGGTATTCATTATCATAGGTGTTCACAAAATTAACAAGTACATACTCTAAAGCATCACTACCACATATGTCATTAAGCACATCATTGGTTAGCTCATCAGTACCATCTATTCGAAACTAATGACTTGTATATTAGCCTGAAAAAAAATTAATTTTTTTAAAGACATTAAATGTTGCATGTTCATCTTGTTGTCTTATTATAAGCTCGGCTTTTTATACATCAATGAGTGCTCTTTCAGTTGCTAAGAAAGGATGACCAAGTATGATTGGAATGTTAGTGTCATCTTCCATGTCTAGTATAATGAAATACACTGGAAATTTGAACTTGTCTACTTTATCTACCATTTGTTTTGTTACTGAAATGGGTTTGGCTTTACCAACCCCAATCTCTTGAAGATCGATAATGGCATATGGTTAGTGCTTGAACTTGAGTCACATAGTGCTTTCTCAAAGTTCATGTTTCCAATTGTGCAAGAAATGTCAATGTTACCTAGATCTTTAAATTTTTAGGATAGTTTTGTAGCAAGGATGGCACTATAACCTTTAGTTAAGGTTATTGTTTCATTAATTCCATGCCTCTTTTTCTTAAATAGGATGTCCTTTAGAAATTTGGCATAATAAGCCATTTGTTAAAGTGCATCTAAAAATGGGTATTTATGTGCAACTTCTTGAAGACATTTGGAAATTTAAAAACTGCATATCTAACTCTTGATTTTATAGTCTTTAAGGGAAAGGATTAGTGGGTTTGTAGAGGTTGCTCTTTTATGGTTGAATTGTTTCATTTCCATTGCTTTGTTTATCCACTTGTTCTTCCTTATCCTTTTTGGCTTCCTATTCCTCCTTATCCTTTTGAGTCTCATGTTCCTCATCTATATTTTTACCACTTCTCAAGGCTATGGCATCGAAATGCTCCCTACCTTCTCTTCTTGGGTTTATAATTGTGTGACTTAGAAAGTTACCTCGAGGCCTCGGCAAGTTTCCATATTTGGGTCTCTAACTTCTGAATGGAAGCCTCTAGAATGGACACTTTTGTATTTATTGTTTGGATGAAGTCTTTCATCATCCACATTAAAAAAATTGTATTTTCCTCATTTGGTGGGTTATTCCATCGGGCTTGTTATTGTTGTGGTTATTGAAAACCATGTGATGGAAATGATTGACGATTGAATTGATTACTACCTTGATTGTTGTTATTAATCCAAGAAAAATAAGAATGTTGTTGCTCCATCCTAGGTTATATGTGTTCAATTATGGATTATTCTTTTTGGTTCATATTACCCATATAGCATGTTGATTTAGGATTATTTGGAAAATTATCGAACAAATGAGTTCCATCATAAAAAACACAAGACACCTATGAATCTTAGACCTAGTTTATACTGGCTGTTGAGTTTTATGCCTTCAAAAGATGCACTAAAGATGACACATGAGCTATAAGTACCGTCATATCATTTACCTCATGACTATGGCTACTCTTCTTATGGCTACCATTCTTTCCATTGGTCATTGATAATTATTTCTAGCCATTTTCTCAAGTAATTCATAAGCTTGATTGCAAGATTTGGCTAGCTAAACTCAATTAGCATATGCATTAACGATGGTTATTGTTGAGCATTAACACCATTTTATAAAGTCTTCATTTGGATCCAATAAGGGATGCCATGGTGAGGAGACTTCCTTGGCAATTATTTGAATCTCTTCCCATGCATCAAATAAAGATTCCCCTTCAATTTTTTGGTAGGAGGTAATATCATTCCTAATCTTGGCATTAGATGTTGGTGGAAAATATTTCATCAAGAATTTCTTCACTAAATCATTCCAAGTTCCAATGGATTCAAATACTAAAGTATTTAACCCATTTCGAGCATAGTTTCCCAAAGAGTAAGGGAAAAATATAAGCCTAAATTCCTTCTCGATCAAATAACTTAATTTGAATGAATTTCCAAATTCAATAAACCATATAAGATGTAAATGAGGATCATTTGTTGGTAATATACTCAATTGTCCAACTGTTTGTAACATTTGAAACATCACTTGCTTTAGTTCAAACTAATTAGCTTGAATATTTGGCCTTATAATACTTGATTTCAGCCCTTCTAACATAGGTTATGCATATTCATTCATAGTTGTCCCTGTCATTCACTAACAAAATATGATTATTCTAAAATAGCTCATTATTGTTTATTTCTAATGGGTCAATCATTTCTTCTAAAATTACCATGATTTTATGCACATTAATTGATTAAAAATATATATATTTATATGATTTTATCATATATTTATATATATTTGTCTTTTCAGAATCACGGGTATTTTTATTGTTTTTTAGGTATTTTCGCTTAAAAATGTAACTTAAAGACTCAAAGAGGAATACTAGAGGTCATACGTCACAAATATATTCATAAAATAAATGAGGAAAAGTCAAAAAATATGAAAAAATTGGACAAAATGGGTCAAAAAGTCAAAAATGTCAAAAAATGAGGAAATCGCACCGCCTAGAAATGCGCGCGTAGAGCCACCAGTTGCCCCAGCCGCGCCCAGTAACACGTGCGCCAGATCTCCCTTCTGCTCGTGCCCCTACTCCCGTCCACGCACGCCTACTGCCATCTGCGCGCACCTGCGCCCAGCCTGCTGCCATCTGCGCACGCCTACGCCCTGTCTGCGCCCATCTGTACACGCAGCTGCCCCCACGTTAGCATGATGTCATCATTCTCTTCATAATTAATCACACCTAAAAATACATCTTCTCTTCTCTTTCTTTCTATCATTTCTTAGTTTTTAAGTTTTTTCTTAGTTAGTTTCTCTTAGGTTTAGAGTTCTTCTCTTTTTGAGAAGAACTACTTATGTTTTTGTAATTTATTTGCTTTTCGATTCAATAAATGGGAGTGCAAATTCCGTTTGGAGGTTTTCCAGCAATGGGAATAGTAACAAAGTACTGTGACGATTTTATTTTCTTTTATAGTTATTTTTTATGCTTTATTCTTACATGTTATATTTAATTTGTCTGTGATTAAATTTAAATTTGCTGTTTGTTTGTAAACATGATATAATAATAACATTGTTATGCTTGCGAAATATTAAATAGGTAAAAATCTCTAAAATGAATTGGTTTTTATTTTTATTCTAGATTTTATATTAAGAATGTTAGATTTTAAGGTTTAGTTATCCAGTCTGATTTAGAGTAGTGCTCTTTTATTTGTTGGTACAATCTCCCGGTAGTTAGAGTGAAGCTCTATTTCAAAAGTTTTTATAAGAATTATTATATGAAAATGTATTGACAACATGTTTTCAACAGTGGTTTTAAAACTTGAAAGTTAGTACTCGGATAACTAAATTCTTAGGTTTAATTTGGACACCTTGAATAAAGTTTAAATTGTCTAACCCCACCAAAGGTGGCATTTAAATGGTTCATTTTCAATATCTTAGAAAAAGGAATAAATTTAATTAACAAAATTAGTTATCAATCCCACCCATAGATGTTAATTGATTTGTTTAGTTAATAAAGAATATCTAACCCCACCAAAGGTGGTATTCATATAAAAAAGAGAGAATTAATAAATATCAATTTATATCTTTAATAACCTATATAATATGAGCAAGCATAATTAACTTAGTTATTATATCCATAAATACTCCACTATTATAAATGATAAAATTTGCATCAATGTTTATTGAATCTTTATCTATGTTTATTTTTATGTTATTAGATTAGAAACACAAAACCCAAAATATTGTGACAGGATGTTTAGGATTTAATTTCTTTTTTAAAAGTTTGAATAATAAATTAAAAACCAAATATATTCCTTCCTTAGATTGACCTTGGGAGTATACTTATGATTTTCTATGAAATGATTCGTGCACTTGCGAGAGTTTTATAAATATAAAACCAAAGTATTGGCAGGATCGACGATGTTGGTTTTCGCTCATCAGTGGGTCAGGGGAAATTAAATAATATCTGGATGTTGTGGGTTTGAGGGATTAGAATATTTATCGTGGATAAATTTATTTACATTTAAATAATTATATTTTTTTAGTAAAAGTAATACAATTTTAAAATGATTAAAATGATAAATTTTTGTACTATGTATGTTTTGGTATATATTCTAATAATTAGGGAATTCATATATAATAATACCTGAAATATATTGATTGGATACATATTTAATATGCTTAATGTCGTTAATAAAAAATGGACAAATCTTGGATGTCAAAGTGTTGAATTGATAGGACTACATTTTTGGAGTTGAAAGTTTCTTGGAATTTTCTTGTAGAAATAGTAATAATGAAATTAGTATGATTCGATATCCATGTGTTAAATGTAAAAATGAGCAATTTCATGAAGTTGACGAGATTAATTATCACCTTATTCGTAGTGGTATTCTTTTGAGTAATAAATTTTGGTATTATCATGGAGAATATATTGAAAATACTTATGGGAAAGAGATAAATAAGAATGTGAATGGATTACATACTTCTTATCATAATGTATAGATAGAAAATATGTTTCATGGTGTTGAAGATGAACTACATGAGGATGATCCTGAAACCTTTAAAAAACTTCTAGAAGATGCCGAAAAACCGTTGTACCCAAAATGCAAGAAATACTAAAATGTTAGGATTGGTTCATTTGTACAATGTGAAGGCAAAACATGGTTTTTCTGACAAGGGATTCACAGAATTACTAAATCTACTAATAGATATGTTTCCTGAGGGTATTGAATTGTCATCTCTAATGTATGAAGTGAAGATATCTCTTAGTCAATTTGGCATGGAATATCATAAGATTCATGGTTGTCCAAAGGATTGCATTCTTTATAGAAAATAATATAAGACATTAGATGATTGTTCGATGTGTAAAGAATCGAGATGGAAGCATTCTACAAATCAGACAACACCTAAGAAAGGCATGCCTGCAAAGGTTCTTTGGTACTTTCCTATGATTCCTCACTTTCAAAGGTTGTTCAAAAGTAAAGAGACCTCCAAGATGTTGATTTGGCATTCAGATAATCGATTTGATGATGGGGTGCTACGTCATCCTTATGATCCTCGAAATTGGAAAGTAGTAGATAATTTATACCCTCGATTTGCATCTGATTCGAGCAATCTTCGTCTTGCTATTGCTGCTGATGGAATTAATCCACATAGTTTCCTTAGTAGTAGATATAATTGTGGGCCAGTAATTATGGTAACATACGACCTTCCTCCTTGGTTGTATATGAAAATAAAATTCATGATGTTAACAATATTGATCTCATGATTGAAACAACCCGGTGTTGATATTGATGTATATTTACAGCCTTTAATAAATGATTTAAAGACGTTGTGGAATGATGCTGTAAAAGATTATGATGCACATAAAAAAGAACACTTTAACTTGAGGGGGTCCTTTTATAGACAATTAATGATTTTCCTGTCTATAGGAACTTATGAGGACATGCAACAAAAGGTTACAAGGGATGTGATGAGTGCTCAAAAAGCACTAAAATTACCATGATTTTATGCACATTAATTGATTAAAAATATATATTTATATGTTTTATCATATATTTATATAAATTTGTCTTTTTCGGAATCACGAGTATTTTTATTGTTTTCAGGTATTTTCACTTAAAAACATAACTCAAAGACTTCAAAAGGAATACTGGAAGCAATACATCACAAATATATTAATAAATAAATGCAGAAAGGTCAACAAATATGGAAAACAAATTGGACAAAATGGGTCAAAAATGGAAAAATTGGACAAAATGGGTCGATAAGGTCAAAAATGTCAAAAAGGAGGAAAACGTACCGCCCAGCCGCTCCGCCGCGCCACCCAGCTGCCCAGCTACGTCGCCCAGCGCGCGCCAGCCTTTCCTTCCGCGCGCGCCCATGCGCCCCATCTGCGCGCAGCCTCCTCCTAGTGGTGAAAAAAGTTACCATGCTTAATTAAAAAAAAAGATTTAACAATTTAAAAATTAAAAAAAAAAATTTTTTTTCTTTTTTATGTTCACGTTTTCATTTTTTGTGTTTGGTTTTATTTTTGTTTTGTGTGATTTAGTAATTTTTGAAATAAAAAAAATTATTAAAAAAAATAAATAAAAAAAAAATAAAAAACATTTAAATTAAAAATAATAATAATAATAACTATAGCGTGAATAGTAAAATAATTTATAAATTTGAAATTTGAAGTAAAATTTTTTTTTACTATTGACGCTATAGTTATTATTATTATTTTTTTTAATTTAATATTTTTTTTATGAAATTTAAAATTTGATTATTATTTTTTTTTACTAAAACAAAAAAAATCACAATTATTTACAACACAAAAATGTTTTTAAAATTTTGATAAATAATTTAAAAACGTTATTCCTTCCCCGGCAACGGCACCAAAAACTTGATGAGCGAAAATCGGCATTGCCGATTCTTACCAATACTTTGGTTTTAATATTTGTAAAACTCTCGCAAGTGCACGAATCATTTCGTAGAAAATGATAAGTATACTCCCAAGGTCGATCTAAGGAAGGAATGTATGTGGTTTTTAATTTATTATTCAAACTTTTAAAAACGAAATTAAATCCTAAACATCATGTCACGATATTTTGGGTTTTTGTGTTTTAATCTACTTACATAAAAATAAACATAGATTCAATAAATATTTATGCAAATTTTATCTTTTATAATAGTGGAGTATTTATGGATATAATAACTAAGTTAATTATGCTTGCCCATATTATTTAGGTTATTAAAGATATGAATTGATATTTATTGATTCTCCCTTTTTTATATGAATACCACCTTTGGTGGGGTTAGATATTCTTTGTTAACTAAACAAATCGATTAACACCTATGGGTGAGGTTGATAACTAATTTGCTTAATTAAATTAATTCCCTTTTCTAAGAGATTGAAAATGAACCATTTAAATGTCACATTTGATGGGGTTAGACAGTTTAAACTTTATTCAAGGTGTGCAAATTAAACCTAAGAATTTAGTTATCCGAGTACTAACTTTCAAGTTTTAAAACCACTACTGAAAACATGTTGTCAATACATTTTCAGATAATAATTTTTATAAAAACTTTTGAAATAGAGCTTCACTCTAACTACCGGGCGATTGTACCAACAAATAAAAGAGCACTACTCTAAATCAGACCGGATAACTAAACCTTAAAATCTAATTTTCAGGTTTAAGTTTGTAATGAAAAATAATATATTTCTCTCTAACATTCTTAATATAAAATCTTGAATAAAAACAAAATCAATTCATTTTAGAGATTTTCACCTATTTAATATTTCGCAAGCATAACAACGTTATTATTACATCATGTTTACTAACAGCTAGCAGAGTTAAATTTAATCACAGACAAATTAAATATAACATGTAAGAATAAAGCATAAAAAATAACTGTAAAGAAAATAAAATCCTTACAGAACTTCGATGCTATTCCCGTTGCTGAAAACCTCCAAGCAGAATTTGCACTCCCATTTATTGAATCAAAAAGATAATAAATTACAAAAACATAACTAGTTCTTCCCAAAAAGGGAAGAACTCTAAAACTAAGGGAAATGAACTAAAAAATAAGAAAAACTAAAAAAACTAAAAAATAAGAAATGGAGAGAAAGAAAGAAGAGAGAAGTGTGTTTTGAGGTGTGTTTAGAAGTGAAGTGAAGGGGGGTATTTATAGGTGAGGATGAGGAGAAAAGGTGAGTGAACAAATGTTAAAAAATTGTGAAAACGCGGAGTTGGGGCGTAGGTGCGTGCAGATGGGGCGCTTCTGGGTGCAGGCACACGCAGGTGGGTAGCAGATTGGCGCAGTTGGGTAGCAGCTTGGCGCAGAAGGGAGCAGGCTGCGCGCTGATGGGGCGCATGGGCGCGAGCGGAAGGAAAGGCTGGCGCGCGTGTTGCTGGGCGTGCTGGGGCGCGTTGAGCGGCGTGGCTGGGCGTGCTGGGGTGCGCTGAGCGGCGTGGCTGGGTGGCGTGGCTGAGCGACTGGGCGGTATGTTTTCCTCCTTTTTATATTTTTGACTTTTTCGACCCATTTTTTCCAATTTTTCCATTTTTGACCTTTTTGACTCATTTTGTCCAATTTTTCCATATTTGTTGACCTTTCTCCATTTATTTATTAATATATTTGTGATGTATTACTTCCAGTATTCCTCTTTGAGTCTTTGAGTTATGTTTTTAAGCGAAAATACATGAAAACAATAAAAATACCCATGATTCTGAAAAAGACAAATTTATATAAATATATGATAAAACATATAAATATATATATTTTTAATCAATTAATGTGCATAAAATCATGGTAATTTTAGTGCTTTTTGAGCACTCATCACAACCCCTAACCAGCTTCTTGCTAGTCCCTTAGCAAGAGAAGCGATAAAAACTAAAAATTAAACTATCCTAAATCACTTTCGTGGATTGACACGGTTGCATTTAGCCTATGCAACAAGCCTTTAAACCCCTAGGTTACCCTAGTGGACGAGTTTGAGTCTCGTGAGGGTTTTCAGTAATGATACCCACAAACATTGAACTAAATGTAAAAATCAAAAGAAGTAATAAAAACAATAACTCAAAAACTAAAATTACAACAAAATCAAAAATTAATTTTTTAAGAATAAAAGAAAACAACATATCACAAAAATGTCTCATACTTTTTAATCTCTTTTAAGATCATAATTAAAATCTCAAGCATAAGTTATTTTAATCTCTTTAAACAATCATGATTTATTATAATAATTAGTCGAAAATCATGCACCCTAACCTTTTCGAGGTGTTGAGATATGAAGGCAATTGAATGGTATGACATTCAAATGTTATGGAAAGGTGAAAAAAAATACTCACTAAGGTAGGGAAATGAAAGAGGTCAACTAATAAAAGGGGTGAAAATGTTACTGAATCTATAGACCATGGTTGTTGGATTAAAAAATCAATATTTTTTGAATTACCTTATTGGAAAGACCTACCCATTCATCACATCTTAGATGTCATGCATATTGAGAAAAATTTATGTGAGAGCTTAATTGGTACATTACGTAATATACCTGGAAAAATGAAAGATGAAATTAAAGTAAGACTAGATTTAAAGAAACTAGGCACACGACCTGAATTGGCACCAAGGGTGGAAAATGATAAGAATCAAACATACTTGCCACCAGCATCATATACAATGTCAACAAAAGAGAAGGATGTGTTTTGTAAATGTTTGGCGGGTATGAAAGTTCCTGATGGTTACTCATCCAACTTAAGAAATTTTGTGTCTATCACCGATAAGAAACTTTATGGATTGACATCACATGACTATCATATCTTAATGCAACAGTTATTACTAGTTGCTATTAGATCAATTTTTCAAAAACATGTTCGGGTATCAATAATTCGTCTTTGTTCATTCTTCAATACAATATGCAAGAAATCTATATCAATTGGTGAGTTAAAATCTTTACAGAAAGATGTTGTAGATACTTTGTGTCTAATTGAAAACTATTTTCCTCCTTCTTTCTTTGATATAATGATTCACTTGTGTGTTCATTTAGTTCGAGAGGTTTAATTGTGTGGTCCTACTTGCTTAAGGTGGATGTATCCTTTTGAGAGACATATGAAAGTCATTAAAGAATATTTAAATAATAGAAATTGACTTGAAGGATGCATGGTGGAACGTTACAATATTGTTGAAAATGCCGTTGTGTTTTGTTCCGAATACTTTAGTGGTTGCACTAAAATTGGGAATCCTATGCATAATTTGTTCTTAGAACATCACATGATCCAATTAGGTAACCCTATGCTTGGTGGAAGTAAGAAATTTTTTATTGATCACATTCTATGAAAAAAGTACACCAAATCATTTTGGTAAATAATAATGAGGCACTACCGTACATAGAGTAAATGATGTTTAACCTTTCCATTTATGAAAAATTTATTTTTTATTTAACTATTAATGATGATATCTACTTGATATATCTTTAATAACATTACAGAATGCATTTAAACTTACTGAAGATCTATCCTCATTATAAAAAAAGAGGTGAAAAATGGTTGTATGGTGAACATAATCGAGAGCTTATTAATTGGTTTCGCAGCCATGTAAGTGTCAAATACAAAAATTCATTAGTACTTCTATCCAATGTTTTAAAACTTTGCTTTAAACATATTTCATGTTTTTATATGCATAGATTCGAGTTGAACTCAACATACCTAATCACAAAATAATAGAAAGTTTAGAATGACTTGCACATGGTCCAAAATTCGATGTCAAATCATTTTCTAGTTTTACAATTAATGGATCGAGATTTACGACTCAAGTAAGGGAAAAAGTCCAAGTAAATTATAATAGTGGTGTGAAGATGGTTTCACAAACTATGCAATTTTCTAGTTCAAAAGATGGTAATCCTATACTTTTTGATAGAACACATTATGGTATAATTCAAGAGATTTAGGAACTCGATTATGAGGTCTTCAATAAAATAGTATTGTTGGGTGATTGGGTCCAAGATGTTATCAAAGTTGGAAATAGAATAGATGATTTTGGATTTACCTTTATAAATTTATCCAAGATAAGTCACACTGATGATCCTTTCACGTTAGCACTTAATGCAAAACAAGTATTTTACGTGAGCGATCAAATTGACACAAGATGGTCTATTGTGTTAACGCCTCCACAAAAAGAGTTCTACCATTGTGATTCTTTAAAAGATGATGACCTTATGCTTGATACATGCATTATATATCCAATATTAATCATTTCTCAAAAAAAAAACATTGCCTAATGTACATGATGATCTAGTTTATGACGATGACTCTTCATTATGAAGTGATTGTGAAGGAATATATGTATACGATCAACAACCTAACTAAACATAATGTATGTTCTATATTTTTCTGTTAACTCTTGGATGTTTATATATATGTATGGACTTAAATTTTTTAATTAATTTATATTGCATCATTGTTTGTAGATATTTCATGGATCCTAGGGTACCATTGCTTATAGATCCAAATGATCAATTGGGGCATTTGAAAATAAGGGGTTGGGAGAATATACATGATGCTCCACTTAACCCAGATAATAAAGTACCTATTCTATTTTATGCTACTGGTAATCTAATAGGGGAAAATGGCCAACAATTGAAATCCTCTATTGGTAGACTTGTGAAGTCAAGTATACCAATCAATATAAATGATTGGACTCAGGTTGACGAAGCTAAAAAGTTGAAAATATGGAAAAGAATTTGTGTAAGTCTCTTATATTTTATAACTAATTACATATATTATATCTTTTTTGAATTATATCTACTCTTTTGTAGTGTGTTTTTACAGAATTGTTATAAAGTCGATGACACTTGGAAGAGCAAGTGTTATAAGATTAAAAATAAGGCGTGGAAGGAATACAAAACTTCCGAATTGGCCAAAAATTATGTGTTTCCATATTTTGAACCACTTGATGAAGTAGAGCTCTACAAAATCCCTAAAAGACACCCCTGGATTACACCTCAAGTTTGGAAAGACTTCATGGATTATAGACGTATGGATGAATTTCAAATTATTAGGAAATGACATAAGAATATACAAATGCATAATATTCTTCCTAACTGTACTGGGAGGTCTTCAAATCTTGAAGTTAGATATAGAATGGTATTATTAATTTGTGTTAATTTATAAATATATTTTTATTTATTTTTCTCAAATTTAAGTTGATGTCATGGTTAATAAATTTATTTAATTTATGTAGGAAGTTGAATTGGGTAGGCCGGTTACCCGATCTAAATTGTACATAGAAACAAAGACTCCTAAAGCGAAGAAGTCAAGATCAATGACTAAGTGAGGAAAAGAACAACTAAATAAGTTGGTTAATAATTTAACTTGACACAAGTCCTTATGATTTTTAAAAATTTATGTAAAAATGTATGATATGTTTGTTTGCTTTATTATTTGTAGAGTTCAAGAACAAATATCCAGGGGTGAAATAATAAAAAAGCCAGGGAGAGATGCTATATATCATGCATTCGGACATGAGCATCCTGGTCGTGTTAGGTGAGGTAGCCAATATGATGGTTAAATGGAGTATTTTAACATTCCAAAAGAAAATCCTCAGATGGTCAGTAAGGAGAAGCACAATAAAATTGAAGAAGAACTCAACTTCTTTAAGGCCTTAATGTTATGTGAGATTTCCACTTTAAAAGAATATCAATCATAACACATGTCAAGTATGGCATCATACTACAATCAGGGCATGCCATATTAGCTAGGCATGCAACCATCCATACCAGTCATGCCACCATCCATGCCAAGCATGCAACCATCCATGTCAGGCATGCCACCATCCATGCCACCCATGCAATCTTATGGGCCCCCAACCTATATCCAGTATGAGATATAGTCATCCTATTGGTCCTCCCTTTTATGCTAGGAATGCAGATGCAGTTAGGTAGATGTTCATTTTCTCAAATGCAATATGTGCATTCTTACCATCAATCACATCACGATGAATGTTTTGATGAGAATGTACTTCCAATAGCTACCCTACATGAGAGTCCTCCTCTTTTTGATGAATCATTTGTGGTAAGATTTTAAGTTTATATAGATAATCTATTAATTTTATTTTTTATTATATATTTTATTTATTATATATAACACTTAATTTTTTTTTAGAATATGATATGTTTGTTGAAACATCCTTGATCAACGGGCTTTATTGGAATGGTACAACAATTGAGTGATGATCAGATGATTTATAATTAATTTTTGCCAAATCATTGGAAAATAGTAATTGATCAATCATTGCTCCATGATTTTCCATTACATGTGCCTTCTGATACTACCACATTCCAAGAGGCAGTTGGATAATATATGGCTTAGTCGTCGATTCAAGTTGTGATAAATTTTGACATTGTACTATTTTTTTATTAAAAGATAACACTTTTTATTACTATTATTTTATTATTCTTTTATTGTAACTAAAATACATAATACTTCTTCTTTAGTCTATTATACTAGAACTAGTAAATGCGGCACATTTAAGAGATACAAAACAAGTATCTAGTGGTAAAACTATGTCTAGTGGCCAATCATTGTGCACTAAGTCATTCAAGAAGAAGCCTTGGAAAAAGTATAGTTATGATTATGCTTTAAACTTCAGTAGAAATCTTAGCGCTTTGATGACTATTGTTGCGAGGGCATCTAGCATAAATGATGGATGGACTGTGCCACTTCCTATAGAAATTTCTGGTGTAGACATCAGCCAAACATATATATTGATCGAGTGCATATTGTAGCTATTTGAATATCAAATGATCGATTTAAGTATAATTCAAGAGTGGACATGGTGAGTCCTCAATCAGTAAATAACTTTCATTGATGTAGATTATATATAATTATATTTATATTATCTAATTATTTATATATATTTCTTTTATATAGGGCATGTTATTATCGACTTCAACATAATCACTCATCACATTTAGAAATGTTCTATGTTTCTTCATTTGTTAATCAATATCAAGATAAGGAAGTTAGCATCAAAGCTAAACAATTATGTGATAGGGCATTAATGCTTACTAGAAATCAGAAGTTGACAATCCCCTGGCCACTAATATTTGAACAAGGCCAAGATCATTGGATGTTGGTAATCCTTGATCTATTCAATAATCATGTTTGATACTGTGACTCAGCTTCCATAGAACTGAGTAAAGATACAAAAGCAGTTGTTGAAATATAAGAGTTATAGCTAGTTATTTTTCTTCTATTGTTTTTTGTAATATTTAATATAAAACTAACCGTTTAGGGGCATTACCCTTAAAAAATCTCATAAGCTTATAGGGCATAAAGTTATGGTATGTACAAGCGAATATTTATAATTTTATTAATTTTACTATTGAATAATAAAGATATTCGAATAAAAAAAATCATGTGCACTTGTTTTTTGTAGATTCCATAACAAAATGATGGAGTCTTGTGTGGTTATTATGTCATGAAGTTTATGAGCGAAATCATCACAAATATGAAAATTCCAATTGAAGATGTGGTAATCTCTTTTACCAATATACATTTTTAATATATATGAGTTTTTGTTTTTTGAATTCATGAAATTAAAATCATATTTTGAATTTAAATACATGTAGTTCTTTGGTTGGAACAAGATGGGCTATGGCCTGCAAATTTTTGATTATTTATGAGAGGAATGGGAAAAACACATGGTTCAAATTATATCATCACAAGAAGAATCAAGAAAATATTTTGATGATCTTGAATAACATATGACAACATAATGGTAATTTTTATAATGCTTTATTTTCTCTATTCCTGTGTCTGAAGTCACTTGTTTGATGGATGTTTTGTTTGATGGATGTTTATGTGCTCATGTATTTAGAGGAATGAATTGTTTTATGAACCTTTTTTTTTCAAACTTCATTTCATCTCCCTTGCCTAGTTCCCTTATGACAACATCATGGTTGTCACTGGCAGCCAAGTATAGGAAAACCACCAAGAATCATCATTCTAGTGTAATATCATGAATTCATAAAAAATAACTTATATATGTTAAAAGATTAGTAGAAGAGATTACCACATTGAAACTCGAGTGATATAATAATAACCTTATTCCTCCAAAATCATATTAACACTGTATTAATCTTTTTTCTATAAATATGAAGCTATGTGGAATCAAGCTGGTATTTTTAATGCTATAATGAGCTCTAAATATAAGGTCAAGTGTAACTCCAATTTTTTACTTGGGTTGGTTGAGTTTTGGTGCCCATAAACTTATGAAACAACTATTTTTTTCCAACAAACCCAAGTAACAAATCAAAGTTACACTTGACTTCATATTTACAGCTCATTATAACATTAAAAATACCAGCTTGATTCCAGATATTTGCATATTTATAGACAAAATATTAATACATTGCTAATATGATTTCGAGGAATAAGGTTATTATTATATCACTTGGGTGTCGATGTGGTAATCTCTTTTACTAATCTTTTAATATATATAAGTTATTTTTTTGTGAATTCATGATATTACATTCTTTTTTTGAATTTAATTACGTATATTTCTTTAGTTTAAACAAGTTGGGCTATGATATGCATATGTTTGATAATTTACAAGAAGAATGGACAGAACACTTTGTTCAAATTATAACATGAGGAGAAGAATATGATGATCTTGAATAACATAAGACAAAACCATGGTAATAATTATAATGCTTTAATTTCTCCATTCAAATGTCTCTGAAGTTTAGACTACTTGTCTGATGGATGTTTACGTGCTCATGTATTTAGGGGAATGAATTGTTATATGGACCAGCTATTTTTTGCCCTATTTCCCTGTCCCTATGCTAGTGATTCTAAGCCAACCATGCTTCCTCTCCTTGAAATAAAGTGGGAATATCACAATATCCATGACACTTTGACGACATCATTTTATTTATAATTTAAGTTAAATATATATGTATTGTATATAAATTATTTTTTTGTAATAAATTTAAATGTCAAGTAATTAATTATATTTAATTTTTTAATTATTTGTATTATTATTTAAACTTTGTTAAATAGATTTTGGTTTTTTTTGCTATATGTGATCGAATAGAGGTTATTAGTAGAGTAGAAAATTAGTAAAATATGTAAAACAAAATATATTTTAAAGTCAGTTCACCCGTTGAACCGACTTTACATTTAAAGTCGGTTCAACGTGAACCGACTTTAAATTTTAAGTCTTACAATTTAAAGTCGGGTTTTAACTGATTTTAATACCCGATTTTGTAGTAGTGCAAGCAGCATTGTGTGCTCTCTATCCAAGGCTGGATTTTCTTGCATATCTAGAACAACAAAGTCAACAAGTATTATCATTTTATCTACTTGTACCAGCACATCCTTAACTATTCCCTTCTGATACTTAAGAGATTTATTTGCAAGTTGAAGGGACATAGTTATAGGTTTTAAATCTCCTAAATTGAGCTAGGAGAATATAGAGTAGGGCATCAAGTTTATACTAGCACCTAAATCAAGCATTACTTCAGGGACCTTCTTATCTCCCATAGTTATGTTTATTATAAAACTTCTAGGATCTTTCAACTTAGGGGGAAGTTAGTGCTGAAGTACAACACTAGAAATTTCTAATACTACTGCTCGCTCATTAAGTTCATACCTCCTTCTCTTAGTGTTCAACTCTTTGAAAAACTTAGCATAGGAGGGCACATTTATGATCACTTTTAATATTGGTAAATTGATATTTTTAATTAGAAAGAATATTAAAAAGATCATAGATTTCTTATCTTGTTCAGATTCTTTCAACCGGTGTGGAAAAGATACTTGCAGATGATGTGGTTATGTTGTCTTTTGATTTTTGGGGATGTGAGATGACTCCCACATGAGTTTTCCTTGAAAAGGGTCTCTTAGATCTTTACTTTTATTGCTATAACATAGATAGGTTTTTTAAAAGAAATTTTAGTTTTCTTAAATTTTTTTTAAAAAGAAAATAATTAAAAATAATTAAAGTTTAAATTTTTTTTATATATTTTCTTTTTATTAAAAATCAGAAATTAAATTTTTTTAATAAAAAATAAAAAATCACAATTATTTAAAACACAAAAAGTTTTCAAAATTTTGATAAATAATTTAAAAACCCTATTCTTTCCTTGGCAAGGGTGCCAAATATTTGATGAGACACAAGACCGGCATCGGGTTACCAATACCGATCTTGCAGCTACTTTGGTTTTATATTTGTCAAACTCTCGCACGCACGAATCATTTTATAAAAATCACAAGTATATTCGCAAGGTCGATCTAAGGAAGGAATATATGTGATTTTTATTTTATTATTCAAACTTTTAAAAACAAAATTAAATCCTAAACATCCTATCACAATATTTTGATTTTTTTTGTGTTTGCTAACATTCATAACAGTGGAGTATTTATCATGCAAATAAACTAATATTGATGAAGTGTTCATAGATTATATGAGATGCAAAGGGGAAGTAGCTAAACTAAATGACAAACTTAAATCCATTGAAATAAACTCAATTATAGGAAAATAAAAAATTAAACTGACTGAATATGCTAATAGTTCGAGTTCATGTGTTGTAGATATTAAACAAGAAAATAAGAATCTTATGCAAAAACTTGAATAGTAAAAAGAAGTTGTGAAGAGGTTAAATGTTAGTGTTAAAAGGCTAAACAAAATGCTAGATTATGGAAAACCTATTGAAGACAAGAGATCAAAGACTAGGCTATATAGATGAGGATTCAATGTCATCATCTTCAAAAACAACTAAGTTTGTAAAATCCTTCAACCTTTATTCTTTACAGGCTATAAGGATAGATTCAACATCTAACCCTATTCCTAAGGTTACTCATAATACATAAAGAACAGTTTCATCTATGATTGAAAAATATTTTAAATTTATGCATGTCTATCATCATTTTGGTAAGAAAGATCATATGAGGCCCAAGTGTAGATATTTTGATAAATTCTTCTAAAGGTAATAATACCTTAAATGGTTCACATTGTAGGATTGATAACCATAATTCACCATTAGATGTTGCATCATATTATAGGATGAATGGAAATTATTGTAACATGTTTAAAAATCCTACAAGAAAGCATGAAGTTGTTGGCTCAAAGAGATAATTAAGTTAAATTCAATCCATTTAATTCTAAGACTAATTATCATTATCCTACCATGCATGTTTCATCTTCATTTAGGATGAATGAAAGATCTAAATTTAAGTCCAAGAATATTCCAATGACAACTAAGGTAGTTGATTTGCAACCCAATGATTTAAAGAAACCAAAATTCAAGAACGTATAGGTTAGGAAAGATTGTCTTTGTTGTGTCACTTGACCATTGTTCTTTATTATTTCACCAAGATAATGTTTTTGCAAGATTAAGTGATCCTAGGTGAACATATTTAGTTTGAATACTTGTTATTATTTTTATTGATGTTTCTTAGTTTAAAATAAATGATAAAAAAACTAAAAACAAAAAGGAGAACTAGAAATGCTTTAAAATTGACATGATCATTACATACTTCATTCACACATATTTTGATTGGCTACACATTATACAAAGGATATTTTGCCTTTTTCATTTAAATATTTTTTCGCATATGATTATCAATGTTGATATGAATTTACTCAAATACTCACAGGACATATAAGTACATCACTCTATAAGTTATAATTAATTATGTGAGATTTTAGGACATGAAATATTCTGAACAATGAAAATTAACGTTGAACTCTATCTTTCACTATATAAAATTTCGTTATAAAGAGAATTCACCTAATGTGGTATGGGAAAGCTATCATAGTGAGCGGAGAGGGCTACCTCACAATTAGTGTAAAAGTCATCATACTAAGTATATTGGTTTGTGCATATTTCTTTAAAAAATAATGATAATAATATTAAAGGAAAAAGAAAAATAGGAAAGCTTTTTTCATTTACATAAGAAAAAAAGAGCCGCAATTGGTTATACCAAATGAAAATATATAACCAATCCCTTAAACAAAAATTAGTGCAAGGGGGAATACCAAAGAAAAATAGATTAAATTTTTCACTTAGTAAGTGAATTTTATTTTGTGCAAGTATAAATTCAACTACAATGTTTTTATGATAGGGGATATTCCTTATTTTGAATCTTTCATAACTGATCATATACGAACTAATTGACATCAATTGACATCCTATAATAGTTCCACCACATATTTTACTTTTGATTATTGTCAATATGTTACCATATATGTTAGTATGTTTATGCATCTTGTCTACTTATATGTATGTTATTCTACTTATATTTATGTTGTCAATGGATAGTCACACTTTGAACAAAATTAATTCATAATTTGTACATACTGTTGTAGTCATGTTTACACTCTCAATTAATTAAATATATATATATATATATATATATATATATATCATTTTTATAATTTTTTGTTTTATTCTAATTTATTTAGAGGAGCCCTAGAATTTTGGGGGAATTTATTCATTTTTGGAAAATATTATATTTTTAGCCCTCTATTTTGTTTGTACTAAGTTTTTAAGAATATGTATTCCTCTTTTTAGTCCTTAAATACATTACATTATTTCTCAACCTATTGTCTTTGTTTCATGACTATATTGTTTATACGTATGGAAAAAGGGGAGAAAAAATTGAAACTTTAATTGAAAAATCTACAAAAAAAGGGAGAACTAATTTAGGAAGAGAGATATTTTAAAAATACATTTTGGAATACTACACCATAGAGGACTTGTGTTTTTTAATTTCTATCTATTCTTCCTTTCTCTATTAGTATGTTGATACGTGCTTAAAAAATACTAAAATTACCATGATTTAATTTATTTTAATTGATTAAATAAATTTACACTTATATGTTAAGGTTTTATTTTTGTGCTTATTTTTAAGAATTTTTTTGAATTATTTAAAACCACCTAGTTTTTCTTTAGATTGACCTTGAAAGTATACTTGTCGCTTTTTAAAAAGTGATTCCTACACTTGCAAAATAGACTCTGATACTAATATGTCTATGCAACTTGCAGAATTCACCTAGCAAGTTGCACTTCTTTCCACTCAGAACAATACAAAAAGAGAAGCATATGACATGTGTAGTAGTTCTTGGCACGGTGATGACATGTGTCTCTATTAAAGAGAACCAATTATAGAATGTGTACGAGTGAATTCAATAGTGGATTATCAACATAGACTAGGAATGACCTTTATGCAAGCATTACAATCATTGGTGGAGAAATAATCCTAATTTCTCTTAAAGAGCAAAGAACCCTACCTATACCCAAAACCCACACCATATGCAGGGCCACTAAAACCACCAACAAATACCACATAGTTATCTAAATAAACCAACTTTAAAGGATAACTTGAATTCTTTCATTCAAGTCAACAAAGGCAACCAAGTTAAAAGTAATTGAATGTTGGATTCTTTGGAGGCATCTGTAAAATTGATTGAAGTGAAAATGGGGCAACCTACTAAGCATTTGCAAGAGCAATCAAGAGAAGAGTTGCTCATTCAAAATGAACATTTGAAGGCTATTATGGGCTTTCATAAGGATGGGTTGGTAGAAGTTGAATTCTTAGAATTTTTTAAATATTTACATAATGATATAGGGAACATAAGCAATTCTAAATCCACCTCCAAAGATCGTTGAAGCTTTAATGCCATATTCTTTATACTTGTAGCAAGGAGTAGGTGAGCCGAAACTCACAACCATGTTCATACAATTGGATGATAAATCTTTAATTTATCCAAAGAGTATTGTAAAGAAGTTAATGGTACAAGTAGATAATCTTATCGTACTTGTACATTTTATAATTGTAGATGTGCAAGAAACCCTACAATTGGACAAGGAGCACCTTGTACTTCTTGCTTGGCCATTCGTAGCCTTAACTAAGAATATTGTTAATGTCCATAATAAGAGTGTATCAATGATAGTCTTGGGAGAGACTATACATTTTCAAGCACATATTAACACAAACTCATTGACAAGAGGGACATTGAGTGAATTAAGTTCTAAAAGGTGTAATCTCCCCAATTAGCATCTGGCTAAGAAGTTAAAATAATATATAAATAGGAGTTAACTCATTATGATTTTTTTTATTTGTTAGTTATATTTGTTTTTATTTTGTTTTTATAATGTTTTCTTTTGTTTTCAATTTGATGTATTTTATTTTATTTTATTTCTATTTTTGTAAACAAAGTTATGTTATTTAGAACTATTAATTTTATAACTATTTGGTAATGTGTTATTCCTGAGAAGTAAATAGTGATTCTCTCTGTATGGTAAAAAATTAGTTAGATGATGGATGTAATAAGAGTAAACACATCACTATACTTAATCACATTATGCTATTACAAATGGGTGACTTTTGTTTTCTTTTTATTCTTTATCTTTCATTTATACTTGAAACATTGCAAACAATGTAGATTCTAGGTTAGAGTGAGGGAAAAGTTATATATGAAATTTTGCATTTTAAATTTTACTAAACATATGTTTGCAATTGTTTAGTTTAGCTAGGAACATTTAGGTCCAATAAAAAAATTAATACAAGATTATCATGCTTTTAATTAATTTTAGTGATTAATTTAGTGTATGGATTGTTTGTTTGATGTCTTAAAAATGTTCATGGATTCTTATAAGAGTTAGTTCTATTCATAATTTATGTTTCAAGCTTGGATGTTGAAATTGAAATGAATCCAAATATGGTATACATGAATCAAATAGTAGAGACTACCTTATAATATCTTTGAGCTTATATCATTTTATGGTGAGTGATAATATTTGTTTTACTCTTTTATATTCACACACACACGCACACACACACGCACTATATATATATATATATATATATATGGGTCCATTCTCTGAAAGAAAAAAGAGAAAGAATAAAGGAAGAAAAAAAAAGAAAAAAACTAGTATAACTAAATACTATGATCCTAAATTCTTGAAATTAGGGATATGGCTATTACTAAAAGAAGAAAAAAATAACCCCTTGAAGTCAAAAGAATTTTCATTTGTCTTGAGGCACATACTTGATATTTTTCCTTAATGATTTTGATCGAAGTATTAGATGAGTAATATGATGTCTTCATAATCCTAGCATTTCATTCAATTAATGAGATCGATATTATGTACATTTGACCCTTTCTTATTTATCATATGCAAACCTTTTTTTCTTTATTCTTTAAATAACATATGTTTGCATATACTTTGTTGACTACTTGAACGTATAGTATCAGTGTAAAATTGAGAGTATATCTTGTGAGGATGAGTCAAAGAAAATTTGGATTCTTAACACTAACTTTAGGTGAGTCAAAGTTGATATGTTCTAGAAATTGGACATAAATTTGTGATGTGTAACTAATTGAAAGGATGAACTTTGATCATTTGAGATGTTGGATGAGCTTGTACTCGAGTCTTTAATTATGAATTGAAAAGAAACTAAAACATTTATAATTTTGTTTTTTGTTTTCTTATTAACTTCTTTTATTTTTATTTTTTACATAATAAGATGTTTATACATATCACCACTAGAAGCCCTCACAAGATTTAACTCTTTCACTAGGGTAACCTAGGGGTTTAAAGGCTTATTGCATACGCTAAATACAACTGCGTTAATCTAGAAAAATGATTTAAGATAATATAGTATAGTTTACTTATTATTTAGTTTAGATTTTAGGTTGCTTTACTTGCTAGAGGTTAGTAAGAAGCAAGTTGGAGTTCTCATAAGTGCTTGAAAAACACTAGTATTTTATGATTTTACTACTCTTAATTGAAATGAATATTTTGATTATAACATTTTTTTATGAAAATCTATCTGTTAGAAATCATGGACATATTTTGTTTTATTTTAGGTGTTTTTTGCTTCAAAATAGATAAACATGTTAACACACAAAGATAATACTTAGCACTAAAATAACATATTAGGGCTAAAAAAAACTAAGGAATGTAAACCTTACTTTAAGAACCAATCATTGTGTAAGGAGACAAGAAAAATTCAACAAAAGAAAAGTGTGCCATCGTGAATGATTGAATGTGACGCCGCACACACCTCATGAAATGATTGGAACAAATCCGGGATTATCAAGTTGGAGACAATAATGGGAACAACAAATGAAGAATGGGGAATGCGAAATGAGAATCTGTATTTTTTAATATGAGTTGGGGTAACAGCGAAGATTGTATTATTTACCCCGTTTCCCGAAACTATATAACATATTTTTAAAAATATAAAAAATTAATATTTTTAATTACAATTAAACTCAAACTAATCATAAGTAATACATTATATATTTTATATTTTTCATCTTTAATTTATATTTTTATTATATTAAAACATCAATAATTTTTCTATTATAAAAATTATTTAAATTTTAAAAATTTAAAATCTTATAATTTATAATTTATTATTAATATTTCAAACTAAGTGGTACCAATATTTTATCAATGTAGTTTAATATAAAAGAATTATGTATTTATTGTTACATATAATTTATATTTTTTTTATTTCACATAAATGTTGTTTATTATTTAACTTTTTATTAACTCAAAAACTTATTTTTCATTACAAAATATTTATTATTGATTTATTTTTTTTAATAAATTTTCCTTTACAATTAAAATAAAAAACTAAAAATGAAATTTAAAATATTATTTAAATCCCTGTTCCTTATTTGGAGGTCTTTGTTTCCTATTGAAGATATTTAATATGTCTCTATAATGATTATAAATAAAAATGAATGATAAATTTTAAATCAAAGATGAAAAATAGTGATGTGATCTCTAAGCCCAACATGTTCCGTTAACAAACCTATTCCTGGAGTATAAGGTGCTTGACATCTAAAAGTTAGTAGTGAATGAAGTACAAATACGTTGAATATGATCAGACATTTCTTGCACACCTACCTTGATCGAAACTCACAATTCCATGTTTTTTTTATGGAGTTATCCTATTCAAACAAATACAAGGAGTATTCAAACTTCTCTAATTTAAGCTAGCTACCGTCCAACCCCTCCAAACTGCCAAAGCTATAGAAATGATAACAGTTTGGTTTCACTTAGTTTTGTTGATTTTGTTGAAACCTAGAAACATCTATATTTCTATGAATGTCAAGAAAGTTGTGGTTGATTTTTCTATAGCTTTGAGCTAAACTTGGCATAGATCTAATTCATTGGTACATTTGTTTTATCAATGTCATTATAAAAGTGATCCATTTAACCTGAAAAGAAAATAAAACATCACGATCAAGCATTTCTGTAGTGTCACCTATTGACTTAAAAAATATTTTTTCCATATAAATTTATTTATTGCTTTGTATGCAATGACATTATTTTTTGAGAAATGCTACAATTTGTCCTTTTTTCAATTTTTTCACAAATTTAGTATTCATATTTTCGAGAATATCTTATATATTACTTATTGGACACTCCCAATTAATTTAAGTTATTGATTCAGTTCCAGGACTTATTGTATTTATTTTTTATAAAAATAAAAGATTAAGATGTTTAAGTATTTTCAAATTTATTAGTTAGATCCATAGATGCTATATAAAATTATGTGCTAAATAATCATACTAAATATTATTATGTTTTTGTTTCATTTGGTGATCCATAAGTTGTTTAATATTATCTAATTTTTTCCAATTCAAATAATATCTTGAACCACATTATAGTGTAGTATGATATTAAAATTTTCACTAGTTTTTTTTCAAATTTTATAAAATTTATATGGATATTAGAAATTTTTGACTGATTTTTGTGTAATTTTAAGCTAAATTAGGTATAAGTTCAATTTAGACTGAATCCGTAGCTTAGAATCAACCATATTTCAATGGATGTTAGGAATTTCTTGTCGATTTTTCTATGGCTTTCAACTAAACTTAAAACTCATCTTCGATCCTTGTTTTGTTATTATTTTTCTCTTCTAAGTTCTTACAATTTTGTGTACTCTTCATTGTTACTGCTCTTTCACCGAATATATGTGTTGATTTTTCATTTTGTTGTCAATTTTTCTAAATTGGACAATTTTATAACTGACTAGCTATGTTCAATGTGTCATAAAGTCATGGGTCGATAGTTGGTTTATTAATTTTGAAAGTTCGGGAGGGTAACTATACCAAAAGTTAGAAAAGTACTAGCCATATTTATTCAACACAGGTTCAATTATTCTTATAATCATGTCGGATTCCCTTTCCCTGCACATGTTAGGATTAACCACTTTTTTTGTTTGAATAATGGACCTAATGCTTATTTAAAATCTGAGGAAGAAAATAAAACATCATGACCAAGTATTTCTATATATAGTGTCCCCTCTTGACTTAAAAAATATTTTTTCCATATAAATTTATTTATTACTTTGTATGGAATGAAATATTATTTTTTTAATTACAAAATAAAATTATTATTAAAAATAATTAAAAAAAAATTTGGACGATCATTTAAACCAACCGTATTCATAAACAGAATTAGCTTTATTATTGATAACTTTTGATTACGGTCGTTTTTTAGCTTATTAGGACAATTGTAGTTAAACATGTATCATGGTAAATATATACAATGAGAGGCATTGGGTTTTTAAAAATTTTATGTGACAATCGTTTTTTGTTTTTTTATAAAGGTCCTGGTTGTCATAAAAACTTAATTTACTTTTACTTTTGGACAAATGATATTTACTATAGTTTGTAATGGTTAATCACCATTCTTAAAACTCTTTTATCAAGTAGTACAATAATAACGTTATCTTATGATACGTGATTTTATAATATAATTAACTATCGATAGTTGGTTTATTTTGAAAGTTCGGGAGGGTTACTATACCAAAAGTTAGAAAAGTAGTAGCCCTATTGTTCAACACAGGTTCAATTATTCCACTCTCGACAAAAACTAAAAAAAGAAAGAGAAAGAAAACTCTACTTATAATCTTCGGGAGATATTTATATTCAACGATTTAAGAAAATTATAAAATATAATATTCTTCAAACTTAGACTATATAAATATTTTTATTATTGAATTTTAGAAATTGTTATAAAATATTACAAAAACGTTACAAATTTAATGCTTTTTTTCAAAAATAATTGTTATTGATATAACATAGAGTGAGAATAGTTATTATAATATCAAAAGTGTGATTAATTAAAATCGAATACGAACTAATATTATTTTTTATATACATATAATTATACAGAAAAATACATTTTTAATACTAAAACAAATACTTAGATTAATTAGATTGAATTTTATTTATTTTTATTTTTAAATTTTTTATTTTACTCAAAAACATGTGATACATGTCATTTTAAATAATATATTAGAATAAAAATTATGTTAACATTTAATTTTTTCAACTAAATACATTAAAAAATAAGAAGCATAATTAAATTGTTTCACTACTAAAAAACTGACATATGGTCTGAGACCTATGGCCTCGGTTTTTATAAAAACCGAGGCCATAGGGTTTTGGTCATGGTTTAATAAAAACTGAGAATATATGATATGTTTCTGACCTCGATCTTTATTAGTAACTGTGGCCATAAATTATATTATTATTTTTTCATGTTTTTTTCTTCTTTTTTTCTTTCCTTCTCTCTCTCTTTTTCTTTTTTTCCTTTTGATCCCACGCCAACCCTTCTCTCTTTATTTTTTCTTTTTTTCTTTCTTCCTTCTTCTCCCAGATCTGAAATTTCATTTTTCCAGATCTGATTCTTCCTCTTCCCCTCTCGTGATTCTTCCTCATTTTCCCGTCTCTTCTTCCCCTTCCTCATCTTCCAAGCTCACTAGTTTGGTGGTCGATGTTTGATGGGTCGTTATTCGTTGGACGCTGGTCTTTATTCGCTAGACGCTGGACGCTGGACGTTGGACGATGGTTGCTAGTTGTTGGTACTGGTGTACTACACTGGTGCTGGTGCGCTGCGCTGGTATTGGTGTGTTGTGCTGGTGCTGGTGCGCTGTGCTGGTGTTGGTGTGCTGCACTGGTGCTAATGCGCTGCACTGGTGATTGTGTGGTGCGCTACGTTGGTGTTGGTGCACTGTGCTGGTGCGCTGCGCTGGTGCTGGTGTGGTGCGCTGCGCAGGTGCTGGTGTGCTGCGCCAATGCTGGTGCTCTACCCTAGTGATGGTGCTTATTTCTTCTTGTGCGTCTCTGCTAGTTGTACTCATTTCTTTTATTTTATAACAAAATGGTTGTGCTTTTCTTCTTGCTAGGTTTCAGCTTCTGTTACATATTCTGCTATTTTAGTCATCATTTGAGGTTTTCATTATAACCGTAGTTTTGGATCAACAAACCACTTGTTTTGACTTATTTCTACCTATTGATATACATTATACTTTCATCCGGAGTAATATTTTACAATAAGGTATGTTCTTTGGGGTTGTGAAATGCTTATACATTGTTATTCAATTTTTGAATGATCTGCGTATCGATAACTTTGTTAGTGATCAATTGTTCAATATTGGACTATGTATTAATATATTTAAACATTAGTCTCCCAATTTGTTTATTGAGTAAGAGTGAAGTATATCTGGCTAAATTTTCCTTACAGTGGGTTCTATATCCTAAATACTTCAACTTTCCTTTACCCATTACACTTACTATGATTCATATGAGATTTTTTGGAGCCATGGCATTTTTTCTTGTTCGTGTTTTCAAGGTATGTTTGGCATCTTTATTTTCATTTGTACCATGTTCTATTTATTAGTTAATTTTTTAGCATGCTGAGTGTTAGTTTTTTTCTCTTGTTATGACCCTCCCCTGGCTTTTATGTTTGTTTTTAGTTTTTTCCTTGATGTGTAGTGGGTTCTCTCTCCCAAATACTTTAACTTTCCTTGACCCTCCCCTTGTTATTTATTGGTAAGCATTAAAACACTTTTGTTGGTACTATTGTTGTTAAGTTGATTTAAATCTCCCTACTACTGCTACACTGGTGCTGGTGCGTTGTGCTGGTGTGGTGCGCTGGTTGATGAGCAGAATCGGTATCGCCGATCCTGCCAATACTTTGGTTTTATATTATAAAAGTCTCACAAGTGCATGAATCATTTCATAGAAAATGATAAGTATACTCCCAAGGTCGATCTAAGGAAAGAATATATGTGATTTTTAATTTATTATTCAAACTTTTAAAAACGAAATTAAATCCTAAACATCCTGTAACGATATTTTGAGGTTTTGTGTTTTTAATCTAATAATGTAAAAATAAACATAGATACACATTCAATAAACATTTATGCAAATTTTATCATTTATAATAGTGGAGTATTTATGGATATAATAACTAAGTTAATAATGCTTGCTCATATTATTTAGGTTATTAAAGATATAAATTGATATTTATTAATTCTCTCTTTTTATATGAATACTACCTTTGGTGGGGTTAGATATTCTTTCTTAACTAAACAAATCAATTAACACCTATGGGTGGGGTTGATAACTAATTTGGTTAATTAAATTAATTCCTTTTCTAAGAGATTGAAAATTAACCATTTAAATTCCACCTTTGGTGGGGTTAGACATTTTAAACTTTATTCAAGGTGTCCAAATTAAACCTAAGAATTTAATTATCCGAGTACTAACTTTCAAGTTTTAAAACCACTACTGAAACATGTTGTCAATACATTTTCAGATAATAATTCTTATAAAAACTTTTAAAATAGTGCTTCATTCTAACTACCGGGCGATTGTACCAACAAATAAAAGAGCACTACTCTAAATGAGACCGGATAACTAAACCTTAAAATCTAATTTTTAGATTTAAGTTTGTAATGAAAAATAAAATATTTCTCTATAACATTCTTAATAGAAAATCTTGAATAAAAATAAAATCAATTTATTTTAGAGATTTTTACCTATTTAATATTTCGCAAGCATAACAACGATATTATAATACCATGTTTACAAACAACCAGCAAAGTTAAATTTAATCACAGACAAATTAAATATAACATGTAATAATAAAGCATAAAAAATAACTGTAAAGAAAATAAAATCCTTACAGTACTTTGTTGCTATTCCCGTTGCTAGAAAACCTCCAAACAGAATTTGCACTCCCATTTAATGAATCGAAAAGCAAATAAATTACAAAAACATAATTAGTTCTTCTCAAAAAGAGAAGAACTCTAAAACTAAGAAAAACTAACTAAGAAAAGCTAAAAACTAGAAAAACTAGAAAAAACTAAGAAATGATAGAAAGAAAAAGAAGAGAAGATGTGTTTTGAGGTGTGCTTTGAAGTGAAGAGAATGAGGGTATTTATAGGTGAGGAAAGGAATAAAAAGTGGGTGAAAAAATGATTAAAAATGGAGGAAATGTGTAGTAGGTGAAGATGACATCAACTGACCTCAGCGGGTAGGTGGCTCATGCGGATTGGGTGTAGATGGGCAGCGGCACGTGCGGATTGGGTGTAGATGGGCAGCGGCACATACGGATTGGAGCAGGGGCACACGGAAAGTAGCAAGAATGCACGTGGCGCGCGTGGAAAGCAGCAGGAATGCACACGAATTGGAGAATAGGTACACGCGGGACCGAGCACTAATGAGCATATATTTGTGATGTGGGCGTAATTTCCTCCTTTTTGACATTTTTTTACCTTTTTGACTCATTTTTTACCCTTTTCACCCATTTTATCCAATTTTTCCATATTTGTTGACTTTTCCTCATTTATTTTTTGAATATATTTGTGATGTATTGCCTCCAGTATTCCTCTTTGTGTCTTTAAGTTACGTTTTTAAGCAAAAATACCTGAAAAACAATCAAAATACCTGTGATTCCGAAAAGAGAAATTTATATAAATATTTGATAAAATCATATAAATATATATATATTTAATCAATTAATGTGCATAAAATCATGGTAATTTTAGTGCTTTTTGAGCCCTCATCACTGGTGTTGGTGCGTTGTACCGGTGCTGGTGCTCTGCACTGGTGCTATTGCTTATTACTTCTTGTGCGTCTCTGCTAGTTGTACTCATGTATTTTATTTTATAACAAAAGGATTATGCTTTTCTTCTTTCTAGGTTTCAGCTTTTGTTATATATTCAGCTATTTTAGTCTTCATTTGAGGTTTTCTTTATAACCACATTTGTGGATCAACAAACCACTTGTTTTGACTTATTTCTACCTATTGATCTACATTATACTTTGATCCGGAGTAATATTGTACAATAAGGTATGTTCTTTCGGGTTGTGAAATGCTTATACATTGTTATTCAATTTCTGAATGATCTGCGTATGGATAACTTTGTTAGTGATCAATTGTTCAATATTGGACTATGTATTAATATATTTAAACATTAGTCTTCCAATTTTTTTATTGAGTATGAGTGAAGTATATCTGGCTATATTTTCCTTGTAGTGGGTTCTTTCTCCCAAATACTTCAACTTTCCTTTACCCATTATGCTTACTACGATTCATATGGGATTTTTGGAGCTGTGGCATTTTTTCTTGTTCGTGTTTTCAAGATATGTTTGGCATCTTTATTTTCATGTGTACCATGTTCTATTTATTGGTTAATTTTTCAGTATGCTGAGTGATAGTTTTTTTTCTCTTATTGTGACCCTCCCGTGACTTTTATGTTTGTTTTTAGTTTTTTCCTTGATGTGTAGTGGGTTCTCTCTCCCAAATACTTCCACTCTCCTTGACCCTCCCCTTGTTATTTATTGGTAAGCATTAAAACACTTCATTTTTGTTGGTACTATTGTTGTTAAATTGATTTAAATATCCCTACTACTAGTGCTACGTTGTTGGTTCTGCTGATGCTAGCGCTGGCGCTGCTGGAGACGCTGGTGCTGCGCTGCTAGTGTTGCTGCTACTAATGGCGTTGTGCTAGTGCTGCTGGTGCTGTGCACTGGTTTTACTAATGGCACTGTGTTGGTGCATTGCGTTGGTGCATTGGCGCTGCTGGTGTTGGTAATTAATACTATTTTTTTTTCATGTTTGTAATTAATACTAAAAAGTTAGTTTGTAATACTATGTTTTTTTTTGTTTAATAAACTTTCAAATGTAATTATACTTTTAATTTTAATATAATATGATTTTTAATATTGTAATTCATAAATTTATTGTAATTTATATTGATTTTTTAATATTGTAATTACTAAATATTGTATTTTTTTAATTTATGTATACCTTATGGCCTCAGTTATTAGAAAAAACGAGGTCATAGGTACATCCTATGGCCTCGGTTATATGCTAACTGAGGCCATATATACACCCTATGGCCTCGGTTAAAAACCGAGGGCATAGGTCATTACCTATGGTCTCTCTTACTTACGCCTCGGTTCTTATAACAGTGGCCATTGACCTACGGCGATGGTTAAAAACTGAGGCCGTATGTATGTTTTGTAGTAGTGTTTGGAAGCTGCTACCCACTCATAACCAATGGTTATTACCCAAATGTACTTGAAACAAGTGTAGGATGATTATGGCTATTAGTATAATTGTCCATGCACATATGTTCGTTCATTCTTGAAAGGAAGATTATTGGTTGGTTTGGAATCAATAGGAGGGAGTCTAGTGATATGAAAAGATCTAGTTATTTATTGCAATTATTTTGCACTTTATTGATCAAGAGTATATAGGAATAGTACTTTATGTTTCTCAAGTAGTGATATGTCCTTTTAATGCATAAATCGTTCACGATTATTTGTAATAATATCTTCTGCATTTATTAATGAAAGATTATGAGTGATAGGAATGGTAGGTGCAAAGGGATATCCCAACAAGGAATTGGCACCTTTATAACACTCTCATTATCAAACCCTCAACTACAAATGTTATTAAGTATAAATAAATTAAATGGACAAATCAATCCACAAAACCTATAGATACACCTGTTGTTAGCATCCAAAAATTGAAAGCACTATTGAATAATAGGGCATCCCATGACCATGTTGCAATACAAATACAAGGAACCATAGAGGCTAAACGATTAGCTACATTGTTACCCTCAATGTATATATAATATTAGTGAAATCCACAGTAGAAATCTTCTCCATTATAATTTCTTAGTATATGGATTGAGCACCCAAGTCTTCTTGCCTTAGTACGTTACTTGATTGACATATGTCCATGCTACTCCCATTGGAATTATTATTAGTAAGCTTAAGGCTCCCAATGTTTTCAATAGAGAGGTTTTTTGTAATTTGAATAACAATATTGAAGTCAATTTGGCTAATCTCACTGACATACAGAGTGGTATTATGAAGATTACTTTTTAAAGAAACTTCTTCAACTAGAATATGATACCCATGCTAATTTGGATAGGCTATTGCATTAGTAAGATATCTTTTTAAGAGAGAGAAAAATGCCTAATTGGCTAAAGGATAGGAATATAAATACTGCATTTTTTCACTGATCCTTTGAAGTCTAAAACCATAAAATCCATCAAGTCATTTGGAAATCAATGGAGATGTTACACAAGACTTAGAAGTGATAGCCAATCATATTTTTGGATACTATGAGCAACTTGTTTTTCCTCAAGTTTGTGTCACCCTAGACTCTACCATAATGGAGTTGATTGGGCCTCCCTTCGTCACTTCTGTTGACAATGAAAAGTTATGTAGCATACCATAATCAAAGGAAATACGTGTCATAATATTTTACATGGACCCACTTGAGGGATTCTAGGTTGCATAGCCTTATGGGTAAATTCTTTCAGTAGTATTGGGACATCATTGTTATATATTTAATGAGGGTAATTTAAGACTATATTAGAATGGTTTGGATGCACTTGGGCATGAACTCCAATTTATAATCCTCATACCTAAAAACACACATGAAAGCACATTTGACGAATAAAGACCAATCTCTTAAGGAAATTTTATGTTTAAGCTAACCATAAAGATTATTACTGGGTGTTTGGGAGAAATTTGTTCCCATATCTTATTCCGTAACTAATTAGGGTTTATCCAGGGTTGAAACATTGGCAATTGTATACTTGGTGCTTCGGCATGCTTCAAAGCATTATAGATCTCTAGTCAAGGGGGTAATATAGCTCTCAAAATTGATATTCGTAATGCTTTTGATACCATACAATGGGACTTTATCTTAAATTTGATACAGTACTTTAGGCTTGATGATATCTTTTTGGGTTGGATTCGAGATCTTTTTGCTTCAACTTGAATCTTGATCTTAGTTAATTATTCACCTAGAGGTTATTCTCATGCTATAGTGTAATATTATGGAAGGACCCTTTATCGTCACTTTTATTTAGTATTGCAATGGATTTTCTTAGCAAATATCGTAGGTATTTTTTGATAGAAGGAATTTTCATCCAATTTGTTCACTTAGAGGCTATATTGTACCCACTTATTTTCTGTATGCTGATGATATTCTCATCTTTGGTCAAGCCGACTCACTAAATCTAGGAGTCCTAGTTGAGGCTTTTCAATCATATGGGCATATTTTGGGTCAAGTGGTCAACTTGGATAAATATTTCATTTACTTTGGTAAGGGAATACCTCAGACTCATATATATCCCCATTCTTTTGGGAAACTATTGGTATGCACACTAGGGGTGCCTCTTTTTCATACTTTAGAGTTACCTTATTTTAGGGGGCTCTAAGAAAATGTTGGTCTTAAGGATTAATAAATAAAATTAATGTAGGAATAAAAGTGTGGAGAGGTCTCACCCTCTCTTTTGTAGGACATAGATGCTTGATATCTTTGGTTATTCAGAGTATGTTCATCCACTCCATTTAGATATGCATATGGACAAATTCAAACTTGGAATATCTAATGAAAATAATATGAAATTTATTTTAGTAAGGAAAAATAGATAGTTTCTTAGTGATATTGTTGTTGACTATTAGAGGAAGGGGGTCTTAGTTTGCTGAACCTTAGCCTCTTAAATGAGGCCATATTAAGAAATTTTGCCTTGTGTGTAATCATGGATAACTATGTTCCTTTTCTCTACTTGTACATATGATACCTGAATTGGGGTAGCTCTACAACATTACTATGTTTTCTCTTCCATTGTCCTGATGTACAACCCTATATTTGACCCTCTTGAAGGAATTTAGATTGTTCGTTCGTAGGGATTATTTAGGGTATTTTTGGACTACGATTGGAAACTCCTCTAATTATTAGAATAAATTTCCCTTGAGTGGATCTATTAAAGCATTTATTATAGGGTATTATTTATGCAAGTCTTTTCTTTCATCTTATGTCTTTGTTAGAATTATGTAATGCAAAATATCGAGTATGTATTATTATACTTAGTGCTTTATCTTCCTCTATATAAAGTCAATTAGCGATGGCTCCATATTAAACAAACTCACATAGTCAAAACACTTTATATATTTGCATATTACACACATTATCAGGGTATTGTGAGCATGTAGTTTATACATTAAGTTGTGTTTGTACTTTGGATTATTTATGGAAAACTACTTGGTGAAATTTTCAAACAAAGAAAAAAAAAATTATGGTCTCATGGAGTGGCTTGTTGAGCTAGTCCGAAAAGTAGTCAGTGAGAGGCCATTGAGGCATTGTGGCTATTATCCTTGCTGTAACTGCTGCTATCCTCATTGGGATGGTTAGTGAGAGCTTAACAAGGTTATCCGTAAGGTGGTTGAATCCCAAATATTTTTTATAGAAACCCTTAAATTTGGAAATTTGAAATTAATTAAAAAACATGTGAAAACTCTTACAATTTGTAAAATAAGATTTCCAGTTTGAAGTTATTTCCTAAATTTGGTTTCATCAATACTTTGAATAGGTTGGTTTTTATCATCGGTAGAAGAGCCATTCTGTGGATGAGTTTAAAGCTAGGTAGTACAGCCATTCTGATAATGGAAGTTGAATATGTTGTACCTTGTGAAATAACAAAGAAAGGCATATGGCTCTGTAAGATCTTGATAGATTTGGAAGGTGCATCAAATATGGATAAGCTATTCACATTTTATGGTTATAGTAATGAGGTAGTGGTAAAACATAAAAGAACCAAGAATCCACAAACGAGGAAAGTATATTGAATGCAAGTATCATTTAAACCAAATGATCATGTATCAAGGAGATGTAGCATGCACAAAAGTAGTTTACAAGAACAACCTTGTAGGCCTATTTACAAAGACACTACCTACTAAGAGTTTTAGGGTCACATAGAGGTGATGGGTATAAAAAATGTATTCCATATTCTGAATGACTAGTGGGAAATTGTTAGTTATAAGCCCTATTGCAAATGTATTTGTGTTTAAATATTGCAAATATTAGAATAAATAAAAGTAAATTTCATTTATTTGCATTAGTTATTTAATTCTTCAAATAAATTATGAAAATTCTATGATTATTTGGGTATGCTTAAACACAGTATGTCATCGTATATATAAGGACATTTGAGTTTAAGTGAAATAGCTAAACTAGTGTGGGACCATTAATTAAAGTTTAAAAGGGTCTTTAATTGCATCATTGGTAAGACCTATATCAATTGCGCATGGAGTGACCCTTATCCGAGGACACTAATGTGGATACATCTAGTTGGAGTTACTTTGTATAATAGTTGATTATATAAAATGGGACAAGACATATTAGCTGTTAATATCTATTTACTCAGATATTTCTATATGTGACTCTATGACTAGTGTGGAAAGATATTAATCCTAAATGATTTAGCTAGCCCCTTGATGTAGCAACATGTTATTTGACTTACTCGTTGATGTCCAAATTGTTGGGCTAAGATACCTTATATATTGGTATCTCATTGTTTATGGAATCCACTCCATCTATTTGCAAATGTTAGATAATAGTTCCACTATTTCCCGATTCAACGTGTGAATAACTCTATGAAATTTACAATACAATTAAAGATAGTTGTTCATATGTATAATAGGTACTCAAGGAGAACATGTAATAGATGAAGTAAAATAGACTTAATGACCTCAATCATATTACAAACAAGCTATAGAGGATTGATCTACACCTAATGATTATATTAATGTGTTACTCAAATACATTGGATTGGATAAATATAAGGTATGATATTCAAGTGTTTAGCCTTAGGTTTATATTGGATTGAATTTGGGATCAATAAATAATGATGGAAAGTGTCTGAGACCCTATATGCAATTGTTGAAAGGAAATATTAACTCCGCAAGACTCACCCAAATCTTAGAAACAATGAAAATAGGTAAACACTTAAACAATAAAGGCAAATATTCAAAGGAAAGAAATATCCACATAAATTAAACAAACCAAATAGATAGTTTAATAACCAATAGTGTCATCATAATAAAAATATAGAAAGAAAGCATGCATTAATCATAAATCAGAATAGGAAGATAGCATACAATAGGCAGAATAGGAAGATAGCATACAATAGATAGAAAAGAAAGATAGATAGCATGTGAAAAAGCTAAAATAATGAAGAAATAAAAGCTTTCCAATTACAATTAGATCCTCCTATGTATGAGCACATTTGGATAAAACCTTAATTGTACTAACTCAAAATGTGATCATTCAAACAAGGAAATATAATGTGGTAAATCTACGTAGGATCTATACTTATAAGGTAACATCAACTAGTTGCTTAAGGCAACCACTAGACAATAAGTAATTCACTATGTAAAGAAAATTAATAGTTCGTAACCTAAAGATGATATTAGCTAATACCTCTCACAGATGTAGCACCACACTCAATAGCGTCTAAGTTGCTTCCTCTGCTGTCTACATAGTACCTATGATCTGATCATTGAACTTGGCTCTTATCTTCAATATTACCACAATGTGGTGTGGCACAATCACCAATGATCAATATTTCTAAAATCCTAAGGTAAAATCAATCCCATTAAATATACCTTAATGAAAGCTACATCTTGGTATTAATTAACCGAACCCAAATAAAATTTTGCAAGAACCTCGACAAATCACCAATACCAAAATCCACTAAAGGTATTGTTGTCATAGAATTTTAAAATAACTATCAAATTGAAAATATAGAGTTTCAAAACTAAAATAATTTTCCTACATTTTCTATGTAATTTTATTTTTCCAAATTTTGGTAATTTACTGAAACTCTTGACCTACCAAGTACCTTATTGACCACCTTGCTAACTAATTCGGCAAACCCTCATTGACTACATCAACAAGAAAAATAACTATTAGGACAAGGATAATAGTCACAAAACTTCAATAGTGTCTTTCCAACTACCTCACCAACCATTTGGGTGAGCACCTTTATGAACTCTAAAAATTTGTTTTCGTTTGAAAAAATCATGAAGTTATTTTCCTTAAATACCCGTAAACCTACACACAAAAAAATCAAGCATAAGCACAACCGTGTATGTCAGCAACTTGTTCCAAACCCCCAGTGGTGTTTCTAGCATGAAAATATACAAATTATTTCACCTATATGTGTATGTGTAATATTAAACCATCATCACTAATTGACCATACATAGAGGATGATAAAACACTATGAAGAATAATATAGGCTCAATGTTTTCCAACATACGAATGCTAACAAAGACACAATAACAATTACAAGACTAATAATATCCCTTTTTGGCATTCTGTGGAAAATGACTTCACAACTAATACAAATATAACATTAGTGCATAATACATTCATGTAAGATCACCTAAGGAAGTTTATTCCCATGAACAAACTCCAGCTCACAACCCAAACACCCTTGACATAGCTAACTGTAGTACATCCTTCTTGTTGTGCTCTATCCATTTTCATGAATCAAGACATCTATCTTGATGCATACACCATGACACATGTTTGAACTATGGCTCCTCCTGAGCTTCACATTCTTCAAATACACTATTATCTTGTACACATAAAACAACTTGTACTCATGAACATATAATGGAGACCAACATATAATCTAACCAAAAACTCTCGAGTCACCCCTAAATAGGTACACACTGATAGGCTAAGCACAATCAAACATTCAACATAGAAATAAAACAATATAGCACAATTAAAATAACTCCTTCTAACTTTATGCTGCACTCCACCTACTTGTATGTGATGAGTGCTCAAAAAGCACTAAAATTACCATAATTTTATGCACATTAATTGATTAAAAATATATATATTTATATGTTTTATCATATATTTATATAAATTTGCCTTTTTCGGAATCACGGGTATTTTTATTGTTTTTCACCCACTTTTTCTCCCTATCCTCACCTATAAATACCCCTATTCTCTTCAATTCTAAACACACCTCAAAACACATCTTCTCTTCTCTTTCTTTCTCTCATTTCTTAGTTTTTTTTTTGTTTTTCTTAGTTTTTAGCTTTTCTTAGTTAGTTTTTCTTAGTTTTAGAGTTCTTCCCTTTTTGAGAAGAACTAGCTATGTTTTTGTAATTTATTTGCTTTTTGATTCAATAAATGGGAGTACAAATTCCGTTTGGAGGTTTTCCAGCAACGGGAATAGCATCGAAGTACTGTAAGGATTTTATTTTCTTTCCAGATATTTTTTATGCTTTATTCTTACATGTTATATTTAATTTGTCTGTGATTAAATTTAACTCTGCTGGCTGTTTGTAAACATGATATAATAATAACGTTGTTATGCTTGCGAAATATTAAATAGGTAAAAATCTCTAAAATGAATTGATTTTATTTTTATTCATGATTTTATATTGAGAATGTTAGAGATAAATATATTATTTTTCATTACATACTTAAATCTAAAAATTTGATTTTAAGGTTTAGTTATCCGGTCTGATTTAGAGTAGTGCTCTTTTATTTGTTGGTACAATCGCCTAGTAGTTAGAGTGAAGCTCTATTTCAAAAGTTTTTATAAGAATTATTATGTGAAAATGTATTGACAACATGTTTTCAGTAGTGGTTTTAAAACTTGAAAGTTAGTACTCGGATATTTAAATTCTTCGATTTAATTTGGACACCTTGAATAAAGTTTAAACTGTCTAACCCCACCAAAGGTGGCATTTAAATGGTTCATTTTCAATCTCTTAGAAAAGGAATTAATTTAATTAACCAAATTAGTTATCAACCCCACCCATAGTTGTTAATTGATTTGTTTAGTTAACAAAGAATATCTAACCCCACCAAAGGTGGTATTCATATAAAAAAGAGAGAATTAATAAATATCAATTCATATCTTTAATAACCTAAATAATATGAGCAAGCATAATTAACTTGGTTATTATATCCATAAATACTCCACCATTATAAATGATAAAATTTTCATAAATGTTTATTGAATCTATGTTTATTTTTATGTCAGTAGATTAAAAACACAAAACCCCAAAATATCATGACAAGATGTTTAGGATTTAATTTCGTTTTTAAAAGTTTGAGTAGTAAATTAAAAACAAATATATTCCTTCCTTAGATCGACCTTGTGAGTATACTTATCATGAACATATAAATATATATATTTTTAATCAATTAATGTGCATAAAATTATGGTAATTTTAGTGCTTTTTGAGCACTCATCAGTATGCAAGTTAGAAAAGAATAATATATTTCAAACCTACACTAACATCCAATGCAAACTAAAAAAGACCTATGCAGTAATAACTAAGTTATGCAAACAATTTTCTCCCCTTTTTGACATAGAAAAACAAAGAAACACCTTTACAAGAGCGAGAAAAGGTATATATACATGCAATAGTCCTAGCCACTCATACATCCAACATAAATATATTAAAACAATAGTCACAATGTATTCAACACAAGCATACAAATGAAATCATGAAAACAAACATGTTGAACACAAACAAACATACTGTTGAAAGATAAATGCAACACTAAAAACAAACACATAATTTTCATTAAGAGAAATTTTGATTACATTACATTTTTTAAAAGGTCAATAGTAAATCAAAAAGAAATACATGAAAATAAGTACAAAAAACATCATGAATCTGCTCCATCCTCTCCCTCATCATTTGAGGATGATTAGTGAGTCCAAATGTTAAACTCCTAACGGTTGGAAGAAGGGTCAATATTTTGCAAGAGAGTTAAAAACTAGTAGAAAGAGGTAGAGGTCTATGGCAAATGAACACATTGTAAAAGAACTAAGGTTGGTACTTCTAGGAAGGATATGAAAAACACTACCACTAGTCTTCTATTTGATGGAGGGGCAAAAGACAATGGACCATGGAGAACCATGTCTAGAAATCAGTAATTCCAATTTGAATTGATGATTATTGATCTAGAACAATGTCTATTAATAAAATTCATGATCCTCAATTACTATTAACAATCTTTTGTCGATCGAGTCCAACTTCTACATAACTTGAGAGAGTCTAACTAATGATAACTAAGAGGAGGAGAAAAGGCAAGAGGAATAGGAATAGTAGGACATAGAAAAATCATAGAGACATTCTAACAAGAAGAAAAGGATGGTTCAAAGTGTACAAGAGTAGATGAAGGATGGAAGGAGAAATGTTTGGGACAAAATTGGGCTATACTAATCTTATTTCATGTAAGACCATGTTATATAGATGCATCCCAATAGGTGATCAGACAAGGATAAGAGGTAGAGAGAGTAAAAGTAGTATAGTATAAAATAATGGTCCTATAGATCACGCCAAAGATCATGTTGGTTTTGAAAATTCTTTTTCTGTAAAAATCTAATTTTTAACAACGAAAATTGCAGAAGCAATTTGTATTGAAAAAACAATTTTTTTTCAAAAAAGACCTTATGATATTAGTAATTTAATTATAATAATGTAGAATATGAAACATACTTTTATAGCTATAAAACAAACGGTTGAAACCTTTGGACTTCCAAGCCTTATCTCGTAACGAACTAGAACGTGATTGGTGGGAATTCTTGCAAACATCAAGCTGATCAAAACATGCTTCTAGTTATCTAACTAGAACCTCTTATTACATGAAGTCTATTATCAAAGAATAATATTTTCTATCAAGAACACCTTTTTAGTCACTATGGATATTTGTTGAGTTTTTTTTTCAATGTTCTCTCATTTGATGCTAGAAAATTCTATTAAGTTGTTATGTATATTGGTGAGACATATGAAGGAGTAATACAGTGTATTTATATAGTCTCTATTTGAACTATTTGATTTGGATTAGGATCCTTAAATGATCTCCAATTAGAAATCTTACACACAATCAAATTTTGTACTTTAATAAGAATCTCATTCCCATTATTTTAACCTTACCTACACTACATGTAGGAGTCCTACTCTTAATTATATGCTACAATTTGATTCTAAATTAAAATTGCTTTACTAATTAATCAAAAGTTAATCCAATTTGATAAATACTAAAATTTCCATCTTATCCTACAAGTATCTAAATGACTACCAAACATTTAAAATGTATATTTTAATATTTTAATTAATTCAAATAAATTTTTAATCAAACTAAATATTATTTAATAATTAATTGGATTAATTTGACTATGCCAAATTACCATTTTACCATTACATATTCACTCAATTGTTATTATGGAATAGACTAGGGGACTGATGAAACTATGAATTCAAGTTTAAATAAAGTATTTATATATTATTTAACCATTTAACTAATTATTAGTATTTATTAATCTCATAGTTACCCTACTATAAACATGAGGCTCAAAAATATTGAATATCATAGCTATTATTTACCCAACACAATGTATATGAGTAATCCATTGATATAACCATTAAGTGCAACTCAATATTCCACAACCATTTCATAATATCATTGAGGTCATTAAGTCCATATTTTCTCATCCATTACATCTTCTCCTTAAGTAACCTTGATACATATGAATAAATATCTATAATCATATTATAGATTGTGTACAGTCGTTTAAGCTTTGAATCGCTAAATAAGGAAACTACTATCTAGCATCTGCGTATAGACAAAGTGGATTGAACATCTTATGAGATAACCTTAAACATCAAGATACAAAGATACAAGGTATCTTCGCCCAACACTTCAAGCATCACCAAGTAAGTCAAATAACATGGTGCTATAACAAGAGACCAGCTAAATCACTTAGGATTAAGATTGCCCGCATATAGTGATTGAGTTTTATAGTGAAACAACTGTGATTAAACATGTATTAATAGTGTTTCTAATATGTATGGTCGAGTCTAGTATAATCAACTATTATAAAAGTACCCACAACTAAATATCTCAAAATTAGTCAACCTGATACGGGTCACATCAGTCCAAATAAATATAGGTCATACTAGTGACTTAATTAAAGATTCCATGATATAAAATTTAATTAATCATCACAAAAAATTTGATTATTTTACTTAAAACCAATCCTCATATATATATGATGACATACTGAGTTTTAAGTAGATATAAACAATCAAAAAAATTTATGATTTATTTGAAGAATAAAATAGCATATGAAATATTCATTTTGTTTATTCTAATTTCAACATAAATTTAAATACAAACTTTTTTTAATTAAAGCTCTATCCTAGTAGATCTATAGTCTCATTATTTAGAATGGCACAAAAGTTTTTCATCATCCCCATTAAAGCATCTATATTGTCCACAGTAGATCACTTATTCTCTTAGGCTTGTGATTGTTGTGGTTATTGATAACCAAGTTATGGAAATGATTGATGACTGAATTGATTACTACCTAGATTGTTGTTATTAATTCAAGAGAAATTTGGATGTTGTCTCTATCTTGGGTTATATGTGTTCGAGTATGGATTATTATTTTAGTTCACATTACCCACATAGTAAGGCAATTCAGGATTATTTGGACAATTATCAAACAATTGAGCTCTCCTACAAAATAAATTGGACACCCTTGAATATTTGACATGGTTTATACTCGCTAGTAAGTCTTAAGCCTGCAAAATATTTTCCAAAGATGACATTCAACCTGTAAGTGTCGTGATATCATTTACCTCATGCACTCTGGCTATTCTTCTTATGGCTACCATTATTTTCATTGGCTATTAATAATTATTGCTAGTGATTTTATTAAGCAAATCATAAGTTTGATTCTAAGATTTGGCTAGCAGAGCTCCATTAGTGGATGCATCAATAATAGTTCTTTTTTGAGCATTGAGACCATTGTAGAAAGTTTGTATTTAGATCTAATAAGGGATACCATAGCGAGGACACTTCCTTAGAAATTCTTTGAATCTTTCCCATACTTTATATAAAGATTCCCCTTCATATTGTTGGTAGGAGGTAGCATCTTTCCTAAGCTTGCCTTTCTTTGTTGGTGGGAAATATTTCATCAAGAATTTCTCCATCAAATCATTCCAAGTTGTAAAGGAATCAGGTGGCAAATAGTTTAGCCAAGCTAGACCACAATCTTGCAAAGAGTGAGTAAACAATCTAAAGCCTAAATGCCTCCTCAATCACACCATTAAATTTTAATGAATCTCCAACTTTAATAAACAATCTGAGATGCAAAATGATAATCAATTGTTAGCAATCCATTGAATTGTCCAACTGTTTGTAACATTTGAAATATCACTAGTCTTAATTCAAACTAATTAGCTTGAATGTTTGGCCTTCTATTGCTTGGATTCAGGCCTTGTAACATTGGTAATGCATATTCATTCATAGCTCTATCCCTATCACCCATTAATGGTATCTAGTTATTTAAATTTAGTGTTTTATTGTTAATTTCTAATAGATTAGCCACTTTTTCCCTTGGGTGACAACTTCTTGTTTTCTTATTGATCTCAAAGTACGCTCGATTTCGGGATCTAAAGGTAAAATTTATCCCTTACGGAATTGGATCATGCAATAGAGACAACTATGTTTCTAATAGCACTAAAGGAGATTTCAAAATTTAAAATAAATAAATAAATTAATTAATTAAAATTAAAATTATGAAAAAAAATAAAATAAAATAAAAATTAATTTCTAAAGTTTATAGTCTCCAACAATGGCGCCAAAAACTTGATTCACACAAATTGATGGCAATGAATATGCAAGTATACGTATCGCAACAAGTAATATAATGATAAGAAAATATCGTTCACACAGAGATTATATTATTAGAAACTTTAAAACTGAAAAGTAAAACTCTATTTTTTGTGTTTTTATATTTTAAGAAAATAAAATTAAAAGATTTAAATAAATAATAGTAATTAATTAACTCAGAATTTATAGCTAAGAAAATATATAAGAAAATATCTAAGAATACTTAATCTTCAAATTTTTTAAGCATGTGAATCAGTAAAATCTCCCTAATGTAATTATTAATCAATTATATGATCAATTGAATCTAACCTAGCTAGCATATATTCCTCTCTCAAATAACTACACACCATAGGTCCAAACTCAATGGTGGAAAGTAAACACGAAGGTTGTGCTTGTTGTGGGACCTTACCCAACACCTTAAGGCATAAGCTAACGATAGCCATGAACCACCTTTGTCTACGTTTCCCAAGGTACCCTTCTCTTTCACAAGGATTCATGGTGTGTCATAAGAATAAATTATGAATTGGGATAAATATAAAATTTTCCATCCACATTATTTATTCTTATGATTTTTTCTAATTCGTTTAAGTTAATAATTTGTTCCAAATTATTGAAAAAATTTAAACTTGCTGGAATGATATTGGTGAAGTTATAAACTAAGTAAAATAAAACATATGCCATTATTTTGTACAACGAGACTTAAAATATACTTATCACATGCACTTGTGAGTTATCAATGAACTAGCCACCCATGTGATAAGCGGGAATAGCATTTTTAAATTTTTATTATTAAATTTTAAAATAAAAAAAAAAGAATTTAATTTTTTTGTCAATTTTTATTTTCTTTGAAATTTAAATTTAAATTTTATTTAAATTTAAATTTTATTTTATTTTATTTATTTATTTACTTTTATTTCTTTTAATTATTTTTGTTTAGTATTTATGTGTACTAACTCATTGTTGCTTTAATTTATTTTCTTTTATTAACTTATGTGCAATGTTTATTTTCTTTATAACTTATGCTAGTACTTATGAAGTTCTCTACTACTTTGATTTATGTTTTATATTATTAATGTATAAAAAGTAAGGAGACACACTACTACAAAAAGGGGTATTTAAGTCGATGTGTAAAGTCGGTTTTTTTCAAATCACTTCTCAAAAAAATATGTACCTTACTAGGAGAATAAGGAACAACCCCAAGCTCAGGTAGATATTAGTGATGCTCAAGATAAACAAAAAATGATAAATGAGTACGCATTACAAATCATTGGTAATACTAGCTCTTGCATAAAACTGGGATAGACTACAAGGAATTATGAATTGAAAAATATTCATCATTTCTTATTACCTTCATTTCACATTATCCCTAATGAAGACCCTTTAAAAATTGTTTAAGAATTTTATGTAATTATGCGAATAATTACATTGCAGAAACTTGATGAAAACCATTTTAAAATTTGAAGTTTTCCTTACACACTTAAGGATAGAGCTAAGTCGTGGTTCATAACTCTACAATCGAGTTCATTAACTATTTGGGAGGTAGTCTACAAAAAATTTATAGGTTGGTTCTATTCCCATTAAAATATTACAAAATTGATGGGAAAAATAGAAACATTCTTCCAAATGGATAGAGAACCTTTCCATGAAGCATGGGAAAGATTCAAACTCCTCTTAATTGAATTCCTACACCATAGCTTTTCACCACAAGAGGAGCTATAGGAGAAAAGATGACATAATGAACTTATGAGCTTTATGATATGTTGGTTAAAAAATCCCAATAAAAGAGTGCTAAAGGGAGAAGAGTAGGAGTTAATAAAGTTAGCTCTAGGAACAAAATAACCTTACAACTTGTAGAAGTAACTAAGCAAGTGCACCTCATCACTACCCATCGAGTGTCAAATGAATACACATGTGGAGTTTGTGGTATAGTTGTGAATAGTGCTATTGATTGTTCAATTAAATGTGAGTATAGTGTGAATACCTTGGTGGAAGCCAATTTCATGCAAGTGTATCGTTCTAACACTTACAATCACTCTAATCTTACATGAAAATAAAATGATTACCCAAATTATGTCCAAAATCAAGCACAAAAGTCATATATAAACCAATCATACCTTCTAAGCTTACCAAATAGGCCAAATTTAAAAGATAACTTTAATGTCTTTATTCAAGTTAGTAGATACAACCAGATGATGAATAATTAGAGGTTGAATTTCGTTGAGGCTTCAATAAAAAAATTTGAAGTTAAATTTGGCCAATGAGCATAGCGTATGCAAAAGCAAGAAAAAAAAAAGGTTCCTAGTTAGGCATAACAACCAAAGGATATCACAATCCTTCAAAATGGTAAGGTACTTAATAAAATATTAATTGAGATTTATACTGAGTTACCATCTAGTGCCGATGATAAAGAAAGTGAAATTATATTATAAGTGGAGAGATAAGAGCCAATAATGATAATCCTTTTGAGATAAAAATTGGGGAGTAAACTAATATTCCCAAAATTCAAAAGATTCTGAACCACATCAGCAGCCAATACCATTCCTACATCGACTGAAAGAAACAAAACAAGATAAGAAATTCCCTAATCTTTTTAATATTCTTTCAAAAGTAAATATAAATTTACCTTTATTAGAAGTGATTAAGAATATGCCCTCTTATATTGAGTTCTTCAAGAAATTGAGTACTAAGCAAAAGAGGTATGAGCTTAGTGAAATAATTGTAGTATCAAAGGTATTTATTATTGTGTTTTAGCACCAAACACACCTCAAAATTGAAATACCTAAGAAGTTTTATCATTAATATCACTATGAGGGATAAAAAGGTAGCTAAAGCAATGCTTGATTTAGGTGCTAGTATAAATTTGATGTCATACTTTATTTTCTAATAGCTTTGGGAGATTTAAAACCTACAACCATATCCCTTCCGCTTATAGATAAATCTATTAATAGGTAGACAAATTAATAATACCTATTGATTTTGTGACTAGACATGGAGAAAAACACAACCTTGGACCAAAAATAAACAATACATCTTGGTAGACTATTTATGGCCACTACCAAAACTATTATTGATATTAAAGATGGAAATTTAACAATGTCAGTCTTAGGAGAGATTGTCCATTTAAAAATTTTCAACTCTTCACCTTTCCTTATATCTCTACCATTCATGAATGTTTTAATGTTGGTTCTATGGATAGACTTGTACATAACACTATTCTGTAGGATAGAATGAGGATAAACTAGAAGTTTCTCTTACTATCGCAAAGATAAGAAAGGAATTAGATGAGAACACTGAGGGGTACCATGATCTCTTAGATGATACTGAACCAATAGTAGAATCTAGTATACCATTATATGTACCAAGAACCCCACATAGGGAAGAGGCCACTCCACCTAATCTAGAACTAAAATATTTACCAAACACCTTAAATATGTGTTTTTTGGAGAAGGGAAGATATCTAGCTATTATTTCTTTCTCTTGGACCTAAATCGAAGAATATGAACCTGTTAAGGTACTTAAAAAATTAAAAAAAGCATTAGATTAGAGTATCGGGAATATTACATGCATTAGTCCATCTATGTGTATGAGTAAAATCAATCTTGAAGATGATGCTAAACCCGTTAGAGAAGCTCAAAGAAGCGTAAACCCAATCATACATGAGGTAGTTAAAAAGGAAATTCTAAAACTCGTAGAAGTAGGAGTCATTTACCTAATTACTAATAGTAGGTAGTTTAGTTCAATACATGTAAAAAATGATGAGAATTAATTAGTACCCACTAGAATAATCATTGGATGAAGGGTGTGTATAGGTTATAGGAAACTAAAGTTTTACCCAAAAAGTGATGAATTTTGTCTTCCATTCATTAATCAAATGCTAAAAGGACTAGGTGGGCATGATTTTACTAATTTTAGGATGGTTTTGTAGGTTATTATTAAGAACCCATTGCACCATAAGATCAAGAGAAGACTACTTCCATATGTCCTTTTAGGGAGTTTTCTTTTAGAAGGAAACCCACATCATGCTTAATAGATGTATGATGTCAATCTTTTCAAACATGGTGGAAAGATTCATTGAGGAATTTATGGGTGGTTTTTCTATTTTTAGAACCTCATTTTATGAAGTTTGTACAAATTATCTTTGTTTTATAACAATGCATTGAATGCAACCTGACACTTAATTAGGAGAAAAGTAATTTTATGGTACCATAGGGGATTGTGTTAGGACATGTAATTTCTAACAAAGGAATTGAAGTTGACAAGGAAAAAATTTAGTTGATTTCAAAATTACTACCCCTAACATTTGTTAAGGGGATTAGAAGCTTCTTAGGACATGCAGGTTTGTATAGGAGATTTATTAAAGATTTTTCAAATATAAGTTGTCCTTTATGTAATTTGTTGTCAAAAGATGTCAATTTTGATTTTAATGAAAACTACCTTGTTGATTTTAATAATTTGAAGGATAAATTAACATCCTCCCCTATTATTTTGGCACCCAATTAGTCTCTCCCATTTGAAATTATGTGTGATGCTTTTGACTATGTAATACGAGTAGTTTTAGGATAGAGAGTGGATATTAATTTTCATGTCATTATTATGCTATCAAACACTCAATGATTCCCAAATAATTTATTCCACCACCGAGAAAGAATTATTGGCTATTGTGTTTTCTTTAGATAAATTTAGGTCATACTTAATAGTTTCAAAGTAATTGTACATTCTGATCATACTGCTATGAGATATCTACTAAGTAAACCTAATGGTAAGTCAACATTACTCAAGTGTGTTTTAATCTTACAAGAATTTACCTAGAGATCAAACTTTAGAAAGGAAGTGAAAATTTAGTCCCTGATTATCAATCTAGGTAATTTCTGAATTTAGTTCTCTTGAAGGTGAGAGTAAAGAAGAAATGGTTGAAGCTTTTCCTGATGAAGAATTACTTTTAGTAAGTCCAAATCCATGGTATGATGACATAGTTAACTATCTTGTTCTCGGTATTTTGAGACCAAAAATTTCTTTTTAGGAAAAGAAAATGTTGTTAAACTCTTACAAGCAATACTTTTATGATGGACCATATCCATTCAAGATTGATCAAGATCAAATCATTTGATAATATATGCCAGAAGAATAACTTAAGTTCATTTTGGCCTTATTTTCATGAGTTCCAATGTTGCATTACGTTGCCCATTTTGGAAGTAATAAAATGGCCATTAAGGTATTTCAATTTGGATTTTACTCGGAAACTTGTTTAAAGATGCTAACATATTATGTGCACATTGTGATAGATGTCAGAGGGCATGTAATATAGGAAAACAAGATGAAATACCTTTAATAACTAATTTATTTTTTGAGCTATTTGATGCATGCGGTATTGACATTATGGGTCATTTTCCCCCTTCTTTTATATATGAATATATTTTGGTCATTGTTGATTATGTGTCCAAGTGGGTAGAAGTTATTCCTATTAAAAGTAATGATGCTAATGTTGTTCTAAAATTCTTAAAGTATTCAATATTTAGGAGGTTCATGACACTTAGAGCAATAATAACTGATAGAGATATCCATTTTTGAAACAAACATTTTTGATGAAGTACTAAAGAATTGTAAAATCGCACACAAAGTGGCTACTCCATTTCCTCCACAAACCTTTGGTCAAGTGGAAGTGAGTAATTGTAAAATTAAATGAGTTTTACAATGAACTGTGTGCCCTTTAAGAAAAGACTAGACAATCAAGTTGAATGATGCCTTACCAAACACCCATTGCCTATGAAAATAAAAAGTTGTACAAAAAGTGTACTAAATGCTATCATGACAAGAGGCTAGTTACAAATATTTTCTTCCTGGAATGAAGTTCTTTTATTCAACTCTCATATGATATTATTTATAGGGAAATTACTATCATGGTGGAGTAGAGCATTCACAATTACCTAACTATTTCTACATGGAATAGTAGAAATGATGGATCCTAAGAATCAAAGAATGTTCAAGGTAAATAGGCATCGTGTGAAACCTTATTTAGAAAGTGAACATGACACAACCTAAATTGAGTGCATATGGAAATGTAATCCTTAGCATCATAGTAATGATATGTCATGTTGAGAAATTAAACTAAGTGTTAGATGGTAGGCAACCCATCATTTTAGTTAATATTATTTTCTTTAGTTTGATTGTTTTTATTTTTGGATATTATGTTTGTTTTTGTTTCATTTTATTTATTTGAGTTTGTCTTACTTCTTGTCTAGTGAACAATGTTTATTATATTTAAAACTATTGAATTTATAATTGTTTGTTTGGATGTGTAAGAAGTACACATCATTCAATCTGTGTGATTTAAATGATTGGAATGATGGATGTACGTACTTTTCGACATCAATACATAAGCATGTTTAGTGAATGGATAAATTTTCTTCTCTTTACTCTTTATCTTTAATTTACAATTTTATATAAAGGACAATGTAAGTTCTAGTTTGGGGGTGAGAAAATTTACATCTACATAAATTTGAACAATTTTTAAAACTTTATATTCAACATTGTCCACGTTTTCATTTATTTTTATTTGCTTGCTTTTATTTTTTTATTGGTATTGGATTTTTATTTTTTATTTTTAAAATTTTCTTATAAAATTATCATGTTATTTAGTTAATTTAAAGAAAATGAAGTCTTTTCACTATTAGATTAATTTCTTGAACATATCATGGAGTATTGTGATAATTAGTTAGTTTTTTTCATAAATTGTAATTGATGATAAAATTTTGAAATTGCGATAAACCCGGTATTAGTGTTTAGAAATCAAATAGTAAAGATTACCATATGAGAATGTTTTGAGTATTTATCTTTCCCTTTTGAGTATTCATCTTTCCATTCTGAGTGATAATGTTTTTTTTTTCTACTCTTTTAATCACTCTTCTTATCAATTTAAATTCCTAGATGATCTCTATAGGTTTTGCATTGAATGTTAGGATTTTTACATCTTATAAAGTGTCATATATTTATTTTTATTGATTAAATTGAATGACTTAATTAAAAATTGAAAGTATATCCCTTTCTTCATTCATGCATTACTTCCAAAAAGCAACATATTTGGGTTTACCTAAGCCATTACAAAAGAAAATTCAAAATTATCCACTTAATTGTATATTAGGTCCTTTCTCTAAAAAAAAAGAAAAACATATCTCTATAAAAAGAGAGAAACAAAAAATATGAATAAGAGATAAAAATGAATAGGATAAACTAAATACTATGAACCAAAAATCATACAAAATTGTAAGAAATGGGTAAATACATTTTAGTTGTAAATATGATTTTCATCTAACTATTATGGTAAACTATGAATGTTTAGAATATTAAAATAACATTTTCTTTGGATTTTAGTTGTGAACTTAAAAGAAAAGTAAAGCATGAGAAGTTGCAATATGCTTTTTACTTTGTTATTTTTTATTTTTTCTTTCGTTTAATATTTAGTTTGTCATTTGTTATTTATTTTTAAATTTTGCATTTTAGTTTGATGTTTGTGGGTATCATCTCTCAAAGCCCTCACAAGACTTAAACTCGTCCAGTAAGGCAGCCTAGGGGTTAAAGGCTTGTTGCATATGTTAAATGCAACCGTGTCATTCTACAAAAATGATTTAGCATAGTTTAATTTATTTTTTAAAATTTTTACTTTTTTTTTGCTAGAGACTAACAAGAAGCTGATTAGAGATTGTGATGAATGCTTAAAAACACTAAATATAACATGATTTTATGCATTTTAAATGTCAAAATACATTTGTATTTGAATAATTTTATCATCATTTTAGCAAATCTAACATTTTGGAATCAAAGGTACCTTTTGTTGTTTTCAAGTATTTATAGCTTCAAACTAATTCCACTAATAAACACTTGAAGAATAATACTTGGAAGCACTCCATTGAAACTATGAACCATAAAAGAATAACATATGTAAGCCTTACATATTCTCCAAAACTAATGTAAGGAGGTGAGATATAAAAGGGTTTCTAGAAGTATAGCAATACGCATACTGCAGTGAAGGTTTTTATGTGCCGTAGCATAGGAAAATTTGATCTAGATTCAAACACATTACTAGTTGGCTTAGGTCACGGCATAAAGAAATGTAAGCAGTAATGTCTTAGTATAGGATCCAAATTTTCTCTCTTTTTTAGCATTTTTAACCCTATATATGCCCCTCAACCCCATTGTATTTCATAATCCCATCAATTCATTTTTTTAACTAATATCTTAGTCTTTTCTCTAAAGTTTCTCTTTCATTAGTTTCAAAGTTCTTCTCTCAACTTTGAAAGTTGAACATAGTTTAGTTTATGCAGTAGTTTTCTTTTAATTCAGTGGATTGTAATGGCAAATCTATTTAGAGGTTTTCCAAATACAGAAAAAATATTGAAAATCTATACTTGGAAGGATACGCTTGAGATCACTAAGCCAGAAACAACTTTTAAAGTCGGTTATTAATCAACCCAAGTAAAAAATCAGAGTTACACTTAACTTTATAGTTAGAGCGAGCTCATTATAGCATTAAAAATACCAACTTGATTTGAGATAGCTTCATATTTATAGACAAAAGATTAATACAATGCTAATATGATTTTGAAGGGATAAGATTATTATTATATCATTCCGGTGTCAAAGTGGAAATCTCTTTTGCTAATCTTTTAACATATATAAGTTAATTTTTGTGAAGTCATGATATTACACTAAAATGATGATTCTTGGTGGTTTTCCTGTACTTGGCTGGCTAGTGACTACCATGATGTTGTCATACAAGGGAACTAGGCAAGAGAGATGAGATGAAGTTTGGGCAAAAAACATGTCCATATAACAATTCATTCCCCTAAATACATGAGCACATAAACATCCATCAAACAAGATGCACAGACTTCAGACACAAGAATAGAGAAATTAAAGCATTATAAAATTATCATGATGTTATCATATGCTATTCAAGATCATCAGAATCTTCTCCTGATTCTTCTTGTGATGATATAATTTGAACCATGTGTTCTGCCTATTCCTCTCATAAATAATCAGATATTTACAAGTGATAGTCCGACTTGTTCCAACCAAAGAACTACATGTATTTAAATTCAAAATAAGAATGTAATTTCATGAATTTACAAAAAATAACTCATATATGTCAAAAAGGTATATCGGTAAAATAGATTACCACAACTTTAATTGGAATTTTGATATTTGTGATGATTTCGCTTATAAACATAATGACATAGTAACCACACACGACTCCATCATTTTGTTGTGAAATCTAAAAAAAGCAAGTGTACATTATTTTACATATTCAATAGTAAAATTAATTAAATTATTAATATTTGCTTGTACATACAATAACTTTGTCTCATATAAGCTTATGAGATTTTTTTAGGGCAATTCCCATGCTCTTGTTCCATAGCTTCCATGCCCTATCAAAGTTTATAAAGGTTAAATTTTTATTAAATATTACAAATAACATTAGAAGAAAAATAGCTAACTATAACTCTTACATTTCAACAACTGCTTTTGTATCTTTATATAGAAGGTGAGTTATAGTACCAAACATGATTTCCATATAGCTCAAGGATTACCAACATATAATAATCTTAGCCTTGTTCAAACCTTACTGGACAAGGGATTATCAACTTCTGATTTGTGTAAAGTGTTAATACCCTATCACATAATTGTTTTGCTCTGATGCTAACATCCTTTTTCTTGATATTGATTGACAAATAAAGAATCATAGAACATTGCTAAATGTGATGAGTGATTAGCTTAAAGTCAATAATAGCATGCCCTATATAAAAGAAATATATATATATATATATATATATATATATATATATAATTAGCTAATATAAATATAATTATATATGTTTTACATAAATGAAAGTTATTTACCGATTAAGGACTCACCTTGTCCACACTTGAATTATACTTAAATCGATCATTTGATATTCAAATAGCTACAATATGCACTCAATCGATATTTAAGTTTGGCCAATGTCTACACCAAAAATTTCTATAGGAAGTGGCACAGTCCATCCATTATTTATGCTAGATGCCCTCGGAACAATAGTCATCAAAATGCCAAGATTTATGCTGAAATTTATAGCATAATCATAACTATACATTTTCCACGGCTTCTTCTTGAATGACTTAGTGAACAATGATTGGCCACTAGACATAGATTTACCACGAGATACTTGCTTTGTATCTCTTAAATGTACCTCACATACTAATTCTCGTATAATAGACTAAAGAAGAAGTATTATATATGTTAGTAATGATAAAAGAATAATAATATAATAGTAGTAAAAAAGTGTTATTTTAAGTAAAACAATAGTACCATGTCAAAATTAATCACAACTTGACTTGATGGTCAAGCCACATATTGTCCAATCGCTTCTTAGACTGTGGTAGCTTCAGAAGGCATAAGTAGTGGACAATCATGGAGCAATGATTGATCAATTACTATTTGCCAATAATTTGGAAAATATTGATTATGAATCATTCGATCATCACTCAATTATTGTACCGTTCCAATAGCAACAAAGTCTGTTGATGAAGGATGTTTCAATAAACATTTCATATTCTGTAAAAAATTTAAGCGTTACATATAATAAATAAAATTTATAATAAAAAATAAAAATAATAGACTATCTACATTAAATTTTAATCTTACCACAAATGATTCATCAAATAGAGGACTCCCATGTGGGGTAGCTATTGGAAGCACATTCTCATCAAAATGTTCATCGCGATGTGATGGATGGTAAGAATGTATAGATTACATTGGAGAAAATGAACTACTACATGATTGCATTTCATTCCTAGCATAAAGGGAGGACCAATAGGATGACTATATCCCATACATGATATAGGTTGGGCATAATAAGATAGCATGAGTGGCATGCCTAACATGGATGGTGGCAAGACTAGCATGGATGGTTGCATGCCTGGCCAATATGGCATGCCCTGATTGTAGTATGCTGCCATGCCTAACATGTGTTGTGATTGATATTCTTTTAAAGTGGAAATCTCACATAACATTGAGGCCTTAAAAGAGCTAATTTCTTCTTCAATTTTACAGTACTTCTCCTTACTTACCATCTGAGGCTTTTGTTTTGGAATGTTAAAATACTCCATATAACCATCACATTGGCTTCCTCCTCTAACATGACCAAGATGCTCGCATTCGAATGCATGATATATAGCATCTCTCCTTGGCTTTTCAATTATTTCACCCCTCGCTATTTGTTCTTAAATATCCCTCTACAAATAATAAAGCAAACAAACATGTCATACATTATTACATAAATTAGCAAAAATCATATGGACTTTGTATCAAGTTAAATTACTAACCAACTTATTTAGTTGTTCTTCTCCTTATTTAGACATTTGTCTCGACTTCTTCATTTTGGGGGTCATTATTTCTATATACAATTTAGAATGGGTAACCAATCTACCCAATTCAGCTTCCTACATAAATTAAATAAATTTATTAACCAGGACATCAACTTAAATTTGAGGAAATTAAATATAAAAATAATTACACTAATACGGTTAGGAAGAACATTACACATTTGTATATTCTGATGTTCTTCTATAATAATTTGAAATTCATTTGTATGCCTATAATCCACGAAGTCTTTCCAAACTTGGGGTTCAATCTAGGGGTGTTCTTTAGGGATTTTTTATAGTTGTGCTTCATCAAGTGTTCCAAATATGGAAACACATAATTTCTGGCCAATCTAGAAGTTTTGTATTTCTTCCATGCCTTATTTGCAATCTTATAACACTTGCCTATCCAAGTGTTAGGGACTTTATAACGATTCTGTAAAAACACACTACAAAAGATGAGATATAATACAAAAAAGATATAGTATATGTAATTAGTTATAAAATAAAACAGACTTACACAAATGGTTTTCCATATTTTGAAATTTTCAACTTCCTCAACCGTAGTCCAATCATTTATATTGATTGGTATACATGACTTCACTAGTCTACCAATAGAGGATTTTAATTGTTGTCCATTTTCCCCTAATGGATTACCAGTGGCATCGAATAAAATAGGTACTCTATCATCTAGGTTAAGTGGAGCATCATGTATATTCACCCAATCCCTTCTTTTCAAATGCCCCAATGGATCATTTGGATCTACAATCTCTAGTACCCTAAGATCCATGAAATATCTACAAACAATGATGAAATAGAAATTAAATAACAATTTTAATTCCAAACATATAAACATGCAAGAGTTAATAGTGATAATATAGGGCATAAATTATGCTTAATTAGGTTGTTGACCATATATATATTCCTTCATAATCACTTTGAGTCTATGACAAAGAATCATCGTCATCAACTAGATCATCACATACATTTAGGCAATTTGTTTGAGAAATTACTAATATTGGATAATGTATCAAGCATGTCATCATCTTTTAAAGCATCATAATGGTAGAACTCTTTTTGTTGAGGCGTTAACACAACAAAACATCTTGTGCAATTTGAATGCTCACATAAAATACTTGTTTTGCATGAAGTGCTAATGTGAAAGGATTATCAGTGTGACTTATCTTGGATAAATTTACAAGGGTAAATCCAAAATCATCTATTTTATATCCAAAATTGATTACATCTTTGACCCAATCACACAAGAATACTATTACATGGAAGACCTCATAATCGAGTTTCCAAATTTCTTGAATTATACCATAATATGTTCTATCAGAAAGTACAGGATTACCATATTTTGAACTGGAAATTTGCATAGTTTGTACAACCATCTTCACACCACTATTATGATTTACTCATACATTGTCCCTTGCTTGAGTCATAAACCTCGATCCATTAATTGTGAAACTAGAATATGATTTGACATCAAATTTTGGAGCATGTGCAAGCCATTCTAAACTTTCTGTTATTTTATGATTGGGTTTGTTGAGTTTAACTCAAATCTATGCATACAAAAACATGAAATGTGTTTAAAATAAATTTTTAATTCATTTCATAGAAGTACTAATGAATTCTTGTATGTGACTCATACATGGTTGCAAAACCAATTAATAAGCTCTCACTTATGTTCATCATACAACCATTTTTCTCCTCCCTTTTTCTTATAACGAGGATCAATCTTCAGTAAGTTTATATACATTTTGTAATATTATTAAAGATATATCAATTAGATATTATTAATAGTTAAATAGAAAATAATTTTATTTTAAATGAAAAGGTTGAACATGCCATTACTTACTCTATGTACGGTTGTGCCTACTTATTATTTACCAAAATGGTTTGGTGTGCTTTTTACCATTTGACTGCAATCAATAAACAATTTCTTACATCCACTAAGAATATATAGGGTTACTTACTTGGATCATGTGATGTTCTAAGAACAACTTGTGCGTAGGATTCCCAATTTCAGTGCAACCACTAAAGTATTCAAAACAAAACTCAATGGCCACTTCGGTAATATAACATTCCACCATGCATCCTTTAGGTCGATTTATATTATTTACATATCTATTAAGGACTTTCATGTATCTCTCAAAAGGATACATCCAACTTACATAAGTAGGACCACACAATTGAACCTCTCGAACTAAATGAACAAATAAGTGAATCATTATATCGAAGAAAGAGCGAGGAAATTTTTTTCAATTAGACACAAATTCTTTACAACATCTTTCTGTAAAGAGTTTAACTCACTAGTTGATATAGATTTCTTGCATATTGTATTGAAGAATGAATAAAGACAAATTATTGATAATCGATCATGTTTTGGAAGAATTGATCAAATAGAAACTGGTAATAACTGTTGCATTAAGATATGATAGTCATGTAATTTCAATCCATAAAGTTTCTTATCGGTGATAGACACAAAATTTCTTAAGTTGGATGAGTAGCCATAAGGAACTTTCATACCCGCCAAAAATTTACAAAACACATCCTTCTCTTTTTTGACATTGTATATGATTCTGGTGGCAAGTATGTTCGATTCTTATCATTTTCCACCCTTGTTGCCAATTCGGTTCGTATGCCTAGTTTCTTTAAATCCAGTCTTACTTTAATTCCATCCTTCGTTTTTCCAAGTATATTAAGTAATGTACCAATCAAGCTCTCACATAAATTTTTCTCAATGTGCATGACATCAAAGATGTGACAAATGTGTAGGTCTTTCCAATAAGATAATTCCCAAAATATTGATTTTTTATTCCAACAACTATGATCTACTCATTCAATAACATTTTCATTTTCACCCCTTTAATTAGTTAACCTCTTTTGTTTCCCACGATTAGTGAGTATTTGTTTTTTCATCTTTCCATATCGTTTAAATGTCATACCATTCAATCTCCTTAATATCTCAACACCTCACAAATTTCGGGGTGTAGGATCATGATCTTTTTCACCATCGAACGGTTTCTTTTGGTATCTAAACTTGTGTCTAGATGGCAAAAATATTTTATGTCTTTTGTAAGAAATCTTTCGTCCGTGAACAAGATAAGTTGTAGAAGTTCCATCACTACATATAGGGCATCCTAAATAACCTTAAGTTACATGTCCTCATAAGTTCCCATAGATAGGAAAATCATTAATTATCCATAAAAAGACCCTCTCAAGTTAAAGTGTTCTTTATGTGCATCGTAAAAATTTACACTGTCATTCCACAACATCTTTAAATCACCTATCAAAGGCTGAAAATATACATCAATATTAACACTAGATTGTTTCGGTTCTGAGATCAATAATGTTAACATCATGAATTTTCTTTTCATACACAACTAGGGAGGAAAGTTGTATGTTACCATAATTACTAACCAAGAGCTATATCTACTACTATGGGAACTATATGAATTAATTCCATCAACAATAATGGAAAGATGAAGATTGCGCGGATCAGATGCAAATTGAGAGGATAAATTATCTACTACTTACCAATTTTGAGAATCATAAGGATGATGTAGCACAAAATCATCAGATCGATTATCTGAATGCCAAGTCAACATCTTTGATGTCTCTATACTTTTGAACAATCTTTGAAAGTAAGGAATAAGAGGAAAGTACGAAAAAACCTTTGTGGGCATGTGATGAGTGCTCAAAAAGCACTAAAATTACCATGATTTTATGCACATTAATTGATTAAAAATATATATATTTATATGTTTTATCATATATTTATATAAATTTGTCTTTTTCGGAATCACGGGTATTTTTATTGTTTTTCAGGTATTTTGGCTTAAAAACATAACTTAAAGACTCAAAGAGGAATACTAGAAGCAATATATCACAAATATATTAATAAATAAATGGGGAAAGGTGATGATTGCTCAAAAAGCACTAAAATTACCATGATTTTATGCACATTAATTGATTAAAAATATATATATTTATATGTTTTATCATATATTTATATAAATTTGTCTTTTTCGGAATCACGGGTATTTTTATTGTTTTTCAGGTATTTTGGCTTAAAAACGTAACTTAAAGACTCAAAGAGGAATACCTGAAGCAATACATCACAAATATATTAATAAATAAATGGGGAAAGGTCAACAAATATAGAAAAATTGGACAAAATGGGTCAAAAAGGTCAAAAATGTCAAAAAGGAGCACTACTCTAAATCATACCGGATAACTAAACCTTAAAATCTAATTTTCAGGTTTGTGTTTGTAATGAAAAATAATATATTTCTCTCTAACATTCTTAATATAAAATCTTAAATAAAAACAAAATCAATTCATTTTAGAGATTTTTACCTATTTAATATTTCGCAAGCATAACAACGTTATTATTACATCATGTTTATAAACAGCCAGCACAGTTAAATTTAATCACAGAAAAATTAAATATAACATGTAAGAATAAAGCATAAAAAATAACTGTAAAGAAAATAAAATCCTTACAGAACTTCGACGCTATTCCCTTTGCTGGAAAACCTCCAAGCGGAATTTGCACTCCCATTTATTGAATCAAAAAGCTAAAAAATTACAAAAACATAAATAGTTCTTCCCAAAAAGGGAAGAACTCTAAAACTAAGAGAAATTAACTAAGAAAAGCTAAAAACTAAGAAAAACTAAAAATCTAAGAAAAGAGAGAAAGAAAGAGAGAAAAGAATGTATTTTAAGGTGTGTTTAGAAGTGAAGGGAATGAGGTATTTATAGGTGAGGATGGAGAGAAATAGTGAGTGAAAAAATGTTCAAAAAATGTAAAAACACGGAGTGCAAATGATGAGGTCATTGATGACGTCAACATGACGTCATAGGGACGGCTGCACGTCAAAAAATGGGGCGAAACGGGCGTTGGCGGGCGCGGAGGGTAGCTGAGCGCGCACAGGCGCGCGTGGAAGGCAGGCGCTGCGTGCGGGGGCGCGCGCGTGAATAGTACTAGCGCACGCAGGCGTGCGTGGATCTGGGGCACGGTGCGCGTAACTTCGCGTGGGACTTGGGCTGCTGCGCGCACGGCTGGGCACTGGCGCGTGCGGTTCTCGGCTTGCTGTGCGCGGTTGGGCGCTGGGGCGGCTGATTTTCTCCTTTTTAACTGTGATGGTTGTTTATAATCATGATGTAATAATAATGTTGTTATGCTTGCGAAATATTAAATAGGTAAAAATCTCTAAAATGAATTGATTTTGTTTTTATTCAAGATTTTATATTAAGAATGTTAGAGAGAAATATATTATTTTTCATTATAAACTTAAACCTGAAAATTAGATTTTAAGTTTTAGTTATCCGGTCTGATTTAGAGTAGTGCTCTTTTATTTGTTGGTACAATCGCCCGGTAGTTAGAGTGAAGCTCTATTTCAAAAGTTTTTATAAAAATTATTATCTGAAAATGTATTGACAACATGTTTTCAGTAGTGGTTTTAAAACATGCAAGTTAGTACTCGGATAACTAAATTCTTAGGTTTAATTTGGACACCTTGAATAAAGTTTAAACTGTCTAACCCCACCAAAGGTGGCATTTAAATGGTTCATTTTCAATCTCTTAGAAAAAGGAATTAATTTAATTTAGCAAATTAGTTATCAACCCCACCCATAGATGTTAATTGATTTGTTTAGTTAACAAAGAATATCTAACCCCACCAAAGGTGGTATTCATATAAAAAGGGAGAATCAATAAATATCAATTCATATCTTTAATAACCTAAATAATATGAGCAAGCATAATTAACTTAGTTATTATATCCATAAATACTCCACTATTATAAAAGATAAAATTTACATAAATATTTATTGAATCTATGTTTATTTTTATATAAGTAGATTAAAACACAAAAACCCAAAATATCGTGAGAGGATGTTTAGGATTTAATTTCATTTTTAAGAGTTTGAATAATAAATTAAAAACCACATACATTCCTTCCTTAGATCGACCTTGGGAGTATACTTATCATTTTCTTCGAAATGATTCGTGCATTTGCGAGTGTTTTATAAATATTAATCTAACAATGCAAAGACTTTATCATTATCTTAAAATTAAATAAAAAGACATGATAATTTTGTATGAAAATATTAAAATAATGAGTAATGGAAATAAAAGTTACATATTTTTTATCCTATTAAAAAGTTTGATATGGAATTGCAGGTGCATCTACGAATATAAATTACACAGTTAGAAAATTGTGTTCTTCTCACAAATTTCAACATATTGTTATAAAATTTAATAGTTCATAAAGCATGAAATAAAAGAAATTAATTAACATAAAATAAAATACAATACAATATCCAAAACAAATAAAACTAAAATTATTAAAATAAAGCAAAGTAAAATACATAAAAAGTAGAAAATTCTGGACATTGTTCTTCTTGTTGATTTCATGATCTTTCTGGTGATATAAAAGTGAAATCATAATAAGGATACTTGGGTATTCTTATGTGACTTGTATCCGCCTCGAGATGACTTAATTGCAATTGGTTCATTTCATACATTAACCGATTATAATGCACTTGATCACGATGCTATTGGTTTTGGAATGCAACTCTTTGGGTAAATTAGGCATGTTGGTATTCTTCATATAACTCATTCTTTCATTTGGAACAATATTTGTACCAGAGGTGAGCTTATTAAAATATGACATGTTCAATAATTCACTAGGTTCTATAACAATCTCACTTTTTGAATGGGTAATCCTCACTTTCTTATATGAAGCAACTATTAGCTGGGGGGAAAAAGAAACCCAAATGATGACTATTTGCAGACAACTTAATTCTTTGTTGAATTATAGCTCTAACATTCATAAGCGTTTTTATGTGATTTCATATAGTAAAATGGCCCTTTCTCTATCAATAGTGCTATAATGGTTAGTGGGTATCATCCTAGAACAAAGTATTGCTATAAAAAATTCATCATTTTTTACGTTTTCAAGAATCTATCTTGATTCCAAATTTGATTATTTTCTTTCCTTATCTTTAGGGAACAAATTTTTTTTTTTTTTGGATTTTGATTTGTGATATTTTTGTCTCGTCGAATTATCTATGATGAATCTATGAAAGTAGAGTTATTAGCACACACTTTTTTTACTTAATATTTACTTATTTTATTCAATAAATAATATTTTTGTGGTCAAAAATATTAAAATATAAACTTTTTAGTAAAAAAATGGTGAAAATATAATTTTTGAGATTGTTTTAGAATTTTTATGGATTTTTTATGAATTTTCAATGTAGGGCCAATCTCGAGCTACCATGTAGCTTGTCATGTAAGTAGAGGAGCTAATAGATGATGAGTGTTCAAAAAGCACTAAAATAACCATGATTTTATGCACATTAATTGATTAAAAATATATATATTTATATAAATTTTCGTTTTTGGAATCACGGGTATTTTTATTGTTTTTCAGGTATTTTGGCTTAAAAACGTAACTTAAAGACTCAAAGAGGAATACTTAAAGCAATACATCACAAATATATTAATAAATAAATGGGCAAAGGTCAACAAATATGCAAAAATTGGACAAAAAGGTCAAAAATATCAAAAAGGAGAAAAACGCGCCGCCTTGCCACCCAGCCGCGCGCGCAGCAGCGCCCAATCCCGCGCCAAGCTGCGCATGGCTACTGTTCATCCGTGCACGCCGACGCCCATTTCGCCCCATTTTTCACGTACAGCCGCCCAATGACGTCATGCTGACGTCATCAATAACCTCAGCATTTCCATTACGCGTTTTTACATTTTTTTCACATTTCTTTACTCATTTTTTCTCTCCATCCTCACCTATAAATACCCCCCCTCCCTTCACTTCAAAACACACCTTCAAAACCTCCAAATACATTCTTTTCTCTCTTTCTTTCTCTCTTTTTAGTTTTCTTTAGTTTTTTTCTTAGTTTTTCTTAGTTTTTAGTTAATTTCTCTTAGTTTTAGAGTTCTTCCCTTTTTGGGAAGAACTAGTTATGTTTATGTAATTTATTAGCTTTTTGATTCAATAAATGGGAGTACAAATTCCGTTGGAGTTTTTCCAGCAACGAGAATAGCGTCGAAGTTCTGTAAGGATTTTATTTTCTTTACAGTTATTTTTATGCTTTATTCTTACATATTATATTTAATTTGTCTGTGGTTAAATTTAACTGTGTTGGCTGTTTAGTAAACATGATGCAATAATAACGTTGTTATGCTTGCGAAATATTAAATAGGTAAAAATCTCTAAAATGGATTGATTTTATTTTTATTCATGATTTTATATTAAGAATGTTAGAGAGAAATATATTATTTTTCATTACAAAGTTAAACCTGAAAATTAGATTTTAAGGTTTAGTTATCCGGTCTGATTTAGAGTAGTGCTCTTTTATTTGATGGTACAATCGCCCGGTAGTTAGAGTGAAGCTCTATTTCAAAAGTTTTTATAAGAATTATTATCTGAAAATGTATTGACAACATGTTTTCAGTAGTGGTTTTAAAACTTGAAAGTTAGTACTCGGATAACTAAATTCTTAGGTTTAATTTGGAAACCTTGAATAAAGTTTAAAATGTCTAACCCCACCAAAGGTGGCATTTAAATGGTTTATTTTCAATCTCTTAGAAAAATGAATTAATTTAATTAAGCATATTAGTTATAAACCCCACCCATAGGTGTTAATTGATTTGTTTAGTTAACAAATAATATCTAACCCCAACAAAGGTGGTATTCATACAAAAAAGGGAGAATCAATAAATATCAAATCATATCTTTAATAACCTAGATAATATGAGCAAGCATAATTAACTTAGTTATTATATCCATAAATACTCCGTCATTATAAATGATAAAATTTGCATGAATGTTTATTGAATCTATGTTTAATTTTATGTAATTAGATTAAAAACACAAAACCCCAAAATATCGTGACAGGATGTTTAGGATTTAATTTCGTTTTTAAAAGTTTGAATAATAAATTAGAAAGCACACACATTCCTTCCTTAGATCGACCTTGGGAGTATACTTATCATTTTCTACGAAATGATTCATGCACTTGCGAGAGTTTTATAAATATTAAAACCAAAGTATTGGCAAGAATCGGTGATCCCGGTTTTCGCTCATCAATAGGATAAGTCACACGGATGCCATGCAATCAGATATATGTATGAGGTGGTTAAACCGTGTTCCATATGTATGTACAACATTCGATCCGACTTCAGAGAGTAGTCAAACAACATTGCCATGTGTCTCTATGTGATTGCTCCCAACGTTGCACCTGTGTGCCACGCTATCCATTACAACATAAAATTTTGCACCGCATGGCACTCACTCAACATACATTGACATAGATCGGTTTTCCCCTTCCACATGTCACATTCTGATTCACCCAATAAAATTATGTGTGCCACGTGTCGTGTTGTGATATGTTGTTATTGTTCATTTTGCTTGTTTTGATATAAGCTCTTAATCTAAAGTTGATCTGATAGTACATATTGTACCTGAGCTATATATAAGCCACTAATCACCCCATAAATCCTAATGAGCCACCATTAGCATAATTTTGGTCAATTTTTGGAGCTAAGAAGAGAGAAAAGACAAAAAAATTCAGAAAGAGATACCATTTTGATGGAGATGCAAAAGAAAATTAGTACTACAATTCAAGAGATTGAATGTATGTTTTCTACTCTTTTTTATTTATCAATTTTTATGTCTTTTTTTATGAAAAATATGAGCTTGACAAAATTATAAATCTAGGGATCTTATGAATCCAATTTTCACTATGTGATGATCTAATATTTTAGTCTAATTATAATTTTAATTTAATTATATTATTTAATCTCATTTTTATACTATTAATGTTTTGACCAACAATTAATATATAGAGGTAATTAAATAGATTTGAGAAAATTATTTAATTATTTGTCTTGATTAAATAACATGCATAGTTTCTAGGTAGAGATGTAGGATTATTATATATGTGATCCATAATTGATGAACTTAATGAATAGTATGCAATTTAATTGGCAAAAGAGTATGATTAAATAAATTACTATATGATGTGTAGTTTAATTGAGAGAGGACTACATGCTAAGTTAGATTCAATTGATCATGTAATTAATTGATAATTATATTGGGGGGATTTTAGTTGTTCACATATTTAGAAAATTGGGGGATTAAGTATTCCTAGATATTTTCTCATTAATTTGGGAAGAAAATTTTGTTGTAGTTAATTATGGGCCTCTTATGTTTTATTTATCATAAGTCTTTTTAGTCTTTAATTTTTTAAGAATGGATTAGGCCCAATCCACCACTAAATAGGCCCATTTTGTCTAGGGTTTCTTTGGAGTTTGAATTTCATCTAGGGTTTTTTTATTTATGGTTTGTTGTTATAAAAATGCAGTAGCTCTATACTTTGATAGACCTTATGTCATTTATCAAATTTATTTCATAAAGCATTTTGCTTTGCCTTCTTTTGTTCTAAATTGAATGCTTGAATTTGACTTATCAAAGGGAGTAATCATTCTTTGGGGTGTCTCAAGGTTAGGGTGTTAAGGATTTGTTTCCTTAAGGTAATAATATGATCATCTTCAACACGTTCCTAGCAAATAGATTGTTCCTATTCCTTTGAGATCGTGGGTTCCTAGGATTTTTCGCCTAGAGGGTCTGTATTAATATTCTAGCTTCTTGAGGGCGATTTTACTCAATTTGTAGGTGGGTTTCAAGGTTATGATACTTTTGGGTTCACATTGCTTTCTTCCATGTGGAATTTCAAAGTTTGTCTTCACTACTACAATACATACATATTGCCTTGGTTTTTAATCATGACTGTAGGTCTATGACCATGGTTATAAGAATCATGGCCTATGTGAGAGAGATCATAGATGGTTACCTATGGCCTCAGTGTTTTTATAAAACCGAGGCCATAGACATACCATTTTGACCTCATTTTTAATATAAATTAAAATAAATTGATAAATTAAAAAAATTAAAAATCGTTATATTAAAATTAAGAATGAAATTACATTTGAGAGTTGAAAATATAATAAATCATTACTATAGTTAGCTAATTAAAATTTTCCACAATATGAAATACTTGTAAAAAACTTGAATACACTGAGACTATCAAGTAGAAAGAGAAGTAATGTTCTTTGTAGGCACGAAAAAAAGAAACAAATGCCTTAAGACCCTTTTGCATGACATTACGATCCTTTTTTGCACCAAAACATATCTGAATGAAACATATAACAAAAAATTAGGAGTGATAGGAAAATAGAAAAGAATCTATATGATATGAATAATTGTAAATAGAAGCCATTATTATCCAATTCACAAACAAACTATAGATGGCATGAATACAGAGGCAATTAGTATACCTTTGGTAATAAAAATACAATTACACTTCCTTGCCTACCCATCTGAGCTGTTCTTCCAACTCTGTGCATGAAGACATTTGGATCTTGAGGAGGATCATACTAAAAAGGCATAAAAATCATGTCAACAAATTAGTTTTCACGCAAGTGCATAACCAAATCCATTTGTGGCTTGAATTTATCATTATAGATCCCAAGTTTTTTGGTAGAATCATGCCCCGAAATCAAAGCTTCTTAATTAGTAATATTAATTAAAAGTCATTACTTTCAGTCTCAAGTCAAAATAAACAAACCTTTTAATTCAATTTTCCAATTTCAAGTGTAGTTATACTAGGATTTCATACTATTAAGTCAACAGTTGCAAGCTCTACATAAGATTCATAAATTACTACTTAAATAATAAGCTAGAGAAATCCATTATAAAAAAAGAATATGCAATCAAACAATTAAAAAACTATTTAGTATAGCATAAACTCTAGGACATAACTAACTATAGGAATCTCTTTGGATCAGAGCAACTATCTCTTTGGATCAGAGCATAAACTCTAGGACATAGCTGACTATACACAAGAAAATATAGAACAAATTAAAAGGGAAACATACTTTGACTCTATTAAGTTCTTCAAGCAATCTCTTTGGATCATAGTAACCATCCCAAAAGTAATCCGCAATTGAGATATTATGAAGAATCTGAGAGGTGTAAATATCCAAAAATATAAAATGTATAAAAGTATCACAAAAAGAGAACATGTGTGATAACAAACATAAGAAATGTGAAGGAAAATCTAAGTTGCATAGAAGTAAACATTCGGATGAACATGAGATAAAATCTTAGTTCCATCTTTAATTAGTCATAAGAATTGTATTATTTTTCACAAATTATTACATAAAAGGGAATTTGCTACAACTTTAGCAACAAATAGCATAGTGAAATTTATGCTAATTCCATAAGATTATTAACTAAATTTAAAATATAAATAATTTAAACATTCAATGGTAACCAAAACTTGGATTACCAATGAACTCCCAGGTGCTGCCAAACACTAAAATTGACCGCTCTCTTTTCCAAAGATAGTTTATGCAGTGACCTTGATATATCATAGAATTCACTAGTTAATAATCATGAATAAAGCAAGCAACTGATGTAAAAGTTAAGGATGTTACAAGAAGAAGTCACCCTGAATATTACCGATTACACCTCATTATCTTTTGCTAAATGCAATGCAATTGGTTAAGAGAATGAAAATGATAGCACCACCCACAGATAAATTACAACTTCGAACTTGACTATCTAAATTAAAGAAAGCTTCATTTGTATGTTAACATACCAAAATTCTAAAGTTATCAAAACTATTGAATCCTTATCTCCATGAATATTGCCAACTAAAATACAATATAACAATCACTAGTCACTCTCTATAACCATAATTTAAAAACCATGAGAATTACCTTGAGATCCTTTGGCTTCTTCTAAAAGAGCTGTTTCAAGACCTCAACACACTCGACATATTTTCCTGACTTAAAATGCAACACCGCATCCATAGAAGGAGAAGTGGCAACAGACAACTGTTTCATCTTCAACTACCAAAGACCCATCTTTAAGTAGTGATATAAAAATATTTGTCAGTTCCAACCTAAATAGTAATAAAATAAATGTGACATTAAATGTACTATAGTGTTAAAAAAATGCCAAAGAAAATATCTTCGTGTAAGAGAAAATCATATCTTGAATTGAAAAAAAATGTTATTTGGTAAAGAGAAGGGTTTCCTTAAAATAAAGATATATGACTCATTTCAAAAACACAGAAACTGCAAACTTGACCTCCACTATCCTCATCTTCACTTATCTATATGGGAAGACTCTACAGCAGCTAGAAAACCACTATTTATAGGTTTTCTTGCAAAATTAATTTTTGAAAAAACATAGAACTATTAGGTTAGAAATTGAGAAGAAACGTTTCTAAGTACAACACTACACTCAAAAAACATTTATGTACGAATATAAACCTTCATCTTATGCATTGAAATCATGAAAGCTTTGACCCATGTAGTGTGAAAGTTCAAGTGAACTTCCAAGCTCAGAGGTTCTTAACTGAGCAAGTTGAGCTGAGAGACTGTTGAACTCTGGCAAAGATAAAGATATGTCATTACTAACCAGTGGATCAAAAATTTATTAAAAATGAGCAAAAGGTGGCCTAGACTTTGACTTTACTCCAAAATCACTTGACTTTTCAACTTCAAGCTTTGATCATTAATGCTATCTTACTAGTTCTAAAATTTAAGATGTGGCATGATCTTTCCCAACTCATAGAAAGGGAATCCATTAGGAGCATCAGCTAGGCATACAAGAAATTAGTACCAAAAAACCGTTCCTCAAACCATGAAAATTTGTAAATCAATAATACGAATCGAACATGATACATAATACTTCTTACATTTTTAATCAATGTGTTTGGATCTCTACCACTTAATACCACATTCATAGCCACTATATCAACTGGTGCATATATAACGTATAATCCTGTTAAATCACTACAACTCTCCTGAAGCATTAACATGTTGCTTTGATTTGCATTCTACATTTTCCAAATGAAACTATTAAGTTAACATTACATATCAATATACATTAAGACATTTGATTTTGCAATAGACTTACATTTATGCAAAGTAAAGAGACACAATTTCTTGCATCAAAATCGTTAGCTATATGTGCCATCTCTTGAACTAGGCCATTATTTGAAAGGATATGCTACTATAATCTGTATAATATCATGAGTAACTGAGTAATAGATTTGAAAAGAAAATATATCATCATTGAGACATAGATACAAATAGTCGATAAGTATTATTAGTATTATAATTATTATGGTGAACATAAACTGAATAGAGATATAGTACCTGACTTCTAGATTTATCATCATGAAGGAAATCAAAAACACTCTTAGGAAGAATAGGAAGGAAAAAATAAGTAGTGCACTAAGCATGATGCTAAAAGGCCTACCTTGATCATCAATACTCTTCATCGTCATGACTCTAACATCATCATAACCTATTGTTGATAAGGTTGTCCAAGCATGTGTTGTTCATCCATAATTAAACCCAGATCTTGGTGAGGACGCATTTCTTCTCTAGGGTCCGAGTGACGAGGGTTTTAATGTCAATCATCTTCCTCATGTAATCATCCATCTTTCTTCACCCACACTTTGAGATTTTTACAAATTGTAGTGTGCTTTCTCTTAGTCTCTCAGATCTCTATCGTTCTTATCTCTAACTCAACTACCCTTGTGCTTGCAACTCGCTCTCGTAGAGCTAAACCTTGATTCTATTGCACTCACCCTCGCTCCCATCCTCGCGTTGGAAGGAAAAAGATAAGGCAGCGAGAGAGGAGATGAAAAAGGGAAACAAATAAGAGAGGATGTGTGGTTGGGTGATGAGTGCTCAAAAAGCACTAAAATAACCATGATTTTATGCACATTAATTGATTAAAATTATATATATTTATATGTTTTATCATATATTTATATAAATTTGTCTTTTTCGGAATCACGGGTATTTTTACTGTTTTTAGGTATTTTGGCTTAAAAATGTAACTTAAAAATTCAAAGAGGAATACTGGAAGCAATAAATCACAAATATATTAACAAATAAATGGGGAAAGGTCAACAAATACGGAAAAATTGGACAAAATGGGTCAAAAATGTCAAAAAGGAGAAAATCGCGTCGCCGCACCCCCCCAGCGCGCTACTACTGTTCACGCGTGCGCCGACGCCCGTTTCGCCCCATTTTTCACGTGCAGCCGCCCCATGATGTCATGCTGACGTCATCAATGACCTCAGCATTTCCATTCCACGTTTTTACATTTTTTTAACATTTTTTCACTCACTTTTTCTCTCCATCCTCACCTATAATTACCCCCATTCCCTTCACTTCTAAACACACCTAAAAATACATTCTTTTCTCTCTTTCTTTCTCTCTTTTCTTAGATTTTTAGTTTTCTTTAGTTTTTCTTAGTTTTTCTTAGTTTTTAGTTTTTCTTAGTTAATTTTTCGTAGTTTTAGAGTTCTTCCCTTTTTGGGAAGAACTAGTTATGTTTTTGTAATTTTTTAGCTTTTTGATTCAATAAATGGGAATGCAAATTCCGCTTGGAGGTTTTCCAGCAACGGGAATAGCGTCGAAGTTCTGTAAGGATTTCATTTTCTTTACAGTTATTTTTTATTCTTTATTCTTACATGTTATATTTAATTTGTCTGTGATTAAATTTAACTGTGCTGACTGTTTATAAACATGATGTAATAATAACGTTTTTATGCTTGCGAAATATTAAATAGGTAAAAAATCTCTAAAATGAATTGATTTTGTTTTTATTCAAGATTTTATATTAATAATGTTAGAGAGAAATATATTATTTTTCATTACAAACTTAAACCCGAAAATTAGATTTTAAGGTTTAGTTATCCGGTCTGATTTAGAGTAGTGCTCTTTTATTTGTTGGTACAATCGCCCGGTAGTTAGAGTGAAGCTCTATTTCAAAAGTTTTTATAAGAATTATTGTCTGAAAATGTATAGATAACATGTTTTCAGTAGTGGTTTTAAAACTTGAAAGTTAGTACTCGGATAATTAAATTCTTAGGTTTAATTTGGACACCTTGAATGAAGTTTAAACTGTCTAACCCCACCAAAGGTGGCATTTAAATGGTTCATTTTCAATCTCTTAGAAAAAGGAATTAATTTAATTAACCAAATTAGTTATCAACCCCACCCATAGGTGTTAATTGATTTGTTTAGTTAACAAAGAATATCTAACCCCACCAAAGGTGGTATTCATATAAAAAAAGGAGAATCAATAAATATCAATTCATATCTTTAATAACATAGATAATATGAGCAAGCATAATTACTTAGTTATATATCCATAAATACTCCACTATTTATAAAAGATAAAATTTGTATGAATATTTATTGAATCTATGTTTATTTTTATGTCAGTAGATTAAAAACACAAAACCCCAAAATATCGTGGGAGTATACTTATCATTTTCTTCGAAATGATTCGTGCACTTGCGAGAGTTTTATAAATATTAAAACCAAAGTATTGACAAGAATCGGCGATGCCGGTTTTCGCTCATCAAGTTTTTGGGGTTGGGAAAAAGGAAAAAATTGATAGAAAATTTTTGTGTTTAGTGTAAAAGAGGGAAAATTGATAAGATATGTCTATAGCCTCAATTTTTAAAAAACTGAGGTCAAAACCCTATTGTGTCGGTTTTTAAAAAAACCAAGGCTAAATCTGTGAGGCCAAAGACATGTAATGTAGTAGTCTTTCGAAATTCGCGTAATTTGGTATCAAAGTGTGATTCTAGTATGAGAGTTCTTTCCTTTATTTCCTTTATTTCTTTATTTTTACTATTTTCTTGTGGCTTAGTTTATAACTTCTCTTATGTTCTTTCTCAAATTTTCATCTTTGTCTTATTCTTATTTCTATCATTCTTCCTTGTTTTTGATACTTTATGGTTAGAGTTAAGAAAGAGAGAGAAAGAGAGATAGGGACAATATATTTGAGAAATAATAAAAAAGATAAAAATCTAATTAAAAAAAGATATAAAAAAGAAAAAAAGAAATTAAAAAGATTTAATAAAAAAGAGAGAATATTAGGGGATTTTGATTTTTGAATTTTGTTCGATAAGAATTTCACTCAAACTATAATTCTGTTTGGATTACTTTTAAGTCATAATTTCATCATTTTCAAATTTCAAATTTCAAAATTATTATAATATTTACGCTATTATTTTTTTTAATTTAAAATATTATTTTTTATTATGAAATTTGAATTTTGAATTTTTTTTGTTAATATTATTAATTTTGTTTTTACTATTCTTGAACGGTAAGTTTTTTTTACTTCAAATTTCAAATTTTAAAATTATTTTACTATTCACGCTATTATTATTATTTTTTAATTTAAACTTTTATTATTATTTTTAAATAAAAAAATTTATTTTAGTTTTTATTAAATTTTGTTTTTTTACTCTTATTTATTTCTTTACTATTCATAAACAATAATTTTTTTTAACTAAAAAAATCACAATTATTTACATGACAAAAAGGTTTTTAAAATTTTGATAAATAATTTAAAAATGCTATTCCTTCCCCGAAAACAGGACCAAAAAATTGATGAGCAAAATCGATATCGCCGATCCTACCAATTCTTTGGTTTTATATTTATAAAACTCTCGGAAGTGCACGAATCATTTCGTAGAAAATGATAAGTATACTCCCAAGGTTGATTTAAGGAAGGAATGTATGTGGTTTTTAATTTATTATTTTAACTTTTAAAAACGAAATTAAATCCTAAACATCCTATCACGATATTTAGGTTTTTGTGTTTCTAATCTACTGACATAAAAATAAACAAAGATTCAATAAACATTTATGCAAATTTTATCATTTATAATAGTGGGGTATTTATGGATATAATAACTAAGTTAATTATGCTTGCTCATATTATTTAGGTTATTAATGATATGAATTGATATTTATTGAATCTCTCTTTTTTATATGAATACCACCTTTGGTGGGGTTAGATATTCTTTGTTAACTAAAAAATCAATTAACACCTATGAGTGGGGTTGATAACTAATTTGGTTAATTAAATTAATTCATTTTTCTAAGAGATTGAAAATGAACCATTTATATGTCACCTTTGGTGGGATTAGATAGTTTAAACTTTATTCAAGGTGTCCAAATTAAATCTAAGAATTTATTTATCCGAGTACGAACTTTCAAGTTTTAAAAATACTACTAAAAACATGTTGTCAATACATTTTCAGATAATAATTCTTATAAAAACTTTGGAAATAGAGTTTCACTCTAACTATCGGGGCGATTGTACCAACAAATAAAAGAGCATTACTCTAAATTAGACCGGATAACTAAACCTTAAAATCAATTCATTTTATAGATTTGTACCTATTTAATATTTCACAAGTATAACAACGTTATTATTATATCATGTTTACAAACAACCAACAAAGTTAAATTTAATCATAGAAAAATTAAATATAACATGTAAGAATAAAGCATAAAAAATAACTGTAAGAAAATAAAATCCTTACAGTACTTTGATGCTATTCCTGTTGATGAAAAACCTCCAAACGGAATTTGCACTCCCATTTATTGAATCGAAAAACAAATAAATTACAAAAACATAACTAGTTCTTCTCAAAAAGAGAAGAACTCTAAAACTAAGAAAAACTAAGGAAAAACTAAAAACTAAGAAAAACTAAGAAAGGAGAGAAAGAAAGAGAAGAGAAGATGTGTTTTGAGATGTGTTTAGTTATGAAGAGAATGGGGGTATTTATAGGTGAGGATGGGAAGAAAAATGGGTGAAAAAATGTTTAAAAATGAATAAAACATGGAGTAGTGAATGATGACATCATACTGATGTGTCCTATTGGTGTGGGCACGGTAGTGCACGCAGATAGGGCGCAGATGGGCACAGGCGCGCGCGGACAAGAAAGTGCGACATGCAAGACTGGGTGCTGATGGGCATGGGCACGTGCGGAATGGGCGTGGTGTGTGCGGCTTCTCGGTGCGGTTGGGTGGCTTCGTGCGCGATTTCCTCTTTTTTGACATTTTTGACCCATTTGTCCAATTTTTCCATATTTGTTGACTTTTCCTCATTTATTTTATGAATATATTTGTGATGTATTGCCTCTAGTATTCCTCTTTGAGTGTTTAAGTTACGTTTTTAAGTGAAAATACCTGAAAACCCATAAAAATACCCGTGATTCCAAAAAGACATTTATATAAATATATGATAAAATCATATAAAGATATATATTTTTAATCAATTAATGTGCATAAAATCATGGTAATTTTAGTACTTTTTGAGCACTCATCAGCAACCTCAGCTATTCATGATTGAAGATTCATCTCAAGAATTCCGAGTTGACATGGAAGAATCCCTTCAAGAACAAGAGCCTTAGAAATTAGTACCAGAAATTTCCTTCTATGCCATAGTAGGCACTATGCACCCACAAACCATTGAGTTATGGGTAAGCTAAAAAATGAAAAGGTACTATTGTTGATAGATGGAGGTAGTACCCATAACTTCATTAATCAAGCCTTAATCTCTTAGTTTGGCTTAACCATAGTAAAGAATAAGAAACGTGAACTCATAGTTGCTAATTGTGAGAAGATAGAATGTGATAGATAGTGCAGTAGCCTAACACTCTCTATTCAAGGGTATCTTGCCACTGTAAATTACTATGTGCTTCCTATTGTAGTATGCCAAGTGGTCCTAGGAGTCTAATGGCTTGAAACTCTTGGACCTGTTAAGATGGATTATAAGAAGCTCACCTTAAGCTTCAAGACTGAAGGAACCTTCCATATGTTTCAAGGACTAGAACAAATCAGCATTACAGCTCTAACTAACAAGGAATGCAATGGGCTACAAAGCATTGAACTATTTTTCCAAAATTTTCCCTCAGACAGCCATGATAGCCGTGAGACCAATTTAAACATCCCAGAGATAAGGCATCTCCTCACAGAGTTCTCACATATATTTGAACCTCTTACTACTATTCACTATAATGGTTCTAAAATCCTTATAGGATCTATCGATAACATGACCACCCTTTTTTGGTAGACATAATAAGTATAGGGGTTCTGATACTCCTCTTATAGATATCCACCCTTTTTCAAACTTTTCCTTTCTTTGTTTTAATTATTTTTCTAACTTGTGTGCATTTGTCATTTGTTAGAGTGAAGTGTCATGGGTGCACAAAGCTTTGGAATTTTTTTAGGGGTTCAGGTGATGGGAGATCATGTCTTGATCTTCTAAAATTCTAGTAGCACCAATATCCTAGTCTATTTAATAAATTTATGCTTGATTCATGCTCTGCCTTTGTTTGAAATGTAGACATGTGGTTGAACATTTTAGGAATGTTCTCGATAAGAGTGGACATGCAAAAGCATACTAATAGATGTGTCTATTCTCTAGAAGGAAACTTGATGTGTTATGATCTGGGAAGGTAGTGGATAAGGCGTCATCACCCATTGGGTAAAAGTTTGTGCTTGTTGAAAGTCTATGCTTCGCAACCTTTAGTCAGTCTTAGAGATTAGAGGTATCTAGAAACTTCATATGCTTTAGGCGTTATACTTCTTGTGTGAGTTACTTATCAAGGTTTGCACCTATTAATATCCATATTAGAGGGTAATGGAGCTTTGGATAGAGATAATAAGTTCTAGCCCTTTTGTTTTTATTCAAGTATTTTTATGATATTTAGTTTCTACTATAGATGGTATAGATTCATTGCACATTGAGTTAGTTACTCCCACTGTGATTTCATTACGGTAATCCTTTGTTCAATATTTTCAAAGTTCATAGAGCTTTTAAAGTTTTGAGGGCCCTCCTTAGATCATGATGTTAGAGGTCAAGCCTTTGTTTGGACCTTTTAGACATATGTATATGCCACGTTACTTTGCTTTTGTGTGCTTTTAAATCATGTACTTGTGATTCTATACTTATGTTGCATCCATATACTTCTTTTACTTTTTGGTGAGGTCCATTTGTGATCTCATTAGTTTTGTGATGGTGGGTACTATTTGAGCTTGTCCCTTATTGGGATCTATGATCGCTTGTGTTGGTATGCAATGGTGGGTACTAGTTGAAAAGCAAGTTTGGGGTGATTATGACAATTGTGGATCTATAAACGTGTTCTATGTGACACCATATACACCATGTTTGACCACAAGTGCCATATCTAGCCACATATGCCATATTTTTCCACTTGCACCATGTCTAGCCAAGTGTACCATCCCTAACCACATAAGTTTTGTCTATTCATATGTCATTTGATAGGCTCATATTGGCCCAGTTTGTGATGTTTTCATTAGCTAGTGTAGTCATTTACAGTTTGATCGTGTACCCTTTTGGGTTGTGCTTGGACTTTGTCACTTTCATGTGATTTGTTTCCATTTTTTCTAAGTCACAATAGTTTGTTTGAACTAGGGTGTTTCTAGTATACCAACGTCTTGCTTGTTATTCTTGAGTTTATCAAGTCATCCAAGCATTGGGTCTTGAGGCTTAGAAAACCTTTGTAGTCCTTAGTGGATTATTCCATCCTATCATGAGTACTATTGCACTCTGTTTGTTCTTGATGGTTTCTATCAACATATGGGATTGGAAACATAAGGTCCCCAAAGTGAGAAAATTTGAGTTTGCATTGATAGGGTGCAAAATTTTAATAACTTTTGAACCCAGGGCATAGTTGTTGCCAATCCATAGGTTAATTAGAGGCCATAATGGTAGGGTGTACAAGATGTGGTAACTCTTGAACACGAGGTGTATATGTTGCCTATCCATAGGTCAATCAGGGCCTGTCATTACGATCTATCATCATAAGGGATAAAGAGCCTGTAAAGTTGCTCGTTGTTAGTGTACCATTAGGCTTAGTATGGATTATAAAGCCTATATTTATGGTACATCCTACATTTAACCATAGGAACCAGCTTCCAATAGTCGATTCCCATCTTAAAGATTAAGAGTGCACCTGCAAGGTTATTGTGATATTTGATTTATTAGAATAGTGAATAGGAAGATACTAGCATGTGAACTTTTATAGTCCACACCTCTCAATCCTTTTTTTGTTCAGACTTCCCCCATCCATGTCAAATTCCTCAAGTTTAGATGAGCATGGCCCAAATACCTACAATCAAAATTCTTATTAGAAAAAAAGTGTTGGTGAAGTACTGTTGATCTTTTATCGTGGAGGGACATTGTTTTTGTCTTATGTTGTTCCTTATGAGTGGTATCTTGTGCCATTATTTTCTCTTCCAACAGCTTTTGGTTAAGATGATATGTGGGGACAGGAGCCCATGACCTTGTGTACATAGGAACAACCTTTTGAAAACTCTATTGCAGGGCTTCTTGGTCCACTCTCATCTTTTAGGTGTACACCTATAGAGAATCATATGAACTTATGTAATCTTGGAGGAGTTGGAATATTATTCTGGACCTCCGTTATGCGAGTGGACACATATTTTGTTATTTAGTTGGACATGACCTGTTACTTCATTGAGTCTATATCCTGACTTGGTTGGTTATGTTGATCTTACCAAGGTTTCTCATATGAGACTTGGGTGGATTTTTGTGTGCACTTTTGGTACACTCTTACAGAACTACTTTTAGAATAAGTCATGTGGATATGTACACCCTTGGATGATATGTGATAGTTGGGCCTCTCATAACCCAATTTGTTGGTAGGGTATAATTTTAGGTTGCATCCCTTATTTCCTAGCATGAATTTTCCAAACATATTATATATGTCCTTGGCTTTTATCCATGCACTTCTTTACTTGTAGTTTTATTGTTGAACCTGACTTTGGTTTTATCTATTTGTGAGATTGTGGGCCTTTGGAGCATCAATATAGATCATGAGAACTATGAGGTAGCAATGTAGACTATGCAAAATTTAAGTGGGCATTATCGTGTTTTGTGCATTAGAAAATGCCACCAGGAGTCCTTGTTAATAAAAAAAGGGTTACAAATCTCATGGATTGTAGAGACACTGCAAAATTGTCTTGAGTGTGTTCTTCCTAATGTCAAGGTGGATATACGGTCCCATTGCTTGAAGTTTTCATGTATTCCAAGGGTTTTATTTAGTACTATTAGTATTGATGATTTCTGGGGAGGCCATTAGCTATTGAGACCACAAGGTTAATATGGCTAGCTTAGACAGAGTGTCTGTGCATGTAGGTCTCAAGATGGTCATACAAATTTCAATAGGCATAAGCTACTCGAGGTGATCTCAATCGATCTAGGATGGATGATCAAAGTGACACTTCTTATGCATCCATCGATTGAAAACTTTGTACTTTATGGGTGAACTCTATCTAGTAGGATGATGAGTGCTTCACTAAAAATAATGTGATTTATATGCAATTTAGTGTCAAAAAGGATTTATATTTTCATAATTTTATTATTATTTTAACAAATTTTAATTTTATTATTATTTTAACAAATTTATCGTTTTGGAATCATAGGTATGTTCTGCTGTTTTTAGGTATTTTTGGCTTTAAAATCATTCAACTAATAAATACTTGAATAATAGTACCTAAAAGCACTCAATTGCAAACATGAAGAATGAAAGAATAATATATGTAAGCCTTACAGGTGAAATGGCAAAAGAGGTTATAGAAGCTAAGAACAATGCAGAGCACAAGTGGATGTTAAGGTGTGCCACATGATGGGACAATCAAATTATGATTCAAATGCATACAGTGGTGCCTGACCATATGATCCACATTTTAATCTCTTTTGAAGCATTTTCTAAACTTTTATATGCCTCTTGCCTTTGTATTCTACACACCAAAACTGAAGAACATTTCTCAATTTTTTTAAACGAATTCTCTTTGAGAATTTTGTTATAGATTTTGGTTTATAGTTTTCTTAGTTATTTAGTAGTTCTTTCAATTAAATAAACAGTATTGAAAAATATATTTAGAGTTTTTTTATCATATAATAGATTAGTATTGAAATTATGTACTTGGAACGATAACTTTGAGGTTTAAATTTCAAATGTATTCTTCTATTTTTAGATTGATTTATCTGATGTTTTAGTATTATGTTTGATTTACTGATAATTTTTTAAATTAAGCATGTCTAGCTAAAAGTACTATGGCATATTAGTAATGTTGTTATGCTTGTAAATCATTAACATCGATAAAATATTTTAATAAAATAAATTGTTCTTTATTTCTTCATTCAAGAATTCTACAAAGTTTGTTATAAAAACAAATATTGATGAATATTTTTCATAATAAACCTAAAATATGAAAGTTAGATTTAGTATTTGATTAACTGGATATGAATTAGTCTAAATTATGTGTTCGAACTTAAATAGTGATTAGATGGTTTATTATTTTCTTAAAAATAAATTATCATTTAATATTAATCAATTGGTTCGCTCGATTTAAGGATATTAAATTTTTCTTCATTTACAAAGAATTTTGGTCTCCTAAGGGCACTTTAATACAAAAACAGAAAAATCAATAATATCAGTTTGTATTTTTAATAACCTAATTAACATTAAGCAAACATCATTAACTAACTAATCTATCACATAAATTCTCCATTGAGTGTTAACTATTTTTTCCTTATGCTTGTTGAATCTATCTTTAAATTTGTATTATTAGTTTCAATATTTTCAAGCCAAAACTTTGTGACAGAATGTTTAAGTTTATTTTTTCGTTTTTAAGAATTTTATTAAATTATTTTAAAATCATGTAATTCTTTTTTAAGCCAACCTTAGAAGTATACTTGTCACTTTTTATAAAGTTATTTGTGCATTTACGATCTATTTAAAAATATACAAAATATGTGCAGCAAGTTTTTGTACATGAAATGTTTTACGCCATTGCCAAGAAGGAATAGCGTTTTTAAATTTTTATTATCAAAAATCTTAAGTTTTTTCTTTTAAGTATTCGTAATTTTTATTTATTTAATATAAAAAATAAAAAATAAATTATTTTTCAAATATCTAAAAATTAAATTATGATTTTTAGTTGATTTTAAAAAATATATGGTGCCTTTGTTTTATTTATGTTAAATCTACTCTTTTTTATTTTTTAGTTTATTTTTAATTTATTTTTGTTAAATATTTTGTTTATTATTTTTGTGTGCTAACATGTAAATATTATATGATACACCTTACTAACTTATTGTAATTATATATTAAACTTGTATTATTCTTGTTTGTATCATAAATTTCTTGTATTATAAATTCTTTCTATTATATATTGTTCTTGTTTGTATGTCTTTCGTAAGAGACTTTTATTCTATAGTCCAAACATTCCCACTCGATGTACTCACTAAGGACCAACTATGGATATGGTGTTTTCCTTACACCCTAGAGGACAAGGCCAAGGCTTGGTAGATGTCACTCCCTCTACGTTCCCTAGTAACCTGGGAGGATCTATATAACAAATTCATGGAAAAATTCCATTTTCATCAAAAAACATCAGAGTAGAGTGCAAAGATAACCACTTTCTCTTATATGGAGGGAGAACCTTTCCACGAAGTTTGGGATAAGTTCAAACTCTTCCTTACTCAATGTTCTCGTCATATTTATCCTCTATAGATATATAATAATTTTTTCTATGATGGATTGACACAACAATGTAAGTTCATCATTGACAATACTATTGGAGGAGCTATGAGAGAGAAGACTGTCTTAGATACTAAAAATCTCTAATTCCTAATAGAAAATCTCCCGAGTGAGAAGGGATAGAGTCCATGAAATAGACTATATATGGTACAAAAATATCTAAGCAACTTGCTTAACTGACCAAGCAAGTCATGCTTCTCCTCATATATGCCACTTCTAGTAAAAAGCAATATGGATTGTGTAGCACCTTGGGATACAGTTTTGATACCTATATTTACCATGGAGAAGTAGTTGTTGGACCTGAACAAGTTAATGCATTGGAGAGCCACCAAGAAAGATCCAAGTATGACCCTAATGTAAATACCTTTAAACTAGGATGGAGGTATCATCCCAATTTCCCATAGGGGTAAAAAATCCTCCATTTTCCTAGAGCTCCAATCAATAGGGACAAAAATACCATGAGTAGATGCCTCAAAAATTCTCCCAATAAACCATCTTCTGAGGATAACTTGAATGATTTCATTCAAGTTAGTAGATGTAACCAATCTAAAATTAATTAAAATTCAAACTCGGTGGAGACATCCATCAAAATAGTGGAGTTACAAGTTGACAAAGGGACATTGAATTTACTAAAGGATGAAGTCCTCTAAGCAAGGTCTTACTAAAGATGATAAATATAGTCCTGGATGGGAGGTAACCCATTACTCTTTTTGTGTTTTTGCTTTAATTTAATTTATTTTCATTTAATAGTTATAAAGAATTTTATTTTTTTGTTGTTTTTATTTTTAAACTATTTAGTTATAGTTATAAGTATAAATTTTTGTGGTTTTTTTAGTTATTTTTATTTTTAAATTATAATTATTTTTAGTAATATTTAATTTAATTAGTATTAGGATAATTATATATTTTGAATTTTTTTGTTATTTACTATTAAGTAAGTGTGTTCATTTTTTTAATTAGTTATAATGTATAAAGGGGAGTCTCGTAAAAATCATTGTGAGCATGGCACTTGTTTTTCTGCTTCAATTCATGGATTGTAAAATGGATCATGCCATGGTTTGCTCTTTTTCTATGCCATGATATGCGTATATTATTTTCCCATAAGTTACAAGTTTAGATGGTACCAGCTTCCTTCTTAATAAGGTACTTAAGGGATAGGTACCAGGTTCGAGAGCTGGGGAGGTGAAAGTAACAGGTTACATAGTTAGGAACTGGGGCCCACTTGGATATCCCCAAAATGTGCGAGCCATGCTCAAATACCAACCCTAAAGCATTTTACAACTATTTTCACTCCAATTTTCTCATCTTCTTCACAAGCCCTACATTTTTCTCTCCTCTTAAACACAAAATAACTCTCAAAAATTACATCTTTCTTCCATAAGGTTTTAAATCTTTTTACAAAAATTCCATTCCTATCTTTTTCCAACCCATTTCATTGAAATTTTAAAAAAATCTTCAAATCTTCATATTCTTCAGATGGGTGCTCTTAAATCTTCATCTTTTCCAATAAAAATAGGTACTCAAAAATTTTAGAGTTTAAGTCTTAAAATAAATTCTTTGAATTTTTATGGGTTATTTTTGGATTAAAAAGACTTTCAAACCCTAATTTGGGCAAAGTGGGGGTAAGGACAATTTTGGAACAATTGGTATTGTGTTGTTGTATTTAGATTTTTTTGTGAACGCTTGGATTAGATTTATTTTAATTTTAAAATGGCATCATGAAGGGCTAGAATTGATAAGGAAAAAGAGACAGGAACTTATGTTGCATATAATAGAGCAAAATTTACTAGTACATATTCTAGTTAAGATTTGATAAAGCTACAAAAATAAATAAATGTTTTATAGTAGAGAGAGGTATGGACCTTTATATGGGACCAAATTCCTAATTTGAGGGTATTCTTCATGTGATGGCAGCTTTAACTTGGAGACAGTTTGTTAAGGAACTGAAACCTACTATAAAATCTATTGGTTGAGAATTTATGCTAATATTCCCAACGCTATCAATAACATGGTTGAAGTACTGGATGTACTAGCCATATTTGGGTTGTTAGATATTAATGCTCATTATGGTTTGATGAATTTAGGCCAAAGTGAGTATGAGGCTTACTTGATGAGATTATGCTGCAATAAGAGAAAACCTAATAGTAGATAGGGTTGAATGGAGTTATGCCAGTGGGAAACCTAGGGGATTTGAAGCTAAGTATTTGGATAAGGTTGCTTGCATATGACAATACCTTGTTTGTTCAAGACTTATGTCCATTACTCATTATTGCTCTATGTCTATAAAGTAAGCAATATTACTATATGCTATAACATCAAAAATATATATGGATTTTGGAAATATAATTCACCATAGGATGAAGTTGTTTGCTAACAACCACCGATTGAGTTATTTATTCCCCCTAACTCATTACTGCTTTATGTTCTAAAGTGGGGGTGATTTACCCAAATGGTGAAGTTATGTTTCAATCTGATGAATTATTAAATGTGGCATAATTTAATGAATTCACCTCAGGTACTAATATTGCCCAAAGAGAAAGAAGAATCACTTCTCCATCAAGAACAAAATTGATGATGAAGTTCAACATTTAGGTCAAAGAATGACTTATTTGGAAAATTACTACTAAACATACACTACATAACACATTGTATTTGCAAATCAACAATATTGTGATAAGGTGAATTATAGCCATTTGTTATATGAAATGCATTGGTTACAACTTAACCATCATAGGGTGGATACTAGCCATTTAAGGGAACCTGAGGATCAAGATTATGATTTCATCTATACACCAACGGAATGATCACATTGATATCATGAAGAACAAGGACCAGATAATATAGAGGGTTGAGCTCTAAAATTGCTTTAGGTATCATGAAGAACAAGGACCAAAAACTTGTTGTCTCTACAGAGATTTGTTAAGTAATAATATTTGATAAGTAACTTATCATTCCCACGGAGATTTGTTACTACAGTTTGTTGAGTACTAAAATTATCTCTCTCTGATTTTATCCAAAACAATCGTTAATTGGAACAAATTTAAGAAAATAGTTTAATAAAAAAATAAAAGAAATCTAGGATTGCATTTTTTCACCAAATTAATCAACTCTAATAATATTATTTTCTTTTGATTTATATTTTTTAGTACATTCAATTTGTCAACCGAAAACTTCTAATTTTATTCATACATCTCTTTCGAGCTCCGTATAAACACACCTCCTTAAATTAATTCACTATATTCCTATGAGAATTAAATTCAACAAGATTCATTACGTTCTAAGTTCTCAAATGAACACACATACAATTAGGGTATATTCCTATCCTTCATCATACATGTCATTCTATCTATGAGCAATATATACAAAAATGCCTCTTCCAAGTTTATTTATGTGCCACAGATCATTTGATAAAATTCGTAAATAATCAAAAGCATTAAACACAAAATAGAATAAACAACTCAAACGTCTTATAAATCGTTCAAAAATAATTAAAATAAAAGCTTCATAAATTTAGATCAAATGCAACCCTAGAAAAATTAAATTACTTCATAAATTTAAAATAAAAATTACAACAGTTTAAGAAAAATGAGATGAAGAACATAGAAAATTAAAACATCTCTTAGCACAAATATTTGGCACACGCAGAACACAACAGGAGCCAAAAATGGCTTCTGCGTGTTCCACAGTCCATAACCGAACAATACAAAAAAATCTCAAAAACTAAACTCCCCAAAAACTTTTTAACTCTATCATAATATACCCTATTTATAGCTAAAAAAAGACATCTAAAATAATACATTTTTTTTTTTCAGAAACGCGTAAAACAAATTAAATCGAAAATAAAATCACGCGTATCGATATTTGTTGAAATTGATGAATACATAGAAAATAAATGCATGCATACTTGATATGTAACATAAGAACCCAATGATATATTTGGTTGTCATGACTAGGATAAGGAATGTAACATACTCATTAAGATACTTACATTTCTCATGTGATACGTTTGCTAGTTTTGATTAAATTGATTCATATTTTTATACACATTCTCATGATTGATTTTGATGTTCTTATTAGAAGAAAATATGGGGTGAGTTATGCTAGTTAACAAGATATACCATATTTTAGAATCTATTTGATCATTCCTTGAGGTGAAATATTAAATAGTTTTTTGGCTTGAGAAATGATTTAGGTTACAATTTGATCAATTAAGTCTTTCAAGCTAACATTAATACTTTCATAATTCACCAAATTGTTTCCATGACTCATGAAATACAACTGCTGATAATCATGCAAAGTATACAACTCTCCCTGACTTCATGCAACATTCTCCCTAAGTGAATGCAAGTTAGGCAATAACATGTACAATAATCCTACACTCATATCTCGTGCAACATGATAACTCTATGAAATTGGAGTTCCTTATCCATTTCTAAACCACTTATTTGCCTTTTTTATGTTAAAATATGAAGAAAAAAATTCATTTGTGTTTATTTATGTCAATGTAGGTAAAATGAAGGAAAACAGAGTGAAAACAAGTCAAAAAATGGGAAAAATTGGCCCTATGCTACGACAAACATTTTTCTATGCTACAAAATGCTTTTTTTTTTGTACTGTTCCATGAGATCTACAGCTGAATATTCATTGTTAATCATAAGAGACCATGCCGAGGCATGCTTTTCTATGGCAATGTACAGAACTTTCATGCTAGGGAAAAAAATCCTATTCCTAGTCAAACATTGATTTTGTACTTTAATCCTCAACCCCTCAATCATTTTAAGAGATGATCTAATGATATATATTAGGTATTTATCCTATAAATAAACACCATTCTTTCACAAATTAAACACATAATTAAGAATCAAAAACCATAACAGTTGCCAATATGAGAAAAGAAGGGAAGAAGTTGAAGAGAAGATTAAAGAAAACACAACTTTTTGAAGAAATTCAAAAGAAGATTAGTGATACAAGTCAAGAGATTAAGTGTATCTCTTATTCTTCCTCCATTCTTTACAAGGTTTTATGTCTTTATCTATGAAATACCTAAGCTTTACGAACATAAATATGTCTAGTTAATTTATTGATCAAGAGGTCTTATGAACACAATTTTCTTCATATGATTATCTAATATTTTACTCCAATTGTTATTTCAATTCAAATATATTATTTAATCTAACTTTTATTCTATTAATCATTTGGCCAACAACTAATCTATAGAGACAATCAAATAGATTTAAGAAAATTATTTAATTATTTATCTTCATCAAATAACATGCATATTGCCTAGACATAGCCGTATGATTCTTATGCATGTTGTCTATGATTGATGATCTTAATGAGTAGTATGCAATCTAATTAACATGAGAATGTGATTAGGTTAATTACTATATAGTGGGTAGTTTACTTGAGAGAGAAATGCATGCTAGGTTAGATTCAATTGATCATATAATTGGTTCGTAATTATTTTGGCCATAATTTTAGTGATTCACATGCTTAGAAAATTGGGGGATTAAGATTCGTAGGTCTTTTTCTCATATATCTTCGTAGATGTTGAGTTTCAAGATTTAAAGTTTTCATTTATTTTCAATTTTTATAATTTTCTATTGTCCAAATAGTATTCATAATAATTATATTCGTGCTCAATTAGGTACAGTATATTACTTGCATGGCCAGTATACTTATGTTTAGCATGACCAAGTTTTTGGTGTCATTACTACGGTTATTATTATACTAGTTTGGACCTTTTTTTTTATTTAGTGTTTCTATTGTATGCCCAAGTTAATAGGTGAATATCTTGTTCCTTTTTTTTTTGGAAGTAGAGAGAACCTTACTTCACTTAAGAAGGAAAGAATTAGCACAAGATCAATCAAGGGTTATGGCAGAACAAGGGGATCAATGAACTATAGTGGTCCCTAAACCTTTAAGGAATTTTATAGTCCTATATGTATATGGAGCCCAATAATCTATCAATATCCACAGAATCATGTGAAAGATTTTGACCTCAAGTCAAGTGTCATTTAGATGGTATAGGCAAATCAATTTAGAGGGTTAGTTAACAATGACCCAAATCTTCCCTTAGCTTCATTCCTGGAAATATACGACATATTTAAAATGAATGATGTATCATATGATGCAATTTTCCTTCACTTGTTTCCTTTCTCACTAAGGGATGAGGTTGAGGCTTGGTTACAATCACTACTTTCTGGATCAATCACTACATGGGATCAATTGGCTCAGAAAGTCTTACCAAAGTACTTCTCACCATCAAAGACAAATAAGCTTATAAATTACATCACATATTCTCAACAATTTGAAAAGGAATCACTTTATGAAGCTTGGTAACATTGGAAATGGTATATAGGTCAATCAAGAAACCCAAGACCATGACATTCCTATCCTAATTGGTCATCCATATTTAACAACTGAAAGAGCACTCATTGATGTACAAAAACTCGAGCTTACAACATGATGCTATGAATAATGTCACTAATGATAACATCAGCAATTACATTAAGATAAATGTTACTAATGAGCTATGCATTGATGTGCTTCATAAGATGTGTGCTAGTTATGCCTTATAATATGTGCTTATTGATTCTGTAAACACACATGCTAATGAGGACCTTGAAAATCACTTAGGCACACACATTAATTATGATAACATAACTAAATCTACGTAATCACTAAAACTTGATACTTTAATACATAATGCTATGAATGATGAAATAAATTCATTATGAAACAACTCAACTTACTTTAATTATAGAACTGTAGAATTTATGATACAAGATGATATTATTGACTATGTGAACTATTTGGAGGCTACACCTCCTATGTGTGTATCTGATCGCCACACACGAAGTGTGTGCAATGAATACGCAAGTATGCGTATCATAACAAGTAATATAATGATAAGTAAAGATCCTTCCCATGAAGATTATTTTATTAGAAAATAGTTTTTAAAACTAAAAATAATAAAAATCAATTTTTTTGGTGTTTTTATATTTTAAGGAAGGAAAATTAAAATAACTAAAATTAAATAGCAATAATTAATTAAATCACATTTTGTGATTAAAGATATATGAGAAAATATATAAGAATACTTAATCCTCTAATTTTCTAAACATGTGAATCGCTAAAATCCCACCAATACAATTATCAATTAATTAAATGATAAATTGAGTCTAACCTAAGCATGTCTTCCTCTCTCAAGTAAAATACACACCATATAGTAATTAATTTAATCATACTCACATGTCAATTAAATTGCATACTACTCATTAATTTCATCAATTATGGATCACATACATAAGAATCATCATCTCTGCCTAGAAACTATCCATGTTAATTAAACAAGACAAACAATTAAATAATTCTCTCAAATCTATTTAATTTCCTCTATAGTTAAATTTTTTTTCAAAAAATTAAAAGCGTGAAAATCAGATTCAATAATATAATTAAATTATAATTATAATTGGGGTAAAATATTAAATCATCACATGGTGAAAATTGGGTTCATAAGATCCCTATATTAATTAATTAAATAGATATAATTGTGTTCATAAAGCTCATATTTTTCATAAAGGAAGACATAAAATTGATAAAGAAAAGAGTAGAAAAAGAAATACAATCAATCTCTTGAATTGTAGTATTAATTTCCTCTTAAATCTCCACCAAAAATGTGTCATCTCTTGAATTTTTATGTATTTTTCTCTCTTTCCAGCTCCAAAAAATGACCAAAATTATGCTAATGGAGGCCAATTAAGGTTTATGGAGTGATTAGGAAATTAAATAAAGCTCAGATATGATCTGGACCATAAGGTCAAGGGCTAAGATCAAAACAAGCAAAACTGACAATTCTAGCCAATCACAGCATGACACATGGCATCAGAAAATTCATTAGGTGAATCAGGGAGGGACATGGGCAGAAGAGACCGGTCAGATTCAACACTCACTAAGTCAACAACACGTGGCGCGACGTGATTTGCAAAATGGATGGCGTGGTACATGGGTGGACCGTACATTGCTTGTTCTCAAGTAAAGCCAAGTATAACTAAATAAAATAACTTGGGTAGTACATTCATAAGTATACTTCTTTTAGTACATGCATATTTCATAAAAAACTATCCCTCTCAAAAGTCGTACAGTTCTATGATAAAGAGGTTCACATATTAGTACATGCATATTTCATAAAAAACTATCCCTCTCAAAAGTCGTACAGTTCTATGATAAAGAGGTTCACATATTCATCAATCAACGTTCCATCAATACAAGGATATCAAAGGTTTTTGAAATATTGATTCGTGTGTGTATGATGCACATGATATCATCCAATGCACTCATGAAATCAACCTATATGAGCATGGTAATCAATTCAATCTTAGAACAAGTCTCATAAGTCTATTTTTCACATCCATCTCCACTATTATAAATATGCACTTAACTCAAGATCAATAAGGACTTTACATGGCTGTAATGTAAGGCTTAGGTGAGGGGTCGATAAATGAAGACATTTTAGGCTCTTTCCACACCTCAACTTCTTTTATTTTTCATCGTGTACTTTTTAACTGCAATTGAGCTTTTACTTGATATTTTAGTGCACACTCTTTTGACATTCTTTTCATATTTTTTATTCCACGTCTCTTTTCTCTCTATTTTTTTGGTAACTTCACAACACCCCCAAACTTATTTTCAATTCTATTTTCTTATTCTTTAGAGGTATAATTGTGTTGTGACTTTTGCTTCTTTTTTTATGGGGTGCATTCCATTTCACCTTACTCTAAAACATAACACATGATTGCATCTTTTTTTCTTTCTTTTCATACAAGCTAAAGATGCAAGGTTAAAGGTAATACTTATTTGTTAGGCTCAAATGGGTGACTAAAGATAATACCAATGGTTAGCTTGAAAGGGCTTAAATAATTTATCTTGCTAAATATTATTTAGGATTTTGCCTCAAGGGATGATCAAATAGATTCTAAAACTTGGTAGATCTCATCAACTCGTATAACTCACTACAAATTTTCTCTAATAAGAGCACCAAAATCAATCATGAATATGTATAAAAAATTGAATCAATCAAATCAAAACAAGCAAGCATACCACATGATTAATGTAAATATCATAACAAATATGTTACATTCCTTATCCTAGTCATGACAACTAATTTTTATTATTGAGTTCATATGTTTCATATCAACCATGCATGCATTTAGTTTCCATATATTTATCAATTTCTACCCAAATCATGATTAAAAACAACCTAAAATTTAAAACAAATCCCTAAAAATTAAAAATGCATATTGAATACTAATGCAGAGAATGAAGTTCCCTCCCCCAAACTTAAATTACACCTTTTCCTTAATGTGAACATATAAATATGAAAAGGTAAAAGGAAGGAAAACTCCCTTAATCATGGCAAACCACATCTATAACTAAAATGCTCATTCTTGTTGCACCATTGCTCTCCATATTTATTCACATGCAAAACAAAAACAATGAAAATATAAGTAAAATAATATTGGGTTACCTCCTAACCAGCATCACATTTAATGTCCTTGACTAGACGGTCCTATCAAGTCCTAAGGTGCATTCACTAAGGTTATTACAAGTGTTTCATTTGATAATTGATCTTCATAATAGTGCTTCACCTTATGCCCATTAACCATAAATCGATTTGTATCTTTATTTTCGAATTTAATGGCTCCATGGTTGGTTACCTTAGTGATGGTGAATGCTCCTGACCATCTACTCTTTAATTTTACCGAAAATAATTTGAGTCTTGAGCTGTACAGTAACACTTTCTGACCCGATTCAAAGATACGTGCACAAGTTTTTTGTCGCGCCATCGTTTTGTCTTTTCTTTGTAAAGCTTGGCATTTTCATAAGCATTCCACCGTAATTCATCCAATTCATTTATTTGAAGCATTCTTTTCTCACCAACTGCATCTATGGACATATTCAACTATTTCAATGCCCAATATGCTTTATGCTCCAATTCTAATGGTAAGTGACAAGCCTTTCCATAAACTAGCTTATACGGGGTGGTACCAATTAGTGTTTTAAATGTAATTTTGTACACCCATAAAGTATCATCCAACTTAGATGATGAATCCTTCCTAGAAATGTTCATAGTTTTCTCCAAAATTCTTTTCACTTCTCTATTAGATACCTCTAATGTTGGTCTCTTAAGAGAACATCAACGTGCAAGTATACACGGTCACAAGTAATAAGTGATAAATAAGATATCATTCTCACGGAGATTTGTTACTAATCTTTGTCAAGTACTAAAATTGTTTCAACCTAATTTTATCGAAACAATTGATACTTGGATAGAGTTTAACTAAACTAATTTTAAATAACAATATATAAGAAAATTCTAGGATTGCAATTTCACCAAATTAATCCACTTGAATCATATTATTTTCTCTTGATTTATGTTCTCGCATTTAATTTGTCAACCAAGAACTCCTAATTTATCCATATGTCTCTTCCGATAACAAATAGACACATCTCGCTAAAATAATTCACTATATTCCTATGAGAATTAAATTTACCAAGATTCATTAAGCTCAAAATTCTCAATAACTACACATACAATAAATGTATATTCCTATATATATATATATATATATATATATATATATATATATATATATATATATATATGTTATTCTATCCATGAGCAAAACACAAAAATTCCTTTTAAAAAGTTCATTAGGGTTCTCAAATCAATTGATTAATCTTCCAACAATCAAAGGCATTAAGCACAAATAAAATAAACAAATTAAAAACATCCCATAAATTATTCAAAAATAGTTAATTCAAGCTTCATAATGTAAGTTACATTGCAACCCTAAAACAAATAATTTAGTTCATAGAAAATATTGAAATTACAATACAAAAATATTTAGACATTTAAGGAAAATTAAATTAAAAGAAAAAAGGATTAGAAGAAACTCTTTGATGATTCCTCAATAAAGTTGAGTTCCTGCCTTCTTCTTTGCTCTCTACGTTTTCTCTATTTTCCTTAACAAAACAACAACAAAAGCCAAAAATGGCTTCTGCGTGTTCTCCCCCTTCTTTTCAACAATAGAATAACCCCTTATTTATGGCCTCTGTTCTATCTCCCAAAATACACCAAAAACATTCCTCAAAAGAGGCTTACAAAAGGGTAGAAAAATCGTGCAGAATGAGCTATGGTAGTGGGCAATTTTCTGAATTGTTTTTATACTATGCATGACACATGGCGAGCTCTGATTTGTTGTTGGGATAATATGACACGTGGTAGCTTTGATTTGGTGGACTATGTCATAGAAGAATTATGTGTAATGGGCTGTGTAGAACAGCTAGACTCCACAGGTGACTCTCTCGTGGGGAGAGTGAAAAGCAGGCACGATCTGGACCGTCTATCGTTTGATCTTATGGTGGGTGACAGAGGGCATGTCTCATGGAAAATCAATTGTGTAAACATGTGGGACCCAATCTGCGCAACAAACTACGAGATAAGTGGACCCCACTCTGTACACCGAATGGTGCAAAAGTAAATAAAACTCATCCACTCTCCCACTCTGTGTTTGCATCTCACTCTCCTGATCTTCACCGGTGAATTTATGATATGACGGTGCGTGAGGTGCGTTGATAAATGTCGTGCATTTAAGCCCTCTTTTTAATTCAAATTAAATTTTAAACTTTTTTTATTTGCATTTAAGTCCTTTTTTAGTTTAAATTGTTTATTTTTTTTAAAAAATATAATTTCTTTCAAAACTAACACTAAATAATAAGTTAGGAACTTAAAATTAACTAAAAACCTGAAGAACATAGCAATTATAATTAATGAATTAGACAAAATAACTCTAAAACACAGAGGTATCATCTACTTGCCCATTTGTTTGGGGATGGTAAGGGGTAGACACTTTATGCTTAATCCCATACTTAGGCAAAAAGGAATTAAATTCTTTATTGCAAAAGTGACTTCCTCCATCATTAATAATGATCCAAGGAGTTCCAAACCTAGTGAAAATATTTTTCTTCAGAAATTCCATGACAACTTTGGCATCACATTTGTTTCTATCAATGGCTTCTACCCACATTGACACGTAATCCACTCATACGAGTATATATTGGTTGCCAAATGATGGAGGAAATGGTCCTATAAAGTTGATGCCCCACACATCAAACATTTCCACTTGAAGTATACCGTTTAGAGGCATCTCATCTCTTTTTGAAATATTACCTATTTTGACATCTATCATATACCTTTACATAATTATAAGCAACTTTAAATAGTGTAGGCCAAAAATAACCACATTGAAGTACTTTAGCTACTATTTTTGAGCTCTCAAAGTGACCTTCATAGTTTGAGCTATGGCAATGGTAAAGGATACTTTCAACTTCATCATTAGGGACACACCTTCTCAAAATACCATCACCACATTCTTTATAGAGGTAAGGGTCATCCCAATAATACTATTTAATGTCATGGAAAACTTCTTCTTTTGTTGCCATGTAAGGTTCAGTGGAAGAACGTTGACGACAAGAAAATTTGCAATGTCTCCATACCATGGAACTTCTATTTGGGCTATAGAAAATAGTTTCTCATCTGGAAAAGATTCCCTAATTACCATATTATCATCCATTTTTGCTTCCCTATCTAATCTAGACAGATGGTCTGCTACCTGATTTTCTATTCCTTTTTAATCACGAATTTACAAGTCAAATTCTTGTAGAAGGAGCACCCATCTTAACAATCTTGGTTTTCCATCCTTCTTCATCATGAGATACTTTATTGTAGAATGATCTGTGTAAACAGTCACTTTGGTTCCAACCAAATAAGATCTGAATTTCTCAAAGGCATGTACAATGGTTGGGAGCTCTTTCTCTGTAGCAGCATAATTCATTTGAGCCTCATTCAGTGTCTTGCTTGCATAGTATATGGCACGATATGTTTTGTCTTTTCGCTGTCCAAGAACAGCTCCAATAGCAAAATCACTTGCGTCACACATCAATTCAAAGGGCTTGTTCCAATCCAGTGTGACTATAGTTGGTGTTGACACTAGTCTTTCTTTAAGCACTTGAAATACTGTTAAACATTTATCATCAAACTTGAAAGGCATGTCCTTTTCCAAAAGATTACACAAGGGTTTGGAGATTTGGGAAAACTCTTTTATGAATCTACGATAAAATCCTACATGCCCAAGAAAACGTCTTACTCCTCATACATTGGTAGGTGAGGGTAGTTTCTCAATCACTTCTATTTTAGCTCTAACCACCTCAATGCCATTAGTTGAGATTTTGTGGCCCAATATTATACCTTCATGTACCATGAGACATTTCTCCCAGTTTAAAACCAAATTTGTTTCTTCACATCTTTGTAACACTAGGGAGAGATAGTGTAGACATTCATCAAATGAGTTTCCAAAGACTAAACAATCATCCACGAAGATTTCTAGATGCTTATCCACCATGTCTGAGAAAATGGTCATCATGTAGTGTTGAAATGTTGCAGGTGCATTACATAATCCGAAAGGCATTCTCCTAAAAAGCAAAATTTCCATAAGGACATGTGAATATGATCTTTTCTTGTTCTTCAGATGCCACAACAATCTGGTTATAACCAAAGTATCCATCTAGAAGGTAAAAGAAAGAATGCCCAGCTAATCGGTCAAGCATTTGATCCATAAAATGGGAGAGGAAAATGATCCCTCCTTGTAGCTTTATTTACTTTATGAAAATCCATACATACTCTCCATCCCGTGATAGTCCTAGTAGGTATTAACTCATTGGACTCATTTTCCACCACAGTGCTTTCTTCTTTCTTCGGTACACATGGGACTAGACCTACCCATTCACTATCTGATATTGGGTAAATAATGCCCATGTCTAGCCACTTGATAATTTCCTTCTTCACCACTTCTTTCATAATGGGATTTAAGCGGCATTGTGTATCCCTGATGGGTTTAACCCCATCTTCTAGCAAGATTTTATGCATGCATATTGATGGGCTTATGCCTTTGATATCGGCAATAGACCAACCTATAGCTCTTTTGATGTTCCTTAGCACCTTTAGTAGTGCTTCCACTTGCTCCATAGCATCATGTGTTAAAATCATAAGTGAGGGTGATTCAACAAGTGTTGTTAAACTACTGACATTAATTTGTGCACCTGCATGCGTGTCATGTTATTCATTAGTCATAAATCATAGACTCTAAAGTATCAATAGGGCACATGTCGTAAAAACACATTATTGGTTAGCTCATTAGTGCTTTCTATTCGAAAACAATCATCAGCATTATCATCATTAGAAAATTTAATTGCTTTGAACACATTAAATGTTACTTGTTCATGTTGCACTCTTATTGTAAGTTCACCTTTTTGTACATTAATGAGTGCTCTTCCGGCTGCTAAGAATGGATGACCAAGTATGATAGGAATGTCATGGTCCTCTTCCATATCTAGCATAATGAAGTCCGCCGGAAAGATGAATTTGTCTACTTTTACTAGCAAATATTCTACCATACCCTGGGGTTTTTTAATTGACTTGTCTGCCATTTGCAATGTTACTGAAGTGGATATGGCTTTACCAACCCCCAATCTCTGGAAGAATGATAATGGCATGAGGTTAATGATAGAACCCAAATCACATAGTGCCTTGCCAAAATAATGTTCCCAATAGTATAAAGGATATCAAAACTACCTGGATCTTTCCGTTTTGTGGTAGTTTTCTATTAAGAATGGCACTACAACCTTCAGTCAAGGTTATTGTTTCATGGTCTCAAAGCCTCCTTTTCTTTGATAGTATATCCTTCATGAATTTGGCATAAAATGACATTTTTTCAAGTGCCTTTGCAAATGGTATGTTTATGTGCAGCTTCTTGAAGGCTTCCAAAATTTTTGAAAACTGTGTATCTACATTTTGATTTTGCAGCCTTTGAGGAAAAGGAATAGTGGGTTTGTAGAGGTTGATCTTTTTTGGCTGAATTATTTCCTTTCCATTACTCTCTTTATCCACAACTTCCTTTTCATCCTTTTTAGTTTTCGGTTCCTCCTTATCCTTTTGAGTCTCATCTCCCTCTAGAGTTTTACCACTCCTCAAGGCTATAGCACTGCAATGGTCCTTCCCTTCTCTTCTTGGGTTTATAATTATGTTACTTGGAAGGTTATGTTGAGGCCTTTGGCTTATGGCTTGGGAAAATTTCCCCATTTGGTTCTCCAAATTTTGAATTGAAGCCTCTTGAGTGGACACTTTTGTATTTACTGATTGAATGAAGTCTTTCATCATCCCCATCAAGACATTTGTATTGTCCTCAGTAGGTGGCTTCTTCTCTTAGGCTTGTGATTGATGTGGTTATTGAAAACTAGGTGGTTGAAACGATTGATAGTTGAATTGATTACCATCTTGATTCTTGTTACTCCAAGAGAAATTTTGATGTTATCTCCATCCTAGGTTATATGTGTTTGAGTATGGATTATTATTTTGATTCACATTGCCCACATAGAAAATGGATTCAGGATTATTTGGACAATTATCAAACAAATGAGCTCCTTCACAAGACACACATGACACTCCTGAATCTTGGACCTAGTTTATACTAGCTGGCAAGTTTTAAGCCTTCAAAAGATTAACCAAAGATGACACTTGAGCTGTAAGTGTTGTGCTATCATTTACCTCATGCATTCCGACTACTCTTCTTGTGGCTATCATTCTATCCATTGACCATTGATAATTATTGCTAGTCCTTTTCTCAAGTAAATCATAAGATTGATTGTAAGATTTGGCTAGCAAAGCTCTATTAGCCGATACATCAACGATAGTCCTTGTTTGAGCATTGAGACCATTGTAAAAAGTCTCCATTTGAATCCAAGAAGGAATACCATGATGAGGGAACTTCCTTGAATCTTTCCCATGCTTCTTATATATATTCTCCTTTGTGTTGTTGGTAGGAAGAAATGTCATTCCTAAGCTTGGAATTCTTTATTAGTAGGAAGTATTTCATCAAGAATTTCTTCGCCAAACCATTCCAAGTTGTAATGGAATCAGGTGGCAAAGATTTTATCCAAGATCGAACACGGTCTCGCAAAGAGTAAGGGAATAATCTAAGCCTAAATGCCTTCTCTATCACACCATTCAACTTAAATGAATCTACAACTTCAATAAACAATCTGAGATGAAGATAAGGATCCTATGTTTGTAATCCGCTGAATTATTCAAGTGTTTGTAGCATTTGAAACATCATTGGCTTTAGTTCAAGTTTAGCTCATTTTTATTTATTTCTAATGGATTAGCCATTTTTTCCTCTTGAGTGACTTGTTGTTTTCTAATTGATCTCAAAGTACACTCAATTTTAAGATCTAAAGGTAAGATTTGTCCCTCACGAACTCTGCTCATGCAATAGACTCAACTATGTTTCTACAATACTAAAGAAGATATCTAAATAAAAACTAAATAAATAAATTAACAACTAAATAAATAAATTAAAGTAAAAAATAAAAAATAAAAAATTTATTAATTTTTGATATTTATAATGATATTGTAACAATGAATATGCAAGTATATGTATCGCAACAAGTAATATAATGATAAATAAAGATAATTCCGAGAGAGATTATTTTATTAGAAACTAGTTTTTAAAACTAAAAATAATAAAAATCAATTGTTTTTGGTGTTTTTATATTTTAAGGAAGGAAAATTAAAATAACTAAAAATAAATAACATTAATTAATTAAATCAGATTTTGTGACTAAAACGATATATGAGAAAATATCTAGGAATACTTAATGCCCTAATTTTCTAAACATGCAAATCGCTAAAATCCTCCCAATATCATTATCAATTAATTAAATAATCAAACGAGTAATTTTACGTAGTGTCGATTGACACGTAGAACCAATGCTATACGAAGGACGTAGCGTCGGTTCTATGTGTCAACCGATGCTCTCCACGTGTGTAGCATCGGTTGACACCAAACTGACTTTAAATTTATTATAAGTCGTTTTTCTCCAAAAACTAACTTTACATATCGACTTAAATGCCACATTTTGTAGTAATGAATATTTCAAAAAAAAATTCAAAGTAATTCTTTTCCTAGAATAGTTTCCCCCTTTTGTCATACGAATAAGTAATATAATTATGAAGTAATGATAAACAAGTTGAGAAAACAAATAGTATATTTAATAATTAGAAAGAGGAGTATACGAAAAATATATAATATGATGTGTTCTATTGGAGAATCTACTGTGTTCTATAATAAGATGTGAGAACTTATTGCTTTTTGTTCTACCTTGTGATGGTTTAATACTTTTGAATTATATTTGTTTGCATTATGTCTAGAATTTTTCCCTCATGGATTGCATTGGTCTCAAAGATTTAGATTGTGATTTTTTTTGGGTCTTTGTGATAGGAAAGGAGATTACTACCAATATCTTATGGTGTTTAAATATGGTGATGAACCTAAAGAAGTTGTTGATCAATCACTGAAAGTCTATGAGGTAAACCGATTCAGCCTATAAGCTCCTTTTACACTTTATTTTTGTTACTTCCATATCTACTTGTTCACAATATATGATACTATATGTCATATGGATGAGTCAAGTTACAAGATTTTTCTCCTGCAGGCTGCTTTGAGTATAGCTTCTTTTATTTTGCCTACAACTAATCCAATCAGACTTGGTTTGACTCTTAACTTCTCTATTTTCTACTATTAGATTGTTAACTCCCCTAAGAGGCCTTCATACATCTTTTATCCAAATTTCCTTCAATCTAAATACTTCTAGGATTTTTTATTTTTATTTTTAATATATTGAGTTGAACTTGTCTAGAATTTATGACTCATCAGCTTAACATTATATGTTTCAGTGCCTGTCACCTAACTAAACAACCATTTGATGAGGTTATTGTAGAAATTGACAGTCTCAATGAGGAATCCTATAAGGATAGTACCCTTATTATGCAGCTTCTTAGGGATAATCTCACTTTATAAACCTCGTACCTACATGAGGAAGGAGGTAAATTTCATGAATATTGTACCTCTCATCTCTATCATATGTATGTATTTTAACTTTTTCCTTCCCTTTGAAAGTGACTAATTATTTTAATTATTTTTTTCTTTTGAAAATGGTAAGAAATAGTCCTTCTAATGTACATTAGAATCATACAAATTATGAAGTTGCAGTGAAGAATATTTTAACTACTCGATAGAAACTAATTGTTGCTTGTTCCCTCAAAGAGTGCTCATTTTTGTCTCACTTTTTTTAAAAGTGATTTTAATCCTTTAATGAGTGCTTAAAAAGCACTAAAATTACCATGATTTAATGTACTTTAATTGATTAAATAGATTTATATTTGTATGATTGTATCATATTTTTATATAATTTGTTTTTTGGAATCACGGGCATTTTTATTGTTTTTACAGGTATTTTCATTCAAAAATAACTTAAAGACATGAATAAAAATATTGGAAGCAATACATCACAAATATATTGAGAAAAGCAATACATCACAAATATATTGAGAAAAGAAATGAGCGAAATTCAAAAAATGGAAAACAATTGGAGAGAATGGGTCAAAAATGTCAAAATGGTTGAAATCCTGAAGGCATCAGCGTGCGCAGTAGCCCATCTGCATCGAGTCCCATGCCCAGTAGCCTATTCATGCCAAGTCCCAAATGCAGCATCCCATCTATGCCAAGTCACGCACGTGCACCAATAACCCATCTTCTGAGATTTTCGCTCCCCATACACGTGCCAACCAATCCAAACGCATCCAAATTAAAATTTTGAAATTTTTTTCCCTTTTCTTCACCTATAAAAGGAAAAATTTCTCCATTGTAAAAGACACAATTTTCTGAGTACTTTCTCTCTAGAAAGTTTTAATTTTTTTTTAGTTTTTAGTTTTTAAGATCTTCTCTTTTTTAGAACAACTAGCTATGTTTTTATAGATTTTTTTAGTTTTTGATTCAATAATCAGAAATGCAAATCTGTTTAGAGGTTTTCTAGCAACAGAATTAGCATTAAACTATTGTAAGGATTTTTTTAAGATATTATTTTAATGAATTCTTTACAGTTATCTTTTTATGTTTTATTTTTATATGTTATATTTAATTTGTCTGTGATTAAATGTAACATAGCTGGCTGTTTGTAAATATGATATAATTATAACGTTTTTATGATTGTGAAATATTATATAGGTAAAACATTTCCATAAAAAAATTGATTTTATTTTTATTCAAGATTTTATATTAAGGATGTTAGAGAGAAATACATTATTTTTCATTCCAAACTTAAATCTAAAAATTATATTTTAAGATTTAATTATCCGATCTAATTTAGAGTAGTGCTCTTTTAGTTGTTGAGTTAGAGTAAAACTCTATTTCAAAACTTTTTATAAGAATTATTATTCGAAAATGTATTGACAATATATTTTTAGTAATAGTTTTAAAACTTGAAAGTTAGTATTTGGATAATTAAATTCTTAGGTTTAATTTGGAAACCTTTAATAAAGTCTAATTATTTTACTCTGCCTAAAGTTTTAGTTAATATTAAACAAAAGAATTTGGGCACCGCATAAGGACACTTTCATACCAAAAAGAGAAAATCAACAAATATCAATTTATATATTTAGTAACCTAAATAATATGAGTAAATATAATTAACTTAATTATTATACCCTTAAATACACCACTGTCATGGATGATAAAATTTTGCATTATTGTCTATTGAATCTATATCTATGTTTATGTTTATTTTTATGTTATTAGATTAGGAAACAAACAAACCAAAATATTGTGATAGGATATTTAGGATTTAATTTTGCTTTCAAGATTTGGAATAATAAATTAAAAACCATATATATTTCTTCCTAAGATTGACCTTAGGAGTATACTTATCATTTTCTAAAAAATGATTCGTGCACTTGCTAGAGTTTTACAAATAATAAACCACAAAGTATTTCGCAAGATAGGTATTTGTAATGTCGATCTTATGACTCATCATCCTTCAATTATTACTTGTTTTAGCTTGCTGATGGAAACATTTCTATTTCTATTGGTTTTCTTATTATATTTCATGTATGCATCTCAGAGATGGTGTAGATGAATATTATTACACTCCTATTTAAAAAACAAAGATAGACAAGTCTCAGTATAAAGATGACAATTTGTCATAGAGCTCAAATCAACTTTGGCCTAATCATTCTCATCAATAGCACACCAACACACCAATAGTAGCACACTAGCACCAACACCAACAACATATGAGCGCTAATAATAGCAGCACACCAGCATACCAATGCTAGCACTAGTAGCACACCAGCATACCAATGCTAGCACTAGTAGCACACCAATACACCACCACCAATAGCAACACACTAGTGCTAGCACCAACACGAACACTAGAGTTTTAGTGGCACTTCTAGTGGCCTTGTTGACAATGACTTAGGAAATTGTGAACAACTTGATTAGTATTAATATTAGTAAATTTTTTACATGTATTTCATATGGAACATTTTAATTAGCTAGCTATTGTAAGGCTTTATTATGTTTTAGTTCATATAAAAACTTTTAAATGTAATTTCACTCTTAATTTTAATATAAAGACTTTTAATTTTTTCAATTTATCAATTTATTTTAATTTATATTGAAAAACAAAGTTAAATGGTATGTCTATGATCTCGGTTTTTTATAAAACTGAGACCATAAGGTATGTTTATGGCCTCAGTTAAAAAACCCATGTCATAGGTAACAGTCTATGGTCTCTCTCACTTAGGTTAACCGTGTCTATAGAGCTACAGTCATGGTTCAAAACCAAGGCCATATGTATATATTGTAATAGTGTTAGATAAGATTGTTTCTTCAAAGCTTACCAATGATAAAACTGTCTCAAATAAAAAAAATGATGCATATATAAATACATATAGAATAAAAAATAATAAAAATTATAAAAAATAAAGGAAATTAATCTCTAAAAAGTTTATCTTCAAGAAAAACTTCATACTTGTTAACGTTAATTTTATTGTAGATAAAATTTATTTTATCATACTTTGAAGAATAATTTATATATATTTCATCTTATTTTATTTTTAATTTACTTTTAGATAATAAATATTATATTTTTAAATAAGAAGTAATTATTTAAAATTTCATTTTAACCCAATATGTAATGATCAAAATGCATTTTTAACAAACGTATAGTTTAATATTTAGTTTTATATTTTTTTTAAGGTTCTACATTTCAATTTTGGGATATATAATGTGATGGTGTCATATTAGTCTAAATTAAAATATAGTGCCTTGCACAATTCTTTTTATTAAATATAATAATAATACCATTATGCTTTATATATAAAGTTCGATTGAACTTTGACATGACATTCATCTGATATGTACAAACAGAATCAAATAGTTATTCAATTTATTGGAGTTTCATCGATTGGTATCCCAATCTTATGGAGCTAAGTTGGACACATGTTCATTTAAATTGGAGAGTTTTCCAACTACCTAGAATTTGATTGATTTATGACTCCATTGGTTGGGATCAAATTGGATACATATCCAAATCATCATAAATTCAATTGAACATATGTCCCATTGATTAAATTTTGGTTAGTCTATAACTTGACCTTATGGCACCAAAATTTTGATGCATAAATTTTGTTTTATAAAAGTTTGTAAGCTACGAATCATTCATAACAAGCAACAAGTATACTTATAAGATCGATCACTCAAGGAATTACAATAGTTTGAAAAAGTTAAATTATTTTTTAATATAGTTAAGAAAAAAATTCCTAAACAATCAATTATCGATTTGTAGAAAAGAACTCCAAATTATAAATTAAAATAATATCTAAAGAACGAAAGTAAATTAAAGAAAACCTAGGATGATGGATTAATATGGGTTTTAACAAGCATAACCCTTCATAGAAAGAACGAATTAAATGATTCAAACAAGTCATATTTGTTAATTTTTTTCCTTTTTAAATATATGAATTCTTTCATACAATTTTCAATTAATCAATTATTTTTAAATAATTGGAAACCTAGATAAATCTATTCTTTAATTATAAATCAAGAGTTGATCTATCATTAACTTATAATTAAAGATATTTTTGACCATCTAATTTAATCTTATTTAATAAATAATTTCCTTGTTAAGACTTAAAATTGATAATTAAATTAAATTAAACTAAGCACATACGATGTTTCTAATGCCTAATTCTAAGATATGTTCTTTAACTATAAATTAAGACTTGAACTTTCATTAATTTATAATTAAAGATTTCAAGAACATGAATAAGAAATAAATAAAATTCTTATTTATTCAAATCATAAAATTATTTTTCCAATCATTGGAAGCAAAAATACTAAAATTTCATTTTTAGAATTAGCCAATCATTATTAAATCAAGAAAAATTAATTCAATTATGAAATAAATTAGGTTATCAAGAAAAATAAAAGATATAACAATAAAATTATCCCTTGATAAAAATGATTTGAGGTGTCTGAATAGGCTATCAATATATTCTTCAAATCCTTAGATCTTCTTTATAATTGAGAGGTTTTCTCCTTGTATCTATATATGGCATTGTAATAGGTATGAGAGCTTGTTCTAAATTAAATCTATCCTAGTTTCTAACCTAATGAACAAATGTGATATATTTATAAGAAGCTTACTACATAGGGGTCCTAATTAGAAAATTAAAATGCACGTCATAGCATGCCTTTTTCCCCATCTGGGCACAAAGTGAAACACATTCATGCAATTCAAATCGAGAGGACTATACCATGGCACACATTTTATTTCGTTGTGGCATGAAATTTTTAACATGCCTAGTAGAATTCCCCAGAGTTGACAAATGTGGCACATATAATTCTTTACCCCAACATGTGATGCTTGTTTTGAGTTTTCCTTGTGTCTCTTACGTATTGGTTGTTTCTTGATGTAAGGCTTACATGCCATACTTTTTTTATATCTTAGTGTTCTATTTGAGTGCTCAAAGTGTTATGTCTTTGTATGTTGATAAGTTTATCTCTTTCAAAGCTAAAACTTGAAATATAACAAACATTCCCCAATTTAGAAAAGATATATTTGCATAAATAATTAAGTAAAATGTTATAATCAAACCTATTCATTCCAAATAATCAAAGTAAAATCATGGAATACGAGTGCTTATCAAGCAATTATCAAAATGGACGCTTATCCACCTGATAGGAACTCAAGTAGATAGGCTTACAATTAATGAATATTGACCCCAAACTCAATTTGACCAAGATATCTTCGAACCACCACCAATGATTGGTCTCACTTTTGAATCACCACAAAACTAGTAGAGAGAAAGCTCACCTAAAGAGAAAGAGGGTGAGAGAGAGTATGTATGTGTGATGACCCGATTATTGTTTTTCTTAAGGTTTTAAAGGGATCATTAAAATAACGACATGATTGCTTTTCTTAATTTTAGGAAAGATCACAGTAGTCATGTTATTATATGTAAATGAGCATTTTTGTCCCATAATTTTTTATTTGGGCACCAATGGTCTCATTATTTATGAAAGTAAGCACTATAAATGCTTAATTTTAATGCTTTTCATTGGACAAAAGTGCGCAGTTAATTAATTATACGACTAAAAATTCTTATTTTTTTGTAATAACAGTACTAGTAGTGCCTAATACATAAATTATAAGACTAAAATACTCATTTTAAAAAATTATGAGACTTATTGTGCACAACATAATAATTATGAAATTAATGTGCTCATTTGGTAAATATTATAAGACCTCCAAAATATTTTACCTATAATTTTATGCATGTTATTCTTCTTAATTTATATAAGGTAGCATATTATTTATATTTATAAGGAAAGTGTTAGCTAACTTCCTAAGATTAAGCATTAATCTATGGTTAGTACATCAAATCCAAAAGTTGTATTCTAATCTCTCAGTTTTGAGAAAAATGATCAATTGAAGACAAATAATTTTATTTTAATAATTTTTATATTAAAATATTATTCTCTCCTATTAAGTGATTAAAACTTGATTAAATTAGATCATTTCATAATGGTAAAATAATAGTTAATATGACAAAAAAACACAAAATATTAATTTAATATCTTGCTATTATTAGTATTTTATTTTAATATTTTTTAGATTTTTATATTTTATTAAAATATAAAAATATATTTAAATAATTTTTTGATAAAACATTCGATTTTTTTTATTAATTGCTTATGGTTTAATCACTTAATAGTAAAAAATAATATTTTAATAGTAAAACTATCAAAATTATATTATTTGTCTTTAATTTATCTTTTTTTTCAAAGGGACTAGAAAACAACTTTTAGAATTTGAGGGATTAAATGGTACCAATTTCATAATCTGAAATATTTCTACGACCCCTTTTTCTATATTTATTTATTATTGATATGAGCATGGCTTATTTGACCCATTTAAAAAATACATCTTTAATGTCAATCAGCAGCCACTCAACAAACATAAAGCTAATGTGAGCATGTAATAGATTTAAGATTGAGTCTCAATTATGAGCGTGTGAGTAGTGTATTTATTAAAAAAATACATCATTAATAGTCAGGGTGAGTTATGTAAATTTTCCTCACATTAGGAGATTTGTGTTAGTTAAACCCTTAAATTATATAAAATGTTATTTAGTTAATTATATTTTGCAAAAGGTACTAAAGAATAAGAAATTTTACTATTTACTTAATATTTGAATTGGTTTTATTATGAAAGTTTTACTATTAATTAAATATTTTAGTAATTTTTATGATAAATTCCATAGAAAAAAAAGTTATTTTTACTCTCTTTGCCTTTTTTGCAATTATTTTGAGAAAAACATGTATAAATTGACATTTGTGTCTGTTTGTGAAAACGAGGCACAGTTGGTGTCTATCATTACAGAACAAGCATAAGTTCTAGTTTAATTGAATGAAAATGACATGGTTTTGTAAATTAAACTATCAAAAATTGGAAGAAAGTAGAAAAAAAAACTCTAAAATAAAATATCAAATGATTTTCCTATCTTATAAGTTTTCACAGGCCCATCGTTTTATACATTTCTATATCTTCCTCTTATTTTCTCTCTCTCTCTCACTTCGCTAACCATAAATCCATATCACTATCATGCATCAATAATTATCTAAATTTAAATTTACAATGCATTAATATTTATCTAATTTTAAAAAGTAAATAATAATAATAAGTTTATAGTAATGAAAATCATTATTCAAGAGCACAATTCAAGAAGATGCTTCACTATTATATATTATTTATAGTCAAAATGGTTGTTATTTGAGATATTTAACTATTTCTAAAATTTATTTATTTATTTATTTATTTAGCAAAGAAACTACCATAATATAAAATCAATTTAGTATTCTAATTATCTTTACAATATCTTAAATCAAAATTTTCTCATCTCTAATGCATTAGATGATTAGAGTATGACTTCTCAACAAATAAATATATTCGCAATCACACTACTACAAAATTGATATATGGTCTCGGTTTTTAACCGTGACCATAGATCTATGACCACAGTTATAAAAACAGAGACTTAAGTGGGAGAGATCATAGACTCTTACATATGGTCTTGGTTTTTTATCGAGGCTATAGACATGTCATTTAATCATGGTCTTTTATAAGACCGAGACCAAAGACATCATTTGGTCATGGTCTTATAAAAAACTGAGGCCATAGACATACCATTTAGTCTCAATCTTTTATAAGACCATGAGCATAGACATACCATTTGGTCACAGCCTTATAAAAGATCGAGGCAATAGACATACATTTGGTATCGGTCTTATAAAAGACTGAGACTATAAAAATACCATTTGGTCATGGTCTTTAAAAGGTTGAGACCAAATGATATGTCTATGGTTTCAATCTTTAATAAGAGCGTGTGATGCTTATTTTCGCAAGTGTACGAATCGTTCAAGTAATAAAGTGTACAAAAAGTACGGATATCGAACCCACAAGGAATGGCGTTACTAAGTACTGAAATTGACTAACCCTAATTTTATTTGAAAACCGAATTGTTGAAATTGTTTTAAAAGCAAATTAACATAAAACTAAACGCAAATAACAAAATTTAATGTTGTTCACAAATGATTAAAAATGCTAAGGCATTTGATTTTGCTAAATCAATTCAATCCGATTTCAAGTCATGTTATATGAGAATCAAAGCTAAAAGTGATGGTTGAAAAACCCAAACTTATCTAATACTCTTTCTCAAGTTATATTAGAATTACTTATCTATGAAAACCAACTATATTTCTATGAAGATTTAATCAAAAATAAGCACATTACGATTTATGGAATTTCTAGAATAACCACATACATCATGCATTAGGTGTCAAACTCGCATTCAACATACAATATTTATCACAAGAAGCATTCATTACACATCTCCTCTCGGTCTCAATATAATGCAACAAATCATCTAAATCTTGATCAGAAATTTAAAAGCATTAAGCATGGAAATAAATACTCAACTTGAAAACAATGAATTCATATAACAATAACAAAAGAAATCAGATTTCCTTGATTTAACTACATCATAGCCTTAGCAAAAACGAATTAATTCATAACGAAATTAAGAACAAACATATTCTCAATTGAATCCATGAACAAACAATCTGAATAAAATGCAGAAAATAAATGCTAAGGAGAAGAGATGAAAAACTCTTGAAGATGAAGACTTGGTAGCAACAATGGTGATGATCCTTCAAGCTTCTCCAACCTTTCTCTCCAAAATTTCCTTTTCTCCTCCAAAAATAACTTAGATCTACTCTCTCTCCCGTCCCCCTCTTTTTCCATCATAATGTATATATAGATCTAGGGTTTGGGGGGCAATTTTGGAACAAAACAACATAAAAAATGTGTTTTCGGACGAAACTCGCCGGCGGCGACATTATTCTCGCCGCGGTGAGATTTCTGGAAAATTAAATTTTTAGGTTTTGGATTTTGGCCGGCGGCCAAAATAATGTGGCCGGCGGCGAGAATTATTTGGCCGGTGGCGAGATGAATTTTGCCAAATTTTGTGCTCTCGGGAAGATTTTCACCGTGCTTTCTGTAGGATTTTCGCCGGCGGCGAGAATAATCTAGCCGGCGGCGGGATTTCCAAATCTTGAATCTTTATTTTCTTTTTATTTTCACTCAATCCCGATCATTGAACTTTGTCCCAAACTTCTCCAAAATCATGATTTTCCCTGAAATTGCACTTTAAACACGAAATACCCGTGAAATGACATTTGTGGATTAAATAATCAAATAAATGCAATTTTCACACAAATATCAACATTTAAATCATAACAAAAATGCAATAATTTGACTCTTATCAACAACCCCCAACCAGCTTCTTGCTAGTCTCTAGCAAGAAAAGCGATCTATGAATAATTTAAAAGGAGACATTAAAAGAAAAATTCAAAGGAAATTTATTCTATTTACAACATTGCATTAAGCATATGCAATAAGCCTTTAAACCCCTAGGCGGCCTTAGTAGGACGATTTGTAGTCTCGTGAGGGCTTCCAGTGACGATACCCACAAACATCATACCTATAACTATCCTAACTTAAAACAATAAAATCACATAACAAATAATTTGCACAAATGTCTCAAAATTTGTAAATAACACCCAACATATAGAATAATTAAATGTCACCTAAGCTTTAAGAAATCTCAAATGCCAATTTCACTTTTGTTTTTGACTCTTAAACATCCATCAAACCACAAACCATTAGCCATAATGCCCGGATAATATTATGCATAACATCCACAAACAAAAAGATGAAATCTCAAACTCCATAGGCTCACTTTTCAAACCTCTCTCCACTAATGAAGGAAAAATACACCACTTCGGATCAATAGGACTTTATGAGGCTTGTAATGTTAGGCTTAGGTATTTGGTTAAGAAAGAACGTGAAGTGTCAAAATACAAATAATAGCACTTATTAGATTAAACACAACCAATTAAGTAAAAGAGTAACACCATTTAACCCAAATTGTTTCTTCCGATCATAACGCATTTTTCCAAAGATAAACCAACTTCTTTCTCAATTTTTTTTTTCACCTCAGTATATCAATCACTAACACTCTTTTATTTACTAGAGTGTGAAGGCCTTTTTTTTTTACTCAATTGCTCTTGAAAAGCCAACAACTTTCTTCCAATATATGTGGATTTCTTTTCCTTTTTTTTCTTTTTTTTTTTTTTTTTTGCATCCTTACTCCAATTGCTCTTGAAAAGACATAACCCCAACCGATTTCTCCCAATATATGTGGAAGATTTCTCCAATGCCTCTTGAAAAGTTTGTGTTCAAAATTAAGTGCTCTTAACAAATAAGGTAGGAATTATATATATATATATATATATATATATATATATATATATATATATATATATATTTGGCTCAATAGAAGGTAGGTTATATAAGGCAAAAAGAAAGAAAAGTAAGGCTAACAATATATTTAAATAGGCTCAAAGAGGTAACTAGTGATATAAGGATAACAAGGTAGGCTTAAAATGGCACAATCGATCCAAAAATGGCCTACATCATATCCTAAACACTGCAATTCCAAATTATTTCGCCTCAAGAGGTTTTCAAATGAGTTCTAGAGTTTGTTGAGATCACAAAAATATTCATGAAAAATTCGCACATAAGACTTCTCTAAGCATTTAGACTAATCAACCAAATCATACCACATACCAAAAGAGTCGCCAACTAGGTAAAATCAACATTTGAAATTCTCTTTAAACTGAAGCAAAATTTAATTTCTTCTAACAGCTACTTGTTATCACAATCACATTATTATCATCAACGTGCAAATTAAAATAAGTAAAATGCAAATAAAATAAAATAAAAATAAAAATAGAAATAAGACAATAAACAAATAAAAGAAATTAAATCAAAATGCAGAAAAATAAATGGAAAATCAAAATTAAACACAAATAAAAACACAAACAAAACTAATAAAAATGAAGGGAAGAAAAGATTTACCGTTTACTGCACCCCCAACCAAAACCTTACATTGTCCTCAATGTAAGAAAGGAAAGAGAGATCTCCTTTCCGCCGGTGGTGAAACTGCCCTCGCCGGTGGTGAATGTAAGATATATTTTTTTTCTTAGATGGGATGGCATTGGCTTTAACTCAATCTTGTTGGCTCCATTCTTTACCACTGAGGTTGGAGTTTCATTTGTTCCCAACTCCTTAAATTTTTCATCACTGCATAAATGTTCATTAGGTGCTGCTAGTAATTCATAACATTGTCTCGTCCCCTCATCTTCCTCCTCAATTGTTGCAGATTTCACAAGGCACGCTTCTAGTGGTAGCAATGAAGTTCTCTCCTCAAGAGTTTCCGAGATTAACCCGTCAAGAGTGTTAATTTGAAAACAAGAATGTACATCACTTGGAAATTTTGTTTCTTCAAAAACATCAAAAGTTACTTGTTCATCTTGCACCCGTAGAATGAGCTTTCCTTGCTGAACATCAATTAATGTTCTTCCAGTTGCAAGGAACGGTCTCCCCAATATCAACGGTATCTCTCTATCTTCCTCCATGTCAAGCACCACGAAATCTACAGGGAAAATAAACTTCCCCACTTTAATTAAAACATCCTCAATTACCCCTAGAGGATATTTCACCGATCGATCTGCTAATTGTAAAGAGATTGAAGTGGGCTTCACTTCTCCCAGGCCTAGTTTCCTGAAAACTGAAAGTGGCATCAAATTAATGCTTGCTCCTAAATCACATAGGACTTTATCAAAATTGCAACTTCCTATAGTACAAGGTATAGTAAAACTCCCTCGGTCTTTCAATTTCTGTGGCAGTTTTCTTTGAAGAATTGCACTGCACTCCTCATTTAGCATGACAGTTTCATTATCTCCCAACCTCCTCTTCTTTGATAAAATTTCCTTCATGAATTTTGCATACTTGGGCATTTGTTCCAACATCTCTGCAAAAGGAATGTTAATATGCAATTTCTTAAAAATATCCAGAAATTTATCAAATTGATTATCAAGCTTTTTCTTATTCAATCGTTGAGGATATGGGATAGGAGGCTCATATTTTGCATATGGGGAAGGTTGAATATCTTGGGATCTTGATGGCTTTTCTTTAGATTCTTCCATCTTTTTCTCCGATTTCCTCTGATTCTCAAGTTCTTTACCATTTCTCAATGTGATAGCCTTTACATGCTCTGTGGGATTTATTGTGTCACTAGGCAATGATCCTTGAGACCTTTCTGCAATCTACTTTGAAAGCTGCCCCAGTTGGTTTTGGATGTCCCTGTTGATTGCCTCTTGATTTCTAAAATTTGCTCTTGTCTCCTCAATGAACTTTCCCAAAATTTCTTCCAAATTTGTTTGTTTCTTCTCTTGGGGTTGGTAAGAAGATGATGACGGTTTGAATCCCCCTTGATTATTTCCCCATGACAAATTTGGATGATTTCTCCAACCTGGATTATAGGTGTTCGAATATGGGTTATGTTGAGGTTTTTGGAAATTTGAAACATAATTTGCTTGCTCAGCATTTGGTGAAGCAAATGGATTTCCAACTTGGCACTCAATACTAGCATGATTTCCACCACATAAATCACATTGTGAAGTTGGTTTGGATTCGAATTTGGAAGACAAAGAATCCATCTTTCTTGAAAGAACAGCAACTTGAGCCGACAAAGCATTCACTGAATCAATTTCATGCACTACTGTTGGTCTTTTTGCAATTACCCGTTATGAATGCCACTGATTGTTGTTTTCTGCCATAACCTCTAACAACTTATGAGCATCCTCCGGTGTTTTTCCCATTAAAGACCCTCCAGCTGCAGCATCAATCATAGCACGATAGTTTGAAACCAACCCATTATAAAATGTAGAGACTTGCAGCCAAATTGGTATACCATGATGTGGGCATTTCCTCAACATTTCTTTGAATCTTTCCCAAGCTTCATACAATGATTCCTGGTCATATTGTGTAAAAGATGTGATTTCATTCCTCAATTTTGCCGTCTTAGCCGAAGGAAAGAACTTGGACAAGAATTTCTGAACCAATTCATTCCATGTCGTAATTGATCCCGGTGGTAATGATTTTAGCCACTCCTTGGCTTTATCCCGAAGTGAAAAAGGAAAAACCCTCAATCTTATAGCATCTTCAAACACACCATTTATCTTGTAAAGATCACACACCTCTAGAAAGTAAGAAATATGTGCATTTGGATCATCCTTTGACATTCCCCCAAACTGATTTGATTGAACCATTTGAATAAAGGATGGTTTTATCTCAAAGTTATTGGCTTGAATAGTTGGCCTTCTTATACCCGAAGTAGTCCCAGCAACATTAGGCACAGCATAATCCCTTAAAGCTCTACGAATTCCACCTTCCTCAACAAATGGTAGATCCATGGCTGATTGTCTATTAGGAGCTGAGGTTGAACGCCTTTTCTCTCGATTTAGACGCCTATATGTTCTATCAATCTCGTGATCAAATGGAAGTAGGTTAAGGCTTCTTGTACGTCTCATACAAAAATCCTACAACTAGAAAATCAACTAACACAAAAACAACACAAAGTTACTTTTTTTTTATGATAAATAAAATAAAACAACAAAATAAAAAAAATTAAAAATCAAAGAAATATAAAGCAAATTAACTTCAAATTAAAACTAAGATTAGGTAGTATCGATATTAATAAAATCAAACCATTCCCCGGCAACGGCGCCAAAAACTTGATGCTTATTTTCGCAAGTGTACGAATCGTTCAAGTAATAAAGTGTACAAAAAGTACGGATATCGAACCCACAAGGAATGGCGTTACTAAGTACCGAAATTGACTAACCCTAATTTTATTTGAAAACCGAATTGTTGAAATTGTTTTAAAAGCAAATTAACATAAAACTAAACGCAAATAACAAAATTTAATGTTGTTCACAAATGATTAAAAACGCTAAGGCATTTGATTTTGCTAAATCAATTCAATCCGATTTCAAGTCATGTTATATGAGAATCAAAGCTAAAAGTGATGGTTGAAAAACCCAAACTTATCTAATACTCTTTCTCAAGTTATATTATAATTACTTATCTATGAAAACCAACTATATTTCTATGAAGATTTAATCAAAAATAAGCACATTACGATTTATGGAATTTCTAGAATAACCACATACATCATGCATTAGGTGTCAAACTCGCATTCAACATACAGTATTTATCACAAGAAGCATTCATTACACATCTCCTCTCGGTCTCAATATAATGCAACAAATCATCTAAATCTTGATCAGAAATTTAAAAGCATTAAGCATGGAAATAAATACTCAACTTGAAAACAATGAATTCATATAACAATAACAAAAGAAATCAGATTTCCTTGATTTAACTACATCATAGCCTTAGCAAAAACGAATTAATTCATAACGAAATTAAGAACAAACATATTCTCAATTGAATCCATGAACAAACAATCTGAATAAAATGCAGAAAATAAATGCTAAGGAGAAGAGATGAAAAACTCTTGAAGATGAAGACTTGGTAGCAACAATGGTGATGATCCTTCAAGCTTCTCCAACCTTTCTCTCCAAAATTTCCTTTTCTCCTCCAAAAATAACTTAGATCTGCTCTCTCTCCCGTCCCCCTCTTTTTCCATCATAATGTATATATAGATCTAGGGTTTGGGGGGCAATTTTGGAACAAAACAACATAAAAAATGTGTTTTCGGACGAAACTCGCCGGCGGCGACATTATTCTCGCCGCGGCGAGATTTCTGGAAAATTAAATTTTTAGGTTTTGGATTTTGGCCGGCGGCCAAAATAATGTGGCCGGCAGCCAACATAATGTGGCCGGCGGCAAGATGATTTGGCCGGCGGCGAGAATTATTTGGCCGGTGGCGAGATGAATTTTGCCAAATTTTGTGCTCTCGGGAAGATTTTCACCGTGCTTTCTGTAGGATTTTCGCCGGCGGCGAGAATAATCTAGCCGGCGGTGGGATTTCCAAATCTTGAATCTTTATTTTCTTTTTATTTTCACTCAATCCCGATCATTGAACTTTGTCCCAAACTTCTCCAAAATCATGATTTTCCCTGAAATTGCACTTTAAACACGAAATACCCATGAAATGACATTTGTGGATTAAATAATCAAATAAATGCAATTTTCACACAAATATCAACATTTAAATCATAACAAAAATGCAATAATTTGACTCTTATCAGCGTGACCAAATGGTATGTCTATTGTTTCGGTTACACTTAAACTGTGACCATATACATCTCAATTAACTCCATTTTCAATATAAATTGTGAAGAGTGTAGAGAGATAAGAAGAAAGAATGATTTGAAGTTGTATTGGTGTGTTTTAGAATGTACATAGAGAACCCTATTTATAGGGTTGTAACAAGTGTAGTACAAGTGTAGTACAATTGAAATAGTAAGTGTAGTACAAGTGAAATAATAGAATTGTAGTACAAGTGTAGTACAACTAAAATAGTGGAAGTGTAGTACAAGTGAAATAATACAAGTGTAGTACAAGTAAAGTATAAGTGAATTACAATATCAAATATAACTTAACATCCCCCCTCAAACTCAAGGAGGAAGAAAAACAATCAACTTGAGTTAGGAAACTAATTCTTAAAATCTGCCCGGTAGATGAGATTTGGTGAAGATGTCAGTTGTTTGATCTATGAAGGATATTGATTTGAGAGAAACAGTGTCTTGAAAAACATGTTGATGAACAAAATTACAATCAATCTCGATATGTTTTGTTCATTGATGAAATACATTATTGTGAGAAATCTGAATAGCACTCTGATTGTCACAATATAGGATAGTTGCATTTGATTGGAGAACATCTATATCAGCAAGTAACCAACAGAGCCAAAGAATTTCTTGAGTGGTCTCAGGAAGAGCACGATATTCAGCTTCCGTGTTGGATCGAGAAGTGAGGGATTGTTTCTTACTTCGCCAAGATATTATAGAGTTTCCAAGAAAGAAACAATATCCAATGGTTGAGTGACGATCAGTTGGGTCACCTGCCCAATCAGCATCAGAGTAGGCGAAAAGAAGAAGATTAGACTTGTTGGAGAAGTGGAGACCGTGAAACATGGTGCCTTTGATGTAGCGGAGAATGTGAAGAATCGCAGTATAATGGGTAGACCGTGGAGCAGACATGAATTGACTAACCAGATGAACATCATAGGCAATGTCAGGACGAGTGACTATGAGATAAACAAGACTGCCTACTAGTTGTTTGTATAATATGGAATCTGAGAGAATAGTACCATCTAATGGAGTAAGTTTGACATTGGTTTCTAGAGATGTTGATGTAGTTTTGCAATCAGTAAGGCCAGCCCAATTAAGAATATCGGAAGAGTACTTTGCTTGAGAGAGATAATATCCTTGAGAATTAGATGAGATTTCTAGGCCCAAGAAGTAGTGGAGATGTTCACGGTCTTTCATTTCAAATTGATGGCTCAGAAACTGCTTGAGATCAATAATTCCATTAGAGTCATTCCCTGTTATGATCATATCATCTACATAAAGAAGTAGAAGTATTACACTAGTGGGAGTCTTCCGAATAAAGAGACCGGAGTCATAAGAACTGAAAGTGAAGCCAAAGTTAGTAAGTGTAGAGTTGAATTTGGAAAACCAAGCACGAGGAGCTTGTTTGAGGCCATAGAAAGCACGACGAAGTCTGCATACTTGATGAGGTGAATGAGTATATCCAGGAGAAGGTTTCATATAAAATTCCTCAGTTATGTCTCCATTGAGAAAAGCAATTTTGACATCCATTTGAAACATGTTCCAATTTCAGGTAGCAACAACAACAATGATACTTCGAACAGAGGTGAGGCGAGCTACAGGTGCAAAATTTTCTTCATAGTCGATTCCATATTCCTATGTAAAACCCTTTGCAACCAGATGAGCTTTATATCGTTCCACAGACCCATCTGAATGAGTTTTGATTTTGAAAATCCACTTACAACCAATCAGAGATTTATTAGATGGAAGATCAACAAGATCCCATGTATATGCTTTTGTTAATGCATGTAATTCATCTTTCATGACTTGCTGCCAATGAGGGTTAGAACTAGCTTCTCTATAATTTTAGGGTTCATGATGAGACAAAATAATAGCGAAACATTGATAATCATGAAGATGAAAAGGAAGACTACTTACATGAGTACAAGGACGAAGTGATGACTCTGGACAATCAGGTAGTTGGTCTTTAGAAGATGTTGTTATGGTAGGATCAGTAGAAGGAATAGACACATCAGGAGAAGACGTAGTAGACGATGGTGAGGGTAATGGAGCAATGTCAGGAGGAAATAAATCAATAGTTGGATCATTAAAAGATGAGAGTGAGGTAGGAGATGAGACACGAAATGAGGAAATAGAGGAAAAACTTTTATGTTCCCAAAAGATGACATGACAAGAGAAGCGTAGTCATTTAGAGATAGGGTCCCAACAACGATATCCTTTGTGTTTTATTCCATACCCTAAGAAACAACAAAGACGAGCATGAGGTTCTAATTTATTGCGTTCATGAGGGTGAAAAAGAACAAAATAGGCACAATAAACACTTTGAGGAATTCATAAGATGGATAAGTATTATAGAGACGCTCATAAGGGGATTGATTGTGAATAATAGGCATGGGAACCCGCTTAATGGTATAAATAGCTGTAGGAGCTACTTCACCACAAAAAGCGTTCAGGACAAGAACTAGAAATAAGGAGAATGCGAACAATATTAAGAATATGTCTATGTTTTTGCTCAGCTCTTCCATTTTGTTGAGATGTGCCAGGACAAGAATATTGAGAAAGAGTCCCATTTTGTCGAAGAAAATTTAAAAAAATTGTTTCTTTATATTCCATAGCATTATCAGCTCTAAGTACTTTGATATTTTGAGAAAATTGGGTTTTAACCATTTGGGAAAAATCATAATAAATTTAGGGTAATTCAGATCTATGTTTCATGAGAAAAATCCATGTGAATCTTGAATAATCATCAATAAAAAATGACAAAGTAAACACATCCCCCTATAGTAGGAAGTAGGGATGGACCCCAAACATCAGAATGAATTAAGTCAAAAGGGGAGACAGAAGTAGAATGACTTTTATTAAACATAAAGCAGGTTGTTTTCCCAATTGACAAGGTAAACAATTTACATTATGAGAAATAGAAATAGATCCTAATTTACCAAAAGATGCTAAGGGACGAAGATTTCCTATAGACGTATGGCCTAGACGAGCATGCCATAGGTTGATAGGAGTAGTAGAAGTAGCAACAGAAGTATGAGGAGAATTGGGTAGATGAAGGTTGATAAGTTCAAATAATCGTCCAACCTTACGGCCTATCCCAAGGATCTGTCCTATCTGTGGATCTTGCACATGATAACCAGAAGAGGAAAAAGTAATAGTAAGACTAAGTTCACATAATTGACCAACAGAGATAAGATTTAGAGTAAGGTTGGGAATATGAAAGGTGTCAGAAAGTGATACAAAAGATGTGGACACTTGTCCTATAACATTAACATGCATATGTAAACCATTGGCAGTTTGAATTAAAGGTTTGGAGATGGAAGATTGTGGGGGAGAAAAGATGTGAATATCATGAGTCATATGGTTACAACAAGCAGAATCAAAATACCATAACATTTACCTGATGTGAGAGACAAGGCACTAGGAGAAGGATTACTAGATTTTGAGAGAACATGTTTAATAAGACCTTCAAGTTCTTGAGTAGAGAAGGTAAATTTGTCATGATTATCCTCAGAAATAGCAGCACTGATAGATGAGTTACTATTTTTACCTAAAGCATGTTGAGAGGGATTCTGAGAGGGATTCCGTGAGGAATGCTGAGAGGGATTCCGAAAGCAATCTCTATTAAAGTGTCCTGGACCCTTCTTGTGACAATATATACATACCCGAATGGGACATGTAAGAAGCTCATGATTGGGATTGTGACAATAGGTGCAGCCTTGATGTTTGAAGTCCTCTTTAGAACCTCCTTTAGGGAAATAAAAGGGGGTGGCAAGAACATAATCTGTATGATGAACTTTGAAAACCCCCATCTGAGTTTCTTTAGAGCAAAGCTCGATCACAGTAGTATCTAAGGATGGAAAAGGACTCTGATGGAGTAAGGAAGCCCAAACAGGTTCAAATCGATCATGGAGAGCCATGAGAAAAATAACAAGACGTTGGTGATTACGGTAAGTTGCAAACATCTCAGCATCAATCTTGTTCGTCCAAGTTGGTTCAGAGAGAGCGAGTTGATCCCAAATAGTATGCATTTTAGAGAGAAATTGGTTAATGGTTTGACCATCCCTTTGGCGGTTGGTATGAAGAGTTGTTAGAAGTTGATATTGGTTGGCCAAATCTGTTGTAGTGAAGTGAGCCTCAAGAAATTCCCAAACTTCTTTGGCAGTGTCAAAATGCCCAAATTCACCATGGATGGCGGGTAAGATGGTGTTACGGAACCAGGTAATAATTTGATGATGTTTACTCTCCCAGTCTTCAAGGCGGTCAGCAAATAAGGAGTTGTTTTTCAGTGGTTTCTTGGATGGGTATAGAGATATCACCAGTTATGAAACGTCATAGCTTGCGTCCTTTCAAGAAACTTTTCATTGCTTGTACCCAGGCTAGGTAGTTAGTATCATCAAGGGTGGTAGAAATTGGTTTTGGGACATCATTTCGGTCCATTTTAACAAAATAATGGAGAAAATATAAAGCAAATATATAGAAACAATATAAAGGAGACATTCTTAAAAATGAAAGCGGAGTTGAAAACAAGCCTGGAACGGGTTGAGGTGAGCTGGGTTGGAGTGAGTCGAGTTGAGGTGAGCCGGGTTGGAGTTAGTCGAGTTGACGTGAGTTGGGTTTGGAGTGAGCCGGGTTGAGGTGAGTCGGGTTGGGGTGAACCAGGTTGAGAGTGAACCGAGTTAGGGTGAGCCAGGTTGGCTGTGATGAAGAGAGGCAAAATTTTGATAGAAATTTTAGAGGTATATGAGAGACTCTGATACCATGTGAAAAGTATAGAGAGATAAGAAGAAAGAATGATTTAATGTGTGTATTGATATGTTTTACAATGTACATAAAGAACCCTATTTATAGGGTTGTAACAAGTGTAGTACAAGTGAAATAGTAGAAGTGTAGTACAAGTGAAATAATACAAGTGTAGTACAAGTGAAATAATACAAATGTAATACAAGTGAAGTATAAGTGAATTACAATAACAAAATAACTTAACATAAATTATAATAAATTTATCAATTATAATATTAAAATCATATTATATTAAAATTAAGAGTGTCATTACATTTAAGAGTTTATACACTAAAACATAATAAAACCTTATAAATCCTCTTACAAGATCAAGTCTGTAACCATCAAACCGAATTTCACTACTTTTCAACTAATTCATCCTGCTAATTCTTGTCTAATTTAAGGATTGAGATTATCAATATTTGGTGCATATTTAAAGTAAGTCCACTATCTAGGTTGCCAGTTCTACCAGAATACTTAGAATCACTTTTATAAACAGAAGAAGGTCCCCAGTCAAGACGTCCATCTGAAGTTCCATCTTCAAACTTGCCAACCCATATTCTTTTGTTATGTTGTTGTTCAGGAGCTCTATGATTTATGACGATTTCTGCAACTCATTTTATTCCCTTTGCATGTAAAGCTTCTATACTTCAGCTCTGCTTGAGTACCATACTTTGATGTCATATCATATAACCTTGTTGGTATATAACCTGCATTACAATTTTCAAGGGTTCAAAAATCATACATATTTTATATTAATTATCTAATTTATTAGATAGAAAAAGAAATATTAGTCATGTTAAATAAAAAAATTAAATAACTTGAGTCTCTAGGAGAGATAGAGTCCAACAATTAATGTTAGACATGATAAAAGAGAGAGTTTTTGAGTACCTTGACAGAAATATTTGTTAATATATTATTAGTCTTGTAATCATCCTTCTCAGATTTATGAGATGTAGACTGCAAATAATCAACTTTGGCTAGCTCAAATGCTTTTCTACTCTTTAATATAACATCAGTTAATTAGAGGTGTCTGACCACAAAGAAAAGAGAAGTAAATCCATCACCTGAAAGAACAAAACCAAGTCAATTAAAACTGATGTCAGACATTAATAAACAAAGAGTTTGACGATGAATAAACTAACCTCAGACCAATATGTTCTTATGGAAAAAGTCATCTCCTCAATTTTACTCATATCAGTGATACTAAGCTTAGAAAACAAAGCAAAACTTGCTTCAATAGAAATAGGAATCACTTGTAAATTATCAGTGATTAAAAAACTTTAAAATCCTTTGAGAAACACCTCATCTTTATTCTTCGTATGCATAGTATCCCTTATAACTCTCTCATAGCATTTACAACAACCTTTGTAGTAACTGAATAAATTATGCGTGGCTACTTAGCTACATATAGGGTAACTTACTTTTGAGATGCAATCAATTTCAATTTTAAGTTTATTCCAAAGAGATAAGGCTGCGCTACGGGGTCTTAGCAAGATATCTTTTCTCACTTGAAAGAAATTTCGGAGATATAATCGAATAATATATTAACGACATATTGTATTTAATGCATGGATCAAACTATTGCATATGTAACACTTACAGTGGACTTTGTCTTCTAAAGGAGCATAGGGATGAAATATGCTCAGTGCATGAATAAATTCATTGAATTCAATAACATCATTTCTCTTTTCATCAAAAAGATCAAAGATCTACACTCGTAAGTACCATATTTGAAGCTCATAGAAAAAATAAGATAGCAAAAAATTTGAGATAGAAAAACCATACATTCATGTTCATCAGAGAACTTAACACTAGTACGTGTGCATGCAATATAATGCAACGTAAGAGAGGAGACAAAGACTTTTTTCATTATAGGAAGTGCATACAGTAATACTTCACAGATGATTTTATATAAAGTGTAAAGATTATTGGGTAAAACAAATGAAAGTCAAGTTGTGGTGGTTGGATTATGGCATTAGAGTCGGGCGCTACATCAGGATCGGGTAAATAACATTTATCATGAACGAGTAGCTTAGCCAAAGCCTCGTTTAGAATTTTATTAATCATATGCATGCTTAAAATTAAAATAGCACAAAATCTTGACAAATCATACCCATATACATCCAATGCAACAGTATGCTAAGATGCAGGAATAATAAATTTCGTAAAACAGTTTTTTCCAAACTTTACCAAAGGTTGGATCACTAACAAACACTATAGTTCCATCATCCACTTTCCAAAAATCTTTAATGGCCAATCCTTCATTATGAGAAAAAGAAAAAAAAAATAATCATAATTAATGTGATAAAAATTAATAAAAAAAGGATTAATCTTAGAAAGAATTTGGAGTTTCAGGGTAGTTTTGTGCAAGAACTCTCAACTTGAATCCAGTATCCTTCTCAATATTAACTATCTCTTAAGTCTTTTATCCTGTTAACCAATTAAAATAACACTATATAATAAGGTCATAATTAACAACAAAAGTATAGATAGATAAATAAATAAAAGAAAATTAAATCCAAACAACATACACAGACATAACCATCTGAGAGAAACCCAACTACGTCAATAACACGACTAATCTCTTTAGGGAGAAATTTTTGTTTTTTTATGCCCACCTTTGTTGACAATGTTTTTTTAAAATATTTTCTAAATTAATAAAATTGTCCAAGAAAATGTACTAATTAATGGAATTACTTGCCTGTAACAACTATTGAAAAATAGAGTGTGATAACAATAGACTCCCAAACTCAATATTTATTTCTATCCCAAATCTTAAATCCCATTATAGCTAACAACATTTGTTAATTTTTTTGGTCTATGGGTTGTAGAAACTTCATTTATTTTTAAAAATTCTTGAAAATTAACAAAGCAAATTTGATGTTGATAGACATCGAAGCTATATGTATAAACTATGATCACAGATTTTATTAGACTATTACCTTATGACGTTGTTTTTAAAAAAAATCAAAATTAAATGTTTTAGATTAAAAATCATTATTTTAATAATGTTAGCAAGGGTTATATATTCCCCATATTTATTACCTAGTCGAGCAACTTAGTTAGCTTTATGATCACTTTTACTAGGGGTGTTATGGTCCAGTCCGGTCCGGTTTTGAGTAATTTTTTTTAACCAAATTAAACTGTTCATATTGCTCAAATTGAACCAGATCAGACCGTTTGACTATTAAAAATGTTGTAATCAAACAGTTTAGTTCGATTTATTCCAGTTTGGTTAACAGTTTTCAATAGTTTGGTTCGGTTAATAATACATAAATATGATACAATCTAATAGAGAAATTATGAATCTAATGAGCAATTAAGCATGGAAATAACAATAAAACAAGCCAATTAAAGTAGTTCTTTAGCTCAAATGCACCAAGCAAAAGTTTAAAGCCACTCAAGAAAACTTAAACAAGTCTAAGAACTTATCCCCAACAAAACAAGCAACTAAAAAGTAACTGACACCAAGCAACCAATCAAAATAACTGTTAGATATATGAGAAATACTACAATAACGAATACGATGAATAAAAGACGACATTAAAAAATGAAAATTTTCAAAAATAGCAATAGAAAACAAAGGCAAGAAGCTACTACTGATTTTAAAATTTAGAGCTGCTGGAGTAGGAGACAACAAGGGAACAGAGGCAATCATATATCACAAAACTAACAAAAAGAAAGCAACCCTAGTTGTCTTTGTGTATGAGATTTTGATATTTTTAGGAGTTTTTCTTACTTTTGACTAATTTTAAATTTTTACGCAATCAGGTGAGGTTTTAATGGCTAACCCTTGACCCAACTAAAAGGAAAAATAAATTATTTAAGGCTAGCGTCTCAATGATTTCATGATTCAAGATACACACTTAAAAAAAAAGGCAGAAGCCTTCTTTTCCCATTAGAGGCTATAGCCTCAAAACCACCTTTTATAACACTATCAATAACTCCCCTCACAAGTCATATAGACCAAACATGTAAACATGCTCGTAAATATAGATCTAACAAATTTAGACCATAATTTGAGAAGATATGTTCAATTTGAATCTCATGATGCCATATTTAAAATATCTAATACTATAATAATATATTAACCAAGGTGATTCAACTAGCTCTTGTTAGTTACACAAATAAAATATAACTACGTCAAACCTTGCATTTGATTCTGCAACTCAGTTAATAACTAATATCAATTTAACAAAAATAGTCATACCTTAGATTCTATAATTTACCCATAGTTAGCATGCTCCTTGGTAACATATATAAGTGTTGAGCTTATGCGTGATTTAAGCCTAGGAAGTACTGCCTAAAACATGGAAGGGGGAAAAACATCAATTTCCTAAGAAATTTACAACTGTAATAATTCACATTTGAAAGGTTGACAAAGAAATATGTCAAATAATAAAAAAAAAAGTTTGATTCGATATAACCCACATGAAAAATGGATGATATTTAAATGATTAGTGACCATTTAGTCAAAATCCAATTGAAATAAGCAATACATCACTCTGATTCTAACAATTCCTTGTCCAATGTCATGTAGGCATGTGTGATTTTTTGGGGCTTATATGGCTACATATAACAAGTGGTGTTAGAGCCAACAAGTTGCTCCATATCACATTGTGTACCAATCGCTCACATAATGGTTGTCCAACAAGTTGACACCAATACTCATCCCCGCAATACTATATATTAAAAATTATACATAATCTCAAACAATTTTTCATTGAATGAAGTTTTGTAAGAACTATTATATTAAATTTCTCACCAATATCAGTTATTGAGAATCTTTTTTTTAATATAGCTATTCAAAAAGACTTTCCTTCATTAGATTCAGAACCGGGAGAGGAAATGATGCAGATAGAGCAAGAAAGATCCACATACCTATTTTGTGCATGGATGATAGGATACGAGGTGAGGCAAGGACTGTTAGTTGGTGTTGGAGGTGACGCGAGGATGGTTGGCTGTGTTGGAGGCAGTAACGAGGATGTAGATAGGGTATTAGGGTTCAAAGTCATGAACGAGAGGGATGGCTAGTTTTTATGTTTTGTTATATGTATAATACGCTGGTTAAATTAAGTTTTCAATATATTATTAAAATCGGTTCGGTCTGACCGGTTTAAAAATTAGTATAATTGGACCTGATCATTTGAAAAATAGTTTTAGTTAATACAAATCGAACCAAACCATTTGATTTATAAAACTATTCGTATTAGTCCAGTTTCCAATTTAATTTGGTTCAGTCCAGTTTTTGGACACCCCTAACTTTTACCAAAATATTTTATGACTTCATTTTAGAAGCACCATATTAATGTTCGACGATGTTAGGATTGATGACTTCTACTGGCTTCACCATGACTCTATAGCTCTCACACTTAAGTTGTCTCCTACCTTCAACAAGAGAATGATTACAATGATTATATCATGTCTGATAAACCTTTTTTTATAATATATACTACAGATTATCAATTTAATAGAGTGATGATATTGTCACAATTAGATTTATTATTAGCAAAATTGATGTATGAATGTAGAGTCATTAGTGCACTTATTTACTTAATATTTACTTTTTTATTCAAAAAATATTATTTTTGGGATTGTTTTGAAATTTTTATGGATATTTTATGAATTTTTAACGCAGGGCCAATCAAGAGCTACCATGTGTCATACCACGCAAGCAGATGAGTTGACTGGGCAATCCACGAGGATGCCACACGAAGCGGGAATAATGAATCATGTGTGTGAGGATGATGAAAAACGTGCCACGTGTCAAAACGACGTTCAATCCTAGTTTAGAGATCGGTCAAACCACCTTGCTATATGTCACCATACAATTGCTCCCCACCTTCCACTCATGCACCATGCCATCTATTTCTGCAAATCACAATGCGCCGGGTGGCACTGACTCAACATTCTTTGACTCAAATCAATCTCCACTACCAAGCATCAAGCTTTTATTCGCTTACTGAATTCTGTGTACCATGTGTTGTGCTGTGATTGATTGGAATAATCAAGTTTGCTTGTGTTGATCTCAGCTTTTGAGCTGAAGCTGATTTGATAATTCAAATTGCACATGAGCTCTATTTAAGCTCTTAATCACCCTATAAACTCTAAGGGGTCATCATTAGCATAATTTTGGTCAATTTGTGGAGCAAAAAAGAGATAAAAATACATAACAATTCAAGAGGGAAAGCATTTTTGGTTGAAATTTAAGAGAACATTAACACTATAATTCAAGAGAATAATTGTATTTCTTCTTCTACTCTTTCCTTTTATCAATTTTTATGTCTTCTTTTATGAAAATATGAGATTTATGGACACAATTATGTGTAGCTAATTTATTAATCTAGGGATCTTATGAACCCAATTTTTACCATGTGATGATCTAGTATTTTATCCCAATTATAATTTTAATTTATTTATATTATTTAATATAATTTTTATGCTATTAATTTTTTGGCCAACAATTTATCTATAGAGGCAATTAAATAGATTTGAGAGAATTATTTAATTGTTTGTCTTGATTTAATAACATGCAGAGTTTTTAGCAAGAGAAGCGATAAAAACTAAAAATTAAACTATCCTAAATCACTTTCGTGGATTGACACGGTTGCGTTTAGCCTATGCAACAAGCCTTTAAACTCCTAGGTTGCCCTAGTGGACGAGTTTGAGTCTCGTGAGGGTTTCCAGTAATGATGCCCACAAACATTGAACTAAATGTAAAAATTAAAAGAAATAATAAAAACAATCAACTTAAAAACTAAAATTACAACAAAATCAAAAATTAACTTTTAAGAATAAAAGAAAACAACATAACACAAAATGTCTCATACTTTTTAATCTCCTTTAAGATCATAATTAAAATCTCAAGCATAAGTTATTTTAATCTTCTTAAACAATCATGATTTATTATAATAATTAGTCGAAAATCATTTTCATATTTCATATAAAAAATGTATCAATTTAATTTCATCCAATTTCAATGTCTAGAATCTGAATTCGCTTCGACTCTATTCATCACTAGTCAATACTCTCAAAACAATGAATCTTATGGGTTCAAACACTCATACTAATTTATATGCGAAAGAGTTGATGTATAGAAATAAACTAATATGTTCGCATATGTATAAAGAATAAAGGCTCAAAATGTTATTTTGACGTTGATCTCATGAAAGGAATCAAATGTATAAATTATAAAGATATCATATATAAAAATTATTTTCATGCATAAATCAAACTCATTAAGAAAAAAAATCAAGATATATGTCTTTTACAAATGAAGAAAGTGCAATGACTTTTTAGGGAATTGGTGCAGCAGCGTTTGTGGGCGCGCGCGGAATGGAGCAAGGGCGTGCACAACGTGCACGGACTACGCATACTGCACTCGTGGATTGGGCGTTGTGATGGCACTGCGTGCACGTTGCTCCGCGCAGCTACTTGCGCAATTTTCTCCTTTTTGACATTTTTGACCATTTTGACCCATTTTGTCCAATTTTTCCATATTTGTTGACATTTCCTCATTTAATTTATGAATTAATTTGTGATGTATTGCCTCCAGTATTTTTCTTTGAGTCTTTAAATTACTTTTTTTAAGTGAAAATACCTCAAAAACAATAAAAATATTGGTGATTTCAAAAAGACAGATTTATATAAATATAGGATAAAATCATATAAATATATATATTTTTAATCACTTAATATGCATAAAATTATGGTAATTTTAGTACTTTTTGAGCACTCATCAGTAGTCTTAGTAGACCACAACCACAATTGTTTTGAGTATGCAGTCAGGCTTGATTTCCAAGTGACCAATAATGTCGGAGAATATGAGGAGGATATATTTAGGGCCATGACCACAAATAAGAGGGAAATATATAGGGTCATCCTACATAGCGATTCGAGGCTAGTGGTCAACTAGTTCTTGGGGACATTTGAAGCTGGATATGGAAAAATGAATGGGTACCTTGAAAGGTTAAGAAAGGAGTGCTCTAAATTTTCTCTATTTGAGATCAAGAAAATAGCTCGAAAGGATAGTGGTCATATCGATACCTTAGCCACTTTGGCATCATTACGGGAGGCCAAGCATAATCGAGTAGTATCAGTAACAATCCTCTCACAAGTGTCCTTGATAAAGGTTGTGAGAGGGGTTGGATGTGTAGACGCTCTTACGATCCCATGGTACACCCCAATTTATGATTTCTTGGAAAGGGAAAAGTTGCAAGAGGATAGTAGGTTTACAAAGAAAATTAGGGCTAAGGTAGGTCGGTATATGATAGAAGTAGAAAAATTATACCATAAAACTTCACTCGGTCCGAAGCTCTTGTGTGTAGCCAAAGAGGGATATGAAAGATTAATGTATGATTCACACGAAGGGGACTATGGTTCACATTTAGAAGGGAGGGAGTTATCATGGTGAATCATGAGACAGAGTTATTATTCGTTCACTATGCTGGCAGATTGCACAAAATACATCCAAACATGTAATAAATGCCAAAGGTTTGCCCCTTGTCACATATTCCCTCAAATACCATGAAAGGGTGGTAAGTCCTTGGCCCTTTTATAAGTGAAGGCTTGACATAGTAGGACCCCTACCTATAGGAAAGGGTTAAATGAAGTTTCTACTTGTGGATACTAATTACATTTCAAAATGAATCGAAGCAGAGCCCCTAGGTAGAATATAGGAGGAAGAGGTGATTAGATTTATATGGAAGTCCATAATTTTCAAAAAGCACTAATGAGACCCCTTTCTCCCTGGTATACAGGATATAGGTAGTAATATCAACCAAGGTCACGATACCCACGGTCCAATTGGTTTTAACAGAGGAATAAAACGAGGTATGTAGAGCAATCAAACTGACACTTATAGAAGAGAAAAGGAACAAAACTCTAAGAAGGATGACAAAGCAAAAGAAGAAAAGTATCATATTATTACAAAAGGACTGTGCACTTCAAAGTATTTTCTAGTAGTGATTGGGTTCTCAAAAAGGTCTTCCTTAACAAGAAATAGTGGATGTATGGAAAAATGGGCACTAATTAGAAAGAACCTTAGCAAATATTTGAAACAACACTAGGATGGGCCTATCTATTGAAAAGCATAGAAGGAATTGAAGAGGATACAAGTTGGCATGCTAAGCACTTGAAGAAATATCACTTCTAATGTATAATAATATACCATTTTTATGTAATATTGACACATGCATATCAATGGAACTACAAATGAATCTCTTTTAGAAGTCTCCCACCATTTTACGTCAATTGTTGATCACCTCGAAAAGAGTATGGGGATTTGATGTTTGGACATTTAGACTGACCTATAGCTTGGCCTGAGACGAAGGACCAAGACCTGTAGCCCGTTATCAAACCGAGCCTTTGGAAGGTGAACTAGTCATAATAAGGAATGCCCTGAATGACATATCTCACTTTGTACACTTTAAATGTACCAGTAAAATAGGAGGTCGATCCTAGAGGACGCTTCCCCTATAGAGTAGACCACCAACTTGGTCTAAGGTTGAGCTCGATACATAAAGTGTTTTATTTTTATACCGATTGTATCCCTCTGACACTCATATATGTGTACTCATTGTGTAATCAACACATGTACATGTAATATCCTATAAATAGAGAAAGATCTCATGGAATCCACACATTCGGCTAATTACCTTAACTTCTCTCTAAGTTCTCTCTCTGTAAATCGGATCAATGCTAAATATTCATCATTAGTGACAGATTTATGAGTTATGTCTAAAAGGGGCACCATATACATAAAAAATAGTATTAATTATTTTCAATTACTATTTACTTTTAATTAAAAAAGATATTATATTTATCTCATTTCAGTAAAAAAATGTTCAAGTTATAATATTTTTAAATATTAATTGTTAAAAACTTAAAATCAAAAATTTAAATAGGATAAAATTCTATTTGAAGAATATAATTTATTTATAATTTTATAAATAGTATACCTAAATTTTATATACGAGGATAGAGTCCATTGCTTAACTCTTTAATATGATATTTATAACTTATTAATATATATTTATTTGTTAGAAAATATAACCAACTAATCATATTGTTTGTTGAATATTAGAATATTATGTATATATTATTATAATTATTATTTTTTCCCATTCATTTTTAAACACGTAACTTAATAATTATGTGTTTTTTAACGTAAAAACTTTACTATGATAATAACAAAAACCCACTCTAACAACAAAAATACCCTAACACTACTACAAAAATAGGTATTTAAGTCGATACATAAAGTCAGTTCGGTGTAGAACCGATGCTATCCACGTAGGATGTAGTGTCGGTTGACGTGTTGAACTGTCGCTATACGTAGACGTAGCATCGGTTCCCCACGTCAACCGACGCTACGCTACGTGGATAGCGTCGGTTCACCACATCAACCGACGCTACGTTCATGTGTAGTGTCGGTTCGCCAGGTCAACTGACGCTACGTAGCGTAGTGCAGTAGAGTCGATTGGCACGTGGAACCGACACTATCCACGTAACATAGCGTCGGTTGACACGTGGAACCGACGCTACACACGTGGATAAATTCTTTTCTCTTCTTTCTTCCTAGACAGAAACTATTTTCAGCATTGCAGAACTCTAAAAAACCGAAAACCTCCTCCACTCTTTCTCATTTTCCGGCCACCTACGACTACCATTTCCAGCACCAGTTAGTGAGTTTTCTTCCCCTTTAACTAATCTTTTAGATCCCCTATTATTCATATTTTTTCTGTTATTATGTGTATAAATTTTTGTATTATATATGTAGGTTTGTATTATAACATAAGGAGAAGAATATGATGATCTTGAATAAAATAGAACAAAACCATGGTAATTTTTCTGTTATTAATTAATATATTTTTTTTCAAATATTTGTATTAATTTAACTATTTGCTAAACTGATTTTGTTTTTTTTTTCTGCTCGAATATAGATTTTTATTTGAGTGTAATAGAAAATGAATAAATTCAAAAAAAAACTAAAGTCGGTTCATCTCGTGAACCGACTTTAATGCCCCTTTTTGTAGTAGTGTAAATTAATTTATAACCTACAAACTTCCAAATTAATGATTTGTCTAAATATATTTGGATTAATATTTTCAAAATTTAATTAGGTAAAGTTTAATTACTACCCATTGATTAGCAAGATGGATGTATTTTCAAAATAATTTATAAATCTCTTTTTTTCCCTATTTTAGTTTATATTTCTGCTTGACGCAGCAATTAATATATCATGATATAATTTTTATACATCATACATATATTCAAATATGTAATTTAAAATATGAAAAGTGAGTCTTAATTAATACAACACTATTAGATGAACTACCTACTTTCACAATGTAATTGAACCATGTTAACTAATATATATATATATATATATATATTTGTTTCTTAGCCTATTAGAATTTCACGACTTGTGACTATTTGAGACCACTTACCTTCGAAGACTACAAATGACAAATAAAAAATAGAAAGAAAACCATACAAGCAAACAATAATGGAGTAAAGCAGCAGATAAGTCAATACCACATTTAATTTTTTTTTTTACTAAGCCTGCATATATGATATAAAATTTGCAATTTGATGAGTTCAAAGAAGATATATCTTTAATTAATAGAAACTACACGTTTAATTATTTTTATTCTTAGTACTAAACAAATCTTTCACAGTAAATCAATAAGTTGGAGGAGGAGGAGGGAAAAAAAACTTGAATTTGCAGCCTCGATTGAATCATTATACCATGCAATTGCCTTGTATTTTGATTCTTATGCTTTCTGAATTCAAAGCTAAAATTGAAAAATCTCCAATTTTAGGTATGCCAGTTGCAGAGCAATTTAGCTGAATATGACAACCGGCAGAGAACCCAAATGGGTATTGGAACTATTCATTGCCACATGTTGGTATGCACTTCTTGTTATGTTGGTGAGTTGTTTGGATCAGTACAGTGAAGATAGTTAAGAGGAGGAAAGTTGAGTATTTTCTGATCATTGAAAAAGTGTATAATATATCCAGGCGGGTTTCAAAATAAGTGAAACATTTGATATAATTCCCAAATATAAGAAGCTTTATCTGTCTTGTTTTCTTCTACTTCAACGTACGGTATTAAATTATTGTTGATTTTTCAAAGGAGTGTGAAAGCCAGGTGACAAGGAAATAAAACAAACGAAAACAGCTACCATTAGTCTTTGCTTACACATTAATGGGCCTTTATTTCAAATCCATCAAATATATCAAGTTGCATTATTTGTTTACGAGTAATAATATTAATATAATAATTTTTATTATTTTGACGATCAAAATTATATAAAATATGTATTTTATTTTTAATATTAATTATTTTTTAATACCATTATTATTATATAAAATTATAATTAATAAAAAATTATTATTTCAATAAAATTAAGATTATGATAAAGATAATATGTTAAAAATAATATAAATTTAAATAAAAATATTGATAAAAAAGGTGTATAATTTTGCTCTCTCAAAAGGTTTATCCCACATTACTTTTCTACATCTTTTAGGAGGTGTTTATATAGAAAACAATTTTTTAATTGAGATTGGGTCCCAAAGAGTACCCACTTTTGTGGAAAGGGAAAAGACGTAGGCAATTGTGGGTCCACACGTGCGCACATGTTGTTGCCGCCGTCCGGTCGAGCCAAGTGTGTGTGTGAGGTGACTGTTCCATTATTGTGACCGTTATTGTTTTTTGACCATTCCATTCCATTATTGTGACCGTTATTTTTTGACTGTTCCATTCTGTTTCCATCCACTCAGACCAAGTCTTACGAAACGCTATTATTGTGTGAACGTTGCACATACGTTCATTTTTTTTATATATAAAAAGAGGGTTATAGCTCTCAGTTTTACACAACTCTAAAACTGCTCTTCATAGCAAACCCAAGAAAAGAATATATAAATTGTTTTTCAGTTTTCTGAGCAACATAAATATTTTAAAGGTGTAGTATTTCGGACTCCATAGTGAATCTCCAAAACAGAAAAGATTCTAGGCTATTTTATTCTTGGGATGACAAGGTTGTGTCTGCTTGCACAACTTTGGGCAGAGCTGCGAAGCGTCTTAAAGAGATGTAAGCAATATTTTTTAGTATATCGGTAATATTGTTCATATCTTGTTTTTATATACCTGTTTCAACAAATTTAAGAAACTTTTTTTTATCTTCCATGTTTACTAAATTGTTAACTACTCATCTCAATAAACCATTTTGTTTTGAGGGACTACACTTTAACAAGGGATAGTTTTAGGACATATAATTTCAAACAAAGGTATTGAAGTTCATAAGGCAAAAGTTGAATTGATTTCCAAACTACCTCATCCTACATCTGTGAAGGGGATAAGAAGCTTCTTAGGACATGAAGGATTTTATAGACAATTTATTAAAGATTTCTCTAAAATAAGTCACCCCTTATGTAACTTGCTATCAAAATATGTTTATTTTAATTTCAACAATGATTGCCTTATTGCCTTTAATACCTTGAAAGAGAAACTAACATCTACCCTTGTTATTATGGCACCAACCTGGTCTTTACCTTTTGAAATAATTTGTGACACTTCTGATTATGCTATAAGAGCAGTCTTGGGACAAAGAGTGGATAAGTGTTTGCATGTCATCTACTATGCTAGCAAAACACTCAATGATACCTAAATGAATTATACCACCACTGAAAAGGAATTCTTGGCTATAGTGTTTTCTTTAGACAAATTTAGGTCTTATTTAGTAGGATCTAAAGTGATTGTGCATTCTGATCACGCTGCTTTAAGAAACCTATTAAGTAAACCAAATGCCAAGCCAAGATTAATCAAGTGGGTCTTACTCTTACAAGAATTTGACCTAGAAATCAAGGATAAGAAAGGCAGTGAAAACTTAGTAGCTGACCATTTGTCTAGGTTGATTTCTGACTTCAATTCTCTTAAAGATGAGAGTAATGAAGATATAGTTGAAACCTTTCCTGATGAACAGTTATTTTCAATAGGTCTGAACCCATGGTATGCTGATATTGTAAACTATCTTGTCACTGGTATTTTACGACCTAACACTTCATATCAAGACAAGAAAAAGGTTTTTTAAAACTATTAAGGACTATTTTTGGGATGACCCTTATTTATACAAGATTGGTCAAGATCAAGTTATCCGGAGATGTGTACTTGAAGAAGAACATAAGAGCATTCTAACTTTTTGTCATAAAATTCATTGTGGGGGCCATTTTGGTGGTGAAAAGACAACCTGTAAGTGAAAAGTTACCATGCTTAATTAGAAAAAAAAAAAGATTTAACAATTTAAAAATTAAGAAAAATATTTTTTTTATGTTAACATTTTCATTTTTTGTGTTTGGTTTTATTTTTGTTTTGTCTGATTTAGAGTAGTGCTCTTTTATTTGTTGGTACAATCGCCCGGTAGTTAGAGTTAAGCTCTATTTCAAAAAAATTTATAAGAATTATTATTTGAAAATGTATTGACAACATATTTTGAGTAATAGTTTTAAAACTTGAAAGTTAGTACTCAGATAACTAAATTCTTAGGTTTAATTTGGACACCTTAAATAATGTTTAAACTGTCTAACCCCACCAAATGTGGCATTTAAATAGTTCATTTTCAATCTCTTAGAAAAAAAAGGAATTAATTTAATTAAGCAAATTAGTTATCAACCCCACCCATAGGTGTTAATTGATTTGTTTAGTTAACAAAGAATATCTAACCCGACCAAATGTGGTATTCATACAAAAAAGAGAGAATCAATAAATATCAATTCATATATTTAATAACCTAAATAATATGAGCAAACATAATTAACTTAGTTATTATATCCATAAATACTCCACCATTATAAATGATAAAATTTGCATAAATGTTTATTGAATCTATGTTTATTTTTATGTAAGTAGATTAAAAACACAAAACCCAAAATATCGTGACAGGATGTTTAGGATTTAATTTCGTTTTTAAAAGTTTGAATAATAAATTAAAAACCACAAACATTCCTTCCTTAGATCGACCTTGGGAGTATACTTATCATTTTCTACGAAATGATTCGTGCACTTGCGAGAGTTTTACAAATATTAAAACCAAAGTATTGGCAAGAATCGACGATCCGGTTTTTGCTCATCAAGTTTTTTGCGCTGTTGCCGGGGAAGGAATAGCGTTTTTAAATTATTTATCAAAATTTTAAAAACATTTTTGTGCTGTAAATAATTGTGATTTTTTTTTTGTTTTAGTAAAAAAATTAATAATCAAATTTCAAATTTCATAAGAAATAATAAAAAATAAAAATAATAAAATAATAAAAAATAAAAGATTTTAAATTAAAAATAATAATAATAACTATAGCGTGAATAGTAAAATAATTTAGAAATTTGACATTTGAAGTAAAAAAAAAATTTACCGTTCATGAATAATAATAAAAAATTAAAAAATAAATAAATAATATAGCGTAAATAGTAGAATAAAACTACCGTTCATGAATAGTAAAACAAAATTTTAAAAAATTTAAAAACTTTTTAAGATAATAAAAAAATAATATAACGTGAATAGTATATAAAATTACCGTTCATGAATAGTAAAAAAAACTTAAATAAATTTAAAAAAAATAAAAAAAATTGTAAAAATTATAAAAATAAAAAATTTAATTTTTTATTTTAATTTTTTATTTAAAATTTTAATTTTTTTAAATAAAAATAATAATAATAAAAAATATTTAAAAAAATTTCAATTTTTATTTTTATTTTATTTTCTTTTACCTTTTACCTTTTTCAATTTTATTTTATTTTTATTTATTTTATTTTATTTTACTTTATTTTATTTTATTTCAATTTTAATTTAATTTATTTTTATTTTTATTTTTTATTTTATTTTTATTAATTTTAATTTTATTTTATTTTTCTCTTTTCTTTAACTATTTTTTTTTCTCTCTTAATTTTTGATTTAACTTAATTAACTTAGATTTTTTCTAACTTAATTAACTTAGCTTTTTAATTAACTTAAATGTTTTTTATTAACTTAGCTTTTTAATTAACTTAGATTTTTTTATTAACTTAACTAACTTAGCTTTTTAATTAACTTAACTTAATTAACTTAGATTTTCTTTTACTTAATTAACTTAAATTTTTACTTAACTTAACTTAATTAACTTAACTTTAATAACATAAAAAATAAAGATCTAAGCGAGTTCTGTCTAGGAGACTTGTTCTTGGAAGTCTTTGTCTCACTAGTCTTTTCTCGAAACGTTGTTCTGTCTAGAAGAATGGTTTTTAAGAACCTTTGGCCCACCATTATTTCCTGGGATCACTCTTGGTTAATACTAATTATGTTATTTTATCTTAAAAAAAACAAAAAAAAACAAAAAAAAAACAAAAAAAAACAAAAAAAAAACAAAAAAAAAACAAAAAAAAAACAAAAAAAAACAAAAAAAAAAACAAAACAAAAACAAAACAAAAACAAAAACAAAAAAAACAAAACAAAACAAAAACAAAACAAAACAAAAAATTGCTTTGTCTGATCTAGGTACAATTGTGTTTTGATGCCTTAATTATTTGATTTGCACCTAGATGTGGGTTATCTAAATCCCTCAAGTATGCCCCTAGTTTTAAGTACAGAAAAAAAAAATTTGAAAATCAATAGGGAATGTTTGAAACAGTATAGGTAGACAACCTTGTCTCACTTGTAGGTTTGATTGACTCAATGATGAGGGGACATTGAGTTTACTTAAAATGCAATCCCCAAGTTACGTCTTGCTAAGACGTTAAACTAAGCGCTGGATGAGAGGCAACCCATCATTTTAGGTAATTTTCTATTATTTACTTAATTTTCTTGTTTATTTTAGTTTAATTATATGTGAATAATTTTTAAATTGTTAAAACTAAAAATATTTGTTGAGATGTTAGAAGTTCACAGCGATATGTCTGTATACACTTATTGATGAATATGATGGATGCACCTACATTTCTCCATTACTACTTACACATTCTCAAGAAATAGGTAATCTTTCTTCTCTTTTCTCTTTATCTTTAATTTACAGTTGTTACGTTGAGGACAATGTAAGTTCTAGGTTGGGGGTGGTGAAAAGTTACCATGCTTAATTAGAAAAAAAAAGATTTAACGATTTAAAAATTAAAAAAATTTATTTTTTTTCTTTTTTATGTTCACGTTTTCATTTTTTGTGTTTGGTTTTATTTTTGTTTTGTGTGATTTAGTAATTTTTGAAATAAAAAAAATATTTTCTCATAAAAATTTATCATTTCTTTAAATCAAATTTAAGTAAATAGTTAAGTCTTTTGTACTGTTAGATTAATTTTTGAAAACATATCATGAAATATTTTGTAATTATTTTTGATAATTAGTTAGTTTTTGTCATAACTAGTATTTCTTGATAAAATGTGGAAATTATATTAAACCCAAAATCGGTGTTTATGAATTTTTTTTTTAGTGGAGACTACCCTTGTGAGATATAATTTGAGCCTAATTTCTTTTATTGAGAATGAAATATATATTTTTTCTGCTCCAAACACATTTCTTATTTATTCAAATTTTTAGATGATCTCTATAGGTATTAGCATTGAATGTATGAATTTTTTCTCATCTTAATATAGTATCATATATTTTTTTATTATTATTTTTGCTTAGCTCAAATGATTTGTGTAGAAATTGATAGTATATGCTTATATCTCATTCATGCATGACTGCTAAAAAAAGAGACATATCTGGGGTTACCTAAACCAAGATCAAACAGAAAAGCCACAAAATTAACCACTCACCAAAATCCTAAAAAATGTACAATCTGTACATAGGTTTACTCTCTAAAAAAATGGAGAGATTAAGAATATATAGTATAATCTACATACTATGACCCACATTGCCTACAAAGTTATGAGTACAGGCTAATTACAAAAGAAAGATATAGGAAGTAATTCCCTAAAAAGTCATTGCACTTTCTTCATTTGTAAAAAGCATATATCTTGAAATTCTTTCTTAATGAGTTTGATATATGCATGAAAATAATTTTTATATATGATATCTTTATAATTTATACATTCGATTCCTTTCATTAGATCAATGTTAAAATAACACTTTGAGCCTTTATTCTTTATACATATGCGAACATATTAATTTATTTCTATACATCAACTCTTTTGCATATAAAATAGTATGAGTGTTTGAACCCATAGGATTCAGTGTTTTGAGAGTATTGACTTGTGAGGAATAGAGTCGAAGCGAATTCAGATTCATGACACTGAAATTGGGTGAAATTAAATTGATACATTTTTTATATGAAATATGAAAATGATTTTTGACTAATTATTATAAAATATCGTGATTGTTTAAAGAGATTGAAATAACTTATGCTTGAGATTTCAATTATGATCTTAAAGGAGATTAAAAGTATGAGACATTTTTGTGATATGTTGTTTTCTTTTATTCATAAAAAATTAATTTTTGATTTTGTTGTAATTTTAGTTTTTGAGTTGATTGTTTTTATTGTTTCTTTTGATTTTTACATTTAGTTCAATGTTTATGGGTATCATTACTGAAAACCCTCACGAGACTCAAACTCGTCCACTAGGGCAACCTAGGGGTTTAAAGGCTTATTGCATAGGCTAAATGCAACCGTGTCAATCCACGAAAGTGATTTAGGATAGTTTAATTTTTAGTTTTTATCACTTCTCTTGCTAAGGGACTAGCAAGAAGCTGGTTGGGGGTTGTGATGAGTGCTCAAAAAGCACTAAAATTACCATGATTTTATGCACATTAATTAATTAAAAATATATATATTTATATGTTTTATCATATATTTATATAAATTTGTCTTTTTCGGAATCACATGTATTTTTATTGTTTTCAGGTATTTTCGCTTAAAAACATAACTCAAAGACTCAAAGAGGAATACTGGAAGCAATACATCACAAATATATTAATAAATAAATGGGGAAAGGTAAACAAATATGGAAAAATTGGACAAAATCGATCAAAAGGGTCAAAAATATCAAAAAAAAGAAAATCTCGCCGCCGCGTTGCCCAGCCGCACCAAGCCCCACGCGCGCCAGCGCCCAGTCCCGCACGCACCAGCGCCCAGCCGCGCGTGCAATGTTGTCGTTCTGCATGTGCCCCTATGTGCTACTGCTTGTCTGCACGCCCTGCTGCTGCCCCCGTGCGTGCCCTGCGTGCCCCTGGTGCTATCTGCACGCGCTGCTGCCCATTTCGCTCGATTTTCGCGCACAACTGCCCCCATGACATCATGTTGACATCAGCAATTACCACACCGCGCTTTCACAATTTTTTAAACATTTTTCCCCCACTTATTCTCTCCATCCTCACCTATAAATACCCCCTTCTCTTCACTTCTAAATACACCTCAAAACACATTCTCTTCTCTCTTTCTTTCTCTCTTTTCTTAGATTTTTTAGTTTTTTTTATTTTTCTTAGTTTTTAGCTTTTCTTAGTTAATTTCTCTTAGTTTTAGAGTTCTTCCCTTTTTGCGAAAAACTAGTTATGTTTTTGTAATTTATTAGCTTTTTGCTTCAATAAATGGGAGTGCAAATTCCGCTTGGAGGTTTTCCAGCAACGAGAATAGCATCGAAGTTCTGTAAGGATTTTATTTTCTTTACAGTTATTTTTTATGCTTTATTCTTACATGTTATATTTAATTTGTCTATGATTAAATTTAACATCTGCTTGATGTTAGTAACCATGATGTAATAATAACGTTGTTATGCTTGCGAAATATTAAATAGGTGAAAATCTCTAAAATGAATTGATTTTGTTTTTATTCAAGATTTTATATTAAGAATGTTAGACAGAAATATATTATTTTTCATTACAAACTTAAACCTGAAAATTAGATTTTAAGGTTTAGTTATCCGGTCAGATTTAGAGTAGTGATCTTTTATTTGTTGGTACAATCGCCCGGTAGTTAGAGTGAAGCTCTATTTCAAAAGTTTTTATAAGAATTATTATCTAAAAATGTATTGACAACATGTTTTCAGTAGTGGTTTTAAAACTTGAAAGTTAGTACTCGGATAACTAAATTATTAGGTTTAATTTGTAGACCTTGAATAAAGTTTAAATTGTCTAACCCCACCAAAGGTGGCATTTAACTGGTTCATTTTCAATCTCTTAGAAAAAGGAATTAATTTAGTTAAGCAAATTAGTTATCGACCCCACCAATAGGTGTTAGTTGATTTGTTTAGTTAACAAAGAATATCTAACCCCACCAAAGGTGGTATTCATATAAAAAAGGGAGAATCAATAAATATCAATTCATATCTTTAATAACCTAAATAATATGAGCAAGCATAATTAACTTAGTTATTATATCCATAAATACTCCACTATTATAAAAGATAAAATTTGCATAAATATTTATTGAATCTATGTTTATTTTTATGTAAGTAGATTAAAACACAAAAACCCAAAATATCGTGACAGGATGTTTAGGATTTAATTTTGTTTTTAAAAGTTTGAAAAATAAATTAAAAACCATATATATTCCTTCCTTAGATCGACCTTGGGAGTATACTTATCATTTTCTACGAAATGATTCGTGGACTTGCGAGAGTTTTACAAATATTAAAACCAAAGTATTGGCAAGAATTGGCGATGCTAGTTTTCCCTCATCAAGTTTTTGAAATGTGAACATAAAAAAAATAGAATTTCCTCCCATCCTCACCTATCAAAAACTTGATGAGCGAAAACCGGCATCGCCGATTCTTGCCAATACTTTGGTTTTAATATTCGTAAAACTCTCGCAATTGCACGAATCATTTCGTAGAAAATGATAAGTATACTCCCAAGGTCGATCTAAAGAAGGAATGTATGTGGTTTTTAATTTATTTTTCAAACTTTTAAAAACGAAATTAAATCCTAAACATCCCCTCAAGATATTTTGGGTTTTGTGTTTTTAATCTACTTACATAAAAATAAACATAGATCCAATAAACATTTATGAAAATTTTATCTTTTATAATGGTGGAGTATTTATGGATATAATAACTAAGTTAATTATGCTTGCTCATATTATTTAGGTTATTAAAGATATGAATTGATATTTGTTGATTATCTCTTTTTTGTATAAATACCACCTTTGGTGGGGTTAGATATTCTTTGTTAACTAAACAAATCAATTAACACCTATGAGTGGGGTTGATAACTAATTTTCTTAATTAAATTAATTCCTTTTTTTCTAAGAGATTGAAAATGAACCATTTAAATGCCACCTTTGGTGGGGTTAGACAGTTTAAATTTTATACAAGGTGTCCAAATTAAACCTAAGAATTTAGTTATCCGAGTACTAACTTTCAAGTTTTAAAACCACTACTGAAAACATGTTGTCAATACATTTTCACATATTAATTCTTATAAAAACTTTTGAAATAGAGCTTCACTCTAACTATCGGGCGATTGTACTAACAAATAAAAGAGCACTACTCTAAATTAGACCGGATAACTAAATCTTAAAATCTAATTTTCAGATATAAGTTTGTAATAAAAAATAATATATTTCTCTCTAACATTCTTAATTTAAAATCTTGAATAAAAATAAAATCTATTCATTTTAGAGATTTTTACCTATTTAATATTTCGCAAGCATAACAACGTTATTATTACATCATGTTGATAAACAGCCATTAGAGTTAAATTTAATCACAGAAAAATTAAATATAACATATAAGAATAAAGCATAAAAAATAACTGTAAAGAAAATAAAATCCTTACAGAACTTCGATGCTATTCCCGTTGCTAGAAAACCTCCAAGCAGAATTTGCACTCCCATTTATTGAATCAAAAAGCTAATAAATTACAAAAACATAACTAGTTCTTCTCAAAAAGGGAAGAACTCTAAAACTAAAAGAAATTAACTAAGAAAAGCTAAAAACTTAAAAAAATCCAAGAAAAGAGAGAAATAAAGAGAAGAGCAGAATGGTTTTGAGATGTGGGGGGAAAAATGTTAAAACATTGTGAAAACACGGAGTGGTAATTGCTGACATCATTGATGATGTAAGCATGACGTCATAGGCGGTTGTGCACGAAAATGGGGCGAAATGGGCAGTGGTGCATGCAGAGGGCAGCTAGGCGTGCAGGGGCACACGCGGGAGTAGGAGAGACGCACACGGAACTGGGACAAGGAACGCGCAGATGCGCGCGGACGTGGGGCGTGTTGCGTGCGGCTAGGCGCTGGCGCGCGCGGGGCTCGACACGGCTGGGCGCCGCGGCGGCGCGATTTTCTCGTTTTTGACATTTGTGACCCATTTTGTCCAATTTTTCCATATTTGTTAACCTTTCCCCATTTATTTATTAATATATTTGTTAGGTATTGCTTCCAGTATTCCTCTTTGAGTCTTTAAGTCACGTTTTTAAGCCAAAATACCTTAAAAATAATAAAAATATGCGTGATTCCAAAAAAGATAAATTTATATAAATATATGATAAAACATATAAATATATATATTTTTAATCAATTAATGTGCATAAATTCATGGTAATTTTAGTGTTTTTGAGCACTCATCAATATGTCAAAGAACATGAAACATAAGCAAAAGAGATGAAATGCCTTTGACATCTAATTTAGTTGTTGAACTCTTCGATGTATGATGGATTGACTTTATTGGTCCTTTTCCCCATCCAATGGTTTTCAATATATTTTGGTTGCTGTGGATTATGTATCCAAATGGGTAGAATCTATCCCCACTAATACCAATGATGCTAATGTTATTGTTAAATTCTTGAAGGATTTAATATTCAGCAGGTTCAAAACACCTAGAGCTATAATAAGTGATGGAGGTAGCCATTTTTGTAACAAGATCTTTGATGGAGTACTAAACAAGTAGAACGTCACACATAAAGTAGCTACTCCATATCATCCTCAAACTTCTGGTTTAGTGGAAGTACATAATAGGAAAATTAAGGGAATATTGGAACGCATTGTGCATCCTTCAAGGAAGGATTGGGCATTTAAGTTAAATGATGCCTTATGGGCATACCGCACCGCTTACAAAATACCTATTAGGATGAGCCCTTTCCAGTTAATCTTTGGGAAAGTGTGCCACCTTCTAGTTGAACTTGAACACAAGGCTTATTTGGTAATTAAAGAATTAAACATGGATTTAGATAAAGCAGGAGAAAAATGGTTACTCCATCTTAATGAGTTGGAAGAAATTAGGAACGAAGCCTATGAGAATGCCAAATTATACAAAGAGCGTACTAAGTGCTATCATGACAATAGGCTAGTTCCTAAGACTCTTCACCCTGGAATGAAATTTCTTTTATTTAACTCTCGTTTGAGATTGTTTCTAGGAAAGCTGAGATCAAGATGGGATGGACCATTCAAAATAGTTCAGGTATTTGCACATGGAGTAGTAGAACTATTGGATTGCAAGACACAAAAAACATTCAAAGTCAATGGGCATCGTGTGAGGCCTTATTTAGAAGAACCAAGCAGCATTGCTGAAATGGATTGCATTTGGCTAAGTAACTCTTAGCACCATAAAGTTACGTCTTGCTAAGATGTTAAACTAAGCGCTAGATAGGAGGCAACCCATCATTTTAGGTAATTTTCTCTTATTTGTTTTATTTATTTAATTTCTATTGTTTATTTTAGTTTAATTACATGTGAATAATTTTAAAACTAAAAATATTTGTTGAGATGTTAGAAGTTCACAGCGATCGATCTGTGTGAACTTTATTGATGAATATGATGGATGCACCTACATTTCTCCATTACTACTTGCACATTCTCAAGAAATAGGTAATCTTTCTTCTCTTTTCTCTTTATCTTTAATTTACAGTTGTTACATTAAGGACAATGTAAGTTCTAGGTTGGGGGTGGTGAAAAGTTACCATGCTTAATTTTAAAAAAACAAATAAAAAATAAAAAAAATAATAATTTTTTTCTTTTTTTATATTCACATTTTCATTTTATTGTGTTTGATTTTATTTTTTGTGTGATTTAGTAATTTTTGGAATTTAAAAAAAAATCTCACAAAAATTTATCATTTCTTTAAATCAAAATGAAGTAAATAGTTAAGTCTTTTGTATTGTTAGATTAATTTTTGAAAACATATCATGAAATATTTTGTAATTGTTTTTGGTAATTAGTTAGTTTTTGTCAAAACTAGTATTTCTTGATAAGATGTAGAAATTATATTAAACCCAAAATCAGTGATTATGAATTGTTTTTAGTGGAGACTACCTTTATGAGATATAATTTGAGCCTAATTTCCCTTATTCAGAGTGAAATATATATTTTTTCTACTCCAAACACATTTCTTATTTCTTCAAATTTTTAGATGATCTCTACAGGTATTAGCATTGAATATATGAATTTTTTCTCATCTTAATAGAGTGTCGTATATTTTTTATTACTATTTTTGCTTAAAATAAATAATTTGAATAGAAATTGATAGTATATGTTTTTATCTCATTTATGCATGACTGCTACAAAAAGAGATATACCTGGGGTTACCTAAACCAAAATCAAACAGAAAAGTCACAAAATTAAGCACTCACCAAAATCCTAAAAAATGTACAATTTGTACATGGGTTGACTCTCTAAAAAAATAATATATATTGAAAAGTATCTTCAGGAAAATATAGAGAGATAAAGAATATATAGTATAATCTACATGCTATAACCCACATTGCCTACAAAGTTATGAGTAAAGTCTAATTACTAAAGAAAGATATAGGAAGTAATTCCCTAAAAAGTCATTGCACTTTCTTCATTTATTAAAGACATATATCTTGAAATTTTTGCTTAATGAGTTTGATTTATGCATGAAAATAATTTTTATATTTGATATCTTTATAATTTATACATTTGATTCCTTCCATGAGATCAACGTCAAAATAACACTTTGAGCCTTTATTCTTTATACATATGCGAACATATTAGTTCATTTCTATACATCAACTCTTTCGCATATAAATTAGTATGAGTGTTTGAACCCAAAGGATTCAGTGTTTTGAGAGTATTGACTTGTAAGGAATAGAGTATAAGCGAATTCGGATTCATGACACTGAAATTGGGTGAAATTAAATTGATACATTTTTTATATGAAATATGAAAATGATTTTAGACTAATTATTATAATAAATCATGATTTTTTAAAGAGATTTAAATAACTTATGCTTGAGATTTTAATTATGATCTTAAAAGAGATTAAAAAGTATGAGACATTTTTGTGATATGTTGTTTTATTTTATTCTTAAAAGTTAATTTTTGATTTTGTTGTAATTTTAGTTTTTAAGTTGATTGTTTTTATTATTTCTTGTAACTTTTACATTTAGTTCAATGTTTGTGGGTATCATTACTGAAAACCTTCACCAGACTCAAACTCGTCCACTAGGGCAACCTAGGGGTTTAAAGGCTTGTTGCATAGGCTAAATGCAACCGTGTCAATCCACGGAAGTGATTTAGGATAGTTTAATTTTTAGTTTTTATTGCTTCTCTTGCTAAGGGACTAGCAAGAAACTGGTTGGGGGTCGTGATGAGTGCTCAAAAAGAACTAAAATAACCATGATTTTATGCACATTAATTGATTAAAAATATATATATTTATATATATATTATCATATATTTATATAAATATGTCTTTTCGGAATCACAAGTATTTTTATTTTTTTTCAGACTCAAAGAGGAATACTGGAGGCAATACATCACAAATATATTCATAAAATAAATGAGGAAAAGTCAACAAATATGGAAAAATTGGACAAAATGGGTCAAAAAGGTCAAAAATGTCAAAAAAGAGGAAATCTCGCACGGAGCAAGTGCACGAATCATTTCATAAAAAATGATAAGTATACTCCCAAGGTCGATCTAAGGAAGGAATATATGTGGTTTTTAATTTATCATTCAAACTTTTAAAAACGAAATTCAATGTTCTCATGCTAGGGTTGTTCCTACCTCCCAGGCATTTGGTAAGTAATGTAGTTGTATGATAAATCTCTCTATAGTCTTTACTTCTTTAGTTGAAATTTCTTTCTGTTATATATGTGCAACACCTGATACATTTTAGAATCCAAATAGAAGTAGTGGTTCGATAATTTCTAGTTATGTTGTTGTATAAATTTCTTTCCCTTTTTTTGTACTTTCAGGCTTCTGTATTAGGATTTTCTTTTGGTAATATGCTAATTTCTAGTGTTTGTCCTGGTGCTTGGTGCTGGTACTGGTGCTTGGCTTAGTACTTGGTTCTAGTTCTGGTGCTTAGCTTGTTACTGGAATTGGTTCTTAGTGAAAATGATGTGCTTGGCCTGGTGCTTGGTACTGGTACTGGTGCTTGGCTTAGTACTTGGTTCTAGTTCTAGTGCTTGGCCTATTGCTTGGTGTTGGAATTGGTTCTTAGTGCAAATTATGTGCTTGTCCTGGTGCTTGGTGCTGGTACTGGTGCTGGTGTTGGTGCTTAGCTTCGTACTTGGTGCTAATGCTTGGCCTAGTACTTGGTACTGGTATTGGTGCTTGGTACTAGTACTGATACTAGTGTTTGGTACTAGTGTTGGTGTTGGTGCTGGTACTGGTGCTGGTGCTGGTGCTTGGTGTTGGTATCGGTGCTGGTGCTTGGTGCTGGTGTCTGGTGCTTGGCCTAGTGCTTGGTACCGGTATTGGTACTAGTGTTGGTGTTAGTGCTTATCCTATTGCCTGATACTAGCTTTGATGCTTGGCTTGCTACTTGGTATTGGTACTGGTGCTTAGCCTATTACTTGTGCTTATGTAGGTGCTTGGTGCTGATGTGGGTACTAGTACTGGTGGTTGGTATTGGTGTTGGTGCTTCGTGTTGGTGCTAGTGCTATCAAACTCTTCAAATCTTCACATTCTATTCCACACAACTTCCTCGTCCAAATTGCCATTACCGAAAGATTAGTTTCACTTAGATTTATATGTTAATTTCCAGTGCTTAGTGCTGGTGTTAGTGTTGGTGTCGGTGCTTGGCCTAGTGCTTAGTTCTAGTGCTTGCCCTGGTGCTTAGTGTTGGTGTTGGTACTCATGTTGGTGCTTGGTACTCGTGCCGATACTAGTGTTTGGTGCTTGGTGTTGGTGTTGTTACTAGTGCTGGTGCTACTGTCTGGTACTGGGTCGGGTGCTACTGCCCGATGCTGGTGCTGGTGCTTAGTGCTCATGTTTGGTGTTGTCAAACTCTTCAAATCTTCACATTTTATTCCATTAAGCTTGTTGGTCCAAATTACCATTACTTGGTACTGTTGTTGGTGCTTAGCTTGGTCCTTGGTCTTAGTGCTTGGTGCCGGTACTAGTTCTGGTACTTATGCCTAGTGCTGGTGTTGGTGCATGTGCTAGTACTGGTGTTGGTATTGGTGCTAGTACATATTGCTTAGTATTTGTGCAGGTGCTTGGTGCTGGTGTTGGTGCTTGGTGCTGGTGTTGGTGCCTGGTGCTGTCAAACTCTTTAAATCTTCACATTCTATTCCACTCGGCTTTTTGGTCCAAATTACCATTGTCGAGCGGTTAGTTTCACTTTGATTTATATGCTAATTTCCAGTGCTTTGTGCTTTCTCATGTTTTCTCTATTTGAGTTTTTATCTTTCAAAATTTTAACCAATAAGTATGTAAGCCCTTTGAATGTTTTCAATTGTGATTAAATATACATGTATTACATATTAAACTACTCTATTGTTAGATTATAATGTAACTTAGGTGGTGTATTTTACTTAATATTTTGTTTGCCTATCTTGTAACAGGGAGAAAATAATGACGACATCAAGGAACGAAAAAAAGGAGAAGGCTAGAAGAGAAGAAAAGGAAAAAAAAGGATATATATAATAACTAGTGTTATTAGACCATGGTGCTAAAATATATCTTGATGTTTTCTTCACATTATATATTTCCACGTCTATATATTTATTGAATATGTTAAAAACCTGATATCCTTGTAGATTTTGGACAATCATAGATAAATTTTCTTTAGTATGTCCTTTATTTAGTTTAAAACTTGTTAGGCATACTGATGTTATTTTCTACAACTCTACTTATTTGGTTTATATAAATATGCAGTTTCTAAAAGGGTTATATATAGCTGCGATGATTGGATTTTCTCATCATATATGATTTTTACTTTGGTATTTGTTTGCACATACCATATATATGGGACAAAGAAGACCGACACACCAGCACCAATGCACCAGTACTAGTGCCAACGCACTAGCACCAATACCAGTGCACCAACACCAACACATTAGCACATCAGCTACTACTAACAACACTTATGGTATTTTCCTCTACACTTCTGCTGAATTCGTTGTGTAATTGATTTGAAGCAGTACATTTATAAATGATTGTAATAGTAAGAAGTCAATTGTAATAGTAATGTTATATTCTTTAGTCATTATTAATATTAGAATTAGCTAGTAAGGTTTTATTATGTTTTAGTATATAAACTCTCAAATGTAATTACATTTTTTAATTTTAATATAATATGATTTTTAATATTTTAATTAATAAATTTATTATAATTTATATTGACTTTTAATATTGTAATTAATAATTATATTTTTATTTAAATTTATGGTCATAAGGTAACCCTATGGCCTCGGTTATTGAAAGACCGAGGCCATAGACATACCTTATGGTCTCAGTTTTGATAAAAACTGAGGCCATAGATAACGGTCTATGATCTCTCTCACTTAAGCCTCAATTCTTATAATCGTGGTCATAGACCTTCGGTCACAGATAAAAACTGAGGCCATATGTATGTATTGTAGTAGTGTATGTTGTTATGTTTGCTAAAGATTAATTTTGGTGAATATTTTATAAAATAAATTGAGCTTATTTCTTCATTCAAGATTTTTATAAAGTTTATTACAGATTAATATAGCAACGATATATTTTTTGTAATAGATTTAAAATTTAAAAGTTATGTTTTAGGATCTAATTTTGATACCTTGAATAAGAATCTAAATTATGTGCTCTGTTTGAAGCAGTGATTTAGATAGTTAATTATTTCCTTAGAATTAAAAAATAATTTAATTTAATCATTTGATGATCCGTACCAAAGGAATTAATTAGTTTTATTAACAAAGAATCTAATATCCACTTAAGTATATTTTCATATAAACAAGAAAAAAAATCAACAACTTTAATTTATATCTTTAATAACCTAATTAGTTTCAAGTAAGTATGATTAATAAGCTAATAAATCCCATAAATTCTCCATTAAGTGATAATCGTTTATTGGCCAAGAATTGCTTGAATCAATTATATTCATATACTTTAACTTCATGTTATTTATTTAAACTTTTCAAAATCCAAATATCATGACAGAATAAATAGGTTTATTTTTCATATTTTTTTAACAGATATATTGAATTATTTAAATTACATAATTTCTCTTTATATAGACCTCAAAAATATATTTATCACTTTTTATAAAGTGATTTGTGCACTTACGAACTTATGATAAATTTTACAAATTTGACTATCAATTTTTTATGCATTATCAAGATTTTGGGGCTATTATCGAGAAATAATAATATTTTAAATTTTTATTATCAAAATTCTTAAAAACTATTTTGTGAGTATTCGTGATTTCTTTTTAATTAAAAAAATAGAAAATCAAAACTTAAAAATATATGAAAAATCTAAAATAATCAAAAATTCCAAAACTATTTTAGTTTATTTTTTATTTTATTCTTACATTTGTTTATTTAATTAACTTTAGTTACTTATTAATTTATTTAATAAACTGATTTTTTTAGGATTTTCTTTTTAGTATTTTTATATACTATTTTTAATTTTTAATTTCAACTTAATTTAATTTAATTTAATTTAATTTATTTAATTATAAACTCAATTATTTATTTTATTTTATTATTTTTATTTCTTTTTGTTAATTATGTTGTTTAGTATTTTTATGTACTAGCTTTTATTTTTTGTATAATACATTTTATTAACTTGTTTTAGTTATTTATTTAACTTATATTATTGTCTAATAAATTACTTGTATCATATATATATATTATATTGTATTGATTGTATCTTTTTTATTTTTACTTATTTACTTATTTTATTGTGAATTTCTTTACTACCTTATTTTTATTTTTTTATTTTTAGTGTATTAAAAGTCAGAGATGTTTCATAAAGAAACTCGTACCTTTTATTTATGACATTTATAGGATCAATACATTTTTAAGAAATTTGGACATTGCTAATCAAGAGGTGGAGGTACAAACTCAAATACAAGTAGACATGGATGGTGATGAAGATGAGCAGAAAATGAGGAAGGAGTATACAAGGTCAATCATTGAAAACACTAGTTTTTACATACAATTGAGAGAGGCTAGCAGGAATTGTAAATTGAAAAAAAAATCATTATTCCACATTGCCTTCATGTCACGGTATCTCTATTGAACAACCTTTAAATTTTATTAGATATTTTTATGTTATTGTGTAAATATTTCCACTAAAGAGACTTGATGAAGACTAGCTTAGGATGAAGTTTTTTCCTTACACACTTAAAAAATAGTGCTAAGCCTTGCTTCATGACTCAATAACTAGGTCCATTATGATGAACTCACACAATAATGTGAGTATACGGTTGATAATGTTGTAGGAGAAGCTAAGGGAGAAAAGACAATAGAACAGGCTTATATGCTATATGAAGAAGAGTAGGGGTCAATGAAGTTGGTTCTCGGTACTAACTCTTAATAAAAGAGTGTTAGAGGAAGAATAGCATGGGTCAATAAAGTTGGCTTCAAGAATGAAATGGCATTGCAACTTGCAAAATTAATTAAGCAGGTGAAACTCCTTATTACCCCAAAAATGGAAAATCAAGAGGTATATGGATTTTTTTGTACATTTGGACAAAGTGATAATGTTTGTTCTATTACAGGTGATTCTAGTGCATATATATTGGAAGAATCCAATCTTACGCAAAGGTATCATTTTAACAATTGCAATCACCTTAACCACTCATGGAAACCTAATAATAACCCAGTATATACCTAAAACCAAACATAAGGGTCATATGTAAAGAAACCTTACCTACCAAATCAACCTTATAGGCAAACTTTAGAAGATAATTTCAAGTTAGTAGGGATAGCCTAATGATAAATAATCATAGGCTAGATTCCTTAAAGGCTTCAGTAAAAAGGGTTCAAGTTGAAGATGTAACTAGCGGAGCATATGAAAAAGGAAGAACTAGGAAAGCTACCCAATCAAGAAAAACAAGCAAAGGATGTCACAATCCTTCGAAATGGGATAGTAGTTAACAAACTTTTATATGAAATTTCTAATGATTTACTATCTAATGTAGGTAATAAAAAAGGTGAAAATGTATTATACCAAGAAGGTAGGGAGACAAGTGTCTATCATGATAAACCTTCTGAGGAAAGAATTGAAGAGTTAACTAATGTCCCTTAAATAAAAAAGATATTTGAACCACACAAGCCAATAATACCATTTCCACACTAACTGAATGAATCAAAGTAAGATATGCAATTATTTGATCTTTTCTCTATGCTTTCTAATAAAAATATAAATTTACCTTTATTATATGTGATTAATAATATGTCATCTTATGCTAAGTTCTTCATGGAATTGAACACTAAGAAAAGAGGTATGAAATTAATGAGAGAATTGTGGTATTTGAGGTTGGTAGTGTTCTGCTTCAACATCAAATACCCCCAAAGTAGAAAGACACAAGAATTTTTATCATTAACATCACCATGGGGAATAGGAAGGTAGTTAAAGCAATACTTGATTTTGGTGCTAGTATTAATTTGATCTCATATTCTATTTTATTTTAACTAGGTTTAAAGGACTTGAAACCAACAAGTATAGCTCTTCAACTTGTGGATAGCGATGACCAAATCCTCGGCAATGGCGCCAAAAACTTGATGACCAAATCCTCGGCAACGATGCCAAAAACTTGATGACCAAATCCCCGGCAACGGCGCCAAAAACTTGATGAGCGAAAACCGGCATCGTCGATTCTTGTCAATACTTTGGTTTTAATATTTATAAAACTCTCGCAAGTGCACGAATCATTTCGTAGAAAATGATAAGTATACTCCCAAGGTCGATCTAAGGAAGGAATGTGTGTGGTTTTTAATTTATTATTCAAACTTTTAAAAACGAAATTAAATCCTAAACATCCTGTCACGATATTTTGGGGTTTTGTGTTTTTAATCTACTTACATAAAAATAAACATAGATTCAATAAACATTTATGCAAATTTTATCATTTATAATGGCGGAGTATTTATGGATATAATAACTAAGTTAATTATGCTTGCTCATATTATCTAGGTTATTAAAGATATGAATTGATATTTATTGATTCTCCCTTTTTTGTATGAATACCACCTTTGGTGGGGTTAGATATTCTTTGTTAACTAAACAAATCAATTAACACCTATGGGTGGGGTTGATAACTAATTTGCCTCATTAAATTAATTCCTTTTTCTAAGAGATTGAAAATGAACCATTTAAATGCCACCTTTGGTGGGGTTAGACAGTTTAAACTTTATTCAAGGTGTCCAAATTAAACCTAAGAATTTAGCTATCCGAGTACTAACTTTCAAGTTTTAAAACCACTACCGAAAACATGTTGTCAATACATTTTCAGATAATAATTCTTATAAAAACTTTTGAAATAGAGCTTCACTCTAACTACCGGGCGATTGTACCATCAAATAAAAGAGCACTACTCTAAATTAGACCGGATAACTAAACCTTAAAATCTAATTTTCAGGTTTAAGTTTGTAATGAAAAATAATATATTTCTCTCTAACATTCTTAATATAAAATCATGAATAAAAATAAAATCAATTCATTTTAGAGATTTTTACCTATTTAATATTTCGCAAGCATAACAACGTCATTATTACATCATGTTTACTAAACAGCCAGCACAGTTAAATTTAACCACAGACAAATTAAATATAACATGTAAGAATAAAGCATAAAAATAACTGTAAAGAAAATAAAATCCTTACAGAACTTCGACGCTATTCCCGTTGCTGGAAAAACTCCAAGCGGAATTTGCACTCCCATTTATTGAATCAAAAAGCTAAAATATTACAAAAACATAACTAGTTCTTCCCTAAAAAGGGAAGAACTCTAAAACTAAGAGAAATTAACTAAGAAAAGCTAAAAACTAAGAAAACATAAGAAAAACTAAGAAAAACTAAAGAATCCTAAAAATCTAAGAAAAGAGAGAAAAGAATTTATTTGGAGGTGTTTTTAGGTGTATTTTGAAGTGAAGGGAAGGGGGGTATTTATAGGTGAGGATGGAGAGAAAAAGTAGAGAAAAAAATGTTAAAAAAATGTAAAAACGCGGATTAGTGATTGGTGACGTCATTTGAGGACGTCAGCATGACGGGGGGCGGCTGCACAGTACCGGGGATGAACAGTACGCGGATGAACAGTGTCGCGCGCAGCTTGGGGCGGAGCTGGGCGCTGGGGCGCGGTGGCCGGGCGGTGCGGCGGCGCGATTTTCTCCTTTCTGACATTTTTTTTTCCTTTTTGACCCATTTTGTCCAATTTTTCCATATTTGTTGACCTTTCCCCATTTATTTATTAATATATTTGTGATGTATTGCTTCCAGTATTCCTCTTTGAGTTTTTAAGTTACGTTTTTAAGCCAAAATACCTGAAAAACAATAAAAATACCCGTGATTCCGAAAAAGACAAATTTATATAAATATATGATAAAACATATAAATATATATATTTTTAATCAATTAATGTGCATAAAATCATGGTTATTTTAGTGCTTTTTGAGCACTCATTAGATAGATCTATAAAATATCCTAAGGGAGTGGTTGAAGATTTTCTGGCACAAGAAGACAAATTAATAATACCTCTTTACTTTGTGGTTTGAGTTATGTAGAAAAACCTAGCCTTGGACAAGGAACATATGATACTTTTTGGTAGACCATTCATGGCTGATGAACGAAAACCGGCATCGCCGATTCCCGCAAATACTTTGGTTTTAATATTTATAAAACTCTCGCAAGTGCACGAATCATTTCGTAGAAAATGATAAGTATACTCCCAAGGTCGATCTAAGGAAGGAATGTATGTGGTTTTTAATTTATTATTCAAACTTTTTAAAAACGAAATTAAATCCTAAACATCCTGTCACGATAGTTTGGTTTTTGTGTTCCTAATCTAATGATATAAAATAAACATATATATACAGATTAATTAAATATAGTCTAATAACATAAAAATAAACATAGATACAAATTCAATAAATAATTATCTAAAAATAAACATATATACGGATTCAATAAATATTCATGCAAATTTTTATCATTTATATTAGCGGAGTATTTATGGATATAATAACTAAATTAATTATGCTTGCTCATATTAACTAGGTTATTAAAGATATAAATTGATATTTTATTGATTCTCTCTTTTTTATATAAATACCACCTTTGGTGGGGTTAGATATTCTTTGTTAACTAAACAAATCAATTAACACCTATGGGTGGGGTTGATAACTAATATGCTTAATTAAATTAATTCCTTTTTCTAAGAGATTGAAAATGAACCATTTAAATGCCACCTTTGGTGGGGTTAGACAATTTAAACATTATTCAAGGTGTCCAAATTAAACTTAAGAATTTAATTATCCGAGTACTAACTTTCAAGTTTTAAAACCACTATTGAAAACATGTTGTCAATACATTTTCACATAATAATTCTTATAAAAACTTTTGAAATAGAGTTTCACTCTAACTACCGGGCGATTGTACCAACAAATAAAAGAGCACTACTCTAAATTAGACCGGATAACTAAACCTTAAAATCTAATTTTCGGGTTTAAGTTTGTAATGAAAAATAATATATTTCTCTCTAACATTCTTAATATAAAATCTTGAATAAAAACAAAATCAATTCATTTTAAAGATTTTTACCTATTTAATATTTCGCAAGCATAACAACGTCGTTATTACATTATTTTTACTAAACAGCTAGCATAGTTAAATTTAACCACAGACAAGTTGAATATAACATGTAAGAATAAAGCATAAAAATAACTGTAAAGAAAATAAAATCCTTACAGAACTTCGACGCTATTCCCGTTGCTAGAAAACCTCCGAGCGGAATTTGCACTTCCATATATTGAATCAAAAATCTAAATTATTACAAAAACATTACAAGTTCCTCTCAAAAAGAGAAGAACACTAAACCTAAGAGAATTGAACTAAAAACTAAGAGAAAAACTAAGAAAAGCTTAGAAACTTAGAAAGAAACTAAGAGAAACTAAAAACTAAGAAATGAGAGAAAGAAAGAAGAGAGAAGTGAGTTTTGAAGGTGTGATTTGAAGTGAATGGAAGGGGGGTATTTATAGGTGAGGATGGAGAGAAAAATGAGTAAAAAAATGTTAAAAAAATATTAAAAAATGTAAAAACGCGTATTGGACTTGCTGATGTCATCAATGACGTCAGCATGACGTCACAGGGCGGCTGCACGTGAAAAATGGGGCGAAAACGCGTTGGGCGCGCGGATGGGCGGCTGCTGGGCGCTGCGCGCGCGCGCTGGGGCTGTCGCTGCGCGCAGCTCGGCGCGCGTGAACAGTGCCAGCGCGATGCGTTGCGCGCAGCTGGGCATGCCAGCGCGCGCGGGCGCGCGCGGGATGGGGCGCTGGGGCGCGCGCGGCTGGGCGCTGGGGCGCTGGGCTGCGCGCACGGCCGGGCTGCGACGCGCGATTTCCGTCTTTTTGACATTTTTGACCTTTTCGACCCATTTCGTCCGATTTTTCCATGTTTGTTGACCTTTTCTCACTTATTTATTGATATATTTGTGATGTATTGCTTCAAATATTCCTCTTTGAGTCTTTACATTGCGTTTTTAAGCCAAAATACCTGAAAAACAATAAAAATACCCGTGATTCCGAAAAAGACAAATTTATATAAATATATGATAAAACATATAAATATATGTATTTTTAATCAATTAAGGTACATAAAATCATGGTTATTTTAGTGCTTTTTGAGCACTCATCACAACCCCCAACCAGCTTCTTGCTAGTCTCTTAGCAAGAGAAGCGATAAAAGCTAAAAATTAAACTATCCTAAATCACTTTCGTGGATTGAAACGGTTGCATTTAGCCTATGCAACAAGCCGTTAAACCCCTAGGTTGCCCTAGTGGACGAGTTTGAGTCTCGTGAGGGTTTTCAGTAATGATACCCACAAACATTGAACTAAATGTAAAGATAAAAACAATCAAATCAAAAATTAAAATTACAACACAATCAAAAATTAATTTAAGAGTAAAAGAACATAACATATCACAAAAATATCTCATACTTTTTAATCTCCTTTAAGATCATAATTAAAATCTCAAGCATAAGTTATTTTAATCTCTTTAAACAATCATGATTTTATTACAATAATTAGTCGAAAATCATTTTCATATTTCATTTCAAAAATGTATCAATTTAATTTTACCCAATTTCAGTGTCATGAATCAGTATTCGCTTCGACTCTATTCCTCACAAGTCAATACTCTCAAAGCACTGAATCCTATGGGTTCAAACACTCATACTAATTTATATGCGAAAGAGTTGATGTATAGAAATGAACTAATATGTTCGCATATGTATAAAGAATAAAGGCTCAAAGTGTTATTTTAACATTGATCTCATGAAAGGAATCGAATGTATAAATTATAAAGATATCATATACAAAAATTATTTTCATGCATAAATCAAACTCATTAAGAAAGAATTTCAAGATATATGCTTTAACAAATGAAGAAATTGTAATGACTTTTTAGGGAATTACTTCCTATATCTTTCTTTTGTAATTAGCCTTTACTCACAACTTTGTAGGCAATGTGGGTCATAGTATGTAGATGATACTATTTTTTTATCTCTCTATTTTTTTTATTTTTTTTTTATATATGTTTTTTTTTTAGAGAGTCAACCCATGTACAGATTGTACATTTTTTGGATTTTGGTGAGTGGTTAATTTTTTTGGCTTTTCTGTTTGATCTTGGTTTAGGTAACCCCAGATATGTCTTTTTGTTTTTGTAACAGTCATGCATAAATGAGATATAAGCATATACTATCAATTTCTACTCAAATCATTTAATCTAAGCAAAAATAATAATCAAAAATATATGATACTCTATTAAGATGAGAAAAAATTCATACATTCAATGCTAATACCTATAGAGATCATCTAAACTTTTTGAATAAATAAGAAATGTGTTTGGAGTAGAAAAAATATATATTTCACTCTGAATAAAAGAAATTAGGCTCAAATTATATCTCACAAGGGTAGTCTCCACTAAAAAAAATTCATAAACACCGATTTTGGGTTTAATATAATTTCCACATTTTATCAAGAAATACTAGTTATGACAAAAACTAACTAATTATCAAAAATAATTACAAAATATTTCATGATATGTTTTCAAAAATTAATCTAACAGTACCAAAGACTTTAACTATTTACTTAAATTTGATTTAAAGATATGATACATTTTTGTGATAATTTTTTTTTTTTATATATAGCATGGTAACTTTTCACCACCCCCAACCTAGAACTTACATTGTCCTCAATGTAACAACTGCAAATTAAAGATAAAGAGAAAAGAGGAGAAAGATTACCTATTTCTTGAGAATGTGTAAGTAGTAATGAAGAAATGCAGGTGCATCCATCATATTCATCATTAAAGTGTATACAGACAGATCGCTGTGAACTTCTAACATCTCAACAAATATTTTAGTTTTAACAATTTTAAAAATTATTCACATACAAGTAAACTAAAATAAACAATAAAATTAAGTAAATAAAACAAATAACAAAAAAAATTACCTAACATGATGGGTTGCCTCCCATCCAGCGCTTAGTTTAACGTCTTAGCAAGACGTATCTTTTTGGTGCTAAGGGTTACTCAGCCAAATGCAATCCATTTCAGCAATGTTGTTTGGTTCTTCCACATAAGGCTTGACACGATGGCCATTAACTTTGAACGTTTTTTGTGTCTTGGAGTCCAATAGTTCTACTACTCCATGTTCAGATACCTGAACTATTTTGAATGGTCCATCCCATCTTGATCTTAGCTTTCCTGGAAACAATCTCAAACGAGAGTTAAATAAAAGAACTTTCATTCCAGGGTGAAGAGTCTTAGGAACTAGCCTCTTGTCATGATAGCGCTTAGTACGCTCCTTGTATAATTTGGCATTCTCATAGGCTTCATTCCTAATTTCTTCCAACTCATGAAGCTGGAGTACTCGTTTTTCACCTGCTTTATCTAAATCCATGTTTAGCTCTTTAATTGCCCAATAAGCCTTGTGTTCAAGTTCAACTGGAAGGTGGCACGCTTTCCCAAAGATTAACCGGTAAGGGCTCATCCCAATAGGTGTTTTGTAAGCGGTGCGGTATGCCCATAAGGCATCATTTAACTTAAATGCCCAATCCTTCCTTGAAGGACGCACAGTGCGTTCCAGTATTCCCTTGATTTGCCTATTACTTACTTCCACTAATCCGGAAGTTTGAGGATGATATGGAGTAGCTACCTTATGTGTGATGTTGTACTTGTTTAGTACTCCATCAAAGAGTTTGTTACAAAAATGGCTACCTCCATCACTTATTATAGCTCTAGGCGTTCCGAACCTACTGAATATGAAATCTTTCAAGAATTTCACAACAACATTAGCATCATTGGTTTTGGTGGGGATAGCTTCTACCCACTTGGACACATAATCCACAGCAACCAAAATGTATTGAAAACCATTAGATGGGGGAAAAGGACCCATAAAGTCAATCCCCCATACGTCAAAGAGTTCAACAACTAAATTAGATGTTAAAGGCATTTCATCTCTTTTTCTTATGTTTCCTGTTCTTTGACATCTATCACATTGTGCACAAAACATATGAGCATCTTTAAAAAGAGTGGGCCAAAAGAATCCAGACTGTAATATCTTACGGGCTGTCTTTTCTCCTCCAAAATGACCCCCACAATGAAGTTCATGACAAAAAGTCAGAATGCTCTTATGTTCTTCTTCAGGTACACATCTCCGGATGACTTGATCTTGACCAATCTTGTATAAATAAGGGTCATCCCAGAAATAGTCCTTAATAGTTTTAAAAAACCTTTTCTTCTCCTGATATGAAGTGTTAGGTCGCAAAACACCAGTGGCAAGATAGTTTACAATATCAGCGTACCATGGGTTCGGACCTATGAAAAATAACTGTTCATCAGGAAAGGTTTCAACTATATCGTCATTACTCTCATCTTTAAGAGAATTAAAGTCAGAAATTAACCTAGACAAATGGTCAGCTACTAAGTTTTCACTGCCTTTCTTATCCTTGATTTCTAGGTCAAATTCTTGTAAGAGTAAGACCCACCTGATTAATCTTGGCTTGGCATTTGGTTTACTTAATAGGTATCTTAAAGCGGCATGATCAGAATGCACAATCACTTTAGATCCTACTAAATAAGACCGAAATTTGTCTAAAGAGAATACTATAGCCAAGAATTCCTTTTCAGTGGTGGTGTAATTCATCTGGGCATCATTGAGTGTTTTGCTAGCATAGTAGATGACATGTAAACGCTTATCCACTCTTTGTCCCAGGACTGCTCCTATTGCATAATCAGAAGCGTCACACATTATTTCAAAGGGTAAAGACCAGTTTGGTGCCATTATAACAGGGGTAGATGTGAGTTTATCTTTCAAGGTATTAAAGGAAGTAAGGCAGTCATTGTTGAAATCAAAATCAGCATCTTTGGATAGCAAGTTACATAATGGACGACTTATTTTAGAGAAATCTTTAATAAATCGTCTGTAGAATCCTGCATGTCCCAAGAAGCTTCTTATCCCCTTCACAGATGTAGGGGGAGGTAGTTTGGATATCAATTCAACTTTTGCCTTATCAACTTCAATACCCTTGTTTGAAATTATATGTCCTAAAACTATCCCTTGTTGAACCATAAAATGACTTTTCTCCCAACTAAGGGTTAGATTGCATTCAATGCATCTTTCTAAAACCAAAGTCAATTTATGTAAGCAATCATCAAATGAGTTCCCAAAGACAGAGAAATCGTCCATGAAAATCTCAATGAATTTTTCCACCATGTCCGAGAAAATGGATATCATGCATCTCTGGAACGTGGCAGGGGCATTGCATAACCCAAATGGCATTCTGCGAAAAGCAAATGTCCCAAAAGGACATGTAAATGTGGTCTTTTCCTGATCTTCTGGTGCTATGGGTACTTGATAATATCCAGACAGTCCATCCAAAAAACAGTAAAATTCGTGCCCAGCTAATCTTTCCAACATTTGATCAATGAATGGAAGAGGAAAGTGATCCTTTTTCGTATATAAATTTAGTTTCCTAAAATCTATACACATTCTCCATCCAGTGATTATTCTAGTGGGCACTAATTCACTTTTGTCATTCTTAACAACTGTTATCCCAGATTTCTTTGGTACCACATGCACTGGACTAACCCACTTACTATCTGCAATAGGGTAGATAATCCCTTCTTCTAATAATTTAAGAATTTCCTTCTTAACTACCTCTTGCATGTTTGGGTTTAGTCTTCTTTGGGCCTCTCGTACAGGTTTAGCACCGTCCTCCAAGTTGATCTTGTGCATACACATTGTTGGACTAATGCCTCTTATATCACCTATACTCCAACCTATAGATTTCTTAAACTGTTTAAGCACTTTGATGAGTTCCTTTTCTTGTGGTTTGGTCAAGGTTGAAGAAATTATCACTGGATAAGTTTCTCCCTCTCCCAAAAACACATATTTTAAGTGCTCAGGTAAGTCTTTGAGTTCAAGTTCAGGTGGATTGGCCTCTTTAATAGATGAAGAACTGGGTAGATTTAAAAGTGTACTAGATTTTGTCATCACTTCATTATTGTCTAGTTGTTCAAGGTACCCCTTTATTTCCTCATCTAAATCTTCTTCAACCTTTTCAAGTGTAAGAACGGTTTCAAGCTTGTCTTCTATTCTGGTTCGGAAAAAGGTGTTTTGGACAAGATTATCCAAAGGATCAACATCGAATATTTCATCGATGGCAGAAATAGAAGGGAAAGGTGAAGAATCAAAAACTTTAAAATGAACAGTCTCTCCTAAGACTGTCATTGTCAAATTTCCATCTTGGACATCAATAATAGTTTTAGTAGTTGCCATAAATGGTCTACCAAGCAGTATTGTGTGCTCTCTGTCCAATGCTGGATTTTCTTGCATATCCAGAACCACAAAGTCAACAGGTATTATCAGTTTGTCTACCTGTACCAAAACATCCTCAACTATTCCCTCTGGATATTTAAGAGATCTATCTGCAAGTTGAAGGGACATAGTTGTGGGTTTTAAATCCCCTAGATTGAATTGTAAGAATATAGAGTAGGGCATCAAATTTATACTAGCACCTAAATCAAGCATTGCTTTAGCAACCTTCCTATCCCCCATAGTTATGTTTATAATAAAACTTCCAGGGTCTTTCAACTTAGGGGGTAGTTTGTGCTGAAGTACAGCGCTAGAAATTTCTGATACTACTACTCGTTCATTCAGTTCATACCTCCTTTTCTTAGTGTTCAACTCTTTGAAAAATTTGGCATATGAGGGCACATTCATGATCACTTCTAATAATGGTAAATTGATATTTACTTTAGAGAGCATATTAAAAAGATCATTGAATTGCTTATCTTGTTTGGACTCTTTTAACCGGTGGGGAAAAGGTACTTGTATCTGGTGTGGTTCTGTTGTCTTTTGAATTTTGGGGGTGTCAGATGACCCCCCAATGAGTTTTTCAGAAGGCTTGTTAAGTTTAACACTTGTTTCTCCTTTTTGCGAGATTAGAGTATCGCCTTCTTTGTTACCTGAACTACAAGGTAGATTGTTAGAGATTTCAGGTAAACTGGTATTGACTACCTTACCACTTCGAAGGGTTCTAACATCCTTTGCTTGTTCTGGTTGACTGGGCAACTTTCCTGGTTCTTTCTTTTGCATTTGTTCAGCCAGTTGCCCAACTTTAGATTCAATCCTTTTAACCGAAGCCTCCATGGTGTTCAACCTTTGATTAGTCATCAATTGGTTGTCACGACTAACTTGAATAAAAGCATTCAAGCTATCTTCTAAGGTTGGATTAAAAGATTGGCTTGGTGGGTAAGGGTGGTTGTTATCTGACCTTAGTGTTGGATATTGGGTGTAGGCTGGGTGATTATAGGTGTTTGGATGATATCTTTGAAAAGATTGAACTTCCTCTATGGCATCGACACTAGAATCACAAGTATTTGAACAATTATGAGTACCATGCCCAATTGAACAACACACTTCACATACCTCTTGATTTGAAATTTGGTGGGAAGTGAGGAATTTCACTTGTTTAGTCAATTCAGCAAGTTGCAAGGTTATCTCATTATCAGAGCCGACTTCATTGACCTTTGCTTTCCTTCTACCACCTCTTTGTTGGGAATTAGAACCCAACAGCTCATAAAGATTATAGGTTTCCTCTGCGGTCTTTTCTCCTACAGCACCTCCAGCAGCATTATCAACCATGTATTGACTCTGTAGTGTCAATCCATCATAAAAGAATTGGTTTTGTAGCTGTAAGGGAAAGCTATGATTTTGACATTGAATGAAAAGGAGTTTGAATCGTTCCCAAGCTTCATGAAAGGGCTCTTCATTCATTTGAGAAAATGTTGCTATCTTTGTTCTTAGATCAACAGTCTTTTGATGGGAATAGAACCTACCCATGAAAATTTCATAGACTGCCTCCCAAGTTTTAAGAGAACCTGACTGTAGAGTAATGAACCATGACCAAGCTTTATCTTTGAGAGTGTAAGGAAAACACCTCATCCTAAGTTGATCTTCATTAATTGCATGTAGTGGAAAGGTTTGGACAATAGCATAGAATTCTCGAATGAAATTTAAAGGGTCTTCATTAGGGATACCGTAAAAGGAAGGCAACAAAGAATAATGAATCTTTTTCAATTCATAATTCCTTGCAGCCTCTTGTAATTGGATACCGGAAGTTACATTGCCAATGATTGGCATTGTATATTCTTTCATCTTTTTCCGCCTATCTTCAGCATCTCCCATGGTTGTTTGTAGTTGAAAATGATCCTCCTCCTATTGTGTATCAACATTTTGCTTTTAGTAGATATCTCTAAGAAATATTTATAACTTGATAAAACGTAAAAGCAAAAAGTGCAAGGAACCTAAATTTTTTTTTTTTTTTTTTTTTTAAATTTAAGCGAATGGACAGAATTTTTGAAACAAACGAATTTTATTTCATCTGAATTTTTATTACACGCAAACTAAAACAAAGGAAAATACAATAATGGGTGACCTCCCATACAGGACTAAAATTTATCGTCTTCTAGTAAGACGTTGCTTGGAGATTGCAGAATGAAAAACTCAATGTCTCCTCTTCATTGAATTAGTCTTTGCCTTTTTGCAAATGTTCAACTAACTGTTCAACTTGAACTTCCACCTTTTTGATAGAAGCTTCCACAGAGTCCAACCGTTGATTGGTTTTAGATTGATTATCCCTACAGACTTGAATAAAAGAATTCAAGTTGTCCTCCAGGGTTGGTTTATTGGGAATGCTTCTTGGAATAGGTGGGTGGAATTGCTGACCTGCCTGGTTTGAGCCTTGAGTGAAAGGAGGGTTGTTTTGCCTCCAAGAGAAATTTGGATGACTTCTCCACCCAGGATTATAGGTATTTGAGTTGGGATCAAACCTTGGTCTCTGTTGATATGCTCCCAACACATTGACCTGTTCAGGTCCAGTTGTTTCTCCTTGATATGGACAGGCTTCAGTACCATGTCCCATGTTGCTATACAAACCATATTGATCATTATTGGTGTTGGTTTGTGTAGCGAGAAGGGCAACTTGCTTAGTCAGTTGAACAAGTTGTTGTTGAACTTCATTACTGGAGTCGATTTCATGAACTCCAGCTTTTCTCACTCGGGAGCTTTTCTGTTGGGAATTAGCACCCAACATCTCAAAGAGGTTATACGTCTCTGAGGCAGTTTTTTCTCCTATTGCTCCTCCTGCAGCGTTGTCGACAATGAACTGACATTGTTGTGTAAGTCCATCGTAAAAGAATTGGTTCTGCAACTGCAGGGGAAAGCTATGATGGGGACACTGAGTGAGAAACATCTTGAACCTATCCCAAGCTTCATGGAATGGTTCTCCATCCATCTGAGAGAAAGTAGCAATCTTTCCTCTCAACTCTGATGTTTTTTGATGGGAATAGAATTTTCCCATGAATTTATTGTAAATGTTACCCCATGTCATCAGAGAACCTGGGGGAAGTGACATCAACCAAGCTTTGGCCTTATCCTTTAGAGTGTAGGGAAAACATCTCATCCTAAGTTGATCCTCGTTTAGAATACCGAGGGGGAATGTTTGGACCGTAGCATAGAAATCTCTCATAAAGGAAAGAGAATCTTCATTAGGTAACCCATAAAAGGAAGGAAGCATAGAAAAATGAATATTTTTAAGGTCGTAATTCCGAGCAGCCTCCCCCAACTGGATAGCGGCAGTTGCCGTGCCTATTACCGGTCTTGCAAACTCTTTCATTGTGGTTTCCCTAATATGTTGGTTTTCCTCCATTTCTTTTGGTTCTAGTAAAGGATTAAGACTTGGTTCTATGTTTGGCTCAAAAACAGGTTGATGGGTAGAATCCAGTTTTGTTGACACTTGTTTAAATTTATGAAATTTATTTACATATGGTGTAAGGGGGTTTCCTAAGGATCTCCTACCACGCATAGACTATTGTAAACGTAAATTTAAAACTCCTGTCAACAAAATAAAAAAATTTAGATAAAATTTACATGTTATTTTATACAAAACACTAAACAAAACTAGTTAAACCCTAAAAAAAAAAAAGAATTTTTTTTTTTTATTTTTTTTTTCATTTTTTTTTTTTATTTTTTATTTTTTTGTAACATAATTAGTATTAACCAAGAGTGCTCCCAGGAAAGAATGGTGGTGCAAACGGCACCTTAAATACCATTCTCCTAGCCAGAGCAACGTTCCCAGGAAAGACTAGTGGCCCAAAGGCTTCCAAGAACTAGTCTCCTAGACAGAACTCCCTTAGATTTTTACTTTTTATGTTATTTAGTTAATTAGGTATAAATTCAAGTAATGTTTTTTTTTTTTTTTTTTTATAAACGGTAATTTTATTTTACTATTCACGCTATATAATGTCTTATTAACTTAAAACTTTTTTTTTGAAATTTAAGTTTTTGAAATTTTTTTTTTTTTTTTTTTTTTATGAACGGTAATTTTATTTTACTATTCACGCTATATTATTTCTTATTAACTTAAAATTTTTTATATTTTGAATTTTAAAATTTTTTTTTTTTTTTTTGTTTTGTTTTTTTTTTTTTTTATTTATGAACGGTAAATTTTTTTTACTTCAAATTTCAAATTTCTAAATTATTTTACAAAAAAAAATTATTATTTTTTTTTATTTTTTATTTTTTTATTTTTTTTTTTTTTTATATATTTTTTTTTTTTTATTTATTATGAATTTTGAAATTTGATTATTATTAAAATATCACAATTATTTACAGCACAAAAATGTTTTTAAAATTTTGATAAATAATTTAAAAACGCTATTCCTCCCCGGCAACGGCGCCAAAAACTTGATGAACGAAAACCGGCATCGCCGATTCCCGCAAATACTTTGGTTTTAATATTTATAAAACTCTCGCAAGTGCACGAATCATTTCGTAGAAAATGATAAGTATACTCCCAAGGTCGATCTAAGGAAGGAATGTATGTGGTTTTTAATTTATTATTCAAACTTTTTAAAAACGAAATTAAATCCTAAACATCCTGTCACGATAGTTTGGTTTTTGTGTTCCTAATCTAATGATATAAAATAAACATATATATACAGATTAATTAAATATAGTCTAATAACATAAAAATAAACATAGATACAAATTCAATAAATAATTATCTAAAAATAAACATATATACGGATTCAATAAATATTCATGCAAATTTTTATCATTTATATTAGCGGAGTATTTATGGATATAATAACTAAATTAATTATGCTTGCTCATATTAACTAGGTTATTAAAGATATAAATTGATATTTTATTGATTCTCTCTTTTTTATATAAATACCACCTTTGGTGGGGTTAGATATTCTTTGTTAACTAAACAAATCAATTAACACCTATGGGTGGGGTTGATAACTAATATGCTTAATTAAATTAGTTCCTTTTTCTAAGAGATTGAAAATGAACCATTTAAATGCCACCTTTGGTGGGGTTAGACAATTTAAACATTATTCAAGGTGTCCAAATTAAACTTAAGAATTTAATTATCCGAGTACTAACTTTCAAGTTTTAAAACCACTATTGAAAACATGTTGTCAATACATTTTCACATAATAATTCTTATAAAAACTTTTGAAATAGAGTTTCACTCTAACTACCGGGCGATTGTACCAACAAATAAAAGAGCACTACTCTAAATTAGACCGGATAACTAAACCTTAAAATCTAATTTTCGGGTTTAAGTTTGTAATGAAAAATAATATATTTCTCTCTAACATTCTTAATATAAAATCTTGAATAAAAACAAAATCAATTCATTTTAAAGATTTTTACCTATTTAATATTTCGCAAGCATAACAACGTCGTTATTACATTATTTTTACTAAACAGCTAGCATAGTTAAATTTAACCACAGACAAGTTGAATATAACATGTAAGAATAAAGCATAAAAATAACTGTAAAGAAAATAAAATCCTTACAGAACTTCGACGCTATTCCCGTTGCTAGAAAACCTCCGAGCGGAATTTGCACTTCCATATATTGAATCAAAAATCTAAATTATTACAAAAACATTACAAGTTCCTCTCAAAAAGAGAAGAACACTAAACCTAAGAGAATTGAACTAAAAACTAAGAGAAAAACTAAGAAAAGCTTAGAAACTTAGAAAGAAACTAAGAGAAACTAAAAACTAATAAATGAGAGAAAGAAAGAAGAGAGAAGTGAGTTTTGAAGGTGTGATTTGAAGTGAATGGAAGGGGGGTATTTATAGGTGAGGATGGAGAGAAAAAATGAGTAAAAAATGTTAAAAAAATATTAAAAAATGTAAAAACGCGTATTGGACTTGCTGATGTCATCAATGACGTCAGCATGACGTCACAGGGGCGGCTGCACGTGAAAAATGGGGCGAAAACGCGTTGGGCGCGCGGATGGGCGGCTGCTGGGCGCTGCGCGCGCGCGCTGGGGCTGTCGCTGCGCGCAGCTCGGCGCGCGTGAACAGTGCCAGCGCGATGCGTTGCGCGCAGCTGGGCATGCCAGCGCGCGCGGGCGCGCGCGGGATGGGGCGCTGGGGCGCGCTGGGGCGCGCGCGGCTGGGCGCTGGGGCGCTGGGCTGCGCGCACGGCCGGGCTGCGACGCGCGATTTCCGTCTTTTTGACATTTTTGACCTTTTCGACCCATTTCGTCCGATTTTTCCATGTTTGTTGACCTTTTCTCACTTATTTATTGATATATTTGTGATGTATTGCTTCAAATATTCCTCTTTGAGTCTTTACATTGCGTTTTTAAGCCAAAATACCTGAAAAACAATAAAAATACCCGTGATTCCGAAAAAGACAAATTTATATAAATATATGATAAAACATATAAATATATGTATTTTTAATCAATTAAGGTACATAAAATCATGGTTATTTTAGTGCTTTTTGAGCACTCATCAATGGCCACTACTAAGACTATTATTGATGTCCAAAATTGGAATTTGAAATGACAAACTTACAAAAGACTGTTAATTTTAAAGTTTCTAACTCTTCACCTCTTCCTTCTTTCTCTACCATTGATAAGTGTTTTCATATTGATTCTATGGATAGACTTGCTTATAACACCTTATTGCAAGAGAGATTGGAAGACAAACTAAAAGTAGCTCTTACAGTTGAAAAGGTAGAAGAGGACTTATATAAGCAGACTGAGGGGTTAGATACTGTTGAACTAATAGGAGAGCCTAGTACACCCTTAGATTTACCCAAAATCCCACTGATGAACACAAGACCAGCACTGGGTTAGCAATACCGATCTTGCGGATACTTTGGTTTTATATTTGTATAACTCTTGCAAGTACATGAATCATTTTATAGAACATGACAAGTATACTCCCAAGGTCGATCTAAGGATTAAATATATATGATTTTTAGTTTATTATTCAAACTTTGAAAAATGAAATTAAATCATAAACATCTTGTCACAATATTTTGATTTTGATTTTCTAATCTAATGACATAAAAAAATAGATATAGATTCAATAAACAATAATGCAATTTTTTATCATTCATAACAGTTGAGTATTTAAGGATATAATAATTAAGTTAATTATTCTTACTCATAATATTTAGGTTATTAAAGATATAATTTGATATTTTTTTATTTTCTCTTTCTCATATGAAAGTGTCCTTAGATAGGGTCCAAATTCTTTTGTTTAATATTACTTAACTAATATCTATAGGTAGGGCCTAAATTCTTTAATTTAATATTAATTAACTAACATCCTTAGGTGAGTCTATTAATTAATTAAGTATTAAATTTTAGCTTTATTTCTAAGAAAATAACAAAGCATTTATCTAATCACATCTTTAGGTAGAGTCAATTAATTAGACTTTATTCAAGGCGTTCAAATTAAACCTAAGAATTTAATTATTTGAGTAGTAACTTTCAAATTTTAAACCATTACTGAAAATATGTTGTCAATACATTTTTGAATAATAGTTCTTATAAAAACTTTTGAAATAAAGTTTTACTCTAACTACCAAGCGATTGTACCAACAAATAAAAAAACACTACTCTAAATTAGATCGAATAATTAATCCTTAAAAACTAATTTTCAGATTTAAGTTTCTAATTAAAAATAATATATTTCTCTCTAACATCCTCAATATAAAATCTTAGATAAAAACAAAATCAATTTATTTTATAGAAATATTTTACCTATTTAATATTTCACATGCAAAACAACATTATTATTATATCATATTTACAAACAGTCACCCATGTTAAATTTAATCGTAGACAAATTAAATATAACATATAAGAATAAAACATAAAAAAAACTATAAGAATTCATTAAAATTATACCTCAAAAAACTTACAAAATTTTGATGCTAATTCCATTTCTGGAAAACCTCCAAACAGATTTTCATTTTCATTTGTTGAAATCAAAAACTAGAAATTTACAAAAACATAGCTAGTTCTTCTCAAAAAGAGAAGAACTTTAAAACTAAAAAAACTAAGAAAGCTTTATAGAGAGAAAGATAGAGATTTTAAGAGATGAGAAATGTTTTGTATTTTTTACAATGGGGGAGAGGGTCCTTTTATATGTGAGGAAAAGGCTAAAAAATGAAAAAATATCTCAAAATTGGTCTTAGATGCGTTTGGAAAAAAGTGGCACGTATGGGGGTACTGGTGCGTGGGATTTACAGTAGGAGGGTGTTGGTGCTTGCGGGATTTAATGAAGGATGTGCTGGTACACACGCGATTTGTGGCAGGACATGTGCACAACACATACTAGACTTGGCATGGGTGTGTGCATGATTGTGTAGTTTTGTCCATTTTTCCTTTTTTCCATACTTTTGACTTTTCTCATTTTTTTCACTTATTTTTATAATAAATGAATACTACACTTTAAATATTGTGATGTATTTCTTTCAGTATTTTTTTTTTGAGTCTTTAAATTATTTTTGAAGCAAAAATACCTTAAAAACAATAAAAATATGATAAAATAATACAAGTATAAATATATTTAATCAATTAATGTATATTAAATCATGATAATTTTAGTGTTTTTTAAGCACTCATCACAACCCTAATCAGCTTCCTACTAGTCCCTTAGCAAGAGAAGTAGTAAAAACTAAAAATTAAACTATCCTAAATCACTTTCGTGGATTGACATAGTTGTATTTAGCAGACGCAACAAGCCTTTAAACCCCTAGGTTTCCCTAGTGGACGAATTTAAAGCTCGTGAGGGTTTTCAGTAATAATACCGATAAACATGGAACTAAATGTAAAAATAAAAATAAAACAAATCAGAAACTAAAATTATAACAAAACATAAAAATGTCTCACGCTTTTCAATCTTCTTTAAGATCATAATTAAAATATAAAGCATAAGTTATTTTCAAATTCTTAAAATTCATAGTTTATAATAATAATTAGTTGAAAATAATTTTCTCACTTCATTTCAAAAACGTTTCAATTTAAATTCACCTAATTTCAATGTCAGGAATTTGAATTCACTTTGACTCTATCCTTACAAGTCAATACTCTCAAAACACTAAATCTTATGGGTTCAAGCAGTCATACTAAGCCGTATGTGAATAGAGTTTATGTTTAGAAATGAACTAATAAGTTTGCATACTTATAAAAGAAGAAAGGCTCAGAAATAGTGCATCACTTTGATCTCATGAAAGGAATCGAATGTTTTAAGATTTTGTAAAGAAATCACAAAATTATATTCATACCTCAATCAAAATCATTAAATAAAAATTTCAAGATATATGCTTTATAGAAATGAATAAAGTGCAATAAATTTTTAGGGATTTACTTCCTATAACTTTATTTTGTAATTAGCATTTTCTCACAATTTTGTAGGCTATGCGCGTCATAGTATGTATATTATATTATTCATTTGTCTCTCTCTCTCTCTCTTAATAGATTTTTCAAAATATATTTTTAGAGAGTGGACTTATGTACAGATTGTACATTTTTGTAGGATTTTGGTGAGTGGTTAATTTTGTGACTTTTTCGTTTGATTTTTGTTTAGGTAACCCTAGATATGTCTCTTTTTGGTAGAAGTGATGCATGAAGGACGAAAGTGCATATACTATCAAATTATATTTAAGTCCAATGGCCCTGATTTAATCTGATCATAAAACCCAATTTAAAACCCATATAAGTACCCACAAAACATCATGTTTTTAAGAGGATAATGAGAGGAATTTATATAAAATAGATTAAAAAAATTAGAAAAATTATTATGCAATATTTTGAGGAAATTTTCAAGAACAAGTTTAGAGATTGATAGACCTAATTTATTTGGCTTTACTTTCTCATAAACAATAAGATTATTGTAAGTTCTTTCTCTTTATAATTATGAATGTTTTAGTTGTCTTATTATATGTGTCAAATTTATGCCTTATCAAATAATTCTTTATGATTATCGATAATTTTAAGGTCTAAATTATGATTTAATATGAATTATTTTATGATTTAAATGAATTTTTAATTATTAATTTGTTGATGTGTTTGATTTTATGTTTGAATTTCAAAGCATGCTAATTCTTGAATTAAGTGTACATCTGGTTTGATATTTAATTTTTTTTATTATTAGATTATGAAATTAGTATGAAATTGATAATTTTTTTTAACTAAAGTAGCAATTTTAATTTTTATTACAATTGAAATTAAATGTTTAAGTTAGAAATTATTAACAATATCAATTTTATCTACTTTAGTTATTATTATTTTTAATTATAATGTAATAAATAAATTAAATCTAGTAATCATAATTCTAGGTTTTTCAAGAGTTAGATGGATTAATTACCAAATTATTTTCATTAACAAAGTAAAAAGAGTATGAAAGTTTAGGTAAACTTAAAATTACTAAAATTAAAATTGATAAAAATGAAAATAGATCTAAAAATTATACAATAAATTTAATATTTAGAAACTAAATAAATCATAATATAATAAATTTAATTGTAATATAATGGTAAGTATAATCACATAATCACATATTTCTCTTAATATTTAATATTTATACTTTTTTCCATTTTCTTATTCTTTTATGATTATTTTATTTATTCTAATTTTGACATTTTATAATTTAATTTTTAAATTATTAATTAGTAATTAGTTTTTTCTCAATCCATTATGGTAATGACCCTACTTACAATTATATTTATAACAAGATAATTTAATTTTTTAAAAGGTAAACAAATGTACGGATAAATATTTGATAACCTATTTTGGACCCATCATAAATCAATTTTGATATAAGGCAACATGTTATCATACAATTAAAATTAGAAATAATAGAACAAACTTATACTAGTTCTAAAAAATATAATACAATTAATTTTTAAAAACAGTGCCTTTCAATTTCTACTATTTCTTGAAATGTTGATCAAAATAATTATTCAAAAATAAAAAATGATCCAAATTTTATGATACTATGAATACAGAGAACATATTAATGTGTTTAAAACTGTAAAATACAATCTTATATCTTTGCTCTTCTAAAATTTTGTTAGGTTTACAAATTCAACTCTTTAATTGTTTAATAATTTGTTTGACTAATGATAAGTTTTTAGATATTTAATACTTGTTTCCGTTACATTATAATTTATAAGTCAATATTAGAAAAAATATTTGTTATAACAAATATAACATTTTCAGTTTTTAGATCATTATTTATTATTAGTAAATACTAAACTAATAATAATGACTTTCAAAAGTGATTTCAATAATTTTTTTGAAGATCAACAACATTAGAAAATAATGGGTTTATTATTGGACATTTAGATAAAATTGTTTCTTCAAAACTTTCCATAGAGAAAATATTTCCAAAAAAAAAATGATGTGTGGGTAAATATATGGAAAAAGATCATAAATACACCCCAAGGTTCAAGTAATCTTCATAAATACTCCTAAGATTTCAAAAAATTCAAAAATTCTCCTGAAAACATAACGATGATTAAATCTAATAGCAACATTCAATATCAAAAATATCCCTAAGGTTTTAGGAAAAACAAAATTCTCAAAATGAAAGAAGAAAAAATAAACCAAGAAATAATAGACATAGAAACAGAAAACATCTCAAGATATTTTTCACAAGAAATGGTAATAAATAAAAAAAATTTGAAAAAATTCAAAAGGTAAAGTGAAATCTTAAAGAAGGAGATGGATTTAAAGACCTATCATTTTTATTAATAAAATTATTCCCTAGAAAAAAATATAATCTATTATGACATAAGTAATAAAGAAACGAGTATTAAGATTACAGATGCAAAAGGAAGATATAATTTACCATTAATTGATAAAGAAACTATATTAAACAAGCTATCAAAAATTCTTCATAAAGATAAAGAAAAAATTTAGTAGGAATTCAAATATTAAAAAAAGCTCATTTTAGATAATACAGTAATAAAAATAGCATTATTAGATAACAAAATAATAAATAAGCAAGACGTCTTATTAGGAATGATCCATGGTAATTTATGATTGCAAAAGTTAAAATTTACAGCATATCCTAGATTTGTTATAAATATACATGATAAAAATCTAAATCAAGTATTAAGTCTAACTCATGAATTTGAAAGAGGAGATTTAATGAAAGAAGAAAATCATCAATAGACTATGAATGAGAAACTTCTAACCGAGAATAAGTTAAAAAACTAGAAAATGAAGTTAAAATAATGAAGACATTAGTTCATGATTGTATATTAGGGAAAAATAATGTTTAGAGATAAAATAAAAAATATACATTTAGAAGTAAATGGAAGCCTAGTAGGTGTAGCCAAAAATCAAGCAACATTATTTGAAACTATACAATTATTAATAGAGGAAAATGATTTAGTCCAAGAATCAAACACAAAATTTTTATGAGAAATAATAGATATACAAAAAGAATTACTAAAGGAAATAAAAGAATGTGATTATAATAAACTACAACAAGATATACACAAGGAATTTTTAGAACTAAGAAAAGATATATACAACATACATAGGAATAATAAAAAACAGGTTATAAATATGATCCCTTAGAAGGATTAAAAAAAGAACTACTAAGAAGATCAGATTCCTTGATTCCTAAAAATGAGAAACAATATAAGAATAAAGAGATAATTCCAATTTAATGGAATATAGAAAAGAATTAGAAAGAAAATTTATGGACCATGAAAATAGAGATATAGAAACATTGGTTTGTTTATTTACATTAACCAATGAAGAAATAGAATAACATTATAATGAAAAACTTTGTACTAACAAAGAAAAGGATGATATGACAATAATCAGTGAAACTGATTCTGAACCAGAAAACATGACCTCAAAAGGTCATATGAAACCAATTTCATTACCAGCTCCTTACTAAGAAGGAATATCTGATCCACATAGAGGGGAAATAAATAGGCAAAGAATAAAATAACGTGATACCACGTATAGAAGAAGACAACCACCTAAAATGAAGGAAAGGTTGCATTGGGGAACTAGAGGTAGTATTCCACCAGAGTTCAAATTCCATGATAATTATAAATCTGAACTTCTAGATTTAGATTATATAAGAGATAGGAAAAAAAGCCTTAGATGAATGGGCTAGTGGAATGAATGTGCTCATACAAACTTCTCAAACTATCCAAACAAATCCAATGTTAAAGTTTGGTTTTAAAACTTAACAAATCAACAACATTTTTTAATACAAGGAAATGCTTCCGTGGGAATAGAATACTTGGATACAGTAATAAATGAAATATACAAAGAATTATTGGAGAAGATAAAGGAAGGACTATCACTAAATCCAATGAAAATGAAATCAATGAAGCTAAATGGCATCTAACAAATATGGAAATTTGTAACATGTGTTACATAGATTCTTTTATTTGTGAATATGAAATGTATTACCAAAAATTACCACTCTCTATGTAAACAACTTATAAAGAAATGTTTTTTTTTCAAAAATTATCTGGAACACTATATAAAACCTTAACAGAAAATTGGGAACAAAGGAATAGAGAAACTATGCTAGATACTCTAGGAGGAAAAATAAGGATCATTATTATATGCCAAGAAAGAAAAGAATATAAACAAATAAGAGAAAATGATAAAATCTGATGTGATACAAGTGAGTTTAGAATACTAGGGAAATATGGATGTAATATAAAATCTTATAAACAAAAATATAAATATAAAAAATATAAATTCAGAAAACAAAATTTCCAAAAATATAAAAAAGATATTTAATAGAGAAAACTATAAGAAAAAATATTTTAGAAGAAAGAGTTATAAACCTTCTGAAAAAAAGGAAGTATTGCCCTTCGGGAACGAAAAAATGCAGATGTTGGATCTGTAATGAAGGACATTATGCTAACGAATGTCTAAGCAGACTTCAACATAAAAATAATTTCCATATAAAAAGAAAAAATATTAGAAGAAGCTTTCAAAATGCAATTAGAACCAATCGAGGAATCTGATATAGATGATACTTATAGTATCTATCTATTGAAAGAAATTGAGGAAGAAATAACTGACTCATAATATGAACACTCAAATTATGAATATTCTTCATCAGAAGATGAATGTTTTATATAGTATTACAAATCCAAATAGTACTTACATTAAAGTGGGACTAAAGTTCAAAGGCCAAAACACTTATCATTTACATGCATATATAGATACAGGAGCTAGTATGTGTGTAGCCAGTAGATATGTATTTCCAGAAGACAACTGAAAATATGCACCAAAAGATTTAATTGTTAGAATTGCTAATAATACTACAATAAAATTCAATAAGGTATTAAAAGATACTGATATAATGATAGGAGTAGAAAAGTTTCACATTCCTACCATATATCAACAAGAAACATGAGTAGATTTGTTAATAGGAAATAATTTCTTAAACTTATATCAACCATTCACACAATATTTTGACAAAATAAGTCTCATAACCTTAGAAGGAGATATCGTCTATGTTTCTAAAGTAAGAAAAGTTTTAACTGTCTCAAACTCAACTTTTATGCAACAACATAAAAAGCAAAAACGTGGTGAGATAGAAGACCAACAAAAACCTTATTTAGAAAATATTTCATTAGATATAAAAGAAAAACAAAATTCTTTTCTCAATGTAATACAAGAAGACAAAGCCCTAACAAACATTAAAAAACAATTAAAAACAGTTAGTTTAGAAAATCCTTTGGATCTAAAAATAAATAAATCTAAAATAATAGTCAACATAAAATTAAGAGATCCTAACAAGATCATAAGAGCAAAACCAATGATTTATACTCTAGAAGAGAATTAAATTTGGAAAACAAATTTAAGAACTTTTGGAATTAAAAGTCATAATATCAAGTAATTCACCCCACTCTAGTCTAGCATTCTTAGTTGAAAGAAAAAGCTGAGAAAGGAAGAGGAAAAAAGAGAATGGTAATAAACTTTAAAGCACTGAATAAAGAAACCTTTGACGATGAATACTTCATTTCAAAAAAGGAAGAACAACTATCATTAATAAGAGGAAAGAAATATTTCTCGAGTTTTGATTGCAAAAGCATATTTTGGCAAATAATACTAGATGAAGAATCCCAAAAATTAACAGTATTTAGTTATTAATATTTTTCCTTGATGAGATATATAATCCTCCAAATGTATACTACACTTGTCTTTCACACTAGTATTACTCATTAACCTCTTAGTATCAACCTTCTTCAACATAGCATTAATGGATTCCATATTAATTTCCCTAATAACCCTTTCAAACTCTCCATTATCAGAAAAAGTTGTAACAGCAACAATATTCAAACTCACAGGCACTACTACTTTATTAGAAGCAAGTTTGTTATTAAAGGCCTTATTGTAAATTAAGCTCTTAACGAAATTGATAACTCCCAAGACCATATTATTTACTAATATTTCAGATGTGATGTACTCCGAAAGAATTAATATTGGAAATGAGTGTTGGAGTGGAGATAAGGATCTAAGAGGGTATCAATTGTGACTCTTGGGTTGAGAAAGAAAGTACAGTTTGGGTAATTTGTCGAGGGACTGAGTCGTTATTAGGATTATGTATTTGACAGTAATAGCTATAGTTTATGTGAATCATGAAATAACAATCGTCCGATGGGACCTCGTCAATGTTGGAGAGCATAATAGTGGTATTTTCATCTTCTCGTTCCTTGCATATGAACCATCTATATGTAGTTTCTTTCGTTGTGATAGATCGAATGAGATATAATGTAACTGTATATGGCTTGGAATAAATACAATTGAAGGAAAACAATAATATTTTTATTTATTGATGATACTATTTTTTTTCAATACCTAATAAGACTGTTTTTCACGAAATTTACGAGATGAATAAACAATTTGGTACTTGGAATACATTGTGAGTATATCTTGGAAATCTACCGTCTCCCTCTTAATAATTATTATATGAAAAAAGAATGTTCACATGTGATTATCAGTTAATATTTAGTGATTTTAAGATATATATAAGATAATACTTTTATATTATACACATGTGAATATATATAGATTAAAGAATTAACCTATAGATTAAAGAATTAACCTAAGTTTTATTAGGATTGAAATGTTATACCTTATTTTTCGCAGACATCTATTTGTTTGTAGATATATTTAAGATAATTAAAAGATAATATTTGAATTGATATTTATCTTTTTATGATAATTAAAAAATCATCTTTAGATGTATTAGAATACATATATAACAATATTACATATGCTTGATGTGCAAGTTCCGAAAAAATGTATTAGGTGATATATTTATTTAAATAATTTGAATAACTATTGTGATTTTTCTAGTTGTGTTATGAGACTCACCCCTTTACGGTATAAGTTATAGTTTAGAATCACTCAAAAGTATTTTTGTTAAAAAAAAAAAGAATAACATATAATTTAATGTCCATAATTATTTTAATTAAAAAAATATAAAATGGTAATGATGTTCACTGTCTTATATATATATATTAATTTAAATTATTCGACTCTTTAATATTTAATATTATTAATTATTTAATAATTATTTTTTATTAATGAAAACTTTTTAATTATTTAATACTTGTTTGTGTGAATCATAAAAAAATAAAAATTGTTATAATGAATATAATATTTAAGGTTTTTATATTATCGTTTATTATTAGTTAAGTCCAAGAATTTTGATTAAGATGAAAAATATCGAATAATAAAGAGTTTATTATAAGATAATTACATAAAATTGTTTCTTGAAAACTTACGGAGGATAAAATTGTCTGAAATGAAAAATGATGCATATGTAAATATATATAGTAATGGGATAACATATTTGATGGAATACTAAATAAATAAAAATTAGATAAAATAAAGGAAATTAATCTAAAAAGTTTATCTTCAAATAAGAAAACACATCATACCTGTTAATGTTAAATATTATTATAGATAAAATTTATTTTATCATACTTTGAAGAATAATTTGTATATATTTTACATTATTTTATTTTTAACTTATTTTTAGATAACAAATATTATATTTAAATTTTAAATAAGAAGTAATTATTTAAATTTTTGTTTTAACACAATATCTAATTATCAAAATGCATATTTAATTAACATACAATTAAGTATTTAGTTTTATACTTTTTTTAAGGTACTACATTTTAATTTTGGGATATATAATGTGATGATATTAGGTTAGTCTAAAATAAAATATAATGTAATGTACTTGTCCTTTTATTAAATATAATAAGAATACCGTTATGTTTAATATATAATGTTCGATTGAACTTTGAACTGACATTCATATGATTTGTTCAAACAAAATCAAATGACTATATAATGTTCCTTGACTGGTAGCCCAATCTAATGGAGTTTCCTCAACATATGTCCATTTAAATTAAATAATTATTCAATTAGTTAGAAGTTAATTGTTTGATAACCCCACTAACTGAGCTTGAATTAGACACATATCTAAATCATCATAAATTCAAATAGAAATATGTCTAATTGATCAAATTTTGGTTAGTTTACAACTTGATCTTATGGCACCAAAAATTTGATGCATACATTTCGTTTTATAAAAGCTTGTAAGTCACGAATTACTTATAACAAGCGATAAGTATATTTTCAAAATCGGTCTCTCTAGGATGATACTTTTATATTATGCATATGTGAATATATATAAGTTAAAGAATTAAACTCATAGCTATTATTATGCCTTATCTAATTAGGATTAAACGGTTGTAGCTTATTCTTTGTAAACATTTAGACATATATTCTTAATTATCTTTTTTATTATTATTTAAGATAATTAAAGTATAATATTTGAGTCTTTATTTTTTTAAGATAATTAAAAGATTATCTTTTGATGTATTAGAATACATATATAACAATATTATTAAAAATGCTTGATATGCAAGTTTCGAAAAAAAGTATTAGGTGATATTTTTTTAAATAATTTGAATAACTATAATTTAATGTGATTTGTATAGTTGTGTGACGATGAGACACCCCTTCACTGTTTAAGTTATACATTAGAATCACTCAAAAGTATTTATGTTAAAAAATATAATAACATATAATTTAATGTCCATAATTTTTGAATTAAAAAAATAGCAAAAATGGAAATGAACCATCGTTGTCTTAAAATTTAAAGATATTTAACTAGTGTTATTGAGAATTATATATATATATATATATATATATATATATTAATTTCGATGATTCAACACTTTAATATTTAATATAATTAATTATTTAATAATTATTTTTTATTAATGATAACTTTTTAATTACTTAATATATTTTTATGTGAATCATAGAAAAAAAATTGTTATAATGAATATAATATTTAAGGTTTTTAGATCATCGTTTATTATTAGTTAAGTACAATAATTTTGGTGAAGACGGAGAATATCAAATAATAATGGGTTTATTATTAGATAATTATATATAATTGTTTCTTCAAAGCTTACCAAGGATAAAATTATCTCAAATGAAAATGAAAAAATGATGCATATGTAAATATATATAGTAATGAGATAACAAATTTGATGGAATACGAAATAAATGAAAATTAGAAAAAATGAAGGAAATTTATATAAAAATATTTATCTTCAAATAAGGAAACACTTCATACCTGTTAATCTTAATTTTATTATAGATAAAATTTATTTTATCATATTTTGAGGAATAATTTGTTTTTATTTTCCCTTATTTTATTTTTAATTTATTTTTAGATAATAAATATTATATTTATTTTTAGATAATAAATATTATATTTATATTTTAAATAAGAAGTAATTATTTAATATTTCTTTTTAACCCAATATATCTAATGATCAAAATGTACTTTTAATGGACATATAGTTGAATATTTAGTTTTATACTTTTTAAAGGTTTTACATTTTAATTTTCAGATATATAATAGGATGGTCTCATATTAGTCTAAAATAAAATATAATGTCATACACTTATCTTTTCATTAAATATAATAAAAAATATACTTATGTTTTATATATCAAGTTTGATTGAACTTTGACTTAACATTCATTTGATTTGTTCAAACATAATCAAATATCAATTCAACTTACTAGAGTTACCTTAATAGGTAGCCCAATCTAAAAGAGCTAAGTTGGATTATAAAGAGAAATAAAAGATATAAAAATAAAATTCTCTTCTTGATAAAAATGATTTCATAACTCTGAATAGGTTATCAATATCTTCTTCAAATCCTTACATCTTTTTTATAATTAAGAAGTTTTCTCCATGTGTATATATATATATATATATATGGTAGTGCAATATGTATGTGAGCTTGTTCTGAATTACATCTATTTAAGCTTCTAACCTAATGAACAAATGGGATGTATTTATAACCTTCACATTTTAAAATTTTGAGGATGCAATTATTTTAAGGGGGGATTGTGAGATTAGGTCTTATTTTATATTTTTAAGAGAAATTTTTATTTTGTTTTGTTTTAAATTTTGTAAAATTTTTAGTAGTCTTTGAATTTTTAAATTTGATTTGTGAATAGTCTCAGATGGTCTAAAGAATTTTTTTTAAAATTTTCTTGAATATTTTAGAAAATTGGACTAATTGAGGGAAAAATCAAAAAGTACGCTAAGTGAAATAGTTTAGAATTTTTTTAAGGGAAAGACATTTTAGTATTTTTACAACCATGTATCCTTATATTCTTTACAACCTTCCTTAAGGTTTTAAGCCAACCCATTTGTTTCTTGTCTTTAGTTCCATGAAGGATAGACCAAGAGAGAGAGAGGAGAATAAATCAATTATTTTCCTCAAATTGGGTTTAAGGTAAACATTTCATCTTCTCTTCAAGTCTTTTTAGTGCTTTTTTTATGAATGATTCATGAGGGAGAATCATCATTTATGGAATGAACTGTTTATGAATATATTCCTAAAGATTTGAAAGATTTTTCTTGAGGAAGTGACACTCTTTTAGCCAAAACCTCAAAGCTCAAAAATTGTGTTATTATACTTCAGAAAACTGTTTCCAGGAAGTTAGGATGGAAATTTAGAACTTTTTTAGAATATTTAGGATTCTAGTCACCCAATTTTAGAAAGTATGGATGTCTAGTTTAATAATAATTTTATGTTTTATCATTTAGAGTTGTGTAAATAAAGTTATATTAGTTTTATCAAAGCATATTCTACGCACATTAAAACTGAAAATTTTGTTTTAGCCTGACCTGTACTTTTAGACTTTGAAATGGGTTTACAGATTTTATATTGTGGGTTATATCTTGCTTTAAAGCTTGGAAAATCAAGTTCTATAAATAGTTTACGGTTTTTTATTTGGATTTTTCTATGAATATTTATACTTGTTTTACCGAAGCACATTGTCCATCAATCGAGCTAAAATTCTTGTTATGGTATTATTTTATTTATTTTGTTTTTAAATGGTTATACAAATTAGAATTGAGTGTATTATATCTTGTTTCAAATCTTGAAATGTCTAACTTTTGTATAATTTTATAGAAATAAATTTGAACAATTCTATTGAAATTTATACCTATTTTTCTGAAGGTAGGTAGGTTTGGAAGTATATCAATCTATACATGCTATGTTCTAAAACATTTTGATTTGGTGATTTAAAATTGTTTTGCTAATACTCAATGATCATGTGATACCTTTTTAGAAAGCTAAAAATGCATTTTTTGTGATGGATTTTAAAAAAATAGTTTTGGATATTTTCTCCAAAAGTTATGATTGTTTGATTGAAGATAGTGTGTGATAAATTTAATATATTTTTAACCAAAGTTTATGGCAAAGGGGAAGAGTCCAAACCTTGCTTTTTAGTAAGTTGTTTTGACTGTTTTAAAACTTTTTACTTGTAAGTTGAATTGACTAAAGAGTATTCCTTATTAAATTGGGACTGAGAGCATAAAAGTAGCAAAGATAGAAATTATATGTAAGCATTTTTAGAGTACTATTCACTTTTCTATTGGATAAACTAGTTATATGGTGATATTTTTATTTTTTACACAACTATGTGTCATATAGGAAATTAGGGGTGTCCAAAAACCGGACCGAATCAGATTAAACCGTAAAAATGGACCGAACCAGACCAGACCAAACGATTTTATAAATCAAACAGCTCAGTCCGATTTGTATTAATTAAAACTGTTTTTCAAATGATCTGATTCGGTTATATTAATTTTTAAATCGTTCGAACCGAACCGGATCGGTTTAATAATATATTAAATTTTTCATATTATTTCTCACTAGAGGTGTCCAAAAACCAGACCAAATTGGATTAAACTAGACCGGACCAGATCAAACCGAATGATTTTAGAAATCAAAGGGTTTAGTCTGATCTGGTCCATTTTATTATTATTTTTCAAAACCAGATCGTGGACACCCATATAGGAAATGTTGATTCAGTAAACCCTATAGGATAACTAAAGCAAGAACGGTGATACAGTACTATAAGTGGACATCTTTTCCTCACATTCAATAAGTACTTGATTATATTTAATTTAAAAATGTTTATAATGTTTATTTTTATTTTCTCAAGTTTGTGCAAGTTGAGTTCTTCCTTATTAGAAAATAAATATTTATATTTAAAAAATAAAAAAATTAAATTTTACATGAATTTATAAGTTTTATTTAAATTTATGACACAAGTACAAATTTTGATTAGAACATAGTAGTTTGTATTCAATTTTTAGCAACAACATTTTAAAATATTATTATTAAGTAGATTTATAAGCTTTTGAGCTTTGTATCCTGATTTAAGTATTTGTTTTTCATAATATTATACATTAGTAAGTATTATCTTTTAAAGCCATACAAGCACCCCAAATTTAGCAACAACATATGAAATAAATAATTAAAGTAAGGGTCCCTATACGTGCACCTATGACCAATACACATGTAATTAAAACTTTCTCATCTACGTGTGTAAAGAACTCTGTAAAGATATGACCAACTTTCTTCCAAATTCTGTTGTAACCTAAAAAAAATAATTAATTAATAGACCCATGTCTATGCGCGTGTAATCAATACATATGTAATTAAAACATCTATATCTACATGTGTAAAGAGCTTTGTATATGTATGATTAGCTTCCCAATATGCGAATTTGATGAGCTTTTCTTAGTTCTTATAATTTATTTCATGTAAGCTATTTATCTAATTTGTAAATAATTTTATGTTATAATTTGTATTAATTTAACAGTTAAATCATTAAAATTCAAGAGATATATTCAATACTTATTATTTTTCCAAGTTTGAGAGTATTTTGATTTGGTAAATATTTTTGTAATTATTTCTTATTCTTTAGATTTTTTATAAAACTCGAGCATATATTTATGTAAATGGATGTTATAGTTCTATATTTGCATTGCTAAGGTTTTAATAAACACATAATATATAAATTTTCATTAAAACTTATGGAGTATTTTATTCATCTTATTTTTCTTTCAAATTTTCTTCTATCAAGCATTAGTAGTTTTTTATTGTGGATGTTGAGTACTATATTTAAAAGAGACTTAGATCAATTTGTTGATAATGCACCATAAAAAACTTGCAAGTTTCTTTATAGTTCTTTACATCAACTTATAACAAAACTTGAGTGTGGAGAAGAAAGAAACCATATCAGTATTAAAAAAAAGCCCTAATTTATGTGGCAAAAGTTGAATAATTAAACCTAGGAAAATATAAGAGAAGCAAGAAATTAGACTCTCAGGTTTCTATTCTCTGCCGGAGAAATACATTATTAACTAACTCTAATGGACTTATAAAAGCAATGATACACATAGAGGGAGATAAACGGTGGCTGGAACAATGGCGAGATAGACTATAGGGTAGAGGAAGGGTGAGGCAACTAATGAGAGGACACATTGGCGATGACATGGGATTGGTGTTGGTCGTCGTGATGTAGAGCGGGCAGGACCTGGGGCTGCAATGCGATGCACAAAGAGGATTGTGGGTCTGTTTGTTGTTGAGGGTTATGGCCTAGTTCGATACACTATTATTGTTAAATGGGCCGGTTTAATTAAACTGGTGAGATTTTAAAAAAATTGGACCAATTTATTTAAATTGGTGAAATTAAAAAAATAATTTGGATAGGTTTTTTAAAAATTGACTGGACCAGTTTTTTAAAAATTGAAGAAATTTTCCCAAAAATTGGTCAATTTTTCCAAAATTCGGGAAATATTTTTGGCTGTTTTCTAAAAATCGATGAATTTTAATTTTTTCTTTGATTTTTAATAAATTCACAAAAAATAAGTGACGAAAAAAATAAGTAATGCACTATTCACTACGACAAATGGGTTAATTTGAATGAATTATTTAAAAATATATTATTGTGGGTTAGACCTTAAAATCGACACAATTTTAAATATTTTGCACATATTGTACTATAATATCCAAAATTTGTGTGAATTTTACTATACAATCCACACAAAATATAATAAAGTTAATTATGAGTGAGTTCTTAGTAAAATACCTAAAAAATTGGATATAAGAATAAAAAAATTTGTAAAGTGAAAATCAATAAAAGTTAAATATTCAATTTTTTATAATATTATATTCTAAAATTGTATTTTGTTAATCTAAGAGAAACTAATTATGTGTAAATTTTTTAAAAAATTTACTTAAATTTTGCATGAGTTTTAAATCTTAATATCATTATTATCAAATAAAATTATCATTAACGAATTTATATTGTTGTAATAACAATTTTGATTATGATAATATAAACTTCTTATTTATCTTATTATTTTAAGATAACATGTACAATTAGTGATGAAATATAAATTTTATCTCTAATTTGAACTCGTCAATAAGAAAATATTTCACCAAAAATTACCTAATTTAATGGCAATTGTTTTTGTTAGGTTACACTAAAATTTCACCACTAAATGTGTTTCAAGAATTGGCGCCACTTTTTCCTCCATTTTACATAATTCTCGCCATCTTTTTAGTGACAAATATTATTTTTGCTACTACTTATGCATATTTATGGCAAAAGTTTTACGGCTATTGACTTTAGACTTTGCCAAAAAAAAAAAAAGTTTATTGCTAGTAAATTAGCAACAAAACTTTAACTTTTGCCACAAAAGGTATCATTTAGCATTAAAATAAATTTCGCTATAAAACAGTTGGACGTTATAATCGAGTTTCTTGTTGTGCGTATTTAATATTGGTATATATGTATTCTAATACATCACAAATACAATATATATATATATATACTAACTAAATACACATGTTTTTCTCTTCTTCTAATTTTTTTAATTATAAATATGAGCATATTAATATTTGTAAATATAAATTTATATAAAATGATAAATGATAATTTATATATATTTTTAATTATTAATTACTTTATATTTAGGTTTATTTTATTGTTATTATGTGTTATTATTATTTATATTATATCTTATGAGAAAATATGAGTATTTTAAATTTTTGGGATTTTTCTAGATTTATTTGAAAATTTTATTAGATAGAAAGATGCACTTATAAACAAAATGTGGATGTAAGTGGTAATGTAGATTTAAATAGACAGTTTTTGGAATTACTTAGCAAAATAGTGCCATTTTGAATCAATGCAAGCCATACGATGCCCAGCCAATACGCCATTTCTTTTAAAGTGTGCCAAACAACATATCATTTGGTCCAGCCTTGAAACCTAGCTGAATGACACATCATTTCATACAGAGCTCCCTTTAGCCAATGTGTCGTGTCATATGGCACTATTCACACGTTGATTCTAGGTTCTAACACATGGTACACAGAGAAGTGGTACATTTTACTCCATCCGACGTATCTTTCAAAATTGATGATAAAGGTTTAAAAGAATTTAAGTGCTTAAAAAGAAACTAGTCTACCTACCGATTAAAATTAAACCAAATTAGAGCAAATATATCTTTTTTTCAATTACGAAAATTTTGTTATATTTCAAGTGTTTTACCTACAAAAAAGATAAATTTATCAACATAAGACGAAAACACAACACTTTAAACACTCAAATAAAACACTAAAATTTAAATAAAACTAAAACGTGTAAGTCTTACATCAAGAAACAATCAATATGTTAGGGACATAAGGAAAACTTAAGACAAGCATAGCATGTTATTGTAAAGAATTATATATGCTACAGTGACCAACTTTAAGGAATTCTACTCGGCATGTTAAACATTTCATGCCACCATGAAATAAAATGTGTCCAATGGTGCAGTTCTTTGGAGTTGAATTGTATGAATGTGTTTCAACTTTGCGCCCCAATGGGGAAAAATGAATATCGTGATATACATTGTAATTTTCCAACTCTAAACCCTATTCAACAATTTTTTTATAAATACATCACATTTGTGTATAAATGTATAAGAGTTTTAATATAATTTCATTTATAAATTTCAAGTCTTAACCTGAAAGTTATTGATTAAATGAAATTAAATTAGATGGTCAAAAATATCTTTAATTATAAATTAATGATATATCAAATTTTGATTTATAATTAAAGAATATATTTATCGCAAGTTACCAATTAACTAATTTCAAGCCCAAGCTAGAAAATCCTTGATTAATTGAAAATTATGTGAACTTACTATGATAGGAGGAATTTATTTATTAAAAAAAGAAAAATTAGTAAATATAAGGTGTTTGAATCATTTAATTCGTTCTTTCTATGAAGGGTTATGCTCGCTAAAATCTCATATTAATCTATCATCTTAGGTTTGACTATAGTTTAATTTACTTGCGTTCTTTAGATATTAATTTAATTTAGAATTTGGAGTTTTTTTCTACAAAACAATCATTAAGTGTTTAGGAATTGTCTTTCTTAACTATATTAGAAAATAATTTAACTTTTTAAAACTATTGCAATTCTCTGAGAGACAGACTTTAGAAGTATACTTGTCACTTGTTATAAATGATTCATGACTTAAAAGCTTTTATAAAACAAAATTTATACGTCAAATCTTTGGTGCCATAAGGTCAGGTTGTAGGCCGACCAAAATTTGATCAATTGGATATATGTCTAATTGAATTTATAATTATTTGGATGTGTCAAATTCGACCTAAGCTAATGGGGTCTTCGATCAATCAAATTCTAACTAGTTTGATAACTATCCAATTTAAATGAACATGTGTACAACTTAGCTCCATTAGATTGGGCTACCAGTCGATGAAACTCCAATCAATTGAATAGCCATTTGATTATATTTGAACTAATCATATGAATGTCCGATCAAAGTTCAATCCAACTTGATATATTAAATATAAGGGTATTATTATTATATTTAATAAAATGTATAAAACTAAATATTCATCTATATGTTCATTAAAAATGCATTTCAATAATTAAATATTGTGTTAAAAAGAAATTTTAAATAATTACTTCTTATTTAAAATATAAACATAATATTTAATATCTAAAAATAAAATAAAGTGAAATATATAAAATTATTCTTCAAAGTAGGGTAAAATAAATTTTATCTACAATAAAATTAACGTTTATGAAGTGTTTCCTTATCTGTAGATAAACTTTTTAGATTAATTTCCTTTATTTTTTCTAATTTTCTTTTATTTTTTATTCCATCAAATATATTATTTCATTACTATATATACTTAAATATGCATCATTTTTTATTTGAGATAATTTTATCCTTGTAAGCTTTCACGAAACAATTTTATCTAATTTTTCAATAATAAACCTATTTTCCATCTTAATTACCAAAATTATTGGACTTTACTTTAGATAGCCATTCTTTTTGGTTTAATATTTACTAATAATGAGCAATGATCTAAATACCTTAAATATTATATTCAATATAACAATTTTATATTTTTCTAAGATTTACATAAACAAGTATTAAATAATTAAAAAGTTATCATTAATCAAAAATAATTATTAAATAATTAATAATCTTAAGTTTTAAAGAGTTGAATCATCGAAACTAATAAATTTTTAGGAAAGTAAATATATTTATCATCGAAAAAAAAATATTCATCTTAGGTTTTGTAATGCTTTAAGTTATCCTCCAAACTTTTGACTTTTATATAATATTGTATTTTATAGTTTTAAACAGATATTAATATTAGTATCATAAAATTTGAAACACTCTTATATTTGTGAAATTATTTTGATTACATTTCAAAAAATCATAGAAATTGAAAAACCGAATATTATATTATTTAAAACTAATATAATTTTGTTGTATTATCTCTAATTTTAATTATATGATAACAGATTATACGTTATTTAAATTATTTAAAAATATTACCAAATCCATTTTCCGGCACATCAAACATATTTAATATTGTTATATATGTATTCTAATGCATCGAAAATATATTAAAACAACGTAATTAAGATATCGTGGAAAAATATTTACCTATAAATCTATTTTTAAGCTCGTTATCAAGTCTATCAAATAAAGTTGAAGAAACTACAAAATTTCATATAGTTGTACTTCAGATATATTTGTTATAACTATAACACATAGAATTGCACTCACGCATTTAATAACACATATCTATAAATCTAGAATTAAAATATTTATGCTAAAATATTAGATAAGATATACTCTAAATTATAGATTAAATCATTAGCCTAAAAGATAGCATAAAATATATTTCAAAAGAACTATTTTTTAAATAAAAATATTCATGATTAATGAGTCTATTTTAAAATAACTCTTATTTAAATATGAGTCTTCTTAATTAGTGAGTATTAATAATCCTATTTGTAATAGAAAAGATATTTATCAATCATATATGAGTCTTCTTAATTAATGAGTATTACTAATCCTATTTGTAATAGAAAAGATATTTATCAATTACATAGGATTATGTGTTTTAATTTTTCCTATAAATAAAATTCATTGCCATTGTTTCAATCAACCATATAAGAGCATTATTCTATTCTTCTTAATTTTTCTCTCTTATTTTTCAAATATAAGATCATAATTTTTTAGGCCTCTTTATTTAGTTAATCTATCAAATATCAGTGGTTATGTTAGATTGATTAATAAGCCTCATATTTTGATAATATGTTCTTATAGCTTCTTTTTTATTTTTGTTCTTAAATTGTTAGATCAAATAATGTTTTTTTTTCATATCATAGTTATTTGATTTGATTGTTAATCTTTAAAGAATCTATTTTTATTGAACTTGTACTTGATCTTTTTGCTCTAGGATTTACTAGTTGATTTGATTTAAGTGACATATGTTTTGAATCATCTATTTACATTAATTCATTATTAAATCAGTTATAGAATACACACGGGAACTTGTGTTTTTGTGCTAACCATTTTGCAGTTAATTTGAGAATGTATCTGATTGGCGAGAAGCTTATTGGAAAGTTGGTCTAAAAACCGTTCATGCTAATATGGAAAACTATGAAAACAGAGTAGGGGCTCGTAATTAAGGTACATTGGGCTAGTATCCTAGGGAGGGTAGTATAAGACCGAGTTTGTACTTGAACATTTGGTTTTCAAAGTTGAAAGTTAGGTGGTCCCCTCTTAGGTCATGGTTGTGGCCTAGGTTATTTCCACCTAAAAATATCGTGTGTTATTATTTTATTTCTGCACTTTATTCTTATACGTAAGTACATGCTTGGCCACTTTGTTTAGGTTATTAAGTTATACATTGAAAAAAATGAAAAATAACCTATATATTCACCCCCTTTAGGCTAATTAGGTCCATAATTTATAAACTTTCAATTGGTATCAGAGCTGACATAAGACACGCTTAGTGAAGGTGGATCACTTGTTACACCACCACTCTTTGATGGGTATAATTACCCTTATTGGAAGACTCGCATGGAAGCCTTTCTCAGATAAGATGAAAAAGTATAGGAATTCTTAATGGTTGGGAACCACCTTTAGTAACAAAAAATGGTGTAACAATCATAAATCCAATAAGAGATTGGACCACTGAAGAACACACCCTTAGTGAGGCAAACCAAAAAGGTCTAAGCTCAATATTTTCTGTAGTGTCGATGGATGAGTTCCGTCACATCTTCGACTGTGAAACTGCTAAAGATGCATGGAATGCACTTGATCTTGCTCATAAAGGAACTTTCCAATTAAAACAAACAAAAATGAGATTGCTAACATCTGAGTTTGATTCCATTAAAATGAGCAACACTGAAACTTTTGGTCAATTCAATGCTTGTTTTTGTGATATCACGAATACTTGTTCTAACTTTGGTGAGAAAATTCCACAATCAATACAAGTATGCAAACTCCTAAGCTCCATAACAGTAGACTACAAGATGAAAGTTACAGCAATAGAGGAAAGTAAGAATGTGGACACACTAAACATTGATGAACTTATCGGGTCAATCCAAACCTATGAGCTTATTCTTGATTTTCCCAAGAAAATCAAGGATGTGGCATTCAAAAGCTCCAAAACAGACATATATGATAATGATTAGGATATGAATGATGAGTCATTAGCCCCGCTTGCATAAAAATTGAAGAATTTTCTGAAAAAGAAGGGTCAATAGAATAATCAATCTAATAAGTGATAATCTAGTTGTTCGAGGGACCAAAAGTAAAGGGAAATCAAGCCTCCTAGTTCTGATGTTAAGAAAACTAAGCTCACTAGTTCTTAATGTTATACTTGTGGGGGTTTTGGTCATATTTCTATAGATTGTAAAAATAAAAATAAAAAATTTGGGAAAGTATTTAATGCTACACTTAGTGACACAGAAAGTGAGCAGGATAATGCTAGTAACTTAGAAGATGATGACACTAACTATCATGCCTTCATTGCAACTACCAAAGAACATCATAATGACTCTGACTCTAACTCGGATGAAGAAAATAAGAAAGTAAGCTCTGTTTTCTTATTGTCTATGTTTAATGTATCGAGTTATGAGGAACTATTCATAGATTGTCTAGGTGCTAGGGAAGAAAGGGATAAACTACTTATGGAAGTAACTAAACTTAATGATATCATCAATGTTCACAAAAAATTTCCTCTAGCTTAGAGAAAGAAAGAAAAAGGAATTGTCTGAAAACATTAATGCATTGAATCTGAGACTTATAGAAACCATTGAGGAAAACAAAAAACTTTGGCAAGAACTTAGGATTGCTAAAGAGACGGTGAGGAATTTGAGTATAGGTGCTGAAAATTGACCAAAGTCCTACACTATGGAAAATTACATGGAGATAAGAGAGGTCTTCGATACATAGATGAACAGTTAACACCTTTAACATTAAAGACCACATTTGTAAGGTCCTTAAACTCTACTCCTACTGTTACTACTTATGCACAAAGAACTATTGCACTTGTGGTAAACAAAGTTGTTAAATTTGTTCATGTTTGTCATCATTGTGGCAAGAAAGGTCATATAAGAGAAAAATGTAGATATTTGATGAATGCTCTTGAACTTAATCATTCTTTCCATGTTTCACACAGTAGGACCCATAAGCGTCATTCATCTATGTATGATACAATATATTCAAGGATGAATAGAAATTATAATAATGTGTTCAAAACTTCTACAAGGAAGCATAAAGTCTTAGGTTTAAATCGGCAAATAAAATTCAGTACTTTTAATGCTATGACTCATTATTATCATCCTATTATGCATACTACATCTTCATTTGAGATTAATGAGAAAAGTACAGCTAAATCCAAGAACACACCTATGAAACCTAAGTTTATTGAGTCCCCATCCAATGATATAGAGAAACCAAAATGCAAGAAAATATGGGTTAGAATAGGTTTTTTTTCCTAGTTACCTGACCATCTTTTATTCCTTCATCTACGCATTTTTTTAGATTTCTTAAATGACTTTAGGTGAGCAATCTTTATTGTCATTATTTTATTTATTAGTTAAACTTACAAAAAAAAATAGAAGTAGAATCCTTATTGAGCCAATAGGGTATTGGACTTATTCAACACTTACAGACATATTACCTTGTTTTTAATTATGTAACTAATTTTGATATTTATTGTATAAATTATTCTATAATTTTGGCTTATGCACATACACATATTCTTGTACATGTGATGATTGATATTGACATAAACTTATTCATACACTCACGAACACATATATATGCTATGATTGAAGTTTATGAATTCTCTTAAAAGACTTTAGGATTTCAACTAATATTGATTGTAAAATTGTGTTGAGTTTTAATTCTTGCTTTTTAAAATTTTACCGTATGGAAGCACCTAGTATTGAGAGGGCTACCAATTGTGATGTGTGAAGCTACCGTAATAAGCAGAGAGGGTTACCCCACAACTAGTGTGAAAGTCATCATGTTAGTTTTATGGCTTACGGAAAAAAAGAAAAATAACAAGAAAAGATTATGTAAAAAGTGATTACTTATAAATCTTGTACTTTGAATGCACAAAATAAAAGAACCAATAAAGGTTAAAAAATAAAAATAAAATAGAAAAATAATATCATTTATCTCTATATAAAATATAGAAAAAAAATTAAGTCCTCTTTTAGTAGATAAATTTATTTTGTGAGATTGAAGACTTGATTATAATTTCACATTATAAGTGATATTTGTTTCTTTTAAGTCTTTTTTAATTGATCATAAATGAATTAATTAGCATATTTGTGGATTTTAAAAATATATAATGCTTTTAAATAAATGTCAATATGTCATTATATGTGTGAAGTTTGACTCTTATACTCTACTTACTTATTTATACAATAGATAATCAAAATTGAGTTAAAAAAATGAAGAAAAAAAAGATGAGTTCTCAATTGGTTGTGTGCTCGTTTGTGATTAAATGAGTTTAATACCTTATGTATCTATTTATGAAAATTTAAAAAAAAATAGATTTTTATTCATTTACATCTTTTTAATTGGTTTCTAAGTTAGAGAATCATAAAACTTAGGGGGAGTTTAAAGCACATTGTACTTCTACATTATTCAACTTTTACATTGTTATATCTATAGGAGAAGTTTAGCTTCATTTCTATGTCTAATGCTTTGTTCTTCTCGTATGTCAAAAAGGAGAAGAGAATAATGTGCTTTACTTCCATGTTTTTTATTTTTTTATGCATATATGGGAAGAACATATTTAATTAAGCTTGATTGGTATGAATGGACACTACATGATTATTCTTTACACTTCTCTTATTTTTATGTAAACTGAACTAATATAAAATGAGACTTTCAAGCCAAGTTTTTATTTGCTTTGCCTATTTCATTTCAATTACTTAGAAGCATGTCAAGTTGTAGCGAAGATGGATTCGTCGGACCATAGGATAGTTTCACTATGTAGTCTAGGACATTATAGTATTTTATCTTATTCCTATAAGTGTCATGTAGTGCGAGAGAGGTTTTGACACATGAAAATGCCAAAGAGGGAGTTTGTAAGAATTATAAGTGTTAGTCTATTTTCGTGGACAAAATATTTACCTGTAAACTTATTTTTAAGCTTTATATTAAGTCTATCAAACAAAGTTGAAGAAACGTTAGAATTTTATATAGTTATACTTTATGTATATCTGTTATAACTTTAACACACAAGATTACCCTCACGCATTTAATAGAACATATTTATAAATTTGGAATTATTTTTGTTGCTAAAATATTTATACTAAAATATAGAATAAAATATATGCTAAAATATTAGATAAGATATATTCTAAATTATAGCTTAAATCTTTAGCCTAAAAGATAACATAAATATACTTTAAAAGAACTCTTTTTTAAATAGAAATCTTCATGATGAATGATTCTATTTTTAAAAAGTCTTATTTAAATAGGAGTCTTTTTTAATTAGTGAGTATTACTAATTCTATTTAAAATAGAAAATATATTTATCAATCATATAGGAGTCTTCTTAATTAATGAGTATTACTAATCCTATTTGTAATAAAAAAGATATTTATCAATTATATAGGATTAAGGGTTTTAATATTTCCTATAAATAAAACTCATTGCACATTGTTTCAATTAATCACATAAGAACATTATTCTATTCTACTTAATTTTTCTCTCTTGTTTTACAAATATAAGATCATAATTCTTTAGGCTTCTTTATTTAGTTAATCTATCAAATATTGGTGGTTATGTTAGATTGATTAATAAACTTGATATTTTAATAATATGTTCTTATGGCTTCTTCTTTATTTTTGTTCTTAAATTGTTAGATCAAATAATTATTTTTGTCATATCATAGTTATTTGATTTGATTATAAATCTTTAAAGAATCTATTTTTATTGAACTTGTACTTGATCTTTTTGCTCTAGGATTTATTAGTTGATTTGATTTAATTGACATATGTTTTGAATCATCTAGTTAGGATAATTCATTATTAAATCCATTATAGAACACACAGAGGAACTTGTGTTTTTGTGCTAACCATTTGGTAGTTAATTTGGGAATGTATTTGATTGGTCGGAAGCTTATTAAAATATTGGTCTGGAAACTGCTCATATTAATATTGGAAACTGTGAAAACAGAGCAGGGACTCATAAGTAAGATACATTGGGCTAGTATTCTTGGGAGGGTAGCATAAGACGGAGTTTGTACTTAACATTTGATTTTTAGAGTGGAAAGTTAAGTGATTCGGTAGATTAGTGGACCGGTGGTTTTTCTCTTAGGTCATGGTTGTGGCCTAGGTTATCTTCTCTTTAAAATATCACATGTTATTATTTTATTTCCACATTTTATTTTTACACGCGATTGTATGCCTGACATTTTGTTTAGGTTATAAGTTATAAATTGATAAAAAATTAAAAATAACCTATTCACCCTTTTAGGTTAATTAGGTCCATAATTTAAAAACTTTCATTGTTAATTAAATTCATTTTATATTTATGTTAAATGTTAACAATAACCTATCTTTTATAAACAACATTCATCCATTCCAAAATAGAGGAACTTACCTTAAGAGAACTGTAAAGAAAATAGAATTGTTATATAGCTAAACTATATAGTGTATGAGTCCTAACATTTCCTTTTAGTAAGTTCTTTTATTTTTATTTCCAACATAAGTATGAGTCATATAGGAAATGATGATTAAGCAAAGTTGATAGAACAACTAAAGTAAGAACAATGATATAGTACAATAAGTGGACATATTTTTCTCAAATTTCATAAGTTTTTGGTTATTATTAATTTAAAAATGTTAATGATGTTTAACTTTATTTTATTAAGTTTTTACAAGTTTAGTTCTTCCTTATTAGAAAATGAATATTTTATGTTTAAAAAATCAAAAATTAACTTTTACATGAGTTCAAATGTTTTATTTAAATATACGACATAAGTACTGATTTTGATTAGAACATAGAAATTTGTATTCAATTTTTAGTCGCAACATTTCATAATATTAGTAATATGCCAGTTTAGAAGCTTTTAGTTAGTTTTAAAGCCTAATTTAAGTATTTTCTTTTCAGAATATTACATATATTAGTAAATATTTTTTTTAAACCACCAAACAAGTATTATCCCCTAATAACATAAGAAATAATTAAGTAATTAATGGGCCCTTATCTATGCACATATGACTAGCACACGTATAATTAAAAGTTTAGTGTCTAATTGTGCAAAGAGCTCTAGACACATGATCATCTTTCCCCAGTTTGAATTTGGTGAGGTTTTCCTTATTCTTATAATTTATTTCATGTAAATTATTTATCTGTTTTACTTACATAAACGTATTTTTAGTTATTTGTATTACTTAAATTATCAATACAGTTTGTGAATATTTTCATGTCATAATTTTATTAATTTTATAGTTGAATCGTTAAAGGTTTAATATGTATATCTAGTTTACTTTAGGCAAATCTAATTTACTTGTAATTCCTATATAAAGACACCATATATATTCCTTAACACCAAAGAATACAATACAATCATTCAGTATTTCTAACATGGTATCAGAGTATGTGATACTTAAGAAAACTGTGCATAGCTTGAGACTAGGGGATGTGTCCTCTCCAATACAATATTGATGGAGCGAGGAAGAAAAACATCCTTTGTATCCATTTAGAAACACAATATGCAAAAATGGACTACAAAAACGAAGTCTACGAGAAAAACTGGGTAGAGAGAACCTGATATACAAAAAGTCAATGGCAGGTGACCGTCAACGGAAGTCAACGACAAGATGATGTTAGCAAAAGGTGATGATGATGTCAGTAGAAGACGCTAATGACGTCAATCCTAGGGAATGTGTCACTAATGACGTCACAGGACCAAAGTTTGCCATGTGAGGCTAATGAATTTGAAGCACGATTTTTATTGGCAGCGTGTGAGGGCGTGTGCAAGCTCCAATGCTTGTGAAACATCCTCGAATGTGTAGATCTGGTCGAGTCGATCACAGTGGTATCAGAGCCACTGAATGATTGTATTATACTCTTTAATGTTAAGGAATATGGTGTCTTTATATAATAGTTACAAGTAAATTATGTATGTTTAAAGTAATTTAGGTATACATTAGCAGATATGATATACATTAACAAATCTAAATTAATCTATTAATAGATATACATTAATAAATTTAAAAATATAAATATATACTAGCAATTAAGATTGCTAATTTTTTCATGATTAACGTATAGTTTTGTTATATGATAATTCTATTTCTTTAGAATTCTCTTTTAAAGTAAGTTCTTATATTCTTGGTGGTGGAATTGATGAATGTTGCTTATAAAAGATAATTTATTGTTGACCATTTAACATAAATAAAAACAATTAACAAGAATGAATGGTAACAAAATTCAGGATAAGTGTATAATAAACGTTGTTTAAAATAAATGATTTATTAATTTTATGGTTTTTGTTGAATGTATTCTTTATCTATTAGAATACATATATAACAATATTAAATATGCTTGACGTGTAAGTTGCAAAAAATGTCTTATACTTTTTTTCAATCATTTGAACAACATATGATTTAATGTGATCTGACTAATGGTATGACAACAAAACTCACCCCTTCATCATTGTAAATCATAAATTTAAATTTCACCGAAGTATATTTGGTAAAAAACAAAAAGAGAATAACATATTATTTAATGTTCATAACTTTTGTAACCATGTCCATGTTTTATAATTTTCAATTATAAATATGAATTTATGGATATTTTTAAAAGCTTATATCAACTAATTTTATATAGGATAATATGTTATCATTAAATTAAAATTAGTGATAATACAACAAATTTATATTAGTTCTAAATAATTTAATATTTAAAAAAAAGACAGTTTCACTTTCTATGATTTCTTGAAATGTAAAACAAAATAATTTCACAAATATAAAAAATATTCGAATTTTATGATACTAAGAATACAGAAAACATATTAATATATGTTTAAAACTGTAAAATGAAGTATTATATAAAAGTCTAAAGTGTGGAGAGCAGCTCCAAATATTTCAAAACCTAAGATGAATATTTTTATTTTTGATAATAAAATAAATTACTCTCCTAAAATTTGTTAGGCTCGATTATTTAAGTCTTTAATATTTAAGATTTTTTTATTATATGATAAATGTTTTTTGGCTAATGATAACTCTTTAGTTATTTAATATTTGTTTCCGTCACATGATAATTTTTTGTAAGTAAATTTTAGAAAAACAATTGTATAATTAATGAATGTAACGTTTCTGTTTTTAGATCATTATTTATTATTAATAAATATTAAATTAAAAATAATGGCTTTCTAAAGTGAAGTCCAATAATATGGCTAAAAATCCATAACATTGTAAAAAAAATAGTGTTCTTATTGGACAATTAGATGAAAGTTTGTCAAAACTTACCAAAGACAAAATTGTCCCAAATAAAAAGTGATGCATAGGTAAATATATATAGCAATGAGATAATGATGGAGTAAGAAATAATAGAAAATTAGAAAAAAAGAAAGGAAATCTAAATTTTTTATCTTAAATTAAGAAAACACTTCATACGTATCAACCATAATTTTATTCTAGATAAAATCTATTTATTACATACTTTAAAAAATAATTTATATATATTAACCATATCTTATTTTTGATTTCTTTTTAGATAATAAATTTTATATTTATTTTTTAAATAAGAAGCAGTTATTGAAAATTTAGTTTTTGCTCAATTTCTGATTATGGAAATGTATTTTTAAGATAATTTTTGTATTTTTAAGATAATTGTTGTAATTGGCCAAGTGGTTTATTATTAAAAATCCTAATTTTACAACTTCAAAACTAATACTAATTGTTAGAAACTCAGGCCTAACTTAACCCAATAAGATCTTATTAAGTTAAGGATTGTACAAACTTATAAGTAGCTTTGCTGCTATGTTCTTAGTCGATGTGGGACAAGGATACTTAACAGCCCCCTCCACACGGCGGACAAAGGTGGACATTATTAGCGCCACGGTGAGACTATGGTAGAGCCCAATTAGATCCAAACATATAGAGACTAAGCCCAGCTTTGATACTATGTTAGAAACTCAGGTCTAACTTAACCCAATAAGATCTCATTAAGTTAAGGATTGCACAAGGTTATAAGCAGCTTTGTTGCTTTGTTCTTAGTCGATGTGGGACAAGGATACTTAACACTAATCAACGTATATGACTTGGAATAAATGAGATACACAATCACCAGCTTGATTAATTTTAGCAACCCAATTAAATGAGATACACGATCACCAGCTTGATCAAGACATAGTTTCTTCCATTGTGATAGATCGAATGAGATATAATGTAAATATATATGACTTGGAATAAATATAATTGAAGGAACAATAATATTTTTATTTATTGATGATATTATTTTTGTCAATGCCTAATAGGACTGGTTTTTATGAAATTTGCGAGAAGAATAAACAATTAAGTACATGGAAAACCTTGGGTATGTTATTATATGAAAAAAGAGTGTTCACATGTTATGTGATTCTCAGTTATAACATTTAATGATTTTAGAATATACTTAGATATACTTTTATGTAATGTATATATGAATATGTATATGTTAAATAATTAACCTGATAATTTTCACAATTTGATAACTAATTAGGATTAAACTGTTGTAATTTATTCTTTGTAAATATCTATTATTTGTAGACATATATGATCTTAATTGTCTCTTATATTATTTTTTAAAATAATTAAAAGATAATATTTGAATCTTTATCTTTTTAACATAATTAAAATATCATCTTTTGATATATTAGAATACATATATAAGAATAATGTGCAAGTTTCGAAAAAATGTATTAGGTGATATGTTTTTTAAAATAATTTGAATAACTATAATTTAACGTGATTTGTCTAGTTGTTACGAGACTCATCCCTTTACAGTGCAAGTTATAGATTAGAATCACTCAAAAGTATTTTTGTTAAAAAGAAAAACATATAATTTAACGTCCATAATTCTTTTAATTAAAAAAATATAAAATGGCAATGAATGTTAACTTTCTTATATATATATATATATATTAATTTAAATATTCAACTCTTTAATATTTAATATTATTAATTATTTAATAATTATTTTTTATTAATGATAACTTTTTAATTATTTAATACTTGTTTGCGTGAATCATATATAAACAAATAAAAATTGTTCAATGAATATAATATTTAAATTTTTTAGATCATTGCTTATTATTAGTAAAGTCCAATAATTTTAGTGAAGATGGAAAATATCGAATAATAATGCTTTATTATAAGATAATTAGATAAAATTGTTTCTTCAAAACTTACCAAGGATAAAATTGTCTCAAATGAAAAATTATGCCTATGTAAATATATATAGTAATGGGATACCATATTTGATGAAATACGAAATAAATAAAAATTTAAAAAAATAAAGGAAATTAATCTAAAAAGTTTATCTTCAAATAAGAAAACACTTCATACTTGTTAATGTTAATTATTATTATAGATAAAATTTATTTTATCATACTTTTAAGAATAATTTGTATATATTTTACCTTATTTTATTTTTAGATAACAAATATTATATTTATATTTTAAACAAGAAGTAATTATTTAAAATTTTGTTTTAACACAATATCTAATGATCAAAATGCATATTTAAGAACATACAATCAAATATTTAGTTTTATACTTTTTTTTAAGGTCCTACATTTTAATTTTGGGATATATAATGTGATAGTCTCATGTTAGTCTAAAATAAAATATAATGCACTACACTTGTCTTTTTATTAAATATAATAATAATACTCTTATGTTTAATATATCATGTTTGATTGAACTTTGACCTGACATTCATCTGATTTGTTCAAACAGAATCAAATGGTTATTCAACTATATTCAACTAACTAGAGTTTCCTCGACGACAGGTAGCCCAATCTAAAGGAGCTTAGTTTGATTATAAAGAGAAATAAAATATATAACAATAAAATTCTCTTCTTGATAAAAATGATTCCATAACTCTAAATAGTTGTCAATATCTTCTTCAAACCCTTAGATATTCTTTATAATTGAGAGGTTTTCTCCTTGTATCCATATATGGTAGTGCAATGGATATGGGAGCTTGTTTTGAACTACATCTATATATGCTTCTAACCTAATGAACAAATGTGATGTATTTATAAGAAAATTGTTGAATAGAAATCATAGTTAGAAAATTACAACGTATGTCATGGAATGCTTTTTCCCCATTGGGGCACAATTCAGAAACACATTCATACAATTCAACTTGAGAGGACCTCACCACAATATACATTTTATTTTTTCATGGCACGAAATGTTTGACATGCCCACTAGAATTCCTCAAAGCTGACTATAGCACTGCGCGCGCGGCACTGTTCATACGCGCAGAACTGCGCGCGGTATTGTTCACGTGCAGCCGCCCCCGTCATGCTGATGTCATCAAATGACGTCAGCAATCACTAATCCGCGTTTTTACATTTTTTTAACATTTTTTTCTCTACTTTTTCTCTCCATCCTCACCTATAAATACCCCCCTTTCCCTTCACTTCAAAACACACCTTCAAAACCTCCAAATACATTCTTTTCTCTCTTTCTTTCTCTCTTTTCTTAGATTTTTAGTTTTTCTTATGCTTTCTTAGTTTTTAGTTTTTCTTAGTTAGTTTCTCTTAGTTTTAGAGTTCCTCTCTTTTTGAGAAGAACTAGTTATGTTTTTGTAATTTATTTGCTTTTTTATTCAATAAATGGGAGTGCAAATTCCGTTTAGAGGTTTTCCAGCAACGGGAATAGCGTCG